>JADLSH010000279.1:1383839-2767678 GCA_016169945.1 Trachythela sp. YZ-2020 | reverse complement strand
CAACATATGGTATCATAGTAAACAGAATATAAATATGTCTAATAAAACACGTCTTTCCTTAAGCATTTGTTTTTGGCGGCCAAGTTGGATGGCATCATGGCATCCACCTGCCATCCAACATGGCGGCCAAAATACAAATGCTCAAGAAAAGATGTGTTTTATAACAAATGTCTATATTCTGTATACTATGATACTATATATTGCTTTTTAAAAGCTAATCTAAGTTTTTCGCGTTAGGTTTGGAAAAAACGTACTTTTTAACAGTATTAGAAAATACGAATTATTCAAACCTTTTAAACTCGCGAGGGAATAATTGTATCGACTTGAAATTTGTTATGAATACTTGTTATAATGACATACAAAACATGTTTAACAGCCAGCTTGATAGGTTGCACGTTAAAGATTTTAGAATTTAGTCACGTGATGGTGCAAACCTCTACAGTTGATGTTATAAGGGGCTTTTTAATAGCAGTGACTACGAGTACGAGATCGTCATTTGACCTTACGTCACGCCACTGTCCACTGTTGACATTTGTCAACAATGAATATAACGAAATGAATAAAATACACCAACGTAACGTCGTAATTACAAGCACCTCGATAGAGTTTTACAAAAAAACCGTTGCGAAAATATCGTTCAACCCAGCCGAGACCACAGACCTAGGGCTAGGTTTGTATAGTTTTATCACTTTAGAGCGAAGCATCAAGCATGCTCTATTTGCTGTTTCGTGCGAGAAAATTCGATAGTGGAAGAACAAAGCGAAACAGTTTTAGGGCGAAGCAAATCGAAAAGCAACCCGATTGGTTTATAGTGACAAATTTCGCCGCGAAAATTTGAAACCGGTGCTACTTGAATTGGGTCAACTTTTTATCCAACTTTTCACGGAAAAAATGTCACATTTTTGTACTAGAATGTTTTGGCGCGCCTTAATATTCGTGCTATAACTTCGAAAGCATAAACTTGCTGTTTAGTATAGCTGTTAACATTAATTTATACTATAAAGGTCTAATTATTTACTTACTTTAAACCATAGATAGCGTGAGTTGTATGATATTAAAATAGATTATTTTGTATGATTAATAATATAACGCTTTGAATGTAGAAAATCATATTCTAATATCTGTACATGTTTGAAAAAATTTCTATAACTGTCCATTATATTTATAATGTCAATTTTCGTGTATATGGGGAGAGACACGCCCATGACCGAGCGATGCTATATCTATGAGCGATGCTAATCAATTTCATCCGTGAATTGTTTTGACCGTTTAATATAATTTCGCACAACAAGTAGAAAGTGTCAATTGGCTCGATTTTCCTACATTAATTAACATATTCGAAAATCGTTCTTCTCTGTTTTGCTTATATTCTAGACAAAGGGGCCTTCACTGGGGTTCCAAAAGAGTTCACTGAGTAATGTGGGGGCTGGGGCCTTGCCCTCCCCCAGTTTATATGTTAAAAAGGCCCTGAGACCGATCATCCGTTGGCTTATGTTTACACTAAGATGGACGATCCGTCAGAAGCATAATCCGTTCTTTAGTATAAATAGGTCTAATCATGTCTTACTGTCCTCTGTTATTTCAGGACTTCCTGCCTTCAAAGCAAGACGCGCTCCATGCGCGTAAAGCAACGAAAGGCATTGTGGAACACGACTTTGACATCAAAGGAGTTCCCTTTCGTATGGTGGACGTTGGTGGACAACGCTCTCAACGTGCCAAGTGGTTTCAATGTTTCGATAAAGTCACCGCAATTTTATTCCTCGTCTCATCCAGCGCTTTCGACCAAGTCCTGATGGAGGACAGGATGACCAACCGCTTAGTAGAATCTTGCGATATTTTTGAAACAATCGTGAACAATAGATTCTTTGTTAATGTGTCCGTTATTCTCTTCTTAAACAAAACTGATTTACTAGAAAACAAAGTCAAGCATACGTCGATCAAAATGTACTTTCCAAATTACCAAGGCGACCCACATAATTTAGGCACCGTTCAAGATTTTATACTACAAATGTTCGATAGCCGTCGAAGGGATCGCAGCAAAGCGTTGTTTCATCATTTCACAACCGCTACCGACACGGAGAACATTCGCTTTGTCTTTCACGCTGTCAAAGACATTATTTTGGGGCAAAATTTACAAGCGCTTATGCTTCAATAGAAATATTGGATATATATGTATGTATAGGACAAGGTGGTAATTGTATGTTACACATATAAGTACCGGGGGGGGGCGGTTGTTGAGGGGTTTGTCCTGAAAGTTTAACAGGGGGGCGTAGTTACTGTCTAGATTCATACAGTATGACTAGTCGTGTACCATTCTTATCCTAGTGTGTGTAGAAAGTAAACACAAGAGTTGTCATTTCATATTTCCGTTGTTAACCTATGATATAATATTTGACTTTTTTATCAATGGCGACTAAATGCATTGTGGGTTATCCTGAGTTATACGCGTAAAAACGCACCACTTGTAACAAACTTGCAGCAGACTTGTACGATACCAATGCTGTTTCAACAACTTGTTATCAGGATGTGTTCGCACTGCTTGTTCCTAGCTTGTTGACAAGTTGTCAACGGCTTGTTGACAACTTGCATGCTACAAGGTTGTTGACTCGACAGGCTTGTGAATTGGGTATAGACAAGCATTAGCGAAATTTAGGCAACAGGCGTAATTATACGTTACTGTTCCATTCAGTTTTTCCTTTCATAAAACTGGAAATGAATCGTTCGAAATTGATCATATTTGCTCGTATCAAAAAAAATTTATACATGATTAAAGTCGTGTGATATTTAAAGTGTCGCTAACCCCAAATGTGATTTTTGGTATGTGCAATATTTGGGTCATTCTAAGAAGTAATGTAATATATCTTTTTAGTAAAAATCCTCATCTTGATCAACTTTTCACTGTCAAGTTGCCGGATATGATGTCCTTAGGTGAATTTTAGCATAAAAAAAAACCAAAGGAAAACTAATGTTAATTCATCTAATGACATCATATACGGCAACTTTGACAGTGAAAAAGTTCGTCAAGATGAGGATTTTTACTACAAAGATATATTACATTTCGTCTCAGAATTATCCAAATATTACACATACCAAAAATCACATTTGGGGTTATTAGCACTTTAAAAATACCATGTTTTTTCATGGTTAAATCCCCACCCCCAAATTAACATGATTTACCGACCAAGGGTTAAGTCCACTATGTACACACACGCCTCTTTACTATATACGCATGGCTTTCCCATGCGTAATTTTAGTCGCTTGGTTATCTAAGCCCTCTGCTTGCTTTTACAGTGTTATAATTAGTAAAGTATGGTGGAATCAAATGTTGTAAAAAGACAAGGTGAAAATATTAAACAGTGTCGGTGTAGTGAAGCAAACACGTTGTTAGCAATGTAATCTGCTGAATAAAAGTTGACTTATAATATTGGAGTAAATAACGTTAGCCATTCAGATCTTGCAGTCACATGAGAATATTACGTCACGCTAAATAATCCGCCATTTTGGGTGACAAAAATCATCGCGAGTTCTCGACAGCAGCGATAATGCCTGATTGAATTCGGCAGAAAGTGGCCTTTCTGAATTCTCACACTAAGGCAACTACCGCAGCTTTACCTTACCTTCCTTCAAAGCCGATATCTTTTTATGCTTTCGTGAGTTCGTCACATTGTTCAGTTAACGCGACTACGTCGATTAAGCTATATTTCATATAGCTTAACACAGGCTCACAGCGTCGCCACAATCAATATATACAATTGTCAATTACACAGTAAATTTCTATGTTCTGTCCAACTACACCCAAAATCAGAGACCCCGGCAAAATCGCCAGGTTCCACGGGGAATTTTTGCCACAACTTGCAACGCAAATTTTTCACAGAGCCATGTTTATGTACGAAATGTACGCAAAGAAAAACAGTAAACATAGCCCGCATTTTACTTCACCAATATTATGATTCTCGTTCATTTCTTTGTTGCCTTCTGGGCATGTTTAGTAAGAAAAATATCAGCAAAGTAAAACGAGATTCATGCTCACAATTTCTCTGCGAATATACTTTTTACCTGACATCGAAATTGCGTTGCAAGTTGCAGCAAAAATTGCCTCGTGTGACATTTAGGGAGGGCCCTAAGTTTTGCCACTCCACCCAAAGTCACCAGCTAAGCCTAAAGTTAAGTTCGCCTGACTTTACCCCTTACCATGACTTAAACAGACATATTAGTCATTTTACACCCAATACAGAAAGATAACGTACTCAACATAGGGTTATTTAAAAGCTATCTTTTCTCAGACAAATCTACACTAAGATGTTTCTTAAGCTGCGTGTCAATGTATTGACCAAACTCATTAGCCAACTGTCGCCAATTTGAAGCAACAAATCCCACTACCCAAAACGCAGCAGAAATCCCAAGTGCAGCGACTGTGGCGAAGAATAAAGCTGAAACCAATATACAAGTTCCAAATGCCAGCAAAGTTCCTTCGACCAGTAGAAAACCGATTAACAGAAATATGAATGAACTCAGAGCAAAACAAACGAAGAGGAGCAATGGCAGAGCAGAAATTATAGCCAATGTAAGAGTGAAGATTGTTAGGGGTGGGTAACGTTTGAGTATGGTTGGTAGTTCTTTCAGCGATGGTGGTAACACAGAATGACATCTGGTTAATAATTCTTCCACCCCTCTGGCATCCACTTGGTCCATTGCAAGTATTGGGGATGATGGTCTGTGGGTTGTTGTTTGGTCACGATTTTATGAAGGTACTACAAGATAGAATAATTTATGATTTAGTGTATTCTAGGTAATGTGGTAGACCTTCAATCTCTTGTTATGATTGGTGATAATGATAGTGATGATGATGATGGTGGTGATGATGGTGATGATCGATGGTGGTGATGATGGTGGTGATGATGATGGTGGTGATGATGATGGTGGTGATGACGATGGTGGTGATGATGATGGTGGTGATGATGATGGTGGTGATGATGATGGTGGTGATGATGATGGTGGTGATGACAATGGTGGTGATGGTGGTGATGATGATGATGATGGTGGTGATGATGATGATGGTGGTGATGATGGTCAAAGGCCATGGAAGCATAAAAAAGGGGCACCTATCATTCAGTGGTACACCCAGCATCATCATTTTTGAGGGTCAATATCTTGATGGTACAATGTAAAGAACAAGCATTGTAGGGGGGGGGTCCATTTCCTTCATTCTGAATCATATTTTACCTAATCTAAAAGTTATAAGAACATGGATTTTGCCCCGATATATTGATTGGACAGGGACACTTTTTCCCTTTTGAAAAAAGTGGCGGGGGAATATCCTTCCCTTTACAAGTAAAATCGTCTGGCATGTTTAAGTATAATATCAACTGTCAACAGTTGCTTATGAATATATCTACATTCTTAGAATTTATCTCATTATAACATCGTAGACTATGTTCAATATAATAATATTACGAAAACATTATCAAGATCTAAAAAGATCAAAGGAAATTAAATTTTATTCCGTGTATTTCTTGTTTCAAACACCGTAGCTAATGCTTTAATTATCGGTTTATCCTGTATTTTTGAGAGTGCACTTCCTCATATTCAATAAAATACGAAATTTTCAAAGCAGATGTATTAAATTTCATATCAACACTTTAATAACGCCATATAAATATCGTATCACATTACATATCAATAGATTGACCTCAAACATTTTATTTCGAATTTGAAAACTATTCTAACCCTTTCTATAGCTTTAAACAAACGTCCACATGCTTACCTTGTTTTAAAATGATAACTAAAATGAAATAAATTCAATATTTTTTTCAAAAACGTATAATATTGCCTCCTTCCTGTCAAATATTATTAAAATTAACCACAAGTTAAATATTTATCTTCAATCGGAAATGGTCGTGTCCTCCGGAAATTTGTAATAAACTGACTATAAACTGGCCTAAATTGAGAAATTAATTTGGTTTTATTTTAATATTTCATTGCTTTATGGCACTTTTTAGATGTCAGACTAGTTCTTCAATCTTCAACTTAAACGTATGTCTTGATAAAATAGCAAAAGTTAATATAAAACAGCGAAAAAATGCCTCATTTTGTGCGACTGTTTTTCCCAAAATCGGTAATTGTCGGAAAGCATCGCCGTGGATTCGTTCCCACGTGTGAGAACATCAAAAACCAGAGATCAAAAACATCAAGATTTGAAATTTTTCATTTCTTGAACGCTAAAAAATGGACAAGTTCTTGTTCAAATCGCGCCGTTCTCCAGTAATATCCTTGCACGGTGTCGCTGCAAGCTCAAACGCCCTGGTTTCAGAAATTGGAGCAAGAATTTTACATTTGGGAGGAAATGCAGCCGATGCCAGCGTGGCTATGGCTGCCGCTTTAAATGTCACAGAACCATGTAGCACCGGTATTGGTGGAGATTGTTTTGCTTGTTTTATGAAGCGCGAAGCAAGAAAGTCAGAGGCTTAAATGGCAGGTTTGTTCTACTGTCGCTTGCATCTAACGATGAACAGGTCCTGGTAAGCACATTCTCATGAGCATTGGCCTATTACATTTAATACCGCACCCCCCCTGTCGAGGACCTCCGTTTCCAGAGGGGTTTTACATCTGTGTTTTTCCAGAAGGGTCCTCACCATTACCTTTCCAGAGGGGCTATAAAGTTAGAAAAAAATTCCAGTGGGTGAAAAATTATTTCCAGGCAGGTAAAAGAGTAATGAAGGGTATTTTCAGAGGGGTAAACGTTTTTCACAGTGTTAAAAAGTGCATTTCCAGAGGGGGTGTGAGGTATTTCCAGAGGGGTTGTAAGGCATTTCCAGGGTGGTTGTTGGATAATATTTCCAAAGGGGTTATTTCTTGTTTCCAAAGGGGATGTCTGCACCAATGGTCTGCACTGTCCTTGATCGGACAGGGTCGAGGACATTTTTTTTCCAAGGGAGGGGGTAAAGTCAAGAAAATTTATTTCCATAGGGGGCTAAACACTATTCCAGAGGGGGCAAAACATCTTTCCTAGGGGGTTTTGAGACGAAATTTCCAAGGGGGGAAAACCATTTTTTCCAGTTTCCAGAGGGGTAAAAATAGTGAAATACGGAGGTCCTCGACAGGGGGGGTGCGGATATTAAATGTAATAGCCCATTTGATTAGATTTGAAGGTTTTAATAGGTGGTGTGCAACCAACTTGTGCAAAGGAAAAAGAGATTTTCGCCATGTATGAAATTTGAATTGCAAACAAGCAAAATCCTTTGTAAAATTCATCTAACGATGACGTAACATGCACACCAAGAATTAGCCCAGCCAATCAGAGTGAGGATTTTACCTGCAACTGTTCATCCTTAGGGACTGTTTATATGGAAGCCGGGCTTGCCCAGTTAGCAAGACTGCCTGATAATTGAGATTTTGCCATTATAGTAGAAATTATCGTGCATTTTATAAATGGACAACCGGGCCAGCCTGGTTGCTGATATTTCACTTGAAAAAGGCAAGGTCTCGGTTACCCCAATATATACACTCACTAACTGTCAAACTTTAAAATTTTCTCATATAAAACATCAGACAAATTGATCCCACTTACCAGGCTGTCTTGCTACCTGGGCCAGCCCAGCTTCCATGTAAGAGAGTGAGTAGAGCATATTTCATATTACCTTTCTGAGAGAATTTTTAATGAATTTTTATTTGTACCATACCATATTACTTTATATAACCAATGTGGAAAGTTTGTATCACACGACCGAGATATATTTCCAAATTATTTTCGATATAATCCCCCACTGGAATTTGGAATTACTTTCTAACCATTAACTCATTAAGTTGCAATGTACCCTAATGTGCCTCGAGGCGTTTTCTCTGGGTACTCACCAAAACTAACCCTTGACCCATTATGACTGGCATTTCAGTCTGCAATAAGTCATACATTTTCTATTTTTAGTGGTAGATCTGGAGCTGCATTTACACTGGACATGTTGGCGAATGATGGTATAACAATAGAAACTGGTATGCCTATATTATCAGCACATACAGTCACAGTCCCGGGTGCGGCAGCTGGCTGGGTGGATACAGTTGAAACATTTGGTAATGGAAAGGTAAATTAAACAGAAACTGCTTTCAATTAATGTCTCACATGGATGAATAAGGTAGCCTGCATTGCAGACGCTTATCTTCACATATTTCTGGTAGGAAATGTTAGCGTCTGCTAATTGGAGGAATAATTATTGTTCTGGCTTACGTCATCAGAAAATAATTATTTCCCGCTTTTAAATAATTAATTATGAATTATACATGGCGTCTGAAGAGTGTATTCTTTGTTGCACTGTTTTGTCAAAAGGAAACGATCAAAATCTAGTGAAAGGAAAAGGTGAAATCTCGCCCCTTACTGAAATAAACGACCTTGATTTTTTCCCAAGTTCTTGGGAAAAATCACGTGCCAGAACAAGAATTATTCCTCCAATTAGCAGACGCTAACATTTCCTACCGGAAATATGTGAAGGTAAGCGTCTGCGATGCAGGCTATGAATAAGGTTGATTAACCCATTAATGTGCGAGACCCTTCCCTTGACAAGTAAAATCGTCTGGCATTTTGACAGAGTAAAATAACAAGTAGGGCGCATTTGGGTGCATTGCAGCTCAATGGGTTAAAATTGATGTTGTTTATTTTACAACCTCATTCACTCACTTGATCACTTAGGGCCGGTTTGTTAATCCATTAATGTGCAAGACCCTTCCCTTGACAAGTAAAATCGTCTGGCGTTAGACAGAATAAAATAACAAAGTAGGGCGCATTTGGGTGCATTGCAGCTCAACAGGTTAAAATTGATGTTGTTTATTTTACAACCTCATTCACTCACTTGATCACTTAGGGCTGGGTTATCCAAAATTGTCAACACTTTCACAAGCATATACTGTACAAACCATATGATGGTGGGTGGAAGGGGTTCATGACCAATGTATGCTTTTTAAAATGTTGATGGATCCATCTTAATTTAAATTAACCAAGGTTCAATATTTTTAGTGACTTATGCTCTGGAAGGGGAGGGTGCCGGCAAAAAAAAAAATTTAATGCAAAAGAGTTTATAAAGAACTGTGATTTGCAACAACAAAACGTCCAAAATTTTGTCATAACTTTTTTCACCTTTTCTTCAATCTAGTTATCTTTGAAAGAAATTCTCCAACCAGCAATCACGCTAGCAGAACAGGGATATCCTGTCTCTCCTATCACTGCCCATTTCTGGTCACAAGGAATTACGTCATTCTTTGAACACAAGAAGAATCCTGACAGCAATGCTTTCTTGATCAATGGCCGAGCTCCAAGTGCAGGTGAAGTGATGAAAATGCCCCATTTAGCTGAAACATTTAAGGTACATAAACATCTGTCTTAATTTTATTCTACCTTCCTCCATTCCTATTACCAAAACCGCAGATGCTTCCTCTCACATAAGTATTCATGCATAATTAAATTATACATGCACTAACTATGCATTCTGTTCTCTTCAACCTGGCTAAAGCAAGACTGTCAAGTAAACAAATGTCAATTTTGTCTAGATACTTGCAGAACACGGCAAAGATGGTTTCTATAAAAGCAGGATTGCTCAGGCAATTGTGGACATTGTTAATGACAATGGTGGAAAATTAACATTAGATGACTTGGAGAACCATTCAAGTACATTATGTGATCCAATTTCTATAACATATGAAGGAATATGTGTCTGGGAAATTCCGCCAAATGGACAAGGAATAACAGTGTTACTTGCTCTAAATATTCTGAAAAAGTTCCCTATCAACGGTAGGCGCTATATCTGATGCTGTTTTACCCCATTGCCAAGCTATGTCTTCATTAAACGTGTAGATAATACCCTCCTGTGCAGACACACCAAATCGGACCAGTCCTATGATAACCTATGATTTGTTTATATTTTCTAGATCTCAAACACAACTCGACAGAGTACATTCAGATTGTCCTGGAAGCGTTACGATTGGCATTTGCTGATTCATGTAAATATTGTGCAGATCCAGTGCATTGTGATATTCCTGTTGAAGAATTACTGAGCGAGGAGTATGCCACGGAACGAGCAAAACTTATCAATAAAGAAAAGTGAGTCTGGGCTTCTGTTAAGCAAAAAAAGTTCTAAAGTTGTGGTAAAAAATAATATAAATATTAAGGAAATAACTTTAAAAACTTGTATCTGAGTACCCCTAAGCCCTAAATACCTCTGAGTTAATAAGCAGGCTATACAGCAGGTCGAGGGCAGGGATTTACGTAGGTTGGGTAACTTTCCTGTGCTTGATAAACTCATGTAAGTAGAGATTGGTTGATTCTCTCCTGGGCTTCGAGTGTTTTTCTCCGGTTACTCCAGTTTTCCTCCCTCAATAAAAACGATTGCTTGTAAGGCATTAAACATAACCAACACTTGGAGATCTTTAATAATTGGGTTGTAAAACCTGTTAATAAAGGCTTTCCGTCCACCTCACGGTGGTAAACACAATCAAGTAAATTAAACTTTCTAAATATATGCAACAGGTTGATCGAAGAACAAACAGTTTTCAGATTACAGAAATGTCCCCAAAAGTGCATCCTACATTTTGTTTTAAACATGCAAATGACCAAATATGCAGCCAATTCGGTCCAATTAAAATTTCAAAGCTGCCAATATTAAGTTCTATCATCATGTTGTTAAGGCTAGTTGTAAGTCGCTACCCCAGCAACTAGAATCTCAATATTGTTTTTTTTTGTACTCTAGATGTTCCAAAATTCATTCAGCTGGGTCTCCCTGTGTTGGTACAGACACAGTGTATTTCACTGTCGCTGATCAAGAAGGCAACGCATGTTCTTTTATAAATAGCAATTTCTTTGGCTTTGGAACAGCACTTGTTCCTTATGGTTGTGGATTCACTTTACATGTAAGTTTTGTACGTTAACTGTGGATATGCGATACGTTTTCAATTCTGTTAATTCATTTGGGAGATTGGGCTGAACATCTGATTATAATTTCATCATTTTGGTACACACATAAAATCTCACATCTTGTCAACAAGATGTGTTCGCAACAGGTTTGTAGCAAGCTTGTCAACAAGTTGTAACAATGTTGTCATTTTATCAAGTTGCTACAAGGTTGTCACTCACAACTTGTCAACAAGTTGTTGAATTGCAGGACGATAACAAGCTGTTGCAACAACTTGTTAAGTCTGTGGAGTCAATAACCTTGCAGCAAGTTGTCAACAAGCCTAAGACATCATGTCAACAAGTGGGAACAATCAGTGCGAACATATCCTGATAACAAGTTGTTGAAACAGCATTGGTACAAGTCTGCTGCAGGTTTGTTACAACTTGTGCGTTTTTACATGATTCCAGGTGCTTAATTCTGAAGTCGAGCTGAACGCGCCCAGGGGGGTGCGCGGGGGTGCTTAGGGAGTCCTCACCAACATGCTGTGCACATGCTCAGCGCATCTTCTATAAAAAGGCCTGGGTACGAGGCTAATACCTGACGTTGATTATTTTTCTTGTAGAATCGAGGTTTAATCTTCTCACTGGAACGAGATCATGCAAACTGTGTGGGTCCAAGAAAACGACCATATCATACCATCATTCCTGGTCTGGCAACATTTGACCAAACTGGTGAATTGTTTGCAAGCTTTGGTGTCATGGGTGGATTCATGCAACCGCAGGGACATGTCCAGGTAGGTGTGGTGTGATTGTTTGACTGTAAATTGTATCTCTTGATTATAAACTGCCGTAGTTGGTGTCTGAACTATCTGAAATAATATGAATAGTATTAATCCTTTACAAGTACCGTAGCTCAGACACAAACCATGGCAGCTTATAGTAGAATTATTTTGATTGTATGTTGATTTGTTCGTTCCGTTTGACCGTTTCTGAGGTTGATAATTTGTTATAAATGTAAAGGGCTGTGGAAAAAGCGATGTAAAAAATTAAACCATATATTACACCCACTATGTCCGTGTGTTTGAATGGTCACGTGACCAGCTGCTGCCAGGGCCATTTCCCACCTCACTTGAAATGTCAAAAAGGGAAATGCCTTGGGAAGGAGATTGAGGCAAATGATGTATAATTAGCTTGTGGTTTGTCTTGATGAAAGCGTTCGTATTCATCAATAATCTTGAAGACATGAATGATATTTGTCAGGTATACAAGCTCTTTCACGGTCATGATTTTCTTTGTGTTTTCTTAATGAAATTACAATGCATTTTTGTGCATGTTTAGGTACTTCTAAACATGATACATTTTGGCATGGATCCACAAGAGGCATTAGACAAACCTCGTTTTAAGGTTGTTGTGTCAAACACTGACCATTCCGTGGGCAACACTATACAACTCGAGCAGGGGATAACACAGGATGTTGCCGAGGGTCTGAGGACAATGGGGTACAATGTTGAACATGATAGTACTTTTTTAAACTTTGGTCGAGGACAAATTATTCAAGAGAAAATGAGTAGAAGTAAAGATGGGGGTAAGGTGCGGGTATATTGGACGGGGTCTGACCCCCGGGCAGATGGAATGGCGATAGGATTTTAAAATGTTTTAGGTTCAAATCGAAAGAGTCCAACTTGCAACACAATTTCGGACACAGAGCTCGTGTTAGGTAAAAAGCATATTCACATTGAAATTGTGAACATGAATCTCATTTTACTTTGTCGTTATTTTTCTTACTAAACATGCCCAGAATGCAACAAAGAAATGAATGAGAATGATAAATAGGTGAAGTGAAACGCCGGCCATGTTCACTGTTTTTCTGTGCGTACATTTCTAGTACATAACATGGCTCTGTGCCGAAATTGCATTGCAAGTTGGAGCAAAAATTGTCCTGTGTAACTAACATGCCTTTAAGTCATGTCTTTGTTTCCTGGGCATGTTTAGCAAGAAAAATATCGGCAAAGTAAAACGAAATATATGCTCACAATTTCTCTGCCAAAACACTTTTACCTACCATCGTTGTGTCTGAAATTGCATTGCAAGTCGCAGAAAAAATTGCCTCGTGTTGAGCATGGCCCTTAGTAAAGGGGCAATGGCTCTATTGTATTGGGTATAAAGCTACTCATACAATGTATGTGCATTATTAATGATTTTTTTAAAAATATAATGAAAATGAGAATAAGAGTTAATATAAACTTTATAGTACTACAATTACTACAATGTGCTATATTAATGTAGGTAATTAAGTAACTTTGGGCACACTTTACACTTCTACAAATATACAAAATTCCTACATCATTTAGCTACAAATTGTTAACCTAAGACTAAGTAGCAATTTTTAATATAATCTTGGAGACTTAATATACATTAGCCTAATTATAAATTAGTTTACATTAATATGTTCATACTTAACTGTAACAAAAAATAAGTTTGTGGCGAATGATATTTGTTGACTTCGAAATTGCGGTCACAAACTGAATTTGTATGTAGGCACTTAATTTAACTAGTATAACAAAGTACAAAAACCTACATAATTATATTCTATATATTATAATACAAGATATTAATTTCATATTAGCCTAGTATTTACATTATAGTCTTTTTAGTGCTCGTTTTTTGTCCCGTTTCTTTTTATCAATTGTTTTATCGCTAAGCCCTCGCTTTTTGCCGCACAAACTGGAATCGCTAACATCTGTCGTGCTGCTGTCCGGTTGCGAGGATTTTGCGTGAATATCCGTCATCATTTTCGCTCGGCGAGAGTAATCATCGTATTCTTCAAGTAATAATTTACCTGCCTCCTCGTTAAGTGCAGACTCTGGGTTTGGAACGATAAGCAGACATTTTATTGTCTGTAAAGGTGAAAAGTATAGTTCAGCTTATTGTGAAGATTCTGACTAGTGACTCCTCCATGAATTAAGTTGTCTGGCAAGTTGTCTGGTAATACTCTTCCCTTGACAAGTAATATTGTCTGGTGTTAGACAGAGCAAAATAGGGTGTATTTGGGCACACACGGCTCAATGGGTTAACTAAAAAACAGGGTGAAATAGCAGTGTAATGAGTTAACAAAAGACATGAGGAGATGGTTAACCATTAACAATGCCCAAGACTCTTCCCTAGATAAATAAAATTCTCTGGTATTAGACAGATTAACATAATAATCCATTGCATTTGCAAGAATCGTTGTGTAATTGATGGAGGCAAATTAGATGGTAAATAGATAAATGATAGATAGAATAAACACACGGGACATTGCTGCTTAATGGGTTAAACCAATAAGCCATGCTTCCAAAGGGAAAGTGTTGGCCATTCATAGGTTAACCAGACTATCTGTTTGTGTCATCCCAACCCATCAAGCTTCAATGCCCCCTAATGCACCTACTTTGTTATTGTGTCTAATGCTTCACTCTGCATACGTAAGAGGAAAATATCTTAATGGGTTAAATAAGTGTACATCTCGTGTTTGTATTGCACAAAACAAAATTGGGTTCAAGACATACCAGTAAAATATGTTTAATTCCCAGATCAGATTTCCAGTCTTTCTTCAATGTATTTACACAAATCTCTCCATTACTTGCGACATTCGGATGAAAAATCTTTGTCATAAAAAATCCTGAAAAAATTCCAGTAAATAACGTAAGGCATAGTCAATGACCAACTAATTTCCCTGTTGAGAAATTTGCGAGGCAACAACACCGACATTGATGTTGCACGCAAAGGCTTTTTGTCCACTTATCTCCTGACAAAGGGCTTTCGTTCCAAACATCAAAGCGTTTTTACTTTTTAGTCTTTTTCATGTAGTTCAGACACACGCCATGTAGTAACCTACCTTTTGGTGGGCTGGCTGGGAAATCTCTTTGAAGGACTAACTTGACTTTAAAGATTCCCGCTTCATATGGTGTTCCAGCTAAAATTGTTTAATTTATAGTTAAAAGATAAGCATTTGAAGGTTTCTTTGTAATATCGGAAATTTTTATATACACTGGGGAAGTTAATAGATTAAAATTAAATTATCCTGTGTGAACGTTCACAAGGCAAAATTGGGTCATTCCAGAAAAGATCCAGACTCCTGCTACAGAGGAAATTTCTGCCGTCCAGAGGTGGAAGGGGGGGGGGATTCACCTCTGATAATAGTAAAACTTAATAGGAAATCCGAAGGGGAGAGGGGCAGGGGTTTAACTCGCAATTTCCTGTGTGCAGGTGTGGATGTTTTCTGGAATGACCATTATGCAAATTTGAATCTGGTTCCAAATTTATCTGGACCTGTGTGAATGCAGCCTGATTATTGAAAACTAGCTGATTACTGGCCGATTGATCATCATAACCAATTTATCAGCTCATCTCTATTCATAGACATTGATTTGAATCAATGGCGTGCTTCTGATGGCACGTAATTCAGTATTTTAGCAGGTTATGTGTTCGGTGAATACTCAGACATGGTAAAATATATAAAACTTCACTACATATTTTGAATATAGTGTACATACAAAATTTAAAAACAGTACAAATTATTCTACAAAATATATTTCTCACTACACCAGACCTGGCCCTTCGATCGTAGCTTGAATATTGGTAATATCATCATCACTTGTGAAAACTTTAATTCCCTCTGGCGGGCTCGTAGCTAGCTCTTGCAATTCCTTTGCTACACGCTTGATAATTTGTGGAGAAAAATTCTCCACATTATTGGATAGCTATAAAACCGACAAAAATTTGGATCAATTGAAGAATACGATCCCAATAACTTAGCGCTCTACAGAACCTCTTTCTTCAATAAATCCCTTTTAATTTTGTCCTGTCACAGTTTAATTCATAAGTAAAGGTTGTTCTGGATAAGTAAAATAAGGACAAGGCAGTTGAAATACAGCACTAATTTATTTGGGGGTCGTTAGGTTTATTGTTAAAAACCCAGCAATTTTTAACGCGATTTCTTTAAAATATATAACTATATTAACACATTACTTACTGAACTCATTATGGAGTATATTTCTGTGGTTTTTCGATGTAAAAATCACAAAAAATACCAAAGAATTCCGCTTCTTCGAAATAAACGAAATTTACAATATTGGAGAAGAACCGACGAATGCATGCTAATTGTTGTTGTTTTTGTCACCAATAAGAACGCGAGGATTGTTTGAATTGACCAATCATCGCAGCGGGTTCGTTAGGAATTTTGAAATTGACATCCTCGTCCCCAGGCTTCTTTCGCGCGCCACTTTCACTTTTTGACTCGTGCCCAGGCTCTTTTGCAACTTTTTCGTCGAGTTAAGGTGGCTCTATGCCGCTAAGTCACGAAACAGTAAGTACCGTCGTTTGCATCTATAAAAGCTGGTTCACACGATCCGATTTGTCGGATCCAAATAGTGTCGGTATATTTGTCGGTATATAGTATATGATCAAATGCGCAAATGTACCATCGTTAGGAACTAAAGACGAACAGCTACAGATAAAAACACAATCTCGTATCCTGAGCCAAAAGGATCACAGGCTCTGGGTACGAGATTGATAAAAATATTGTTTATTCTCCCGTGAAACGTCAATGTTTGTGGTTTCAATTCGCTCAGCCAATGATTGGCTGATTAGATTATTAATACCTGTCAAATTAAATGCTCTTGACAAACATTAGACCTGGGTATTTATAGACCGTTAGAGTTAACACCCAGGTGAATATTTTGCTCATAATACTGATAATAGGCTATTTCGTTCTGAATTCAACTGAATTTCACCATGGATTATAAAAACCCTACAATCACTGTAAGTCATGGTCTATTAATTTGTGCGATGCATCGCACAACCGCACATGACAACCACACTACAATCACTGTAAGTCATGGTATGTTAATTTGTGCGATGCATCGCACAATGGTGTTTTTATAATCCATGATTTCACCAACTTTTTGAAGGAAATTTCAAGACTTTTTGAAGGAAATTTCGATCAATTTAGGACAAAGGAAATATTGTCTAGGCTAGTGGTGGGCGCAGTGAGCTCTATATATATCTGGAGTAAGAACTTCTAATGTTCGGCCAATAGGCCAAGTGAAGCCAAAGATGGCGGCAATTGACGTCCAAACTCATGAAGGTCATAAACAGTTTTCATACCATTTTTCTAGCTAATTCCAGTTTATACTAACAGATCGCATCGCTAATCAAGTTATTAGTTCATAAAATCATGATGTTATTGTTTACATCGGAGTAAAAACACAAAATTTCGGCACACTCCTTGCCGGCTTGTGCAAACCGCGCGGTCGAAAACAATAGAAAGGGATTGGCACTGGACGTCAATTTCCGCCATCTTTGGCTTCACTTTTTGGACATAAGTTCTCACTCCAGATATATATATATAGAGCTCACTGGGTGGGCGATACTGCGAATATCGATTTCGATACGATACCGAGTACTTTTTTATCGATACCACTGTTTCGATACTTTTTTCGATACCGATACTGGTCAGTAGACAAAGTACTTCATACACTAGTTAAATATGTTCGTACCACAACGATTAATAGTCTTTATATTTAATTTAACATTTCTGCCATTTTCCAGCATGAAAAAGAAAAACCTGGAAAAAAAACCGCTGTGAAAAGCTGTTACTGCATGCTCGTTTGGCAAAGAACTAAACGAAGAACTTCATGTAACATTAAATATTAAACATAATCCGGTCACATGACAAGTATCGAAAACATCGATATTTAAAAAAAGTATCGATACCATCTTTTGAATTGTGAATATCGAAAGTATCGATACTTTAGTAGTGGTATCGCCCACCACTAGTGGAAGCACTGACTTTAAACAATATAATTATGGAAATCACATATGTGGTGGTTTATATGGTGGCCATTAATGGTGGCGAGAACCGAATTCAATAATTGTTTTATTATTTATTTGTAATCTTTTTCTTCAAGCAATTTTTTAATTTCACCTTCCCCAAGGTCGGCGAACCTTTCCTTTGAGGAAGCCATTTGTATTTTCCCGGTTTTGGCATAAGCCGCATAAATTACATTGTTTTTCAATATACCACAAAATTACGTCAAACGTGGTATATTTGTTTTCAATATTCCACGGTGATGTCATAACTCCAAATTTGGGCAGCTACCGAGCGGATATGACGATTTCACCGACAGCCGTCTTAGCCAATCAAAACTCTTGAATTATTTTCAATAAATAATAAATTCAAATGTATTGACATCATAGAATATAATTGTTATCTATTATTTCTATGATATGTATATAATTTTCGCTCGAAATTCCATCAACAAAAACTCTCGAGCGAGGTGCCCAAAATTTTCAATATTTACCCATATAATAACAATTGAACAAACATTTCATCATTTCAAATGATTTTATACAAAAAATTTACGTACAAAATATAATTGGTATTGAAGTACAACAATATCAAGCCTTGTTACTGTAAATGAACTGAAGAAATATATACTCATAGTAACAAAATATTATATCCAAATGAAATTATCAAGAATATCTATAACCATTTAACTATCATATGATATATACTCGTATTGAAAATATACAAAGCTTTGCCCCATGACAAAATACACGTTATATATAGAACACCTAATTCTCTAAGGGGTCGTCCATATTTATCGACACCCTCTCCGCCTCCCCCAGAGCGTGGGGGGTCTATAGTTCAACATCAGCGTACATTGGTCACTAACCCCTCCCCTCAGCGTACGGTTTGTACACAAATGTTGACAATTGTGGACGAGCCTTAAAAGTATAAACTACACTTCATTATTCATAAAAAAATAATCTGATATACTCGGTCTCGCACTCATCTCTTCGCAGAAAGCACATTTTCCAATTTTCATTTCCACCATCAGATTGCAACACTATTGAAGTGCATCAAATAGTGGCCAACTACCTTGTGAACAGACCTAACTCAAAATATTGAGTGAAGTCTGTACACAGGGAACGGTCAACAGGCAGTTATCAGAATGAGAAAGTGAAGTAAACGATGCATTCATTTTGATGGACAAATTTGACTAACGCTGTTTACATCGTTGCTACCCAATTCACAACTTTGGATAACTCAAATGCCTAGTTAATACTATTGTTTTAGTTTGCGAAAACATAGCCTAGAACAAATTAAGATAACTAAGCATTAGAATTATGTATAAGAGCTATTCACTCGTGTAGATAATTCTAATGCTTAGTTACCTTTGTTCTATTCAATGTTTTCGCAAATTAGAACAATAGTAACTAGGCATGTGAGTTATCCAAGTTGTGAATTGGGTATAAACAAGCGTTTGTTTATTTGCCTGCTGCTCCTAAAAGGCTCAACATTTCTGTTGACTATACCACCTGCTGCTCCGTAACCCTCACTTCAATCCATCTATTTAGGTAAGTACTAACACTGTTAATTTTACCGAGTTGCTCCAAAAGTGTTGTTCTGTCATCGTTTTTGATCCAAAAGAGCTGTCCTGTCATCGTGGAGTTGAATCTACTCCTTCAAATTTACAGCGAAGTCACATTAATGTATCACAAGCAATTTTTATACCAACACTTTCTTCCGCATAAAGAAAATTACTCTCAAACTACACATACAAAACTATTAATTAACAATTATTCGCCGAAGGCGAGGTGAATATCGGTGAATAAAAACCGAGACGAAGTCGAGGTTTTTATTCACCGATATTCACCGAGCCTGAGGCGAATAATTGTTTTAGTAAAATTACATAGGTGATTATTTGGAAAAGAATAGAAAATGCACATTTCAATAATATTTTAATTGAATATTTACGATAAAAGCGGCTTAAAAACGCTTTAGGTGATTATCGCGTATTAATCCGAGGTAGCGCAACCAATCAGCGTTGAGAATTTTCAATAATCACCTATGTAATTTTACTAATGTTATATATTAACCAAAATTCATCAACATCTCATCAGAGAACGTTTTAATTCAGTACCATATTTCAGCTCAAATTTTGATATTCATTTCTTGTTGTATCGTCAATTGTTAAAGCTCTGCGTTCGTCGTTTCTCGTCGCATTCAGAAGCGTCAGCATCAAAATCGTAACATGTTTCGTCAAAACTGTGATATTTGAACACTGTGCGGATGTGTCGAATATCTTGTGGAAAATGGACAAACTTTTTCTACAAAAATAGATAATGATAATAATGTCAGCAAACACTGGCAATGGTTCTGGGAACAAATCATGTCTGATATTTTCCTGATAGCGCGTCCTGATAGCGAAAGTTGTAACAAACCTGCAGCAGACTTGTACCAATGCTGTCTCAACAACTTATTATCAGGATGTGTTCGCACTGCTTGTTCTCAGCTTGTTGACAAGTTGTCAACGGCTTGTTGACGACTTGCTACAAGGTTGTTGACTCAACAGACTTGTTACAAGCAAGTGTTTTTTTTGTAATAGCTAGGTATATCTAATATTGTAATTCTTTGGTGGAGCTTAATTAGGAACTTATGTTCTGTTGTTCTGACCATCAGTCATATGATTGTAAAGTTAATAAAAAAACAAACAAAAAAAAACAAGCAGTTCCAAGAACTTGTTACCGTACAGCAATTCAACAACTTGTTGTGAGTGACAACCTTGTAGCAACTTGATAAAATGACAACATTGTTACAACTTGTTGACAAGCTTGGCACAAGCCTGTTGCGAACACATTATCCGTTTGTTTACCTTGTTTATACAACACAGCCTATTAAATTGTGCAAATAACATTCACCCAAAAGTTTTATATAGTCTATATTATAGGGTATAACGCGTTTATAGGTATTGGAAAGGATGAGGTGGCTGTTAATTCCTCACATAACAAGACCGTGAAGTGGAGTAGTGAAAGTGTGAAACGTCGGACAAACTCGTCATTTCCTATTATTTGGTAAGTCAGACTTTCCTATATATTTCCTATTCTTCGACCGGTCTAAGTATAATTATTTTATCAAAATAAAATAAGGAGCCGAACAGTTGGAAATTTAGGTCTGGTTTTCTCGTATACTAGGGATGTCTAAAAAAGAACTTACGTCTTTCAGATTTACCAGAGATCCTTCAGATCCAGCACTTCTTAGGGAACTTTTTAATGGTTTCGTCTCAAGAAGCTTACATCCTTTTTTCAAGCTTTCCATTTGGGAATCCAACGACTTCGAGAGAACCGGGTCATCTTGGATATTCCGTCGAAACCTTGATCTTGGTGTTTCCAAATTGATCTTCTCTTTGGGACTGTTCGAAGCTTGGATTTCTTTTGCCATTTCGTTATCTTGTGGGAACATAAATTCATCTTCGGTTGTGTTTTTTGACAATATTGACCCGTCTGTCGTCTCCTGAGGTGTATGATAGTTTGTCAAGTAGTTTAAAGAATCGGATGCTGCTTTTGTGAATGCTTTATTGTCGGTACTTAGTGGCTGTGCAGTGCATAACAAGTCAATATTCTCTGTAGCAAAACCTTCTAATGGTGAAATTCTTTCAGATTCGGTAACACTGTTGTCCTTTATACCATGTTCATTTAAGCTGTCGTGTAAGCCAAAAGTTGTGTCAAAAGTTGCCTGTAAATTTTCTTTTGGTTTGTTCCATTCTGACGAGTGAATCTGTGGTGAAAAATTCGTTTCTGGTAGGTCATTCGATACCGGTATATCACAGCTCAAACTTTTTACGGCGGTTTTCATACAGTTAATAGTTGAGGGTGGTTGATTTTCTGGGCTGTCAATCCTGTTTTCTGTAGGAAACTCGTCTTCTCGTTTGGCACAAGTGGTGTTGTTTGGTAATTGTGGGCAATCCGTAATGCTTTGTGGTTTATCAGAATCTGTTAAGTGCATCACAGAACATGTTAGTCCTACATTGGTTTTGGGCATTTCAGCATTGCATGTGAAACATTTGGTTTGTAAATAGTTCACTGTCACAGGCATGTTGTGGCTTGGGTTATAATTCTGTAACGTTGCTGTGCTTCGGCAGTTTGTAATGTCAGAGTTGTCATCATTTGTAGCAATGGATTCAAGTACTTTTGTATCAGCTGCAAGCTTTTTTGATCCTCCAGAATCTTCTGAACTTAAGCTCAGGTTACCGGAAAACCCTTGTCCCATGTGAACTGATGTTGCTCGACCATTACTTTGACATTTTGTACATTCCATCGATTCCACAATCTGGTGTCCATCTGTGTCAAATCGCTCGACCGTGTCTTTCGTTTCTTCACCCTGTTCCACGTGAACTGATGTCGCTTGACCATTTCTTTGACATTCTACACCTTCACAAACTGACTGTCTATCTATGTCTAATCTTTCCACTGTATCGTTGCTCTTCTCTCCTGTGATTTTATATGTTTCACATATTAACTCAGACTCTTGAGGTATTTTATATTGTTGTTGGTTTTCGTCACACCTTGATAATGTATCAACATTCTGCAAAGTGTCCGCCAACTTCTCTGTGGCTAATGTACTTTTTTCAGGAGTCGACAAATTTCTGTGAGACAATATATTTTCATGATTAGTTGTATCCTGCTTGCTGTCTGCTTGGTTAGAGCTGTCTGTTGTGGTTTTCTGTTGTTGGCTAATCTGTTCTTCTGTTTTCTTACCATTTTCAACTTCCTATCAATAGAAAAGTAAATTTTTTCCAGGTAACTGTATTTCGGGTCTGATTATATGTTTATATGTTTCTTCTCTTTGACACGTCGGTGAGACGAAGTACTGGCCTGTTTACAAGGAACCAACAGAGGTGGAAAAAGTATCGGATCCAGGGAACCTAGATCCCAGATTCGGGCCCAAAGATTCAGGCCCGCAGTAATTGGCTAAACGCTGCTGCGGTCACCCAGCCGTGGTCATGTACTGTATTTCATTATGTACGTTTTGTTTTTGTCCTGTTATGTAACGTAACATTATGTTTCATCGGCAAAGTTTATAATTTAAATTAAATTAGATCTTGCCATTGCTAACTCAGCTAGCCGGTTAAATGCATGGTCACCTCCATACAATAAACAGGGTCTTTAGTGCTTACTTGTGTCAATTTATTAGAAATCCAGTTAACCATGGTGTAAATGGTTAACAAACCAACAGCAACTGACATCATCATCCAAATGACAATATTTTGAGGTGGAAAGTCTGTCTCTGAAGAAGTGCCTGACATTTTTGAAGTCAGACTGGGATTTTCATTTGTGTTTTCCATACCTTTCCTGAAAAAAAAACACTTGTCAGAGCAATGGAACTTTAACTGTTAATGGGCACGTTTTCCCTTGAGGAGTAAAATCGTTAGGTGTAAGGCAGACTGCAATAACAAAGTTGGACCCATTGGGTGCATTTGCCACTTAAATGGGTTAACGAAAGACATCTCTAACGTGCGATGCCAGTGTGGGTAGAGTGTAACAAAGATTCGGCGGTTGACTGTTGTGTAAGACTACCTGAAAAATACAAAACTTGCATAAAATACATAACTTTGTTGAAGTTCTTATTGTATTTTTCAGGTAGTTTTACACAACAGTCAACTAACAAAAGACATGATTGAGTGGATAAAATAAAATTAGAGTGCATCGTTGTGTGATGGGTTAACAAGAGAGATTGATAACCCACGAATTTATCCTTGACAATTTGTGTGGCATTTACGGCAAAGCAAAATAGCAAACTCAGGCACATTGCGACTTAAGTAATTGAATGAGTTAACAAATTAAAAGACAAGGGCAGATAGCCGGTTTACCCATTACCCCCCAATGCTTTCCCTTTGATGAGTAAGGATACATGAAAAAAGGATACATGAAAAAAGGACACATTGGGGTGCATCGCTGCTAATTAACCCATTAACTGGCAGTACCCTACTCACTGACGAGTAAAAGTGTCTGGCGTTATACAGAGTAAATACGAAAGTAGGGCGCATTGCCGGCTAATGGGTTAACAAGAGATATTGGCAGATAGTTTTGTTAACCCATTAACTGGCAGTACCCTACCACTGACAAGTAAAATCATCTGGCATTAGACAGAGTAAAATACTCGTCAGTGGTGAGTGGTAGGGTACTGCCAGCAAATTTTGCTGCGCATTTACTTTCCTGATGCTTGCCAGTGTCAAATTTCCAAACATTTAACGCTTTTATCAAGAAGATAGCTATGTGATACTGTGATAGTATCGTACGATATACATTTTATTTATAGAAAAGCTATTTCATACATTTTAACAACTAAACAAATCAATATTTTGACAATTCTGCATAAATGTTGCGTATATTATATATTTAGGTTTTACTATTTATTAGCTATTCAGCCGTAGTTATTTTAAACAACCATTTACAGACAACAGGCCTGCATGGCTTTATTAAATATCTGTTTTGTATCAGATTTTTTGAAACAATTTGCGCGACACGCTATTGCAAAAATTTCCACAATATTTTAAGAAATTCTACATCGAAAATCACAAACCTTTTCGGGATTTCGGCTCCCTCTTCTTCGGAATCGAGTGCACTGTTTAAAACCATCTGAAAATCTAAGATCGCAAATGATTTCTTGGCGTGTAGACAAAAAATCAACAGATAGTATCTGTCATCAAGTTGCGCGCACTTCGGACGAAATCACGCCAAATTTACACGCTTTTTATGCATGAAACCTTTCAGGAATCGGTCGTTTTATCCTTGGTGAATTGCTCTTCAGGGAATCTAACGGTGAACAGCATTTACGGCTACAATTACCGTTTTCTAAGGGCTTTCTTCCTGCTTTTTCTTTCGTGTTTTGAATCGATCTTTTGTGTGAAATCAAAAGATCATAATTTCCCAAAACAACATTGTCAGGGGAAAACCGGTTTGACGTAAACATTGTACTGCGCATGCGTAATTGCCAATGTGATCCAACCGGAATTGAAAATATGCAATCTGATTGGCTAAAGAGCGTGGGAATAACCAGTTTATAGCTTGATCTTCGGCGCGCAAGTCACGAGAATAGTATGTCCGGATAAAAATAGCAAAAATAGCAATGTTTCCAAAATTGGAAGTTGTCGTACAGATAGCGAAGTAAATATTTGCGGACATATTAGCACACTAGCATATATTTTTCTTCATAGAAAAATAGACTATGCACGACACGATAGCGCTAAAGCATTTTTAGCATAACAAGCGTGCAAAATCGCAATTTGCGATTGAAAATTTATCAGAAAATACGGGTTTTACAACTTTTAAACTTTAACCATAGATATACAACTCTTTTGTAAATGTGTAGATAGAAAGGTTACTTAACCCCTGCATCAATTGAGGTGGCCTGACTCAACATGTAATTGTAATTGCGTAAATTTCTTATAATTGATGCAATACTTTATTGGTCTCTAGCAGGGTTTTCCCTTTGCGTTTCAGTTATTACGTAGGTGTTATTATGTACCGGTTAAGCTGGAAATGACTTGCTTTCATAATTCATCCCAGATTTTAGCTCAACACGTTTTATTAATGTCTGCGCAAACTAGGTCACATTTAAAACTATTTTAAAAACTAATTTCCAATGTTTCCCTTTTTGCGCACCCTTTTCTGCTGAAACAAAATTTGCTTCCTAAGAAGTCTAAAGCTTCGTTTACACGCTGCGATTTGTCGGGCCGATTTCAGATACACGTTAATGATATTTGAAAAATACGTGGTAAACGTCATCTGATAACATCCTCAACTGAAAATATTCGTCATTAACATTCAGCAAAACCTAAAATCGGGCCGACAAATCGCAGCGTGTAATCGTACCTTAAGAAGACTAGGAAGTAAAAATGTTTCCCAACAGCCATTCAGAACGTTGTAACGTCAATTTGGTAGATGGAAACAAGTGGCGACCACACGTAAGCATGCTAACATCGGAAACTGGCGTAGCGAGCCGTATTATCCTCGGACTATCATCGTTTTCCGAAGTTGGGAAGTCTGCTGGTCTAATTTCTGCACTATCGAAGGCGCTGAAGTTAACTTTCTCAAATCTCAATAAAAAATTGAAAATTCTGAGTCGCACGTTTTCTATATTTTCTTGGTTTAAAAATGCTTTCCCAAGCCCAATTACTCGACGAGTTGATGGGCAGAGACAGAAATTTAGCCCCTCAAGAAAAGAAGTGCAGTTTACATTGGTCAGATCCAAGTGTAAGTGCGAATTTCGTGAAAAATTTGGCACAGAAAAATTGGTATTAATAGTATTCAATTTTATTCAATATGGCGCCCATTATTGTATTTTCTTTGATGATATTTGTAGGTTTGTAAAATGTATGTGGCTGGTTTTTGTCCACATGACTTGTTTACTAATACAAGATCTGATTTAGGTAAGTTTTACATGGTTTAAACATGTACATGTGTTAATATAACGTAAACGAAAGGATTTGCAGCAGGCAGCTGTGACTGCTGTGTGGCTATAAATGCACTAGTCAATTGAAATCCCGGCCCCCCCAACCCCGGGCATATGTGGGGTTTTAAAGGGACTTTGCGGAGGAAATACAGAGTTTTAACAAACGTTGCCATCATGCAACCCGGGGGTTTTAACACTGACACAAAGGCCAGGATAAAATGCCGGGGATTTAACTCTCATAGAGCCTTAGATTTAATAAACTGACACATATTCACCAGACTTTCTTCTTTGATAGCTTTCTGTAACAGCATGTTTTTATATCAGAAATGACTGATCAGGCGTCTAGATGAAAAGCTAGATTTTGGAAAGCTATACGATTGACATAACAAGCTGGGCATTTTAGCAACTGGACAACATTTTAAGGCCAGGGTTTTAACACTCGAGAAATGTTAAAATCCCCGCATACTCCCGGGGATCAGGGGCCCAGGGTCTCAATTGACTAGTGCATAAACATGGTCAAAAAGACTGTGTCAATGGGATTAATCTATGGTGGAAAGTTGGCATGTTGAACTTAATTCTTGGTGGAAGTTTACTGGCAAAGCGTAGTTTGTTGCTTTACGCCAATTTTTTATCGTACTCAAGTAATTGTATATTCACAATGGATCGTAATCACAGTGTTATTATGGTAGTTGCCTTTGGGGGGTTGGCAGCCTTCTGCGTAATGACATTTTGGTGTATTTAAAGAAATGCGAACTTTCCACCATGGGGATTAAAATTTTGCCGGCACACTACAACTTGCCAATTTGGTGTAAGCTTATTAAATATCCGCTCCCATGGTGGATTCCATGTAAAGGGTCATCCACCATAGTGGTAAGTAGGTTCACAGTTTTGTGCGTGTCATGTCAGAGCTACAGCATAACCACAAGCAGTTTTTCCAAATCAAAATTTCCTTTTTAAATTTGATTTTTCTTCCTGATATTTTTATTCTCTAATTTGAACCCAGGGTATGTATGCCAATGCAAAGTAGCATCTCACCATACTTTGTTGTATGTTTTTAGGATTTTGTGAAAAACTGCATGATGACAAGTTGCGAGAGGAGTAAGTGATTTATCTGTTTGTTAGTGTGTATAGTGTTCCTCTGGGGCCATGGCATCGTGTACCCACACATGCCCACAAAAATCTGAAGTTACGATTTATAGCACACACAAAGCCAGAATAAGAAAAAATAGGTGTCATTCCTTTGAAATTACTTATGAAACAAAGAAAGAAATTTAAGACAGTTAAAACAAATGGTGAAAAACAACATTTGAAGCCTGCTTTATTGTTGCAAGCAGCACTTCCACTTTCAAAATTAAACTTCATATAAATTTCCATATACAATTTTAAGGAAATTTGTAAACCCTAATAATGATGGTTGCAACATATTTTGGGTTATATTGTTATGTTTTGTGCACAAACATTTAGAGTTGTGGTTGGGGTCATCGTCAAAGAGAAGTATGTTTGTGCATGAAACATGTGTCCAGATGCAACTCAGTTTTGTCTATGTGATTCTCAGTGAACGTTATTTTCATAAGCCTTGAATTTATGTTTTAATCATGTTTAGATACAAGTCTTCCAGAAGGTTTGGCACAATGGGATATGAAGAGGACTTCCTGCGTTATTTACAGTCACTGTTATCTGACGTTGATCGTAGAATAAGACGTGGTCATTCTCGACTGACAACTACACAAGAACTCATGAAAGTATGCGTTTGTTCTGAGAGTTGTTGCTCGTCATGAGTTCAGTCATTTTGTTAACTGATTAAGTTGAATCAAGTCAATGCAGGGTTCAAATTAACAGTGTGGAATTTGCACATTGTTGTGACTCAAACAGGCATTTAGTCAGGCAGTCGTCCCCAACCGTCCTATGGACGGTCACTTTTGAATTTAAACGGCTACTTTTTAATAGACAATTTATAAACTTTGTATTATTTCTTGAAGACTTCCAGAGTTTTTAGCTGCCGTTTGCTTTAGCTATTGCATACATGATGCCTTTTTGTCGAAAACACGCTGAATTATGAGCATCTGACAATTGATTTCGAGCGCCATGTATTTTACCAATGCAAGAAAACAGTATTTCAAAACTTTTTCATAATTTAATGAATCGCATATTCATTGCAAAGTTCACATATTCATTGCGAAGTTCATAATCCAATTCACAAGCAAGTTTGTAAACAAAGCCTCTGATTCGTTACTAGAGAAAAAGCAGCCAATCAAATGCTCAGGTTGCAAACCGGTTCTGAATTTCATTATGAACTTTTGAACTTCGCAACAAATTTCCGAAGTTCGGAACATTTTAGTGAAAAGTTAGTTGAAATTGACTGTAAGTCGAGTGATGTTTCTAACTTGGATTGACTCGACTGAAGTCCCCAGAAAAGTCTGCTGTGGTTGACTTGTTTTCTGAGTCTTTTTTTAAAAGTTGTTTCAAAACGTTTCAGGAAAAACAATTGGGAAAGTTGAACACTGACAGTGAGAGAGAGAAGGAGGCTCAACTTACAGAAAAAGTGAATTCACTTGTCGAACAGGTAATGTATAATTTACAGAGGTTACTTCCAATTGTTTCGTCAAATTTTTTGGCCAATAACAATTGTTGATCTGAACATTGACCATTTTAGGCTGAAAAACTTGGTTGCGAAGGCGAAGTGGAAGAAGCTCAAGGAGTCATGAAGTTAGTGGATCAGTTGAAGGAAGAGCGCGATCTTCTTACATCAAAGGTAGAAATTTTTATTATTGCTTAAAATTAGGGGTGCAACAGAACCAATATTTTAAGTTCCACCAGGAACCGGATCTTGTCGGTGTTCACCAGGGGCCGGTTGTTCAAAAGCCGGTTAACGCTAACCCTGGGTTAAATTTCAATCTGCTGTTCTGGTTTGTATACTTCTGCATGTTTGTTTATTTCAAAACTTTATAAACAAAAACTTCGATCGTGCAGTGCAAGGTTGATAGAAAAAAGTATTCATATTAATATAACCGATGTCGGGAAACTTGTATAAAAGTTACCACTAACCCAGGGTTAAGTTAACCTGCTTTGATTGTGCATGTGTGTAGACTGTATATTTTGATTATTTTCTTTTCATACTGTTCATAGAGTGTATAAAATTGTAAATAATTACTCTATTTGTGGATTGAATATGCTTACAATCATGTTGAAGCGTGAACCGTTTTGCAGGTTTGTTTACGTTTAAAAAGCTACGTTCGAACTTTGAAGCATAGCTTTTCACAAATGTAAAAAAAAAACATTGTTTGTTTTTTGTCACGCACTGTGTTCCGCATTACAAACAGCAAATAAATTTTATCTAGTAAATACTGTAAGAAAGTCGCTTGTCTTCCATTCTTTTACCATGGTTATCGTTCAGCCGCCATCATTTTATCAGAGTCCACTATATTTTTTCTTATATTTGGATTGTGTTTTGTTTGCAAGACAATAAAAAGTCCTTGAAAATTTTCATTTTAGTGCTTGAATAGTCCTTGAAAAGTCCTTAAATCTTCTTGTTGTGAACTTGCACGAACCCTGATTTTGTTGTCCTATGTAGCAAAAAGGGTGTTCCGCCGCGGGACCGTCTGCCACGCAGGCTACTCCTATGAGGCACTGTGATTGACATTGTCCAGTCATGTGCAATCCTGTGCAAATAGATGGTGTTTCCAAATTGAGTAAATCTAAAGCCACGAACGATTTATGATTTGAGTATGAATTCTATGTATTATTTCTGGTATATTATTTCATATCCAGACTTCCATTCTGCATGTTAAGGACCAACATAAGGGAATCAGGTACCTTATTTTTACGATGTACATTTTGAAATACAGGTCAAAGACCCAAGTTTCAATGGTCAAGAAAAGTTGATGGAGGTTTGTGAGGTTTGTGGAGCATTTCTTATCATTGGTGATGCTCAGATTCGTGTTGATGATCATTTGCAAGGAAAACAGCACAAAGGATACGCACAGATTAAAGCTGCTGTGGAAGAACTTAAGGTAGATAGTATGGAGTATATCTCGAACGTGCGGTGCCAGTGTGGGTAGAGTGTAGCAAATATACGGCGGTTGACTGTTGTGTAAAACTACCTGAAAAATACAATAAGAACTTCGACGTTTCGAGCGAAGGCCCTTCGTCTGGAAGTTAGTCAAACTGACTTCCAGACTAACTTCCAGTTGAAGGACCCTCGCTCGAAACGTCGAAGTTCTTATTGTATTTTCAGACACAGCACACAGTCAACTATAAGGGTATAAATATAGCATGTTTTCTGGGAGGAGGGAGGGAAGTGGTGTGTACAAATGATGTTTTCACGATGTGTTAGTGGCAACCGCCCATAGGCCATACCCCAATAATTTTTAAAAGACTTTGAATGATTGCTGATTAACTGCGTAACAAAGCTGTAGCAATGATTTTACGACCGCGAAAGCGTTGATATTCCACTATTTAAGCAAATTTCATTAAATTCCAGACGATTAAGGATGTCCCTTACAGGAAGAACTGATCGAGCTACAGTATTCAGTACAAATAGAGTTAGTTTAGTTTCCTTCTGTAGTATATAACACTGGATCAATAAGGGACGGAAAAGTTGAGAACTCGTAGAACCGTCCATGAAAATATACACAGGGTTGATAATACAACTGGGATTTCAAACATAAAAACCAATACTATATACAAGAACACTATAAATAAAGATGTAAATAATAAGAAAGTGCTGGAAGGAAAATTACTGTATAATTTTACTCTCGGTTTCAGTTTGCTTTTCAAAACGCGATTCTAATATTAGTTCAAAATTACGTAACGTTGTTTACTAATTAGCCAACTTCCAATGAAATTACACAACAAATGTTCCAAATTTGCAACCTAGGTTCCAAAGTACGTTCCGAATTACAAATTGACATTAGACATTGTAGTAATTAGAATCGCGTTTTGAAAAGCAAACTGAAACCGAGAGTAATACTTCTCGAACCGTGCTATTTCCTATACTAATACCACTGTAATTATTTGCCAAATGTGGTAATAAAATTCTATTATTATTATTATTATTATAGTATACATAAAATTAGTTTAGTTTATTAAGTATGGTCACAGAGTAGAGATCATACAGAGGTGGAACGGGCCGTCGTAAACACTTGGGAGACTTACGTTTTCGTGTACCCACCTGATTTCAGGCGGCCTGGCAAAAAATGATCAACTGCGCATGCTCGGCAAGTTCCCCCCATTCCAAGTTCCCAACATTCCCCAAGTTCCCAACATTTTCGGCTCTTTAAAGTTTCACAATCTTAAGGTCTTTCGCATTTTTACGCACTTCTAAAAGGTAAACTGCAGTTAAAAGCGAGCAGCCATCTGAATCGTGCACTTTAATGCTCATGCTCGGCAAGCGTCTGAAGCATAAGTGGGTACACCCGTTACACCTCTGTATGATCTCTACTCTGTGGTATGGTGTCCGATCTACGAATTCTAAAAAAATGTGTTTATGTTAAGAACCGTCCATGGCTGAAGAAGCCCAGTCCTAAAGGTCCTGCTGAAGGCGAGAAGGACAAGAGTTCAGAAGTTAAAGACGGACGTCCAGAGGATAAAGATAGACGTCCAGAGGATAAAGATAGACGTCCAGAGGATAAAGATAGACGTTCAGACAAGGACCGAGATCGCGACGGCGATCCCCGAGATCGTGGCGGCGATCCCCGAGATCGTGACGGTGATCGCCGAGGTCGTCACGGTGATCGCCAAGACCGTGAAGCTGATCGCCAAAACCGTGGTAGGAGAGATCGTGACCGCGATAGACGGGATAGGGATCGTGACCGGCATCAGGGTAGAGCTCGCCGACGAGATCGGAGCCGAAGTCGGGATCGTGATCGGAAACGAAGCAACCGCGATGATGAACGAAGTCGTAGCCGAGAAAAAGACGAGAGTCGTCGACGTGATGACGACAGCCGTCGAGACAGTGGCGAGAGTCGCCGACGAGATGACGAGAGTCGCCGAGAGAGTGACGAGAGTCGCCGACGAGATGAGTCCAAGGAAGAAAAGAATGAAGGTAATGAAATACAGGGCCAAGAAATAAGTTCTTCGAAAGATGAAAAAATGGTGGGAGAAAGTACCTCGAAAATGGTGGAAGATTCAGCGGAGAAAGAAATCCCGCAAGGTAGTCAAGATGATACGAGGTAAGTTGTTGTTTAGCCTTGTAGCCAACACAAAGTTGAACAAGTCTGGTGGGGTCCGGTCTGCTCTTGGCAAATAAATCACTCAATAAACAGAAGGTGCAGGTATTACTTTATCACATTTCTTAAATCATTGAAGTCATGAAAGACTTGGCAATAAAATTGAAACTAAATTATAGGGAAGTTCCGTCTAAAATGTGTCCTTTATTGACTTACCAGTATTAACTAGTGATGACATGTAATACTATACTGACATGTCTATGGCAATACAGTGTAACTTGCCATCTTCGGAGGTAAATGTATTCAAATCTGGGATAGAAGATGCTGGCTTTCAAATGGAGAAACATCGAATACCAGTTTCAGCAGTTTGTTCTCCGAGAGGTACAAATTTTCTAACACTATTTTGGTGTTTAATGTTTTAGGCAATATAATGTTTACATATAAGAGCTCTATTTTATATCTACAACTTTCTATGCTCTTTAATTCATGACAACAAAACGAACGAGAAAGCACTTGAGTACTGTGCTTTACACATTTAATTTTATCATATTTACAATAGGTAAATTTCTATTTTTTAAAGATCTGAATCGTCACTATATGATAATATAAGCAAACATTTTGTCATTTAGAATGAATTTTTACAGTCACCATTGTCGCCTTTTATGCTCCCCAAAATATATTTATATTTTTTCCTCTAGGAAATTAGTAGAAACATATTAATACCATGTCGAAAATGTAGTTAAAACTGAAAATGCAATTTGGATTATAAGCTCCCAAAACTTATACTATAATTATAATTCATACCATAATTTCTGTAATATTATTTTATGATAACGTGTTTAAAGGTTATAGCTGGCTTTGTAGTAATCCTGCAATGTTTAATTTCATATCAAACAGCAATTTAAAACCAAGAGTATTTATTCAAGTCAATGGAATACTCAGGTATCATAGTTTATTAATATCGATGGTACAGGACTTGCGAAGCTATTGATCTTTTCCAATATAACATATCAGATAACTCTAGCTACTGGTTTTAGCGATACCCCATTTATTTGTTCAAATAGGGATATATCTATATAAATAGAGGCGAACTATTAAAATATTTTTTTTATTTCTAGGGTTTGGGTTGTTCAAAATTGACAGCGAATTCCACTAGCGAATTTCTTGACGCGAAATGACAATTAGTGCCATCCAGTCACAACCAGTGATCGGAATGTTTCATTGTCTTTTCATTGTTTTGAAAATCCCACTGTTCTCCATGCCATCCAGTCACTCATTGTTTTAACTGAATTTAACATTTATACAAAGGGCCATTTCTTTACGCGAAACGACATTCCTTTTGTTAAAATACAATTGAAAATAATTGATCAGATATCTAATTTTTTCCAGCCGAATGCTATATTAAAGACAAAAAAGTTGTCAGATCCCACGACAAAATTCGCTAGTGGAAAACCGCCAAACTGCTGATATCATTTTCCAAAAATTCCTAAGTTAAACATTAAACATTACAAGAACTATTCAAAGCTTTCTTTATATATTACGACAAATTACAGATACAAGTCCGAATACATCGGCGCCTAGGAATAGCATCAATATTATTAATGTTCACACTTTCGAAGTTTACCACATTAGCCGTAACGTTGGTATAATTACACTGTACGTTGGAACCCAATTGAAAACTTTGGATAACTTACATGCCTAGTTTCCATTGTTCCAGTCTAATGAAGAATAGAATAGAACAAATACAACCATTGGGCTTTTCTGGAGAAGGGAGTAAAGACGACATCGTACCTGAATTGGGGTTTGGTGAGCCTGTTTCAAGGAAATACGTGCATAGTCGAACACCGAATTTATAGCTGGATGAACTGTAATTGAGGAAGGCACAAATCTAGTCAAGAGATTGGTAAAGGCAACGAAGAACAGGGAAGAATGAAGCAATATATGATTCAAAATTGGTTAAGAATGCGCTCGATTTCATAGCTAAATAGATCGATGCTTCTGTAAGCTGGAACAATAGTGACTAGGCATCCCTAGTTTGTCCAATGCTGTGAATGTTGGTTAGCAACAAGCTTTTTCTATCGAAATCTGGTGGATTCTTTTAACTTCGTTTCACTTTTCTACAATACTTATGACGTATTTCAATACATCTAAACAATTTTACTAGCCTAGACTTCTCGGCAACGGGGATCGTATTTACAGGCAATTAGGCTTGTCAACATTTTGAACAACCTCGCCCATATGGTAAAAAGGTTAAGGTACACTTGAACGAATAAATGAATAAACTGTTACGTAAGTTTTGTGCCATTCAAAAACGACTAACACCAGATATTTGTTTTCCATTTAGTGTACCAGAAAGACCCCGTGAGGAAGTGTAGAGATGACATTGCTTCAATTTGTGGTCCTGTTATCTTGTTGGTTTCATTCCTACAAAGCTATAAAGATCTTAGAATGCTCGTGATATATAACTGTAGTCTATATAGGTTAGTGTTATCAGCTTTAATCTGTAATTGGGGTCGTTTGCATTAACTGGTCAGAGTCAAACTATTTGTTTAGCTATTCTATATTAGTATATTTAATCATGTTTACAAAGTAAAACTTGGCTTGGTATAATGTTAAATAGTTTTTGTGATTTATATTAAAATGTGAATTGTGTCTTGGTGTTGTTTGATGGATATATACTTATGGGCGTGTTCTCCACCCCAGAAAATGCCAGGCTATGGCCTATGGTGACACAAAAGCATTCCAAAACATGAAACGCGGGTTTTTTCTTATAATTTCTTATTGTATTTTACTATTTTAACATGCCTCTTGTATCACTTTGGATTACGCCACATTGAATGTTTATTTTATTTTATTTTACAAGTTTTCCATTGCAATAGGTGTACATGATTTTATATATAAAGTAGTTACAAATGGCTGGAATTTCCACACAGAGATAGTTCTCCAATAACGGGGTTCCAAAAAATACTTAAAATATAAACTATTATATGAAACAAAAAATGCCACACAAATATTTAGCAATTAAACAACAGCTTGCAGGATATTAATATACTGCATGAAAGTCTGAATATGGTAACGACGTTGAAATTTATAAATTTGTCAAACCTCATTTCTTGCTTTTCCTAAAAATTTCCTGTGAGGTCAAAAAGATTTCCTGGCTGCCATGCTGGAGGACATTCTCAAGCCTTGGTTGCTGGTTATCAGCATTAGACTCCCTCAGATTACCGCATCACCCATCCTGCTCGGGAACCAACAAAGGGGCTGATGAAAGAGACCTACAGCTTTTGCCAAAACTACCATCTCGTATGCCAAGTGCCCCCCGTTGAAATGGTGGTACCACTGCAGAAAACTAATAAATTATCGCAAAAGGGATGTCTCTTGAAAAAGGGAGGGGTAAATGTATAGATGAAACACGGAGAACAGGGTGCAGTGAGGGAGCGGACAAGTCGAGTCAGAGCTCGGACAAAGTAAGTTTGTTGAAATTCTGCCCGCACAAATATGTGCCCAATCGTAGGCTAGGACCGTGTTTAGTTTCTGTCCCTGGGTACGACGTTCTTTAATATTGTTTTTTTTTTTTTAAAGAAAACGAATTCTTATTTGCTCAGATATATATATAAAGGGCAGGCCCAGGAGCCAATTTTGTGTTGTGGGGGGCCATCAAGAGGAGCTGGGGGGGGGGCCAGTATTTTTATATATGTTAAAATATGCCTTGGTACGACGTTCTACTCGAATATATATATGTTGCGTTTTATATGAGTACAAATGTAAGGGTTATGGAGAAAAATAGTAATAGGGGGAATTTAAATTGAAAAAAATAGAAAAACGAAAACAAAAGCTTTGGAGGATGCGGGCATCGATCCCGCTACCTCGCGCATGCAAAGCGCGCGCTCTACCATTTGAGCTAATCCCCCATTCATATTTTATTGCCATTAAAACACGTGTGCATCACTGATGTTGAATAAATTATTGATTATGAATACATAATATTTTTTTGTGGGAAAGCCCATGTTTATTATTTATTTGGCAAGCTTATTTATTATGAGATCAGTATTAAGTGTGGTGTATTCAGGGTGTATTTCACAAAACAAATGATATTTTTGAGTATTTATTCATTTTATCGCCATGCGAACTACAAGGAACTAGAGGTGTTATAAATTTGAATAAATTATATTACGCCTATTCGCAGGCTAAGCCCTTGGATATGAAAATTGGGAAATTGTATGCGCTTAATTTTTAGAATATTAAAAGTGAGGCAGTATAGTTACCAAATTGAGTTTAAATTTGGGAGAAAAAATGATAAATAAAAGTTTTGGAGGATGCGGGCATCGATCCCGCTACCTCGCGCATGCAAAGCGCGCGCTCTACCATTTGAGCTAATCCCCCGTCAACATATAAGTAATGTTAATATTGAGTTATAAAGCACACGCATATGGTGAAACACTTCTGCTGGAACCCCCCCTGTTGAGACAGCAATTTGTGCGTAGAATGATGTTTTACTGGGGGGGGAATTCGATTATATTTTCTTTACATTCCATTTTGCCACGAATTCATGTTGCCGGGGGCGAAGCTTGTCAATTCTGGAATGAATTTATATAGAAATGTTTTGTTGCCTTTCATAAAAGGCAATGTACAATAAGTTTTCCAAGCCTAATTACTCACCTGAAAGTGGAATATCATTAAAGAACAAAATCCGACGGATGCCCATGGAAAAAAAGTCGAAGGTTTGCGTTTTGTGTGGTGTTTTGATAACAACTTTGTTTTATGTTGTTTATGCATTACATGTGAATTTTGGAGGTATTAACTCGATAAACACGCTTGGCAGTGGAGTTAAGACTACAGTAGAACGCTCTTGTCCCATTACGAAGCCTATAAAAACAAAAGAAGGGACACTTTCTTATCGTATTGGAATAATTTCAGATTTAGATAAGAATTCCAAACATCCAAATAAATTATTTACATGGGTTAGTTATTTCAAACGTGGCAAATTAGTTTTAAATGGTGGGGTTAATGCAGCTGATAATAAAATCAGCATAGTCTGGGATGATGAAAATGTAGTGTTTACATCCTCATTAGCTCAAGGTGGCCGCGGTATGGAGTTGTCTGAGCTCGTTTGCTTCGACGGTAAGATTCTAAGCGTAGACGATCGTACTGGAGTGGTATATCAAATTTTTGACCGACATGTGTCGCCATGGGTGATCATGGCTGATGGTGACGGCAGAGAAACTAAAGGTTTTAAAGGAGAATGGTCCACTGTTAAAGATGGCCGACTTTATTTCGGTGGCCTCGGTAAAGAGTGGACCACCAAGACTGGTGACATTTTGAATTTTAATCCACAGTATGTCAAAATCATTGGTCCAAGTGGTGCGATGACACATGTTAGTTGGGTTGATAATTATAGAAAGTTATTGAAAGTGGCAGGGATTGAGCCACCTGGCTATTTAATCCATGAGTCTGCCGTTTGGAGTAGTGTTAATAAAAAATGGTTTTTCCTACCGCGTCGGGCTAGCAAGCTAAAGTATGATGACATGGCTGATGAGCGCCGTGGTACCAATATGATTCTATCGTGCAGCGAGGATTTTGGTGATTGTGATAGAACTTTTGTCGGTCCGCTTAACGTCACCCATGGTTTCTCCTCGTTCAAGTTTATTCCAGGAACTAAGGAGCAACAAATTGTAGCGTTAAAAACGCAAGAAGTGGGCGGACAGATCGCTTCATATATCATGGCGTTCGATTTGCATGGGAGAATATTGATGAGAGAACAGAAAATTCCTGGTAGCTATAAATTTGAAGGAATTGAATTTTTATAATGAAGATCAATCGTAGGTAGATATTGTAAGGCGCTAATATTTACGTGAGACCTCCTGGTCTCAAATATGAATAATAATAATGTCAAAATATGAACAGGATAAAAATTGTATAGCATGTTTACATGAAACCGGGTCAGAAATCACTTTAGTTTTTCATGCACTTTTTTTAAAATGCAATCCACAATCTTTGAATCTGTACTCAGACTTTGTCCATATCTTACGTAAATGGGGCCAACAAAATTTTTAGTGTCGTGTGTTGTATGTGTGATGCTGGCAAGCTCAGTGTTGGCTATGAGGTTAGATTACCTTGTGCGCAGACCCTCCTTATAAAAGGTAGACTCTGCACAATTAATGTAGTTTCTTATTTGAGCATGTGTTACGTTTACCTCAGAAAAAATCTGTTAACATTACATTTGAACATGAATTAACATGTGAGCACTATGCTGTATACAATTTTCAATAACAATTTACTAACAGACTCTATGTCCACTTATTTGTGGTAGTGAATCAATTCTAAAGGTTCAGTCATACGAGGTGACAAGTTGCAGGGACTGATTGCGGGACTTGTCGCCTGAGAAATGTCACACAGAGAGACATTTCTATGCAACAAGTAGTCACAGAGATTTGTGGTCACAAGGAGAGACATTTTTCACTTGTAGTCACACGATGCTAAATGAAATCAATTTGATTCCATGGAACAAGTCACAGGGGCAAAAATCAGTCCATGCGACAAGATTTTCACATATGTCACACAATGAAACTTGCCCCCCGCGAAATTTGAAGCCCCCAGATCGCCGGAAACGGCCGTTTCAGAGTCTTATCTACCTCTTTTAGTTAGCTTGTTCAGGGAACTAAGCTGTTTCCATCATTTTCATGAAAATTATTTTCTTTTTTGGGGGGGCCGAAAGATATTCCGCCCCCCGCTTCCTACGCCACTGGAAAATAATATTTTTTATGTAGACTGTTGGCCCTTAAATTAAGAGACAATGAGATATGGACGATATTTATATAGTTTTTAACACAATGGCAATTATTTTTATAGAAATAACTACATTTCTCATTATTAACTATTTTAATAGTAAGTTGTTGCTATTCAGTATCCAATTTCAGTGCTATATAGCAAGCGTCATGTCTGAGAATTGGGGTGGGGCAAAACACAGAAATGCAGACCATAGGTTATAGCTAGCTAGTTCCAATGTTCTGCTAGGAATGCAGTCGTACTGTGCTCCAGGGACAGGGTTTCATATTCTTTGTCATGACTTTGATATTTTATCTCCACTTTGTTCAACTTTTTTCTTGCTCATAATAAATGCTTGGTGAAATGCTTCATGCAACCTTTTTGCCTGTAAGAAAGCGAAAACATGCCAGATAGGCGGTTCTGAAATTTATCGAAATTATCAGTATCCCGATATCCACAAGATATTAAAATTTTGGTTTTAGATACCAAACTGTGAATGACTTGTATCCTGACTGGATACTACAAAATTTCAAACATTGGGATAACGTTAAACCGATAGCTTTTGAATGCTACAAGTCTGTCACCTTGAAAAGAACCGGCCTTTCAACATTCAAGACAAGCTTATAGTAGTTTCAACATTCAAGACAAGCTTATAGTCAGAGGGGATACTAAAACTTTCAACTGAAAAAGATTTTAAATTTCAGACCTGCAGTTAGGGTAAGTCAAATTAAGGGAGAAGTTCCTAAAATAGGGGATTACGAAGCGATTCAACAATCAACATGTGTGTTACGGAGGCGAACCAATAGCAATATCAATAGTTGTAAAAGCCTATATAGTTACTAGATTTCTAGTTCTTTACTAACTATACTAAACTAAGCGTTATTGATCGCTATTAGTGCTTAACTGCCTCTGCCTGGCATAGCGTACTGGATGGTTGTATCAGTTCCACAATGCTCTTCCTACAGAGGTCCAGTAAGGACCATTCCATATCACTGTTCCATCTTAATCCAGGAAACCAGACGTTGTTCGGACGGTGTTAGGTAAAGTAAAACTGAATGTACTCTTCTGACATGCGACTGGCCACAAAAGGCCAGATGCATGAACCACGGTGCATGGCAATAATAATATAACACCTCGTAATGGTAGCCTGTACCTTTTGCGGTCCAAAGCCAGGACACAACGCAATGTCGTCTTGTGAAGCCGAGATGATATTTTCTAAAGACTGAAATAGAAAATATTCAAAACGATTTTAAAACGTTTGACTCGTGAGTAGTGGTGCTAGTTCTTATAATTATATTTAGAACTTCAAACACAACTTAAAGCCCTGGACGGCCTGGTCAAACGAGAACAAGAGTTGCATGAGAGTTGACTGGATATTACCACTCGTACCGGTCAAACGAGGGAAAACTCTCATCAAAATTTGAGCCAGCTCAAAGCTTATATGATGAGAGTTGAGCTCCGTACAGACGAGCAAGTTTTCCTTGACAAGTTCCTTGTCGAGTTTACTTGTTCGTGTGTACGGCAAACAAGTTTTTTTCCATCAATTTTTCCTTGACAAGTTTTACGAGCCCGTGTATTAACGACACAAGTGAATACTTCATGTTTATAGTGGCAATGGCCGCTCAACTAGACCAGGGCTTGAACAGGGCTCCTTGTCAAGCAAAACTTGTCAATTTTTTGCCGTACACACGGGCAAATAAAACTTGTCAAGGAAAACTTGCTCGTCTGTACGGGGCTTTATAAACGAGAGTTGAAACTCTCATTGACTCTAAACTTACCTCAAATGTTGACAGTAATGTCACTGTGTCAGTTTTGTTTACAGACTTTACTGATGTCAGACAATCCGTTAACTGTCAGAGAAATAAAGTGCGGCAGTTATTTAAATATCAATATTTTTTGCGCATCTCATTCGATAGGACTAATAGTAGAAGGTATTTTGTAGATGGAATATTCGAACGAAAATTTAGATACATTTTTAGACCTAACCAGGAGAAGTTGCGAGAAATTATGCAACTTTAGGCCCTCTGGCAGGAATCGAATCTGCGAACCCAACGATTCCGGTGCAGCGCTCTAACCTCCTGGCTAGGTCTACAAACACCTTAATCTACTATTAATCCTACCGAACGAGATGCCGAGAAAAAGTATTGATATTTACCCACACCTAATACTGGCATCACTCCCATCGTATATACCGAACTTGTGGTTAATGCTCAGCAACTGGACTCTGTAGCTCGGTTGGTTAATTAGAGCGCTGCACCGGAATCGCAGGGCCGCAGTTCGATTCCTGCCAGAGGGCCTAAAGTTGCATTTTTCGCAAATGCTCCTGGTTTATAGGTCTAAAAATGTATATAAATTTTCGTTCGAATATTCCATCTACAAAATACCTTCTACCAGCAGTTATTTACCACATTTAGTCACAATGCGCCCTAATGGAGTTAAGTTAGTTAATGGGTTGACCAGACTATCTGCCCCCGTCTCTGTCAACCCATCAATAATATCATCTAGGGTGCACAAGGGAAAGTGTTGCATGAGCGTTGGTGGATAACCAGACTATCTATACCCATGACTATTGTGACCCGTTAAGCTTCACTAATGGGTACACTGTCTCTATAAACCTCCGACGAGTTTAGTCATTAATGGAAAGTGTTGACAGTTGAGCGTTAATGGGTTTCGTCTGTACGTACTTTCGACAAGTAATCCGTATTTGTTTGACCCTGAAGGGCGTCTGGCGGTTTATTTTCATAGATCTTGTACATTTCAATGCATCGTGCTGCTTCCTCGGCGCTATTGAATATAGAAATAATACCATACAAATATTTTCGAGGATAAGGCATGTGTCAACATGGGCCATGGCTATGATAAAATGATATCTTTCCCATATTACAGTGGCTATAGGCCGGTTTCACGGCAAGCGTTTTCGGCACGGCACCCCTAAAAGTTGGCACCCGTGCTCAAAACTTTGGTGCCCAAAAAATTGAAGGTGCCGAGACTTCCTGACGAGGTAGTCTCGGCCGCCCGAAATGCGAAAATATTCCAGAAGTAATTTTGTTTGAGCATGCGCAAAACAATTCGTCGATTTTCCAAACATGGCGTCTTGCGAACAAGTCGCGAAAAACGAAGAAAAACAGATAGAACAAACTAATTTGAATAATAAATAACACCTAAAAAACCCAAGTCAAACTGGATGTTAGCTCTTCTGTGCATCCAAACCTCCTGGATTTGTGCAGAGGGATTCGTGGAATAGTATCAATAAAGACAATATACTATTATTTTTCGTTTCAATCCGCAAAACAACAGTAGTATTCATGTCGGCCATCTTAGTTTAAATACGTACATGAAGATTGACTCAAACCACTTCAAACGCTAACAAAACACACCGTAATTGCTAGAAAGTGGGGGTGCCTTTCCCGAATGGGCACGGTGCCCATTACAAAGTATCCCTTGGCCTTGTAAAAATTGTCGTGTAAACGGGTGCAAAGCGAACTGAACGTTTAGGGGTGCAGTGCCCTTGTGAGAAGAGTGCTTCCAGTTTGACTCTACCTAACGCCACAGGTTTTCTCCGGGTAGTTAGGTTTCCCCTCGCTGATAGAGAAATCCAGTTGAGTTTAGCCTGCATGGGTATAGGGTGGGGCAGACTTTAAAATACATCGTCCTGGTATTACAAAATATATTTGATACCATGCGCTCACCTCCAAGCAAGCATCAAAGTACAATCGGCTAAAATGGCTATTTTTGTCAGCTCCTTCAACGTTTTATGTGGGTCTTTCTGGGTGAAGAAAAAATAAATTGTTGATAAATTGAGTTTTTATTTAGCAATTTTATTATTGGTCCGTTAATAGCGTACAAGTGCTTTTGGCCTTTAACCTCGTGATGGGATAAACCTCTTTCAAAAGAAATCGCTCAAAGAAAGCAGCTCTTTCATCGAAAGTTATTTGTTCAAAGAATTTGTCGAATGAAAGAAGGAATTATTCATTAATGCCTAATGGTTAATTGCTTTTTGTGTGCATGTTTACGACTTCAGGGCGGCAATTTACTGAATTTAGTTGGTCATTATCGCAAATTAACTTACAATATCGACTTGTACAAGCAAAACCCTCACGTCATAACGATTTCCAAGCTGTTTTAATCTCTCGTGAATGTAGTCAGGATTGAAGTTGTGGTAGCGAATGCTATAAATAAAATTGTTGTCAATGAACAAAGATACAAGCATTCCGTTAAGCCTTCAGTTTAGTTGACCCGGGTTTGATTCGTGCATTGTGAAGATGTCTGACTATAATTTCGTCTCAATCCAGTTTGGCTGATCGTTACTGGACCTATAGGGAAAACAGTAATTGATGGAACTTATAGAACTATCCAGTATAAATATAATGTTAGTTGAGGTTTCCTCCTGAAGTAACACTGGGCCAACAATACTGGAACAATAATATGAGAGAACATTTGAGAGGATAGAATTGATAGGGCTATCCAGTATAAATAGAGTTAACGAGTTTAATACTCATTGGACTAGCTAAAATGTATATAGATGTCAGACAAACAAACAAACAAACAAACACGACCTTACCTTAGAAATAAGGCACAAATTCTTTGACCCATGACGTAATCAGGAATGATGTCACCATATTCCCAGGGTACATTTCGGAATAACTTCAGAACTGGATTACCTTTCTGAAGATAACTGATATTTTACAAAGTTATAGGTTTATAAAGATGCTTAATTTTAGTCATAGATCAATTTGTATAAAATCTAACGAATTGTCGTGATTGTTTATAGAAGAACGAAAAATTTGCAGTCTCAAACATGATTCGAACTCTTCACTGCTGATTTAACCACTGGCCTTAAAACGCCTAGGAATAATTGAAACATTCTTGCAGAATCATTGTTATTTAGACATGTTTGAGCCAAAATGGAAAAACAAAAAAAAATTCAGACCAGCAAAAATTCCAACTTGATGTTTTGGAAATAAATTTGTTTTCACTTTAGCTTAAACATTTTTTGTTGTTTGTTGTCTTCCGTAGAGAACTGAATTGTCTTTTATGGTATTTAGTAAATCATAAGTGCTTGATATTTGATGGCAAAAAAATGCAGTTCAATTTATGTAATCTTTGAAGGCATTGGCGTCTAAAATGTGAGGACGGAAAGACGTCTTATTCTGAGTTGTCATCGTCTTATGCATGTTTGTTACCTGTCTCTGATTAACAATGACTGCACTTGGTTTTGATGTGTGGCTTTTAACTGCCTGTTCTTGTCCATGCTTTGAACTACTGGAAAACAAGTAAACTTTGTTACACGTTACCAAAGCGCTTTCAAAGCAGTTTTTAAGTTTGAGTTAGGCGTTTAGGGTAAGGATTCGGGAAAGGTTTAATTAAGAAATATTAGGACTGAGTGAATATTAGGACTGAGTGAATATTAGGACTGAGTGGACTTTACTGCTAACATAAAGTTAAAGCCTGCTACAGCAAGTGTAGAGCAGAAACTGCGGAGCAGGGTAGGGCTGGGGGCTTAAGCCCCCCGCCCAATAATTTATCATACATATTGTGATTTCTAGTACTATCTTGCACCTTCAGCATTCGGACTAGTGCCACTGTGCCCTGTGAGATCTTTAGCCCCCCATCCAAAAAATGCCCTGCAGCCCCTGTGGAGTCGAGAGTAGGATAATCTGTGCTTGAAAACTTATGTAATAGTTGTGGTTGTTTTACTCCTGTGCTTCGAGTGTTTAATTCCATGTACACCAGTTTTCTTCCCTTGCCAAAAACTTACACTTTATACACCTTAGCTGTAGTGGTGGGCGATACTGGGGGTATTGATACGATACCAGTTAGCTTTTCCTCAATACCACAGTTTCGATATTCAATACTGATACTCTATATTGTACATGAAATGTGTATATGTTTACTTTTAAAACTTCAATAAATTCAACTCAATTAAAACAGTACTATTATGTGCTATATATAAATGTTTGCAAAGTTAAATGTTTTGGTTCAAGACAAGTGACATATTTACTTGCGAAAAGACAAAAAGCAGGAAAACTGAAAACCCTTTCTATCCTCGTGCATCCAAATACTACACCCTGTGTACTGTGTATTCCCTAAAACATTGACCTAATGTCTGAAAATCAAAATATCTTATCATGTGACAAGAATCGAAATTGCCGATATTTAAAAAAAATATATCGATACCGTCTTTTTAACTGTAAATATCGAAGTTTTCGATATTTTTTCGATATGTCGCCCACCACTACTTAGCTGTGACCTGTGTCCATGATCAGACATGGGTCGTATGGTAAGCCTTCGACTTGGTCACATTTGAGCTGCGTCCTTCAGAATTCAGCACACAGCTGCAAGGAAAGACGATTATCAGCCCCTAACTTTGACTTACACAGTTTCAGAAGATTTAGAAGTCGATGCTTTGCTTTGTGGCGCTTCGTAATGTTTAGTGTTTTCAATAAACGCGAATGTCTCTAAAAAATTACTCCCAACAGTTTTTTCACACGAATCGCTCTTATTCGATCCCCCAGTAACACCAGTTTCACTCTCAACTGTCTCTATGTCCGTAACCGGAGCCTTTCTCGCTTCGTTTTTGCCGCTGCAAGGAGCGGGAATTTGCTCATTTTTACCACTAGATTTCGCCGGCAATTTCTGAGCTGTTTTAGACGTTCCTGGCTCAGAAATGCTTGTTTTGCATTCCTCCGGTTTCCTTGTTTTCGTTCTACGTGTAAAAACTGGAGTAACTTGAACCACTTCGTCTATATCGTCCAAAACTGGTATATCAAATGCTTTTCGTTTGGTGGTCTTGTCCGCCATGTTGTTTGGCCGCGTCCAGGTACTTACTTTCATCCTGGGTACGAAAAAGTATTAAGGTGACTCCCGCAACCACCCTACGAAATTTAGGGCACAAAACATTACTTTCTTAATTAAACTACAGTATTTTCCTTCGATTTTACAAGCCATTTCTTTACTGTAAATTGCATCTACGTAGTTTGTTCTTGTTTGGTGATGGAAGAAAAAAGTTTGGGAACTTAAAAGGGTAAAAATGTGCCATTTGCCGACTCCCGGGAATGTTCAGAACTCAATGCGAGTTCTCCGGATTTGAACCAGGGACCTTTAGATCTTCAGTCTAACGCTCTCCCAACTGAGCTAAGTCGGCTTGACTGGGGAAGAGAGTAAAATAAATGGCTTATAAGACTAAATTTTGCATCAGCGATGCAATATATATATTATTAAAATCTTGTTTATATAAAATATCTAAAAAAGCTAGAATAATATTTTATATAAACATTATTTATAAACAATAAAATAATTAATAAATGCATACCTAAAAGAAAAGCCTGTCAAAACTATGTCATGACCTCAAAAGATTATTGGAAGTTTTGTTTAATTCGTGAATTTCGTGCCCGACCGTGATGGCCGCCTGATTCCAGGCTAAACATTCTCAGAAATTACAAATCAGAACAAATTATTAGAAAAATTCGATTAAAAATTAGCCAATCACAAGCCTTACAGGAGGAACCGCTGTCTTTGTTAGCGGGCGCATTTCTTGTTTGAAGTTCAAACTTCAAATTTTTCCAAACATGGATTTTGTTTTGAGATGAATTTCATGCCCAAATTTTAAACGTTTCTTTTCTTTTAAGGCATGAATTGGCCGCTTTTGATTTTGCTGTTTTGCACAGGTATTCTTGAGCATAATCTCTGTTCTCCTTGCAGTGTTTATACATAAAATATTGAAGTGGGAATTAAGTTCCAACATTTTCAAATTAAGTTTCAAAAATGTGTGTTTGTGTGTTGTTTAGTTTGGGCCGGTATTCTTGCTGCAAGAAAAGCTGTCAAAATAGTTCAAGAACCTGCAAACTATGGCGGATTGTAAGTATGCTAAGGGTAAACTGAAATTTTCTGGTAATGCATGTATCTGATGTTGCTCCCATCAGCATATTTTCCTAGTCGATTAATCGCTGTCAACAATCGATTAATATCGATTAATCGTATTGAATAAATTAATCATGAGATACGTAAATCATGACGTTATCAGAGAGAAAATGTATAACGTAACGTCAAAAATTTTGCATGCTCAACCGCCTCAGCGTTTGCCTGCAAATGGTAGTATAGACGATGTGAAATTGACAACGCGGCATTAGTGATATCAGATATCTCATCGGTTCACGAGAACATTCTATTTCATCAGCAAATGAGAGTGCGCTTTTTCACAGGTTTACTACATCCCGGGCGTTTTTTGACTGCAATGAGAGCGCCAGAATAGAAAGTTTAGGTAAATATCATGCTGTGCATGTTTGTTGTCAATGATCCGATTATTGTCAAGAATAATCGATCGCCAAAAAATAATCGATTTATCGGGAGCAGCTCTACCCATTATGCTGCATATTTGTGCCCTATAAATGTGTCATCCTTTGTTATTTTACTCTGCCTATTGCCAGATGATCTTACTTGTCATGTTGACCCATTATGCTGCAAAGCACACTAATATGCCCTGCTTGACAAACATTGAACGATTCAAGTGAGGCTAGGCAATGTTGTTATCCACGGCAATTTGTCTTGTGTTGCAAACGGCAGTATATATTAATTTATTATTCTTATCTCAACTTAGACAATCACAGCGGTCAAACAGCCAAAATATGCCTAAAGGAAATGTATGTGTAAAATAATTGAAATTAACTACATAATTATTAATTGTAAAATTGAATTATAAATTATTCATTATTCTCCCTAATTATTACCCTGTTTTTTATAGTCTATGCTCAGACCCTTTAGAAAACCTCAAAATTTTTCAGGTGAGGTATTAAATCATTTCTTCTGATAATTGCATGTATTTCACCAGCAGCGACGGGCCAGCCTTCGTAATTCGCCTTGGCACTTGGCAATTGCCAAAGCAAATGCACAGGCATATTGAGGACGTTCTGATTTGGCTTGGCAATTATTCGAGGGCTTCCGACACTTTGCAATATTCTGGAAGGTGTGCAAATTTAGGTTGCCAACATATTACCAATGGTGTAACTTAACTTTTTTGAGCACTTGGGATCAGGGCAAGTTAGACATGAAAAATGGTTGCCCTGAATAGTATTTACTTGCCATTAGATCTAGCTTTGGTTCACATAATAACACAATTTGAAGCAAATGATTGCAGTAAGCATGCTGATGGATAACTACAATTTGCATTATATAGCACAAATCTGCACCAATCACCATTCTTTTATTTTCCTTAAGAACTGAAGTGGAATTTAAGTCGAGGCACAACTATGTCCGTCGTACAATGGTCGGACAATGTCCGTCGAGGCGTGTTCATTTATTTACATTTTTCAAATTATCGAGCAGAATGAATAGTTAACTGGTCTATATTTTACTCATTTAATACTGTACATGAGGATAATAACTTAGAGATGGCCAGCTTATTCTGACAAAGCTGAAACAGAAAGTAACTTGCCCGATCGGGCAACCAAGAATAAACTTCTACTTGCCCGTAATGATTTTCACTTGCACCGGGCAAGCGTTAAGTTACACCACTGATATTACCACTCTTTTGTTGCTGAAAAGTGTTATCAGTAATAATTAGTTTTTTCTTACCAACAATATAGGACCAAGGCATTTACAGAAGTTATATGGAAAGTGTTTTTCACTCACAGACAATTCGTAAGAACATACAGTGTTTTTTTCATTTATTTGATAGACGTCAGTTTCATCAAACAGATTAATATTAACAAAATTGTGTTCTATAAAATATTGTCATTTTCACATAGATATTTATATCAACTATGTCCATTTTTCAACGTCACCCAGCATGAACAAACGTGGCGATGGAATGCGTTCCAAGGAATTCTTGGGTAAGACATTCAAGTCATTGTAATCAGCTGCAAGTATTGAATGCACTGATATGAGTCCTGTGAGCTGTGGCACACAAAATATTGAGGGTGCAAATTTCAGTTGCCAATTAACACACTACCTGACCATTTCGTTGTTGCAAATATCATTTATTTTAAAGTGCAAATGTCAAAGTTTCCAGATATGATGATGTCATTAGATGAATTTTAGCATTAAAAAAAACACAGGAAAACTAATTTACAATTCACCTAATGACATAATATCTGGTAACTTTGACAGTGAAAAAGTTGATCAAGATGAGGATTTGTACTATAAACTAGATATATTACATTTCTTCTCAGAATGATACAAATATTACACATTTTGGCTTGCATTTCATGCAAATTTGCTTATCAGTCCTTTTCAACACTTCATCAGCTATCATTTTAAGATTATTGTTATTTTGAGACCCTGATACCTTCCTGAGGGAAACATTTCATTACAAAATTTGTCTCCCCCGCTTTCACCTCTGGGATTATAATGGTTCGATTCCTACAATATGCAGAGCTGTCTTATAGTGGAAGGTGTTTGTTGTAGATGGAATATTCAAATGAAAATTTATATATATATTTTGGTACTCTGGTTTTCTCCTGCAGTAACACTAGAGCAATAAGGAGTGGATGTTTATTGAATGGTGCAAAGTTATTTACTCTGTGGTAGGGTGGTTAGTTCTGGATGGGGTGACCTCATTTCTAATATACTGTATCAATAAGGAGTATATGGTGTTGAATGGTGCAAAGTTATTTACTCTGTGGTAGGGTGGTTAGTTCTGGATTCCTCATTTCTAACATTACTGTGATATAGAATTTGGAAAGAATGGTCTATTGTGAACAACACCCTTGAAGCGATGGTAATGACTGAAGGTGATCCTTGCCCTGGTGGAGTTCAACGACAATCTAAAGTAATTAACGGTCACATATTAAACTACAGTAATCTTAAAATTACTTTACACTTGATAGTTCTATAAGTTCTAAGCTGATCTCCTTAAAGGTCTAGTAAGGAACATCTTATTGCTTCAGTGATTTTCAGGAGGAAAGCAGCGTATCTGGAGGCTGAATCAAATCGAATCTCAGTCGCAAGAGGCATAATAATACACCACATGTAACCACTGTGAATGTTATCATTTTTGCAGATCTTTTTAAAATGCGCTAACAAAAACAAGCTGGTGAGTGTGAAAGAGCCAAGTACATGTCAATATGAAGTTGAATTTCTAACACCTCTTGCTTGCCCTGTGGATGCTTTCTTAGGTAGGTTTTCATATGAGGTTTACCTAACATTATTTTCGTATAGCCCCTGGCTGTGAACACATTTTGTTTTTTTAGATCACTATATTAAATAAACTCTTTCTGTGTATGATATATTTATTATACGTAATCTCTTCTATATACTATATTATCTCAATTGATACAACTCAATGTCCAAAGAAATTATTCAAAACAATAGTTCTGTTGATTGTTGATATACTACCCATTTTGGACTATAGTTCAACGGTTTGGCATGAGTGCGGAACAATTCAAACGAGGCGGGTCGAGAAACTGCAGAATCGTGCTTCGAGGATTATCCTTCACCAAGGCAGGCGAAAATGTTCTCAAGAGATGCACAGCGAACTGAAGCTGCTGACGTTGCACAGCAGGAGACGATTTTTACGCTTTATAAGTATTTTCAGGATACTGTATAACTTGGACTGCCCTAGCCAACTGAGAGATACGTTCAAATTCAGACGTTGCATGCACAACAGAAACCTGAGGGATAAGACACTGCTTGATCTTCCGAAGGTGAACAGTGCAATAGGTCAATCAACTTTCAAGTATGCTGGTGCAAAAGACTGGAACTCTTTACCTTTAAGCATTAGAGAAATGATATCCTTCTCAAAATTTAAACGTACTGTTTATCCGCATCTTTTAGAACTTGACAATAAGTCTCATATTTATAGTGTATAAGAATATGCATGTTTATATTGTATATAAAATAAGTGTAACGTTGATAATTGTAAACACTGTTCTCCCGTTTATACCAGCAGCTTTGCTGATGGGATTTTTAACAGTTTAAATAAAGTCTTTATTATTATTATTATTATTATTTTAGTGTATCCATTGTTATCTCGGGAACAACAAAGTGAATGGGGGGAAATCGAGCGAAGTTTTTATCGTAAAGAACTGACGAAGCAAGGTTATCAAAAACTTCGTCGAAAGTTGTTCGTTCGTGTCGGATTGTTGATTCCTTTTGAGCAGAATAAGGCGAGAACTGAGAAAGAATCCTCACAGCCGTCTAAAGATCCTCGTTCTGAGTTCAAGACTAAGGATGAATGTTCAAAGGTGAATTTCTGTATTTCTTGGTGCTAGAATTAGTTTTTGTGTTGTATGTCTGTAATTTTTTGTGTTATATTCCGTTCTGCACATGCATACGTTGGAAAAAGCCTGGTCGTGCTACCTTGATAATATATTTACTCAAAAAGCAGGAAAATATATATAGTAGCTTATTGTATCCTTGCTTGCTTTAGCTAAAAGCTGAATTGCGAAGGACACAGCTCAACGTGACCAAGTCGAAGGCTTTCTAGGGCGCATATGGCAGCCACCTTTTGCTCGCCATCACTGAGCACAGCTACGGTGGAAGGGCCAGTTAGGGGTTAAACCCAACCCACCCTGTCAACATTCCCTATAGTTGTTACCAGTGTTCGTGTATAAAGTTCATTATTTGGGTACAAAAATGTAGACAAAGCTCTGTATAGTCCATTGGCTTCATTGTACTCGTTCTCCCCCCCTCAATTTCTTTATTTCTTACTTTTTATCATTCTCCTTCCTTTCGATCCTTTACTTCTCTCTCTTCCAAATTCCTACAAGATTAGAGATCTAAAGATACCGTGTCTGGCGCTCGTGCGGAGTTCTAAACTAAAGATGAATATTCACAGGTTTTGGCTTTACAGTTGGTTTTTGTATTTCTCGTCTCTGATCTTTTCGTTGTTTTCAATTTCCTCTTTATACTAGTTCTCTCGCATTCTTTCATTTCTTCTTCCTCCTTCCATCCTTTTTACCGTTTACCGTTCTTTCCCACCCTTCCATCCTTCTTTTCACCCTTCCTTCCTTCTTTTCACCCTTCCTTCCTTCATTCCTTCCATCATTCCTTAGTTAACGTGTTGCCGATGGCCAGGCACATTACTAATGAGCGTGTTGAATGCCTTCCCACCCGAGGTACAAATATACACACAATCAGGCCTTCCCAGGAAGAATATGGTAGGGGTGCAACCAATCACACTCCTTGAGCTATCTAGGCGTGCAGTGGAGTGTGATCAATTTTTCATTCCCTGCATGGTCAGCTGGCCGCACAGCTTTTTTAAAAGTGTTTAATAATGGTTAGCGACTAGACTAAAATCTGGTTATAGAATGTTAAAATATGAAGCACAGCTACCAGAGAATATGACAAAGTAAACACTAAAAAATTGAAAGAGCTTAGAAGACATTAGCCTACTTTCTTCCCGTTCTCCCTTCCTTCCATCCCTACTTTCTTCATTCCATCCTTCTTTCCTTATATATTTTCTTTCATTTCATCCTAGGCGTACGCCGAACTGCTCCACAAATTTGAGCAGCTTGTACAACTGCACAAGAAGAAGAATAATTCAACAGCTAAAAGTACATTCAACAACTCACAGATAAGTATCCCTCCTTCAAATGATTTAACTAAAGCACGTGGAGATCATGGCACGATAGTCTGACTACACTGACCTATTGAGTACTATATCAAGTGTTGGTCTGACTCTGCTGGTTACACTGACCTATTGATTACTATATCAAGTGTTGGTCTGACTCTGCTGGTTACACTGACCTATTGATTACTATATCAAGTGTTGGTCTGACTCTGCTGGTTTTAATTTGTTGAATTCGAAGTTGAGAGACGTTGTATTCTTATATTTAATTCCTTTCAAACAAAATTTACACTCATAAATTGAAATAAAGAGCTAGAAGTCCTAATAATAAAGACTTTCGATTTTGAATTATGTAATTGAATTAGGGGGTCAAAGGTTCCTCTTGAAAAATTTTGAATACTAACTATTATTACCTGTTATTTTTTTTCACTTCCTGTTACTGTAAAAGTCTTTATTTTTGTTACTTCTAGCTCTTTATTTAAATTTATGAGCGTAAATATGATTTCAAAGGAATTATATATAAGAATACAAAGTCTCTCAACTTCGAATTCAACAAAACCAGCGAGTTTTTGCGCTCGTATATATTATTAACAGGAAGTTAGGAACTTCTAACAGGAACTGAGGAACTTCTAACAGGAACTGAGGAACTTCTAATTGGCTTAGGAACATTGCAAATTTCCTCAAGGGACTTGCAACAAACTTTTTGAAATTGCAAATGAATTAGGAACTGAAAAGAGGAACGCTTTGACGTAGTTTACCTGTAAGATGTTACAAATTCCGCAATGTCAAAACAAAAACCTTTTTTACGATATTTCCTTTGACACACGTGACCTGACTGAGGCGTTGTGATTGGGATGTTACGAAACACCAAAATGATTTCTAGCCTTCCGCAGGCAACTCGGTGGCAAAGGGCAGGATTACGCAATATTTTTATAGGGTGGTAACGGGGGATTGCAAGAGATAGTTAGTTGGTGCAAGTTCTATTTATGCTAAGCATTGCGCAATAACGCCGTTTGCAAGAGAGTCGCCTGCGGTGGAGACTAAGTGATTTCTAAGCGAACATTTTAAAAATTATTTATTATAATGTAAATAGTACAGATTATCAACTTTATATTAGGGGACGTGTCGGAATATATGAATAATAGGAAGATTTATTAAAGAGAAATATTAATATTGATTATTAATTATCCGCATTTTGGGCCTTCCTTGTTGGCCCAGTGTTACACTGTGACAGTAGGAACACTATACTAAACTAACTTTAAACTGGATCAGTCTATAAATTCTAAAATGTTCTTCATGGAGGTCCAGTAAGGGCCACCCTTACTGGACCATTGTTTCCACAGAAGGAAAGCTAGACTTTTGCTTAATAAGTTCTAAACTGTTGTGCCTAGAAGTCCAGTAAGAAGCCATCACATATTTGTCTAGTGTTATTGCAAGAAGTAAAAGTAAACTAAACTACCTAATGTACCTATATTTATGCTGGATAGCTCTATCAGTTTTAAGCTGTTCTCCCTAGAGATCAAGTAAGGGTAATTCCACATTGGTCCAGTGCTTCACAGGAAAAACACCTAATCTAAATAACTTTATTTATACTGGATAGCTCTATTAGTTCTAAAGTGGTCTTCCTAGAGGTCGGGTAAGGCATTCGTTATATCAATATATGGCCCAGAGTTTGGTTATCGTGCTCACAAAAAAAAAACAACAAAAAAAACCCAGATGTAAGCATAATCTCCTGGCGGAGGTTACTAGCTTTATTTTATTTAACTTGGCTAGCTCAATCAGTCCTAAATTATTATTTCTAGAGGTCCAGTAAAGGTCGTCCCTTGTTGGAAGAAACCTATTCTAAACTAAACTAACTTTATTTATACTGGATAGCTCTAGTTCTAAACTGTTATTCCAAGAGATTCTGCAAGAGTCATTCGTTATATACGAGTTTAGTACAGTCAAAGTACTTTTCTCACGTGCTAGTAGTGAGGTAAACATGTTATCGTATATACAGACAACAACATACCACAGGAATCGTCCCACTGTGCCAAAAAATACTCCAACGAATATCAAACATTCATATTTCCTACGGCTGCTTATTCAATTCGGCATTCCTTTACGGCGCGATCTTGACTGCTATACATCCCCAAAATTGATCATTTGTTTGCACTGAACGTTTTTGAAACCTGTCTTGACCTGAATGCTTGTGGACCCCAGGCATGCTGAGAGAATGGAGCGACGTCCAGCGAAACATAGCGACATCGAGCGCTATTGCCATGCACCCACATCAATTACATGCTTGCCGAGCCGCAGCTGTCGTACCAACTAACTGTATTGATATATATATACTGGTTAGATCTATCAGTTCTAAACTGTTCTCCTTAAAGGTCTAGTAAGGACCATACCTTGTCGGTCCAGTGTTACTGCAGGTGGGAACCTAATTGGATTCTAGTAACAGTGGATCGATAAGAGATGACTCTTACTGGACCTCCAGGGAGAACAGTTTAGAACTGATAGAGCTATCCAGTATAAATAAAGTTAGTTTAGTTTAGGTTTCCACCTGTAGTAACACTGGATCAATAAGAGATGACTCTTACTGGACCTTTAGAGAGAACAGTTTAGAACTGACAGAGCTATCCAGTATAAATAAAGTTAGTTTAGTTTAGGTTTCCTCCTGTAGTAACACTGATTGAATCAATAAGAGATGACCCTTACTGGACCTCTATAGGGAGAACAATTTAGAACTGATAGAGCTATCCAGTATAAATAAAGTTAGTTTAGTTTAGGTTTCCTCCTGTAGTAACACTGAATCAATAAGGGATGACTCTTACTGGACCTCTAGAGAGAACAGTTTAGAACTGATAGAGCTATCCAGTATAAATAAAGTTAGTTTAGTTTAGGTTTCCACCTGTAGTAACACTGGATCAATAAGAGATGACTCTTACTGGACCTTTAGAGAGAACAGTTTAGAACTGACAGAGCTATCCAGTATAAATAAAGTTAGTTTAGTTTAGGTTTCCTCCTGTAGTAACACTGGATCAATAAGAGATGACTCTTACTGGACCTCTAGGGAGAACAGTTTAGAACTGATAGAGCTATCCAGTATAAATAAAGTTAGTTTAGTTTAGGTTTCCTCCTGTAGTAACACTGAAAGGCACTCAGAGACAGCATACCTACGCCAGCAAATGAAGTCATTCAAGTATTCATGCAAAATTATTCACGCACTAATTACGCATTCAGTTATTTTCATCATTACTCTAATTTTAATCCAAATTGAACCAAAATTGAATTGATTTGTCCTGAGCCTATCATGGCCGTTTGCTTCGCAAATTCTCGTATTAAAATGTTTGATAGTTTTTTAGTTATCGTTCTAACAGTCAAACAAATACACACAAACAAACCTAGGTTAAACCTTAACCTCCTGGTGGAGTTAGTTAATAAGGAATGGCCTTTACTGGATCTCAGGATGAAAAAGTTCCAATGGAACCGATGCATTTGGCCGCCATTAGAGTGTAACTCAAAACTGGACTCTAAATCACATCGCAAAACTGGACTGTTCAGATACGTTCAGGAGTCTCATTAATTGTTCCATCAAGCGATACAATGTTTGATCAATAAAATATGAAAATCGACGTAAGCCAAGGTCGATTCTCACGGATAATCACAGCACAGCAGCCATTTCCTGCCACAAACAACAAAAAGTATATACACAATTGCACTGGACTGAGACTGGACTTGTTAGGACTTTATATATAGTTAGGCTGCTGTCAAATCCAATCATATTACATCACATTTCGACACGATGTTTGCCAAGCGATAGACTTGCCACAAGTCGATCTCGTACCAGGAGCGGCGAGCCGCGAGGTCGACTTGTTTCGCGATGCAGGGATTTAGATCTGATTAAAAATTCTGGTGCGAAAATTAATGCAGTTAATTATGCGGATGTAAGTTTCACAAAAGTGGTCGATTTCAGCTCAAGTTGTAAACAGGGGCGCCGAAAGGAACCCAGGGCAACGGGGGCAGGGCTATCTTTACTTGTATAGAAACTGCAGGGTTTGCGTCATTTTGCTTCTGTGCCGATAACAACTGTTTGAAACTGTTATATATTTGTTCCGAAGTAAACGCGCGGCTGTTCGTTTAGTTTTACAAACTCTTTTGCTATTGGCCTTAGGTTGTTCTCAGGCATGTCTTGATACAATTACGCATAACACTAAAACTTCTTTCTGCAGTAGCGGAACTCATTGGAGACATATAAAATATCAACACTTTGTGTACAAAGTACCGACAGCGTCGCGACCTTAATGGTAATGAACGTTCTTTGTTATACAGTTTTAGCATAACTTTTACCTCAGGGTGACAAAATAGATTGGAGTGAAAATATTAGCTTTTGTTAAGGTATCAGCTCAATCTTTAAATATACGTAAGGTACTCGGCTGTCCCCGTAAGCATAGGGCAGTGGGGGCAGCTGCCCCCGTGGTTCCGGCGCCCCTGGTTGTAAATAGACTTTTCCATCGTAGATCTCCGCTCAAATTTCAAAGACCGACTTTTCCCTGACCCGTTGGAGAACTCAAGAACACGTCTTTCCCAAGAGCATATACGCTTCAACCACTTCGTGTTGTGGGCCTCTCAATTCTTCATACCCAAATTTTGAGAGAGCATATTTTATTGCATTTCGGGGAGAACCATATTCTCTATTCTTGAAAAGTCGAAAGCCTTAAGAAGCATTTGAATCATTTATTCAAATTATTTTAAATATGTGCTTTTTAATGGTAGAATAATGACACACCCCCAGTCACATTCCGGTAAAAAAAATCCACCGGTAGATTTGGCGCGCTGCAAGTGGGAAAAGTCCTTTCCAGCGTCCATCCGAACCACGAAAAAATAATGGAAAGGACTTTGGGAAAGTCTAGGTTTACGACAGCAACGTCGAGCTTCCGTAGCCATCATTTTTATCGAGTGACTTTTCATGCGATATACGCCCCGGAACTCTTATATAAACTCTCGCTTGTCAAATTTTAAATAGTTGCACAATCTCGCTTGCCAACTCTCACGTGATCGAGCCACAAGAGGAACTCTCACCTGTCTACTCTCCTTTATGACATGACAGCAGAAGGAATTCTCGTAGTCTCATGAAAGTGACCGGTGTCTCTCCTTTTGATCAAGTAAAGTGAGAGACTGAGAGTTCAGTAAACTCTCGAGCTAACTCTCACTTGCCAATTCCCATGCAACTGGTAATTGAGGGAAATATTCTTTTATTTCAAGACTTTCTATTTGATAATCTTTGGCTTTGCAAGACTATTTTCAGGGACAAATCGTTCAATGATTGAAAGTGAATCCTGGCCAAACGATTGAAACTCTGGACTGGAATGAATAAAATTTTTGAAATTTCTACTGCCAATGGACTGTTGGATTGTTTCATTTAATAGTCTAATATATAAATTAAAAGACAGTCTTGAATAAATAATTAAGAATATTTTACTCTTTGGCAGACTGGAACTAGTTAAAAGAGTGGAATTTTCAATAAATAATCCAACTCTTTGTGTACTTGAAAGCTGCTGTATGTGAAATCAAGCATGCATTGGCGTTCGGCTATGAAATTTTAGCCTAAAATGACAAGTTTAGTACGTCTATTAAAGAGAGTAACATGTGATCCTGGCTGGACAATTCTAATTCCCGCCATTCTAGCTTGACCTATATTGTTTGATTACACAAATAAAAATTACTTGTAGTGACTATAGATGTTTCACAGCTTCATGGCAAACTGTCAAAATAGGCAATCCTGATAGATAGCGTTGGCGGGACACATGTCGGTCTATTGTATACAAACCCCTACATTACAGCTGCTGCAAATTCCCCCAAAATCGCTAAAAAAGTTGTTGCAAATTTTTACTGAGAAAGTATATTAAAAGAACCGAATTTCCTAATTCGTTTTGAAAAAAGTATTACGAAGAAAAGCTGCTAATTTCTTTTTGTGTTCTGTTGTTTTATACAATTGCAGTTTCTATTCTTTTTGCCTATTTGTTATGCAAATTTACCCTAACTGTTTCGCCCTTCAAGTTATTGACAATTGTGCGTGAACTATTTATATTCTGAGTGCATTTACAGACGCGCCAGTGTGGAGCGAGGCTGTCCATAAAAACATGGCTACGAAATGGCTTCTTTTCAGCGTTTTTGTGTTTCTACTTTATCCGTTTATAACTTCTTCTGAAAAGTTTGAAAATCATCACGAATATTGTGTGGTCGGCGCTGGACCCGGAGGTATGTGAAACTGTTTAGTTATGTCGTAATTTGCCGGTTAACGAAAAAAATGGACAGTTAATTGTTTGGCCAAGAATTCATGTATCAATTATAGGGGCTAGCTACATCTGGGAATTTTCAACCTGTTCGATTAGAATGTATATAAAGTATATAGAAATGCTTGGAAGTAATTTTGAGCATTATTTGTAAAATGTACATGTCCTTATGGTTTCTAATGACTTTACCCCAACAATACTAGCACACTGTGTTTAATAGAGATTGTTCTAATTCCCAATTCGTCTATTGCAGGGCTTCAAATTGCTTACTTTTTGGAAAGATCGAATCGAGATTATGTCGTTTTTGAGCGTAATTCCGAGGCGGGTAGGTTTTTGCTAAAACAGAGGTCTTAAACTAAACTAGATTTTGCTAAAGTGTAAACTAACTTGATTTAGACTGGATAGCTCTATCAGTTCTAAACTGTTCTCCCTATAGAAGTCCAGTAACGACCATCGTTTATTTCGTTCAGTGTTACTACAGGAGGAAACCTGTATCTATACTGCATGAATAGCAATATAGGTCTCTCATTTCTGTCGAAATTGTTCTCCCTTGAGGCCCAGTAAGGGCCATAGCTTATTGCAGTTATTAGTCCAGTGTTACTACAGGACTCGGAAACGGGAATACCGGGATTTGATAAACTGCGTGGAGGTACTCAGCTCTTCTCACATATTATTTGCACTGGTGCATGAAGATCCAGTCATAATTGCGAAATCTATAATCGTATATTGAGTGTTGGAACTAATTCTAGCCAGTTTTCTTATAGATTTTGGATTTGAAGTACCAATGTATTAAAATTTAAATATAAGCCAAAATGTGCAGGAAATATTTATGCATGGTCTGATGGTATATTGCGACTGCCGTTTTTAGGTGTGACGTTTGAGTTTGGCTGTTTGACGTTTGAGCTTCAGTTGAACGCTTAGACTCAGTACCTCTAATATAGCCTTTTGAACGCGAGTTGCGAACGTCGCATGGGCCATGGCAAAACACAAACATCAATTAGGATAAATTTTACCTCGGGCGACATGACGAAAGGCTTTCATCCGAAACATCGAAGTGTTTTTAACCCACTTCATGTAGTTCAGACACATATCACGGTATAGCTCTTTGTAGAATGCTACCTATATGCTAGACCCCACGTTTGAAATATCATCACATCAATCTAGTCCTACAAATTATTGACAATATTACTTCGTCTTACATTAGAATTGTTTCTTATTGCAGCATACCGCTATAAATGCTTATAATGTTAACTCGTTGTTAGCGATTTGCTGTCAGCACTCTCCAAAAATTTAAAAATAACTTCATTACAAATAGCTGAGAAGCTGTAGATGTTGATGTTTTTGTAACAATTAGAACTGTATATTTGCAACTTTTTGAAAAGTTCCTAAAAGGCCATAAATCATTCACAAGTCAAAACATTCGATTGTGAAATCGAAGCGAAATTCTTTCACATAATTATAAGGAATTGTGTGAAAACCGCAGACATAAGGACACTTGAGTTAAAATTACTCTTATTACAAGGACTTTTAGTTGAAAGGAGGGGTGTCGGGACCGAAGAAAACCGCAAAACCACACAAAAAAAATCATCCAAAATAGCAATAGATTTCGATAAAACCGAAAACACAACCAGACGTTATTTAGGTTTGTCACACATTCCTCTTAAATAACGAGGTCGGTAATCTTCGAGTTAAGCCCTTCGAATTTAAGCCCTCCGAGTTAAGACCTTCGAGTTAAGCCCCGACCACGCCCTAACACATCCAGGACACGCCCATTTTCGTCAAGGGCTTAACTCGAAGAAAGAAACACAAGTTAAACCGGACTGTCAAGAAATTTGCAAACGAGTGACGAAAATGAAAACATCTCTGTCAAGCTTTATTCCATGAAAATAACGTGCTTTTCGAGTTCAGAGACTTACAAAATACAAGTTTACCCAAGTAAACTCATAGCGTTACGTCAAGCATTCCTCTTTTCAGTTCCTAATTCATTTGCATTTTGCAATTTTCCTAATTACCTTTGCAATTTTCAAAAAGTTTGTTGCAAATCCCTTGAGGAAATTTGCAATGTTCCTTAGCCAATTAGAAGTTCCTCAGTTCCTGTTAGAAGTTCCTCAGTTCCTGTTAGAAGTTCCTCAGTTCCTGTTAGAAGTTCCTAATCCTAACTTCCTGTTAATACTATACAGCTATTTCAATTAAGGTTGTCCCCGAGCAAAGCGGAAAAGTCGAATACGAGCGCGAAAGGCTTGCTGGGAATCGCCAAAAAATGAATGGACCAAGAATTTGACAAACCTCAGTGGATTACTAAGAAATTAACATATTGTTCTTAAGTTCAAGACTTTATGCTACTCATACGATTAGAAGGCATTTTAAATTCCCAAGGGTATAAAATCTTATGGTTAAGAAGAATATGTTAATTTCGAAAGGTTTGTTTTTTATACACCCTGTATACCAATTTGCAATTAAACGTGCTGCAAAACTTATGATTATTCGTGACTCCTGTCGTTATAACGTAGTGGAAAATGCCTCGAACTTGTTCCATCACAAAATTGTATGTCAGCCATAAATGCCACCTTGATTCATTCACAGCTCTGAGCCACTGATGCATAAAAATGTCTCAAAGGAATTACCCACAAAGAACAGCCCACAAAATATTTAATACGTTTCTACTTTGAAATAGTATTGCTAATTTCTTAGGAAACCACTGAGGTTTGTCAAATTCTTGGTCCATTAATATTTTAGCGATTCCCAGCAAGCCTTTCGCCCTCGTATTCGACTTTTCCGCTTTGCTCGGGGACAACCTTAATTGAAATAGCTGTATTCGAGGCTTCGAACGCGAAAACTCGCTGGTTTTGTTGAATTCGAAGTTGAGACACTTTGTATTCTTATATATAATTCCTTTGAAATAATATTTACACTCATAATTAGCATGCAAGGGAAATTACTTCTATTTTAAAAATACAAATTTCAATAAACCAACAAGTTTCAATAAATAGATCCAAAGTTGGGTTTCAGTAGCAGTGCATGACAGTGCAATATATTGTGATTACATCCATTTGTGTAGTAAGTTATTATTACTGACCAAATCTCATTTTACGAATGGAATTATGAGTGATTGCCTGAGGGTTAAACGCGTCAAAGGAGCAGAGATCCTGTATATCCCAAAGTGCAAACAAGGATGCATTGTTCCAAGTAAAAAGGAAAGCCAAATTGCCCAAATATGCTAAATCTATCTGTCGTATATATTGGCTCCCAAACAAACGGTCATTGCATATACGAGACATTGCTGTGTATAATGAAACTAAACGCAGTAATAACGTTTTTCACAAATGGATGTAATCACAATATATTGCACTGTCACTGGCTCACTGCTACTGAAACTTAACATGCACCCCTGGATACCAGCCAGAGTGGCAGACCCTCTTATGAAACTAGTGATTCCAAGATGATAAGAATTTCATACTTAAATCTCCAACTATACTATTAATCAGCACACAAATGTTCGCTTACAGGCGATGCTATTACCGGCACAATTTAGCTTTACCGGAATGTAATTGTGGGGCTGCTGCAAGAGAAGCACTTTCAAATATTGCGCTCTTTACTAGGTGAGGCTGATATAAAATTTGCTAATAATTGGTTGTGAAAATATTTGCTCTGTCTTCGATAATTATATACTTCGAGATTTAATTAATAATTGGCTGTGAAGAACTACAGAGCTACTCAGTGTCCCATTTCTGTTTAATTTAACATGCCGATAAATTTAGATTTCACTCCGCCTTTTACCTCATCTTGTGCAGTGATAAAATTCCTTCCTGTTTCATAATCCGTTCAAATGACAACATTATAGATACATGTACAAATAATTATTAAACGGTCTATTTATCGTGGCCAAAGTGTAACTTTGAGTGATTCGATACTGGTGACGAACAATTATTGCAATTTTTGGTAAGAACAACGTTGCGCTTTAACGCTCCACGGACGTTTACAGAAGGTTGTACTAAAGTCTTTCTGTGGCGTTCGGTAAAACGTGCCTACAACGTTTTGCACACATAACACTTTAACTAATCACAAAATGTATTTGCGAAAACGTGTTGTTATAAAGGTTGTAGAGTACTCTCAGGTCACACCTAACCAAATTACAACATTCCCGCAACGTTGCGATTACGTTGTGTGCTAGCTGGGGTGCTTCCAGTTTGACTCTACCAAACACAACTGGTTTTATCCAGGTACTCCGGTTTCATCCTGTGTGTAGTCTGTAGTAAGCTCCGGACCAATAAGTGATTGCCCTTGCTGGACCTTCAAGACCAGTTTAGAACTGATAGAACTTACTATCCAATATATAGATAAAGTTAGTTTAGTGTAGGTTTCCTCCTGTAGTAACACTGGACCAACAAGAGATGACTCTTACTGGACCTCTAGGGAGAGCAGTTTAGAACTGATAGATCTATCCAGTGTAAATAAAGTTAGTTTAGTTTAAGTTTCCTCCTGTAGTAACACTGGAACAATAAGAGATGACCTTTACTGGACCTCTAGGGAGAACAGTTTAGAACTGATAGATCTATCCAGTATATAGATAAAGTTAGTTTAGTGTAGGTTTCCTCCTGTAGTAACACTGGACCAACAAGGGTGACTCTTACTGGACCTCTAGGAAGAACAGTTTAGAACTGATAGAGCTATCCTGTATAAATAAAGTTATAGTATAGTTTGTTACATCGTACTAATTAGTATAATGAACAATCAATCTAAAGGAATTGAATTGAAACACACCTATATGATTAAATAATGGTATATCGATTAAATCTTCTGTTATTGTATGGTTATAAAAACGTCAAACATGTGTTACAAAAGTATATAAAATTGTATAGAAATAGTTTAGTTTGCACCCGCAGGCCATTGTAAATATTAGTTACCTCAAATGGACAGATAATGGACATTCCTTGCTACAAAACACAGATAATGTAAATACCATTTTGAACTTGTGCAAAACTGTCAATTACCTTCCCATTAGGCATGATAGTTTGTCAAGTCTGATTGCATGTGGTCAGATGTGTTTGCATGATAATTCAAAGATCAATATTAAGCTGACATTGACATTACACGTGTGCATGCTTAGGGCTTTGCCGTCAATCATTCTTGAGAATATTTCGCACGGTCATGTCATTATAATATTACTTCACCAAAAGCTTAGTTCGTTAAATTTTAGTAAAAGTTAGGTTAAGTCGTAAAATAAAGTTAATAGACGTACAGTTTGAAGGTTTTGCTATAAGATTATGAAAAATTATTTAAGTTATGAACATTTCAAAATATTGATCGACTATGCATAAAACCGACTCGACAAGTGCGACAACGCCTTAAATAAACAGACATAGAGAGCTGGTACGAGATATCAACGTCACCCACCACTCCTACATCTCAACGCTGATTGGCTGGTTTGGAATCACACCACTCGCCAGATCACGTGTACATCGACCAGCCGAAGCGTTATTATAAAAACGTTTTCGCTACGTCGCGTAGAAAACAAATTTTTTATAACATACGCATAACATCAGATATATATAATTCCTTTGCTTTCTATGTATACTCCGCAATGTTCAATGTTTCGACAAACGGTTTTTAGGGGTTTTCTAAGTCTAAGATGTTCCATAATGCTGTAGAGTTAGGCAATAAAGTATCATTTTCAATCTTTAACATTGAAAAGCAGTTTAGAAGATGGGAAAATATTTCAGTCTACGCGCTGCCAAAACGTTCTGGGTTTTCTCAGGGTACTCCGGTTTCCTCCCACAGGGAATGTTGAAGGAAAACTCTCATCAAAATTTGAACCAGCTCTGTAGCCTCAAAGTTGATGAGAGTCGATGAAAGTTGGCGGTCAAACGCGAGCGCGCGAATTACATCTCTCATTGACTCTCATTGACTCTCATCAACTCTCAATCTCGCTTAACCGGGGCTTAAGATTTTGAACACACCAACACTGGCCTAAGCAAACATTGCCTAAATTTAGACGCCTCAATATTTATAGCCTTATAAATTAGGATAGCAAAAACAACTTACATGCCATAAAAAGACTTCTCACTGTGGGACGCAAAACATTGCACAATGCCTCACCGTTGTCGCTTGAAAGAGATCACTAATGCCTGTAATTTGCAGCACGGGGGGTTGGTAATGCGTTATATATTTTGGTCTTAAATAGACTTGTGTGTTTAATGCAAGCTGAGAGAAGAATTAATTGTAGCAGCCTCCCACGTTGTAGAGCCGTGACCCCGTGCATTGGGTTACATAACTATATAGCCTGCGAAGCAGTCGCTTTATTTTTGAGTGGTTATTATATAATATCCGCCCGATTATTTTATCGCCCATTTATATAATAACCACTCAAAAATAAAGCGACTGCTTCGCACTGGCTAATAACTATACAGTGGCAGTGTAGCTTCCATGCACGTTATGCAACAAAATGGAGCTATTGTATATATTTTGTCGTCGTTGTTGAGCCACATTTCAATAACATAAGCAACAATAATATAACTTCGTTTTATAGGTTCCTTTTACAAGTTTTATCCTCGTCATCGAGGGTTGATTTCGATAAACAAGAGACACACAGGTAAGAAATTTAATGTTGTAAATGATGATGATGTTGTCGTCGTTGTTGTTGTCGTTGTCGTTGTCGTTGTCGTTGTCGTTATTGTTGCTGTTGCTTTTGTTGGTATTGTTTGTCGTTTATGTTGTTTTGCTGCTGTTGTTGTTTTTGTTTGGTGTTGTTGTCGTTGTTGTTGTTGTTGGTATATAATGTGTTTTTCTTCATTTAGGTAAAACAAATAAAGAATTCAATTTGAGACATGACTGGAATTCACTGTTGAGTGACGATGAAACACTTCGTATGACAAGATATAGTAAAATGCTTTTCCCGCAAGCTGACGTTTTGGTAAGTACAAACGGAATATTATATATTTATGGCCTTTTGCATGATGTTACAATGAAAACAATTTTATGAACATTTGAAAATAATGGGGACATCAGCAATAATACTTTCCAAAACTCCGTGTAACTCTATGAGAAATATAATTGTATCGACTCAAAATTTTTGGCGAACACTCGTAGTTACGATATACGGCCAACATATAAAACAGCCAGCATTGTAGCTTTGATTTTAGAATTTTGTGACGTCAAGTGCGAACGGTCTATAATTAGTATGTCTAGAAATCATAGGATTGATGCCTTCAGCCTACCTCGTACCACAGAGTAGAGATCATACAGAGGTGGAACGGGCCGTCGTAAACACTTGGGAGACTTACGTTTTCGTGTACCCACCTGATTTCAGGCGGCCGAGCAAAAAATGATCAACTGCGCATGCTCGGCAAGTTCCCCCCATTCCAAGTTCCCAACATTCCCCAAGTTCCCAACATTTTCGGCTCTTTAAAGTTTCACAATCTTAAGGTCTTTCGCATTTTTACACACTTCTAAAAGATAAACTGCAGTTGAAAGCGAGCCGCCATCTGAATCGTGCACTTTAACTGCGCATGCTCGGCAAGCGTCTGAAGCATAAGTGGATACACCCGTTACACCTCTGTATGATCTCTACTCTGTGCTCATACCTTACTTGACGCTTACGTTTTGCCATTTGACGTTTGCAGCACATGTATGACGTCAGGCCGAGGTTACAAAGTTGGCTAATTTCCAAAAAACGACCATGTCTATAATTATTGTCTATATTAGTTGTTCCAACAACTTGTTATCGTCCTGCAATTCAGCAACGAACTTGTTAACAATTAGTTGTGAGTGACAACCTTGTGGCTTGTATCAACTTGATGAAACGACAACATTGTTACAACTTGTTGACAAGCTTGCTACAAGCCTGTTGCGAACACATATTGTTGACAAGATGTGAGATTTAATTTTACTTGTGTAGTAAACCTTCGACACGATCGCGTTTGAGCTGCGTCCGTTGCTCAATTCAACTCTCAGCTGCAAGGAAAGATGGTTAACCCTTCCTCCTATTTATATTACCTAAACTAGCAGAATTGCAACATACTTATTTAATTTGTGTTGTCCACAGGTTCAATACTTCAATGATTTTGCAACCAAGCTGAAGCTCAAGATATCCTACAACACTGAAATTAAAAGCATATCAAAACAACTCGCGAATGATTCGTTTATACTTGAAGATCAGAACGGAAATGTGTATACATGTAACGACCTGATTGTCAGGTGAGGGAGAATGATATAAACAATTGATTTTTTGGTCGAATTATTGTAGGATTGAATGAATGAAGTTTATTGGAAAAACGGTTAATTTCTACATTGTTACTGGAAACAGTATTCATTATACACTTAAATTACATAGATTAAGATACATAACAATGACACGATACTGAGTATTTACAACAAACACATGCAAAGTGTTCAAGATGGTCAGCTTGCGCTTGAAAAATAAGGGCGTCATGTTTTGGGTCATTTTAAGATCAGACGGCAAGGAGTTAAAGAGCATATCTCCACTATATATACGAGAGTTTGGACTTGTCCATTTCTAAATGAACGTTCTGAACTTTGACGTCAGGATTAGAACTTGGGTTAATGATATTAGATGGCGCTACTCCGAGTCATTCCGAGGCAATTAATTGAAAAGTCAATTGAAAAGTTATTTGTTTGAAAATTTTCATTTTATTGTCTATAGTACTGGTGTTCCAATTGAAAATGCTCCAGATTTCAAAGGCATTGAACACACTGAGGTAGTCGATTATTTTATTTTTATGCATATATACTTTTTCATTTCTGTTTCGATTTTTTCTTTACTTTCCTTCCTTTAGGCCTTTTTCCTCCGTTTTTTCCTTCCTTCCTTCCTTTTTCTGACCGTTTATCCTTTCTTTTTTCGATCATTGTTTCAATCCTCGTTTTTAGTGCAAAGTTTCACTAGTGGGGGTACAAATTTAAACGAGCGAGTCATAAAAGTAGCTAGATAATGTAAGCAATTCTGGTGATGCAAGCATGTGCTTTTTTTTTACCTAATCTGAAATTCCAGTGTTTATTAATGCATGTCCCATAAGTATATGGTACAGTTGCCAATGAAATATATTATATTTGTGTTGGTTTTATGAACAGTTCTATATAAGTTTTGAACAGTTATTTTCTTAATTAATTTTCTTTGGAAATTTATAATTCTGGATTTTTCGTTACAAATGTTATATACGAAAGATTGCAGGCAATATTTTTATATCGACGTCTAGAAAATTGAAACGTTGCACTATATTTTGGAGTTTTGTTCTTCCCTTTTTCCTCTTTTATTCTTACTATTTTAGCATTGATTTCTTTTTATTCTCTTCTTATTTTCATTTATAACTGCTTACCATTCAATTCACTCTTATACCAGAGCTATGGTACAATGTCCTTGAACCGAGACGACTACGAAGGCCAAACCGTCTTAATTTTAGGAGGAGGTTGGTTTTCTTGTGTTGTTTTACTTTGAGTAAAAGTTGTTCTCAAGCTTTATTACTCAGAAAATACTTCTGAGTCCCCGAGCGAGGATCGAACCCTCGACCTCTTAGTTTCTAGATAAGCGCGCTTGTTTTAAATTGTCTTTCATATACATCAAGCTGAAGTTCGAATGATGGCCTCGCGTTCGCGTATTGATTTGTCTGCCTATGTTAAGTATCTCCATAGCAATCTTTTATACTGTACAATGTACATGTATTTGGTTGATAGGAAATGCGGCATTTGAAACTGCGGATTTTATCATGGAGTCGACAAATCTTGTTCACGTTATGGGAAGGTTAGTATAGCACAATTTGATTAATTGAAATTGATGAAAATATAGATATGCTAAACAATTTTAGAGTGTTCTCCCTAAAGGTCTATAGTATAGCAATCATAAGAGGCATGCCTCTTACGAGTGTGTTTTCCGTTACGAGTTTATTTGTTCGTGTGTATACGACAAACAAGTTTTCCGATCAATTTTTCAAAAGTTGGTATGCCTGGGACCGGTCGTATAAAAGTCTTAACTACATTTTAACTACTCGTTTTGTAGTTAAATGGTAGTTAACTCTATTTAACGCGATTCTGATTGGTTTACTTTCGCACTAACAACCGGCCCCTGGCTTTTAAACAACGCTCCTTGTCAAGGAAAACTTGTCAATTTTTTGTCATACACACGACTCACGCGCAAATAAACCTTGTCAAGGCGGAAAACTTGCTCGTGTGTACGGCGCTGTACGCCCAGTGTTGTTGCGGAAGAAAACATAAACTAAGCTAACTTAGTAACTATATTTATACACGGGCATACAAATTTTTCATCTGATTTATTTTATATTACTTAAGATCAAGAGTTCGTCTAGCCTGGTCAACTCACTACGTTGGAGATGTTAGGTAAGGGGAATGTCACTTTATATGAAGATGTTACTTAGAGACCAACAGTATATATGGGCAAGAGTATGGTGTATAAATACGAAGTCACTCGCATCTAGACTGCGTTACAAGCTGCACTGACGAGCCGTTGAACGGCGAAACATGCATGTCTGCAGATTTGACTATATATATTCCTGTATATTACAAACCCATTTTACAGGTATTATCGTTACGGCGTCTTTAATATTTACTTTGTTTTTTATGTTTTACTTAGAGCTGTCAATAATCGTATTCTGGACAATTATCAGTTGAAATCCTTGGACGGCTACTTAGGTATTGTATTGTATATTTTTTGTGACAAAAAGTTTGAACATCTCAGTGCTAGTGTGAGATCGCATCTCGCAAGAACGTCTGCGCAGCAGCTAGTCTATGCACAGGCTAAATCCATATAAACTCAAAGCAAATTTCAACAATGAAAATAATTTCACGGCGAGTTCTCGCTTACCGAGCTGGTCCGATATATATATACAGCCTTTCAGCTTTTAGCATTGGCTGCTTGGCCCTTATACATGTACGCTTAGCGTACCTATTTTTACGTATGTATTTGAACCGAGTTAGCTCGCTTTCTATATATAAGTTATATATATATATGATTTAATATACTTTACTTAGTTTAATATTTAAATCATTGATTGTATTGTCTAATTATTTCATGTAGAAAAGTCGTTTTCACAAATAAGCGTCATGAAACATGAGGGGAAATTTTACGTCGACTTTTACGATACGAAAGGAAAGATTTTGAACAAGACTGGAGTCGCCCGTATGTTTATTTTTGACCCTAAGAAATATTTCTATTTTAACTATGTGATCCGTATATATAGTAAGTACTTTAACACCCAAGTCAAGCGAGGATGAGAGTTGATGAGAGTTGATGAGAGTTGATGAGAGTTGATGAGAGTTGGTGAGAGTTGATGAGAGTGCATGAGAGTTGATGAGAGTGCATGAGAGTTGATGAGAATGCATGAGAGTTGATGTGAGTGCATGAGAGTTGATGAGAGTTGCAACGCTCACTGGCGTTTGACTCGGCTAATTCTCATCGATTCTCATGCACTCTTATCAACTCTCATCAACTTTTAACTGGTTCAAATTTTGATGAGAGTTGATGAGAGTTCTTGCTATACGCGTGCATGGTAATATCCAGGCAACTCATCAACTCTCATGCAACTCTTGTTCTCGTTTCATCAAACCATGAGAGTTGAGAAACCTCTTATGCAAACTCTCGCTTTACAACTCTCATACAACTCTTGTCCTCGTTTGATCACGAGGGCTTAAATGTAATAGTCTGTATGGGGGTCATCCCATGATGTAATACGCCCAAATTTTGTTGTTTTCGACTAAAATTCGACATCTTCTAAATCAGAAACTCGAATCTGTATTTATTTAAAGCATAGCGAACCAGAACACATCATAATTTTTTAAATATAGCGTGTTTAAAACTTGTGAAAATTAAAATAATGAAAGATAGAAACGATATTCCAAGAGATTCTTATTTGTTTTTAGCCGACAACTATTCTCTACGAGATCCTTATGATAAAATTCTAAGATGTCTTGGTTTTCGGGTAAGTTGTAAGTTCATATATTTAAAGAAAAGAAAAAATTGCCACCCTCCTAAAATTACAATATATTATTATCTATCATATTATTTCAGTTTGATTTTTCCATATTCAACGACACGGTCATGCCAGACAAATGCCTGGGGAAGATGAGTAAATATCCACTTATAACTCCTGATTTTCAAAGTCACAACACTCCAAGACTCTGGTTTGGTGAGTTCGAAATCGCCTGATCTAAGGCCATGTTACACGAGGGAAATTTTTGCTGTAACTTTGCAACGCAATTTCTGCACAGAGCCATGTTATGTAGAAATGTACGCACAGAAAAACAGTGAACATGGCCCGCGTTTCACTCCACCGATATTATCATTCTCATTCATTTCTTTGTTGCTTTCTGGGCATGTTTAGCAAGAAAAATATCGGCAAAGTAAAACGAAATTCCTGCTCACAATTTCTCTGAAATTGCGTTGCAAGTGCAGCAAAAATTGCCTCGCGTAACAAGGTCTATATTCTAGGGACGGAAGATACGTCTGGATGAAATTAGGCAAAGAAATAAAGGGATATGGCAATAAAAATTTAGTTTGTCTTATTTGAAAGAACTTTTAAAATTATACATAAATCTCCCTCGCCGATTTTTCGTATCTTTCTTGGTTCTTGAGATATTTTCACAGAAATAATCATAAATCAGCGAGCTGTCCGCCATCTTGGATTTTTGTCGATATACATTTTAACGTCACAAGCAGGGTCACAAATTAATACTTCGGTCACTATTTCAAATAACAAATTGACTGACAACTTTTTAAACATCTACTAATTGTTATTTGGTCACCTAGGAGTAGTTTTATATGGCTAACCCTGCTTGTGACGTCACTAAAACCACCGTTAATGAGATCAAAAATAATCCAAGATGGCGGACAGCTCATTGTTTTAAGTCAAAATATCTCAAGAACTAAGCAAGATACGAAAAATCGGTAAGGGAGATTTAGATATAATTTGAAAAGTTCTTTCAAATGAAATAAACTAAATTTTTATTGCCATATCCCTTTAAAGTTAAATTATCTAATGAACTTTCAAGATCCGAACCTTTGGTTGTAACATGGTCATTATTTTCGTTTCTAGCTGGGACAATCGCACACTCTTTAGACTGGAAAAAATCTGCCGGTGGATTTATCCATGGTTATAGATATACAGGTATGATTTTAGACAAACTAGGCACATTACTATTATATTGAACTATACAATACAATATTACAGTATATTCAAACACAATTCTATTAAGTATGGTGACAATGGTGTTTTGTATTCATCGAATATAGCCCGGTCACTGCATCGTATTTTGGAATGGAAAAATCATGGAGTAAAGTGGAAACACCATGTGATCCCACAGAGTCAGATCTTGAATTACATCACCAAGCGAGTGAACGAAGCCTCGGTATGTGAACAAGAAATGTATTGGGTAAAATTTAGTGTAAAGGAGGTGTTATACACGGAAATGTTCAGTGATAACTTATTACAGAAGGTTGATTTTTTGTAAGAAAATTATTCGTTCCCCAAGAAAATGTCATCTTCAAAAGTGCAGCTCCTTATAGACGAGCATATTTTCCTTGATTTTAAAATGTAAACGCCATTTTATGCACTTTGTGGGAAGGTTTTACAGGATTCTGATGGTCAGAAAATGTCGTATATAAAATAACAAAGTTTTCTAATTGCCCAAACTGGTCTTGCAGATTCTTTATCGGAGTCTATCGGAGTTTGTCCCACCAAATTGCGCGCAATTGTTAAACATTGGGAGGGTATCTCACCCCCTCCCCAACCCCCACACCAGTTACGCCCCTGGGCACGAAATCAATGTCGGTTAAGAATAATTTTTCGTTTCTTCTAGGGTATATATCAAATGTTTAGTATCTTGGTGGATATAGTTGTTTATGGTAAGAAAAAAACTGAAACGCTTTGATATCGTATAATAGTATATATTTACTACATTTCCCCTGAAAATGCCAGACGAAGTTAATTTAGCTAAGTTAGCTTATTCAGTAGTCACAGCCTACTTGTTCAGTTAATCAGTAAAAAAAGTGGCGAGCGTGCAAGTCTAATTATGTACATGTCTGCATTAATGTCTAAATATGTTTGATTTCAGGTGTTTTTCTTATACTAAATTCCTTTTTGTAATTTAGTAAGCGATGGGCAGGCAATATATATTGAAGAGTTTCCTTCCAAGTCACTAGACAAGTTAGAGAGTAAGTGTCGGTAGCTGTCAAGATATTTAACAGTTATTCTACGAACTCGAGTCGTATATGAGCTGATAGAGGCGCGATAGCGCCGAGTCGGCTATCAGTCCTATACGACGAGAGTGAGTAGAATAACTGTTTTATTATATACATAAGCTCTGGATTTGGATATTTACTTTTTTCAAGTAAAACTTGAATTTTCCTCTTCATTTAATTGTCCAAATCTGCCAGCCATTTTTCTACTTTTCTCTACTAGCAGGATATGAGCTAATATCCTGCTAGTAGAGAACCAATCAGATTGCAGAATACCTCATATCCAGAGCTTGTGTATATAATAAGTATTATTATTCTCGAATCTACAGGTTTGTAAATATCGTCTGGGTCTTGTTGTATTGACCTTCGCTATCGCTCGGTCAATACAGCAAGACCTCAGCTTGATATTTTACCGTACAGACCTCACGCTCAGTTAGTAAGTAGTATTTATTGTTCACTGAAATTTGGGTTATATCAAGCATGCACGTTTGTGTGTATAAAATTGCAAGCAATAAATTTTATGGGTATATTTTTTCTATCCAGTATAAAGTATGCTAGTTAATTAGTTAATTAGTTAATTAGTTAATTAGTTAATTAGTTAATTAGTTAATTAGTTAATTAGTTAATTAGTTAATTAGTTAATTAGTTAATTAGTTAATTAGTTAATTAGTTAATTAGTTAATTAGTTAATTAGTTAATTAGTTAATTAGTTAATTAGTTAATTAGTTAATTAGTTAATTAGTTAATTAGTTAATTAGTTAATTTGTTAATTTGTTAATTTGTTAATTTGTTAATTTGTTAATTTGTTAATTTGTTAATTAGTTTGTTAGTTTGTTAGAGAGTTAGTTATACTAATAAGTGTAACGATAGGGCCGGCCACGCAGGCTAGTGTGACGATAATTTCATAGTTGGATTATTATATTTATTAACTGAATATTTTTGTTTTCAGGCTATTCAGGCTTACCAAGCGGACCAACTATTGTAGTTAATATGGAGTATGGAAAAACATTCTCTGGAGCCGGGTATGCTGAATGCTGTACATTTCAAATCAGCAGATAGTCTTGTTTACCTATTAAGACGACAAAAAAAATTGTCAGGCGCTAGACAGAGTAAAAAAAGAAAGTATAGGGCGCAATACAGCAAATTGCTGCTTAATGGATCAACAAGAGTCGTGGACAGACAGTCTCGTTAACGTAATAACCCCCAATTTTACCCTTGATGAGTAAAACCCATCAGTGGTAAAATCGTACATGGTTAATGATGTCTTTCCACTTAAGGCGTGATACATTTCACGAAGACAGAGCAACATTGGATCCATCACGAGCTCATATCTCCAACTTCCTGCATCCAGTCCTCTATTTCTACCGCCAACCTGTCAAAGGTACTAAGTCAATATATGGCTTTAGTAATGTTCACAATTTCAAGGGGATATGTAAAACTACAATCTTGGATATAACCCTTGAGACCATTTACTCGCAATGTTGCAAAGTTAATAGTACATTGCCAAAACAAACTTCGTGACCCCCTCTCCTCCAGTTCAATGTTGTGAACAACCCCGAAACAACTTTTGACAATTTATCAAGACACAAACTCAACATTGAGTTGGGGAGTGGGGGCTTAAGAAGCGCAACATGATTTTACAGGGAATTTATCATAAGGGGTATATGCGAATTTTGCATAGAGGGAAAGGGAGTCTCAACCAGTTATGTCCAAGAGTGTAAGTACAACTACTCGTGGTTATAACAGCATCCAAATTACGCGTTCTGCGTCGGGATAAAATCCCAGTTAAATCATAACATGTAGCCGAGACTGGAAGATTTAAAATATGCATATCAAAGTAATCAACTGATCAATCATCCATTCAGTGCCATTTTCTACTAACATACTTTTCCTCTGTGTAAGGCAAAACAGAGAAAGTCGCACTTAAGGAAATATTTTTGTGCAATTGAAGTCAATGCGCAGTCGTCAGGACAAGCGCCTTTCATCTCTGAGTCTTGAGTTCGATTCTCGCTGAGGACTATACTCATCACACTCATGTGAAAAGAGTAAGTCAACGCTCTGCCGAAAGTCGTGGGTTTTCTCCGGGCACTCCGGTTTCCTCCCACAAGGAAAGTTGACTGGGTGGGTTAGGATATACAGATTAGGAAAGTAATATCACAATTGTTGTAAAAATAGATAATGTAGGCTACATACATAATATAGGTAAGCAAGATACTTGATGTAATCGGTCACTGAAAAGCCCCAACGGGCAGTGAGCTGAATGAATTGTTCTCCGAGCAACATTTTGCACACTGAAATCATATCGCAGTTGTGTATTGTGGCTATTTGTAAAGCACAAATAATGATTGAACAATTGAATACTTTGATATGCATATAATTTTGAACCTTCCAGTCTCGGCTACATGTTATGATTCAGCTGCAATTTTATCCCGACACAGAACGCGTCATTTGGAGACTACGAATTCCTACCCTATTGATTCACTTCTATTGAGTTTACAAGGGTATACAGGGTGAGTCAGAAAAAACGGACACCTTTCAAATTCAAATTAGCCGCATAGCGGCTGTAATTTGACATAAGTTGCCTAAATATCTCCCTTTGGGAGTTATAATAGTACACGCGCTGCGCTGCGAATTATAGTTAATAAACACTTTTGCATTAATAAACCACGTCCTGTTGTCACATGGAATTGACAAATTGCAGCTATACGTTCGCGGCTAATTTGAATATATGCAAAGTGTCCGTTTTTTCTGACTCACCCTGTACATCTACAGTGTGTATAAAAAAAAAGGTAATCCAACTTTATCGTGCAATAATGCAAACAATATATGACAATTCATTTGGTTTTTACACCATTGTAATGTTCAATCGTTTAGCTTTAAAATGACATGTTTTATTTGTCATTTGGTAACAAAATGAAGGAGTATGACTTATTTTCCGCCGATGGGAATTGAACATTTTTTCTTTGAAATTTAGTCCCACAAGACTTTGAAAACTAATCAGCAATGATAACTAAAATGCAAATTCAACGCAAGCTTGATTAATCACTCAACCTGACAAACAAGATGGCTCAATTAACCATTATCAAATATGCATTATCTTTTGTTTTTACGTCTCACTTGGAATTCCCATCGGCGGAAAAATGTGATTTCGACCGACAATTTTTAACAGACGATTACTCGGTTATTTCTGTCCGTAATGATATGAGAAAGGTATCATCGGAAAGCTAAAAGGCTATTCGTTCTTACTATATAAAATTTAAACCGTTTAACTCAGTATTTTATGCACAGCAACCTGCCAAAGTTGGATTACCTTTTTTTTACACTACTGTATATTATTCATGTAATGTTAAATATCTTATATAAAAGCAATGCTAGATTCGTTCATTGTGTTCCCTTTATTTTTCCTGTAGCCTTAGGAAAGGATTATTCGCTTCCTAGACCTGACCGTATTCATCACGTTGTTGAAGATTTTCTCACAAAATGGTAAGGATCCTTGATCCTTCAGAAAACTAGACTGTGAGCAGTCCCGTTTGGTGATGTCATGGGATTGCCAGCAGGCTATCGACAAACTAATGAGCTAAGATTTTATGTCGAGACGGCTTCGCCGTGCACAAATCTTTTGAAATTTTGCTTATTAATATTTCAACAGTACGGTTGAGTGATTCGACGAAATGATGCCATTGGATGATTGCTTAATTATACCAATAATTCATTGTCTTCACCGTGCACAAGTTTGCATAAACATGAACAAAAAGTTAAGAACAAAGACTTTAGCCGAGTTTCCAGAGCACGTCTTGATTGACTATAATATGAATAGGCCAATATTGACTCATTTTCAAATTTAATGCCGAGAATAAAGCTGATTGATTGGCAATTTTTCAATATTAAGATAAGTATGCGATACAAATTCTCCTTACGTTTTTAATTCAACATTTTGTTTTCACCATCAGGACTGGTCCATATAGTCATCTTATGCCTCTGCGAAGGTTCTTGGAACAAGTACAAGATGAAGATCTGAGGAATTTCTTTTCACAGAGTTGTTTTAAGGTGAGGATTAAACGTAAAGAGCATGACTGCATGACTACGAGCATTCTCGTATTGTACAGTTAGCTTACCTTTACAACATCTTGTGTTTCTCGTAATCATCATTCTCGAAATTCATTGTCTGTATTTTGTACGTTTTAATTATTAAGACTTCTTGTCCTGACAGTCCTGTACTTCAGCTGACGGGCTGAAATTCCCCATTTAATCACCACCATATTTTGACATCAGTTGATCATAATTACCACACCTTATGGCTAATTTGTATTTTACTATTACTATTTAGCTTGCAATGACCCATGCAAACCTGCCCAGAAGATGTAAAGACTATTTTATACAAGGTATGTATTACGCAAGGCATATTTTAACATATATACTGGGGGGCCACTTGGCCCCCCAGGCCCTCTTGATGGCCCCCCACTCACACAAAATTGGCCCCCCACTCCCTGGGCCCTTTATACATTGGGTCGTTTACAGAGTAAATGATTTGTCTGTGTTTAACGAAATATTGTTTTTATGGCTTATATAGTTAGACATTTTTAAAGTTTTAGTTAAAACATTGAAATACTATTGGCTTGGCAATTTCAGAGCTCCAGATTTCAAAAATGTTCCTGGGAAAAAACTCCCCCGGACCCCTACAGGGCTCGCGCCTTCAGCACTCAGATTAAGGGCCCTTTTTCACAAATGGCCCCCCACTTAGAAATCCTTCAAATATGCCCTGGTATTACGTCGTTGCATGTGTTGCACAAATTACGATCTGGGCTTACTGATAGAGAGCTTTGCCAAATACATAATAATAGATTGTCACCCACTATGGCCAAAGCTAGGGTTGCGCAACACCCTCCACCCCCTTCTCCCCCCCTCTCTCTCTCCCACACACTCTAACCCCATCTCTTTCCATTAGGCTCATCACTTCCTGGCGTATCTATTCTTCTCGATATTGCTCAGTCCCAAAACCTACTGGTATGAGAGAAAACGCATCGTGAATGATGGTATATAGTGAACACCTGTCAGGTTAGAACGTGTAATCATTGCGTGTAACGTGTGTAGCTTGCGTGTGTAGTCGTGGTTGCTATGCAATCGAATAAAGAGTTAATCCTCCAACGTAGTGTTCGTTGACATTTTGAAGAAGACAAGCTATACTCGCGTAAAAATCTCACATCTTGTCAACAAAATGTGTTCGCAACAGACTTGTAGCAAGCTTGTCAACAAGTTGTAACAATGTTGTCATTTTATCAAGTTGCTACAAGGTTGTCACTCGCAACTTGTTAACAAGTTGTTGAATTGCAGGACGATAACAAGTTGTTGGAACAACTTGCAACAAGTCTGTTGAGTCAACAACCTTGTAGCAAGTTGTCAACAAGCTGGGAACAAGCAGTGCGAACACATCCTGATAACAAGTTGTTGAAACGGTATTGGTGCAAGTCTGATGCAGGTTGTTACAACTTGTGCGTTTTTACGTGTGTATATGTACAGAATATCAAAAAAACAATTTGTTATGCCCCGGTCAAATGAGGATGAGAATTGATGAGAGTTAGCAAGCGAAAGTTTGCATGAGAGTTTCATCAACTCTCATACCGTCCCGGTCAAACGAGAAAAAGAGTTGCATGACTCATGGATATTGACCGCGTGTATCGGTCAAACGTGCAAGAACGCTCGTCAACTCTCATCAAAATTTGAACCAGCTCAAAGTTAATGAGAATGTATGAGAGTTGATGGGAGTTGATGAGAGTTGATGAGAGTTGATGAGAGTTGATGAGAGTTGATGAGAGTTGATGAGAGTTGATGAGAGTTGATGAGAGTTGATGAGAGTTGATGAGAGTTGATGAGAGTTGATGAGAGTTGATGAGAGTTGATGAGAGTTGATGAGAGTTGATGAGAGTTGATGAGAGTTGATGAGAGTTGATGAGAGTTGATGAGAGTTGAAGTTGAAAGGAGTTGATGAGAGCTGATGAAGTTGAGAGTTGATGAGAGCTGATGAAAGTTGATGAGAGTGATGAGAGTTGATGAGAGTTGATGAGAGATGATGAGAGCTAGATGAGAGTTGATGAGAGTTGAGAAGTTGAGAGATGAGAGTTGATGAGAGCTGATGAGAGTTATTGAGAGTTGATTAGATTTGATCTTGATGAGACAAAACGTCAGAGTGCCAGCATACAACCAAACGCGATAAACTTCCACCAAAACACTCAACCTGAATCGGAGAGTTGATGAGAGTTGATGAGAGTTGGCGGTCAAACGCGAGCGAGAGTTGCAACTCTCATTGACTTTCATCACGACGTGGGTTTATCTACATTTTCGTGTCACTTTTGGCATCTTTTGTGAAGGTTTTCACAGAATACGTTGTAATTTTAAAATTTCAACTTGTGTTTGTTTTAAATAATAGAACTTAGCGTTGCCCGCCTAGAAACGCCTATCAATCAGCCTAGAAACGTCAAATTGTAACGCCCACAACAAACGCGATAAACACTTCCGCAAAACACTCAACCTGAATCGGCTGTATTTAGTTTTGAGGTTGGCAGATAATATTAAAAATTCACATCATTTGAAGTTAACGAATGAGCCATTTTTGAAGCCAGAATATTTCTAATGAATTGGATAAGATTTTGAAATTCTTTACAAATCGAATCGTTGGGTGTTTAGATTTAGTTTCGTGTCAAGCAACGTGCATTTTCTTGTGTAATATGAAGCGATGAAAGGGTGGATCAGTAATGAGATTTCAGGCAGCCATATTGGACCATTGGTGTGACTTATTAGTTATTCTCTGGGAAATTTACGAAAATTTCAGTGGCCACCCACTGATGACCAGTTTCTGTCTGGACGATATGTTTCATGTCCAATCAATAACCAGAAATTGTTAGAACCTTTTTAGTGGTCACACCAACATGGCCGCCGTTTGGCTTTGCTTATATACATAATTGATGCCCTAGTCTAGTTTTGAGATCAGTGACACAATTCTGGTCCAGTGAGCTCAATATATATCTGGAGCAAGAACTTCTAATGTTCGACCTATGTGAAAAGTGAAGCCAATATGTCCAATATTCGAAATATTGACAAATAAGCACAACTCTCGCCATAAAAGTGTATATATATAACACAGTCACGCAATCTGTTCCATTATATCCTGATTATATTTTTCTCACGCACGCTGTGACGATCACACGTGCACAGTTAATGTGAGCTTGTTAGAATGCTACATGAAGTATTTTGTACGTTGAAGCCGCGAATTTTTAAATCAGTACTTAGCAGGCTCAGTTGAACGAACTCGTGTCCACTGCTCGTGTCAGCGTGTGGTACCAGAGTGTGTAATAATAATAATATTTAATATTTATATTGCGCAAATTAACATGCTATATATAGTATGCGCAAATGTACCGTCGTTAGGAACTAAGGACGAACAGCTACAGATAAAAACACAATCTCGTTACGAGATTGATAAAAAACATTGTTTATTTTCCCGTGAAACTTCAATATTTGTAGTTTCAATTCTCTCAGCCAATCAACGTGAGGCTAGTTGAACATGATTGACTGACCAGATTATTAATACCTGTCAAATCAAATGCTCTTGACAAATATTAGACCTGGGTATTAGACAGTTCGAGTTATAAAGTTCAACACCCAGGTGAATATTTTGCTCACAATATATAGGCTATATTCAACTTAATTAATTTCACCATGGATTATAAAAAACACTACAATCACTGTAAGTCATGCCATGGTATGCAAATTTGTGCGATGCATCGCACAACCACACATAACAACCACACTACGATCACTGTAAGTCATGGTATGCTAATTTGTGCGATGCATCGCACAACCACACATGACAACCACACTATGATCACTGTAAGTCATGGTATGCTAATTTGTGCGATGCATCGCACAACCGCACATGACAACCACACTACAATCACTGTAAGTCATGGTATGCTAATTTGTGCGATGCATCGCACAACCGCACATGACAACCACACTATTAATGTGATAACCGCGTTTCCATCTTGAAAAAGTTATCAATTAATTTGACAATGCTAAAATTACTAGAAATAGCAGTACGCTATTGTAATTACTCGTCCCTTTTGCCTGTTAAACCGCCACTAACCGTAACCATGCATAAACCCCTGCAATGTTGTTTTGAATTATTGAAGCAAAAATACATATACGTTCTCTTTAGTCTTTAGACCTTTTATCTAGAATCCCCATGTTCCCAGTACTTATCAGTTTGTTTACCTCAACCAAACAAAACTGTGTAAATTTAATCTATTTTAGACAGCTGGTTTGCTGCAAATAAAATTAAATTGTCAAACATGAACATAATAGATCTCCGCAAAGTGTATATTTCATATTAAATCAGTTTGGAGTTTTATCTCAATTTAACTACACCAATTTGCGAAGAACTATAGATTAGTTTAAGGAAAATTTGCTCATGGTTTAAAAGAATCTATTGCTAGAAAGGTTTTGAACGTTCTTTTAAAACTTTTACTTGGCTTTCGTTTATTTATAATCTTTCATTGAAATTGGCAGTGTCGCGACATTAATTTTCAACATGAATTTTTAAAACGAATAATCCGATGTTGTCTCTACGTGAATTTCGTTATTAAATATCGGATATTTAAAACGGCGAAAAAAGGTGAGTTTATTATGAATTTCTATATTTGTGAAGAATAGCATACACAAATATAGTCTATTTTAGCTAAAAATTGATACTAATTGTAATTCTATTTTTATGGGACGATTTATCGCAGGAAATTTGCAATATGCCAATAATTTAGGGCATTATCAAAGGCAGCTGTAAATAGATCAGGCAAGTGTATTGATAAAATATTTTGAAAGTAAATTTTCTGATATTTGCTTTGTTGGCGAGTTCACGAAATATTTTTAACTTTGCCTTTAACTTTATTTTATACTGGATAGCTTTGTCAGTTCTAAGCTATTCTCCCAAGAGGTCCAGTATAAGAGTCCTCCCTAATGGTCCAGTGTTACTACAGGAGGAAACCTAAACTAAACTAACTTTATCTATATTGGCAAGCTCTATCAGTTCTAAGCTGTTCTTCCTAGAGGTCCAGTAAGGATCATCCCTTATTGATCCAGTGTTACTACAGGAGGAAACCTGAACTAAACTAACTTTATCTATACTGGATAGCTCTATCAGTTCTAAGCTGTTCTGTCTAGAGGTCCAATAAGGTCTATATCTTATTTATCCAGTGTTGCTAGGAAACCTAAACTAAACTAACTATATTTATACTGGATAGCTAACCATTATACATACACTAACCATTGTACCATCGCGACACCCAACAGGCCACCTAATATTGTTATGTAGCATTTTATTATTAAGTAACATCTTTCAATTCTAGATCAGAGCAATTTAATATTTGCTAAGAAAAATTAACTTGTTGTTATGAGAACGATTATGGACAAAAAAATGCATTTGTGTATATCGTGGATTCTACTAGGACTTCTTGGCGAGTTTGGGGACACAGTGTTCCGCGGAAAATGCCAAAGTGAGGGATACTTTGAGTTTGTACTTAACAGTAAGTAAAATTTTGTACAAATACTGTTAGTAACGTATGTTGTCCAAAATGGATTTTGATTAATACATGCTGAAAACAACCTCGTTCCCAGGGCTTCTTCTACAGAGGAGGTTGGCTGAAAAATTAATTTCCGAGTCATTCAACTCCATTCAGCTCAGTTGTTAGTTTCGAATTATGTGTAGTAAGTGAAGTGTGTTCTAATCGCCCTTACTTGCAGCTGAGAGCTGAGCTGAATTACGAAGGACGCAGCTCGACTTGATCGAGTCGAAGGCTTATTAAAGGCGCCTCTGGCTGGCACCGTATGACTCATGTCTGATCAGGGAGCACAGCTACGATGGATTGGATGGAAGGGTTAACATAACAGGGTCAACATTCTCTGTGGGAGGAAACCGGAGTACCCGGAGAAAACCCACGACTTTCGGTGGAGCGTTGACTGATTATTTTTTACATGAGTGTCGCGAGACCGCAGCGAGGTGAAGGGCGCTTGTTGTGTCGACTGTATCATCCACTGATCTGAAAACTAGGACTGGATAGTGCATCTGCTATGCATAAATGAAGCCAATGGCGGCCATATTGGTGTGACCACCACAAATCTACTGTGGTGTTGTCGACATGTTTGAAGAGGTTCTAAATGTTTCTAGTTATTGGTGGGAAAGGTCACGTATTGTCTAGATATGAATTTATCATCAGTGGCCTCTCTTTCTTCCCAAATTTGCCGGTGAATAACTAATGAGGTCACACCAATATGGCCGCCATAAGCCTCATTATGTGGTGTTTAAAACGTTCTAAAACTCATTAAAAGATATATTGGAAGCTATATCTCTCAAGTTACCTAGGAAAATATACTTTCTTCATAGTCCAACTAATTTAAACAGCTAACGATTTGACTAGTCAAGAATTTGACAGATTTATAAATCTGATCTCATTAAAAATCTTCTGGCTTCAAAATTGGCGCATTGAACTCAATAGGATGTTCTATCCAGTCTTTGTTTTCAGATCAGTGATACCACCGTAGCGCCATGGTATATATAATCTTGTGTATTGGAACGAATAAATAAATGAAAGAGTTTCAGGTAAAATATCCAATTTTAGATTCCCGCTTAAGGAATTACGTCATTTCCACGCAAGACGTCCACTCACTGCAAGACTGTGTCGCGGCATGTCTGGGTGATGAACGCTGCAGTTCGTGTAACTTTCAAGTCAGCGGTGTTCCTCTTCACAAATGTGAACTGAATATTAAATCAAGATCGTCTGCGCGGCCTGGGAGCCTTGTAATAGACAATGGATATCAATATTATGAGATCAGAGACTCTAAAGAGGTGCGATGCGTTGTTACTCGTGTCTAAAGGCCATGTTACACGAGGCAATTTTCGCTGCAACTTGTCTCGCAACGGCGTTGCATTGCAGGTCGCACGGGAAATTTCCTCGTGTAACACCCCTATTTTGCAACTTGTGTCGCAACGAAAAATTGCGTTGCAAGTTGCAGAGAAAGTTGAAGCAGCTTCTACTTTTCGCAACGCTACGAGACAAGTTACAGCGTGTGACACCCCCACTGCAACTTGTCTCGCAATGTTTGGGAAAAGAACCAATCACAAAACAGAGTGACCCGCGAATTGGTGAAGTCCGCTGTAAAATTGTGCATACGCATTGCAGGAACATTGCAGGTTGCAAAACAAGTTGCGTACGTCTGACGTGTCACTGCAACCTGCAATGTTTTTTTTCCAGCAAACATTGCGAGACAAGTTGCAGCGAAAATTGCCTCGTGTAACATGGCCTTAATACTCTAATCTTATATTGTGGGAAACCAATATTAAAAGTCTGTCCCGAGGCTCTTATGTATATAAAGATGTGTTCGCAACAGACTTGTAGTAAGCTTGCCAACAAGTTGTGACAATGTTGGCATTTTATCAAGTTGCTACAAGGTTGTCACTCGCAAATTGTTAACAAGTTGTTGAATTGCAGGACGATAACAAGTTGTTGGAACAACTTGTAACAAGTCTGTTGAGTCAACAACCTTGTAGCAAGTTGTCAACAAGCCGTTGACAACTTGTCAACAAGCTGGGAACAAGCAGTGCGAACACATCCTGATACCAAGTTGTTGAAACAGCATTAGTACAACTTTTTACGCGTGTATCATACCACAAATATTCCTCCTTGTGTTTTATCCTCTCATTTAGCCAACTTCCTATAAGTATCTGAACGTAATTGTTTGCTTCAGTTGCTGTCCATGTACACGTTAAATATAGTTATTAATTGACTGTTGGACTATTTATTATGTTTCTATTTCAGACGAAGACATTATGTGAAACAGTCGGCTGCCAAAACGGGGGCAGTTGCCAAGAAAATTGCGAGACATTGGCATTTCCACACTATATTTGTAGATGTCCTCCTTTCTTCACTGGAAAACTTTGCGAAATACGAAAAACTGGTACGTTTAAGGTGCCTCGATATAGTAATCACAAGAACCTTATTCAAGAATCGCGAAAACAAAACTTCATACTATATGAACAAACCCGCGTGACCATTTGTGCGCGCGGGAATATTAACGAAAGAACTTCCTAAATGACCTGACGTGAGCAGTAGCTCGCGCCATCTCGCGTCATTGCGCGTGTTATATACATACCGTTTTCATGTCAATTGCTGACGTCATTAAAAAATTCCATTTTTGAAAAACAATGCGCTATATCTCATTATTTTGTCTGGTGACCTATGTTCAAATTTTGCATGCTGTATTGCACCGCAAAAATCTTTCATTATACCAAAAATAAAAAAATTCTGTAATGCCAAAAAACAATTATTGAAGAAAACGACATTTTTGCGTTTTTCAAAAAAATGGCATTACAGAATTTATTTATATTTTGCTTATTGTTAGTCTGTCTTCCAAGTAAAATAATGCACGAAAAAAAATTGGGGGTCACCGTGCTTTTTTTCCAACTACACGAGGCGATAGGCTATTTTGGAGTGAATATCTCATATCAATCATACCTAATTTTAGTGTGCAGTGATAACCAATTTGTGCAGTGATAAAGTGAAAGTGTGAAGTGATAAACAGTTAAAATGTACAGTGCAACATTTTAAATATAGGTTTCAATTTAGATTGTTGAAACTTTAGGTATTTTGGTTTGATACTTTCCATATCAGCTGTGGACTGTTTTCAACTGTTATTTGAAAAATGCCTGATTCGGTTAAAAAATTATTGTCAGGATTGCTGTCAGTACTGGGCAGGCATGGTTGTATTTTCAGTCCTTTTCAGTCAATCTAGGGGGTCGAAGGTAAAATATTTTTGGGAGGTCCCAGCAGTCTCCGGACTGGCAGACTCTCCCTCCCCCCCCCTCTATTGATTATGGAGTGTGCAGTGATAGAAAAATAACAAAATTAGGTGTGATATCAATTCTAAACTGTTTTACCTTGAGGTCCAGTAAGAACTATATCGCTTATTGGTCAGTGTTACTACAGGAGGAAACCTAAACTAAACTAACTTTATTTATACTGGATAGCTCTATCATTTCTAAACTGTTCTTCCTAGAGTCCAGTAAGGGCCATCTCTTATTGATTCAGTGTTACTACAGGAGGAAACCTAAACTAAACTAACTTTATTTATACTGGATAGCTCTATCATTTTTAAACTGTTCTCCCTAGAGGTCCAGTAAGGGTCATCCATTATTGGTCAGTGTTACTACAGGAGGAAACCTAAACTAAACTAACTTTATTTATACTGGATAGCTCTATCAGTTCTAAATTGTTCTCCCTAGAGGTCCAGTAAGAGCCATCCATTATTGGTCAGTGTTACTACAGGAGGAAACCTAAACTAAACTAACTTTATTTATACTGGATAGCTCTATCATTTCTAAACTGTTCTCCCTAGAGGTCCAGTAAGAGCTATCCCTTATTGGTCAGTGTTACTACAGGAGGAAACCTAAACTAAACTAACTTTATTTATACTGGATAGCTCTATCAGTTCTAAACTGTTCTTCCTAGAGGTCCAGTAAGAGTCATCTCTTATTGATCCAGTGTTACTACAGGAGGAAACCTAAACTAAACTAACTTTATTTATACTGGATAGCTCTATCAGTTCTAAACTGTTCTCTCTAGAGGTCCAGTAAAGCCCATGATCCAGTGTTACTACAGGAGGAAACCTAAACTAAACGAACTTTATTTATACTGGATAGCTAATTTTAAACGCAAATAATGGAAAATGAACGTTTTATTTCAGGCAATTTTCTACTCAACTATAACTCCAGTACAATGGACGACCACACTTCAGTATCAGTGACTGGGAAAAATTTCAACTATCTTTCTGTGTATGTCTGGGTGAAACCAAGTTCAAGTAGTGGTGTTGTGTTCAGTTATGCCACAGAAAACAATCGCAGGGAAATGGCTTTGTTGTTTAATGAGACAAATGTCGTTCTACATTTGGGAGGCCATGTTGTGTAAGTGATGTTTGCGAATACTTTATATACCATATCCTGATACCATACCATACCATACCATACCATACCATCCCATACCATACCATACCATACCATACCATACCATACCATACCATACCATACCATACCATACCATACCATACCCTACCCTACCCTACCCTACCCTACCCTACCATACCATACCCTACCACACCACACCCTACCACACCACACCATACCATACCATACCATACCATACCATACCATACCATACCATACCATACCATACCATACCATACCATACCATACCATACCATACCATACCGAACATAACAACAAATGCACAAATGCATTTATGTTTTCTTCAGAAATATTAAACCAAATGGTCTTTTTCAGACCTTTCAACCTAACTCTTCCAGTCAACCAATGGAGCCAAATTTGCTTTATCTTTTACAACAAAGTAATGCTAAAAATCTACCACAACGGCTTGATACACAACACTGTCAACGTACCCAAGTTGGTCAACAACACTACCGAGTTACCACATAAAATAACCGTTAAAGGAACCGGTACATTGGTGGCTGGCTTTGAGCAAGTTTCTCCTGGTAAAGTGAACAAAAACTCTAGCTCAACTTTAACTATGACACGGTTATATGTGCTGGATAAATCGGAGTTGGCAAACTTTGAAATACTTCGTCTGTTCAATGAACCGTATTTTTCTGTGGTAGCCAGAGAATTTCGCGTGGACTGGACAGAATTTCATCAGCCCAAGGCGAGCCCTGATAGTACGGAGCCTGATCTAGGTAGGTGTATTCGATGCTTCCTATCTGCGGTCGCGCACCCCCTGCAGAAGTTCCCCAATTCAAGAACGATTTGTCCTTGAATGCTTTTAATTATACTATTGACACACTTCCTAGTTCTAATGCTGAGATAATCATTAATGCGCAAGATGTACACGCGTAAAAATCTTCGCAACAGACTTGTAGCAAGTTGTAACAATGTTGTCATTTTATCAACTTGCTACAAGGTTGTCACTCGCAACTTGTTAAGTAACAAGTTGTTGAATAGCAGGACGATAACAAGTTGTTGGAACAAACCAAACACTAACCAAAGAATGGCTAACTGAATCATTTGGCGTTAGACAGGCTAAAATAACAATGTATGGCGGCATTGTGTTCATCATCAAAGACTACGCAATCTAACAAATTAGCAATATTTAAACGATGGGGTCAGGCAACGGTAAGCCAATATTTTCGGCAAAGGTTGGAAAACTTGCTGGTCCAAATTCCTCACCATCGTATGCATGTATCTTAAGATATGCCTTGCTGCCCGTATCCATGCCTTTTTTTACTTACTAGGCAATCTCTTTGTTTTAGGAAACTATGATTTGCGATTTCCTGGCAATCCAAATGTGACCATAGACATCCCCTATATGCCCCCATTGAACACATTTTTCCTGTCAATGTGGATAAGAGTCAATATGAGCCGTGGTAAAGACGCGTCCATATTTGAACTGGACTCTGGAACTGGAACTGTTCTGAAGATAAAGCGACGTGGAAAAGAATTTGATTTTTTCTTCAACTGTTCCAATTCAACAATTAAGTTGTAAGTATCGAGTAGTGTTTCTCTCATTTGCTTTCCTTATGAGTTATAAGGTTGATATAATTTAATTTGAGGCGGTGTTCCACTATCGAATTAATTTCTTCGCGCGAAACGGCATTTGTATTGTTAAATTGAGAAGAATTCATTAGATATCTAAGACATATATAGAATAGGTTATAAGACAATAGAATATGGTATTATGGTTGCATTTCACAAGAGGTTTACTAGGAAGACGCTCCCCACCTTGTTTTAGATGAAGACGTTGAAATTCTTGAGATTGAATTGTAACTGTCATCAATACCTCCATCAATACGTTTTGACATTCATGGTACATTTGAACCGCCCTTGAACAAAATTATCATATCAATTTACGGGGGGAAATATGCCCCCCCCCCCCCTTATTAGAGAGATTGCGGTATATTGGATAGCTGTATCAGTTCTGAGTCAACTGGAGACACTCTTCTCGCGTGTCAGTGAGGTTAAAATATAAGTGCAAGTCATTAACTAGTGCATATTGCAAGAATCACAGAGGTGAAAAGCATATGCACTAACAACGGCCACGCACCAACACCCCCTATAAAAGCCATTTAAAAGTCACCATTAACATTTTGAACACGTTACAGGTCTTATCAAAATGTCATAACAGACGGGAACTGGTTTCATCTTATATTTCAATGGGCGAAGCACAACCATAGATTACACCTATACAAACATGGATCTCAAATGTACACAAGAGCTAATCTGGGGTTAAATGTCACCCTGCCTGAAATTCATAATGGTACCATTAAGATCGGTGATGGTCATTTTGTTGGTGATATTACAAGTCTTAACTTGTGGTCTGTGGTGTTTTCTTGGAATATGATTGTGTCATTGGCATTAAATCCTGGAAATGCTGCTGGGGATCTGTTTTCTTGGAAAAGTTTAAGGGAGCAGGGTTATTTGGAAAGGTATACTGGAATTAATCCGTCAACTTGTCACCAACGACCAGGTAAGATGCCAAAAGATGTCCTAATTTCATGTTTAAGGCGATGTTACAGGAGGCAATTTTTGCGGCAACTTGAAATGCAATTTCGGACACAGAGTGATGTTAGGTAAAAGTATATTCGTAGATAAATTGTGAGCATGAATCTCGTTTTACTTTGACGATATTTTTCTTGCTAAACATGCCCAGAAGGCAACAAAGAAATGAATGAGAATGATAATATCGGTGAAGTGAAACGCGGGCCATGTTCACTGTTTTTCTGTGCGTACATTTCTACCCAACATGGCTCTGTGCAGAAATTGCGTTGCAAGTTTTGAATGCCTTCTTTCACACAATTTTGTTTTGAATGACTTCTTTCATTCTGTAGGTCAGTTTGACTTGATATTTCCAGAAAGAAAGCAAAACACGGTGAATTATATTTACATGGAAAGCGTGTCAGCGAATAAGTTCAATTCAATAACAGCCGCATTTTGGATAAAAATTCCGTCTTCAGCAGACGAGTTTACTTTGATATCGTACGCTGTTCCGGATCAACTGAACGAATTTAGTGTTCATTTTGGAACCACAGGAATATGGGTCTATCTCTATGGAAACCAGAGGTATCACGCCATTTTTGTATGCGAAATTAATATTTGCACGTTCGACTTTATACAGGATAGCTCTATCAAGTTTAAATGTTCTCCCTATATAGAGGTCCTTACTCGACATCTTATTGGTCCAATGGTACTACAGGAGGAAACCTAAACTAAACTAACTTTATTTATACTGGATAGCTCTATCAGTTCTAAACTGTTCTCCCTAGAGATCCAGTAAGAGTCACCCTTTATTGGTCCAATGTTACTACAGGAGGAAACCTAAACTAAACTAACTTTATTTATACTGGATAGCTCTATCAGTTCTAAACTGCTTTCCCTAATTGTCGAGTAAGGGCCGTCATCTCTTATTCGTCCAGTTGGTTATATCTTCATGATTCGCGCACAATACGGTTATGGATAGGGTTATGATTGTATCTTGATAAAGAATTGTTTAAAGCATCCCTACACACGTAAAATCTCACATCTTGTCAACAAGATGTGTTCGCAATAGGCTTGTAGCAAGCTTGCATGTAAACAAAGTTGTAACAATGTTGTCATTTTATCAAGTTGCTACAAGATTGTCACTCACAACTTATTAACAAGTTGTTGAATCGCAGGACGATAACAAGTTGTTGGAACAACTTGCAACAAGTCTGTTGAGTCAACAACCTTGTCGAGTGTCAACAAGGCGATGACAACTTGTCATCAAGCTGGGTACAAGCAGTGCGAACACATCCTGATAACAGGTTGTTGAAACAGCATTAGTATAAGTCTGCTGCAGGTTTGTTACAACTTGTGCGTTTTAACGTGTGTACGCTATGTTGGTTTAAACTTTTTGCTTTTAATTTTTTAATAAATTCTAAAAACATTTGTCTCTTTCTAGGTTCATACCACTGAAGCGTTCTAAGCTTCTGAACAAATGGCATCATTTTATAATTTCCTATTCATCGCGTAGCGGCATACTCTTGTGCCACCACAATGGTAAACAAATCGCCAAAGACAGAGACCTAGGCAAATCCCTTATTTCCAAAGATGCTGTGCTAGTAATTGGCGCACAACAAAGCCGCTACAAAGAGATACACGAACCTAGATTTCAGTTTACCGGTGAGCTTTCGCAACTTCAGATATATCGAAGGACGTTCGCACATGGTATGATACGTACGTTTTCTGCTCGGTGTTCAAATGTTCCGGGGAACCTCTTCCGGTGGGCTGATATGCCGGCCGGGGTTAGAGGCCATGTACGCATACGTCATCAGTCTGAATGTTTGAAGGCTAAAAATGGTGAAGTCGATTGATGTTTATTTACAACCACTGATCGCGAAATTAGTACTGGATAGTGCATCTGCTAATTAGGCCAACGGCGGCCATTCTGGCGTGACCACCACACCAATTACAGAACTAATTACGCAATCACTTATCAGAATTGTGCCAATTAGTCTGTTTATTTATTCAATTAGCGAAGCAACGGGCGATTGATGCATGTCGCTGCGCCGTTAATAAGTACAATCAAAATTTTTAAATTTGTTTTGCTATAATTTGTCATAAGATCCCGACTATAATAGTATATAGTTCTATCGTCTAGCGGATAAAATTATTCTATATCAGTACCTAAATCTTATATGGGATTGGGATTATTTTGCGATAAAATGACTTATAAATGTACGGAAATTTGTGAATGAGAATAATAATATCGGTGAAGTGAAACGCGGGAGATGTTCACTGTTTTTCTGTGCGTACATTTCTACATAACATGGCTCTGTGCAGAAATTGCGTTGCAAGTTGCAGCAATTGCCCCCGAGTAATATGGCCTTCAAGTGCCCATGTCATGTTTAAAAGTAAGTCATTTTTAAACGTTATAGCCTACAGCCTAATCGGGCTATAGATTATAGATGGTTAATAATCAGATGCTAACCATCTTTCGAGGTTTCTTTACTCCAAAAATGAAATAATGAAATGTGCAAATGTAATATCTTTTGGACAGCTGCTCGGTTGAGCCATCCATAAAGTATTATTAAAAAGAAACAACACTGTTATTATGACATGCTATAAAAAGGTTAATTTGCAAATTAAAATTGTCGAATATTGTTGCTAAGTTTTATTTTAAGAACACTTTTCAGTCCAAAATGACTATCAGTAGGTACGGCAGAATTTGGAGCGACATAAGTTCGACATAAGTTCGGCAGAAGTTCGGCAGAGCTTGTCGCATTATGCGACGTTGGAGCGACATTGATTCATACGCCGCTCCACTCATGTGCCGAACCTAAATCAAAATTTGCTGTAATTTATTAGGATTAGTTTAGCCACTTTGTAATGTCTATGCATTGTTTTAATTTTAGAATTCCCGCGCGAACACGCTCTCTCGTCAACAACATTATATTTTGTACGCCGTTTGAATCACTGCCGCTCTTGTGTCGCTCCAGAGTCGCACCTAATACAATTAAGTTCGGCGCATGAGTGGAGCGGCGTCTGAAACGGGCCTATTTATAGTCTAGTCTCGGTTTCAACTCTAGTAGTTTCAACTATATTATACATATCGAAAAGCTCTACCGCTATAAGCTAAATTTAAAACATATATATATATAACTAATCCAATTTTTGGCACGGCTGTATATTTTCATACGCTAAACTTACACTGTAACAATAACAGGTGAGTTTTGCTACATATTTCTTTGTATGTTTTTAAAGTGTTCTAATTTTGTATGTTGTATATTTTGTATTCAGGAAAAAGTATTAAAACAACTTTTATTTAACATTCTTTTTTAAAGAATTCTATTACAGCGAAATCTAGCGACAGAATTTGGAAGTTTAAAAAGAACCTCTCGGACAGCTGTTTCAAGCAAGCTATTGCAAGGCAAGTTGTCAGTTTCTTTTCCGTCAAGAATCAAAGCCCCAAAGTTTTCCTTGACAAGAAACATTGTTCAAAAGCTAGTCATACCAGCTTTTGATGATTTTGTTAGTCTTTTAACCGATTGAAAATAAAACAGTTTTAAAGTTAAAGTAAAGATTGAAAAAACATTCATTCTTTCTGTCAGAGATATTTTCACTCATTTGAATTAAGAGTGACTTGGCACTTTTTTAGTTGGACTTTTTGAATTCCTTTCTTGACGAGCTCGCTTGATTGTACATGCAAGCAAATTTCCTTGTTCAAAACAGTCGGACAAAGGCTGTATGGCGAGCTTTTGAACAAGGTTTCTTTCTTGTCAAGGACAGTTTGTCAATTTACTCTTTAGATATGTTGATGTTCAAGGGCATTTGGAGTCTTTTGTGTATGTCATGGATAATAATAGGACTTCTTGGTCAACTTGGGGATACAGTTTACCGTGGTGAATGTCAAAGTGAGGGGTACTTTAAAGGCGTAATGAGCAGTAAGTGCATCATTAATTAATGATAAATTGATAGTATTTGATAAAAACAGCCAGTTACCGCATTTACCAAAATACCCAGCCAGTTACCGCATTTTAATGCCTCTTGTCACCCAATTCACATCTTTGGGTAACTCACATGGCTATTTACCATTCTATGAGAATGTAAGCATAGAATGGAACAAAGGAATTAGGTCTATCTATAGACAAAATTAACTAAAGCTTGATTATGCCCAGTTCATGACTTGCATAGTTACATGCCTAGCTACTTTTGTTCCAGTTTGGGAACAAAACTCATATCGTATTTACTCGCTTGAACGCGACGGCGCTTTTTAAATTTTTTGTGATTTTGATGCGGCGCTTATTTGAGGGAAAAGCTCCTTAAAATTCTTCTATTTGTATCTGCTTTCACAAAGGAATCGCGGAATGGAGAGAGAGTTTAACTACAGAGCATTGAAATATACCCATTTTGAACTTAATGCAGTACAGAATAATATATGTCCAAGGCTGATTAAAGATTGAGATGCACTGTAAGTTGTAGTGTTCAGCTCGAACAATTCCGTTTAACGGTGCTGCGTTGTTGGGCGGAGCTTAAACGAGTTAATACGGTATACATAAGCATTCAGCATTTAATAATATATGTAGAGTGATTCTCTTTTCATACCAAAGAAATATATTAATTTCTGCATTTTGTGTTCTTATCCGATAGATTCCCGCTTAAAGAATTACGTCATATCCACGCGAGACGTCCACTCACTGCAAGACTGCGTTCTGGCATGTCTGAGTGATGAACGCTGCAGTTCGTATAACTTTCAAGTCAGCGGTGTTCCACTTCACAAATGTGAACTGAATTTTAAATCGAGATCGTCCGCGCGACCTGGGAGCTTGGTACGCGAAGATGGATACCAGTATTATGAGGCGATTGATTCAGTTAAGGTGTGTAATGGCTAGATTATCCAGGCCTAGGTCTCGATCAAATTTAATCCAGTGTTTGGTACTTGCCTTTTCACCTCCGTCGCCGAAGTAGGATTCTTGTAATGTACAACTGTCTAATTATAATTTTGCCCCAGTCACATGTTAGAATAGTGCTTCCAGTTTGGCTCTACCAAACACTGCAGGATTTATCGGTGTATTCCGGTTTTCTCATGTAGTACACGCGTAAAAACGCACAAATTGTAACAAGTCTGTTCAAATCTGTTCACAAGTTGTCTTCGCACTGCTTGTTCCCAGTTGTTGTAACAAGTTTGGAACAAGCTGTTAACAACTTGTAACAAGCTTGATGGCATTATCAGACTTGTTACAAGGTTGTTCTAACAGGTCTGTCACAGCCATGATACAACAAGAATGTTACAAGGTTGACAACTCAAGGTTGTAACAATATTGTTATATCAAGCATGTAACGGACTTGTTGGAACAACCTTGTAACAAGTCTGATGCCATCAAGCTTGTTACAATTTGTCAACATACTTGTTGACAACTTGGGACAAGCAGTGCGGTGACAACTTGTTGACGGCTTGTTGGCAGACTTGTTACAAGATGTGAGATTTTTGCGTGTGTAACACTGGGCCAATGTAGGGGTTACCTTACCTCCTGAACATGAACTGAACCAAAAGGGATAACTGACTCTACCAGTTTCGAACTGTTCTTCCCAGTATAAATAGAGTTAGTTTAGTGTGTTTTATCCAACACTATACGACTTAATCAAAGGGCTGTAACATTTGTGTGCATTTTACGTGCGTATACATACGTCAAAATCTCGCATCGTGTCAACAAGATGTGTTCGCAACAAGCTTGTAGCAAGCTTGTCAACAAGTTGTAACAATGTTGTCATTTTATCAAGTTGTCACAAGATTGTCACTCGCAACTTGTTAACAAGTTGTTGAATTGCAGGACGATAACAAGTTTGTTGGAACAACTTGTAACAGGTCTGTTGAGTCAACAATCTTGTAGCAAGTGGTCAACAAGCTGGGAACAAGCAGTGCGAAAATAAATCTTGATAACAAGTTATTGAAACAGCATTGGTACAAGTCTGCTACAACTTGCTGTGCGTTTTTACATGTGTACAAGACGTTGTACAAGACTATCTTAGTCGAAGCTCTCTAGAATAGACACCGAATTAAGGGACATGGCACGAATTAAGTGTCCGTACTAGAGAGGTGTTCGTTTCATAGTAGGGTTTTTAATATATAGAAGGTTTGGCTCTTTAATCACAATGCTCGACAGTTTATTTAATTTCAATCGAGTGAGATGCAGAAAAAAAATATATCTTGTTTTCAATTTTATTAGAAATATGTATGTCAGGACATTGGAAACTGTCCGCAATAGAGAGGTGTCCGTAAGGAGTAGTTTCACTATTTATTTTCACTATTATTAGTAGTTTTTACTTCCATTTATTTTAGACACAAGATTTATGTAAAACCGCTAGCTGTTTGAATGGAGGAACGTGTAAAGAAGACTGTAGTACTTTGCCCTTCACCCAAACCATCTGTACATGTCCTTCGTCTTTTACTGGAAAGTTTTGCGAAATATCAAAAACTGGTATGTTGAAAAATACAAATTTTGTGTAGCGAGGCAGCTGATCTGCGTAATGTAATCTGTGTTATGGGGCTTCGGTGGCGCAGTCGTCAGAGCAAGCGCCTTTCACTTCTGAGATCGTGGGTTCGGTACTCGCTGCGGACTCGTGACACTTATGTGAAAAGAGTCAGTCAACGCTCTACCGAAAGTCGTGGGTTTTCTCCGGGTACTCCGGTTTCCTTCCACTGGGAATGTTGACAGGGTGGGGTTAGATAAGCCCCAAACTAACCCTTCCATCGTAGCTGTGGTCCCTGATCAGACATGAGTCATACGGTGACAGCCAGAGGCGCCTTTAATAAGCCTTCGACTCGATCAAGTCGAGCTGCGTCCTTCATAACTCAGCTCAGTTCTCAGCTGCAAGTAAGGATGATTAGCGCACTCTCGCTTGCTCGTTTGCTTGCTTGCTTGCTTGCTTGCTTGCTTGCTTGCTTGCTTGCTTGCTTGCTTGCTTGCTTGCTTGCTTGCTTGCTTGCTTGCTCGCTCGCTCGCTCGCTCGCTCGCTTGCTTGCTTGCTTGCTTGCTTGCTTGCTTGCTGGGAACAAGCAGTGCGAACACATCCTGATAAGTGATAACAAGTTGTTGAAACAGCATTGGTGCAAGTCTGTCGCAGGTTTGTTACAACTTGTGCGTATTAACGTGTGTAATATAATCGTCTGGTATTTGACATTTGTATATTTAATAAGAAAGTAGTGTACGTTGTGGATAAATATGTGGATGAATATTGTTTCGCTGTAGGTAATTTCCTTCTCAGCTATAACACAAGTGCAATGGATGACCACACTTCAGTTGCTGTAACTGGAGAAGATTTCAACTATCTTGCTGTGTTTGTCTGGGTGAAACCAAGTTCAAGTAGTGGTGCTGTGTTCAGTTATGCCACAGACAGCAATCCCAGGGAAATGGCTTTGTTGTTTAATGAAACGAATGTCGTTCTATACTTGGGAGGTCAAGTTATGTAAGTGAAGTGTTGGAGTGCTAGTCATGTTATTTACGTTTTTCTTTAGCCTATTTGCTATACCGTACCATACCATGCTAATATTGAATAGCTCTCCAGTGTTGCTACAGGAGCAAACCTAAACTAAACTAACTTTATTTATACTGGAAAGCTCTATCGGTTCTAAACTGTTTTCTCTAGATGTCCAGTAAGGGTCATCTCTTATTGATCCAGTGTTACTACAGGAGGAAACCTAAACTAAACTAACTTTATTTATACTGGATAGCTCTATCAGTTCTAAACTGTTCTTCCTAGAGGTCCAGTAAGAGCCATTCCTTATTGATCCAGTGTTACTACAGGAGGAAACCTAAACTAAACTAACTTCATTTACACTGGATAGCTCTATCAGTGCTAAACTGTTCTTCCTAGAGGTCCAGTAAGGGACATCTCTTATTGGTCCAGCGACTCGGGAGGCATACAAACAAACTACGGTACTTAACAATTATCTGAACTTTATACTTTTAGAACTTTCGATATCAGTCTTCCGAAGAACACCTGGAGTCATCTATGCTTTATCTTATCAGATAAGGCAAAGCTGACCTTTTTCTACAACAGTTTACCGTTTCAAAACACGACTACCGAACTACCACATGAAATCACCATTAAAGGAACTGGCACATTGGTACCTGCCTTTGAACAAACATCTCCTGGTAAAGTTGTGATGGACTCGGGATCTGATTTAACAATCACAAGGTTGTATGTATTGGATATTTCGGGCCTTGAAAAATTTGAACTCCTGGGTGTTTTCAACGAACCGAAATTTGTCAGATTCATTTCGGAGCCGATTCGTGTCGACTGGAAAGAGTTTTACCAGACCAGTTTGAACTCCAACAGCTCTGCTTTGATCTCGCCGAGCGATGAGCCTGACATAGGTAAGTATAGCTGTGTTTAAATCTAAATTAGGGCTGAAGTCTGTGATAAAACCAATAATGAGGATGAGAGTTTGTGATAGTCATCGATAGTTGCAACTTTATCAACTTTGAGCTGGTTCAAATCTCACTGACCGTTGAAGGGTTGGCATCAGCGCTGCGCTGGAATCGCAATGTCGCAGGATTAACTTGAAACATGTGATAAACTTTTTTGATTTATATAAATTTCATTGCACCATTACTATTTATTTGAAGTCAGACATCGCGCTGCCCCTTACCTCTGAGTTAAGCCTGCTGTGCAGCAGGTCGAGGGCAGGGATTTACTTTGGTTGGGTAACTTTCCTGTGCTTGATAAACTCATGTAAGTTGAGATTGATTGGTTCTCTCCTGTGCTTCGAGGGGTTTTCTCCGGGTACTCCGGTTTTCCTCCCTCGCTAAAAATTAACCCGGGGCGTGCTGGCCAGGGACGAGGCAACGAGAACTCGTTGCGGGCTGCCCCTGGCATCATGGGCCCCTAAAATTATAAATTGAAAAGAAAGGTAAAACTGAAAGTTCATATTTTTCATCAGCTCAAATTATATCCGTTATAACCACTCCCTAAGACACATTTTGATCTTGCGTCTGGGCCTGGGCCCGTCAGACTATGTTTCGTTGTCTTTTTGAAGACCCCAGCACGCCCCTGCCATTAACCACAAGTAACTAACATTTGGGGACCTTTGTCGATTGGATTGTAACACCTGTTAAGGCTTTAAAGCCGCCCACCTCACGTGGAAAACACAATCAACTAAAGCAATCTTTTTCTGTTAGGGAACTACGATTTGCAATTCTTTGGTCATCCCACTGTTGAAATAGATATTCCTTATGTGCCTCCAATGAAGACATTTGTCTTGGCAATGTGGATCCGAGTGAACAGCCATACCACAGACGCCGCTATTTTTGGACTTGGATCTGAAGCCAACATGATATTGATGTTGAAACAACATGCTAAGAGCGATGGGTATAATTTTCAAACTCACACTGATGGGTGAGTAATCTGGGTTGACTTTTCATATTACTAGCACGATATGACGTCACAAGGATTGGGGTGAAGATTAAGGATTAGGGTTAGGATTAAGAATGGGTTTAGGATTATAATTATGATAAAGATTACTTAGGATTGGGAAGCACGACCGCACGGGTGACAGATGCGGTTAGCACGCTGGCCCTTACCTGTGAGTTAAGCCTGCTACACAGCAGGTCGAGGATTTACTTAGGTTGGGTAATTTCCCTGTGTTTTATAAACTCATGGAGGTAGAGATTGGTTGTTTCTTTCCTGGGCTTCGAAGGTTTTCTCCTTCGCTAAGAACTAACGCTTAGTCATTTAACGTAACTAACCCTCGGAGACCTTTGTCAATTGGGTTGTATGTAAAACCTATTAAGGCTTTCCGTCCACCTCAGAGTGGTAAACACAATATAGTAAACTAAACTTTCTAAATCTATGGTCAAGGGTACTCATGTAAATAGAGATTGGTTTGTTCTAGCTCTTCTGTGCGTTGAGGATTTTACTTCGCGGCCAGGGTCTTAGCCAGGATCTGGAATTTGGGATTTGGCTTACAACTTAACACGTACACGGCAGTGAATCTCTTTGGAGCGTCTGGCGCGAAATTTTGCATTATTATTATAGTATTTTGATGGCTTAATAAGAGCGATAACACGGGTAAAATTCATTTACGAACTTGAGCGAATCACGTTCCAGTGTTTGGCCAAATACAATCTTATTGGAATTGCCTCCAATGTGACTGCCCGTGATTAATGGAGATAACAAATTATTATTTTTCCACAATGACAAGATATAAGATTGTAATATAAAGATCTCTTGTGTATGACCGCTAGCTGCACTAGTCATCAAGTACATGATGGCTATATTTATATAATTTAGAAGCCGTCCGAAAGGCGTCAATACGATAATCGGCCGTCCAAAAGCCGTCTTTTTCAAGTGGCCGTCTAAATTCTAAGATTGCCGTCCATAAGGCAGGTGGACGGCAGGCTGGCTACGACCATGTTCGCGGGTCCTCCATGAGTTTTCTTCCTAATCCTTAGGCTTTAGTTGCCGAGCGGGAGGGGGAGAGAAAACACGCATTTCGCCCTTTATTTTTCCTTTTATTGGATCAGAATTGAAGCAAGTCTAAGGGCGCCTCTGGCTGCCATCATACGACCTATGTTTTATCACGGAGCACAGCTGAGGTGGAAAGGTTCGTTTTGGGTGAGCGAGGAAAATTGGAGTACCATGAGAAAGATCCTCTAAAGACAGGAGCGAACCAACCACAACACTATTTAAATGAGTTTTCAAGCACATCAATTAAGCGCAGGGTAGCGATATTAACGAGGTGGGTTGGGATAAGTCCCAAACTAACCACTTCCATCGTAGCTGTGCTCCCTGATCAGACATGTGTGATGTGTCTTACGGTGGCAGCCAGAAGCACCTTTAATAAGCCTTTGACTCGATCAAGTCGAGCAGCATTCTTCGTAATTCAGCTCAGCTCTCAGCTGCAAGTAAGGATGATTAGCACACCAGTAGGCAGTAGGCTAATCACATCTCCGAAATGAGCATTTGTCATTTTTTTTCTCCGACTAGTTTTAGGCAATTTGCTGATGCTATAACAAACATACGATGGTTTCATATGTTATGGTATTGGAACAGCGCCACTGGAAAACTTATATTCTACAAAAACGGTAACCAGCTGCACGATGGGGCTACAGATGTAGTAACCAATGGGATTCTGCCAGAAATTATAAACGGTGCTGTGTTTATTGGAGATCGTGATTTTCATGGGGACATCACAAGTCTTAATTTGTGGTCAATAGAGTTTTCTCTGAACATGATTGTTGCATTGGCATTAAATCCTGGAAATGCTGCTGGGGATTTGTTTTCTTGGAAACAAGTGGAAAAGGGTTATGTATTGTCTGCTCCATCTAAATGTCACAACCGCCCAGGTAGGTATTATGTCGCAAGGACCGCTGAGCGGGGGGGGGGGAAGCTGGGGACTCTAGCCTTCCACAAACATTTGTCACACATATTTTGATTTTTAGTAGAATTTTGCACCTTAAGCATTCGATACTAGTGGCACAGTATAGAGACGACCAGTAGGGCCACTCGGCGATGCAACATGAAGCCGGCTTTTTATGCAAAAATATGCAGTTTACTGGCCAGGAAAGTTAGTCCAGCTTGCTTATTGGCCAGAAAAAGCAATTGACTGGCTGCCAATGCGTAATGAGCGACCACACAAAATTTCAAATGAGTGGCCCTACTGGTCGTCTCTATACTGTACTAGCGGCACTGCGCCCTCTAAGAACCTTAGTCCCCCCCCTTGCAATTAAAATAATGCTTTACGGTCCATGTGTCGTATGCCATGCATATGTTTTAATATAGTCTTTTGAAATACCGAAACATGTGTTGAAAACGGAGACGATGGCCGAGTATTTTAACGACATACTATGCATATATGAGATGTTTTGAAGTCGCTATGATAAATTACTTGGAGTGAATGACAAACTTCTCAAATGACCCAGTATTTAAAAGATAAATTGAGGGCGAAGGTTGTCTCAATTACTACCGCGATTTCAGAGCAACAATACAGTGCTGATTTCCTCTGTGTTTTGGGACTTAAGCCCCGTTTTTTGATCAATTTATCATAGGCCTCTTGTCATAGGCCTCTTGCTCGTCTGTGCTGGGCTCTACTTACCTAATAGTTGAAAAGCCCGCTTCTTTTACAAGCGTAAAACTCAATGTTAAGCTCCCTACAGACGCGGTGCAAGTTTTCCTTGACAAGTTCTTTGACAAGTCTATTTGTTCAATTCGTTTCTACGGCAAACAAGTTTCTTCGATCAATTTTTCCTTGACAAGTTTTACGAGCCCACATGAACAATATTCCCTGTTCAAAAGCTGGTATGACTAGCTTTTAAACAAGGCTCCCCGTCAAGAAAAACGTGTTAATTTTTTGTCATACACACGAGCAAATAAATCTTGTCAAGCAAAACTTGTTGATGAAAACTTACTCGTCTGTAAGAGGCTAATATATGTCTCTATTTCAATCAAATTTCTAATTCTAAAATTTTCATTTCCACAGGCCAATATGACTTGATATTCCCAGCAAAGAAAGATGAATCAATTATGAACTATATTTCGACGAGAAGTTCATACACGATTAACATGAAATCAATAACAGTCGCATTTTGGATCAAAATCCCGTCTTCAGTAGACGAGTTTACTTTGATATCGTACGCTGTTCCGAGTCAAGTAAACGAGTTTAGTGTTCATTTTGGCTCCACAGGAATATGGGTCTATCTCCAAGGAAACCGGAGGTATCACGTAATTTTTGAGCGGGGTGGGGGTGATGGGTTTCCACTTGTCTTCCAAACATGATATATGATAGATTGTTAGAGCTACAGTGGTTAATGGGCGTAACCAGTGGCGGACACTTCGCGAAATATTGGAGAGGTGGGCGAAGTTAGGTTGCCAAATCGTTTTGTTGCTGCAAATCATAGCTTTTTAAACTTTTTTGCCTTAAATTTCATGCAAATTTTCTTCCTTTTTAGCCTACCAATGCTTTCGTGGTTGTGAAATTCTTTGTTACAGTTTTTAGCTACACAAATTTCAATTTAAAGATATACATACAATACATGTGATAGTTTGTTACCATATCAAGATTTCTAGTTATGCAGCTACCATTCAAAGGCTTTCAGAAATTATGGGGGAGGGGCTATCCCTCCAACGCCCCTCCTCCCCCTAGTAGGGAGTTTACGATCTACGACGTAGTCGGCAGCTCGACGACGCCACGTCAATTTATGCTTGACATAAGCCATAGGAATTTAACTATACTGCTTTAATTGTCTATAAAGCATGTTTTAACAACCTTACAAACGTTTACAGTAAATTAGGCTAAAACACTCCGATGTTTAGCTGTTGTTTGCATTTCCGTCAATGTTATATAACAGCTCTCATGTCGCAACCAGCTTTTATATCACTCAAGAATGGCAACGCTGTTGAGGAAACCCCTGGGACCACAAATTATTCATCCTTTTTGTCTTGCATGACATATATCTTTGTTTGGCAGGCGTGTCGTTGAGCTGGTCGCGTCGTAGATCGTAAACTCCCTGGTGTCTGCCATTGGACGTATATATAGGCCCCTAGTCCTCTCCGGTTCCGTCGCCCCTATGAATCGCCCTAGTTTGTCTGGATACACACGTAAAAACGCATAAGTTGTAACAAACCTGCAGCAGACTTTTACCAATGCTGTTTCAATTAACAACTTGTTATCAGGATGTGTTCGCACTGCTTGTTCCCAGCTTGTTGACAAGTTGTCAACGGCTTGTTAACAACTTGGCTACAAGGTTGCTGAGGCAACAGACTTGTTACAAGTTGTTCCAACAACTTGTTATCGTCCTGCAATTGAACAATTTGTTAACAAGTTGTGAATGACAACCTTGTAAAATGACAACATTGTTACAACTTGTTGACAAGCTTGCTACAAGTCTGTTGCAAACGTTTGTAGTCTTGACATTTGATTCGTTCCTAGCATAAATTTATTTTTACTGTAATAAGTAGTGGCAACTGTATATTTTCTAGCTTTGTACCGCTGATCCTCTCCAGTCTTGTTGAAAAATGGCAACATTTCATCATAGCGTACTCGTCAAGCTCAACTAACCTATATGTATATCACAATGGCGAAAAAATTCTAAAAACCGCCAGCTCGGCCAATTCGATCATCTCAGATGCTGGTTTTCTCGTTATTGGCGCCCAGCAAAGCGGCTATAAAACAATACATCAGCTCGAATTCCAATTCATCGGTGAGCTTTCCCAACTTCAGATATATCGAAGGCTTTTTTCTTCCTATATAGTTGGTACCTTGGCTAAACGATGTTGGAATACACCTGGGAATTTGTTCGAGTGGGTTAATATGAGGCGACATGTTGGAGGAAACGTGGAAATAAGAAATCCGTCAGAGTGTATCAAAGTAAAAAACGGCGAAACTTAGTAACAAGATTAGTTTATTGTATATTTTAGACGTTATTCTGTGATTTTGCGAAAGTGGCACTGGCTAACACATGCTTAAGCCAGGTTTTTAATCGGGGATGGACCCAACTTGATTTGATAGGGGGGGTTCTAAACGGGCTTTGGTCACGAAGCAGGGCGTGGTCGGCAACCGAGGAAGGGTGAATCACCACTGAGGACCCCCTGCAAGGTCAAGGGAGTTATCTTGTCAGAATTTTTTTAAAAATAAGATGGCCTAGATCGTCAGAAACACCCATCAATGGCCCGATATTATATTTTTTGTTTGATAAATGCCCTGTCAAAATTTGGATTTGATATGGGAATTGGCACCCCTCCTGCACCCCCCTTGGACAAGGCTAGGAGGGGTGCGCACCCCTCTACACCCCCAGTAAATCCATCCCTGTTTTTAATTGCAATTGTATTGTGGTTGAGTCGTTGAGATGAGGTTGTTGTCAGGTTGCCGTTACGATGCGGTTGGGTTGTTGTTATGTTACGGTTGAGGTGCGTTTGGAATACGGTTAATTGCAGTTTGGTTGTGATCTGATCTGGTTGCGATTTCGATGCGGTGAGTTTGTGGTTTGTTGTTGTTGTTGTAGTCTGGTAAGAATTTTGTAATGATCCTAGTTAGGTGGAGTTATATATATCCCATTGCATCTTGTATATATTATTTATCTATTTGTTATGCACCATAAAATTAAATGGACGCTTCTATTTGAGTGTATATGTATGGATGACTGCACAATAGAATACCTTGATATGCATAATTTTAATATTCCAGTCTCAGCTACATGTTATGATTCGACTGCATCCTATCCCGACGCAGAACGCGTCATTTGGTGCGCAGTCGACACTATGAATTTCAACTGGACACGTTACTGTTCCATACTTTTAGATTTATCCTGCTGACGGCCTGACAGACAGTAAAACAAACAAAACAAGCCAACAAACAAGAAAAAACAAACAAACAGACCGAAATGAAAACATAGCTGTAATCTGAACTATTAATTAATTAAATCAATTAATTAAATCAATTAAATCAATTAACCAGCTAGCTAGTTTTCATAATGCACTTCTTAAATCTCCACAGTATTAATATAATCGAAAGCATTTTGCAACTAGCTTTTCCTTGTAATATATAATTATCTTAGACTTAGTTCTATATTTTAAACTTTTCTTGTAAATAGTACATATCGTATAACCTGCATGCATATTATTATTGTTTTAATCTTTTGTATTTCTATAGTTTCTCAGGGACCTTCTGAAAAACACAACTTGTGATGTTGGTTTTCCTGAATAAATACTATTATCAACTATCTGAACAGCTATTAGCATTTTGCGCGCGTTTTTCACGCGGTCAAAACGTCGACAAAAGACCTGGGTCAGCGAACGAACGTCAAAGAACCAACATGGCGGCTGAAAAACACATTCATTCTGAGGATATCGTTCGTCTTTTGAAAACTAAAGACGGTTCAAGCAAAATTGGTCTTGTTTTAAGAAGTGGAAGTAATATTTCTGACTCTGAAGAGAGTTCGGAGTCGTCTGAAGAAGATGTTAAAGTCAAAAATGGCGAACTATGTGTGTGTTGGTATCCCAGCGGACAAGAAGAAATTATCAGTGAATCTAAGGTTCGCATGTTTAAGTTTTTGACGTTTTGTTTTGGTTTGTTTGTGTCTAATTTAGTTTTTAAACAATTGGAACATTGTTTATGTTGTACAAATATTTGTACACATCACAAATGTTTGTGTTAAGTATTCATTTTTTAGGCCATTCCAACAGACGAACAGTCCACTTTAGACTTTACTTTCCCGTTTTCACAGAGTAGAGATCATACAGAGGTGTAACGGGTGTACCCACTTATGCTTCAGACGCTTGCCGAGCATGCGCAGTTAAATTGCACGATTCAGATGGCGGATCACTTTTAACTGCAGTTTACCTTTTAGAAGTGCATAAAAATGCGAAAGACCTTAAGATTGTGAAACTTTAAAGAGCCGAAAATGTTGGGAACTTGGGGAATGTTGGGAACTTGGAATGGGGGGAACTTGCCGAGCATGCGCAGTTGATCATTTTTTGCCTGAAATCAGGCTGGTACACGAAAACGTAAGTCTCCCAAGTGTTTACAACGGCCCGTTCCACCTCTGTATGATCTCTACTCTGTGCCGTTTTATACCGCCCGCACTCCAAGAAGTGGCCGCGTGATTTTTGTATTATTGATACCTTGTTTATATTATTTGACTTTTTGGCAAGATATATCAATTTTATCCGTTGTTTGTTGTAATTTTTGAGGGAATATGTTGGGAAAAACTGTGACTTCTCGCCAAAGGTGTTAAAAATTATGGCTTCTATTGTTTGCACTCTTGCTCATTTTATGTCTTCCAGACTGACCAGACATATTAGAGCCTTAGAGGTGTTCTTTCAAAGTTGCTCGCATCATCTTGAGCTGTAATCGCACCCTGTTCTCAACCAATCATATTGAAGTGCTGACCTCAGCCAACCAATCATATTAGATTATAGAATTCAACCAACCAATCAATTTTAAGAAAAATGTGATCTGGCAAATGATCAACATATGATCATCATGGAAAATAAAACTTGTCAATAGAATCCCAAAAAGTTTTTGCATAAAACAAAGAATAGAGACTGGCCAAACTGTAAAATACCGAAGAGTTTTTCACAAATAACAATGGGAAATTATAAATAACAGTTTTGATGTAACATTGTCAGAATGCCAACAAAAGCAACCTTAAAGTGACAATTGATTTCAGACCAAATTGCACTCCACTCAGTCCAATTACCATTTTTAATCGGTTTAGAGTCAGAGGGCTGACCGGTTTTTATTTTAATCGAAAACCGCCCAAGCTTAGATTTCACCATACAGTAACACTGGACTGATAAAGGCTGGTTCTAACTGGACCTTGAAGTGGAACAGGTTAGAATTGATAGAGATATCAAGAACGAATAAAGCTTGTTTAGTTTACAAGTTGTTTTCTTATTCAGGTTGAATTAATAGATCGAAGTCTACAGCCAGGCGACGTTGTTCGACATGCAACAAGGCCAAATCAGAAAGGATATATCAAAGATATTCAGATCACTGCTGATATCTGTATACTTGGAACAGACAGAATTATTACAAACGTCGACTGTAAGAAATATATTTTGCCACTACAGGTAAAAATGTTTTTCCTATTAAGCAAGATGACAAAAATTTCAAAATCTCCATCTACCAGTGTGGATTATAGCGGTTGGCGATCGGCTAATCGCCGAACAGAAACACCGAATGGCTGATAGATTTTTACTCTGCGCGGACATTTTGACCGATCAAATAAAATACAGAGTTATCCTCTAAATTAAGGGTATATTACAGGTGTATTTGATTTGTACTCTTTAAAAAGCAGAAACTTACTAACCAATAAATATTTGAATGGAAAAAGGTGTACAGAGAAAACGTCGGGCTTCTCTTTTTGCAGAGCAGGCTTTCTTACGTAGAGGTTGCCATTTTGAATATTATTGAGCCCAGGCCTTTCAGATTTCATGCCAATCGCTCGCACGTTGAGAAACAATGGCCGGCCATTCTTAGCCAATGTCTGATCAACTGTCTAGTTGATCGGACATTTGTCAGACCCGAGCGAAATCGTGATAATCCACACTGCCATCTACAAACACCAGCAAAGTGATTTGTTTGTTTTAAAAACAGGATGTTGTGTTTTAGTCACTTTCCATAGTATTCAAGGGCGTTTTCTCATATCTATTTCTCGAACAGCCATTGTCTGAATGGACGCGCGTATCACTTGGACCTTGGGTAGGATGTATCTTCAAGGAACACAGTCGTGTTGTGTTGTGGTTGAAAAACGGATCAAGGTAGGTACATCAATAGTTATTCATTAGATACATGAATTGAAAGCTCATGGTAATAATTTTTCATTTTTTATTCGTCTAGATGTTCAATTGAAGGAGATACACTGGACTTATTTTCTGATGCTTCGGATAAACGTGATGAAGATTGTCCATTTTATAACTCGGCATTCTACCCCAGCCAGTCTGTGGTTGGTCCAGCCCAAGCATTTAATGATGCAAAGTGGTTGACGAAGATTAAACCAATTCTAGTTGATCAGAGTAAGATCAAGGCTGTTGTCGAAGAGGTAAGTTGGTGGTGATGATCATGGTAGTGATGGTGATGATCGTGGTAGTGATGGTGATTATGATGACGGTAGTGATGGTAATGATGATGATGGTGGTGATGGTAATGATGATGATGATGATGGTGATGATGATGGTAATGATGATGATGGTAATGATGACGATGGTAATGATGATGATGGTGGTAATGATGATGATGGTAATGATGATGATGGTGGTGATGGTAATGGTAATTATGATGATGATGATGGTAATGATAATGATGATGATGATGGTAATGATGATGATGGTGGTGATGGTGGTGGTGATTGTAATGATGATGATGATGGTAATGATGATCATGGTGGTGATGGTAGTGACATTGATGATGGTAATGATGATATATGATGGTGGCGATGGTGATGGTAATGATGATGATGATGGTAATGATGATGATGGTAGTGATGGTGATGATGGTGGTGATGGTAATGATGATGATGATGGTAATGATGATCATGGTGGTGATGGTAGTGACGATGATGATGGTAATGATGATGATGGTGGTGATGGTAATGATGATGGTGATGGTAATGATGATGATAATGATGATGGTAATGATGATGATGGTGATGATTGTGGTGATGGTAATGATGATGATGATAGTAATGATGATGGTGGCTGATGGTAATGATGTCATGGTGGTGATGGTAATGATGATGGTGGTAATGATGATGATGGTAATGATGGTAATGATGATGATGGTGGTAATGATGGTGATGATGGTAATGATGCTGATTGTGGTGATGGTAGTGATGATGATGATGGTAATGATGATGTGGTGGTGATGGTAATGATGATGGTGGTAATGATGATGATGGTAATGATGATGATGGTGGTAATGATGATGATGGTGGTAATGATGATGGTGATGATGGTAATTATGCTGATGGTGGTGATGGTAGTGATGATGATGATGGTAAATGATGTGGTGGTGATTGTAATGATGATGATGGTAATGATGATGTGGTGGTGATGGTGATGGTAATGATGATGATGGTAATGATGATGATGGTAATGATGATGATGGTAATGATGATGATGGTGGTGATGGTAATGATGATCATGGTGGTGATAATAGCGATGATGATGATGGTAATGATGATGATTGGTAGTGATACTGGTGATGGTGATGATGGTAGTGATTGTGGTGATGATAGTGGTGGTAGCAATGATGATGATGATAGTGGTAATGGTGGTGATGATGATTGTGCTAGTAAGCAAATTGTAAAGGTCCTTTCCATCAAGGATCCTGCTCCTTGAACACATCTTTCTATACCTCCACTGAAAAAAGTAGGTACAGATTTTGCTTAAAACACTCTCTCCACTTCCTAGGCAAAAATAGTTCAACTCGAAGTGATCTGGCAAGTGTGTGGTTCACTCCCACCTGGATGTAAAAAGGAAGACTATGAAAAGCCGCCTGACAGGATCGTCACTGAAGATAAAATTGACAAGTAATGTAATGTTCTCTTTTGAACGAAGGCCCTTCGTCTCTTTCACGTACTTGCGATTAAAACAAAAACAGTTTACTATATCAAAACTTCAACATTTGTTCTTTTCCTTCGCTTAGTTCAGCTAAGCCGCGGGTACCTGTGATCAGACACTTATATGAACCCATTTGCCACACTGTAGGGTCAAAATATTTCATCAACATTGTCATGAAGTTCAAATTGGAGATAAATGTTTTTACGTCGTGAAACAAGCAGATATTCAGGATGAGGGGAATATGGCGCAAGATGACGCAAAGCAAACGTCATCTACAGATGTTAAACAAGGTGACTGCATAATCTTGTATGTAATATATCATACACGAGAAGGAGTTCATTAAGTGATTTGAAACACCGAAATGTGTGTTGAAAAACAAGGCGCTAACCGAGTTTGAGGTGTTTTTAAATCACTATAATAAACGACTTCGAGCGTATGATATAGCTTCTCAAACAAATCAATATTTAAAGAGAAATTCAACGCGAAAGTTGAGTGGTATTACCGTGGTATCAAGACAACGATACGGTGGTGATTTCCTTTGTGTTTTGCTCATGAATTATTAATGAGTTTGAGAAGCATGGAATCATAGTCAATAGCATATACAAGGTTTGGAAACTCGACTGAAACAGAAAATAACTCGTTATTTATGTTAGTTTACGTTTATGCAAAAATATGAGACTGTTCAAGACGTTGTTGACTGATTTGGCGATAATACAATACACATGTGACGATGAAACGTTTTGAATTGACCATTGTGTAATATCACAGATGGGTAGTTAAATCACGTTGCTATTGGTTGGTTGGGCAAAAATACAACGCTGGTGACGATGAAACGATCAATTTTTGCATAAACCTAGACAACAACATAGATAGTGAGTTCTATTGTATTTCCATCGAGTTTCCAAACCTTGTGTTCTACTGATTATGATGGAATAAACATTTACATTTAGACAGGGTCATGCACTTTTATGAGAGTTTGCATGAGAGTTTCATCAACTCTCACGCCCCGGTCAGACGAGAACAAGAGTTGCATGAGAGTTGACTGGATATCACCACGCGTACCGTTCAAACGAGCAATCTCAAAATTCCCATCAAAATTTGAACCAGCTCAAAGTTGACGAGAGTGCATGAGAGTTGATGAGAGTTGGCGGTCAAACGCGAGCGAGAGTTGCAACTCTTATTGACTCTTATTCTCGTTTGACCAAGGACCGGTTGTACGAAGGCCTTTGAGCTTAAACGTTGGAGCGACCGGTGAGACAAAAAAGTGACCAGTCAGACAAAAAAGTGACCAGTCAAAAGGTATGTCCGTTGACCGGCCGTTATTTTTAGCCCTGGGTAAAGCGAGCCAGTTCGAGCCAGTACCTGGGCTGGCTCGTATCTTTTTAAACAAACCTTAAAATAAACCTACTTTATAGAAACTTCAGAACAGCGGGATGAAGACGATAGAGTAGCTGAAGCAACAGGCTGTTGTGACCTTGGATGTGAGTCTCAAAAAACACCATCAAATTGCGAGTTACTTTGTGAAACTGGTACAGAAACGCCATCTTGTGAACAAACTGAAAACAATGTGTCAAATCAGGACTCGATTACATCACTCAGTCAAGTTACTATATCAATGACGTCTGTCACATCAGGTAACTTAAAAAGCCTTCAGAGTTGCACAAAAGCTGCGGGTATGCGGGTACCACCCGTGAGGAAGGTTTACTGGCATTGAGGAAGGTTGAAAGTGAAACACTGAATAAAACATTGCAAAGCAGCAAGTACTAGACTAGTCAGGCTCGTATTAGCAGCAACAGTCAGCACTCAGTCAGACTAGCAGTACTGCAATGGCCAACTGGCAAACCTGCCCAGGCAAAAGCCTGCATGTTGGGAAATTTCCAGATATTTTGAGGAAGGTTGAGAAAACCCAAAATTCTACCTGGAGAAGGTTGAGAAAGTTTTGCAACTTTGCTTGCCTTCTTTTACAGCTTTTTCAAATCTTGCTTAATTCTTGAAATATTTGCGGTGTAACTATGGTTCATTTCCTGCAGTCTTTTGATTGTAGTTTCGCCTCTTGTTGCCTTGAGACGTCAAGATTGATTATAGAAAATTTAGGTTTCTTCATGTAGTAACACTGGATCAATAAGAGATGACCTTACTGGACTTCTAGGAAGAACAGTTTAGAACTGATAGAGCTATTCAGTATAAATAAAGTTAGTTTAGTTTAGGTTTCCTCCTATGGTAACACTGGACCAATAAGGGATGGCCCTTACTGGACCTCTAGGGAGAACAGTTTAGAACTGATAGAGCTATCCAGTATAAAGTTAGTTTAGTTTAGGTTTCCTCCTGTAGTAACACTGGATCAATAAGAGATGACCCTTACTGGATCTCTAGAGAGAACAATTTAGGACAGATAAAGCTATCCAGTATAAATAAAGTTAGTTTAGTTTAGGTTTCCTCCTGTAGTAACACTGGAACAATAAGAGATGACTCTTACTGGATCTCTAAGCAGAACAGTTTAGAACTGATAGAGCTATCCAGTATAAATAAAGTTAGTTTAGTTTAGGTTTCCTCCTGTAGTAACACTGGAACAATAAGAGATGACTCTTACTGGATCTCTAGAGAGAACAGTTTAGAACTGATAGAGCTATCCAGTATAAATAAAGTTAGTTTAGTTTAGGTGTCCTCCTGTAGTAACATTGAATCAATAAGGGATGGCCCCTACTAGACCTCTAGGGAAAACAGTTTAGAACTGATAGAGCTTTATAAAATAACATGTTTACTACGCGAGCTGTGATTGGTCAATACCCGTGCAGGATGAGACAATCATCCACGGAAAATTATAGGCGCTTCGCGGGGTTTTTAAAATGTCCGTTGTTTCTTTGTCGTTAATCTGTATAAGTACTAATACAAAAGGGCATTGAATCAATGATTGATCAGTTGTTTACTTTGATATATGCATATTTTAAATCTTCCAGTCTCAGCCGCATGTTACGATTTAAGTATTCAACTGCAATTTTATCCCGAAGGATGGCCGATGGCCCTTGTTGGACCTCTAGGGAGAACAGTTTAGAACTGATAAAGCTATCCAGTATAAATAGAGTTGATCGAGTGACGGTTTCCTCTTGTAATAACACTGATGAGATGTCCAAAAATTTATAACAATTTACTGTTTTCAGACAACCCAACTACAACTTCATTAGAAGACGACGACACCAAGAAACCCTCAACACCACATGACTCAGAAAGCGATGACGGAGATGTGGAGTCCGACGGGCCTGACCAACCAAAGCTGAAGACCTCCAAACAGGATCTCTGCTCGAAACCTTCCACGAGACGTAGGCGTAAGCGATTCAAACATAAACGTAAACAACAGTTGAACAGTCTGAAAGTTAAGGCTGGCGATCGAGTTTGTGTTGAGATTATTAAGACGAAAACTAGAGCTGACGTCATATGGCAGGATGGGAGACTGGAGACTAATGTGGATACTTTCGATATAATTTCTATCTATCATATTGATGATCATCAATTTTTCCCTGGTTATATTGTGAACGACAAGAGAGGTAAGACGGGCACATTATTTAAACTATAAACTAACTTTGTTTGTTTATAATGGTCTTGTAGAGGCACGCTCGTTAACATTATACATTTTCAAATACATACATACATACATACATAATATTTAAATTTTATATATATTTATTTAAGTATTTGCATGTTAAGTTTAAAATTTTGTCCTTTAAACTAGCCTATAAGATTTTATAGAATAAATAGTTTAACCTTATAATTTATTTTAATGTTTAACAGAACTTACGGTTACAGCTCAGCAACTGGCCTCTGTAGCTCAGTTGGTTAGAGCGCTGCACCGGAATCGCAGGGCCGTGGGTTCAATTCCTGCCAGAGGACATAGTGTTGCATTTTTCGCAACCGTTCCTGGTTAGGTCTTAAATCGTGTATATATCTACTCACTTGGATTATCCACCAAACCCAGTATTCTAGTTCAACCAAGTGAAGTGCGAAAAAAATATTTCAATTTATACTGGATAGTTCTATCAGTTCTAAACTGTTCCCTGCGTCCAGTAAGGATCATCCCTTATTGATCCAGTGTTACTACAGGAGGAAATGTAAACTAAACAAACTTTATTTATACTGGATAGCTCTATCAGTTCTAAACTGTTCTTCCTAGAGGTCCAGTAAGAATCATTCCTTATTGATCCAGTGTTACTACAGGAGGAAACCTAAACTAAACTAACTTTATTAATACTGGATAGCTCTATCAGATCTAAACTGTTCTCCCTAGAGTTCCAGTAAGAATCATTCCTTATTGATCCAGTGTTACTACAGGAGGAAACCTAAACTAAACTAACTTTATTAATACTGGATAGCTCTATCAGTTCTAAACTGTTCTCCCTAGACGTCCAGTAAGGGTCATCCCTTATTGGTCCAGTGTTTCTACAGGAGGAAACCTAAACTAAACTAACTTTATTAATACTGGATAGCTCTATCAGATCTAAACTGTTCTCCCTAGAGGTCCAGTAAGAGCCCAAATTATACATGTACTAATTATACATTCAGTTCTGTTCAGCCTGGGAAAGCAAGACAAACTCTTGTAAATTTCTCATCTAATTTTTATCGAAATTGAACCAAAATTTAATCGATTTGCATGGCTCGAAATAGAGAAAAAATATGGCCTGACAGTCGAAAATTTTTTTGGCAGGTTAAATAAATTTTTGCCTGCCATTTTTATTCTTGAACTGCCAAAATGGTGAGGTCGCATCTACTAATTATTGTTTCACACTTTCACATAATTCAGATTAGGAGTCGTCAGTTGTGGTAAGCAAATGAAATGAAACATATCTATAGAATTTCACCTGCCATTTTATTTGGACTTGGCAGTTCAATTTTTTTTTCGCCTGCTATCTCTCAAATAGGGCCTGCTTTTGGCCATTGGCAGGCCGCTATTTCGAGCCCTGATTTGTCCTTTGCTTATGGCCATTAGTTCCACAAATTTTCGTATTAAAATGGTTGATACACTGTGAGTTATAGTGCTTACAGCCAAATACACACATTAGCGATTTTTCTCTTCCTGATCGATGTGATCGAGCGAATGACATATCAACGTATGCCTTTGTAAAACCGATCCCATAATGGTCACATACGTTTGTTCGTGAGTCCACTCATTCGCATGCGTCAGGACGAGAATTCGACAGAATTGCTAATGTGAACTAGGCTTAAATATGGTGTTTTCCCAAAACAAAACAATTCTAATTCTCGCCATGCGTGAACTACAGAGAATTTATGAATATTTTTCTTGCTTAAACTTGCATCATTAATAGATAGTTCTGGTACAGTGAAGTTCGACAAATACGGTGTGGTACGAAGTTCCTCCGATGTCGACCGAACATGCGCAGTAAGGTGGTTCTCAACGAACGGAGAGGATCTTGGGATTGAGGATGACGTCAGCGTCTACGATTTGGTCGAAAATGTCGATATGGTGTTTAATCCGGGTGATTTGGTCGTCGCTATGAATTGTGGGGCCGAGGGGGATAGTCAGGGACACGGCGTGGCAGGGCAGGTAATGATGGGTTAGTTAAGGTACCCCAATGTTTCAGGGTGGAACTAAGTCTATTTATACTGGATAGCTCTATCAGTTCTAAACTGTCCAATAAGAGTCGTCACATATTGCTCTGGTCTTCAAAACTCTCTCTATTTAAACTGGATAGCTCTATCAAATATATCTAAACTGTTCTCGCTAGAGGTCCAGTCTACTAAATAGCTGTATAAATCCGGAAGTAAGCTATCACTAAGGAACCAAGGGATAACCCTTCTAATATATTATGGTAGAAATTTGGTAGTTCATTTTTTGTCTTTGAAGTTTGAAGATGTTTTACAGTCGATTTCAACTAATTTCTCACTCAAATGTTGCGAACTTCGTTTCGAACTTCGGAAATTCGTTGCAAAGTTCAAAAGTTCATAATGAAATTCAGAACCGGTTTGTAAACTGAGCATTTGATTGGCTGCTTTTTCTCTAGTAACCAATCAGAGGGTTTGTTTACAAACTGGCTTGTGAATTTCATTATGAACTTAAACGAATTTCCAAAGTTTGGAGCGAAGTTCGGAACATTTGAGTGAAAAGTTAGTTGAAATCGACTGTAAAAAGAAATAGAGACGTTTTCTCCTGTACCTTTGGTCTCTTAGTTATGGCAAATTTATATTGTTTAACAATGTTAAACTGGCTTCATCAGGGAGGTGTTGATTCCAGGATGGCTTCGAGTTCGAGTTATACATACGTAAAAAGCTCACATTTTGTCAACAAGATGTGTCCGCAACAGACTTGTAGCAAGCTTGTCAACAAGTAGTAACAATGTTGTCATTTTATCAAGTTGCTACAAGGCTGTCACTCACAACTTGTTAACAAGTTGTTGAATTGCAGGACGACAACAAGTTGTTGGAACAACTTTGAAACAACTTGTAACAAGTCTGTTCGGTCAGCAACCTTGTAGCAAGTTGTCAACAAGCCATTGACAACTTGTCAACAAGCTGCGAACAAGCAGTGCGATCACATCCTGATAACAAGCTGGTGAAACAGCATTGGTACAAATCTCCTGCAGGTTTGTTACAACTTGTGTACGTGTGTTTACGTACTTAGAAATAACATTTAAAGTTCTATTTCGCAAAAAACCTCGAACTCGTGCACGATTTCGCACTGAATGTAAAACTCGCTATTTTCTGCGCCAGTCAACTTTTGAGATCAGTGACGTATACATTTTTATGGTTTCAGGTGGTATGTGTGGATCCGGATGGATACGTGGTAGTAAACTGGGCTGGAGAGAGGGACACTGAACCCGGCAGACATCGCCCACACGAACTGTACAAAGTTGAAAGTGAGGATAGCCATTCAGAGGACAGTTCTGGCAGTGACGCTTCCGAAAACGAGGCTTGGGAAACGGCGAGTGAGGACGGACACCCGGCGGACGAGGCGTCAGATGAAAACAGTGACGGCAGGCCGAGTGCTTTGATTGCAAGTATCCCACCATTAGCAAGTCCGAGCGAAGAGCCAACTAGTCCTACCGTTGATAATGTTGATATCGAAGCTTTGAATAATGCCAATAGCATGGAAAGCCAAGTCGATTCAGTTGAAAGTGAAACAGGTATGAATAGCTCCATTCACTTTTTCCATCACAAGTTTGTTGTTGCACGCGTTACACACGCTCAACTTTTTCATTGTTCTTACGCACTTTTGAGCCGATTTTGAGGAACATTTGAAAAAGGCAAATTTAGGTCTGAGTTTGGATGAGACTGATACAGTTATCCAGTCTAAATAAAGTTTAGTTTAGTTTAGTTTAGTTTAGTTTAGGTACTTTCCTATCTATTGCACAGACTACAATTTAGTTAAGATTTCCCCCTGCACTAGGAACATTAAATCAATAAGGGATGGTTCTTACTGGACCACTCGGGAGAACAGTTCAGGTAGAACTGATAGACCTATGCAGACGCAGTATTAGTTTCATTTGTTGTTTAAATTTCAGCTTTATTGGGCGAGAAATTTCATGATGTATAAATTTATCAAGGCTTGCTTTATTTTCTAGCAGAAGCGTTCTTCATGTTAAGCGAAGCCCACGAAAGTCACCATTTTTATGCGGATCATTTCGTGAAGAACTTTACCCCAGACAAACCAAGAAAGTTTATGTCCGTCATTCGTAAGGAGATGTTGTTGTTAAGGTCTTCTTTGCCAGCAGGGATCTTGATTCGAGGCTTTGAAAATGCTATGGTAAGTCTATAGGTGATGGTAGTGATGGTGGCGATGATGGTGGTTATGGTGGCGATGATGGTGGTTATGGTGGTGGTAGTGATGATTGTGGTGGTGAAAGTAGTGATGATGATAGTGATGGTAGTAGTGGCACAGGCGGATTTTCAGATTTTGCTCTGGGGGTGCCGAAAATTTAGGGGGGGTGCCAAAAATTTAGGGGGAGAGGTGAGCGACAGAGGTGAAACGCGCATGCGCTAGCTACTGTATAGCAAATATTTTTCTTTCACAGCAACTATTCCTAACAACTGGCTCTAAAAACATTCCCTATATGAGAACCGGTAAAACTATCCAGTGTGAATAAAGTTAATTTATTTGAGCTTAGTTTAACTACAACACCTCTATCTATTTTTTCCCCAGGAACTCTTCACCGTCCTCATCACAGGTCCCAAAGACACTCCTTACGAGGGTGGTGTGTTTCTGTTTGACATCAAACTGCCATCAGACTACCCTGCCTCCCCTCCCATGGTGTTCTTCGTTTCCATGACAACCAGTGTATTGAACCCCAATCTGTACGTGGACGGCACAGTGTGTACCAGCCTGCTGGGCACGTGGTCTGGGAAGGATAGTGAGAGTTGGACTGACAAGTCGAATTTACTGCAAGTTCTCTTGTCTATTCAAGGTTTGTCTTTGATTGTTTGATCATCGATTGGTGTATTGATCATTTGATGTGATTGATTGACGTTCTTGATTGTTGATATGTACATTAATTAATACATTTAGTAAGTGATTAGTTATTGTGATCGATTGATGTGTTCGCACTGCTTGTTGACAAGTTATCTTAGGCTTGTTGACAACTTGCTTCAAGGTTGTCTGCTCAACAGACTTGTTACAAGTTGTTATCGTCTTGCAATTCAACAACTTGTTAACAAATTGTGAGTGACAACCTTGTAGCAACTTGATAAAATGACAACATTGTTCCAACTTGTTGACAACTTGCTACAAGGTTGTTGACTCAACAGACTTGTTACAAGTTGTTCCAACAACTTGTTATCGTCCTGCAATGCAACAACTTGTTAACAAGTTGTGAATGACAACCTTGTAGCAACTTGATAAAATGACAACATTGTTACAACTTGTTGACAACTTGCTACAAGGTTGTTGACTCAACAGACTTGTTACAAGTTGTTCCAACAACTTGTTATCGTCCTGCAATGCAACAACTTGTTAACAAGTTGTGAGTGACAACCTTGTAGCAACTTGGTCAATCGACAACATTGTTGCAACTTGTTGATAAGCTTGCTACAAGACTGTTGCGAAAACATCTTGTTGACAAGATGTGTGTAAGTACACAACGCTTAAAAGTTAACGCTTAAAAATCTAATTTTTTCTTTGCAGCTTTGATCCTTTGTAAAGATCCATACTTCAACGAAGCAGGTTATGAAAAGCACAGGGGAACCGTAGAAGGTATTGAGAATTCACGTCTCTATAATGAAATGGCGATACTTCATCTTATATCATCTATGACGGCCGCTATCAAGACGAAACATGCAATATTTGACAAGGAAATAAGGAGACATTTTCAGAAAGACGGACAAAGGTAGGATTTTTAAGAATTGTTTTATTTCTGTCCAATTCAATACACTTGTTGTCTGATAAACGTAGATGCTCGCCGGCCTGGTTTTGAGGCATTGTCGACGCTTGCGATAACGTGACGGGGGTCTTGGACTAAGGGCGTAGCTGTGCCCGGTCGGCTGGGAAACTCAAATGAGTGTTCTCATTCCGCCTCTCATTCCGACCGATTCGAATCACGTGAAAAATTAGTCGCGAGGGCACGCCAAGAAAGTTAAATGTAGTTCAACTTTCAGGCGTTTCCGCGAGGTGTAAAGCGGACAAAAAAATCTCACGCTAGACACCTACAGCGAAAGTTGAAACATGGGCAAAGCGACCGTAATGGAAAATTGCCTTAAGGGAAGCCACATCGCGCTGTCGAAATATTTTTCGTGATTAAACATCGCCGCTCAGCAGCAACACAAATGTAGCTTAAAATCGCGAAAAATTATGTCCATCCGGTCAGGTGGGATGGAGCATTTGAATGAAAATTTTTATCCCACTTGTCGTGCAGATCTTGCGGATTAGCCGATCTCATATGAACGGCATCTAAGTGTGCATTTTCATCGGCTGTCACTTAGTGGTTAAACACCTGATGTCCCATTTCGGACACTGCAAAATGGCCGCGAAAAGGAGGTGATTTTTCTCCGGTGTCTTCGCACAGAGAATATTGACCAAGTGGTTTGGGATAAATCTCAAAACTAACCCTTCCATCGTAGCTGTGCTCCGTGGTCAGACATGAGTGATGAGTCATACGGTGACAGCCAGAGGCGCCTTTAAGAAGCCTTCGACTCGATCAAGTCGAGCTGCGTCCTTCGTAATTCAGCTCAGCTCTCAGCTGCAAGTAAGGATGATTAAGTACACCCCCACTTACTTACCTAACAGTTTACGTGACTTTTTACTGATTGCAAATGCCTTCGTTTGAGTGTTAATGTACTTTTACTTGTATTTGAAAGTTGAAAATTTCTTAAATTTTCCTCTCTAAATTTTTGTTGTTGCGAAGTTCCTATCTTTCCTCGAACCGCCATATAGACACTGTCATCGCTTTCTTTTCATCGCATATTGCATTTCTAAATGGCTGTGTTATGTCCACAGTTATTCGCGTTGAAAACATATTAATATGCTTACCATGTAATTGTGATCATTCCTTGTGAAATTCTTGGCTTCATAACCAGCAAAGTTTGTTGAATAGATACGTTGCGGCACAAATTTGGAGATCTTAAGTCCCTAACGCAGGAAGCTAGACCTCAGGATATTGATAAGATACGAATATATCGTTATTATTACTATTCCAGAACCATTGAGAGATTTAAAAGTTGGCTGTCGCATTCACATAAACTCTCTGAACTGTCTCAAAGCTCAGAGGAAGGGAGCTCAATAGTGCAACAAAATGGTTGTACTATTTCGACAGAAACAGCATCACGACAAACCGAACAATTTAAAACACCTGAATTCCCGCTATTCCCAGTGTCTAAAGGATTTTGTAAGTGTTTAGAAAGAAATATTGAACTATTTAGTAAGACATTAAAAGACGAGAAGTTGACTATAGATGATGAAAAAAGTTAATAGATGACAATATTTATGATATTGCAAGATATTAGTTATGATATATAACACAATCTATAAATGACTCTATTTAATAGGCACGAAAAGTTTACGTTATTCTAATTATGCTTTTGTTGGAAAGAACTTTTAAAATGTAGAGTAATATTTTTCATAGTTTTTTATATCTCTTTTCATTCTCAAGATATTGAATAACACAATTTATGAGTTGTGACATTAAAGTGTCAAACATTAATTACCATTGGTGTGGATAACTCACATGCCAGTTGCTATTGTTCTTGTTTAAGAAAGCATAGAATAGAGCAATTAAAGATAACTATTAGACCAAGTATTAGAATAATCTACATCATTAGTGAATAATTAGCCTGATAAAACAGACGACCTTTCACTCACTCCCCTAGTGAATAATTCGTATATACATGTTTCTTAGTTACCATTGAACATTGCTTTCTATGCTTTGGTAAACTGAAACATTAGTAACTAGGCATGCGAGTTGTCCAAACTTGTGAAAGAATGAAAGTAGATATGGAAAACTTGTAAAGATGTCATTCCATCATTTGAAAATATCTTTTAAATAGAATTATAGTTACAATAACAACATTTTCGTGTCTTATGAGAACACTTTTTGCACCAAAAATGCTCTGCTAAAAATGAACACATCCTATATATAGAATTGTTTATATATATCGACAACTAAAACAGGAAAGATTAAAAAATCTTTAATGTAAAGAATGTAGATATAGGTATGTTATGAAAAAAATGTTGTGTAATATTTGTGCATATTATTTAGTCCAGATACTCTACATCAATCAGACAAGTCAATCATTTGTACAAACCTCCAAGTATTTTAATTAACTAAACTATTTACACTTGAAAGCTCTATCAGTTCTAAACTGTTATAATTATGATAATTTATGAAGAATAATTTATTGCCAATTTTTCGACTACAATCTACTATTGTCAATTCAGAACAAGTCACACCTAACAATTACAGCTGGAAACTTTAAATAATTAAGGGCTGTTAACAAATAGATTTTATCCTACAATCACAGGCGCAAACCCGATAATCTGTCCGTATGAACCTGGACAAAGAGAAGATAGTTTGTGCACAAAATTGATGTACAAATTTTTGAAAATTTAAGGAATTTTTTGCAAAGTGGAAACACTGACAAAATGGCTGTCCTTTCCTTGCAAATTTCGTGAATATTTTGAATGAATTTCAGCTATATTCTTCTTTTCACAGATGCTTTTAGTACAAAAATAAATACAAGCAAAATTTAAGTTGAATTTGTTAAATTTGCATAAAATATAGTTTACACATCGTTTGGAAAAGTGATCTGCAACAGTGCAAATATTCACTATTTGAGCCAGAACAATGTGTAAATTGCACATTGTTAATTCTAACTCTAATTAGATTGACAAAATCTATTTGTTGCCTGCCCTTATATAAAGTTAGGATAATTTATAAACGCATAATTTATTGTCTAGTTTCGGACCATAATTATCTACTAGCATCAGTCCAAAACATATCACATATAACAATTGCATCCTACAACATATTTAAAGTCTTAATATTTTATTATAATCGTGGCCTATTTTGAATCTGGTTGGCCAACCAATCCAGACCCTCGGTTAGTCCCTCGGCTTTGGTCGCACTGGTTGCCTGCACAAACCAAGATCGTTTCTTCAATTCGTTTAACCCAAGCTGTTCCCGGATTTCATTCGTGCTCATTGCATTCTCCACGTCCTGCTTATTGGCAAATATCAATAAATGTACATTTTCCAATTCGTCCTCTGTCAGCAAACGCATTAATTCCGTCTTTACTTCAGGCATTCGCTCACGATCAGAGCTGTCTATAACGAATATAATCCCTTGAGAGCTTTGGAAATACACTCTCCATAAATTTCGTATCTTATCCTGTCCGCCAATGTCCCATACTGTAAATGAAATATTCTTGTAAGTCACCGTTTCCACGTTGAAACCTATCGTTGGCACGCTTGAGATAACCTTGCCAAATTTTAGTTGGTATAAAATTGTAGTTTTCCCCGCATTATCCAGCCCGACCATTAAGATTCGCACGTCCTCGCGGCCCAAAAGCCGGGTCCACACACTCGATAGTAAATTTCCCATCACATATGAACGAGTTTTCGTGAAAAATCTAAACTTTTGTAAAATTTGTACACATGTACAAGGAAATAAATAAGGCCGACAATAATAGATCGCGCGATTATACGAGAGACTGGGGCAAAGCATACTTTGGGAGAAAATATTTGTTGATCAGCAACACTGATCTCAATAACAGACTGGATAGTACCGCCACTGATCTTAAAACAAAACTTGATGGAGCATCCTTCTTATAATAAGAAGAGATTTCATACTGTCAAAATTTGTTTATATCTACCATTCTACCCAATCCATTTTAATGATTTTTAGAAGATTTTAAGCATAGGATACCGAGGGGCAGGTTACTTCAATATGACCGCCAAATATGGCTCATAGATTTTAGAATTCAATAAACCTGTGCTATACAAGAAAAACGTATACATTAGCGAGATTTTCTTTGAGTTAAATTTCCAAGTAATTTAACAAAATATTTTAAGCATTACTGCCATCTAACTATTAAAATAACTGTTAAAATGAAGTATTCTGATTCACTGAAAATAACACAGTATGATATCGATATTATATGGCGCTATTTAATTAGATATCTAAAAATATGTGAACATTTCTTTATCAAGTGGAGCTGTAAGTACAGTCAGTTCGAACTATCAGTCGATCTTTGTTCTAAAAAACCCATATTTGATGGGGAAAGTTTTGGAAAAAAGGTGGATGAAATTCTATTACATAACAAGCTTCCAGGAAGATAATTTCCTAGTAATATTTAAACACATTTTATGCATACTTTTCTTTAATTAGAACATAGTGGCAGCGCATTTTACAACAGTTGCCAAACCAGCCATGGCGACTGATAGACCAAAGACAATACATTCACTCTAAAGGTTTGAATAAATAAATTAGATATGTAAATATTGGCGCAGCATGACCAGTTTCTATGGCTAGCCTCACGATGTCAAAAATTGGTTTGAAAACGAATTATGTCGTATTCTCTAGTTTAAACGTGTGAGTGAATACCTTATTAGGCCACCATAATATGCCCCCCCCCCCTTTCACACACATACCCTTGTTAACCAAGATTAATGCAGTGTTAAAATATTTAAAGAGGTTATATCCTTTTCAGATCACAGGCAAACACACTTTAACTTGGCTTTCGAAACGCAGACTGTTATTTTTTGCGTTATGGAGGCTAACTTAAACTTGGCCTAAACAGCTGAACGATTCATAAATAATGACATAAATTTGCTTTTGTTCAAAAGGCCAATCAAATTGGTTAAACTTAGTTAAACTGTCACAGTTTGATTTATATGCAAACACGAGCGATGAAGTATTCTCTTTCCTGCTTGAAAAAGAGCATTTGTGAAATTTTAAGGACAATTTGTGAAATTTGGCTAGGATTAATATTCCTACTTTGCCCAACACACCATAGGGTGTTGCTGACACAGTGGTTAGTGCATATGTCTTTCACTTTAGCGTCTTCTGTGAGCCTGGTTGAATTCCTACAATATGCTGTTGTCTGATTATAATTTTGTCTCAGTCACATTTGAGAAGAGTGCTTCAGCTTTGACTTACCAAACATCAAAGGTTTTCTCGGGCTTCTCCGATTTTCTTTTTATATTTTAACAATTGACCGAAATGAAAGGCTCTTATTGAACCTCTTGAGAGTACAGTCTAGAACTGATAGAGCTATCCAGTATAAATAAAGTTAGTTTAGTTTAGGTTTCCTCCTGTAGTAACACTGGATCAATAAGAGATGACCCTTGCTGTATCTCTAGAGAGAACAGTTTAGAACTGATAGAGCTATCCAGTATAAATAAAGTTAGTTTAGTTTAGGTTTCCTCCTGTAGTAACACTGGATCAATAAGAGATGACCCTTGCTGTATCTCTAGAGAGAACAGTTTAGAACTGATAGAGCTATCCAGTATAAATAAAGTTAATTTAGTCTAGTTTGTCTCTAGCCTGCGAAGGCAGCCCCATCAATGGACTAATGAAATACTTCTATACGATACATGTCATTTATTAATATTGTGTATTAATTATATAGTGATAAAAATAACAAGTTTTGTTAATATATGTTTTGCTACATTGCTACTTACTTAGGGATATAGTATATAATAAACTGTTCAAAATGATGTGATATTCTTATATATAGGATTATATATGCTAGTATACTTAAACAGTTTTCTCCCAACAGTTCAATTGAATACATTCTAGCAAATTGGTTTGAGGACTGCAGATGCAAAACCTCGTTTAGTTGTCATTGGTGACAGTTCTCTCCATACATTGGTACTTAAGTCTAAGCACTCGACTGAATTGAGAAATGTTTTAGTTTCATAATCATAACCACCCATGACAATGATAACATTGCCAGTGATAACTGCTGCACTTGCTGCTCTTTTATGATTAAGGCAAGGTAGCATTTTAATTTTTCCTGTTTTCACTTCGTACATGAGTACTGTGTTTAATGTTTGAGCTTTCTCATTAATGCCTCCGATCAAAATTACATTACCTTTATAACTAACAGTAGCCATACTAGAGATATGAAATGGCAGTGGGGGTAAGGTTTTACATTCGTTATTGTTAATGTCGTATACGTATATGGTGTTTTTAATGTCCTTGGCGCATTTTGATGTCCTTCCGCCAGCAACCACAACCTCGTTGTCAATAATCTGACAACCATGGTCACATCGTGGCTCTGGCATCTGGGTCAATAACTTCGTCGTGTATGGAGGAGTTAGTTTAATTTCGTAAATCCCGTCTGAAACATTGTCACCGTCAGTACGTCCACCAGTCAAAATTGCTCTATCTTCATTACAAACCATTCCGTGTCCACGACACTTGATTGGCATCTTGACAGGAGACTCGATCCATTCTATGCGTTCGCTGTCAACATTTAAGCTTTCAATACTGTCCGTGTGCTCGGTCCCAATCCATCCGCCACTGACATATATTTGCCGCAAGTATACAAATGCGGAAGGAACTGATCGTTTCTCTTTCATTGCTGGCGGTTCTAGTGTCCAAGAATTCTCGGGCCAGCTGTACGACTCTACGGAATTAAAGTTAGTCTTACCATCTGTCCCTCCACAAACAAATAACTTTCGTCTGCCTGTGAATAGATCACATCTCTCGGTCGCATCGTTGGTAAGGTATTCCATTTTGAGGCGTAGATCATCAATAACATCATTTTGACAGGCAACTTCGGCCTTTAGGTTTCGAATAAACTCTTCTTGAGTCAGCTCTTTATTCTTGAGTTCCTTCATATCTTTCTCCGTCTTTCTCGCGAAATCGTCCATTTCCTTCCTCATGAAACAGGGATGGGCACGACTTGACTTGCGTAACACTTGTTGCTTACATTCGTCACAAACAATCATACGAAAACGACAAAGTTCATTCTCGTGTCGTTCTTGGTCGTGTCGGTTGATGACTTCAGAACAGCCCGTGTTTGTACAACGTGTTGGTGAATAGCCACATCTCTTGACATGGCGATCGAGAAATTCAAGCTCGATCAACTCTCGACAACCACGGCTTGCGTTATCACACCGAATCTTGAGACGCTCCAACGTTTCCGTAAAAAATCCTCGGTTTCGTCAATGTTTTTTCCGTCAGATGGTGTTTGCAGGTTGGACAGGTTTTGGAGTTTTCGTGCAAGTGCTTTCGAACACACGAGCCACAGAAGTGATGTTCATTCGGGCATTGTACCGGGTCTTTTATTACCTTCAAGCAAATAGGACACAGTAGTCTAATATCTACTTTGTTTTCAAATCTCTCCTCTTTGTACCCGCCATATGAGTTTCTCCTCGCCATTTCTCTTCGATATCGTTGTTTGAAAGACAGATTGTAAATACCTTGTCTTGGAGAGATTCCTTGTTCGTAATGAAATATGGATCTGATGGTGTGTCGTTATATCATAAGACCACCTCAGATAGTATCGATATCAAACTGTGTTCTTTTGTAAGTCATAACAGATCATTTTAGCGCGACCAAAGTGAATTAAAGAAAAGTATGCATAGAATGTGTTTAAATATTACTTGAAAATTCTGTTCTGGGAAGCTTGTTATATTAATACAATTTCATCCCTCTTAAACTATGTTTCTAACTTTTAAACAAGTATAGTGTTGAAGTAATGCAACTTTTCCACCAAGTGTTGGTGTTTTGACAGAGCAAACACGAAATCATTCACAGTTTCACTTCTGATAACAAACATTGATATTTTGTTAGCAAGATGATTAGATCACCCAACGAAGCATAGATATCAAACTGTGTTCTTTTGTGTAAGTCATAATACATCATTTTAGCGCTGCCACAAAGGTTTAATTAAAGAAAAGTAGGCATAAAATTGTCTTTAAATATTACTTGGAAATTTTGTTCTGGGAAGCTTGTTGTATTCACACAATTTAATTCCTCTAAAACTATGTTCCTAGCTTTTAAACAAGTATATAGTGTTAAGTAATACAATTTTTCCACCAAATGTTGGTGTTTTTTACAGAGCTGACACTAAATCATTCACAGTTTCACTTCTGATAATAAACATTGATATTTTGCTAGCAAGATGATTAAATCGCGCAACGAAGCATAGATATCAAACTGTGTTCTTTTGTGTAAGTCATAATACATCATTTTAGCGCTGCCACCAAGGTTTAATTAAAGAAAAGTATGCATAAAATGTGTTTAAATATTACTTGGAAATTCTATTCTGGGAAGCTTGTTATTTTCAAACAATTTAATTCCTCTAAAACTATGTTCCTAGCTTTTAAACAAGTATAGTGTTGAAGTAATACATCTTTTCCACCAAATGCTGGTGTTTTTGACAGAGCAGACACTAAATCATTCACAGTTTCACTTCTGATAACAAACATTGATATTTTGTTAGCAAGATGATTAAATCACGCAACGAAGCATAGATATCAAACTGTGTTCTTTTGTGTAAGTCATAATACATCATTTTAGCGCTGCCACCAAGGTTTAATTAAAGAAAAGTATGCATAAAATGTGTTTAAATATTACTTGGAAATTTTGTTCTGGGAAGCTTGTTATATTCATACAATTTAATTCCTCTAAAACTATGTTCCTAGCTTTTAAACAAGTATAGTGTTAAGTAATACAATTTTTCCACCAAATGTTGGTGTTTTTGACAGAGAAAATCATTCATAGTTTCACTTCTGATAATAAACATTGATATTTTGATGACGAAGCATGGATATCAAACTGCGTTCTTTTGTAATCATGATGATGCATCATTTTAGCGCTGCCACCGAGGTTTAATTATAGAAAAGTATGCATAAAATCTGTGTAAATATTACTTGGAAAATCTGTTCTGGGAAGCTTGTTATATTAGAACAATTTCGTCTCTCTAATAGAGTTTCACTTTCGGACTTTTTCTTTGGCTTGAATTATGATAGGGGCGCTATCTTACGGAACATCCATCTTATTGTAAATATAAGACAAACAATCTACATGGACAAGCCAGAATAGCGTGATCTATACTGGCAATGGTCCTAGTTCGCCTAACACCATATTTATAGACATATCATCTGTCTTAGTTTAAACACAAGACGAGCTATCCAGACGAACCAGCTAGAATAGCGTGATCTATACTGGCAATGATTCTGGGAACAAATTAGCCCAGATTTTCCCCCGATTATATATTTTTTGTTTGTTTAATCAACATTTATACAGCGATATCCGATTTAATAGCCTGAGCACAGACCTACTTATTTGCCGCCTTAAAATTTTCGGGTGGTCTGGTTTTGCCCTATAAACGAGGCTGCTAAATAAGGAGCCAAATAAGTAGATCTGTGCACATACAGGCTACTGATTTAGGTACGCAAGCTAGTTTAAACAGAGCCCTACTCCAAACATGTAATTAATTGGCGCATGCAGGTCGTTTTCCACTTCAAACGTATCGTAACGTCATATCCAGTGCTCAGGAAACAAAGAAACACGCAAACACACAAAGAAACACTATGATAATTCGGGGCCGCTCTATATCACATATAATGAGATTTTAGTGAAGGCTCTATATCTTTGTTATCTTCTAACGAAATTATTTCAGGATCAGCAGGATTAATGCTGTAGGAGAAATAAACACACATCGTCTGTTCCAAATGATTTCATTAAATACAAGCAAAGAAATATAACATTCACTGATGCCTCGTTATTTATGGTGACGTCATGTTGGTTGTATTGCTTTATTAAAGAAGACGGAGTATCTCAAAAACGAAACATGAAATTAGAAATCTATAAAAGAAGTTACTGAACAGTTTTAGAGGTTCTTTCGTTTAATGTAAGAAAGAGTTTCGTGTGAACTGTCAAGTGCACTTGAAAAACATTTTAGACATAACTGTCTTCTGATATACTCGACTGTTAAAATGATGCATTATGACTTACAAAGGAACACAGTTTGATATCTATGCTTCGTTGCGTGGTTTAATTATCTAAATATAACAAAATATCAATGTTTATTATCAGAAGTGAAACTGCGAATGATTTAGTGTCTGCCCTGTCAAAAACACCAGCATTTGGTGGAAAAGTTGTATTACTTCAACACTATACTTGTTTAAAAGTTAGAAACATAGTTTAAGAGGGATGAAATTGTATTAATATAACAAGCTTCCAGGAACAGAATTTCCAAGTAATATTTAAACACATTTTATGCATAATTTTCTATAATTCACTTTAGTCGCGCTAAAATGATCTGTTATGACTTACAAAAGAACACAGTTTGATATCGATACTATCTGAGGTGGTCTTATGATATAACGACACATCAAAAAGTTATTTTCTTTCATTATGAGCAGGGAAACTCCAAGACAATGTCTTTACAATCTAAAACTGGGGGGTCCAGCATTCGCCGCAAAAGGCTTTTGTTACATTTCACTTATAGCCACTCAATCTAAACAGAATCAATATACTTCTAGACGTTTCAAGCAAAAGCTCTTCGTCAGGAGACTTTGCTCGAAGTATATATTCTCGGTTTAGATTGGCTGGTTGTCGCCGTGAAATCCAACAAAAGTGTTATAGTCTGAACAATTTGTCTTTCAAACAACGATGTCAAAAATTGAGTTTTGAAAACCAATTATAAAGTTAGTTTAGTTCGGGTTTCCTCCTGTAGTAACACTGGATCAATAAGGAATGGCTCTTACTGGACCTCTAGGGAGAACAGTTTAATTAGATCTGATAGAGCTATTCAGTATAAATAAAGTTAGTTTAGTTTAGGTTTCCTCCTGTAGTAACACTGGATCAATAAGGAATGGCTCTTACTTGATCTCTAGAGAGAACAGTTTAGATCTGATAAGGTTATCCAGTATAAATAGAGTCAATTGTTAAAGTCTTTTTACTTCAGATTCCTCGTGTAGTAACACTGGACAAATGAAATACTTCTTATATACGATGCAATTATTAATACTGTGTATTACATAATGATAAAAATAACAAGTTATATACAGTACTAATATATCTTATGCTACATTGAATAATTATCTTAATTATACGGATATAATATACAATAAACTGTTCAAAATGAGATGATATCCTTATATATAGGATTATATACGCTAATGTACTTAAACAGTTTTGACCCAACAGTTCAATTAAATACATTCTAAGTTGGTTTGAGAACTGCAGATGCATAACCTCGTTTAGTTGTCATCGGCGACAGTTCTCTCCATACATTGGTACTTAAGTCTAAGAACTCGACTGAATTGAGATATGTTTTAGTTTCATTAACATAGCCACCCATGACAATGATAACATTGCCAGTGATAACTGCTGCACTTGCTGCTCTTTTATGATTAAGGCAAGGTAGCATCTTAATTTTTCCTGTTTTCACTTCGTACATGAGTACTGTGTTTAATGTTTGAGCTTTCTCATTAAAGCCCCCGATCAAAATTACATTACCTTTATATCTAACAGTAGCCATGCTAGCGATAGGAAATTGCAGTGGCGGTAAGGCTTGACATTCGTTATTGTTAATGTCGTATACGTATACGGTGTTTTTAATGTCCTTGGCGTACTCTGATGTCTGTCCGCCAGCAACCACAACCTGGTTGTCAATAATCTGACAACCATGGTGACACCGTGGCTCTGGCATCTGGGTCAATAACTTCGTCGTGTATGGAGGAGTTAGTTTAATTTCGTAAATCCCGTCTGAAACATTGTCACCGTCAGTAAGTCCACCAGTCAAAATTGCTCTATCTTCATTACAAACCATTCCGTGGCCACGACACTTGATTGGCATCTTGACAGGAGACTCGATCCATTCTATGCGTTCGCTGTCAACATTCAAGCTTTCAATACTGTCAGTGTTCTCGGTCCCAATCCATCCGCCACTGACATATATTTGGCGCTCGTATACAAATGCCGAAGGACCTAATCGTCCCTTTTTCATTGCTGGTTCTAGTGTCCAGGAATTTTCGGGCCAGCTGTACGACTCTACGGAATTTTGGGTAGTCTTATCATCACTCCCTCCGCAAACAAATATCTTTCGTCTCCCGGTGAATAGATCACATCTCTCGATCGCATCGTTGGTAAGGCATTCCATTTCTGATTTCATGTTATTCATTTTGTGGCGTAGATCATCAATAACATCATTTTGACAGGCAACTTCTGTCTTCAGGTTCCGAATAAACTCCTCTTGAGTCAGCTCTTTATCTTTGAGTTCCTTCATATCTTTCTCCGTCTTTTTCGCGAAATCGTCCATTTCCTTCCTCATGAAACAGGGATGGGCACGACTGGACTTGCGTAACACTTGTTGCTTACATTCGTCACAAACAATCATACGAAAACGACAAAGTTCATTCTCATGTCGTTCTTGCTCGTGTCGGTTGATGACTTCAGAACAGCCCGTGTTTGTACAACGTGTTCGTGAATAGCCACATTCCTTGACATGCCGATCGAGAAACTCAAGCTTGATCAACTCTCGACAACCACGGCTTGCGTTATCACACCGAATCTTGAGACGCTCCAACGTTTGCGTCAAAAATCTCGGTGGTTTCGTCAAAGTTTTTTCCGTCAGATAGTGTTTGCACGTTGGACAGGTTTTGGAGTTTTCGTGCAAGTGCTTTCGAACACACGAGCCACAGAAGTGATGTTCATTCGGGCATTGCACTGGATCTTTTATTACTTTCAAGCAAATAGGACACAGTAGTCTAATATCGACTTTGTTTTCAAACCTTTCTTCTTCGTACCCGCCAAAGGAATTTCTCCTCGCCATTTCTCTTCGATATCGTTGTTTGAAAGACAGATTGTAAAGACCTTGTCTTAGATAGATTCCTTGTTCGTAATGAAATATGGATCTGATGGTGGGTCGTTATATCATAAGACCACCTCAGATAGTATCGATGTCAAACTGTGTTCTTTTGTAAGTCATAACAGATCATTTTAGTGCGACCAAAGTTAATTAAAGAAAAGTATGCATAAAATGTGTTTAAATATTACTTGGAAATTCTGTTCTGGGAAGCTTGTTATATTAATACAATTTCATTCCTCTTAAACTATGTTTCCAGCTTTTAGCAAGTATTGTGTTGAAGTAATACAACTTTTCCACCAAATGTTGGTGTGTTTGACAGGGCAGACAATAAAATCTAAATCATTCACAGTTTCACTTCTGATAATAAACATATTGATATTTTGTTAGCAAGATGATTAAATCACCCAACGAAGCATAGATATCAAACTGTGTTATAAGTCATAATACATCATTTTAGCGCTGCCACCAAGGTTTAATTAAAGAAAAGTATGCATAAAATGTGTTTAAATATTACTTGGAAATTTTGTTCTGGGAAGCTTGTTATATATTCATACAATTTAATTCCTCTAAAACTCTGTTCCTAGCTTTTAAACAAGTATAGTCACAGAATAGACATGGGGTATAGTGTTAAGTAATACATCTTTTCCACCTAATGCTGGTGTTTTTGACAGAGCAGACACTAAATCATTCACAGTTTCACTTCTGATAACAAACATTGATATTTTGTTAGCAAGATGATTAGATCACCCAACGAAGCATAGATATCAACTGTGTTCTTTTGTGTAAGTCATAATACCTCATTTTAGCGCTGCCACCAAGGTTTAATTAAAGAAAAGTAGGCATAAAATTGTCTTTAAATATTACTTGGAAATTTTGTTCTGGGAAGCTTGTTGTATTCACACAATTTAATTCCTCTAAAACTATGTTCCTAGCTTTCAAACAAGTATAGTGTTAAGTAATACAATTTTTCCACCAAATGTTGGTGTTTTTGACAGAGAAAACCATAAATCATTCATAGTTTCACTTCTGGTAATAAACATTGATATTTTGATGACGAAGCATGGATATCAAACTGCGTTCTTTTGTAACTTGTGATGCATCATTTTAGCGCTGCCACCAAGGTTTAATTATAGAAAAGTATGCATAAAATCTGTGTAAATATTACTTGGAAAATCTGTTCTGGGAAGCTTGTTATATTAGAACAATAAGGTCTCTCTAATAGAGTTTCACTTTCGGACTTTTTCTTTGGCTTGAATTATGATAGAGACACTATCTTACGGAACACCTATCGTAGTGTAAACATAAGACAAACAATCTACATGGACAAGCTAGAATAGCGTGATCTATACTGGCAATGCATGGTTCTAGTTCGCCTAACACCATATTTATAGACATATCGTCTGTCAAATTATAAACTATAAACAGAAGACGAGCTATCCAGACGAACCACCTAGAAAAGCGTTATCTATACTGGCAATGATTCTGAGAACAAATTAGCCCAGATTTTCCCCGATTATATTTTTGTTTGTTTAATCAACATTTATACAGCGATATCCGATTTAATAGCCTGAGCACAGACCTACTTATTTGCCGCCTTGAAATTTTCGGGTGGTCTGGTTTTGCCCTATAAATGAGGCTGCTAAATAAGGAGCCAAATAAGTAGATCTGTGCACATGCAGGCTACTGATTTAGCTACGCAAGGTAGTTTAAACAGAGCCCTACTCCAAACATGTAATTAATTGGCATAGGCCGTTTTCCACTTCAAACGTATCGTAACGTCATATCGAGTGCTCGGGCAGCAAAGAAAAAATATTTAAAAAAGACAGGTTAGTTTTACCATATGGTTTTATCCAACTGTTGAATGGTTGTTGCAATAGTAATTCTGCTCAGTACGAGAGGAACTTATACTAGCATATATTTCTGACAAATCTGGTACAATTTAGATTTTAGAGCTGTCACTTACTTTGAAAGCCAAGACATTGTTTAAAAGGAACAAAATTGTTTTAAAATAACAAGCTTCCCACTATATAAAGAATATCCAAGTCATCAGGTTGGTGTCAGCCACATTGATCTCAATAAGGCACTGGATAGCGATGCCTGTTGTAAACTGGTAAGAACATGGAACATCAGCAAAGAAAAAAGATTTCGGAATTAGACAATGCCATGTAGTGAAAAACAGAGAGATTGGCGAGATTTTAGTTGAATTGAATTTTCAACTACCTTTTAAAAAGATTGAAATATTTTTCAAGATTTATGCTAGAGACGGATAACCTGTGTGAAGGCTCGTCAATCTTAGTGGAAACACAAGACGAACTACTCAGTATTCAGACGAACTAGCTAGAATAGCGTGATCTATACTGGCAATGGTCATGTAACAAGGCATGCCATCTTGGTTTTGTTGCGAAAATTTGCTAACTATGGCCTATGGATGACGAACGAAAAAGTTTTGCTGGATAGTTCGTCTAATATAATGACGTATTTATACGCATAGCCTGTCCATCCGTCATAAAGACTGCGCACGCAAGATCGTATTTGTAGACGAACAACGCACGCCAGATAGTTCGTACTGACGGATGGCCGTCTTTTGAGGCTTTTATACAAAGACGAACAAACTATTCTTTCCCCAACTTCGTCCAGACCGATCACCCGTGTAGTACACTTTAGTTCACCCATGGACCCCTTATACATAAACGGCTGCCCAACTGGCCTCGTTTTCATGTTAATGCTTCTATGATAAGTCGGGCCCGCTCTATATCACATATAATGAGATTTTAGTGAAGGCTTTATATCTTTGTTATCTTCTAACGAAATTATTTAAGGATCAGCATGATTAATGCTGTAGGAGAAATAAACACACATTGTCTGTTCCAAATGATTTCGTTAAATACAAGCAAAGAAATATAACATTCACTGATGCCTCGTTATTTATGGTGACGTCATGTTGGTTGTATTGCTTTATTAAAGAAAACGGAATATCTCAAAAATTGAACTTGAAAATAGAAATTTATAAAAAAGTTACTGAACAGTTTTAGGGGTTCTTTCGTTTAGTATAACAAAGAGTTTCGTGTCAACTGTCAAGTGCACTTGAAAAACATTTTAGACATAACTGTCTTCCAATTCATACTCAACTGTTAAAATGATGCATTATGACTTGCAAAGGAACACAGTTTGATATCTATGCTTCGTTGCGTGGTTTAATTATGTGTCTATAACAAAATATCAATGTTTATTATCAGAAGTGAAACTGCGAATGATTTAGTGTCTGCCCTGCCAAAAACACCAGCATTTGGTGAAAAAGTTGTATTACTTTAACTTTATACTTGTGTAAAAGCTGGGAACATAGGTTAAGAGGAATGAAATTGTACTAATATATAACAAGCTTCCGAGAACAGAAATTTCCAAGTAATATTTAAACACATTTTATGCATTCTTTTCTTCAATTCACTTTTATCGCGCTAAAATGATCTGTTATGACTTACAAAAGAACACAGTTTGATATCGATACTATCTGAGCTGGTCTTGTGATATAGTTACACATCAAAAAGTTATTTTCTTTCATTGTGAGAAGGGAAACTCCAAGACAATGTCTCTACAATTTAACACTGGGGAGTCCAGCGTTGGCCGCAAAGGCTTTTGTTGGATTTCACATTAGCCACTCAATCTAAACAGAAACAATATACTTTTAAAAGCCATTTGTCAAGAGACTTTGCTCGAAGTTTATCAGTTTTTCTCGGTTTAGATGGACTGGTTGTCGCCGTGAAATCCAACAAAGGGGTTATAGTCTGAACAATTTGTCTTTCAAACAACGATATCAAAAATTGGGTTTTGCAAACCAATTATGTCGTTTCTCCAGTCTCAAACGTGTTGGTGAATATGCAATAAGGCCACCACAATAGGCACCCCTTCCCTCCCCATACAAACACTCTTGTTAACCAGGGTTTATATATGTTAAAATATTTAAGGAGACTATCCCTTTCAGATCACAGGGAAACACACTTTTACTTAGCCTAAGCAGCTAACGATTCAAAAATAATGAAATGAATTTGCTTTTGTGCAAAACTCCACGTCAAATTGGTTAAACTTATTTAAACTGTCACAGTGTGATAAGCAATTCAAGAGGAACTTGTATATTAGTTGATATTCCTCGGCCTGAGCATGTTATTTTATCGATATAAAAATTTGTTGAGCTTTTGTCCAAAACACGTACCACGTCAACTATTTGTTAAACTTGCTTAAATTGTCACAGTTTGATAGAGGTCACATTTATGCAAACATGAGGTATTCTTTTTCCTGCTTGGAAAAGAGCATTTGTGAAATTTTAAGGACAATTTGGGAAATTTGGCTTGGATTAATATTCCTACTACACCTATACCGGCAAGAGCAACATGAATATGGTAGTTGGAGTGTTGATGAGACAGTGGTTAGTGCATATGTCTTTCACTTGTGTGAGCCTGGTTGAATTCCTGCAATATGCTGTTGTCTGAATATAATTTTATCTCAGTCACATTTGAGAAGAGTGCTTCATGTTTGACTTTACCAAACATCACAGCTTTTCTTTGGCTTCTCCGATTTCCTCTTTATATTTTAACACTGGACCGAAAGGAAAATCTAGGGAGAACAGTCTAGAATAAATAAAGTTAGTTTAGTTCAACTTTCCTCCTGTATACTGGATCTATAAGAGATGACTCTTACTGGACCTCTAGGGAGAACAGTTTAGAACTGATAGAGCTATCCAGTATAAATAAAGTTAGTTTAGTTTAGGTTTTCTCCTGTAGTAACACTGGATCAATAAGGGATGGTCTTTACTGAACTTCTAGGGAGAACAGTTTAGAACTGATAGAGCTATCCAGTATAAATAAAGTTAGTTTAGTGTAGTGGACTAATGAAATACTTCTATACGATATAATATTGTGTATTAAATAGTGATAAAACTATCATGTTATATACAGTATACTAATATATCTTATGCTACATTGACTAATTATCTTAATTATACGGATATATATAGTATATAATAAACTGTTTAAAATGATATGATATTCTTACATATAGGATTATATACGCTAGTATACTTAAACAGTTTTGTCCCAACAGTTCAATTGAATACATTCTAAATTGGTTTAAGAACTGCAGATGCATAAGCTCGTTTAGTTGTCATTGGTGACAGTTCTCTCCATACATTGGTACTTAAGTCTAAGCACTCGACTGAATTGAGCCATGTTTTAGTTTCATAATTATAACCACCCATGACAATGATAACATTGCCAGTGATAACTGCTGCACTTGCTGATCTTTTATGATTAAGGCAAGGTAACATCTTAATTTTTCCTGTTTTCACTTCGTACATGAGTACTGTGTTCAATGTTTGATCTTTCTCATTAACGCCTCCGATCAAAAGTACATTACCTTTATAACTAACAGTAGCCATCCCAGACATAGGAGAAGGCAGTGGAGGTAAGGCTTGACATTCTTTATTGTTAATGTCGTATACATATACGGTGTTTTTAGTGTCCTTGATGTATATTGATGTTTGTCCGCCAGCAACCACAACCTGGTTGTCAATAATCTGACAACCATGGTAACATCGTGGCTCTGGCATCTGGGTCAATAACTTCGTCGTGTATGGGGGAGTTAGCTTAATTTCGTAAATCCCGTCTGAAACATTGTCACCGTCAGTACGTCCACCAGTCAAAATTGCTCTATCTTCATTACAAACCATTCCGTGGCCACGACACTTGATTGGCATCTTGACAGGAGACTCGATCCATTCTATGCGTTCGTTGTCCACATTCAAGCTTTCAATACTGTCAGTGGGCCCGGTCCCAATCCATCCGCCACTGACATATATTTGCCGCTCGTATACAAATGCTGAAGGACCTGATCGTTTCTCTTTCATTGCTGGTTCTAGTGTCCAGGAATTCTCCGGCCAGCTGTACGACTCTACGGAATTAAGGGCAGTCTTAGCATCTGTCCCCCCACAAATAAATATCTTTCGTCTCCCGGTGAATAGATCACATCTCTCGGTCGCGTCGTTGGTAAGGCATTCCATTTCTGATTTCATGTTATTCATTTTGCGGCGTAGATCATCAATAACATCATTTTGACAGGCAACTTCTGTCTTCAGGTTCCGAATAAACTCTTCTTGAGTCAACTCTTTATCCTTGAGTTCCTTCATATTTCTTATTAAATCGTCCATTTCTTTCCTGATGAAACAGGGATGGACACGACTCGACTTGCGTAACACTTGTTGCTTACATTCGTCACAAACAATCATACGAAAACGACAAAGTTCATTCTCATGTCGTTCTTGCTCGTGTCGGTTGATGACTTCAGAACAGCCCGTGTTTGTACAACGTGTTGGTGAATAGCCACATTCCTTGACATGCCGATCGAGAAATTCAAGCTCGATCAACTCTTGACAACCATGGCTTGCGTTATCACACCGAATCTTGAGACGCTCCAACGTTTCGGTCAAAAATCTCGGTGGTCTCGTCAAAGTTTCCTCCGTCAGATGGTGTTTGCACGTTGGACAGGTTTTGGAGTTTTCGTGCAAGTGCTTTCGAATACACGAGCCACAGAAGTGATGTTCATTCGGGCATTGTACCGGATCTTTTATTACCCTGAAGCAAATAGGGCACAGTAGTCTAATATCTACTTTGTTTTGAAACCTTTCTTCTTCGTACCCGCCAAAGGAATTTCTCCTCGCCATTTCTCTTCGAAACGGGAGAAATCGTTCGCTTTTCTATTTAAGTATACTTTTGATATCGTTGTTTGAAAGACAGATTTGACAGACCGTGTCTTAGAGTTTCCTTGCTCATAATGAAAGAAAATACTCTGGTGACGTGGCGTTATATCATAAGACCACTTCAGAGAGTGTTTGGCATGGTGGAAAAGACGGAGTGCAGAGTACGGAGTGCGCAGTACCGAGTACGGAGATTCATTAGATTCTGTCCACCATGCCAAGACGGGGCGCGGAGTGAAAAACGCGAAGTGAAGGAGTCTGTCAAAAAAGTGTTTCTTTAAGCTTAACATTCGTTTTTAACTTACATAATTGCGAGAGAAACGGGTTAGAACATCATATCATAGATCTTGCTTCGAATTACCGGTTCGATAACATGCACAACAAAGTATTGTTTGACACGTATAATGATTTTTGTGTAACAGATCTTTGAAATATTCAAATTAAGTTTAGTGTAGTGTTGCGAGGCGCGAAGCGATTTAAGCATTTCTATTCACTGACTATTATTTAGACTTTAGAAAACAAAATAGACATCTTGAGAAATCCAAAGGACGGCTAAAAGCAATGTATTTTCGACAAACTATTGTGCATAGACTTGTTTTAATAGATATCTTGAAATGATCTTGAATTTTTATAGGACTATTGTCCGTAGTTTAGCTTAAACAAAAAAGAAAAAATTGTTTGTAGGTTAATTGTTTTGTCTTAATATTCGTCTGCTGCTGTTGTTTAGATTATGTGACGTCAAAACGACTATATGACGGTAGCTTAGTCTCTATTAAATAGAGTTTCTATTAAATAGTTAAAATTGAATGTTAATAAGCTTAACACTTCCTCTGGCATGCTCCCTCTCCCTTCCCCCTCCTTCGCCTCCTCCCATTCCCCTCCCTTCCCCCCCCCACCCCTTCCCAGTGTGGTGGAAAAGACAGAGTATGACAAGAATCGATTGCCTTACAAGGCTCTTTTCCACTCATCGCAAAACCAACTCGCTGCGAGTTCTTGCATGTAATTAAAATAAACTGTCGAGCATTGTGATTGGATGAAAGTACTCGCAGCGAGCTTGCGAGTTGGTTTTGCGACGAGTGGAAAAGAGCCTTTAGCCTACTTCGCAGACGACCTTAATTAATTATGGATTGCCTATATAGGCTCTAGCGTAAAAGGGCTTTTTGATAGACTCCGCACTCCGTAGTCCGTCTTTTTCCACCATGCCGCGTGAGTCATAACAGATCAATCTATTTACCGCAACCAAATCTTCATTAACGAAAAGTATGCATAATTAAAACATGTTTAAATACTACTTGGAATTTCAATTCCACGAATATCGCTAAATGTTTCGCACTTAAAGTAAAAATATGTTTAAATTATTTTCTTTGCTATAATGCTCTAATTTTTTGGCCTATATAGAGAGTGTTTACTACAAGACAAATGCAAGGCTAAATTTGTGCGCAGTTTCACTTTTGAGTTATGAAAATAAACATTGACCTTCATTGACATACTTTGTCAGAGATCAATCATCATCACTTTAATAATTGATGTTGTAACCAAAACTTACTTGAAGACAAATATGCATAAAATGTGTTTAAATATATATTACTTGGAAATTCTGTTCTGGGAAGCTTGTTATATTAATACAATTTCGTCCGTCTTAAACTATGTTCCTAGCTTTTAGACAAGTATAGAATACAATAGACTCTCATATTTCAGTTTTATTCTACGTTTCGACTTAACTTTAGTCATTCTCAGGGATTATAAAATCTTAAGTTATAAATACAGGTGTGATATTGATTTATCAATAGACAATAATTATACGGTTTTGTTGAGAAGTATCTGGGTAAGAGTAACCCAGGGTATTTAAATGCTAAAACCAACAATGGAGTACAATTTTTGAAGTGTTCACACGAATTGAGATGATTATAATTTTTAGAGTCGCTGGAATCGGAATGTTCTGTTGTTTTAGTCTTGTGTCGTTGTGATATTAAGGCATCTGTCTGGTTTCAGCCTAATGAAAGTATAACGTGAGCTGGGTTTAGACTGTCGTGAGACAGGTTAGTTTTGCCCTACTGTTGAATGGTTGTTGCAATACTAGTTCTGCTCAGTACGAGAGGAACTTACTAGCATATATTTCTGACAAATCTGGTACATGCACTTTAGATTTTAGAGCTGTCGCTTGCTTTGAAAGCCAAGACATTGTTTAAAAGGAACAAAATTGTTCTAAATTAACAAGCTTCCCAGTAAAGAATATCCAAGTATTAAATCAGGTTGATGTCCTCTGGGTTGATGTCAACCACATTGATCTCAATAAGGCACTGGATAGCGATGCCTGTTGTAAACTGGTAAGAACATGGAACATCAGCAAAGAAAAAAAGATTTCGGAATTAGACAATGCCATGTAGTGAAAAACAGAGAGATTGGCGAGATTTTTTAAGATTTATGGTAGAGACGGACAACCTGTTTCTCGTCAATCTTAGTGGAAACACAAGACGAACTATTCAGACGAACTAGCTAGAATAGCGTGATCTATACTGGCAATGGTCATGTAACAAGGCATGCCATCTTGGTTTTGTTGCGGAAATTTGCTAACTATGGCCTATGGCTGACGAACGAAAAAGTTTTGCTGGTTAGTTCGTCTAATATAATGACGTATTTATATAGGGACTGGTCATAAAGTACAGGGGGGGGAGGGTGGGCTATGAAAATTAAATTTTACAAAGGATAGTTTGAGGTGACCCACCCCCCGATTTGTTGAGAAATACACATGACCCACCCCATCTGATAGCTGAAAACATAATGACCCACCCCTAGTACAATTTGACGCCCTTGCTTCTTTTATCTCCCACTACAGGTGTATGTACCACCAGAATACCGCAAAAATTTACATGTTCCATATCTTTTGTCAAATATATATAATGTGGCTTCTTAATATTTTTTAGTATAGTTTATCGATATATTTTTCCTCCTGGGGATTTTGGGGCTGGATTTCATAGACTTAAATATTTTTTTAAATGAACATTCTGTGGAACAAACTCTAATGTACCACAGAATACCAGTGCAGAGATAAATAAGGAACGGTGAGTTTATCAAATTGTACCAGGATTTGGTGTGTCATGTTGTGTGATCATACTGTAGGATATTGCTAACTTAATTTAGTGAAAGGTAAATACTAAAATCAGTACAGCATACCAGTGGTGTACCCAAAGAATACCAGGTTTATCAATAATTTAAAAAAATTCAGATATAATGTAATACTCTCAAGTGTATGTTATGTAAAGGTTGATTATAAGGTGACCCCCCTCAATGTAGCTTTAAAATTGGCATGACGCACCCCCATTTATGACTTGAAAAATTGATGACCCACTCCCCCAATTTTCATAGGCCACCCCCACCTATACTTTATGACCAGTCCCTTATACACATAGCCTGTTCGTATTTGTAGACGAACAACGCACGCCACGGATAGTTCGTACTGACGGATGACCGTCTTTTGGGGATTTTATACAAAGACGAACAAACTATTCTTTCCCCAACTTCGTCCAGACCGATCATCCATGTAGTACACTTTAGTTCACCCATGGACCCCTTATACATAAACGGCTGCCCAACTGGCCTCGTTTTCATGTTAATGTTTCTATGATAGGTCCGGGCCCGCTCTATATCACATATAATGAGATTTTAGTGAAGGCTTTATATCTTTGTTATCTTCTAACGAAATTATTTAAGGATCAGCAGGATTAATGCTGTACGAGAAATAAACACACATTGTCTGTTCCAAATGATTTCGTTAAATACAAGCAAAGAAATATAACATTCACTGATGTCTCATTATACATGGTGACGTCAGGTTGGTTGTATTGCTTCTTTATTAAAGAAAACGGAATATCTCAAAAATTGAACTTGAAAATAGAAATTTATAAAAAAGTTACTGAACAGTTTTAGAGGTTCTTTCGTTTAATATAAGAAAGAGTTTCGTGTGAACTGTCAAGTGCACTTGAAAAACATTTTAGACATAACTGTCTTCTGATATACTCAACTGTTAAAATGATGCATTATGACTTACAAAGGAGCACAGTTTGATATCTATGCTTCGTTGCGTGGTTTAATTATGTGTCAATAACAAAATATGGATGTATATTATCAGAAGTTAAACTGTGAATGATTTAGTGTCTCCTCTGTCAAAAACGCCAGCATTTCAGTGGTGAAAAAGTTGTATTACTTTAACACTATACTTGTTTAAAAGCTGGAAACATAGTTTAAGAGGAATGAAATTGTATTAATATAACAAGCTTCCGAGAACAGAAATTTCCAAGTAATATTTAAACACATTTTATGCATAATTTTCTTTAATTCACTTTAGTCGCGCTAAAATGATCTGTTATGACTTACAAAAGAACACAGTTTGATATCGATACTATCTGAGGTGGTCTTATGATATAGTGACACATCAAAAAGTTATTTTCTTTCATTATGAGCAGGGAAACTCCAAGACAATGTCTTTACAATCTAAAACTGGGGGGTCCAGCGTTGGCCGCAAAAGGCTTTTGTTGCATTTCACTAATAGCCACTCAATCTAAACAGAATCAATATACTTCTGGACGTTTCAAGCAAAAGCTCTTCGTCTGGAGACTGTGCTCGAAGTATATATTCTCGGTTTAGATTGAGTGGTTGTCGCCGTGAAATCTAACAAAAATGTTATAGTCTGAACAATTTGTCTTTCAAACAACGATGTCAAAAATTGAGTTTTGAAAACCAATTATAAAGTTAGTTTAGTTCGGGTTTCCTCCTGTAGTAACACTGGATCAATAAGGAATGGCTCTTACTGGATCTCTAGGGAGAACAGTTTAGATCTGATAGAGCTATCCAGTATAAATAAAGTTAGTTTAGTTTAGGTTTCCTCCTGTAGTAACACTGGATCAATAAGGAATGGCTCTTATACTTGATCTCTAGAGAGAACGGTTTAGATCTGATAAGGTTATCCAGTATAAATAGAGTCAACCTGATAAGGTTATCCAGTATAAATAGAAGTCTTATTACTTCAGATTCCTCGTGTAGTAACACTGGACAGATGAAATACTTCTTATATACGATGCAATTATTAATATTGTGTATTAAATAGTGATAAAAATAACAAGTTATATACAGTACTAATATATCTTATGCTACATTGAATAATTATCTTACTTAGGGATATAGTATACAATAAACTGTTCAAAATGATATGATATTCTTATATATAGGATTATATACGCTAGTATACTTAAACAGTTTTGTCCCAACAGTTCAATTGAATACATTCTAAGTTGGTTTGAGAACTGCAGCTGCGCCACCTCGTTTAGTTGTCATTGGTGACAGTTCTCTCCATACATTGGTACTTAAGTCTAAGCACTCGACTGAATTGAGAAATGTTTTAGTTTCATAAACATAGCCACCCATGACAATGATAACATTGCCAGTGATAACTGCTGCACTTGCTGCTCTTTTATGATTAAGGCAAGGTAACATCTTAATTTTTCCTGTTTTCACTTCGTACATGAGTACTGTGTTTAATGTTTGAACTTTCTCATTAACGCCTCCGATCAAAATTACATTACCTTTATAACTGACAGTAGCCATCTCAGAGATAGGAAATGGCAGTGGCGGTAAGGTTTTACATTCTTTATTGTTAATGTCGTATACATATACGGTGTTTTTAGCGTCCTTGGCGTATTTTGATGTCTGTCCGCCAGCAACCACAACCTGGTTGTCAATAATCTGACAACCATGGTTATATCGGGGCTCTGGCATCTGGGTCAATAACTTCGTCGTGTATGGAGGGAGTTAGTTTAATTTCGTAAATCCCGTCTGAAACATTGTCACCGTCAGTACGTCCACCAGTCAAAATTGCTCTATCTTCATTACAAACCATTCTGTGGCCACGACACTTGATTGGCATCTTGACAGGAGACTCGATCCATTCTATGCGTTCGTTGTCAACATTCAAGCTTTCAATACTGTCAGTGGGCCCGGTGCCAATCCATCCGCCACTGACATATATTTCCCGCTCGTATACAAATGCAGAAGGGACTGATCGTGCCTCTTTCATTGTTGGTTCTAGTGTCCAGGAATTCTCAGGCCAGCTGTACGACTCTACGGAATTAAGAACAGTCTTACCATCTGTCCCTCCGCAAACAAATATCTTTCGTCTCCCGGTGAATAGATCACATCTCTCGGTCGCATCGTTGGTAAGGCATTCCATTTTGTGGCGTAGATCATCAATAACATCATTTTGACAGGCAACTTCGGTCTTCAGGTTCCGAATAAACTCGTCTTGAGTCAGCTCTTTATCCTTGAGTTCCTTCACGTCTTTGACTAAATTGTCCGTTTCTTTCCTGATGAAACAGGGATGGGCACGACTGGACTTGCGTAACACTTGTTGCTTACATTCGTCACAAACAATCATACGAAAACGACAAAGTTCATTCTCATGTCGTTCTTGCTCGTGTCGGTTGATGACTTCAGAACAGCCCGTGTTTGTACAACGTGTTGGTGAATAGCCACATCTCTTGACATGCTGATCGAGAAATTCAAGCTCGATCAACTCTTGACAACCACGGCTTGCGTTATCACACCGAATCTTGAGACGCTCCAACGTTTGCGTCAAAAATCTCGGTGGTTTCGTCAAAGTTTTTTCCGTCAGATGGTGTTTGCACGTTGGACAGGTTTTGGAGTTTTCGTGCAAGTGCTTTCGAACACACGAGCCACAGAAGTGATGTTCATTCGGGCATTGTACTGGATCTTTTATTACCTTCAAGCAAATAGGACACAGTAGTCTCACATCTACTTTGTTTTCAAATCTCTCCTCTTTGTACCCGCCAAATGAGTTTCTCCTCGCCATTTCTCTTCGATATCGTTGTTTGAAAGACAGATTGTAAAGACCTTGTCTTAGAGAGATTCCTTGTTCGTAATGAAATATGGATCTGATGGTGGGTCGTTATATCATAAGACCACCTCAGATAGTATCGATATCAAACTGTGTTCTTTTGTAAGTCATAACAGATCATTTTAGCGCGACCAAAGTGAATTAAAGAAAAGTATGCATAAAATGTGTTTAAATATTACTTGGAAATTCTGTTCTGGGAAGCTTGTTATATTGATACAATTTAATTCCTCTAAAACTATGTTTCTAACTTTTAAGCAAGTATAGTGTTGAAGTAATACAACTTTTCCACCAAATGTTGGTGTTTTTGACAGAGCAGACACTAAATCATTCACAGTTTCACTTCTGATAACAAGCATTGATATTTTGTTAGCAAGATGATTAGATCACCCAACGAAGCATAGATATCAAACGGTGTTCTTTTGTGTAAGTCATAATACATCATTTTAGCGCTTTCACAAAGGTTTAATTAAAGAAAAGTAGGCATAAAATTGTCTTTATTTATATTACTTTGGAAATTATGTTCTTGGAAGCTTGTTATATTAATGCACTTTCATCTATCTTAAACTATGTTTCTAGCTTTTAAACAAGTATAGTGTTAAGTAATACATCTTTTCCACCAAATGCTGGTGTTTTTGACAGATGATTAGATCACCCAACGAAGCATAGATATCAAACTGTGTTCTTTTGTGTAAGTCATAATACCTCATTTTAGCGCTGCCACAAAGGTTTAATTAAAGAAAAGTAGGCATAAAATTGTCTTTAAATATTACTTGGAAATTTTGTTCTGGGAAGCTTGTTATATTCATACAATTTAATTCCTCTAAAACTATGTTCCTAGCTTTTAAACAAGTATAGTGTAGAAGTAGTACAATTTTTCCACCAAATGTTGGTGTTTTTGACAGAGAATATCATTCATAGTTTCACTTCTGATAATAAACATTGATATTTTGATGACGAAGCATGGATATCAAACTGTGTTCTTTTGTAATCATGATGATGCATAATTTTAGCGCTGCCACCGAGGTTTAATTATAGAAAAGTATGCATAAAATCTGTGTAAACATTACTTGGAAAATCTGTTCTGGGAAGCTTGTTATATTAGAACAATAAGGTCTCTCTAATAGAGTTTCACTTTCTTTGGCTGGAATTATGATAGGGGCGCTATTTTACGGAACACCCATAGGGAGAACAGTTTAAAACTGATAGAGCTATTCAGTATCAATAAAGTTAGTTTAGTTTAGATTTCCTCCTGTAGGAACACTGGATCAACATATACATATGGGTAACACTGAATGGCTCTTACTGGACCTCTAGGGTGACCAGTTTAGAACTGATAGAGCTATTCAGTATAAATAAAGTTAGTTTAGTTTAGATTTCCTCCTGTAGGAACACTGGATCAACATATACATATGGGTAACACTGAATGGCTCTTACTGGACCTCTAGGGAGACCAGTTTAGAACTGATAGAGCTATCCAGTATAAATAAAGTTAGTTTAGTGTAGGTTTCCTCCTGTAGTAACACTGGATCAGTAAGGGTTGTTTGAAAGATAGATTGTAGTCATTATAAAGACCTTGTCTTAGAGAGATTCCTCAGTACTCCTTGTTCGTAATGAAATATGGATCTGATGGTGGGTCGTTATATCATAAGACCACCTCAGATAGTATCGATATCAAACTGTGTTCTTTTGTAAGTCATAACAGATCATTTTAGCGCGACCAAAGTGAATTAAAGAAAGTATGCATAAATTGTGTTTAAATATTACTTGGAAATTGCTGTTCCTGGAAGCTTGTTATATTAATACAATTTCATCCCTCTTAAACTATGTTTCTAACTTTTAAACAAGTATAGTGTTGAAGTAATACAACTTTTCCACCAAATGCTGGTGTTTTTGACAGAGCAGGCACTAAATCATTCACAGTTTCATTTCTGATAATAAACATTGATATTTTGTTAGCAAGATGATTAAATCGCGCAACGAAGCATAGATATCAAACTGTGTTCTTTTGTGTAAGTCATAATACATCATTTTAGCGCTGCCACAAAGGTTTAATTAAAGAAAAGTAGGCATAAAATTGTCTTTAAATATTACTTGGAAATTTTGTTCTGGGAAGCTTGTTGTATTCACACAATTTAATTCCTCTAAAACTATGTTCCTAGCTTTCAAACAAGTATAGTGTTAAGTAATACAATTTTTCCACCAAATGTTGGTGTTTTTGACAGAGACAACCATAAATCATTCATAGTTTCACTTCTGGTAATAAACATTGATATTTTGATGACGAAGCATGGATATCAAACTGTGTTCTTTTGTAAGTCATGATGCATCATTTTAGCGCTGCCACCGAGGTTTAATTATAGAAAAGTATGCATAAAATGTGTTTAAATATTACTTGGAAATTCTGTTCTGGGAAGCTTGTTATATTAGAACAATAAGGTCTCTCTAATAGAGTTTCACTTTCGGACTTTTTCTTTGGCTTGAATTATGATAGGGGCGCTATCTTACGGAACATCCATCTTATTGTAAATATAAGACAAACAATCTACATGGACAAGCTAGAATAGCGTGATCTATACTGGCAATGGTTCTGAGAACAAATTATCCCAGATTTTTCCCCGACTACTTTTTTTTGTTTGTTTAATCAACATTTATACAGCGATATCCGATTTAATAGCCTGAGCACAGACCTACTTATTTGCCGCCTTAAAATATTCGGGTGGTCTGGTTTTGCCCTATAAATGAGGCTGCTAAATAAGTAGATCTGTGCACATGCAGGCTACTGATTTAGCTACGCAAGCTAGTTTAAACAGAGCTCTACTCCAAACATGTAATTAATTGGCATAGGCCGTTTTCCACTTCAAACGTATCGTAACGTCATATCGAGTGCTCAGGAAACAATGAAACACTATGATAAGTCGGGCCCGCTCTATATCACATATAATGAGATATTAGTGAAGTCTTTATATCTTTGTTATCTTCTGACGAAATTATTTAAGGATCAGCAGGATTAATGCTGTAGGAGAAATAAAAGCACATTGTCTGTTCCAAATGATTTCGTTAAATACAAGCAAAGAAATATAACATTCACTGATGCCTCGTTATTTATGATGACGTCATGTTGATTGTATTGCTTTATTAAAGAAAACGGAATATCTCAAAAACGAACTTGAAAATAGAAATCTATAAAAGAAGTTACTGAACAGTTTTAGGGTTCTTTCGTGTATATAACAAACAGTTTCTTGTGAACTGTCAAGTGCACTTGAAAAACATTTTAGACATAACTGTCTTCCAATTGATACTCAACTGTTAAAATGATGCATTATGACTTACAAAGGAACACAGTTTGATATCTATATTTCGTTGCGTGGTTTAATTATCTATATAACAAAATATCAATGTTTATTATCAGAAGTGAAACTGCGAATGATTTAGTGTCTGCCCTGTCAAAAATACCAACATTTGGTGGAAAAGTTGTATTACTTCAACACTATACTTGTTTAAAAGCTAGGAACATAGTTTAAGAGGGATGAAATTGTATTAATATAACAAGCTTATCGATATCAAACTGTGTTCTTTTGTAAGTCATAACAGATCATTTTAGCGCAACCAAAGTGAATTGAAGAAAAGAATGCATAAAATGTGTGTAAATATTACTTGGAAATTTCTGTTCTCGGATGAGGTGGTCTTATGATATAGTGATTTTTTATGATATAAGTTATTTTCTTTCATTATGAACTGGGAAACTCCAAGACAATGGCGAGTCCAGCGTTGGCCGCAAATATTTTTGTTGGATTTCACAATAGCCGCTCAATCTAAACAGAATCAATATACTTCTGGAAGTTTCAAGCAAAAGCTCTTCGTCAACAGACTTTTCTCGACGTATATCAGTTTTTCTCGCTTTAGATGGACTGGTTGTCGCCGTGAAATGCAACAAAAGTGTTATAGTCAAAAGTGTCAAACGACGATGTCAAAAACTGTGTTTTGAAAACTAATTATTAATGAAATCAATTTGCTTTTGTTCAAAACTCCCCGTCAGATTGGTAAACTTGATTAAACTGTCACAGTTTGATTGAAATCACTAAAGTTAGTTTAGTTCAACTTTCCTCCTGTAGTAACACTGGATCAATAAGAGATGACTCTTACTGAACCTCTAGGGAGAACAGTTTAGAACTGATAGAGCTATCCAGTATAAATAAAGTTAGTTTAGTTTAGGTTTCCTCCTGTAGTAACACTGGATCAATAAGGGATGATCCTTACTGGACCTCTAGGGAGAACAGTTTAGAACTGATAGAGCTATCCAGTATAAATAAAGTTAGTTTAGTTTAGGTTTCCTCCTGTAGTAACACTGGATCAATAAGAGATGACTCTTACTGAACTTCTAGGGAGAACAGTTTAGAGCTGATAGAGCTATCCAGTATAAATAAAGTTAGTTTAGTGTGGTGGACTAATGAAATACTTCTATACGATATAATATTGTGTATTAAATAGTGATAAAACTATCATGTTATATACAGTACTAATATATCTTATGCTACATTGAATAATTATCTTAATTACGGATATAGTATATAATAAACTGTTTAAAATGATATGATATTCTTACATATAGGATTATATACGCTAGTGTACTTAAACAGTTTTGTCCCAACAGTTCAATTGAATACATTCTAAATTGGTTTAAGAACTGCAGCTGCATATCGTTTAGTTGTCATTGGTGACAGTTCTCTCCATACATTGGTACTTAAGTCTAAGCACTCTACTGAATCGAGAAATGTTTTAGTTTCATGAACATAGCCGCCCATCACAATGATAACATTGCCAGTGATAACTGCTGCACTTTCTGATCTTTTATGATTAAGGCAAGGTAGCACCTTAATTTTTCCTGTTTTTACCTCGTACATGAATACTGTGTTTAATGTTTGAGATTTCTCATTAGAGCCTCCGATCAAAATTACATTACCTTTATAACTAACAGTAGCCATATCAGCGATAGGAAAAGGCAATGGCGGTAAGGTGTTACATTCATTATTGTTAATGTCGTATGCATAGACACTGTTTTTAGCGTTGTTGGCGTATTTTGATGGCCGTCCGCCAGCAACCACAACCTGGTTGTCAATAATCTGACAACCATGGTAACATCGTGGCTCTGGCATCTGGGTCAATAACTCCGTCGTGTATGGGGGAGTTAGTGTAATTTCGTAAATCGCGTCTAAAACATTGTCACCGTCAGTAAGTCCGCCAGTCAAAATTGCTCTATCTTCATTACAAACCATTCCGTGGCTACGACACTTGATTGGCATCTTGACAGGAGACTCGATCCATTCTATGCGTTCGTTGTCAACATTCAAGCTTTCAATACTGTCAGTTCTCTCGGTCCCCATCCATCCGCCACTGACATATATTTGCCGCTCGTATACAAATGCCGAAAGACCTTGTCGTTTCTCTTTCATTGCTGGTTCTAGTGTCCAGGAATTCTCGGGCCAGCTGTACGACTCTACGGAATTAAGAGCAGATTTATCATCCCGCCCTCCGCAAACAACAATTTTCTGTCTACCTGTGAACCATTCACTTCTCTCGCTCGCTTCGTTGGTAAGGCATTCCATTTCTGATTCCATGTTATTCATTTTGCGGCGTAGATCATCAATAACATCATTTTGACAGGCAACTTCGGCCATCAGGTTCCGAATAAACTCTTCTTGAGTCAGCTCTTTATCCTTGAGTTCCTTCACGTCTTTCTCCGTCTTTCTCGCGAAATCGTCCATTTCCTTCCTCATGAAACAGGGATGGGAACGACTGGACTTGCGTAACACTTGTTGCTTACATTCGTCACAAACAATCATACGAAAACGACAAAGTTCATTCTCGTGTCGTTCTTGCTCGTGTCGGTTGATGACTTGAGAGCAGCCCGTGTTTGTACAACGTGTTGGTGAATAGCCACATTTCTTGACATGCCGATCGAGAAATTCAAGCTCGATCAACTCTCGACAACCACGGCTTGCGTTATCACACCGAATCTTGAGACGCTCCAACGTTTCCGTTAAAAATCTCGGTGGTTTCGTCAAAGTTTTTTCCGTCAGATGGTGTTTGCACGTTGGACAGGTTTTGGAGTTTTCGTGCAAGTGCTTTCGAACACACGAGCCACAGAAGTGATGTTCATTCGGGCATTGTACTGGATCTTTTATTACCTTCAAGCAAATAGGACACAGTAGTCTAATATCTACTTTGTTTTCAAATCTCTCCTCTTTGTACCCGCCATATGAGTTTCTCCTCGCCATTTCTCTTCGATATCGTTGTTTGAAAGACAGATTGTAAAGACCTTGTCTTGGAGAGATTCCTTGTTCGTAATGAAATATGGATCTGATGGTGGGTCGTTATATCATAAGACCACCTCAGATAGTATCGATATCAAACTGTGTTCTTTTGTAAGTCATAACAGATCATTTTAGCGCGACCAAAGTGAATTAAAGAAAAGTATGCATAAAATGTGTTTAAATATTACTTGGAAATTCTGTTCCTGGAAGCTTGTTATATTAATACAATTTCATCCCTCTTAAACTATGTTTCTAACTTTTAAACAAGTATAGTGTTAAGTAATACAACTTTTCCACCAAATGCTGGTGTTTTTGACAGAGCAGACACTAAATCATTCACAGTTTCACTTCTGATAATAAACATTGATATTTTGTTAGCAAGATGATTAGATCACCCAACGAAGCATAGATATCAAACTGTGTTCTTTTGTGTAAGTCATAATACCTCATTTTAGCGCTGCCACAAAGGTTTAATTAAAGAAAAGTAGGCATAAAATTGTCTTTAACTATTACTTGTAAATTTTGTTCTGGGAAGCTTGTTGTATTCACACAATTTAATTCCTCTAAAACTATGTTCCTAGCGTTAAGTAATTAGTGTTAAGTAATTTTTCCACCAAATGCTGGTGTTTTTGACAGAGAAAACCATAAATCATTCATAGTTTCACTTCTGATAATAAACATTGATATTTTGATGACGAAGCATGGATATCAAACTGCGTTCTTTTGTAACTTGTGATGCATCATTTTAGCGCTGCCACCAAGGTTTAATTATAGAAAAGTATGCATAAAATCTGTGTAAATATTACTTGGAAAATCTGTTCTGGGAAGCTTGTTATATTAGAACAATAAGGTCTCTCTAATAGAGTTTCACTTTCGGACTTTTTCTTTGGCTTGAATTATGATAGGGGCGCTATCTTACGGAACATCCATCTTATTGTAAATATAAGACAAACAATCTACATGGACAAGCCAGAATAGCGTGATCTATACTGGCAATGGTCCTAGTTCGCCTAACACCATATTTATAGACATATCGTCTGTCTTAGTTTAAACACAAGACGAGCTATCCAGACGAACCAGCTAGAATAGCGTGATCTATACTGGCAATGATTCTGAGAACAAATTAGCCCAGATTTTCCCCCGATTATATTTTTTGTTTGTTTAATCAACATTTATACAGCGATATCCGATTTAATAGCCTGAGCACAGACCTACTTATTTGCCGCCTTAAAATTTTCAGGTGGTCTGGTTTTGCCCTATAAATGAGGCTGCTAAATAAGGAGCCAAATAAGTAGATCTGTGCACATGCAGGCTACTGATTTAGCTACGCAAGCTAGTTTAAACAGAGCCCTACTCCAAACATGTAATTAATTGGCATAGGCCGTTTTCCACTTCAAACGTATCGTAACGTCATATCGAGTGCTCAGGAAACAAAGAAACATGCTACGATTCGGTACGATATATATGATTGATATGGAAAATAGTATAAACAACATATCAACATGCACGCATAACTAACCCCGTAACAAAAAAACACATCTATTGTGGGTTTCGCGCTTCGCGGTCAATGTTTTGCGGTTTCAAGTTTTGGCTGTAGATTCCACTATCTTTAAAATGACTTTTAATATATATAAAACCATTCTAACACGTATTATTACACGATTCACTGGGGGGAGAATCCGGGGAAAAGTCGGCTGTGTGCACCCATCCCCCTTCAACACGTGTCATACTATTTGGTCTTACTCTGCTACTAGTTCCAAATGGAAACGCCGTGTCCTTGCGCCCACGTCGTGATGCCAGCGGATGATACGTATCTAAAGCAAAGTTATATGAAAGCGCTGCTGGCGATCCGTATACATTCTTAATCAGCGAGTCTCTCCGAACACGGGCGGAGTGCGACGACGGTCTACGAGCACCTTCTGAAGGATCGGTTTTTCTTGACTGCGCCTCCGAGTTTGACATCCCATTCTGTATATTTGTAATTTTCGTATTCGACGCATTTCCACTAACAAGTGCGTCAGAGAGCCATTGATTGACCAGATCGTTTTTACTCAATATTGGTGCCACGTCGACACGTCTGTTGCTAGGCGACGAGTTAGCATGTCTATTGTTCACACTTGGGTTGCTGGGCGACCGATTCGATGAAGTTGAACTAGACTTCGGAGACATTGGTGCCACGTCAACACGTCTGTTGCTAGACAACGGATTGGCACGTTTGTTTGTAGGCAACTGGTTCACACGTTGGTTGCCAGGCGACCGTCCGTTCGCTGACGTGGATGATTTCGGAGACAACAACGGGAAGGTGCTCTTGTACTCACGTTTTTCGCGCGAAGGTTCGTTTTCGGAAGAACTATATTCGGGCGATGTCGTACGTAGTCGGTTCACGACGGCTTTCCGAGTAAGCCTTTTCGGTGATGGGGTTTCTTGAATATAAACTCCCGAACTTGAGTCGACTTTATTCTGCTGACTTGACTGAACTCTATTTGACTTTAAAAACTTAGTCTCTCTCAAGTTATCACTGTCAGTTGTTTGAGGCGAAGTTAGAGTTTTATCCGGCAGGCTAGATCTATTTTTGTCAAGTTCTTTTGTTGAATTGAAAGCTACAGTCTTACCAAGCATGCTAATGCGATTGTTGTCAAGTTGTGTATCCAAATTGCATATTTTCTCATGGTTTTGCGTCAACGAGATTCCGCCTGGTTGTTCTTTGGCATTAACATGTATATCTCTCTTGTCTACTTCCGTTTCGCATTCTTTAATGCCATTTTTATCATCGGCACTGCCTTTAGACGTTTCTAAGTGCTTTCTAAAGCGTCTCTGTATTACAAGCGCGGCTTGTTTTTTGCGTCGAAGTAGCGCAATGCGCTCCCAATTGTTGCGCAACTGAAATATCCTCTCTTTCTCCCCGCCCGCTACGATTACACTTTCAGGTGCGCGCGAGAGGTTGTCTATATTTGATTGGGCAAAAGTTAAGCCAGTACTCACTTGCGACCGCGCACTGTTATCCCGCATTGGAGAGCTAAAGTTGCTTGAATCTGGCAAATATTTTGAATGAGTGAAACCATCTATAGCCCCACTTCTCGAATATTCGTAATCCGTTTCAGGATTAGATTTAATCCCGTCCGAGAAATTCTCAGATAATCTCCTAATCGGATTAGAGTTCGTTGGGCTGGAGTTTTGATCCGGTTCTAATGTGGAGTATTTCGATTGAATGCTCGAAGAAATTTTGTGCACAGAGTGGTGTGTTTTGTTAAACTTCACTTTGGAGCAACTGTCGCTTAGCGTTGAGGGGTTTTCATAATTTTTCAACCCGTTTTGAGTATTTTTGAAACGTTTTTCTCCACTTTGACCGTTTTTCAAAGGTTTTTCATTCTTTACTAAACCGTATTCAGTATTTTTGACAGCTTTTTCTTTATTTTGGCCGTTCTTCGAGTTATCTTGATTATTTATCAAACCATTTTCAGTATTTTTAAAAGGTTCCCCATGAGTTTCCACTGAAATTATTTTACGTTCTAACCACTTACGACAACTTGTCTGGATAACCCGCTGCCCGATCCAACAACCCGCTCGGTTGCAGGCCTTTGCTTATCATAAATTCAATGACGTCATCATGGTGTCCGAGAATTGCGCAATCTAATGCGGTCCGCGGTGTTGATTTCGCGCGGACGTCCTGGACCGTACTGTTTTCAGATAACAGTAACCTCACTGCATCAAGATGCCCCATACCGGCAGCATAATGTAAAGTACTTCGGTGGTCGCAATCCAGATACGATGTAAGATCTTTGTTATAACTTAATAACAGTGACACGCATTTAGTATTGCCAGCTATTGCTGCGTTATGTAGGGCAGTACGTCCGTTTATATCCCGCGTGTATGTTGCCGCTCCATGTTCTAGTAAATATTCGCAAATCGTATCATTTCCCTGAGCGGCTGCGAAATGCAAAGCAGTGCAACCATTTTCGTTTCGATAGCCCAAGTCTATGTTCCCCTGTAGTAACTTTTGTACACGTGCTACGTCGCCATGGCAACAAGCATCGAGCAACAAAATCTGTTTAGTGTTATCACATATTTCAGTCTCGCCAAACATACTCGCAAACGTTCGTCGTTGCTCGTCGTCCGTCGTAGAACGATTATTCTCCGATTTCAAATTGGAATTCGCTTCACTACTATTATTTTCCTTTGTTTCTTGGGTACTTTGTTCCTTAATGACGTCATCGTTTCCATGACAACCGACCGTTTCATTGTTCTTATAAATGACGTCATCAATGACGCCACTCTTCGTGACTTTATCATGTGTGACGTCATCAACGACGTCATCATGTGCGACGTTATCAGTTGTGACGTCATCACGTATGACGCCAACAATTACGTCATTATTTGTGATGCCATCTATGACATCTTCCTTCCCAATTTTATCGTCATTTTCACAATGTTTCAAGTTTTCCTCCTTTGTTAACTGATTATGTCTTTCAATCAACGGCTTCACCTTTGCTTCGCGTCTCCGTAATACCAAACGCCTCAAGAACTTTTTAATCTTGTCGGCCGCGACATCTTGGAGCCAGGCTATCGTCAGCGCTCCATTATCCATCAGAAACTGTATCACATCTTGGTGGTCGGCGGCCATTGCGAAATCCAGGGGTGTCCAGTCTGTGGACTTCACGCGGTAATTTAAAAACGCCTGAAAGGGATCGGACACGAGGAGTTTTACGGCTTCTAATTGACCATTGATTGCGGCATGATGCAACACAGAGTAGCCATCATTGTCGCGGTCGTTTACTAAGTCCGGGTCATGTGACAACATTAATGCCATGCACTCTGTGTGTCCTTTAAACGCGGCCCCGTGTAGGGCCGTGCGCCCCTGTACGTCCTTCTTCGCTGGGTCCACCCCTTCACTAAGCAGCCACGTACACACAGGTGTGTGGCCTGCATGGGCTGCAAAGTGCAGAGGGGTACACCCATTGTCATCTTCGAGCTCGTGGATGCCCAATCTCTCTGATGGAAACTCCCTGTCTGCACAAGCCTTGCTAAACTCTCCTGAGTCCACGGTTCGCAACGTATGTTCCCAGGAATTAAACTCTTTCATTCTGTGATCATGTTTGCCCTCGGGTTTTGGACCCTCCGAAGTGTAACACCTGGAAAGAGACCCCTTGTCCCTGGGAAGTAAATGCCCCCTCTCATCATCGTGTGACCATTCAAAAGTTTTAAGGGTATCCATGGATACCACTGATTCTTCTTGGATAGAAAACAAATGTGTCCCTATTGTAGCTGTATTATCCTTTAACATCCCCTGTCTAGTGTTGACTTGATATCCATCATTATCCATGAATGTTGCACCATGACCATTAACATCGCTAATTGCACCACGATGCCCTGTTCTACCCATTAAAATATCGATAATTTTTCGGTGGCCTTGCTGGCATGCTTTGAATAATGCTGTTTGACCGAGTTTATCTGGCTGGGAGATGTCTGCCGAGTTTTCAATAAGCAGTTGAACACATTTCTCATGGCCAGCAAAACATGCAAAATGCAATGCTGTCAAACCTTGTTCGTCGCTCGCATGGATATTAAAGTAGCTCAGATTTTTTAACATTAATTTGAGAACGTCTAGTGACCCCTCACTAGCAGCCCACACAAGTGCGGTCCGTCCCTGATAATCAGTGGAATCTTCAAAGTTTTTGTAACAGTCCAAAAAGCGTCTCACGATTTGCGCGTTGTCGTTTTTAGCTGCGTAATGAAGCACGGTCGCCCCTGTGTTGTCTACATGATGGGCCAATACTCCAGCAGATATTAGAATGTTAATAAGTTCAATATCATTCCTTAGTACGGCATAGTGTAAAACACTGCGCGATAAATCATCGAGATCATTCAAAGCGGACTCTTCGGCCATGCATAATTCGCGTACTAACTCCTGGTTGCCATTAGCAACGGCAAGATGAAGAGACGTGCATTTACGGTAGTCAAATTTACGCGACATGTGTCGATTAAGTTTTAGCAAAATGCGCGCGATTCGTACAGAATCTGCGTTCGGGTTAAGCACAGCCATATGTAGCAAACACCTTCCTTTCGCGTCCCACTTAGTCGTATCAGCGCCTTCGCGTAAGAGTAGTTTAAAATTTTCCAGACGGTTATAAAATACACTCCAATGGAGCGCTGACATTTGCTCATTGTCCGTCGTATTCAAAGTACGTTTATTCAGCATTAATCGTTTCAATAGTAAACGCAGGCATTTGGAATTCGCTTGCATCGCAGCGTAATGCAATGCCGTTCTGCCATCTTTGTCGCCAAAATTGCATTCCAAATTCGAATCAACATGTTCAAGAAATAATTTAATGAATTTTGGCCGATCTAAATAGGCAGCCCAATGCAGTACGCTTCGTTTGTCGGCGTCAATTTGTTGTATACTCGCTCCGTGACGGACTAATATTTCCGCGCATTCGTACCAATCGCCAAAAACTGTATAAACCAAAGCCGTTCGACCGTATTTATCCCCCTTGTTTAGCGTTTGAATATCGCCTTGTTGGTTTAAGATTCTTTCAATAGTTAGTTTATCGCCATTTACCGCGGCCGTATGCAGGTCTGTGCCTGTGTGAAACGTGTTTAATGTGATGTCCCCTATATTCAACTTCGGTGAATCCATTATACAGCAACGAAGACCAGCCTATAAATTGCTTGAGCATTGAAATCCGGTATTAAAATACGAACGTGAATTGTTTAATCTCGGTAATTTCCGCCATAACACCGATCAAGACAAAGCAATTCATTGGCAACATAGCTCTAGAAAAACGTATTTAACAACTAAAAGATTTCCCCAAAATTATAACAAATTCAAATCAATGTATATGACTTTACATAAACGCGTATACTCGACGCAAAGGTTCGTTGTCCATGGAGTTTCATGTTTCCACATTGTCTCCATGCCGAAGAAGATACTGGTATTTGGATAAAAAAAATACCGCATTCCAGACCGCATACTAATAAACAGGAGTTAACTTAAGCGGATACCCAGTACCTGCAAACTACCTGTTATAAATTGAATTATGCAAAATTTCGCTTTTGTTTGGTGTATATTTTGTTGGGCAATCTATTTAAACTAATTTATTATTTTTATTTTTAGACAAAATTTAAAGTTTGTTTATATCGTTCAATATAAAAAAAATACGATTAGGAATTTGATATGGCGCTAATATATTGTTTGAAGTTCACGACAGGCGACAGTCTCCACCAAAAACTACTTCTCAACGTTTCAAGTTTCAAGCAAAAACCCTTCGTCAAGAGAGTCTGTATAAAAATACAAAATATGCTTTCATTGTGAAACTACATTACTACAAAGGCAGTCGCGTGTGCTGTTGCAACCGAAATTTTAACATGACAACGAGGTCAAGGTGGCCAATTTAATTTTATGGTCTTTCATTTCAATCGGCATGCAGCCAGTTATGGTCCTTTATTGACTTGTATAAAGACAGACCAGTAGGTCTATTATTCTGCATTTCAAAACTCAAAATTTTATTGAATTTCGGAATAAATTGCGCGGAATTTCTCATGCGTGTACCACACGAAAAGTTACCCCACGCGAGGGAACTCGAATCTCGAAAGACATGCAAGATTGCAAGAAACACGCGCTAAAACATGGCGAAATTTGGGGAGATTCAAAGCGGCAATTTGGGCAAACATTTATACCAAAAACTCGAAAATTGTAAAGTTTTAGTTGTTGGAGCCGGTGGAATTGGTTGTGAACTTCTTAAAACACTCGTTTTAACCGGGTTTAACGATATTGAAGTCATTGATTTGGATACGATTGATGTGAGTAATTTGAACAGGCAGTTCCTATTTCAAAAGCAACATGTCGGCAAATCAAAGGCGAAAGTAGCGCGAGAAAGTGCAATCGAGTTCAACCCTGAAGCGAATATAAGGGCGTATCACGATAGCATTATGAGTCCAGATTATGACTTAAACTTTTTTCAAAAGTTTTCGGTCGTTTTGAATGCTTTAGATAATCGAGCTGCACGGAATCATGTGAATCGGATGTGCCTCGCCGCTGGCGTGCCATTGGTCGAGAGTGGTACAGCAGGTTACCTCGGACAGGTTACGGTTATCCAAAAAGGCGAGACAGAATGTTACGAGTGTCAGCCCAAGCCACACCAGAAAACGTTCCCTGGGTGTACAATCCGAAACACGCCGTCCGAGCCAATTCATTGCATCGTCTGGGCTAAGCATTTGTTTAACCAACTGTTCGGCGAAGCCGATGCTGACGAGGAGGTCTCGCCAGATGCAGAAGATCCAGAAGCAGTTGGCGATGCCGGAGCTGTGGCTAACAATTCATCAAAAGACGAGCTACAACGAGTCTCAACCCAAGATTGGGCAAAAAGCATTGGGTATGAGCCAACGAAGCTTGTCAAGAAATTTTTTATCGAGGATATAAAGTATTTGCTGTCTATGGATAAGTTATGGAAAGAACGAAAAGCACCGATCCCATTAGATATAGAGAATCTTAACGAGAATTCATTACCGGATAACGAGAATTGTTTGCCTGATCAAAAAATTTGGACAATCAAGGAATGTATTGAAAAGTTCCAAGGATGTGTGGAACAGTTGAAAGAAGAGCTAATGAGAAAAGGAGATTTTTTGGTCTGGGATAAGGATGATGATGCTTCGTTAGACTTCGTTGTCTCTGCAAGTAACGTTCGTGCGCATATTTTTGATATTCAACGGAAAAGTCGTTTTGATGTTAAATCAATGGCCGGAAACATCATCCCTGCAATTGCAACTACAAATGCTGTCATTTCCGGTCTTATTGTTTTCGAAGCATTGAAAGCCTTGCAAGGAGACATCGGGAAATGTCGGACTATATACCTCAACAAGAAGCCGTCTGTTCGAAAGAACTTGCTGCAACCATCGCCGCTTGTTGCACCAAATCCAAAGTGTTATGTCTGCTCGACAAAACCTGAAGCTAAAGTCATGTTGGATTGCTCCAAGGTTACTGTGAAAGTCCTAGAAGAGAAGCTACTTAAACAACAGTTTGGCATCATTGCACCTGACGTCGAAATCGAAAATGGCAAGGGGACAATTTTAATTTCAAGCGAGGAAGGAGAGACTGACCAGAATAACTCAAAGATGCTAGCAGAATTTGGAATTACTAACAGTTCTCGTTTGAAAATTGACGATTTTCATCAGAATTATGAACTCGTTTTGAACATTGTTAATTGTAGCAACATGGCTGATGACGAGGAATTTAAAATCCTGCAGGATGTGGAGAAAGTGGATGACAAAAAGGATGTAGCGATGGGTGAAGATGCTAACGATGTAACGATGGGTGCAGGTGCTAACGAGATAACAATGGATGCTAACGAGGAACCGATAGAAATTAGAAAAGAAGAGAACAGGAAGAGAAAAGCTAGTGATTCGTTAAGCGATGGTCCTGAATTAACCCAAAAGCACGCTCGGATAGATTTAACGAATGATAACGAGTTACAAAGTGTTGGTAGCAAACAACAGTTTTTGTTTCATGCAAATGGTAGTTTGGTGTCCGAGGAATTGGAGAGTAGGTCGGAGCCAACATCTGTCATTGATGTTGACGCTTTGTCAGAATCGGAAAATGACAATCTGGATTCCGAACCTGTTGTTATGGTGATTGATGATGATGACGATGATGATGATGATGATCATGATGGTGGTGGTGGAAAGTTTAAAGTTTCTGGAGACAAAAATGGCGAAAAAGAAGAGCCGGTAGTTGTAGTCCTTGATGACGATTGAGTGAAATATGAACTGTTTTCTTATCAATAGAAGTTTTTAAGCTTAGGTGGTAAAGTTTCTACAATTGCATGAAAAACACAGATTGATAACATAAAGTGAGTTGTATTTTTAAAAATGCGATGACTGATTGGAATTTAAAGCATACATATGTTTACAAGCGTTTATACCTTTGCTTTGAAATTGTTGGATTAGGCTGACAAAAAGGTTAAATAGAATATTTGATATGATACGACTTCTTCAAAGAACATGAAATAGTTTGTTTTTAAAACGCAGTAATGTAACCGATATTTTGATTTTTGAATGTATATTACTTATCTTGACTGAACATTGGTGTACTTTTTTTTACTGCGTTTTAGTACGTCGGGTTGTGTAGCGCAAAAATAGAGAGATCTATACAGAATGGGCAAAAGCACGACACTTTTCTCAGACCTTTAACTGGTGACCTTTGATTGGAGCCCAAAATTTTGAAATTGTTTGGAAGCTATATATTACAAGATGGCAACCAGATGAAAGTCTGAGAAAAGTTTGGTGCTTTTGTCAATTCTGTATAGATCTAAACACCAAGCGACCTGACGATTTTGTAATTTGTGTAGAAGTGAATCCTATTTGACAAATGATATAAGACAAAATTCCATCTATTTGACAACCCAAGATCTCACTGATCAATGTGGTCTCACCATTCGATGGTGTATCAATGAGCTGGTGTGTACTGCAATGAAGGTCACACCCACTAGCCACACCCCCTACCCTGGCCAACCTTGTTCCCAGGGCTTTTAGTTGAGGTGTGACCAGGGGTTGTACCTAGGCTTGAGCAAAAACAAAGTTTTTTTTCTTTGAAAAATCTTTGCCTATTGATTTTGAAATGCATGTTTTGTTTCAAAGACCTTCTACTTTTGAGCGATGGTTTTTTGAAGTGTATCGGATATCACCTTGCACAACCCATGCAAGTGCAAAATGTCGATGACCTATGGTAAGTTCCAACCTTTTGTTTTGCTGTTTTATTTCCACAAAATAAACAACTCTTTTGCATATAAGCAAGTATATAGCTTCCTTTTATTATATCCTCGTCATTCCTGTGTTTTTATAGCTTTATTATTGTTTTAACAGGGACAATTCCCGCATTTTATCGAGAGGTTTATCAAATTCTCTGTACAGACGGATCGAGTAAAATCGACAAGGATGTCTTGCATAAGGTCCTGACAAAATCTGGTTTAGCAATTGCCACTGTCGCTACGGTGAGTGCAAAGGGGGCTGCGTTTTGTATTAAATTTGGATTCAATCAGAATACACCCATTTGTGATGTGCATTATAAAGTCGGTTTAATATTTGATTCCTTTTATGCCCATGTATGGCTAATGCAAATATTATGGATTTGTGATGGCACGTGTAGATTAATTGTGCCCTAATTATGTGATCTACTTTGTTATTGAACTCTGTCTAAAGCCAGACAATTTTTCTTGTTCAGGGGAAAGTTAATGGGTGATAATGGGCTAACCAGATTATCCACTTGTGTCTCTTGTTAGCCCATTAAGCTGCAATGCTGACCCTACTTTGTCATTTTCTTGTGTTTTATAAAGGGGCTGTTCTTAGGAGCCAAGTTGGCCCAGTAAACCAAGCTGGCTCGCTTTGCTGGGCCACTTTGTGATTTGCTTCACACGAGGCAGGCTAGCCCGGCAAGTGCTAGCTAAACTCCTGCACAATTTTGGCGGGAACACAAAATTTGTGTCTATTTCACAAAATGCTATTTTCATCATCGGAACTGCTTCAGGAGGTTCAGTTAAACAGTTTCTGTAGTTATCTAGCATCTTAGTATAGTATAATGAATATATTAAAATGAGATTGTGTAGTGCTGTTGGTCTCATGTCTCTTGATATCATATTCAATATCTGTTTAGATATATGAAAGTGCAGATCCAAGTCACGAAGGATCAGTTGGTAGAGATGGTCTATACAAAGCACTGGCTCTCACTGCACTTGCACAACAGGGAAAATCTGTCAATGAGAAGTTGTTGGAAGGATATATTGGCATGGGTATGTATTTCATTTACCCATTGGCTTGCAATGAGCACAGAAGGGCCCTACTTTAGTATTTTACTCTGTCTCACCCATAGATGATGTCTAATGCCAGGCGCTTTTACTCGTCAGTGGTAGAGTCAGGGATGGATCCAGCTTGATTTGATAGGGGGGATGCTAAGCAGGGCGTGGTCGGTAACCGAGGAAGGGTGAATCACCACTGAGGACCCCCAACAGGGTCAAGGGGGTTATCTTGTCAGAAATTTTTTGAAAAATAAGACTGCCTAGATGGTCAAAAAGGCCCATCAATGGCCCAATATTATATTTTTGTTCGATAAATTCCCTGTCAAATCCAAAATTTGGATTTGATATGGGAATTGGCACTCCTCCTGCGCCCCCATTGGCCAAGGCTAGGAGGGGTGTGCACCCCCTTGGCAGTAAATCCATCCCTAGGTAGATTACTGCCAGTTAATGGGTTAACAAGACTATCTGCCAGTGTCTCTTATTAACCCATTAGCTGGCAATGTGCACAGATGCGCTATGCTTTAGTATTTTACTCTGTCTAATGCCAGAGTATTTTACTCTGTCTAACGCCAGACGATTTTACTTGTCAGTGGTAGGGTACTGCCAGTTGATGGGTTAATAAATACCTACAAGTAAAATACACAGAAAATACACACAAATATAACAGGGCCCTGTCAGGGTTGGTATGCACGTCACTCGACTGATTTTCAAAACAAGTACCTTGTAATATCGGGGTTTTCTCTTGATTTCAGCTTGCTTTTTAAAACTGACTTCGAAAGTTTGTTTGTAATTTGGAAAGTTCGTTCCAAAGTTCAGTTTGTTTCCGATGTTCGATACAAATTAAGTTTGTTTACAAATTTAGACGTTGTGATTGGTTAATGAAATAAGCCAGTGTATTATGTTATTTATTTGTTACAGAACTTCCCAAGCCAGACCTTGGCGACATAACAGATGTGAAAGCAGCGAGTGTTCAAGTACAGAAAAAGAAAAACCCCGCAATCCTCGGACTTAGATATGATCAACTGGTTGCTATGGATACTATCTCGGTGGATCTTGTCCCGGAGAAGAAAGGCATAATTCTCAAACACAATGAATACAGCGTGCATAGCCAGGTATGCTTGGATTTTGCTTTTTGGCAATATTTTATGCACTAGTTAACTGTTCCAGTGATGTAGATAAGAAATGAGGTAGCCAGGCTAATCTGAATCAATTCGCTGAGCTGTGGATCCGGAGCTTATACTACGATAGCCGTTACATAATAGGACCATTAAAAGATTCACATTTATACGTCAAACGACAAACGGCAGGCAAAGAAATATTTTACGCTAAAAGGCAATTTGAACAGAGAATGAAATTGCTATTAGAAATCTGTAGTGCAAGATGATCCTTTGAGATAAGAAAGAAAATATGAAGCGAAGAAGTTAATCGAAAATGCTGTGAAGAAAATTTGACTCGGACGATTGCCGTTGCTGTCAATTGTGAATCTTAATGTGGTATACTTTAGTCCCCAGGGAAATTTAGAAATGTCTGCCTGTAAATATAAGCTGAAGCATTTCTTGGATAATATTTAGTAGGTTAGTTTGAAGTAATGTGAATGTGTAATGGGTTCCAACTCTTCTATGTTATCCACTAAATTAGGAATAACTGTTCGCTAAAGCTATAATGTCAGATCGTGACCTAAATCAATAACTTCTGATGGCAGTTGAGAAGAATGTGGATGCAGGGTGCTGGACGTCGTTATATTCATTCTTTGACATTACTTTCAACAGAACAACAAAATAGTGTATCATTTTTTGCATGCACCCCCACCCCTTTGCCAATATTTTTTGCGTGGCCCACCTTTTTCAGGCCATCTTTTTTTGGATGGCCCACCCCCTAATTCCACCATTCCCCCCCTCTAATAAAAAATGAATGGTCCCCAATATTGAATGATATTTCTTATCAATGAAATCATATGTGTACATCATAATGAGAGCCAACATTGGATTGGGGGATGTGCGTCTAGAGATAAGTTTTATCAATCGTGTGCGTTTTTTCCCCAAAATTAAACGAGTGTCCAAATGAAATTTGGCTTTGATTGGTGCTTTCAGAGACTTCGAAGGTAGTCAAGATATCGAAGGTAGTCAATAGACCACTTTCATAATGGCCACCGTTTTAAATATTCTTGTATATGTGCATCTAAATGAGCCTGTCTGGCCTCGTTATAAAGTAAATATTCTTTTGAATTACAGACACACAAACGAGGCCAGAAAGGCTTATTAAAATGCGCATATTCAAATTCGTCACTATTATGAAAGTGGTCTATCCCCCATCACCAATAAATGTCCACCACTAGGATTAGTAAGATTTGACATTTCATAAAAAATATATATAATATCATCTTTTAAAGAAATACAAAACGACGGTCCATCGACGTTACAAGGATTTCGAAGCTCTCTTTGATCTATTACTGGGACGTTTTCCATATCGGATGGTGCCAAAATTACCTCCGAAGAAAGCTGTAGGAGGTACGTATTATGTTTGAAATAAATACAAATTGCGCTGACAGTATTTGAGCACATGAATACAAACACATCATTCGTGGATAAACATTTCCAAGTCTGCCGAAATACCAACAAAACTATGTCTATAGACATAATCGCCAGAGGCAAAGATCCGGTCAAGCTACGGCTGAAAGAGGCATCTCTAATCAGACAGATACAACCAACCATTAACTCACGAGAAGAGTACAGTGTTTTCAATAATTTTGAGCACAGACGCCTATATTCTTGAAATTCAGCCTGTTATTACAATAGTTATTGAAAACACTGAGAGTGTAAGAACATTTCAATCGTGAACTAACACACACAAGGGTCATTAGTTTTAAGTTAGCTATGTCAAATGTGAGTACTGTTCTGAATTCATCCAGTCCTGTGTGAACAGAGCCTTGGTTGTGGGGTCCACGTCTTTTGGACTTCCTAAATTTTTCAAGGGCATTGCAAGGATTTACTTCGGTCGGGTAACTAAACTAACCTTTAGGCCTTAATCATAAAGTAACTAACTAACCATTCTGCACTCCGGTTTTCCGATTACCTTAGAGTGGTAAACACATTAAACTAAACTATAAGTAATATTTAAAACACGAGCAGAAGTGTTTTATCATATATAAAACGCGAGGCGAAGCCGAGTGTTTTATATCTGATTAAACACGTTCTGCGAGTGTTTTGAATAGCTTAAAAAACGATCACCATTTGGTAAGTTCGTTTGCGTAGTAATTTTGAAAAATAACGTTGTCTTTGCCGAGAAAATCGAAGCTAAAGTTTATGTAAATCAGGAGGATTTTTTATCACATATAAAACCACGATACGCGGTCATGATTTTTCTTTGTGTTTTCCTCATGAATTATTAATTAGTTTTTTAAGTTAAAATAAACTGAATTGAACTAAACCAAGTTAAACTAAACTAAACTATTATCCTACTAACTTCCAGACGAAGGGCCTTCGCTCGAAACGTCGAAGTTCTTATTGTATTTTTCAGGTAGTTTTACACAACATGCAGTCAACCACCGAATATAAACTAAATTAAGTTAAACTAAACTAAGTTAAACTAAACTACTAAACTAAACTAGTCTGATATTATCTCAAAAGCTGTAGTGTATATACACAGGGCTATATCCATATTCATGTTGTCACCGCGTGTTATCTTACAGCAAGTAAAGAGTTTATTGAATCAAGAAGACGATCATTGAAAAGATTTCTCAATATAATCGCTCGACATCCTGGTCTGAACGACGATAAAATGTTTGTCTGGTTTTTAACGACTAAAGGCTCGGTAGGTTTTGTAGAAAAGGCTTTTCGTGGGTCAAGATTTCAAGATAAAAAGGATGGAGAGCAACGAAAAATTTGTTGTCTCGAGCGCGAATCAAACTCGGCTTTCTAGACTGTCACTCTAACCACATTGGATAAAAACTCCCTCCCAATCCCAGGCCTCTGAATTCAGGTCGGCAATAGGCAAATGCCGACCTATTGTCATGTCTGGACGGCAAAAAGTTGCCTACCTTCGATTATACTTTTCTGATGAGTGATGTGAATTTAGAGTAAAAAGAAAATGATGGAGAATTTTCTTATTTTTTTATTCATTATATATACATTTAAACTTTAAGGAAAGAAAATGTATAATATGAAACTTATTTTATGATCATCCGTAATCCACTAAAGACATTTCAGTAGCAAATCGTACGTTTATTAAAAAGTTTAAAAGTTGAAATATGTTTGATAGTTTGATCGTGATGTAGTTAAGGTAAAATAATTAAACATATTGTGTAATAAATTTCAGTTCTGTTCTGCTTTATAAGTGTAAATGGCAGCAATATTACTACAGGCACATTTCATTGAAAACTTAAATTTGCCGACCTGCTTTCGTTTCAGGTCGGCAAACGATTTGCCGACCTTTCGATCAGCTAGGCAAAACTTTGCCGACTTAATCTTTCGCTAATTCACACGCCTGCAATCCCCGAATGCTCGATGCGAAGATGCGAGTTTGAATTTCGGTCGAGATAACGAATTTAACGAATTTTTCGGTGTTCTTTACAATGTCACATTAGTATAACTGCAGATTAAAGGCTTATTGAGCGAGCGAGCGTGAGGTATGTACTGTGAAATATCAGACCGATGTTTTTTAGTATGGGCCGAGTGACGAAGGAGCGAGGTCCATGCAAAAACTGAGGTCTGATATTTCACAGTACGGACCGAACAAGCGAGGTCAATAATCGGTTTATTATATGGCTGAACTGAGTCGGTGAGCATATGCTTTTCGCGCGAATTAAATCGGCTATCGTCAGTTTCACTGGGTAACAATATACGGTAGGCATGCATGCTCAATCAAAAACAATTTGGTTGTTTGAAACTTTTTATCTGCATGTAAATTTTAATGACACACAAGTTTGCAAGGGTGAAATATCTGAGAAGACATCCGGGACACCGGTCCAGTTACGGAAAATACGGACCACGGTCCGGATATGGGTTTCTACGGACCGCTTGTCAACCAATCAGAATAGAGAATTTTGAAAAGCCATATAATAAGATTCCATATTAGCCCAACACTGAGTATTCCAAAATTTAATGATTTTTATCTCTGATAACGCTTTGGCAATGATTAAGGTTTGTTTATTGAATATAGGATATCGGAGCTAAACTGAAAGATCAATTTAAAGGAATTCCAGATGAGTTTATGACAAGTGCTGCAGCCAGCAGATCAAAGGTGCGTGATAGCTACATTTAGAGTTGATACAGAAGCCAAGCAACTACTGTAAAATAGACTTGAATAAATTAGCAACTGGACTCTGTAGCTCAGTTGGTTAGAGCGCTGCACCGGAATCGCAGGGCCACAGATTCAATTCCTGCCAGAGGGCCTAAGTTGCATTTTTCGACAACTGCTCCTGGCTAGGTCTAAAAAATGTATAGAAATTTCCGTTCAAGTATTCCATCTACTAACACTTTCTTGAATAAACTATGGCTTTATTTAGACTGGGTTAGTCTCTGTGTTAAGGACTCATGTGTAAAGTGCAATATAGCTCGTAGCCTCGATCGCGAACATGTAACTTGTAAACATGTGTTTGCACATCCAGGCAAAGTTTAATAAAAAAAAATTGGTTCTGTAACGATTTGCATTGCGAGGTGTCGCGAAGAGTCGTCCCGTGTCACATCGCCTTAAATCCGCCGCCACGATCTGTATACTGGAATACCTCCCCTCCCCTCCCTCCCCGCTTTTCTGAAAATAACTTGGTGCCATTTGTCCAGCTTTATAATTCTGCATGACCATTCAAGCTTAGCCAACGTATAATATTTTTAGGAGTTGGTCTCTAAGGACACGCAGATACATTTTAGTCAAGCGAGAGAACAAATATTTAAAGTTCACGATAGTTGTTTTGCTGTGAAAGAAATTATGGATCGACAAGGAACTAGGACGCTTAGTAAGTCAAATATTAAATGGTGCATGCTATTGATTTTAAGATTCTGATTACAACAAAAACTCTAAAATAGTAAAAGTGTCAGAAAAAATGTGTTGACAACACGGAAAGAAAGCTCTAAAAATTGTCGACAAATCTTTAAGTGCATGGTGGCACCTCGCGTCCGTCCACATTTGTTGAAGCCGGACAAACGGTGAATTCATCAGACGAAATATTTGCCTCTTAAACCTTCGGTTTGCACAAGTCAAAATTGCGCACGTTAAAACACTGTGAAAGTTGCTACATGCAAAAAAGGTTTTCACCCTTTTGATATAAATATATTTCACTAATTTTAGATATTGATACTCTTAGTGTGATCGAACACGCGACCTTTGGTTTGCTAGTCCGCAGTCAAGCAATTCTTCTTTATTTTACACCATAATCATTAGGTATTTCGATAATTTTTTACTTTATTTTCTAGATTATGCATCTGACATGTTAGACATGGCCAAACAGTTGAAGTAAGCAATACAGTATGACTGTTATGATTAACTAACTTAACCTGTTATGTATATGAAGCTTCGGCGGTGGAGCAGGATAAACTACCTGAAAAATACAATAAGAACTTCGACGTTTCGAGCGAAGGCCCTTCGTCTGGAAGTTAGTAGCGACGAACTGTCTGAATATTTGACTTAATATTTGAATTACTAACTTCCAGACGAAGGGCCTTCGCTCGAAACGTCGAAGTTCTTATTGTATTTTTCAGGTAGTTTTATCCTACTCCACCGCCGAATCTTCGTTAGACTCTACCTACACTGGCACCACGTGTTCGAGTACCCGGAAGTTTGTGGTCCCACTTTTGGTTTTCGACTTATTTTTCAAAAGTTCAACATTTGCCCCCAAACTACTGGTCATATACCTTTTCTTTCATCAAAACAATGACTCTCAACTGATAAAAGCATGTTTTTAAAAATCTGAAAATTTTGGTAAAATGTCCCTTTGGTTTTCGACTTATTTCTCGAAATTTCAAATTTTTCCCAAAAAATTATTTCAAACGTTCTGGAACTGGTCAAGAAGCTTTTCTTTCATCAAAACAATGACTTTCAACTGATAAAAGCGTAGTTTGAAATTTTGGTCCAACGCGAAGAGCGGGGGGGGGGGGGACAGGCAAACTGGAAGCAGTTTGTGAAAGGAATATTTACTACTGCAACCAAGGCGTATTTTAATGAATTTACAGTGGTGGGCCGAAACTAAGATTAGGACCCTCAGCCCTGAGTACGATTGCGTAATATCGAATGCTTCCTGAACTCATTGAATGATTGAAATGCGATTGTACAGCGGAAGTATGGGCACCAAAGGAATGCTCAATAGTCTGATACTATATTTACTATTTGTGATAGTCTCACGACTCTTTCAGTATTTAAAGCAGTGCATGTGTACTCTATTGTCTGGTTGTCTAGTCTTTAATGTAGTCTAATATGGGCTATAGTGTACAGTAATATAGAATAAGTTACCTGTAATATAGAATAGGTGTAATTGACCTAAAAGTAAAAAAAATAGATGTGTTCCACTATGCATTAAAGATCACCTTGTACTGTTTGCATTTGCCAGAATGTAAGGAATGATGCTACGAGGGTCCAAGCAGTGGTGGGCCAATTGTCTGTTAGTGGTGGACCAATTGTCTGTTAGTGGTGGGCCACTTGTAGGGCCTGGTGAGCCATTTGACCCACCAGTTTATATGTTAAAATATGCCTTGACTGCAACTATTTCCCAGTAGCTGCAAGTGTCTAAATCGTCCTTTGTATCTTTCTTACTTACAGTAATTTAAGTAATGATAAAACGCCGACATCTTCGTGGGCATGTGGTACAAACACAAACTGGAGCAACTTGAAACAAGGATTTAAAGGGTTATCTGTTCATTTTGAGAAAGCGTCAGAAGCTGCCGCTAAACAGGTACAGTGGCTGATAGAGGGGGGTTAGATTATTTAGGGGGTAGACCCTCCAGCCACCACCGTAAGTTTGGCGAAAATCATGAGAATTTCAGAATGCAGTGTTGATGGTGACTATTTGTAGCGGTGGGGGCAGGAGTCTGTGAACAATATTATTATTATTATTATAGAAAATTTATATGTCGCATAATAGAGAAAGATCTATGCGCTTTACAATGGTATATAATTCAACTAGAAGAAGAAGTAAGAAGAATTACAGCTACTACATCAATCACTAAAAAATACAAATCTGTTAAAACTATTAATAAAATATGTACATCCAGACTATTAATTTAAGAACAGAAATAAGATTTAAACAAGTGTGTTTTCAATCTAGATTTAAAAACCTGTACACTTGGTGTTAATCTTACAAAGTTCGGTAGATCATTCCAAAGTCTAGGTGCACGTATAGAGAAAGCTCTCAGGCCATAATTAGCAGTATTGTATTTCTGTGTCTCTAACTTCATATTCACATTAGAACGCAAAGTTCGACCAGGACTATACACCACCAGCAGATCACTTAGGTACTTGGGTGCTAAATTATATAAGCATTTATAAGTCAGTAAATTGATTTTAAATACTATTCTCAGTTCAATAGGCAGCCAATGTAGTTCTTTTAAAACGGGCGTAATATGATCATATTTTCGTGCTCCAACTATGACACGGGCTGCGGCATTCTGGACATTTTGCAACTTTGATATCAAGTAATTAGGTAAACCAAACATCAGCGATTATGACAGCGAATTACAATTGTCGATCTTCGAAATGACCAAGGTCATCACCAAAGTTTTAATAATTTCCACTGATACATATTTCCGGATCTTAGCAATATTCCGTAATTGATGGAATGACGATTTGACAACTGTTTGTATATGCTTTCTGTGAGACATAATTTCATCAAAAATCACCCCAATGTTTCTTGCATGATCAGTTGGAACAATACTGTTACAACACTCTCAAAACCACCGAGAGTTAGGGTGAAATACAACCAAGCACCTGGTTAGAATTTAACCCCATTCGGATTAAAAGTAACCAGCGTGTTTTTATAGTGTGAAAGCTGTTGTCTGTTGTAGGATTTTTAACTGTATCGTAATGTATGTGCAACTAGATGGTGGATAAGAGTTACGGGTGGCAGATGCGGTTAACGCGCTGCCCCTTACCTCTGAGTTAAGCCGGCTATACAGCAGGTCGAGAGCAGGGATTTACTTAGGTTGTGCTTGATAAACTCATGTAAGTAGAGATTGGTTGGTTCTCTCCTGTGCTTCGAGGGTTTTTCTCCGGGTACTCCGGCTAAAAACTGACCCTTAGGCACTAACCTTCCAAGGGTACATGTTTTTCATAGTTATACCCTTGAGGAATTCCAAGCTCAAAAACCCTCACCCCTGAAGAATTCCAAGCTCAAAACATTTACCCCTAGGAAATTCCAGAATCAAAGGGTACTCCTGAAGAATTATTCTCGCACGCAATTCAGCTTCTAAGCTGCAATGTGTATTTTTTAATAAACTATCTAACTAACCCTCGGAACCTTTGTCAATTGGGTTTCAAAACCTGTTAAGGCTTTCCGTCCACCTCAGAGTGGTAAACATAACAAACTCCCAAGGGGTGGAAAAAATCATTTTCTTCCTGTGAGCACAAACTTAAGATAAAATTTCCTGCAGACTAGTAGAGTTAAATGTAGCTCTGTCAAAACTATGCTGGCGCTAAACCTAGCCATTGTCCCCATACGTAATGTTTACTGAGCATGGTTTTAGATTTAAGGAATGACGCCGGTCAATTGATGAGTTGTTGGGTCTATAATGAGGCACATGTCTTATTGTAGGACTTCTTTTAAATTTTCAAGTTATTAATCTTCAACCAAATATATTTTCTGCAGCTTTATAAAATCTTCCGCGAGGGGCGCTCGCTATTTTTTCCACCACTGCCATTCCCCCTAAATGCAGCACTTGTTCATCGCAGATTTGCTCCCGAATAAATTCATCATTCTTTAATATGTCAACTTTTCTTTTCGTAGTATATGTTAGATGAAGACAACTCGGCCGAGCATTTGGCGTACTTTCTGGACGTAACGTCAGCTTATAAGGTATTGTGTGTCCCAGTAAGTTATGTCGTCAAGGGCGCGAGAACAACCTCTTTCTGCGATGTGTGCGATATTCTCTAAAGCCCGGCGACAGTCGGCGATGCATTGTAGACAAAGTATTTTACTCATCAATGATCAAAAACAATGGCACTGCAAGAGCATCGCCGACTGTCGCCGATGAATGAAGGCTTAAGGCCTGGTTCTCATATGTCGCCGATGGTCGGCGATCTATTGTATTCTCTGCCCTCAGACAAAGCATTTTACACACCAATGACCACCGACAATGGACATCGCCGACTCTTGCGACATATGAGAACTAGCCTTTAGCGTTGTTTTCTGTATAACAGCGAAGGTCTGTTTAAACTTTCAAATCAGACAACTGTACGGGCGTCAAATATTGGCATCTGCAATAACCAGGTTAGGTGATTCAGAAGGTCATGGGTGCACTGGCATATTGGAAATTGTCAAAATTCTCTACCAGACCGGATCTTTCAAATCTTATGCCATATTTCTTATTCCAAAATTGACCGCCTGAGGACACTTTCAAAAATTTCCATAACCCCATAATGAAATATTTCATTTTATTGGTTATAATAGATCCGTATACCACAAGCTTTAGAGCACGGTTTGATGTATTTATAGCGGAGCCATATTCGTGGTGGGGGGATGGTTAATTTATGTCATGTAGTTTGCAAACCGCAGGCAAACGTATTCACTACACTTTAAGTAATGATTTATGAGTTTGAGAATTTGTATGGCATATCTTGCAGGAGTTATGCAAGCGATTGGAAAGTGGTGTGTTGAAGGACCACCAACACGCCTTGCAGAAAATGCAGCAAATTAAGAAACGTCAGATCCACGCGCAAGCCAGGGGCCAGGAACACTCCGCCATTGACGAACTGGAGACCCGAATAGTACAACAGGAAAATGAAATCTCCAACATGGAAACACGAAATTTCTTCTCGCTCCATTGTGCTCAGTTAGAAACGCAGCTACTTCACGCAAATCTAAATATACTTCATGTTGCACTCAAGTCTATGGTCGCGTCACAAGTCGTCGAACATGAAGGGGTAAGATGCGTACATGTTTTTCTAAGCGCAGGGAAAATTAGGAAACATTCTTTCCTAGCCATGTTTCCCGAAGGTGAGCAAACCAGGAAACATTGTTTTCTAGCCATGTTTCCCGAAGGTGGACAAACCAGGAAACATTGTTTCCTAGCCATGTTTCCCGAAGGTGGACAAACCAGGAAACATTGTTTCCTAGCCATGTTTCCCGAAGGTGGACAAACCATGAAACATTGTTTCCTAGCCATGTTTCCCGAAGGTGGGCAAACCAGGAAACATTGTTTCCTAGCCATGTTTCCTGAAGGTGGGCAAACCAGGAAACATTGTTTCCTAGCCATGTTTCCCGAAGGTGGACAAACCAGGAAACATTGTTTCCTAGCCATGTTTCCTGAAGGTGGACAAACCAGGAAACATTGTTTCCTAGCCATGTTTCCTGAAGGTGGACAAACCAGGAAACATTGTTTCCTAGCCATGTTTCCTGAAGGTGGACAAACCAGGAAACATTGTTTCCTAGCCATGTTTCCTGAAGGTGGACAAACCAGGAAACATTGTTTCCTAGCCATGTTTCTCGAAGGTGGACAAACCATGAAACATTGTTTCCTAGCCATGTTTCCCGAAGGTGGACAAACCAGGAAACATTGTTTCCTAGCCATGTTTCACAAAGGTGGGCAAACCAGGAAACATTGTTTCCTAGCCATGTTCCACAAAGGTGGACAAACCAGGAAACATTGTTTCCTAGCCATGTTTCACAAAGGTGGACAAACCATGAAACATTGTTTCCTAGCCATGTTTCCCGAAGGTGGGCAAACCAGGAAACATTGTTTCCTAGCCATGTTTCCCGAAGGTGGGCAAACCAAGAAACATTGTTTCCTAGCCATGTTTACCAAAGGTGGACAAATCAGGAAACGTTGTTTCCTAGCCATGTTTCCCGAAGGTGGTCAAACCAGGAAACATTGTTTCCTAGCCATGTTTCCCGAAGGTGGACAAACCAGGAAACATTGTTTCCTAGCCATGTTTCCCGAAGGTGGACAAGCCATGAAACATTGTTTCCTGACCATGTTTCCTGAAGGTGGGCAAACCATGAGACATTTTCTGTGGCAAAATTGAATTAATTGACCACTTTAATAACACTTTAATTTGTTACTTTCCAGTTAACAAGTGTATGGCAAGCGATGGTATCACACGCAGAAAACCTGCTTATCAATCCGGATGAACCAGTTTCACCGCCAGCATCGCCAGTATGAATTTGAAATGATAGTTGAATTTTGAATAGTTTAGGGTTTTTGCCCACAAAATTATTAGCATCTTATAGCAATTAGATTCTATATACAGATGATTAGGCTTTATAGAAGTAATATAAGACAAAGCCTGTCCGAGGCTCCAAAATACAACGCATTGGACAGGCTACATGTAGCGTGTTTGCAATAAGACTGCATACCTCAGTCAGAGGATTAAATGAATCAAAGATAAAATAGAAGATATTTTAAAATGAAAACCAGATTTATACTAGGTACGGATGATACGTCTGGATGAACACGAGCAAAGTTTGTGTTTTTATAAACGATTTTGATAATTTTTTTTAGATTTTGAATGGCTCCGCACTGGACAAGCTGAAATATTGCTTACCGCAGTAGGAATCGAATCCCGTTACCTTTGGTTTGATATTCCAATCCTCTTCGGCTCTACCACATGAGCTGCAAGGTCAAGTCGGTTTGAGTATGTGATATTTTGGAACTTAGTCTAGTTCCTTCGATATCTGTATATATCTTGTGATCATAAATCTAATGATTGTTGAGGTCACGGTCGATTCCCATCGCGGTCAAACAATTTTTCACCTTCCCATTGTGGGGCTACTCAGAGTATAACATCATCTAAAATTGATTTACTCGAGTTTCTAAAACACTCTTTTAAAATAATCGAAATTAATATAACGAATGAAAAGTTAAGATTTTTAGGCGGGTTGACACTTGGAGTTTGATAACATCCTCGTGTTTCGCACACGAATATATTTCTCTTTGATGTAGGAAATGACCAGTTTTCTGGCCAGAATAATGGCGGACCAGCCAGTTCAGCGTGTTTATTGGCCAGAAAATGCAATTGACTGGCTAGAATAATCAATAATGGTAATGAACATGCGTAATACGACATGCGCAGCATCAAAAACTTCAAAGTTTCGGCCTCAAGTGGCCCTTCTAGTCATTTCCTATTCTACGACCCTATTGTGTGCAAAACATGAAATTATAACCGAAAAGTCATGGTTCAAACCCCTCCCCCTTCTTAAAGGGGGATAAACCGTCTCGAAAAGAAGGGGGGGGGTTGAAAGTTTTGAAAAAGTAGGGACATTGGTAAAAGGGTTGGGGAGGACGATTTAGAAAGGGGGGGGGCTTCTGCATCAGATTCTTAATTTGAATTGTGTCTTTGAATTAAAACCATTTGATTAAAACAAAATTAACATACTTTGATCAAAGAAATTTTTAAAATGTTAAACCTTTATTAACCATTGAATATATTATGTAAAAGGTTTCAGAAATTCCACACAACTAGACAAGAGCAGTGGGGTAGGAACCTCTGCCTGGAGGAGGGGAGGGGGCTTAGGGGTCATGTGGCTATTATTAATTGGGCACCGACTTTATTGGTCTGGGAATTGATAATGGTGAAAATAATGAATAGGTGCAGCTATTATCAGAAATAAGCAGGGTTAAAGTAAGTCTAACTTATCAGAAATTTTATCCACCATTAATGTTTTAAAGTCAGTAGGTCACAGATTTTAGCTAAACCAACTTCACAAAATCTTTGTTCTTGCCAAATTAACACACACTAAATAATATGCTACTATAAATATATGCTAGTTATCCCAGGATACTTATAATAATTATATTATTCTACTGTTTAATGCTATCTAATTTTATACCCTGTCCAAATATATTCTAAATTTCTAGTAATATCTTAGCCTGCAGGCAGGTGCTTTCTTGTTCCACCACCCTAAAGTGAACCTGCCTGCAGGCTGGCATTATGTATTCGGTATGGGCCCCCTTCGCATAAGTATTAATTCAAGTCAAGACAATGAGTGACTATGGAACATTCCGATCACAGAATTATGGCTGGACGAAACTACTATTATTGATTATACACACTATACTGTAAACACAGAACTAGGAAAAAGAGCAAGTCTAGCTAATATGTTGGGTTCATGATCTCGAATAATGAATTTCCTCTTCTTCAGCATTCAATGCATCAAGTAACCAATCCGATTGGTTGTTACTGCCGGCACCAGCTTTATAATAGTCCCCGTTTATTGGAAATGCATGGTTCTCATCTGGTGGCAATATCAGACACTGTAGCAAGGCCATAATAAGCGAATATACTGCACATACTGCCGCGGCACACTCGAACACGAGGACAGGACCATACAGTTGGTATGCGATGGATGATAACGCCCCACCGACGCCCATTCCTAGCCCATAATACGATGCGGTGAAGAGATTCTGCATCGATCGCTCAAAGCCGATTGGTGCGACCAAAACTGCAAGCGACATCGAGGTTAGCCAGACCGAGCTTGATGTTAGAGCGTGGAGAAGTTCTATTGGGATAACCGTCATCGGCTGGGTTGTGTATGTATACAGCATGAACCGTGTTGCAAAGCTAAACATGGATAGGAAGAACATCCAACCATGGCCCAACCAATGTATCAGGTATTTTGTCAGGAATAATAGGGGTATCTGGGCTAGTCCAGATACGAATACAATTAACCCCATATGTAGCTCGTTACCCCCAAGGTCCTGTATGTACCAGAATAGGTAACTCGATACAACAGATTGGGCGGTCCCAAGAATTGCCATGGCAAAAATAGCTACAATGACATTCGGGTTCTTGCAGGCAACTTTGAGCACTCGGCAGAATTTGAATTTGGCGGTCACTTTGTGAGCTGGTGCTATCATGATCACTGCAAATATTAGAGCTGTTGTCGCAAATAGAAGGTGAAATCCAAAATGTAAGTCGAACACATTCTGCGACAACTTGAAACTGCATGGTAACTTGCAGACGACCGCTGCTGCAACCAATGACATCATACTCCAACCGACAACGCTGCATAGCCTTTGTATATTATAGCTTGCCTTGTATTCTTTGATTATAGCCAAGCTTACTAGTTCATGAAGTGGTTTGGCTGGACTAGACATGAAAGTGCCTACAGCTACTATCACCAAAAATGTTAGGAATTGTTTATCAAATTTCAGGCCAATAGTGTTGAATATTTCTTGCTCGATGCTTGAATTGAAGATGCTTGAATTGTTTTTGTCAACACTGTTGAGCTTTTGATCCACATGTATACTGTAATTAAGCCGATTGTGTGTAGGTCCCAAATTGATCAGCATACTTTGGTTTAAAGTTCCACTTATTTCAGCACAGTTCGGTCTGGTTTTTTCTTGATATTTTGCCGTAAACAAGAACGCCATGTTAGCCAAAGCACCAAACAGGACGGCCAATACAAGGACACATTTCCGAGCGTTCATCTTGCTTGCAAGAAATGACAACATAGGGGCAGACCAAAATAGGATTAGGTATCTTGTTGCGACCAGCAGACCAGTTTGGATCGCAGACATGCCATTTAGACGGAAATATATCGGTAGAAACGGCATTAGGCAGCCGAGACTTGAAGAATAAAAGAACACGAATAGTTTTGGGGTTAACAGGAAGCGTTGATAAGTTGACGAGCCATGATTTTTATCAAATTCCAAATACATCTTTGAAATGAATGTCTATTCAGTATACGCCAGTATAGTCACTATGAGTACAGGATAGCTGAAGTTTGCTGTAAATCGCGTTCTTTAGAACATTCAAGACTTTATTGTACTTTAATTTGTAGTATTTTATACCAGGCTTTTAAAACCATGACAGCGATAGGTACACGTAAAATATTTTATACAGCATTCGCATTAACACAAAACAATTTGCATGCTATTAAAATATGCATCTATTCTAAATGCAAATTATTAATATTGATACATTGTCCAACATTATTATAGCCTTTTTGATATACTAATTTCTGGGCATATATATTTGGCCAATATTTTACACTTTCAAAACTGTCACTTTCAAAAATCAACAGGGCCTCTACTTTTTCTCTGTTTTTCAAAAACGACGTAAATCGAGGTGAAGAAGGGGTTGTAATAACCTTTTATACTTTTGAGTCTTAAGGGGTTACATTACTTTTTGTCGACAAAAAGTTATGAAAGAGTTAATAGCCTTTACTTTTAGGTGAGTTTTGGCCATTTATTTGAGTTTTTGAAAAATGTTGTAGATTGTTATTCAATATATCAATATTTTTTCTCGGCCCATCTCGTTCGATAGGACTAATGGTAGAAGGTGTTGTAGGTGGAATATTCGAACGCATTTATGTACATTTCTAGACCTAGGCAGGAGCAGTTGCGAAAAATGCAACCTTAGCCCCTCTGGCAGGAATCGGATCTGCAGCTCTGTGATTCCGGTGCAGCGCTCTAACCAACTGAGCTACAGAGTCCAGTTGCTGAGCATTAACCGCAAATTCGTGTATATATGATGGTAGTGATGCCAGTATAACGTATGGGTAAATATCAAGATTTTTTCTCGGCATCTCGTTCGATAGGACTCGGAGGATAGGACTAATGGTAGTAGGTGTTTGCAGGTGGAATATTTGAACGCAAATTTATATACATTTCTAGACGGCAGGAATCGAACCTGCGGCCCAGAGCCTGCGGCCATAAAGTGAACATAACTGAACATATTTATAGGTCCATAAACTGAACATATCACTCCAGTTATACGTTGAGCTCACTGATTTCACACCTTTCCCTACATAAAGTACTTAATCTCAAGATAGATAAACCTCAGGCCATTGATACCACCGGCCCGTTTCCTCAAAATTCGTCCGTCAAATAACTCAAATTTTAATATAATTTCTGTACGAATTTATTTGCACTTTTCATGTACATTTTATAGATATTTTGCATCGCATCTTACCAGGTATGAGCTAATTTTAATAGTTCTAGATCTAACCTATGTGTACGTATTAAAGTTTTGTCCAAGTGCGTGTTATTTGTTTGTAAAAATGCAGTTTCAATTTGCACGTGTGATTTTACTAGTTTATATGTTTTCATTAAATAATTGCTTGCGGAAGGGTATTACAATAACTGCCTAACCATTAATTAATCCTTTTTTTATAATCAAGCGCCCCCTGTTGTTGACGTTAGCTTGGAATATTTTTACAATCACTGCTTAGAATACAAAAATTAAATTAAAAGTTTGCAGTTATAAAGGTTTAAAATATTTCATTTCAAAATGCAAATGTCATCCCCTGTCCAGCCAGGACATCCTTGGAGAGTTTGGAGATTTGTGCACCCGATATTTTGAAAATTTAACAGTAAAGCTATAGAATCCAGACAGACAAACGTGACCGCAACCTTTTGAAAATGGTCTCCAGAGCGGAAACTTTTGAAAACGCAAAAAAAAAACCGGATAAGTGTGGACGCACTATAACCGGAACGTTTTGAAAACAATGATGTAAATCTATGATATTTGAGATCCACCCGCTTGTGGAATGGTGGCTACTGGCCAGCCAGACTGCAGAGTATGGCAAGTGCACACTCAAGAATTTTTTTTGTCCAATGACTTTGCACACTTGATCAACTATATTTATGCCCACACAGCTTGTATTTGTTGTGCATTATTGGCAGTTTTAAACATTAACACCAACTTAAGTGCACACTTGGCTAAAGTTTAGGCTGGTTTGCACACTTGCACACCTAAATTTATGTCTTGCACACCCGAGATCTCGTCGAAAACTGCCCTACTCTGCAGTCTGGCTGGCCAGTTTAATATGGCATTTGAGTATACCGTGAAATGTCCTCTGACCTTTAGGTCTTGATATACCATATCATTGTAGGGTAAAGTGCTTCAAATAGCAACTAAATGAAAGTTTTAAAGTGGCTTGATATACTTTATACTGGCTTTCATGTCCTGAAAGCGAAAGTACCATGCGAGACCAAACTTTTAACCAAATTTGAGACCTGGAGTTTGTTTGATTTTATAGAATTTTAATTGCCATGGATGACCAAAGGCAAAGCTTAGATGCATTTCTGCAACAAGATTTCTGTGTTCCTGAGCAGTTGGTAGGAATTTTTAATTCTAAACTAAAGGGACACATAGGTGGCAGATGCGGTTATTGCGCCGCCCCTTACCTCTGAGTCAAGCCGGCTATACGGCACGTCGAGGGCAGGGATGTACTTGGGTCAGGTAACATCCCTGTGCTTGATAAACTCATCTAAGTTGAGATTCGTTGGTTCTCTCCTGTGCTTTGAGGGTTTTTCTCAGCGTACTCCGGTGTTCCTCCCTCACTAAAAACTAACCCTTAGGCACTAACCCTTCACTAACTAACCCTCGGGACCTTTGTCAATTGGGTTGCAAAACCTGTTAAGGCTTCCCATCCATCTCAGAGTGGACTAGTGTTCAAGCCTTGGCAAAATGCTGACCTGATTGCAAACCTCTTGTCTTGTCAGGTTGGCAAAAAATTGCCAACCTAGTATCATTATTATTACAGATGTTTATATAGGGTAGCTGCCATTTCATTAATAAAACTGCTATCAACATGGGCCCTGTAGTAATACATAATTAGGGAGCTTTAGCAGTGACTATGAGTACGAGATCCGTCATTTTCGCCTGTTGTTTGTATACGCCATCTCGCAAAAGTCGTAGTCGTCGGGCTTTTGAGTACAAGATTATGGTCGAAAATCTTGTGGTCGAAAGCCCAACAACTACGACTTGCGAGATGGCGTATACAAACAACACAGTGTTTGGTGTGAAATGATGAATCTCGTAGTCGTACACATAGTCATTGCTAAAGCTCCCTATTAACTCGAACGTGCGGTGCCAGTGTGGGTAGAGTGTAGCAAAGATTAGGTGGTTGACTATTGTGTAAAACTACCTGAAAAATACAATAAGAACTTTGACGTTTCGAGCGAAGGCCCTTTGTCTGGAAGTTAGTATGCGAAGGGCCTTCGCTCGAAACGTCAAAGTTCTTATTGTACTTTTCATGTAGTTTTACACAACAGTCAACTGCCAAATCTTTAATACATAATTAAGCTATGTAAGAGTATTTAAAAATATATATAAAACCTATGTGGACAATTAATATTTATATAGTAGAATAGTAAATATTTTAGGTAGACAAATTACTAAGCAATGAATTATAAAATACTGTTCCTTTCTTAGAGTTAAAAAGAATTGTACCTTTTATTTTGCCTTGTATAATAGGCATGCATGTCACTACATTAATGTTAAAATAATAATGAAATTGAGGAGGCACATCTTTCCGTTTACACTTTTCCACCATGTTGAAAATGTTCTCACGTCTCTCCTGCAACGATGTCCATCCCAGTTGCATAATCAATTCATTGGTAGCCGTGTTTGATTTAGGCTATACAATTCTACTTGCTCGTCGTTGCAATCTTTCAATCTTTTGTGAATTCTCCTTACCTGGTACAGTTGATTTGCACTAAACCTACTTTAGATTTACACTAAACCTAGTTTAGTTTTTAGACATATCTTGAACGCGTGGTGCCGGTGTAGATAGCATCTAAGTATACAATAAATTTGATCCTCAGGTCACTCCTCCGCAGAGGCTTGCGAGCTTTTAAAAAATATTTAGCTGTCTTACTCGGAGTTGTCTTACGCGGGGGGAGCGTGCGGTCTCGAGCATTTTTGGTAGTCTTACACAAATCCCCTATTTTCCCCATGTGTACGAACTTTATCTTTTCTTTGCCCAAGCTTGTCCAAATGGACCACCCTTCTCTAGTAGTACAAATCAATTCATTTATGATAAAAGACAACAGCATGATGCTATTTTAAATGGGTTAAATTCTCATGCAAAAGGAAAAAAGCCATAGCAATCCTAGTATTAATTAATATTGTCTTTATTTTTCCAGTTTGAAGACAGTGATATTGGTGTTGAAGATATCTACAACACAGTTGAGATTGAAACAAGTGAGACGGATGATTATAAAACCGAGAGCATGGTCAGGGACGGTGGCGATGTGATGATGTCATCACCACAACCGGCTGCCGAAACTTCACTGGCTGTAACCACAAACAACTCTGTGAACAACCAGGGTATTTTTATCATAAATTTGATAGCCAATTTTTACGGCCAATGTCAGGGTCTGAAATTTAGATTTTTTTCAGTGACCCACCCAAGTTTTAGTACCCAAGTTTTAGTAATCCCAAGTTTTAGTATCCCCACTGAGAATAATGCTTATATTCAAAAGCTGTTAGGAGACCACTGGAGGCATTTAGCATTAACATGTTTGTAATTTTGTAATATCCAGTCCGGATACAAGTCATTCACATTTTGGTATCCAAAATCTAATTTTAGTATCCTGTGGATATCGGGATACTGCGAATCTCAGACCCTGAATGTGCCAACATTTTTGCATGCCATTTCTCAAATATGGTCTGCTTTTGGCCATTGGCAGACCGCTATTTGGAGCCATGAACATGGGGTTATCCACAAAACAACACTATTGTCCAGGCCTTAAAATATCGGTCGGTCACGGACATTGTCCGACCCATTCGTGAAATTGTCAGACGTAGAGTGGAAAACACCGGACATTCTGTCCGACCCAAGTAAAACTGAGGTTTATTGTTTGTCCGATTATGGATTGGATGTTATGGACTGATATCCATTGTCCAAATCTTGACGACGGATTTAGGACGAGAGAAGCAATGAATTATTCAGCGCTCTTCAAGCCGTGTACAAATTTTTTTCAAGCCGTGTACAAAGTGGCAAGGAAAGTTAGTTTTGGCTCGGAAATAAGTATGAATGACAGTTATGACACAACTTTACACGCCCCTTGTGGAAATCAGCCTATAGGTTGACAATGGTTAGCGTGTTTAAATAAAGTTTTTCTATCTATCTATCTAACTTATTCAATATCGGCACAACTTTTACTGTTCAAAATTAAATTAATACATTGTGCTGATATTAATTTGTGTCATTTTTACTTATTTCCGAGCCAAACAGAACTCAAGGTCGTCGGACATCATCATACGTATGTCCGACCCAAACTCAAAGTCATCGGACATTTTGTCAGACGACTATACCGACCGATATTTTAAGGCCTGCTATTGTCACAGGGTGTATAAAAAAGCGGTAAAATCCAAGCGGTTTATTATTTAGTTTACATATTTACTTTTCTCATAGCAATAAAGTCAATCTTTTAGCTATCAAATGATACCATTTTTGTATCATTGCAATTAAAAATGGCCAAATTGCCGGTCGAAAACGCATTATTCCACCATTGGGAGTTGAGTGCAAAGCTATTTGTCTGTCTATTGAAATTATTCTCATTTCGGATTCAAATTTAAGTCACGAGTACTATTAATCCCTAATTGTACGAGCAACATCGCATGATTACTTGTTTATTATTAGCATGACAAAATTTCCGCCATTTTGTTTCTTTTGGGAAAATCATTAATTGTACTGCAGTACAATTAATGAAATAATTGTACTCCTCTCAACCAATCAGCATCCAGTAATTTTGTCATGCTAATAATAAGACTATTAATAAAGCGGTATTAATAAGGCTTGATTGGTAAATTTAAAAATGGTTCAAATCGCGACTTAACAACGAAATTTGGTGGTTTAAACATCTTATGAAACAGGAAGTTTGCAGACTGAACTGGCCATGCTGAACGTTTCACAAATAGGCAACCACCATTTGGGCAAATGGTCGAAAATTCGACGGATTCCCCAAGGTGGAAAAATGTGATTTCGACCACTCTCTTTTCATCAGATCGTATAGGGCCGTTGTTGATCGCAGTGATGCTAAAAGGGTGTCATTTGACGGCTAAAAGCTTGGTCGTTATTTGTGTGGAAAAGGTAAATCTATAAACTAAATATTATGCACGCGATACACCCTGCAAACTTACAAGAAACTTAAGATCTTATTTTATTTGCTACATCAGGTACTGTTGTGACACAAGCTCACCATACGCCATCAAATACAATGGTGGATCTAACAGATGGTGTTGAACATGGTGCAACATTGAAGCTACGTAGTCATGTAGGAACCAGTAGCCACACCACTAGCCACACCACTATCCACACCACTAGCATACCAATGGTTAACCCATTACCAACCCAGACCAACCTACCAAGGGTTAACCCAGTACCAACCCAGACCAGTGTACCTGATGCATTACCTACACCAACCAACCATGCACCATTAAAAATGGTCACGGTACCTGTCAACTCTGATGTGATCACCCAAGGGAATAGCCAAGTGGTTTTAATACCCATGGGAGGTATGGATTCATCGAAACTCCAACGCGTGCTCAAAGTTCCACACGGCCAGAAACTGGTCATTATAAAACCGCAAGAAATCTTAAGAACTATAGAGGAGAAAAACTTGCAGAAAAGGTCAAATCCGGCCGTAGTTGGTGTGACCCCACAGCAGGCACGGAATTTAGCTCTGACTCAACAGAGTGTAGTCTTGCAAGGAATAGATCAAGGAGGGTTTCAGCAGATACCGGCGTCTCAGGTTGGAAAATTGGGCGTGGTGGGCAGAGGTCCTGTAACAGCTAAGAAAGGTTTAGTTAAATTGGCTCCGAAGAGTGTCCCGCAAAGCGTTCAAGGTGTGCCGATGTCGCAAAGCGTTCATCGAGCCAATAGCAGCAATCCTTTGAAACAAGGTTTGCCGACCCAATCGCTGAGAGCAACAATGCAAAGTGTAACAGCTGGTGGTGTGTCGACTGTAAGACAGCCGCTCCAGGCAAGTGCGGGAAACAGAGCTGGAGCCATTGGTGTTCCGACAGCGCGACAAAACCTCCAGACAAGTGCCATAAACAAGACTGCAATCGCCAGGCCGGTTTGTCAAGTCCCTAGTCCCATTTCAAGTTCAACAATTCGACTTCAGACAATGGCAAATCAAGCGGGAAATATGAACATCAGTCAAAAAGTTGCGCCAGGCCAACAAGAGCCGAAGTCCACAATGCAAGGTACAACAGTTAGTGGTATAACTACAGTTCAACCAAAACTCCCGACAAGTGTCGTAAACAAAACAGCGAGTGCTCAACCAATTACTCGAACCCATGGGCTTAGTTCAAATCCAACCATTGGAAATATAAACACCACTCCAGCTATTGTTACCTCCCAAACCAGTTTGACCACTTCCCAAACCAGTTTGACCACTTCCCAAACCAGTTTAACGACTCCTCAAACCAGTATGACGACTTCACAGACCAGTTTGCCGGCTTCTCAAACCAGTTTGCCGACTTCTAAAACCAGTATGACGACTTCTCAGGCCAGTTCAACTGCTTCTCAAACCGGTTTAACTACTTCTCAAACTAGCTTGACTACTTTTCAACAACAATCTACAAGCGTCACTTCCCAAAACGTTCAAAGTGATACAAAGCCAAATTTATATCAAACGTTAAAACAAAAACTAAGAGAAGAAAGTTCTTTGCCTAACCAAACTAGCAGAGCAAACGTGAAACAAACTGAAGCTCCACACCAAGGGGCCAAACCTCCACCCCAAGGGGCCAAACCTCCACCCCAAGGGGCCAAACCTCCACCCCAAGGGGCCAAACCTCCACCCCAAGGGGCTAAACCTATAGTGAATGTTCAAGCGAATTCAGACCCATCTCCAAGTCAGAAGGAACAAAGCAGTGACCCTGTTACGAAGACTCCTGCTCAAAAAATAATTGTAACTTATTCTTCGCCGGGTAAACCGAACGTAGACTCTGCTAAAACAAGTGTCACAACTAGCGATCGAACAGGGCCGCTTATTCAAGTACCAGCGAAGCGGAATGAGCTTAAGCGAAGTTCTCTGGGACAAAATGGAAGAGCTCTCAATGCGACAAATGGTTCTAAGCCCGCATCGGGTGCGACTATATCACAACCTGCAATCGGGCAGCAGCCTACAAGCGGGCAGCAACCTGCGAAAGGGCAGCAACCCAAAATCGTTCCCAGAATTTCCTCACCAATCAGGCAGATCAAAACGGAAGAGAATGAAACCCAACTGGAAGCACCATTGACCAGCGCAGCACCGAATTCTACCAAAACGCCTTCACCTCGTGACCAACCAAACTGGCCTTCTGTTGAGGAACATGAAAGTACCCCAAATATTGCTGTCAATAAACGTGGGCGCTCGAGAAAAGATCTGACAGTAAGTACAAGCAATGTAGTAAATAACAAACAGGATGCTAAGAAACCCAATACAAGCAATGAAGTAAATAACAAACAGGATGTTAAGAAACCCAATACAAGCAATGAAGTCGATAACAAACAGGATGTTAAGAAACCCAATACAAGCAATGAAGTCGATAACAAACAGGATGCTAAGAAACCCAATACAAGCAATGAAGTCGATAACAAACAGGATGCTAAGAAACCCAATACAAGCAATGAAGTCGATAACAAACAGGATGTTAAGAAACCCTTACCTGGCCCGACTCTAAAGCAAGAACTAGATAGACAAGGGTCGGCTTCCAAAAGGAGGGCAAACACGGCTAAATCTAGTGAACAAATAAAGGCAGTGAAATATAAACGAGTTTCAAACACCAACCCGTGGACATGCGCATTGTGCGGAAAGGTTTCCTTTGCAAATTCGCTAGGTTGTCTATACGGACCGTACGAGGAGGGCAGTGATGTGGCCAAGGAGGGGTCGGACAGGGCTGAGAGCCAAGACAGGGGCGAGGGGGATGAGCCACAACACAAAAAGAGACGGGGTTCAAATAACAGCGAGGAGGGAGGTTTGCAGAATGCTGCGCGAGAATTGTGGTTCCATGGTGAATGTATGATTTGGTCTTCTGGCGTGTATGCACTTGGAGAGTCGCTGGCTGGATACAAGCAGGTTGTCAGCGATGCACAGTCAAGGGTAAGATTTTTTTGCGTCTTTTCTCTCTAATCGAAGAAGATTTAACCCAGTGGCAGACACCTCACGAAATAACGGGGGTGCGAACCCACATATAACCACCCTTTCGTTGCGTCGAACGTACATGTGTCAGTCACATGGTCAGTCGTTAATTATGGCGTCAGCAGTTCTTGCTGCAATTTGCAACGCAAATTCTGCACGGAGCCATGTTATGTGGAAATGGCCCGCGTTTCACTTCACCGATATTATCATTCTCATTCATTTCTTTGTTGCCTTCTGGGCATGTTTAGTATGAAAGGTAACGGCAAAGTAAAATGGGATTGATGCTCACAAAATCTCTACGAATATACTTTTTACCTAACATCGCTCTGTTTCACTTTCTGCTCATTGTTACGGCCTGTTCACATGATCCTCTTGACGTATGTGATTTACTGGATTTGCTGACAAGAGTAAGGCTATTGGCTCATACCTGGCGAAAAGTGTTGTTGTTGCTGTATTGTGTGAAATCACATACGTCAGGAGGAGAATCGCATCCGACAAATCAGAGCCGACGGAACGTGTGATCAGACCTTAAAGCCCCGTACAGACGAGCAAGTTTTCCTTGACAAGTTTTCCTTGTTTTATTTGCCCGTGTGTACGGCAAAAAATTGACAAGTTTTCCTTGACAAGGAGCCTTGTTCAAAAGCTAGTCATGCCAGTTTTCGAACGAGGGAATTTGTTCGTGTGTACGGCCGACAAGGAAAACTTGACAAGGAAATGCACAGTACGCCACTGCACTCATCTTCGATCTATAGTCGAGCGACCATTGCCACTATAAACATGAAGTATTCACTTGTGTCGTTAATACACGGGCTCGTAAAACTTGTCAAGGAAAAATTGATCGAAAAAAACTTGTTTGCCGTACACACGAACAAGTAAACTCGACAAAGAAAACTTGTCAAGGAAAACTTGCTCGTCTGTACGGGGCTTAACGGCTCGATTTTGTATGATCATATACTACACATCGTGCACAACACTTCGTATAAAAGTATGTTTGAATTGAAATCTTGCTTGATATGTTTCGCACTGATATTGTCTAATATGTTTTCGTTGTAGAAGTGCGACTACTGTGGCAATAATGGCGCTACTTTAGTCTGTTTGCAGAGAGCTTGCAGGAAACAGTATCACTTCTTCTGTGCTAAGAAAAGAGGTAAGTCTCACCCCAAGCCTTGATAAAATATATTTCGTCCCGGCACTATGGCAGCAGGCATCCAGACCCAAAACATTTCCTGCCAAATTTCAACTTTCAGCAAAACCAATGCAATTATGCATGGTCCTGACCAAGTCACTCAATCCCAAAAAATGTCAGACGGCCAGGCTATGCTGACACAAAAACATTCAAAAATATGCATTTGAAATCTTCAAGCGTTCAGTTAAGCAGTGTTTTTTTTCCTAATTTCTTATTGTATTTTATTATTTTAACATGCCTCACGTTGGCACTACGCCACATAAATTTGTCAAACTTTATTCTTGATTTCTTGTTTTTCCTCAAAAATTTCCTGCTTGAATCGCAATTTCTGCACAGAGTCATGTTATGCGGTAGTAATGTGCGCACAGAAAAATAGTGAATATGGCCTGCGTTTCACTTCACCGATATTGTCATTCTCATTCATTTCTTTGTTGCTTTCTGGGCATGTTTAGCAAAAAAATATCGGCAAAGTAAAACGAGATTCATGGTCGCAGTTTCTCTGCAAATATACTTTTTACACTTCGAAACACTTCGAAGTGGGTTAAAAAACTCGTTTGTTTCCTCGCTTTTCAACAAATTTCTCCGTTAATCTTTTGTCTGTTTGTTTGTTTGTTTGTTTGTTTGTTTGCTATCAAATATTTCTGTTTGCATATCATAATTTCATTGTTTCCCACAGGCTGTGTATTTGAAGAATCGAATTATACAATTCAGTGTGGAAAGCATATAAAGGTGCGTGAATTATTGAATCTCTAGAGAGAACAGTTTAGAACTGATAGAGCTATCCAGTATAAATAAAGTTAGTTTAGTTTAGGTTTCTTCCGGTAGTAACACTGGATCCATAAGGGATGTCCCTTACTGGACCTCTAGAGAGAACAGTTTAGAACTGATAGAGCTATCCAGTATAAATGAAGTTAGTTTAGTTTAGGTTTCTTCCGGTAGTAACAGTGGATCAATAAGGGATGTCCCTTACTGGACCTCTAGAGAGAACAGTTTAAAACTGATAGAGCTATCCAGTATAAATAAAGTTAGTTTAGTTTAGGTTTCTTCCGGTAGTAACAGTGGATCAATAAGGGATGTCCCTTACTGGACCTCTAGAGAGAACAGTTTAGAACTGATAGAGCTATCCTGTATAAATGAAGTTAGTTTAGTTTAGGTTTCCTCCTGTAGTAACACAGGATCAATAAGGAATGGCTCTTACTGGACCTCTAGAGAGAACAGTTTAGAACTGAGCTATCTTGTATAAATAAAGTTAGTTTAGGTTTCCTCCTGTAGTAACACTGCATCAATAAGAGATGACCTTACTGGATCTCTAGGGAGAACAGTTCAGAACTGATAGAGCTATCCAATATAAATAAAGTTAGTTTAGTTGGGTTTTGATTTTCTGTCTGTTTTTCCTTTTATATAGTAGACAAAGACCGACCATATAAAAAAGTACGCATAACGAAGGTGAGATCGTTCTTAATGTGTTGTATTCTTGCATTTGAAACGGTTTTACTGGAAATTACCCGACTTTGGTTGCACGCGTTTCACATTTGACAATGGGGGAATGGTGTGGAATTTTTTTAAAACTTGTGAGCAAGATGAGGTTCATATATATTTCATACAATAGAGATAGCGTCTATATACACTAAGGTCTTTAGGATCAATCTACCTGAAACAAGAACTTTGACGTTTCGAGCGAAGGCCCTTCGTCTGGCCGTTAGTGAAAGACTAAACTCGTCCTTCGTTCATCGAAGTTCTTGTTGAATTTTTCAGGTAGATTGATCCGAAGCTTATTTATACAATAGATCAGTTCATAATGTCGACAGCGCACCCATATGTTGCGTTCTGCGTCGGGATGAAATTGCAGTTGAATCATAACATGCAGCCGAGACTGGAAGAATTAAAATTATATGCATATCAAAGTATTCAACTGTTCAATTAAAGCAATTGAACTACGATGTGATTTGAATATGCAAAGAGTTGCTCGAAGAACGATTAGTTTTCGCACGATTGACTCGCTTCAAATTACAGAGTATATTGCTTTAATAAGTGCATCTTTCTCTGTTTTGGTTTACACAGCAAATTTAGCTATTTAATGGGCAGTTCTAGTATGGCTATATGAAAACATAAATGGTGATTGAACAGTTGAATAATTTGATCATAGGCAGCCCGGCAAATACTGTTATCCTCACAATGAGAAGTTGTAAAATATATTATCTTTAACAATTTAATGTTAAAAACTATGTTTAAAGTGCTTCTGACTTTGCTATCCAGCGATTTACTTGAATGTGTATCTCATCAATGCAGATGGTTATGTCATTGCATCATGGCCTATTTACATAGACAATCTGCATTGATAATGAAATACACATTCAAGTAAATCGCTGGATAGCAAAGTCAGAAGCACTTTAAACATAGTTGTTAAAGATAATACATTTCACAACTTTTTATTGTGAGGATAACAGTATTTGCTGGGCTGCCTATGCTTGATATGCATATTTTAATTTTTCCAACTCCGCTACGACGAACTGGCATATTATTCGGCTCGTGAAGTCACGCGAGAATATGACGTCATGCTAAATATTCTGCTATTTTGAGTGGCATTATCGTGGATTTCATCGAAGTGCCGTTTTCGCTTTATATCTAACGAAAAACTGAGAGTTATAAGACAAGCTATACCCCGCTAGAATCCTTGAACAACGAGGAGTATTTTGGTGTATAGTTTGTTTGTTGTTTTCACATGTCTAGAACTTCGAGTTATTAAGGACATTTGGCGTACGATAAAGGTCAGCCATGTTGGATTTCATCTTAATTGGCTTGAATTTGTCCAATGGGAATATGGTGGAATCAGTGAACTCTAAGTAAACTGGAACGCTAACTCATATGATCAAGTCCTATGATTCGTTGAAGCCAAGCTAGTTTTTCTGAGTTTTGAGTTGAAATACTTAACGCCGAACATTGGGCTGTATATGAAATTGAAGCTATTAAAAAGTTCTATTTGATATAAAAACTTCAAGACTTTAGGCAAAATGGAAATACTTAAAAAATACAAAAACAACCGCAATTTTGTAAAATACGGCAAATTTTCCCTCAAAGTTTTAAGTATTTCCCTTAAACCTAAAGTCTTGAAGTTTTTATATCAAATATAACTTTTTAATAGCTTCAATTTCATATACAGCCCAATGTTCGGCGTTAAGTATTTCAACTCAAAACTCAGAAAAACTGAATTAAGCTGGCTTCAATTTCCCCCCCTGCGTTAGCGTTCCAGTCTATTATAGTTCAATGGGTGGAATTTGCCACCCAAAGCGGCAGAAGATAAACATTTATGAGTTGTGAGGTCACTTGCACGAGTCGAATATACTGCCTTTGACATGGATGTAAAATGGGTGTTGTCCAATTCAAAGCCGCATTTGGCTTTTTGAAGTTAAATAGTCGAATAGTTGCCGCAAGAACAGTATCTTGTTCTCCACTGATGATTTTTTCGCGCGAAACAGCATTTGTATTGTAAAATTGAAAAGAAGGGATTAAAAGTACCAGCCAAAACTCGCAAGAAAAAAATAAATATAGTCGCTATATAGCTTTGCGTGCGTCAGGTCGATGCTCGTCCCTCTGGCCATGTTCGCCTGTCTCCGTGTTCAAACATTTATGTCTGCATATAAAACGTATTAATATCTACATTCACCATAAATACAGACAAAATATTTTTGATAACCATGCTTACCAATTTGGAAGGTTAGCTGCACAGTATAGAGACGACCAGTAGGGCCACTCGGCGATGCAACATGTAGCCGGCTTTTTATGCAAAAATATGCAGTTTACTGGCCAGGAAAGTTAGTCCAGCTTGCTTATTTGCCAGAAAAAGCAATTGACTGGCTGCCAATGCGTAATGAGCGGCCACACAAAATTTCAAATGAGTGGCCCTAAGCTGTTGAGCGTACGATGTTATAGCTTTTTTATATACAACCGCCCTTGTCAGATATTTTTGCGCTCAACTTACAGCATATTTAAGTTGCATATAAATAAGAATTTATTTGTCTCGACTGCTTACAACTATTAAGAACAACAAGAAGTTTTATAATTTACAGATTTCAATGTATATGTCACATATAAATCTCCTTTATTGCTTACGTTAAATTAGCAGCTAGAAAGTCGGGCCTTGTTATATTGCTATGCTTTGAAAAACCTTAGAAGCTAACTATACTTTTAGCCTTAACAATTTAGGCTTTCATCGTTCATTTCGCAGTTTTTTCTCGAAATGCCAGTCTTGTATAGTAAAAATTGATCCAGCATACTAAATTACGAACTTGTCTTTTGTAAAATTATTTAACAAAAGCATTTCTAAGATTGTATTTCATATGTACAAGATTCCATTGCATTTTTTTCGATGTTAAATAATGGCGCACTTCGATTTCTCTGCCCAAGGATTTTCTTTCTTGTCTACCGGCGTAATCAAGGGGTCTGAGTTGATGTTCTTCTGACAGTAGTCTTTCAAACTAAACAATAATATTGTTATTAAAACGGTGTTGGTGTCACAGTGCATGGTTGATGTATGAAATCTGAAATTTTTATACCAATAAAGATCGATATTTTAGCTGTCAAACGATACGATTAAACATTGCTGGTCGAAAACGCAATTTCCACCATTGGGAGTTGAGTGCAAAGCTATTTGTCTGCCTATTGAAATTATTCTCATTTCGGATTCAAATTTAAGAAATTTAAAATAAGATGGCGTAATCCATATACAGGGTGTCCCCCCAAAAAGTAAACCCTTTGAAATTGAAATTAGCATTGCTGTCAAAGAACCTATTGTATTCAATTCACACATGGATATAATTAAGAAAATCTTGAACTGTGTGAAAGGATTCAGAAGCTTTTTGTCTTCGTTTGAGGCCTGTTTTACATGTCGAATTTCCGTTGAATTTAACTCGTCAAGTTTAATATGAAATATCTTTGTGGACGGCAATTCGTCATCTAAAACAGGCCTCAAACGAAGACAAAAAGCTTCTGAATCCTTTCTTAACACACAGTTCAAGTTTTTCTTAATTATACCCATGTGTGAATTGAATACAATAGGTTGTTTGACAGCAATGCTAATTTCAATTTCAAAGGGTTTTGGGACACCCTATACATGTATAGGCTATTTATCAAGCCTTGGTAAATTTAAAGAAGGTTCAAATCGCGATCAAGTTAAAGACGAAATTTGGTGGTGGAAACATTTTACGAAACAGGAAGTTTCCAAACTGAACTGCCAATGCCGAACGTTTCACAAGTAGGCAACCATCATTTGAGCAAATGTCGAAAATTCAAAGGATTCGTTTAATTCCCAAAGGTGGAAAAATGTGTTCCGACCACTCTTTTTTCAACGGATCGTGCCATTTGACAGCTAAAATCCTGATCTTTATTTGAGTAAAAAAGGTAAATCTATAAACTAAATATTATGCGCGCGATAGCATGCCAAGATTGGATTACCTTTTGTTTATACACCCTGTATTTCACCTGCATTTGTATGTGTGTTTGTTTGCTTGTGAGCACGATAACTCAAACAATATCAAACATTTTAATACGAAAATTTGTGGAGCTAATGGCCATTGGCCAAGGACGAATTGATTAAATTTTGGTTCAATTTGGATAAACATTGGATGAGAAATTTACAAAAGTTTGTCTCGCTTTCCCGGGCGAAAAAAGAACTGAATGCGTATAATTAGTGCATGTATAATTTATGCATGTATAATTAGTGCATGTATAATTTATGCATGTATAATTTATGCATGAATACTTGACCTAATTTGCTGGCGAACGTATGCAGTCTCTCAAGCCTGGTTCATGCACACGAGTGAGATAAGCATAAGCAGAAATACAAAAGAAAACTTTCCCTCTAGGGCTTAAAAGACAAAGCGGTAAGAATTTTCAGGTAAGAAATGTCTTTTGTTCCGGCTTAGCTTATGCTTAGAGGCTTGTGTTTATGTTTGTGCTTATGTCGACGTTTATGTTTGGACACTTCACTGCATCTCTTTGTTTTACCTTTTGTCTTTCCTTGTGCTTGTGCTTATCTCATCCGTGTGAACCAGGCTTAAGCCCGGTTCACACGAGTGAGATATGCACAAGCATAAAGAAAGACAAAGGATAAAACAAAGTAGATGCAGTGAAGTGTCCAAACATAAACGTCGACATAATCACAAGCATAAGCATAAGCATCTAAGCATAAGCTAAGCCAGAACAAAAGACATTTCAAAAGAACCTTCCTGCTTTGTCTTTTTAAGCCCTAGAGGGAAAGTTTTCTTTTGTATTTCTGTTTGTGCTTATCTCACTCGTGTGTGAACCGGGCTTTAAAGAGTGACTTCTAGTAGCATTATAATTTCGCTCCTGAGTTTCACATGAGAAGAATGCTTCCGTTTTCGTGACCTATGCCTATCAAGGAAGTGCGTTGGCAAGAATACTTTGTCTCTGACGAAAGTCCTGTCCTTAAAACGCCGGATCTTCTTGCACTTTGGTATCGATGTCCAATACTAAACATGGCAGGTTTTCTCTGGGTACTTCGGCTTCCCTCTGTAGTAATACTGTACCACTAAGGTAAGGCTGTTCCTGGACCTCTAGGGCGAACCATAGTTAACAGAGATGACATGGTTAGGAAACTCGTCAAATTACAAACCAGCTAACAATTGAATGGGATTTATGTTGAACGGTACCTGACCGTGCACAAATCTTTTGTTTTACGTTCATTAATATTTCAGAAACACGGTTTGGAGATTAAGCCCAAGCATTACCATTGGTCGATTCATAAAACTACAATATATTCACTAGTCGTGATCGTGCACAAATGCAATCAAAAACATAGAACAAAAGCGAAAGCCGAGTTTCCTAACCATGTCATCTCTATTAACTATGGAGGAACATAGAGCTATCCAGTTTACAAGTAAAATTAGTATTCTGCACATACGTAAAAATCACACGTCTTGCCAACAAGATGTGCTCGCAACAGACTTGTAGCAAGCTTGTCAACAAGTTGTAACAATGTTGTCATTTTATGAAGTTGCTATACAAGGTTGTCGCTCACTACTTGTTAACAAGTTGTTGAATTGCTGGACGATAACAAGTTGTTGGAACAATTGTAACACATCTGTTGAGTCAACAACCTTGTAGCAAGTTGTCAACAAGCCGTTGACAACTTGTCAACAAGCTGGGAACAAGCAGTGCGAACACATCCTGATAACAAGTTGTTGAAACAGCATTGGTACAAGTCTGCTGCAGGTTGGTTATAACTTGTGCGTTTTTACGTGTTTGTAATACAAGGCGATAAAAGGTTCTTCTAGCAACTCTGCAATTCAACTTTATTTTTACTGGGTAGCTCTATCAACTCTAAACTGTTCTTCCTAAAGGGCAGGTAAGGGCCATTCCTAGCTTGATGGTGCATTGTTACTACAGGAAGAAATGGAGCACCCGGAGTCGAACTGGAAGCATTCTTCTCACATGTGACTGAAGCGAAATTATAATCAGACAACTGCATATTGCAGGAATCGAACCTCGGTCACGGTGATGAAAGACATATTCACTAACAACCGTGTAGCAACTTAACGCAGTAACAACACTGTTATAACTTCGTAACAATTTGTACGAACCTGTTGCAACACATGTTGAGACGATGTACGATACATACGCTAACATATAAACCCAGCTTTATAAACAATAATTCGTCCCCTAAATATTATGTAAACAAAATTTTAATGTAGTTCAATTTAGAAAGTTGGACGGCTTAATTTTTGCTTACATTAATTGTAATTTATATAACGCATACAATTTTTGAAACATGATCAATTTTTGAAACATGATCAATTTCGAACGGAAACCAGTTTTATAAGAACGCCTTTCCGTAAAATGTATTTTATAGACTTATAACTTCTTTATATTTTAGTTTAGTTAAGCATGAATATATTATATATTTCGATGCAACATTCATAAAACTCATTTTGCTATCATAAATTCTTTATTTTTGCTACATTTTATATATACATTTTAAAGTCAAAACTGGGGGGTTTTTTTCGGTGTATCAAATCGGCTATTCGAAATTTACGGTGCGATTCTAGAACTGCGCGGTAAGTAATTGAACATCCACAATATAATATAACATGTATTTATATGTAAATATATTGTCCGTTGTCTGCTGCCTTTTTAACGCGACCTGCTTTGCAAAAAATAGACTGAAATATCAGAGAATGTTACTGAACTGTGCAGTTTAAGTTTCTCTACGACAGCTTGATAATTTTGGGAGATTTTGGGGAATTGAAACGGCATTTTAGGGAAACAGAGTGAGAGGAGTCGAATTATTAAAATGCTCATTTGCATTCGATGATTGTTTTGGCTTTATGCAAGGCCAAAGCCTCGTCTAGCTTTATTCGTTCAACTTTCATACATTTCTACGGGTTTTCGGTTCAGAAAAGAAGCTTTATTATTCCTTTTACTGTAAAAGCTTTGCTTAGCCTTTGTCTATTTGTAAAATAACAAACAAACGCTTGTTGCATTCTGTATAATGCGAGGCCGCGAACACATTATATATTCAACTCTATAAATCCAACAGTATCCGTTTACTGTACTGTATATTACACTAACTATTATCATTCCCAGTTGCCCAAAAAGTAGCTCCCCGCTGAAGGATACTATGCTATAAACGCCAGGCATTTTGCATTGTGTTTGAATTCGCTAAGGGCCAGCCGTCGAAATAATATAAAATAGCAAAAAAGGTCTTTGTGTTTACATGTATCGCTGTACTTACTCTGTGCAAGCTTTTGACATAGGGATTCGCGTTATTTGTAGCTGATGTTTTAGACTTTCGACGGTCTTCTGTAGTTGAGATTTTTCCATATTTGTAAAGGTTTAACACACACGTCTTCCCAGCGCGTTTAAGGTCGTTATTCAAGGCCTCCTGGCAACAGGATTGTATTCTTAGACTCGCCCTCTATGGCACAAACGCTAGCGAGAATTCATTATGAAAATTTTAATCAGTTGCTTTGTTGGGAAACATTTGAATACATAATAGCTATAATCGCTCCAAGCAGATGGTCCGTGACGCACTCAGCCAATCAGCTTGCGAGGATTGTTAATTGTACATTCAAATGAGCGTTGGATTGAAAATGTGTTTAATAAACACTAGGTCGTGGACTAGAATTACTTGCATGGCTGCCCCTTGTGTATGTCTGAACTACCTGAAGGAGATTAAAACTATACTTCAACACGGCGGCTTATTGTAGAATACTACCTGCACTGGACCCCCACGTTTGAGATATATTTTTCAGGTAAAATCTCACATCTTGTAACAAGTCTGCCAACAAGCCGTCAACAAGTTGTCTTCGCACTGCTTGTCCCAAGTTGTCAACAAGTATGGAACAACTTGTTAACAAATTGTAACAAGCTTGATGGCATTATCAGACTTGTTACAAGGTTGTTCCAACAAGTCCGTTACATGCTTGATATAATAATATTGTTACAACCTTGAGTTGTCAACCTTGTAACATTCTTGTTGTATCATGGCTGTGACAGACCTGTTAGAACAACCTTGTAACAAGTCTGATAATGCCATCAAGCTTGTTCCAAGTTGTTAACAGCTTGTTCCAAACTTGTTACAACAGCTGGGAACAAGCAGTGCGAAGACAACTTGTTGACAGCTTGTGAACAGATTTGTAACAACTTGTTTGCAGACTTGTTACAATTTGTGCGTTTTTACGCGTGTAGTTCAGACACAAACCACGGCAGCTTATTGTAGAATACTACCTACACTGGACCACCACGTTTGAGATATCTTTTTCAGGTAGTTCAGACACAAACCACGACAGCTATTTCACCTTTGAGAAATATTTTTTTGAGAAACATTTTTCATCTTTTTTCCAGCACTTTTTCCCACCTTTGAGAAACATGGCTAGGAAATAATGTTTCCTGGTTTGTCCACCTTCGGGAAACATGGCTTGGAAACAATGTTTCCGCAAGAATGTTTTCTGGCTGCCCACCTTTTGTAAATGTGGCTAGCAAACAATGTTTTGGCAACAGTGTTGCACAGTACAGGGCTTATGTTTGAGTCGCAAGTGAAAACCGCACAAATCTGAAACATAAACCGGTATTTGACCGATAACGATGTGGGGTGGAACAAGCACAACAAAAACGGGTGCCAATGTTTGTTGCCTCAAACAGACGCATCTCAGAGGCAGTATAGACTTATCTGCCCTCATATAGACATATCTGTCATGTTTCCTCGTTTGTCCATCTTCGGGAAACATGATTAGGAAACAATGTTTTCTGGTTGCCCACCTTTGGGGAACATGACTAGGAAACAATGTTTCCTGGTTTGCCCACCTTCGGGAAACATGGCTAGGAAACAATGTTTCCTGGTTTGCCCACCTTCGTGAAACATGGCTAGGAAACAATGTTTCCTGGTTTGCCCACCTTCGGGAAACCTGGCTAGGAAACAATGTTTCATAGTTTGCCCAACCTTTGGGAAACATGGCTACGAAACAATGTTTCCTGGTTTGTCCACCTTCGGGAAGCGTTGCTAGGAAACATTGTTTTGTGGTTTGCCCACAATGTTACGCTACAATGTTTCTACAACAATATTTCTACAACAATATTCTTGGTTTACCCACCTTCGGAAAACATGATTAGCATTAGCAAACATGGTTTCATGGTTTTTCCATCTTGGGAAACAACGTTTCTACGATAGGTGAAACCCTGGGAAACAGGTTGCAATAACGTCTCTTAGTTTCGACAAAGCTTTATGTTTCCCCGTCAGTAATGAAAACCCTGACAAGCTTGAAAAGCTAAACAGGTATTAAACCGCAGTAGGATGCAATCAACACAACAAAAACGGGTGCCGATCTTTGAAACCATCAAACATACGCTCCAAGACGCAGCGTAGTTTGTCTGTTCTAAGGAAATGTGTATGAGAAAAATCAGTATCCTTGCCATTTTTTGGCAATTTTTTCATCTCACAAGCTGTAGCCTTGCGCATTTAAAGTATGCTAACATCAAGGCGATAAATTGGGGTCTGCCGTTGGCCGGACATAAGCTTGATGCGACTCCGATAGCAACAACCAAAGTTCCAAACCGAATCAAGTGTATGGCAAAGTGCGGAAAAACCGAGGGATGTGTCGCTATAAATTTTGGACCCAACCAAGCGGGCGAGCACGAGTGTGAAATGCTGGAAACGACTCGATATGGATTTTCATTTGCCAATTTAACTGTACACGCTGGTTGGACCTACGTTGGACCCAAGGTATCATGCAGAAATATAAATCCTTATATTATATTATCTTGTTAGGCTTTTGCGCACTTTTATACATTGTTTTGTAACAAATATTGTACAAAGGTCCAGGCCAAAGCTATACAATGTGAAAAAAATCACGAAAAAATCAGCAAAAAAAATAGACAAACCACAAAAATGTAGAAAAATGTCAAAAAAATCGGGGGGAAATCACCAAAAAAATCACATGATTTTTTAAAATCTCGTACACTTTTTAGGAGTGATTTGCCCCACGACTTGGGCCTTTGCCGATATTTTTCTTGCTAAAGGTACGTTCACACACAGCGATTTGTCGGGCCGATTTTAGGTTTATCTGAATCTGTCTGAATGTTAATGACGAATATTTTCAGTTGATGATGTCGCCAGATGACGTTTGCCACGTATTTTTCAAACATCATTAGAGAGTTTAAGCTTCGTGTTCGTACGTCAAACGACAAACGTCAGGTGAAGAAAAATTTTACGTTGTAAGGCAATAAAGAGAAAATGAACATGCTATTTTAAAACTGTAATATATGATGATTCTTTTGAGATAAGAAAGAAAATATGGAGCGAAGAAGTTAAGCGAAAATTCTGCCAAGAAAATTCGACTCTGCCGTTTGCCGTTGCCCTCAAACGTGAAGCTTAAACTCTCTATTAACGTGCATCTGAAATCGGCCGACAAATCGCTGTGTGTGAACGTACCTTAAACCACAGAATAGAGACGTATTAATCTGTGCTTAAACATACCCAGAAGGCAACAAAGAAATGAATGGGAATAATAGTATCGATGAAGACTGAAGTGAAACGCAGGCCATGTTCACTGTTTTTCTGTGCGTACATTTCAACATAACATGGCTCTTTGGAGAGATTGCGTTGCAAGTTGCAGCAAAAATTACCCCCGAGTAACATAGCCTTGTTTGCTCCAATAGTTCTAATGTTGACCAGCATGTCCGGCAACTGGTGCCCCATATTACTGAAAACCGCCAATATCTATGGTTTTAAGCATGATATATAGATTAAATTTTAGCTTTATAGAAAATGGTGTACATATACCAAGCCTATATATAATTTATGCGTTAAAATATTTCCATTTCAGACTAAATGCGACAAGAACCCATGTTCCAACAAATTGCTGTGTTTTGCAAGAGAAACTAAAAATGATCACATATGTTTGGATCTAAGGAAAGGTATAAATATCCTAGTCAGAGCCAGTTAAATAAAGTTAGTTTAGTTTAGGTTTCCTCCTGTAGTAACACTAGACCAATAAGGGCTGATCCTTACTGCACCTCTAGGACTAGGGAGAACAGTTTAGAACTGATAGAGCTATTCAGTATAAATAAAGTTAGTTTAGTTTAGATAGATTTCCTCTTGTAATAACACTGGACCAAGAAGAGATGGCTCTTACTGGACCTCTTGGGAGAACAGTTTAGAACTGATAGGACTATCTAGTATAAATAAAGTTAGTTTAGTTTAGGATTCCTATAGCTCTTGTATACAGGTGTATGTACCACAGAATACCGCAAAAATTTACATGTTCCATATCTTTTGTCAAATATATATAATATGGCTTCTTAATATTTTTTTAGTATAGTTTATCGGTGTATTTTTTCTTCCTGGGCCAGGTTTTGGGCTAGATTTCATGGACTTAAATATTTTTTTAATTGAATATTCTGTGGAACAAACTCTAATGTACCACAGAGTACCAGTGCAGAGATAAATAAGCAACGGTTTATCAAATTGTACCAGGATTTGGTGTGTCATGTTGTGTGATCATACTGTAGGATATTGCTAACTTAATTTAGTGAAAGGTAAATACTAAAATCAGTACAGATACAGTGGTGTAACCAAAGAATACCAGGTTTATCAATAATTTTGAAAAATTCAGTTTTTCAATTATAAAATTGATTCCTCGGTGTGATTCCTGTATAGTAATAATGTTGTGTTGCATAGAAAAAGTAGTGATCAACCTAAATTATACTGGTTTGCAAACTTATTTTTAAACTTTCGAATTTTACAGGCATTATGCGGGAAAAAAGTATCAAAAACATAGAATGTTATTTTTTGTTAATCCTGATTATTTTAACAATTTTTATGAAAATATTCATTTTTTGTTTTTTATATGTCAATTAAAACTAAAACTAATATATATTCACAAGAATAAAGTATACAGTATGTTTCCTCCAAATTTTATGAGATCAATAAATAAGACTGGTATTCTGTGGTACCGTGGTATTCTGTGGTACATACACCTGTAGTATAACACTGGAGCTATAAGGACAGACTCTAACTGGACCTCTAAGAACTATTAGAGTATAAATAAATTAAGTTTACGTTTCGTTTCATCCATTCCAGTTTCAACATGTCAAGAGTACAAAGATATTGGCTTCACAAAATCAGGTATATACACTCTAATACAACAAGATGGCCAGCAATTCAAAGCTTATTGCGATATGAAAAATATAGACGGAGCGTGGCTTGTCTTTATGAGGAATAACGCTAAAGATACGGAGATCTTTAAGCAAGATTGGGCAACTTACCAAAATGGATTTGGAGACCTGAACTCGAATTTCTGGTTGGGTAATGAATTCCTGCATCAAGTTACCAAAGATACCCCTCACGAACTTAAAGTGGATCTCTGGAAATCGTCGGCAAGCGGCTTTGTAACGTACACTGGATTTCAGGTATTCACTTTTTCTCGTTTCTGATTGGTTGAATTGAAGATTTTGTTATTGTGGCACTGCAGTTAGTGCACGCGCCTCGCGAAGAGCCTGGGTACGAGGGTGCATGTCTTTTCACTTCTGTGACCTGACTTTTTTATTGCTACTGTATGTACTTGTATGTACTTGTATGTACTTGTATGTACTTGTCTACAATATTGACTTGTACACAACTGTTTCAACAGCTTGTTAGCAAGATGTGTTCGCACTGCTTGTTCTCAGCTTGTTGACAAGTTTGTCAACGGCTTGTTGACCACTTGCTACAAGATTGTTGACTCGACAGACTTGTTACAAGTTGTTCCAACAACTTGTCATCGTCCTACAATTCAACAACTTGTTAACAAGTTGTGAGTGACAACCTTGTAGCAACTTGATAAAATGACAACATTGCTACAACCTGTTGACAAGCTTGCTACAAGTCTGTTGCGAACACATCTTGTTGACAAGATGTGAGATTTTTACCTGTGTCAGTGGTGGAGTCTTGAGTGCCCTCTAATATAGCTTATTAGCAATCACCTTCACTTAGCAAAAAGTTAGCTTGATGTTGCTTGCACTATATTTCAGATTGCAGACAAAGATGATGGCTACCGTCTGTCGTTTAACGCCGACTCCTACGTAGGCGATGGTGGTAATGCCCTGAGAAAGCACAATGACCAGAGGTTCTCTACCCCAGACAAAGATCTAGATAGTGCGCCAGTGCATTGTGCCAAGGAGAGGAAAGTGGGATGGTGGTACTACTACTGTGCTCAGTGTATACCTACCATAGTTTCGATTCACTGGGGAACCTGGAACCCAGAGTTTATTCAACTCAAAATACGGCCAATGAATGTTTAGGACAGCGTTAATGGATTTTTCGATTTTTTGTCTTTCTATGTTTAGGATAAATAGTTCGTCTTTTGGCTTTTTGGTCTATTTGCCAGGAACTCCGGAACAATGCAGATAATACGCCAGGGCCTATTCTAAGAAATCTTCAATAGTGCACTCTTCAGAGAATGGGTATGCCCCTTGACGTACTCTTAAGTACTCGTTTTCAGTGGTAGAGGAAGAAATTGTAACCATAGTTTACGGAGGTGCAGTGATCCTCCTCCGAGAAATTTTGAAATCTGGAGTCTCTGAAATGCCATTTCCTGTATTTTGGGAAAAAGACAACCCGTCTCCCCAACACAAGACCTAGGCGTAACCCCTGCCCCTTTTATTGCCTGTGTTTTGTTGCTATGGCACTTGTAATACGAAATTGAAACTAAAAATTTCAAATTTTCAGTACTGCACACTTTCACATTCAATACTGCACAAAATGTGCAATACTGCACACTAAAATCGGCCCTGTAATACACGAATCGCGAAATTCGGGCAAAAATCTCAGTTAAAGAAAAACATGTAGCTGTGACTGGATGATTTAAAATATGCGTATTAAAGTGTTCAAATGTTCAGTCCTGCATTCGTGATTACATATCACAACAATAAAAACACGAATGCGTGACTGAACATTTGAATACTTTAATACGCATATTTTAAATCATCCAGTCACAGCTACATGTTTTTCTTTAACTGCGATTTTTGCCCGACTCAGAACGCGTCATTTGGATGCGCGCCGAATTTCGCGATTCGTGTATACGCAGCTTTTCGCACGGTAATTCTTATTGTATCAATTTGACAATTGCTCCTTTCTTTAGAAAACTTCCGTACAATTGGAGGAGGTTTTTGAGCAGCTGTATACTAACTCAGCGAGTTTGTGGCCTGCCAATGGAAAGCCCCAGTTAACAGCGTTTAGCTGTTTTTTGGTCATTAATTGCAGCTCCTGCTTGAGAGCTTTTAAAATCCGAAACGAATGATAATAAGTATAGAAGTCTTGTCATTTTAGCAGTAGGTCTGTCAATGCCAGATAGACGGCGCTTGTTTCAGTTGTTTGAGTATTTTTACCAGAGGACGGTGAGAACTGTCAACAATTTAATAATTGATCTGCATTTTAGCAAGTCGTGGTTAGATATGTTAACCGCATTGTTTTTTGTGTAAATATATCAATAAATCGGTAATAAATTAATAAAACAAAAATTCTATTATCACCACGTAAACCTACAGGGAGCGTATTTTATTATACCACCAGTAATTTTTGGTCAACCGGACTGGTGTAACTGGTGTTTTGAAAGGAAAAGATAAAATATTTTATAACAAACAAACTTTGGTTACAGACGGGCGGACATACATTATTTTATGCTTACATTTGGTAGATTGATTCCCCACCCCCCTCCCCTCCCCGCAAATTTGTCGCCGCAATAATAATTCCGCACGCGCTAAACAAAATGTCCGCATGTCCGCGACCAATATTTCCGCGAGTTGCTGCTGAATAGCACAGTACAGTTTGTTGTTTTCAGATCAGTGTCAAATCGGCTCGGAACGTAGTCGAATCTAATCGGAAATTTCCGACCCATGTCCGTGCACGTGGAACAACAATTCAAAAAGCTTCGTTGCAGAAAATTTTCAAAATACTTGCGCATAAGTTTTAATAAACGGAGAGTTTCAGGCTATTTTGTGAAAGATATGGTTTATGCACGCAGGTTTCAAGTAAGTATATATAACACGCTTTTATTTGTATGTATTTCAAATTAAGAATACAAGAAGTTGGCAGTCGCCTTTAGTAAAATAGTTAATGTGTATTTGCACTGCAGCTTGTTAGGTTGTTCCAAGGCCAGCTTGTGGCGAGTTGTCCACGACCTAATTATAAGTAAGCTTACTACAAGTCTACAATGGCTATGTGTATCTTCGTTGATGAACAGTCGCTGGTAAAAACATTGTTTATTCTCACATAAAACATTCATGTTTGTGAAGAGCATTTTGGCAGGTTTTAATCTGATGATTATCGTGTTTATCTACACGTAAAAATCTCACATCTTGCCAACAAGATTTGTTCGCAACAGACTTGTAGCAAGCTTGTCAACAAGTTGTAACAATGCTGTCATTTTATCAAGTTGCCACAAGGTTGTCACTTACAGCTTGTCAACAAGTTGTCGAAATGCAGGATGATAATAAGTTGTTGGAACAACTTGTAACAAGTCTGTTGAGTCGACAACCTTGTAGCAAGTTGTCAACAAGCCGTTGACAACTTGCCAACAAGCTGGGAACAAGCAGTACGAATGCATAACAAGTTGTTGAGACAGCATTGGTACAAATCTGCTGCAGGTTTGTTACAACTTGTGCGTTTTACGTGTATTAGGCTTTATACACTGATTGACTGAGCTAATTGAAACCTTAAAATGGTTTGTCCAACACCGGATCCCAATGTGTAACCGCTATTTGTTCGACACAGTAGCTGAATTCATATTGGAAGATGGATTTCCGTCTAAGACGGGAAACTCGTCTGACAGATTTCCATTTGATATGAATAACCATTGCACAAATAGATCTGCAAATTCCGAAACCCTTAATCCCAGTCTCTTTTCAATGTTACCAGCTGAAACCCATCTCTAACTTTCCCATCCTTTGACAGGAATGTTAGACGGAAAAGTTGAGATGGAAAACTCGTCCTGAATAAATTAACCTGAACCTTGCCTCTTCTTCCTAACCCCTTCCCTAACTCTAGCAGGTCCTAACAGATCAGGCCACCTGTTCTGTGTTTATGTACATGAATTCTGAGTGCTATTCCAACCTATGTGCAAGCGATTACAAGGCAGATACCTAAATCACTTGACTACCAAGGATTTGCTTCAAATCATTGATATTTATGTGGTATCATTTTAGCATGTTGAAAGAACGAGAAAAATACTTGTCGGACAAATAGCATTTCCATTTTGGGATCCAGTGTCTGACGTATAACCACTGCGGCAGTGGCAGACACTACGGGGGGACAAGAGGGGCGATCGCCCCCGATAATTTCTCAAAGCCTTTTAATGATAGCTTTTAAGAACTGAGATTTGCAGCAGCAAAAAGATGGTTATATGTTGACAACCTAAGTTTGCACCCCCAATATTTTGTGAAGTGTCCGCCACTGCATATAGCCTGCTCGCAGACGTTGTTTTTCTCACGCCAAGCTACGAAAACCAAACGTCTGCTGAACCAAGCGCCAGAACGAGTTCTGCTATTTCACAACATCTATTTTGATCGTCCAATCAGAATCTCTGATATAAAAGCGTGATTCTTGTGAAAATGCATAAATTAATTATAATAATTTGCTCACAGCTTTGTTGAACTCCATATTGAATTTAAAATTATGCTAATTATGCTGAATATACCGCGAAACGTCACTTTCCAGAATTTGGAAGGTAAATTCTGATTGGTTGAGGGAAAAATAGCAGAACTCGTTCTGGCGTGTTCGGTTCAGCAGACGTTTGTTTTTAACAACGTCTGCGAGCAGGCTAGCCACTGCACTGCGATGTTTCTATATGCAACTGTTCATCCTCAGATGCAAACATGTATACATTAATATACTTGAACGCGTGGTGTATACTCTAACAAAGATTCAGCAGTGGAGTTGAAGTTCTTATTGTTTTTTTGTCAGGTAGTTTTATATCCTACTCCACCGCCGAAACAATCTAATATAATTACAGTTATATAAATACATTATCTTAGAACTATTGCACTATCTATTAGTTTTACACACTCTTGGTTATAAAATGTAGCTCAAGACATAAATATTGTTTCTTGATAGACAGACTTAACATGATAAACAAATAATGCATGTCCAACAATGGCATGGAGTCTCCTGGCCTCAAAATGTGACTGGATGGCTATCTTGTTTTCAAATCGCGAGCGAGTTGACACAAAGCACATGGCATGCATAAGCAACTTAGAAGGCTATCTGTGCAGACTGAGCCCTGAAAATGAAACATAAAGTTTGTCGGTAAGTCAATCACATTAAACATTACTTTTTTATGAGAATTAATGTTGTTAGTACAATATTATTATACAGTATTATATATGATAAAAGTACCAAGTAATGTGCGAGTGCATGTAGATTATTTGATCAATAAGTCTTCATTGATATTAATCGACTTGGTATTAAATTTGTCAACCAGATTTTATTCCCTGGTTACCATGCACTTGGGCGACTAAAAATTTCCAATTCCAACCAGACAATCTTACCCCTCAAGTAGACAAGTCTCGTGTACATTTGAATGGTTGAAATATTATCTAATACAGTAATACTATACCTGTATTTCATGTTGTGTGCGATGTTTTGTCCTGAGCGATGCTGGTCCTATGCAACCGGCACAGCAACACTCGTTCATTTTAGTGCTTAGTTTACAAGCAAGTATTGGAGTGCAAAACATGCCAAGACAACCTGTAGTTAATTCAATATATAACATAGAGCGATCTTTAGTTTATAAAAATGGTTTTCGGTTAGGGTTGGGGTTAAGGTCGTGTTAGCTAGGGGTAGCAATACTCGTTCATTTTATTGCTCAGTTTACAAGCAAGTATTGAAGTGCAAAACATTCCACGAGGCCCAAGACAATTGTAGTTAATCAGAAAGAGAGAGCTTTTTATGTGTTTGTTAGAGAGGTGTGTGGGGGGCAGACATTTTGTCTGGGGGGGGGGGGTGCCAACATTTTGTCTGGGGGAGTGCCAACATTTTGTCTGGGGGGGTTGCCAAAATGTTTTTGAGGCCAAGAAGAGAGGCCAAACATCAATCAGGGTAGGTCAGTTGTACATTTACACCAAGAAAAAATACCTGGGTGTAAATGCAATGTATTCCCTGTCACAGAACAGAAAATTAGGTAGAGATCGGAGGTTGGGTTTTTCTTACTTTTCTAAAACTATCATTTCAAACACCATGATGACAAATCGTACAGAATGAAAACAAATAGAAGCTCACATTTCTTGAATGTGTTGTTGTTTGGGGTTCAGGTCATGAAAATTTGTATGTCACTGAAAAATATATTGGGCGAAAAGGGGGGTTGTCCAAAAATATTCTTTCAAAATGCAAAATCCTCATAGCCCCCCACCACGTGAATTATGAACGCTCGCTAAGAGAGAGAAAGGTTTATTAGAGAGAGGTATTTAATAAAGCCAGTTTAAACTTCGAGAAACATGTGTCGCGTGAAATTTCGCTACGCGACATTGAAAAGTGTGCGCGCTCGAAGCCATGTCAAATATGTATATTTCACTTGAAATCAAGACGACTGTAAGTGTTGCGCGTCATACAACACGCATTTCAATACGGTTCCCGCCTCCCGGCGCACTTCAAAATTTTGAGAGATACGTGACCGCGACAAAAACGTGGCTTACTGCAACGCATTTTGGAGAAATGCTTTTATTAGGCTCCGTACTCAAATTTACACGATTTCGGCTATTGCGTTCACACGGGAACACATCTAACCCAGTGGTGTAGCGGTTCTGGAACGTTAACAGGGGGGGGACGTTATCAGATCGATGTCATCAGAACGTTATCAGATCGATGTCGTGAAGCTATCTTGGGAATTAGAATTCGGGTACTATTAATTTTAACGCATTTTAGTCTGAAAGCAATTTTGCGTTCACACGACCAGATTCTCCTCTTGACGTATGTGATTTACTGGATTTGTTGACAAGAGTAAGGCTATTACATTGAACTATAATAGACGTCGACTGGAACGCTAACGCAGGGGGGGGATTGAAGCCAGCTTAATTCAGTTTTTCTGAGTTTGAGTTGAAATACTTAACGCCGAAGTCCTAACATTGGGCTGTATATGAAATTGAAGCTATTAAAAAGTTATATTTGATGTAAAAACTTCAAGACTTTACGTAAAAGGGGGATACTTAAAACTTTGAAGGAAAATTTGCCGTATTTTACAAAATTGCGGTTGTTTTTGTATTTTTTAAGTATTTCCATTTTGCCTAAAGTCTTGAAGTTTTTATATCAAATAGAACTTTTTAATAGCTTCAATTTCATATACAGCCCAATGTTCGGCGTTAAGTATTTCAACTCAAAACTCAGAAAAACTAGCTTGGCTTCATCCTATTATCAGGGTTGCCGTATTGAGTTAGCGTTCCAGTTTGTATATATAGTTCAATGGGCTATTGGCTCATACATGGCAAAAAGTGTAGTTGTTGCTGTATTGTGTGAAATCACATACGTCGGGAGGAGAATCGCATCCGACAAATCGGATCGTGTCAACAGACCTTTACAATGTACTTACACGAGCCCATGTCACCACAACAGCCACACAGTCCAGAACTCCATACCTCTGGTGCGGACGAGGGTGGGACCCCCTCAGTAGGTGGGGCAACATCAAGTGCTGCTTGTTCAGGCTGCTCCGTCACAGCTGGTTCAACACTGGCCATCTTGAAAAAACTAGAATAATTCATTTTCAGTTCTAATTTGAGAATATGTAACTAGAGGGTACTCGAAGTCAGGCCATATTACACGGAGTACTTGCAACGCAACTTCTGCACAGAGCCATGTTATGTAGAAATATATGCGCAGAAAAACATTGAACATGGCCCGCGTTTCACTTCACCGATATTATCATTCTCATTCATTTCTTTGTTACCTTCTGGGCATGTTTAGCAAGAAAAATATCGGCAAAGTAAAACGAGATTCGTGCTCACAATTTCTCTGCAAATAAACTTTTTACTTAACATCGCTCTGTGTCCAAAATTGCATTGCGTTGCTTCCGTTTAAACAGCCCAGAAAAGCGAGAATCAAAACTTGATCGATTTATCCTTATAGCTTTTTACCATTTTAGAGGCTCTATTTTCTGTGGGAGCATGCCCCCGGATCCCCTAGATTTCGCCTATGAATAAATCTAAATGGGTACACATTCGTGTATTTCTAGTTGCGAATGAGGGGGGGGGGGGGTGTTAAGAGAGAGATGGCCTTAAAATGTACACCTCAAAGCATCAACGTGGATCAGTGCGCTTACAGTAAAAACAAACATGCGAATGTAAACATCATTTATTGTTGACATCAGTCTCCATGACTGTATTTACAGTTGTTTACTCGTTGCTTAGTTACGTTATTTGAAATTTCTTTGCAACGGTTACTTGTGTAAACATTACACATGCAAACTTTTGCAAAATTTTAGGTAACGAAGCAAGCCCTATATAGCACATCCTAACTTTTAAATCTGAAACGCAAAACTTAGGAATTTGAACGTAGCAATTTCTTTGCATAAAAAATTAGGTTAATTCGCATAAAGTTAAGTGGTAAGGTCTGAAACAGTTAGACTATAGTTGACCTTATCCCAAAAAGTTTAATATGAATATCTCAGACGTGGGGATTCAGTGCAGGTAGTAGTCTACAATAAGCTGAAGTGGTTTGTGTCTGAGCTACCCGAAAAAGATATCTCGAACGTGGTGGTTCAGTGCATGTGGGTAGTGTTTTATACAACAAGCTGCCGTGGTTTGTGTCTGAACTAACTAAAAAAATATCTTGAACGTGGGGATTTAGTGTATATGGTATTCTACAATAAGCTGCCGTGGTTTGTGTCTGAACTATCTGAAAAGGATAGCTCAAACGTGGTGGTCCAGTGTAGGTAGTATTCTACAATAAGCTGCCGTGGTTTGTGTCTGAACTATCTGAAAAAGATAGCTCAAACGTGGGGATTTAGTGTAGGTAGTATTCTACAATAAGCTGCCGTGGTTTGTGTCTGAGCTGCTTCAAAAAGGTTAAAGTCATTTTGACAGTCTAGCGAAGTTAAGACCGTTAGACAGAGGGTTGTGAATAGTAATAGCCAAGTGCGGCCTATTTTTTAAATATAATATTTTTAAAAAAACATTCTGCTAAATTTTTAAAAGGCATATGAGATTATTTGTCAAGTTACAGCTTACCTACTGTTTCAAGAAACCTTCTGTCTTCAAAAAGTACTTGAATTTTTCGTTGAGTTAAGTCGCGTTTGTCAATTGACCGTTTGCCTTGAGACTTGTTGTGGAAATGGATCCTAGCTTAATCGTATTAAGCTTTTAACATTGTCAATCATAACGACATAAGCCTTCCGCCCAGTGCAAGATGTCGTTAGACATATATAAAAGCTTGTACGTGGGCCCTTGCCTGACTGTTTTTAGCGAATGTCAAATGCAAACATCCAGAATGTTGAGTTTTTGTCTTACTAGGAACAGAAAATGGGATTTTCGTATATTATTTTTGTGAAAAAATAGTTTACAATAATTTTCCCCCGGCTTGTGTATACCGTCGCTATAGGGATAAGGTGAAGTTGACGGCAAAGTTCAAGCGTTCAAGGCTAGACTGCTTGGAATGATTTATGTTCAAGTCCAAGGGCAAGGGTGAAACGAAATTTGCATAAAGCTTATCGTTACCAGTACCTTAGTTCTGTAGGATTGCATATTTCTAAAGTAGAATGGTCTCTATACTATAATCTTGGACAAAACGTGCGTCGCAAACGACCTCCAAACAACTGTTGGTAATTTACCATGACATAAACTCAACATTGAGTTGAGAGAATGTGGGGGCTTATGAAGAGCAACATGTTGTAATAAGATGGAATTTATCAATGGGGTATATGCGAATTCTATAAAAAGGAAAAGTACAATCGCAAACAATAATGTGCAAGGTAGCAGCTTAATTATACATGAAGAATCATTATAAAATAACATGTATATAACGAGTTAAGAAAAGCTCGCAAAATCACTCGCCTTCGGCTCGAGATTTCGCGCGCTTTTCTTAACTCTCGCAACATTCCCGCGTGTTTGGATCAGGCCATCCAAACACGGAAACCATAAAGTAATTGTATATTTCACATTGCACCTTCTGCAATTTCGGACACAGAGCGATGTTTGGTAAAAGGTATATATACTAGTTCGCAGAGAAATTGTGATCAACAAAGTTAAAGAAATGGTGAGAATGCTCATGTAATATTGATGAAGTGATACGCGGGCCATGTTCAGTATTTTTCTGTGCGTACATTTCTACATAACATGGCTCTGTGCAGAAATTGCGTTGCAAGTTGCAGCAAAAATCGCCCCGCGTAACATGGCCTTTAGAGAACAACTTGAAATTCAGTGTTGTAAATACTCGTTGCTAAAGTAACGCGTTGCTAATTACTTTTTGAGTAATTTTTCGGTAATTTATTACTTTCTGTACGAAAGTAATTTTGTAACGTTATTAATTACTTTTTGAAGGTAACGAGTAACATTTTGCAAAAGTAATTTTGCGTTACTTCTGTGTAAGAAGTTCTTCTTCGAGAGCCTGCAGTGTTACTGATCCGCGATCACATCGTAGATCATGGTAAATACTTCATGACATTGTACTGTCGCGTAGCGTTGCTTTGGACAGTGCGAAAACAATATGAATATGGATGAATCTAAATAAAAATATTATCTTATAAAGAAAAAAGTAATCTGAAAAGTAATTAGTAATTAATTACTTTTTAACAAGTAATTTGTAATAATTACTTTTCCGGAGAAGTAATTGTAATTTTTACTCGTTACTTTTTTTTTGGTAATTTTTACAACACTGTTGAAATTTGACATCTGTTGCCTCGAAAGGAGTATTTGAATCGACATAATATAGGCCTTTTGCAATTTTGGTCACGTGATCCCATCTCCCTTAAAACGAGCAGCTTGGTCAAAATGAACCCCAGAAATGAAAAGCGCACCTCAATATTAAATTAGCAAAGCTTTGCCCATGCACCAGAGCATTTCCCATACAAATCCTAAGATAATGTTGAATGCCATTTCTTTCTTATCGCTTATTATAAGCTGAAACTCTACAGTTTTACTAATATTGAGGTGCTCTTTTCATTTCTGGGGTTCATTTTGACAGGGAGATGGGGTCACGTGACCAATTGCTATCGGCTAACGACTAACGTTGCTATGCGGCATAATTGCATATGCAATGACATTTCACTCCACTCTCCATGCAACAATAACACAAAAAATGGAGTATTTACTTGCACAATTCTATTCTTTAATACAGTGTAACATAATCTAAAGATAGACAGTAAGTTTATGAAAGTAATTGCTGAATATCATGAATATATATTTATATCGCAGTCGGTCTTTATTCTGTATAATTTTCAGGACTGGAAGCATCGATCTCTCTCGCCATTTGACAAAGCGCACATTGATAACACCAGCACATGATGTATGCGTCCTCGCATATTGTACCCTGAAAATTGTGTGAACATTAGCATTTATTATGTTATTTTACTCTGTGCGACAGCAGATGATTTTATTCGTCGAGTGGAGAGTGTTGTGTGTTAGTTGGTAAATTTTGGCTACTGAATGATGTTATAAGGTTTAACGTAGACTGGTTAAAATACTTACAACAATGTCATATTCGGTGCGTATTTTTGTTCTGGTTGCCACAGGATAGCAGTTTGTCGTACAACAACATTCATTTAAGCTACAGCTTATTGTCATTGCCAGACAGCATGGGCATATAAAGCCTAGTAAACCTGTATGGACAATCGAGATAATTTGTTAATGAGATTGCTTGTGAATCAAAAATGATGGTAGCGATGATGATGGTGGTGATTTCGTGATGATTATGATAGTGGTGATTAATATGATGGTGATGATGGTGGTGGTGATGATGGTAGCGATGATGATGGTGATGAAGTTAGACTGTTAGTGATAATTATGATAGTGGTGATCAGTATTGGAGTGATGGTGGTGGTGATGATGATGGTTCTGATGTCGATGGAAATTGTAATGATGGTGGTGGTTGTGATGGTGATGGATGGTAGTGATAATGATGATGTAATCCGTGATGATAATTATTCATCATAATCATCATCATGCTCGTCATCATGCTATTGGGGGCGGAATATGTGATTTTTAAGATAACGATGTCATCAGAAAATATTTTAGATTTACTCACAAGACGACCAGTCATCGAAACACGAGAACAGCCCAGTAGACCAGTGTCGTTGAGATCTCTCATCTCTACCGCCAAATACCTCTAAGACCCCTTGACCACACTTGTAATTGTTCGCCCCTTCAACTTGGTGCATTGTCGATTGAGGTTGTTGTGTTACTGCCGCGTATGGTAGTTTAGCCATTCCTGTGATCTTGGGCATTGTATTACCGTTGACGTCGTGGTTGGTGTCACGTGATGACGACGTCATCTCGATGCTGGGGGTCGGCTGGGATGTTTCTAACACGGGGTTTATATAGCGGGGTATCATCATTGATTCATGGCCGTCTTTGAGTGCCAGAGGGTTTGTTGTATCGTTATTCATTGTTGTAAGAGGGTCGCACGATGTTACGACGGCTGTTGCGTGTGGTATAGAGGTAATGAACGAAATTGTTAGGTTTAATTGGCCGTTAATTTGAGCAACTTAACCTTACATGAGTAATTTACGTATAGACACAACCGGGAAGAGATATATTTCTCTATATACTTACCCTATGAGTATCAATACTTGTATGCACTATGCAGGCGAACAGCATAAGATCTATTTTTGCATCGTTGCATCTATACAATTTTAAAAATAGGAAGACAACAAAAATGTATGTGACTTGCCTGATACTTCTTTTCTTGTCGCTCTTCTCAAACTATGTGTATAGTATATACAATTCACTTTATGTTTTCAACCATTCGGGCCGTTCATGGCACTTCTTGCAGCACAACAAGAATAGACAAATTTGACTAACGTTTGTTTGTATACCCAATTCACAACTTTGGATAACTCACATGCCTAGTTACTATTGTTCTAGTTTGCGAAAACATAGAATAAAACAAAGGTAACTAAGCATATTAGAATGATCTACATGAGTGAATAGCTCTGATTCACTCGTGCGAGTTAAGCAAGAACCAAAACAATGAACCGCAGTGAAGAATGCAACTTAAGCAATCGACATAGTAAATCGTGACAAGCATTAAAATTCTTTCTGGACTCTGGTTTGTCTTTGCAAGCCCCAGAAGTAACGTTTTCTGTTGTATCCTTGCTTAATTATAAGCTTATCTTACTCCTGTCCTGTGAACTGGACTTAACTGGCGATGAAACAAAGCATGCAGAAGCTTACGGAGAAAGTCAGAAAGAAATCTTATTGAATTTGTTTTTGTTCTGGCAAAACTATGCATCTTTTTGTTTTGCCTTTGGTCTCTTATGGATAATGCTATTTAAACTCCAGTCGGAGAATGAAAATGAAAAGCACACGTACTAGCTAACCTTTGTACTCTGTATTTTAATATGAAAATCAGTTACACAAACACAATGTATACATTTCTATTTTTCAAGTCAAGATTATAAGTATCTCTGCTTATCGATATATTATCGTATAGACAGTCTATGAACACTTTCTGGATTTGCTTAATCATTGTCAGCCTTCTATCTCGAATCATTGTCTCATGTGTGTACTCTAAGAAAATTCAAAGGTGTCTATTACTCTATCTATGAAATGATCACGACTATATGATGTTTGTGGGTGCCAATGTAAGAGTATATAAATGTGTAAATGTTTACGCCCGAGTGTATGTTTCATAGTTGCTTGATTGCATTCCGTGCAAATTTATTTCTCGTTGCATTTGGCACATAGCACAGTAATGGCAGCAAACTAAAGCACAGCAGTCGTTAAAGATGCTTCCCTATAAAGCGAAAAAAGAGAGAGAAATTAAAATTGATAAAGAGAATTTGTTACCCAGTTTAGAACTTTCAAATTTGGTGAAAAAATACCCATTTTTAATAACCATTGACAAGTAAAATATTGGCATATGCCATATGACAGAGTAAAATAACAAATTATAGAGCGCATTGTGGCGCATTGCGGATTAATGGGTTAGCAAGAGACGCGGGAAGCCATAACGTCCAACACTACCCCCGCCCCCTGATGGGTAAAATTGCCCGCCATTTGATGGAGTAAAATAACGCTTGGTAACATCTTTGCTACCCAACTCACAACATTGGATAACATGCTTAGTTTATGACATGCTTAGTATTGTTTTAGTTTATGAAAGCAAGCCAGTTCGTAGTGTCGAGTGTCGACTGCGCATTCAAATGACGCGTTCTGCATCGGGATAAAATTGCTTGAATCATAACATGTAGCTGAGACTGGAAGAATTAAGATATGCACATCGAAATATTCAACTGTTCAATCATTCATTCGTGTTGCGCATATAGCCACAATAGAACTGGGGCCGGTTGTAGGAAGCCCGTTTAGCTTAAACGGTGGATAACTCGAAAATATAGATCAAGTCAAACAACCAAGCTAAAATATTTCAACTTGAATAGAACAATTATATTTGCAACTACATATTAAGGGCATAAGATTTAAGTTCAGTCATTCACCAAATATGTGAAAGTGTTTTTTAATTTTGGCTTATCCACCGTTTAAGCTAAACGGCCTTCGTACAACCGGCCCCAGTCCATTAAATATTTTTGTACTAGCGTATGTTGTCTTCTGTGTGAAGCAAAATAAAGAAATGTGCACTTAAAAATAAATTCTCTAATTTAAAGCGATTCAACCGTGCGGAAACTAATTGTTCTTCGAACAACTTTTGCAGAAACAAAGAACGATTTAATTTAATTGATGAAATTAATGATTGAACAGTAGTTGAATACTTCGATATGCATATTTTAATTCTTCCAGTCTCGGTTATATGTTATGATTCAACTGAAATTTTACCCCGACGCAGAACGCGTCATTTGGATGTGCAGTGGAAACTCCGAACTGGCTTATTGCCTATTGGTCTGTTGAAATACCTGAATGTTATGTCGTGCTCGTATCTGTGTTCGCAGGGCAACTGGACAGCAGACACCGACACAGAAACACTCGCCAGCAGCACCGCTGACCTGGCATTCAATGATCGGTATACCACATAGACATGAACATAAGCCAACAAGGCCTGGAAGAAAAATTAAGGTAAATGAATGTAACAGTCACCCATTGTCGAACAGCAATGTTATTTATTGCGGCGTTATTGAATAGAGCACGTAATTACAGCACATAACCCAGAGCTCCACCCTCTAGGACCTTGAACAATACCCCCTCCCCTTGCCTCTCTCTGCCCCTGACTTACACACTCCACAGTCATCAAAGCAATCACATATCCCAGAGCTCCACCCTCTAGGACCTTGAACTATACCCCCTCCCCCCTTGCCTCTCTCTGCCCCTGACTTACACACTCCACAGTCATCAAAGCAATCACATATCCCAGAGCTCCACCCTCTAGGACCTTGAACTATACCCCCTCCCCCCTTGCCTCTCTCTGCCCCTGACTTACACACTCCACAGTCATCAAAGCAAGCACATATCCCAGAGCTCCACCCTTTAGGACCTTGAACTATATGACTTACACACTCCACAGTCATCAAAGCAAGCACATATCCCAGAGCTCCACCCTTTAGGACCTTGGACAATACCTCCTCCCCTTGCCTCTCCCTGCCCCTGACTTACACACTCCACAGTCGTCAAAGCAATCACATATCCCAGAGCTCCACTCTCTAGGACCTTGAACTACAATTGCTGCAGGTTGCTGTTGTATTACAACTGTTGTATTCGTGTTATGCATGGTGCTTGTGGGTTGTTGCTGGAAGGGAGGTTGGGGATACGCACCCCCCATGGGCTGTTGGGGATAAGCTGCACCTGGATGAGGTGTGGGGTATTGAGGAGGGGTGACCTGGTTGTCAGGTTGCGGGTAATATGGCGTGTTAGAGCTCATATCATTTTTTTCTTGGTCAGCTCCTGGGTTGTACATCTTGAAACTTGAATATCTAATAAGGAAATGTATTAGACCCTGTTTACAATAGAGCAAAAGATTCCGAATTCGCTAAAGTTACCGGATTTGAGTATTTGGACATGTAAACAGTTTACACTACAACAGCATGGAGATAGGTTTTCGGATACGACCGTTTACACAGCTCCATTCATATAACTTTCTATAATTTCGGTTGTCGGATTAGTATATTAGTGAATATTCTCTGTTAATAAATTTAACAAATGCTCAAAAAAGCTAAGGTCGGTATAAAGAAGTGAAGAAAGTACTTACAGCCGCCAGAAATGGTTGCAAATTCGTTTTCGGATACAGCTCAAAAGACAAAACCGAGATGATTTTCTATCGGATTTGTCGCTGCGTGTGTAAACGGTACTAAAATCGCTCTAGTGTGAACGGGGTCTAGTGAGTTTATGGTAGCCTATAACCTGTGTTTCACTAAGCACAATACTTAAAGGGCTCATCAAAGCCTCGTAGAATTTGGCTATCGCTGTTGCGATTCCCTTGCCACCTTTATTGTAATTCGCAATTTATTTTTTGTGTCGATGTAGTATAATTTTCTTGCTTCTCAAAGTGTCAACTTTTCTGAAGTAATTGACCACCGTCTGCTGCCCCGCAACTGAGTTTCAACCAAAATCGTACCTGGCAAGTTTATAGCGGTACGTTTGTTTATCTTCCTACTAGCAAACATGCGGCTCAATCACTTTTTGGAAAAGAATAAAATTATGAATAAGAACCAAATAGGATTCAGACAGAACAGCAGATCATCTCTTGGTTTTAAAGACCTTGATAGATGTTTATAAGTCAAAACGTAAGCCCATTTTTGCTTGTTTCATTGTCCATTGACTTTAAAAAGGCTTACGATAGCGTTTGGAGAGAGGGTTTATTCTTTAAACTAATTACACATGGTTGCGCATCATGTCGAGTATGTACTATGATGTGAATACTTCTGTTAAACTACAAAAAGGTATTACTCCTTCCTTCAAGTCTTACGTGGGAGTTAAAGCCTCTTACAGACGAGCAAGTTTTCTATGACAAGTTTTTATATGACAAGTTTTATTTGCTCGTCTGTATACGCAACTTTGGCAATTTTTTCTATGACAAGTGTACTTGTTCAAAAGCTAGCATGCTAGCTTTTGAACAAGTGTACTTGTCATAGAAAAAATTGCCAAAGTAAAATTTTGCTCGTCTGTATGGGTCAACAAGGAAAACTTGTCAAAGTAATTTGAGCACTTAGGTACGGTTGGTCAGCAATCTATTGTTGTATTCGCTATCATTGCGGTCAAAAAAACAAAAACTTGTCATAGAAAATTTGTTGTACGTACACACGTGCGATTGGCAAATAAAACTTGTCATATAAAAACTTGTCATAGAAAACTTGCTCGTCTGTAAGAGGCTTAAAACAAGGATGCAATCTTAGTCCAACTCTCTTTAACATTTTTCTAAACGATATACCTAATTTATTCAATAAGTCATGTGCTCCAGTTAAACTTGGTAATATAGATTTAAACTGTCTTCTTTACGCAGACGATTTAGTTATATTATCTGAGTCAAAGTCTGGACTGCAGAATTGCCTTACGAAACTACAATCTTACACGAGGAGGTGGAAATTAAACATTAATCTGAAAAAATAAAAAATCTTACTTTTTGGAACAGCTGCTCAGAGACGTCCATACTTAACATCAACCTGGTTATTTGAAAACAATATTTTGGAACAAGTAGAAACATCCTTATTTGGGCATCAATATTCATTGTAATGGAAATTTTTAAACAAGCTCTAAAATCTTTACATAGTAAAGCGTTACGGGCCTACCATAGCGTTTAAACGTTTTTCGAACGTGGAGAAGATCCCAGTGAAAGCAGTTCTAAAGCTGTTCTCAACAGTGATAGCTCCTATTTTACTATACGGTTGTGAAATTTGGGGACCGTATCTTTTAGGTAAAATAGATTCTTTTGAGAAATTTAAAAGAAAGATTTTTAAAATCTCAAATGATATCGAGAAAATGCATTTAAAATTTTGCCGTCTATGCTGAACTAGGGAGAATGCCTTTGATTTTACAAATATCCAGTATGATAGCAAAATTTTGGTTGCGTATCAACAGCGGGGAATGTCTGTATGGATCTAAATTTACAGCCAGTGTCCTTCACAACATATTTGTTGAATTTGTGTGATATAAAAGTGAGTAATTTGAGAAATTTTATTAAACCTCAGAGAGAGTTGGAAAATTTTTGCCATTATTTGAAAAATAAATGAAGATGACTAAAAAATAAAAAATTTAAAATTTAATTTTTTTTATTCCTGAAGATGACTAAAACCTAGTCGAAACGTAGAATAAACCATTTTCAAATTTACTATTTTCGGAGTTTCTATTGTATTGTATTTTATCAAAATACTCAGTGGTTCCCGCAATTTTTAAACATACACGTGTACATTACCTCACCCATATTACGTTACAATTTTTATACTAACCCAATTAAATGTCACTTGATCTGTCAGTCTCCAACAGTAGCTTTATATTGTAGAATACTACCTAAATGTTGGACTGTAAGCTTTGGGTCTTTGGGATCAGTTAAACTACCTGAAAAATACAACAAGAATGACTTCGACGTTTCGAGCGAAAGCCCTTCGTCTGGAAGTTAGTAGCCAAATGAAGGGTCTTCACTCGAAACGTCGAAGTTCTTGCTGAATTTTTGTATATCATATTTTGTATATGTAGACTTACTGCATATCTTTTTCAGGTAGTTCAGACACAAACCACGGCAGCTTATTGACTTTGTAGAATACCACCTAAATATTGGACCCCACCTTTGCTGAGATATCGGCAACACAAGCAAATACAGTGACTCAATAGTAGGATTTCGATGTTTTAAGCGAAAGCAAAGGCAAGGCTCTACTACGCCAGAGAGCGAAAGCACAAACACCTTTCGAGTACACATCATGACTCATGATTTTCCGAATTTTTTGGTATTTTGAGCAAAATATTTTATTCGTAGATAAAAATGAAAACTACACGTTCAAATTTCATTTAATATATAGGAATTATCATTTAATGTATCCAGTACTGTTTCAGAAATTTAAATTTTCACCATAGCTATAGGGTGTTCTACATGACAAAAGACGACCTTAAAAAACTCATTAATAATTCATGAGGAAAACACAAAGAAAAATTATAACCGTATGTCCGTATCGTGGTTTTATATGTGATAAAAAATCATGTTAATTTACATAAACTTTAGCTTTGATTTTCTCGGCTTTATAGACAATGTTTATTTTTAAAATTACTTCGCCAATGAACTCATAAGATGGGTCGTTTTTTAAGCCATTTAAAACACTCGCAGTTCGTGCTTTATCAGATATAAAACACTCGTGCTGCGCACTCGTGTTTTATATCTGATAAAGCACTCCTGCTCGTGTTTTAAATAGTACTTAAAAAACTCATTAATAATTCATGAGGAAAACACAAAGAAAAATTATAACCGTATGTCCGTATCGTGGTTTTATATGTGATAAAAAATCCTCCTGATTTACATAAACTTTAGCTTCAATTTTCTCGGCTTAGACAACGTTAACGTCACTCCTGCTCGTGTTTTAAATATTCTCAAAGATTTTTGGTATGACAACTCACCGTTTGAATATTATACAATTTCTCCCCTATAACACTGTATACTACTAGGGAGATGCCACGCATCATGGGGCGAGCCTGAGCAAGAGCAATTATAAGATGCGAGCAAAACATGTGTCAATTTGTAACTTTACTATGATTGAGGATTCAGTGCCCATTTTCGCACGATTTGTGTATAATACCTGTTTTAACGGCTTTATATAATATGAACATACATTTTCAGAAATTTCCAGAAAGCGCTATACAATTGCAGCAAGTAATATTGATGCTGAAAAATCGGATACGCTCACACTACTAGAAGTGTGTCAGAAGTCAGAACTGTAAATGAAATAAAAATGAGAATGCTTCAATAGCAAGAGAAATATAATAAACTTTGCGCCGTACACTTCTATGCCTATGGTGTTGTCACCACTGACCTACACGGCCAAAAATCATCAACTTGTTGCAACGTTGATGAAAACAGGATTGAACAATGTTGTGCTGCCCACATTGTTCATAGTTGTCAACAATATTGAACAACATTGTTGAGCCTGAATCAGGCTCAACAATGTTGTTCAATATTGTTGACAACTATGAACAATGTGGGCAGCACAACATTGTTCAATCCTGTTTTACAGCAGGCTCATAATTTTTGCGCGTGTATACTAAGTATAGGTCAGTGGCAGTGAACTCCATAAATTTCTAATATCTGGAACGATAACATTCAATCATTCAGGCGGAAAAAAGTGAAGCCTAAATCCCAGTCCTTTTACGCGGTCCGTACGTCAGTTTCAGTCCCTCAAAAGTCAATTTCACGCGGTCCGTACGTCAGTTTCAGTCCCCCACAACTTATTTACTGCGCGGTCCGTACGTAAACTCTATTTTTGTGTTATTTTTTTGAAAAAAAACAACAGTTTTTTTGCAAATCGAAGTAGTTTCTACTTTGTAACTGGCTAAAAAAGATTACAGAAGGAAAACTAGGAGGAAAACATATCTTTGTCACTGAGTGACTGAAGTAAGTTAGTTTTCTCAGTGTTTTTGTTCAAACAGCGAAAATATTTTGTTTTTTGTCAGTCGTATAAGGCGTATAAGCTAGTTTGTGCAAAAAGTTTATGAAAGCCATAAAAATATGGGATAAAATAAGTTATCGTGCAGGTTTTAACAGCTTTTCAAGTTTTTTTTCTATTTTCGTAACTTATTTTGAACTTTGGCCGTTGTGAAATCAATCACGTTTGATGGCGTAGGCACTGTTATTTTGGCTTCACTTTTCACCCGCCAGTTATCGTTCCAGGTAACCAAATTGAGTTCACTGGTCAGTGGTTGTCACGCGAACTTAATAATGATGTTAAACCGAAATAAAGTTAGAAATAGAAATAAAAGCTTGAATTAACAATCATAATAAAAGTCGAACAGGAAAATCTATCTCGTCAAATAGTCAATGATTTTGAAACTTGGAAGAATCATACATTTATTCGTTAAAATTCGCTAACTGCAGATGTGTCAAACCTGCTTCCGCTTATATATTAATAGAATAATGCGGACAAAGTACAATTTCATAAACACTCTTGTTTGTCAAACTCTATATTATGAATGTTACAATTTAAAGGTAATAATATCTCTCCAACAAATCACACAAATGAAAGATTTGAATTTTGAAAGGTCTATAAATTTTAAGACACTGTCCACTGTTGTTGACATGTGCACACTATTTTATACGAATTTACAATGTAAATGTTTCCATTTGTTAATGGCAACTTTCGCTGCACATACAACCGGTCCCATCCTATTAAAGAACTCCTCAGAATCACAATGCCAAGTGACAACCGTACAATACTGGTACAATGTCAATGAATTCGGAAGCGAGCTCAATTCACCTGGGTTTCGATTTCACACTGAACGTATATAACCGGACGAATACGATTAGTTAACCGTAATAATACGGTTAGTTAACCGTACGAATTCCCGTGTAAACAAACGGAACCGCCGGGACGAATTTGCGTACGGTTCCTAAATCCTTGCGTCCTATTAAAACTGCTAGGGCTAAGATAAAATTGTTCAGTCGCTATCATTCCTTACACTCTACCCACACTGGCAGCGCACGTTCGAGATATTTTCACATTATAAATACTTTAAATTCGGCTCACCTTATTCGGGGTGCAAGATATTTTATCGTTGCCTTTGGCTTTTGAAAATGGTTTATACTGTAAGTCCTTAGTAATGGTGGTCACCTTCGAGCACTTTCACTTTAATGTAAGTGTGTGTACACAAATGCGAAATCCAACCGTGAAATTCGCAATAAGGTGTCATGTTACTAGGATAGGTTCAGTGTCTTGGCCTGGTAAAATTTAGGTACATTTTTAGAGATTTTAATGATTCAGTAATTTTTAAGGTAAAGTTTCGTGTTTGAATGTTCTCTTATGTAATAGAGATGCTAAAAGCCTGAATAAACGATGAAGAAACTCCCTAGCCTGCAAAACCCGCTCATTTCAAACATGGAATAGGAAATTAGTGGGTTTTCAGCATAGTCTCGCGTGGTTATCGCGAATCGTATCACCTGGGTGATTCGATCGAATCACCCACTGCATCCAGTATGACATGCAGCGTAGGGGGTGTATAACTCACATGCCTAGTCATTATTGTTCTAGTTTGCGAAAACATAGAATAGAACAAAGGTAACTAAGCATTAGAATGATCTACATGAGTGAATGGCTCTGATTCACTCGTGTGAGTTAAGCAAGAACCAAAACAATGAACCGCAGTGAAGAATGCAACTTAAGCATCGACATAAGTAAATCGTGAGAAGCTAGCATTAAAATTCTTTCTGGTTTGTCTTTGCAAGCCCCAGAAGTATAACGTTTTCTGTTGTATCCTTGCTTAATTATAAGCTTATCTTACTTCTGTGAACTGAACTGGACTTAACTGGCGATGAAACAAAGCATGCAGAAGCTTACGGAGTAAGTCAGAAAGAAATCTTTATTGAATTTGTTTTTGTTCTGGCAAAACTGTGCATCTTTTTGTTTTGCCTTTGCTCTTATGGTCTATACGGATAATGCTATTTAAACCCCAGTCGAAGAATGAAAATGAAAAGCACACGTACTAGCTAACCTTTGTACTCTGTATTTTTATATGAAAATCAGTTACACAAACACAATGTATACATTTCTATTTTTCTAGTCAAGATTATAAGTATCTCTGCTTATCGATATATTATCGTATAGACAGTCTATGAACACTTTCTGGATTTGCTTAATCATTGTCAGCCTTCTATCTCGAATCATTGTCTCATGTGTGTACTCTAAGAAAATTCAAAGGTGTCTATTACTCTATCTATGAAATGATTACGACTATATGATGTTTGTGGGTGCCAAATTAAGAGTATATAAATGTGTAAATGTTTATGCCCGAGTGTATGTTTCATAGTTGCTTGATTACATTCCGTACAAATTTATTTCTCGTTGCATTTGGCACATAGCACAGTAATGACAGCAAGCTAAAGCACAGCAGTCACCAACGATGCTTCCCTATAAAGCGAAAAAAGAGAGAGAAATTAAAATTGATAAAGAGTATTTGTTACCCAGTTTAGAACTTTCAAATTTGGTGAAAAAATATCCATTTTTAATAGCCATTGACAGATAAAATATTGGCATATGCCATATGACAGAGTAAAATAACAACTTATAGAGCCCACTATGCGCATTGCGGCTTAATGGGTTAAGGTACGTACTACGTTCACACGTTGCGATTTGTCGGGCCGATTTCAGATATTTGAAAAATACGTGGCAAACGTCATCTGGTGACATCATCAACTGAAAATATTCGTCATTAACATTCAGCAAAACCTAAAATCGGCCCGACAAATCGCTGTGTGTGAACGTACCTTTAGCAAGAGACGCGGAAAGCCATAACATCCAACACTACCCTCGCCCCCTGACGGTTAAAATTGCCCGCCATTTGATGGAGTAAAATAACGCTTGGTTACATCTTTGCTATCCAACTCACAACATTGTATAACTCAACAAGGATTTTAAGTGTAAACACTGTATAGTTTAAGGACACCCCTTCAAACAATATAATCTCATAAAACCCGCGGAGCGAAAGCCCACAACGAATAAGATCCTACCATTACGGTAGATACGTTAACCAGAATGAACATAGGCGTAAGCATAATCATTCACCAATCAAAGTACGCAAATGAAATAATAAGATAAAGCAATATATTATCCTACCATGAATAAATCATATCATAAACAGTAATATCCTTCCGCCTCAGTTCCAGTGTCCCAAGGGCTGGAGTCAAATTTATTTGATAGCTGGCGAGGGGAAGGATATTACTGTTTATGATATGATTTATTCATGGTAGGATAATATATTGTTTTTATTGTATAACTCACATGCTTTGTTAGTATTGTTTTAGTTTATGAAAGCAAGCCAGTTCGTATAGTGTCGAGTGTCGACTGCGCATGCATTCAAATGACGCGTTCTGCGTGAGGATAAAATTGCAGTTGAATCGTAACATGTAGCTGAGACCAGTGGAAGAATTACAATCTGCACATCGAAATATTCAACTGTTCAGTTATCCATTCGTGTTTCGCATATAGCCACAATAGAACTGGGGCCGGTTGTACGAAGCCCGTTTAGCTTAAACGGTGGATAACTCGAAAATATAGATCAAGCCTATACATTCATCGAACAGCCAAGCTAAAATATTTCAACTTGAATAGAACAATTATATTTGCAACTACATGTTCAGTCATTCACCAAATGTGTGAAAGTGTTTTTTTATTTTGGCTTATCCACCGTTTAAGCTAAACGGCCTTCACTAGCGTATGTTGTCTTCTGTGTAAAGCAATATAAAGAAATATGCACTTAAAAAAATATTCTCTAATTTAAAGCGCGTCAACCGTGCGGAAACTAATCGTTCTTCGAGCAACTTTTGCAGAAACAAAGTCAAAGAATGATTTAATTTAATTTAATTTTTTTAATTAATTTAATTAGTGAAATTAATGATTGAACAGTTGAATACTTCGATATGCATATTTTAATTCTTCCAGTCTTAGCTACATGTTATCATTCGACTGCAATTTTACCCCGACGCAGAACGCGTCATTTGGATGCGCAGTGGAAACTCCTGACTGGCTTATTGCCTATTGGTCTGTTGAAATACCTGAATGTTATGTCGTGTTCGTATCTTTGTTCGCAGGGCAATTGGACACCAGACACCGACACAGCAACACTCGCCAGCAGCACCGCTGACCTGGCATTCAATGATCGGCATACCACATAGACATGAACATAAGCCAACAAGGCCTGGAAGAAAAATTAAGGTGAATGAATGTAACAGTCACCCATTGTCGAACAGCAATGTTATTTATTGCGGCGTTATTCGCGCTACTAGAGACCTTAAGATTGAGGTTTCAAATTTTTACTTCAAACCTCAAACTGCAGTTTGAGGTTAGACGTCAGAGGTAATACATTTTGAGGAGATTAAGATTGAAGTACAAACTCTGAGATGTTTTTGAGTATAAGCTGCCATCTTGTTTTGAAAGCTGTGCTTTATAGTTTTTTCCAAGCTTAGTTTTTCGTTTTTCGTGTTTCAAAATAAGTGCAATATGAAGCTAAGATGATGTTTTAAACATTTATTCCAGCGATACTAAAATATAGGTTGATATTTTCGAAAAAGATTCTGAGGGATTATTCATACGCGAAAACAATTTCCACACGTTGAAAACCTGAAAATTTACCGCAAATTCGACCGCGGGAATCTAGTCACGTGATCGCTAGCGGTTTGCGGTTCGACGTAATCGTAAACATACGTAAATCTTAAGGTCTCCACTGTTAGTGTTAGCCACTGCTAACCCTTGCACAATATGAAGGAGACCCCCTTATGTATATATGGATGTTTCAAAATCTTTTTGAATGGAGCACGTAATTACGGCACATAACCCAGTACTCAACCCTCTAGGACCTTGAACAATACCCCCTCCCCTTGCCTCTCCCTGCCCTTAACTTACACACTCCACAGTCATCAAAGCAATCACATATCCCAGAGCTCCACCCTCTAGGACCTTGAACTATACCCCTCCCCTTGCCTCTCCCTGCCCCTGACTTACATACTCCACAGTCATCAAAGCAGGCACATAACCCAGAGCTCCACTCTCTACGACCTTGGACAACAATCGCTGCAGGTTGCTGTTGTATTACAACTGTTGTATTCGTGTTATGCGTGCTGCTGGTGGGTTGTTGCTGGAAGGGAGGTTGGTGATACGCACCCCCCATGGGCTGTTGGGAATAAGCTGCACCTGGATGAGGTGTGGGGTATTGAGGAGCGGGCATATGGGTGGCCTGGTGGTCAGGTTGCGGGTAATATGGCTTGGTAGAGCTCATATCTTGGTCAGCTCCTGGGTTGTACATCTTGAAACTTGAATATCTAATAAGGAAATGTATTAGACCCTGTTTACAATAGAGCAAGAGATTCCGAATTCGCTAAAGTTACCGGATTTGAGTATTTGGACACGTAAACAGTTTACACTACAACAACATGGAGATAGGTTTTCGGATACGACAGTTTACACATCTCCATTCATAACAAACAAAAACTTTCTATAATTTCGGTTGTCGGATTAGTATAAAGTGAATATTCTCTGTTAATAAATTTAACAAATGCTCAAAAAAGCTAAGGTCGGTATAAAGAAGTGAAGAAAGTACTTACAGCCGCCAGAAAAGGTTGCGAATTCCTTGAGGTAACCGTTTACAAGTCGAATTTTCTCGGCTTCAAATGTTTCCGGATACAAAGTTTCTACTTTTTTTCTGGATTCAAAGTTTTCGGATATTAACACTAGCTCAAAACCGAGATGATTTTCTATCGGATTTGTCGCTGCGTGTGTAAACGGTACTAAAACGTTTCGGAATCGTGATGAATCCGGAATCTTTCGCTCTAGTGTGAACGGGGTCTTAGTGAGTTTATGGTAGCCTATAACCTGTGTTTCACTATAAAGCACAATACTTAAAAGGGCTCATCAAAGCCTCGCAGAATTTGGCTATCGCTGTTGCGATTCTCCTGCCACCTTTATTGTAATTCGCAATTTATTTTTTGTGCTTATTGTCGATGTAGTTTGAATTTTCTTGCTTCTCAAAGTGTCAACTTTTCTGAAGTAATTGACCACCATCTGCTGCCCCGTAATTGCATGAGTTTGAACCAAAAACGTACCTGGCAAGTTAGCGGTACGTTCGTATATCTTCCTATACTAGCCGGCAAACATGCGATGAAAATCCAATATGTTTTAATTATATTTTGCCTTTTATTCTCGCATTGATGTCCTTTGTATTCCTTATATCAATTCTGCGTAACTTCGTAAGTGTTAGCCAGGTTTGCTAACTACTTATGATAAAAACAATAGAAAATACGCAAATATTTATTGTTTTTTTCATAAATCATAAAAATACAATATATTTACTGGGTTCTGTGGTGGCGAACCAGCGTTTCGTGAAAATATTGCCCCCCCTGTCAAGTAGCCCACGAGGAGTTTTCGCGAAGATTGCGCGTGACTTTCAAATTATTTTTAAACTTGTGTCTTTGATTCTGATCCTAAATTTGTTATGGGAGGTTTTTTCCTTTCAAGTACGACTATACTACTCTAGTTTTTCGATTGGGACTATTCTACAATGAAGTACTCTTGGATACTGTAATCTAAATACATATGAAGACGAAGAAGTGGCATTTATCGGGAAGAGAAACGGCGAGGCATTGCAATGGCCGCTATTTGACGAAATATCGAAGGACACAATATCGAAGATAAAATACACTGCACTGCTTCAAAACTTGACGAAACTTGGTTGAAATCCTCTTTAGCCATCTATCATTATGTAAAAGTACAACAATTGGATGATACTTGCGAGACTCGGCGATAAAAGCAAACAAGACGGCAAAATATGGCTGAAATCGTGTTTTGGTGGGGGTAAGGAAATAAAATGTATTATATTTAAACAAAACAATGTCAATCCTTATGAAATCTACAATAATTATATTAAATTAAGCATAGTTTTTCATCCCATGATAAAAATTGTTAGGAAATAAGAAAATTTAATCTCTGCCAGGTATATTAGTTATTTCATGGATAATTAGCAGTTGACCTGGGGTGGTGCATGGTCATTTTCTTGTAACATATTATACTTAGACAAATTTTTCCTTCCAATAACTACCCCTAAAAGCAACCTTCTAAACACTATAAGCACTTCAGAAAGGCTGTCGCTTCTGCTTTTCGGAAGTTAGAGCTATGTCGGCACTGCCGTTTCAGGGCGGGGTCATTTTCAGGACTTTCGTCCCGGATTCAGGTTTTGGCACATATGCCATGTTGACCGCCATGGTCATTTTACCCTAAAACAGTTGAGATTGCCTGTGGTAAATGAAACGCATACAAACTCCTATACAGGTCCTAGACTACTTTCACAAATGCACATCACGACTCATGATTTTCCGAATTTTTTGGTATTTCGAGCAAAATATTTTATTCGTAGATAAAAATGAAAACTACACTTACAAATTTCATTTAATATATAGGAATTATCATTTAATGTATCCAGTACTGTTTAGAAATTTAAATTTTCACCATAGCCACAGGGTGTTCTAGCACCCCGCGTAGACATGACAAAAGACGACCTTATACAGACAATGATATTTTCGTTCTCAAAGATTTTTGGTATTTTTGGTATGACAACTCACCGTTTGAATATTATACAATTTCTCCCCTATAATACTGTATACTATTATTTTGAACGCGCGGTTGCCAGTGGCAGTGTAGATAGCGTCTGTACACGATAAGCTGCGGGGTTTTTAGGATCAAATTACCTGAAAAATTCAAGAAGAACTTTGACGTTTCGAGCGAAGGCCCTTCGTCTGGAAGTTTATAGTATAGCGAGATGTTAGTGCATGGCTACTAACTTCCAGACGAAAGCCTTCGGCTTCGCTCGAAACGTCGAAGTTCTTGTCATATTTTTCAGGTAGTTTGATGCTAAAGACCCGCAGCGACTGCATGCACAGGAATATATACTGTGTCTGTGGACTGTGATAATATCTCGAGTGTGGTGCCAGTGACTGGGTGCAGGTATATAGCGTCTATACAATATTCAATAAGCATCGAGTCTTTAGGATCAGTCTACCTAATACAACAAGAACTTCGACGGCCTTTGAACAAGTGTACTTGTCATAGAAAAACAAACTTGTCATAGAAAATTTGTTGTACGTATAGTCTACGTATACACACGTGCAATTGGCAAATAAAACTTGTCATATAAAAACTTGTCATAGAAAACTTGCTCGCCTGTAAGAGGCTTTACTAGGACGCAAACCAGCTAGCCCTGACAGACGGAGATGTATGAGTTGGCAACCTGTGCCGGGTTGTTTTTAACTACCCGTTTTGTAGCTTAAGAGTAATTAAGCCTAAAATAGGCGATTCTTTTATTGGTAAACTTTCGCTGCACATACAACCGGTCCCATCCAATTAAAGAACTCCTCAGAATCACAATGCCAATACTGGTGGGTTTCGATTTCACACTGAACGTACATTTCCAGACGAATTCGATTAGTTAACCGTAATAATACCGTTAGTTTAAAACCGTATCGAATTCCCGTGTAAACAAACGGAACCGCCGGGACGAATTTGCGTACGGTTCCTAAATCTTTGCGTCCTATTAAAACTGCTAGGGCTAAGATAAAATTGTTCAGTCGCTATCATTCCTTACACTCTACCCACACTGGCAGCGCACTCGTTCGAGATATTTTCACATTATAAATACTTTAAATTCGGCTCACCTTATTCGGGGTGCAAGATATTTTATCTTTGCCTTTGGCTTTTGAAAATGGTTTATACTGTAAGTCCTTAGTAATGGTGGTCACCTTCGAGCACTTTCACTTTAATGTAAGTGTGCAAGTGTACACAAATGCGGAATCCAACCGTGAAATTCGCAATAAGGTGTCATGTTACTAGGATAGGTTCAGTGTCTTGGCCTGGTAAAATTTAGGTACATTTTTAGAGATTTTAATGATTCAGTAATTTTTAAGGTAAAGTTTCGTGTTTGAATGTTCTCTTATGTAATAGAGATGCTAAAAGCCTGAATAAACGATGAAGAAACTCCCTAGCCTGCAAAACCCGCTCATTTCAAACATGGAATAGGAAATTAGTGGGTTTTCAGCATAGTCTCGCGTGGTTATCGCGAATCGTATCACCCGGGTGATTCGATCGAATCACCCACTGCATCCAGTATGACAGCGTAGGGGGTGTATAACTCACATGCCTAGTTACTATTGTTCTAGTTTGCGAAAACATAGAATAGAACAAAGGTAACGAAGCATTAGAATGATCTACATGAGTCAGGAATAGCTCTGATTCACTCGTGCGAGTTAAGCAAGAACCAAAACAATGAACCGCAGTGAAGAATGCAACTTAAGCAATCGACATAAGTAAATCGTGAGAAGCTAGCATTAAAATTCTTTCTGGTTTGTCTTTGCAAGCCCCAGAAGTATAACGTTTTCTGTTGTATCCTTGCTTAATTATAAGCTTATCTTACTCCTGTTCTGTAAACTGGACTTAACTGGCGATGAAACAAAGCATGCAGAAGCTTACGGAGAAAGTCAGAAAGAAATCTTTATTGAATTTGTTTTTGTTCTTGCAAAACTATGCATATTTTTGTTTTGCCTTTGGTCTCTTATGGATAATGCTATTTAAACTCCAGTCGGATAATGAAAATGAAAAGCACACGTACTAGCTAACCTTTGTACTCTGTGTTTTAATATGAAAATCAGGTACAGAAACACAATGTATACATTTCTAGTTTTCAAGTCAAGATTATAAGTATCTCTGCTTATCGATATATTATCGTATAGACAGTCTATGAACACTTTCTGGATTTGCTTAATCATTGTCAGCCTTCTATCTCGAATCATTGTCTCATGTGTGTACTCTAAGAAAATTCAAAGGTGTCTATTACTCTATCTATGAAATGATTACGACTATATGATGTTTGTGCCTTTGTGGGTGCCAATGTAAGAGTATATAAATATGTAAATGCTTATGCCCATATGTAAGAGCTCTTATGTAAGAGTATATAAATATGTGTCATAGTTGCTTGATTACATTCCGTGCAAATTTATTTCTCGTTGCATTTGGCACATAGCACAGTAATGACAGCAAACTAAAATACAGCAGTCGTCAACGATGCTTCCCTATAAAGCGAGAAAAGAGAGAGAAATTAAAATTGATAAAGAGAATTTGTTACCCAGTTTAGAACTTTCAAATTTGGTGAAAAAATACCCATTTTTAATAGCCATTGATAGATAAAATATTGGTATATGCCATATGACAGACTGAGTAAAATAACAACTTATAGAGCGCATTATGCGCATTGCGGCTTAATGCATGGGTTAAGGTACGTACTACGTTCACACGTTGCGATTTGTCGGGCCGATTTCAAATGCACGTTAATGATATTTGAAAAATACGTGGCAAACGTCATCTGGTGACATCATCAACTGAAAATATTCGTCATTAACATTCAGCAAAACCTAAAATCGGCCCGACAAATCGCTGTGTGTGAACGTACCTTTAGCAAGAGACGCGGAAAGCCATAACATCCAACACTACCCCCGCCCCCTGACGGTTAAGATTGCCCGCCATTTGATGGAGTAAAATAACGCTTGGTTACATCTTTGCTATCCAACTCACAACATTGGATAACTCACATGCTTTGTTAGTATTGTTTTAGTTTATGAAAGCAAGCCAGTTCGTAGTGTCGAGTGTCGACTGCGCATTCAAATGACGCGTTCTGCATCGGGATAAAATTGCTTGAATAATAACATGTAGCTAAGACTGGAAGAATTAAAATCTGCACATCGAAATATTCAACTGTTCAATTATTCATTCGTGTTTCGCATATAGCCACAATAGAACTGGGGCCGGTTGTACGAAGCCCGTTTAGTTTGAACGGTGGATAACTCGAAAATATAGATCAAGTTTATACATTCATCGAACAACCAAGCTAAAATATTTCAACTTGAATAGAACAATTATATTTGCAACTACATATTAAGGGCATAAGATTTAAGTTCAGTCATTCACCAAATGTGTGAAAGTGTTTTTTTATTTTGGCTTATCCACCGTTTAAGCTAAACGGCCTTCACTAGCGTATGTTGTTTTCTGTGTAAAGCAATATAAAGAAATATGCACTTATGAAATATTCTCTAATTTAAAGCGAGTCAACCTTGCGGAAACTAATCGTTCTTCGAGCAACTTTTGCAGAAACAAAGTCAAAGAATGATTTAATTTAATTTTTTTAATTAATTTAATTAGTGAAATTAATGATTGAACAGTTGAACACTTCGATATGCATATTTTAAATCTTCCAGTCTCGGTTATATCAGTATTGTTATGATTCAAGTGCAATTTTACCCCGACGCAGAACGCGTCATTTGGATGCGCAGTGGAAACTCCTAACTGGCTTATTGCCTATTGGTCTATTGAAATACCTGAATGTTATGTCGTGTTCGTATCTTTGTTCGCAGGGCAATTGGACAGCAGACACCGACACAGCAACACTCGCCAGCAGCACCGCTGACCTGGCATTCAATGATCGGCATACAACATAGACATGAACATAAGCCAACAAGGCCTGGAAGACAAATTAAGGTAAATGAATGTAACAGTCACCCATTGTCGAACAGCAATGTTATTTATTGCGGCATTATTCGCGCTACTGTTAATGTTAGCCACTGCTAACCCTTGCACAATATGAAGGAGACCCCCTTGTGTATATATGGATGTTTCAAAACCTTTTTGAATAGAGCACGTAATTACGGCACATAACCCAGAGCTCCACCCTCTAGGACCTTGGACAATACCCCCTCCCCTTGCCTCTCCCTGCCCCTGACTTACACACTCCACAGTCATCAAAGCAAGCACATATCCCAGAGCTCCACGGTCTACGACCTTGGACATCAATCGCTGCAGGTTGCTGTTGTATTACAACTGTTGTATTCGTGTTATGCACGGTGCTTGTGGGTTGTTGCTGGAAGGGAGGTTGGTGATACGCACCCCCCATGGGCTGTTGGGAATAAGCTGCACCTGGATGAGGTGTGGGGTATTGAAGAGCGGGCATAGGGGTGACCTGGTTGTCAGGTTGCGGGTAATATGGCTTGGTAGAACTCATATCAATTTGTTCTTGGTCAGCTCCTGGGTTGTACATCTTGAAACTTGAATATCTAATAAGGAAATGTATTAGACCCTGTTTACAATAGAGCAAAATATTCCGAATTCGCTAAAGTTACCGGATTTGAGTTTTCGGACACGTAAACAGTTTACACTACAACAACATGGAGATAGGTTTTCGGATACGACCGTTTACACAGCTCCATTCATAACAAACAAAAACTTTCTATAATTTCGGTTGTCGGATTAGTATAAAGTGAATATTTAACAATTATTCGCCGAAGGCGAGGTGAATATCGGTGAATAAAAACCGAGACGAAGTCGAGGTTTTTATTCACCGATATTCACCGAGCCTGAGGCGAATAATTGTTTTAGTAAAATTACATAGGTGATTATTTGGAAAAATATAAAAAATGCACATTTCAAAAATATTTTAATTGAATATTTACGATAAAAGCGGCTTAAAAACGCTTTAGGTGATTATCGCGTATTAATCCGAGGTAGCCCAACCAATCAGCGTTGAGAATTTTCAATAATCACCTATGTAATTTTACTAATCTCTGTTAATAAATTTAACAAATGCTCAAAAAAGCTAAGCGGGTCGGTTGCGAATTCCTTGAGGTAACCGTTTACAAGTCGAATTTTCTCGGCTTCAAATGTTTCCGAATACAAAGTTTCTACTTATTTTCTGGATTCAAAGTTTTCGGATATTAACAGCTCAAAACCGAGATGATTTTCTATCGGATTTGTCGCTGCGTGTGTAAACGGTACTAAAACGCTTCGGAATCGTGATGAATCCCGGAATCTTTCGCTCTAGTGTGAACGGGGTCTTAGTGAGTTTATGGTAGCCTATAACCTGTGTTTCACTATAAAGCACAATACTTAAAAGGGCTCATCAAAGCCTCGCAGAATTTGGCTATCGCTGTTGCGATTCTCCTGCCACCTTTATTGTACTTGCAATTTATTTCTTGTGCTTATTGTCGATGTAAATTGCTTCTCAAAGTGTCAACTATAACCTGGCAAGTTAGCGGTATGTTCGTATATCTTCCTACTAGCCGGCAAACATGCGATGAAAATCCAATATGTTTTAACTATATTTTGCCTTTTATTCTCGCATTGATGTCCTTTGTATTCCTTATATCAATTCTGCGTAACTTCGTAAGTGTTAGCCAGGTTTGCTTACGTTTACATTCCCAACAAGAGTATTATATAACGTGTTTGCAGTGAATTGAGCTGCAATGTATGCAAACACAACAAAACAAGTGAAGCCGAAGAAATTATGCTTCGTGAACATTCCCTTATTTGTTTTTCCTGCAGGGGGTTTTAATCGTTTTTGACAGCAAAGCGAGTCATTGACTTTGTCGCGCCGAAAACAAGAATGACATTTGGCAGATTTGCGTTTCAACTATATTTCCATGACAATAATTGCATGCACTTTTTATAGAGTTATGCTAATTATTTTTAATAAAATTACAAGTATAAAAACTGAAAATGTGTATTCGCAATATAATTTCAACAATTTGAATGAACAAATCAAGCTGTTTTTGAGAAATTCCCACAAACATTAAAGCGGTTTTGAGGCGCACGTCTTTGCGAGAGTAACTTCTAGTTTTCAAAATTTATATAAGAAGTGAATTTTGAGTGGAGTTATAGATGCATTGCGCGGGACCAAGCCTCATGTAACTACCGTTTTTCCGTAGAACGAAGCCATTGAACTTTATTGAACTTATTTATTATTGAACTTTATTACCTGCGGTGCTATTTCACCAAAATATTTACCAAAGAAATGGACGGGCGATCTTCCAATACTCAATAGGCCGTATACACTAAGTAGAATATATAAAGATTAGATTCAAACTAAATGAACTATATATATACAACTATTTACAAGACTTACATATGTTTGATTTTAGTTTTAAAGCCAGAGACAGAGATATACTTCTTGTCGATTTTAAGTCAATGGGAAGGTTGGTAATATTTTATGTTTAACTTTGTACATTAGGATGGCTAATTGATGCCCCTTTCTGGTTAGTAGCCGTAGGTTAGGAAGACCTATACCTTGTTCAAAATGTCTACTGAACGTGTTTCATAATTTTCGCGTGTTATTATGCGAAATGCTCTGTTTTGGAGTTTATCTGATAACCTTTCCTTATCGTGAACTCTCAAAACGCATTGAGTCGTGATTCCGTCTTCCCACTCAGGCGCCGGAAAACCGCTTTGTAATTTGATCGCAATTATTTACTATAAGTGTTGAAGAAGTGTTTTACCAAAACGAATTATTTTAGAATCACATGGATCTATCTATTTCACTTTGTTGATATTTTTCAGGTTGTTCAAACACAAACCACGGTGGTCGGTAGCTTTATATTGTAGAATACTATATATACCTAAATGTTGGACTGTATAAGCCACAAACCACGGCAGCTTATTGACATTGTCATTGTAGAATACTACCTAAATGTTGGACCCCACCTTTGCTGAGATATCGGCAACACAAGTAGGATTTGATGTTTTAAGCGAAAGCACAAACACCTTTCACAAATGCACATCACGACTCATGTTTATAGAAATTTAAATTTTCACCATAGCCATTCGCGTAGCTAAGGAGTAAGCCGTACGGGTGTTCTAGCACCCCGCGTAGACATGACAAAAGACGACCTTATACAGACAATGATATTTTCGTTCGCAAAGATGTTTGGTATTTTTGATATGACAACTCATCGTTTGAATATTATACAATTTCTCCCCTATAATACTGTATACTATTATTTTGAACGCGCGGTTGCCAGTGTAGGTAGCGTCTGTACACGATAAGCTGCAACCTCGTACCCAGGGTGGATAATCTGCTGGGTTTTAGGATCAAATTACCTGAAAAATTCAACAAGAACTTTGACGTTTCGAGCGAAGGCCCTTCGTCTGGAAGTTAGTGTAGCGAGATGTTAGTGCATGGCTACTAACTTGTCATAGAAAATTTGTTGTACGTAGTCTACGTATACACACGTGCAAATGGCAAATAAAACTTGTCATATAAAAACTTGTCATAGAAAACTTGTCATAGAAAACTTGCTCGTCTGTATGAGGCTTTACTAGGACGCAAACCAGCTAGCCCTGACAGACGGAGATGTATGAGTTGGCAACCTGTGCCCGTTTTTAACTACCCGTTTTGTAGTTTAAGAGTAATTAAGCCTAAAATAGGCGAGTCTTTTATTGGTAAACTTTCGCTGCACATACAACCGGTTCCATCCTATTAAAGTACTCCTCAGTGTACAATGCCAAGTGACAAGTACAATGCCAAGTGACAACCGTACAATACTGGTACAATGAATTCGGCGGAAGCGAGCTCAATTCACCTGCATGAACATAACCGGACGAATACGATTAGTTAACCGTAATAATACGGTTAGTTAACCGTACGAATTCCCGTGTAAACAAACGGAACCGCCTGGACGAATTTGCGTACGGTTCCTAAATATTTGCGTCCTATTAAAACTGCTAGGGCTAAGATAAAATTGTTCAGTCGCTATCATTCCTTACATTCTACCCACACTGGCAGCGCACTCGTTCGAGATATTTTCACATTATAAATACTTGAAATTCGGCTCACCTTATTCGGGGTGCAAGATATTTTATCTTTGCCTTTGGCTTTTGAAAATGGTTTATACTGTTAGTCCTTAGTAACGGAATCCCGTCTTGTTTAAATATAATATATGGCCTCGTCACCTTCGAGCACTTTCACTTCAAGGCAAATTGCAATTAAGTTAAGTGTGTGTAAACAAATGCAGTTAGGAATTCTGGGAATCCAACCGTGAAATTCACAATAAGATGTCGTGTTACTAGGATAGGTTTAGACCTGCTCCAAGTCTGTGTCTTAAAGGGGTTTTTATTGGGGAGTTATAAAGGATTGGGGTGTTATAAAAGGCGCACGAAGTTATAAAGGACGAATTTTCTTTCGTATAACTCTCCAATAAAAATCCCTTTTAGGATAGGTTCAGTGCTTAGCCTGGTAAAACATTTTACTTTTGGTAAAATTTAGTAAATTTTGGAAAAGTTTTAGTAATGAAATTTTTTTAGTAAAATTTTGGTACATTGTAGAGATTTTAATTAACGGGTAAAGTTTCGTGTTTGAATGTTCTCTTATGTAATAGAGATGCTAAAAGCCTGAATAAACGATGAATGAAACTCCCTAGCCTGCAAAAACCGCTCATTTCAAACATGGAATAGGAAATTAGTGGGTTTTCAGCATAGATATAGGAGGTTTTTAGGCTAACCTATAGTCACTTTGTCGGAGCCATGACGTCACCATGAAAAGTATTGAAAACATCCTTGACCTTGGAAAACGTTTACCGTGCCTGCAAAATTATATAAACTGATACTTGTTCATACTTTTAAAATATTGTCACCACGGATTTCTTATCAAACCTGGGAGGGGGACCGAAATTTGGTTAAAAATTTTCTCGATTTAGTAAAATTTGAACACAAATTTAGGAATTGACCGCTGGAAAAATCTGGTCACACTGGTTAAAACCATAAAACATGTCCTATGAACCTAACCTAGCACACTTCTTTAGTTTTGACAGATTTAAATTATTAGTGCGATTAAAACAATGCAGTTGCATATTTCGTGTCCTTTTTTTTGACACATTTATCTTTTGTATGAAATCATGAATCATCGTCATTGTCACATTGATTACGAAAGATTAACCAGGCAGTGCATTTATTTCTTCACTTAAGCTTCGACTTAAGCTTCTAACTCATTCTATTATAGTCTTAAATTAAGGATATATTCTTTGCATAATTTAACATTTTAACTAACAGAAACCCGAATGTTTTAAATACAGTCAGTGCCATTTATCGGCTGTGATGTCTATTATGATTTATGGCTATTAAAATTGAAATATTGCTCCAAAGGCACACGTTGCCGAAATTTAGGCCTTCAAAATTTTGGCTTTTCTTAAACGCCGACCTTGCCGCTAAAGAGGAGGTGGTCAAGGCCTTAGCGGCCAATTTGATTAAGCGTGACGAAACCTAATTGTCGACGGACCTTATGGCGCTGTGATATATGTGAATGCAGAATGATATTCGAAGTGATTATATTTGTGCTTTGTGATACTCCAACATTGTTTGTCCTGATATTCTAGAGCCTTCAAGTCCGCGTGAACAAATGGCATCTCGGGCCCCTCACAATAACGTATTTCTGGCTATGCTTGGAATGTTTGCATATCCTTGTTTAATATACGAGTTTAGAAAATAACTCGAATGAGAGTTGATGAGAGTCAATGACAATTGACCGGGGCATGAGAGTTGATGGCGCCGAGATGAAACTCTCGTCCAAACTCTCACTTGTGTAACATACAGCTCGACTACTATCGGTGCTAATTACTCATGTTTTCATATGCCTTTATCCAACAGGAGCCGAAATATTTCAACGATCTGTGACGAAAACTAGCAAAACCTCGTCCTACTTTTGTCTAACGCCAGAGTATTTTACTCTGTCTATAAACGCCAGACGATTTTACTCGTCAGTGGTAGAGTACTGCCAGTTAATGGGTTAAAATGTTTCAAAATGATATGTTGCAAATGTTCTATGAAAAAAGTTTCATTAATTCTGTCAAGTTTCACAAATTAAATTTGATATGTCTTAATATGGTTTAGGGTAAAAGGATAATGTGAAATTCGTACAATACTACATTATTGGTTTACTTACCATTTGATACGCGGGAAACAAATTATCTTGAACAATTACACAATTACAATTTTAGCTTCTTTGTAAAAACCTTTACAAAGTGATACAAAGGTTCTAAAATACTTAATGTTCTCAGCAGAACGCTCTACAAGTGATTTAAAACCGCCAGAAAGTTAATATGAAAGTTTGTAGTTTATATTTGATGGTTAAATGCCATGAATATTGAGTTCCCTTGCCATTTGACACATTGCACAGGGTCCACAGCATGCCAATGTGCAGCAATCATCCACAATGCTTCCCTGTGGAAATACACAGTGAAATAAATCTCTAGAGATCCAGTAACATACATCAATTTATTGGTCCAGTTGCAGTGTTACTACAGGAGGAAACCTAAACTAACTGTATAAACTAGCTGGATAGCTCTATCAGTTCTAAACTGTTCTCTCTAGAGGTCCAGTAAAGGTCATTCCTTTATCAGTTCATTGTTACTACAGGAGTAAACCTAAACTAAACTAACTATATTTATACTGAATGGCTCTATCAGTTCTAAACAATTCTCCTTAGAACTACAGTTCTAAACTATTCTCCTTAGAAGAGCCATGCCTAATGTGTCCAACATAAATGACTAAATAGATAGATGGAGAGTGCCGTACCGCAATGTTATGTCTTGTCCTTATCTTTGTTCTCAGGGCAATTGGACACATATGTGCGACACAACAACACTCGCCAGCATTGCCACTGACAATGCATCCATGTATGCATGGACAGAACAAGCCAAGCAGGCCTGGAAACAAAATAGGAATTGTCTGCATGTGTATCAACAGTATATGCTTCTGAGAGAAGGGGTCAGAGCTGGTAAGGGGTTAGAAGGTACACCTATCCCATAACATGACAAGAAACCTAAGAATATTAAACAACTAATGGACGAGGCTGGGCATGATATCAAGAATTGTGATCCTATCATCTGTCAAAGACAAACTTTGCACACAAGTTAGTCTGAAAAGTTGAGCTACTGTATTGGGGGGATGGAAGTTCATCCAGACGGATCATCTGTTTCTCGTATAAGTCAGGCCATTAACTAAAGATTAACAGACTTACAGACACCACAATCATCAAAACATGAACAAATGCCGGTGCTCCACGCCCGTGATCCTTGAATTACAACCTGTGCTGGTTGTTGCTGTATTACGACGGTCGTATTGGTGTTGCTACTGTGCATGTGGCCTGGTTGCTGTTGCATCGGTTGCTGTTGCATCGGTTGGACAGGTCCCATCCTAGGTTGGGAATAGGAGGGGGTTCTGTTCTTGTCCTGGCAGGGGCATACCACTCTTATCACCCTCATAACCAGGCTCTGACATGTTGTTATACATCTTGGGATTATTGAGCTAGGATGTGAAAGCAAAAAAAAAAGTGATCATGTATATAGGATTCTTGTAAAGTATACTAGATGTTCATGTCAACATAACATTGAGGGCTAGAGTTCCTTCTGTCTAGAGGGCTTCAGTGTAACACAGTCATCAGAGCAAGCGCCTTTCACCTCCGAGATCATGGGTGAAGATCCGAGATTATGTGAAAAGAATTGGTCAACGCTCTACTGAAAGATGTGGGTTTTCTCCAGGTACTTTGGTTTTCTCCTACAGGGAATGTTGAGCAGGTGGGTTGGGATAAGCCTCAAACTAACCCTTCTATCATATGGAACAAATTGAGGGTTGCTTCGCGTGTGCCTAAAAGATATAAACAAAATCTCAAACGATGCCAGTTAATGGGTTAACGAAGGGTTAACGTTAACCTTCTATCATAGCTGTGCTCCCTGATCAGACACGAGTGGTATGGTAGCAGCCAGGGGGGCCCTAATAGTAAGCCTTTGCCTTTATTCTCGCATTTATGTCCTTTGTATTCCTTATATCAATTCTGCGTAACTTCGTAAGTGTTATATAGCCAGGTTTGCTTACGTTTACATTCCCAACAAGAGTATTATGTAACGTGTTTGCAGTGAATTGAGCTGCAATATATGCAAACGCAACAAAACAAATGAACCCGAAGAAATTATGCTTCGTGAACATTCCCTTATTTGTTTTTCCTGCAGGGGTTTTAATCGTTTTTGACAGCAAAGCGAGTCATTGACTTTGTCGCGCCGAAAACAAGAATGACATTTGGCAGATTTGCGTTTTCATCTATTTGCATGACAATAATTGCATGCACTTTTTATAAAGTTATGCTAATTATTTTTAATAAAATTACAAGTATAAAACTGAAAATGTGTATTCGCAATATAATTTCAACAATTTGAATAAACAAATCAAGATGTTTTTGAGAAATTCTCACAAACATTAAAGCGAGTTTGAGGCAGGACTTCTTTGCGATAGTAATGCATTTTTTTATAAACATGTGACAGACCAATTTCTTAAAAATCACATTTAGTATAAACTGGCTTACTTTCTACGCATGATTTCGCAGCAATTTCTCGCCTCAAAAGCACATGTCAGCGAATTTACGCATGAGAGCAAGGACCTATATGACGTTAGCAGTGGTGAGGATACCGAGCTCCTGATAAAATAGATTGCGCGCTCAGTCCATTTAGGATAGGTCAGTGATCACGACTCCTGATTTTTTCGAATTTTGAGCAAAATATTTTATTCGTAGATAAAAACAGACGACCTTAAACAGACGACCTTGGTATTTTTGGTATGACAACTCACTGTTTGAATATTATACAATTTCTCCCCTATAACACAGTATACTATTATTTTGAACGCGTGGTTGCCAGTGTGGGTAGCGTATGTACATGATAAGCGGCGGGTTTTTAGGATCAAATTTTAGGAAAAATTCAACAAGAACTTTGACGTTTCGAGCGAAGGCCCTTCGTCTGGAAGTTAGTATAGACATAGTGAGATGTTAGGGGCTACTAAGTCTACTAACTTCCAGACGAAAGCCTTCGGCTTCGCTCGAAACGTCGAAGTTCTTGTCATATTTTTCAGGTAATTTGATCCTAAAGACTGCAGCGACTGGCTAATACTACACACAGGAATGTATACTGTGTCTGTGGACTGCGATAATATCTCGAACGTGCATGTGGTGCCAGTCGGACAGTGCAGGCGTCTATACAATATTCAATAAACTTCGGGTCTTTAGGATCAATCTACCTGAAAAATACAACAAGAATTTCGACGGCCTTGAATTTTGCAGGTATATTGATCCTAAAGACCCGCGCCGAAGCTTAGTCCTTTCAGTATGCAACAGTACACTGAGTACAGTAGAGCAAGGCATATTTTAAGGAATTTACAGTGGTGGGCCAAAACTAAAATTAGGGCACTCGGCCCTGAGTATTGATTACGATTGTGTAATATTGAAGCCTCCTGAACTCATTGAAAGATTGATATGCGATTTTGTATTTGTGTTTTATTGCTTAACACAGAAGGAATGCTTAATAGTCAGACGTATAGGACGCAAAACCAGCTAGCCCTGACAGACGGAGATGTATGAATTGGCAGCCTGTGCTCGGTTGTTTTTAACTATCCGTTTTGTAGCGATTCTTTTATTGGTAAACTTTCGCACATACAACCGGTCCCATCCTATTAAAGAACTCCTCAGAATGCCAAGTGACAACCGTACAATACTGGTACAATGAATTCGGACCGCCGGGACGAATTTGCGTACGGTTCCTAAATCCTTGCGTCCTATTAAAACTGCTAGCGCTAAGATAAAATTGTTCAGTCGCTATCATTCCTTCCTGCAAAATGTAAAATCTAATATTATGAATATTCGGCGGTTGATTGTTGTGTAAAACTACCTGAAAAATACAATAAGAACTTCGACGTTTCGCTCGAAACATCGAAGTTCTTATTATATTTTTCAGGTAGTTTTACACAACAGTCTCACTGGCACCGCACGTTCGTGATATTTTCACATTATAATTTTATAAATACTTTAAATTCGGCTCACCTTATTCGGGGTGCAAGATATTTTATCTTTGCCTTTGGCTTTTGAAAATGGTTTATACTGTAAGTCCTAATAGTAATGATGGATTCCGTCTTGTTTATAAAGCGGTTAGGAATTCTGGGAATCCAACCGTGAAATTCGCAATAAGGTGTCATGTTACTAGGATAGGTTCAGTGTCTTGACCTGGTAAAACATTTTACTTTTGGTAAAACATTTATCACTTTAAATATTTGTGATAAAGGCCACAAAACGTAAAATTACTTCCACCTTTAAATTGATATAAGTTGGACGCTGCCATAATCATGTTTCTGATTTGTAGAAAAATGTGGGGTCTGGGGGTCCTCCCCAGAAGATTTTGATATTTTTGAAGCTCGATGACTGCATTTCTAGCATTTTCTGAAGCGAATTCGCAAAAGAATTATGGAAGCTCGTATAAATCAAGTTCTTTCAATTAATGTTGCTTTTTATATACTTATCGCTTTACATTACATAACGAAAAAAGTTAGTTATCAGTTTAACTACTCCACCCTCCTTCTCGGCCAATTTTTTTTGTTTCAAGGCCTTCGGAAAAAAAAATTACCCCATTACCTGGCAATGCGCCCAGATGCGCCCTACTTTAGTATTTTACTGTCTAAAGACTCTTTTCCACTCGTCGCAAAAACCAACTCGCAAGCTCGCTGCGAGTACTTTCGTCCAATCACAATGCTCGACAGTTTATTTGAATTAAATGCAAGAACTCGCAGCGAGTTTGCGAGTTGGTTTAGCCACAGAATACTACACAGAAGGTCATCTCTTATTGCTTTTGCGTAAGCGCTATTCGTCATGATTCGTCACTCAGCAAGTGCCCTACACAGAAGTAGTCACCCCCCTGGAAACATTCAAAATGGCTATATGTCCAGGGGGGTGACTACTTCTGTTTAGGGCACTTGCTGAGTGACGAATAGCGCTTACGCAAAAACAATCTAGAGATGACCTTCTGTGTAGTATTCTGTGGTTTAGCGATGAGTGGAAAAGAGCCTTAATTAACGCCAGAGTGTTTTACTCGTCAGTGGTAGAGTACTGCCAGTTAATGGGTTAACGAAACTATCTGCCATGCAGTGTCTCTTGTTAACCCATTAGCTGGCAATGCACCCTACTTTCGTATTTTACTCTGTCTAACGCCAGAGTATTTTACTCTGCCTATAAACGCCAGACGATTTTACTCGTCAGTGGTAGAGTACTGCCAGTTAATGGGTTAAAATGAAAGTAATCCGAATATCCGAAGACATTCCGAATAGCAAGTCTGAAATCGCAGATGTGAACCACAGCGAAAATTTTGACAAACAAAGTATTTATTCAACAATTTGATCTACATTTCATCCAAAATGTACTTGAAAGATAGTAAGCTGGCTATTGTTCTTTGTTTGTGTTACGTTTTTTGTGCAATTCGCAATAGTTTTCATGTTTTAAGCAAAAGTGTTAAATGCATGCGTGTTATTTTTTTATGTTTTAGTTAGAAAACTTTGGCTATTTTTAGTTGTTTTCAAGCATTATAGCACACAAGAAGTTGTCAGAAGACAGCTAAGATATCATGCCTTCATCATTTATCGTTAGTTTTGCTTTCGGTGTGTTTTTTAACAAAGTATTTTGTGAAAACTTAACTCACTCGTAAAATCACAGAAACGACAGAATATGTGAAACATGTCGATCTACCCATAATCCAACGCGCGGCGCCATCTTTATGGCGAATTGAAGAGAGAAAATTCTCAAAGCCAATGTTAAAATATGCCTTGCAGTAGAGTATTCGAGCGTACAACTCGTGAACAGTACATTACAACGCAAGCATATCGAGCAGCGATTAGTAGGACGCAAAACCAGCTAGCCCTGACAGACGGAGATGTATGAATTGGCAGCCTGTGCCGGGTTGTTTTTAACTATCCGTTTTGTAGCAATTCTTTTATTGGTAAACTTTCGCACATACAACCGGTCCCATCCTATTAAAGAACTCCTCAGAATCCCAATGCCAAGTGACAACCGTACAATACTGGTACAATGAATTCGGACCGCCGGGACGAATTTGCGTACGGTTCCTAAATCCTTGCGTCCTATTAAAACTGCTAGGGCTGAGATAAAATTGTTCAGTCGCTATCATTCCTTGCTGCAAAATGTAAAATCTAATATTATGAATATTCGGCGGTTGATTGTTGTGTAAAACTACCTGAAAAATACAATAAGAACTTCGACGTTTCGAGCGAATTAAGGCCCTTCGTCTGAAAGTTAGTGCAAGGGCCTTCGCTCGAAACATCGAAGTTCTTATTGTATTTTTCAGGTAGTTTTACACAACAGTCTCACTGGCACCGCACGTTCGTGATATTTTCACATTATAATTTTATAAATACTTTAAATTCGGCTCACCTTATTCGGGGTGCAAGATATTTTATCTTTGCCTTTGGCTTTTGAAAATGGTTTATACTGTAAGTCCTAATAGTAATGATGGATTCCGTCTTGTTTATAAAGCGGTTAGGAATTCTGGGAATCCAACCGTGAAATTCGCAATAAGGTGTCATGTTACTAGGATAGGTTCAGTGTCTTGACCTGGTAAAACATTTTACTTTTGGTGAAACATTTATCACTTTAAATATTTGTGATAAAGGCCACGAAACGTAAAATTACTTCCACCTTTAAATTGATATAAGTTGGACGCTGCCATAATCATGTTTCTGATTTGTAGAAAAATGTGGGGTCTGGGGGTCCTCCCCAGAAGATTGTGATATTTTTGAAGCTCGATGACTGCATTTCTAGCATTTTCTGAAGCGAATTCGCAAAAGAATTATGGAGGCTCGTATAAATCAAGTTCTTTCAATTAATGTTGCTTTTTATATACTTATCGCTTTACATTACATAACGAAAAAAGTTAGTTATCAGTTTAACTACTCCACGCTCCTTCTCGGCCAATTTTTTTGTTTCAAGGCCTTCGGAAAAAAAAATTACCCCATTACCTGGCAATGCGCCCAGATGCGCCCTACTTTAGTATTTTACTGTCTAAAGACTCTTTTCCACTCGTCGCAAAAACCAACTCACAAGCTCGCTGCGAGTACTTTCGTCCAATCACAATGCTCGACAGTTTATTTTAATTAAATGCAAGAACTCGCAGCGAGTTTGCGAGTTGGTTTAGCCACAGAATACTACAGAAGGTCATCTCTTATTGCTTTTGCGTAAGCGCTATTCGTCATGATTCGTCACTCAGCAAGTGCCCTAAACAGAAGTAGTCACCCCCCTGGAAACATTCAAAATGGCTATATGTCCAGGGGGGTGACTACTTCTGTTTAGGGCACTTGCTGAGTGACGAATAGCGCTTATGCAAAAACAATCTAGAGATGACCTTCTGTGTAGTATTCTGTGGTTTAGCGATGAGTGGAAAAGAGCCTTAATTAACGCCAGAGTATTTTACTCGTCAGTGGTAGAGTACTGCCAGTTAATGGGTTAACGAAACTATCTGCCAGTGTCTCTTGTTAACCCATTAGCTGGCAATGCACCCTACTTTCGTATTTTACTCTGTCTAACGCCAGAGTATTTTACTCTGCCTATAAACGCCAGACGATTTTACTCGTCAGTGGTAGAGTACTGCCAGTTAATGGGTTAAAATGAAAGTAATCCGAATATCCGAAGACATTCCGAATAGCAAGTCTGAAATCGCAGATGTGAACCACAGCGAAAATTTTGACAAACAAAGTATTTATTCAACACAAAGTATTTGATCTACATTTAATCCAAAATGTACTTGAAAGATAGTAAGCTGGCTATTGTTCTTTGTTTGTGTTACGTTTTTTGTGCAATTCGCAATAGTTTTCATGTTTTAAGCAAAAGTGTTAATGCATGCGTGTTATTTTTTTATGTTTTAGTTAGAAAACATTGGCTATTTTTAGTTGTTTTCAAGCATTATAGCACACAAGAAGTTGTCAGAAGACAGCTAAGATATCATGCCTTCATAATTTATCGTTAGTTTTGCTTTCGGTGTGTTTTTTAACAAAGTATTTTGTGAAAACTTAACTCACTCGTAAAATCACAGAAACGACAGAATATGTGAAACATGTCGATCTACCCATAATCCAACGCGCGGCGCCATCTTTATGGCGAATTGAAGAGAGAAAATTCTCAAAGCCAATATTAAAATATGCCTTGCAGTAGAGTATTCGAGCGTACAACTCGTGAACAGTACATTACAACGCAAGCATATCGAGCAGCGATTAGTAGGACGCAAAACCAGCTAGCCCTGACAGACGGAGATGTATGAATTGGCAGCCTGTGCCGGGTTGTTTTTAACTATCCGTTTTGTAGCGATTCGTTTATTGGTAAACTTTCGCACATACAACCGGTCCCATCCTATTAAATAACTCCTCAGAATACCAAGTGACAACCGTACAATACTGGTACAATGAATTCGGACTATTAAAACTGCGGCTAAGGTAAAATTGTCCAGTCGCTATCATTCCTTGCAAATGTAAAATCTAATATTATGCATGAATATTCGGCGGAATTGTCGTGTAAAACTACCTGAAAAATACAATTCACCTGGGTTTCGATTAGTGGACACTCGGCCCTGAGTATTGATTACGATTGTGTAATATAACCCTGAACTCATTGAAAGATTGATATTCGATTTTGTATTTGTGTTTTATTGTTAACAAGGACGTAATAAGCTAGCCCTGACAGACGGAGATGTATGAATTGGCAGCCTGTACCCGGTTGTTTTTAACTATCCGTTTTGTAGTACAACCGGTCCCATCCTATTAAAGAACTCCTCAGAACGCCAAGTGACAACCGCCTGGACGAATTTGCGTACGGTTCCTAAATCCTTGCGTCCTATTAAAACTGCTAGCGCTAAGATAAAATTGTTCAGTCGCTATCATTCCTTCCTGCAAAATGTAAAATCTAATATTATGAATATTCGGCGGTTGATTGTCGTGTAAAACTACCTGAAAAATACAATAAGAACTTCGACGTTTCGAGCGAATTAAGGCCCTTCGTCTGAAAGTTAGTGGAATTAGGGCCTTCCCTCGAAACATCGAAGTTCTTATTGTATTTTTCAGGTAGTTTTACACAACAGTCTCACTGGCACCGCACGTTCGTGATATTTTCACATTATAATTTTATAAATACTTTAAATTCGGCTCACCTTATTCGGGGTGCAAGATATTTTATCTTTGCCTTTGGCTTTTGAAAATGGTTTATACTGTAAGTCCTAATAGTAATGATGGATTCCGTCTTGTTTATAAAGCGGTTAGGAATTCTGGGAATCCAACCGTGAAATTCGCAATAAGGTGTCATGTTACTAGGATAGGTTCAGTGTCTTGACCTGGTAAAACATTTTACTTTTGGTAAAACATTTATCACTTTAAATATTTGTGATAAAGGCCACAAAACGTAAAATTACTTCCACCTTTAAATTGATATAAGTTGGACGCTGCCATAATCATGTTTCTGATTTGTAGAAAAATGTGGGGTCTGGGGGTCCTCCCCAGAAGATTTTGATATTTTTGAAGCTCGATGACTGCATTTCTAGCATTTTCTGAAGCGAATTCGCAAAAGAATTATGGAAGCTCGTATAAATCAAGTTCTTTCAATTAATGTTGCTTTTTATATACTTATCGCTTTACATTACATAACGAAAAAAGTTAGTTATCAGTTTAACTACTCCACCCTCCTTCTCGGCCAATTTTTTTGTTTCAAGGCCTTCGGGAAAAAAAATATTACCCCATTACCTGGCAATGCGCCCAGATGCGCCCTACTTTAGTATTTTACTGTCTAAAGACTCTTTTCCACTCGTCGCAAAAACCAACTCGCAAGCTCGCTGCGAGTACTTTCGTCCAATCACAATGCTCGACAGTTTATTTTAATTAAATGCAAGAACTCGCAGCGAGTTTGCGAGTTGGTTTAGCCACAGAATACTACACAGAAGGTCATCTCTTATTGCTTTTGCGTAAGCGCTATTCGTCATGATTCGTCACTCAGCAAGTGCCCTAAACAGAAGTAGTCACCCCCCTGGAAACATTCAAAATGGCTATATGTCCAGGGGGGTGACTACTTCTGTTTAGGGCACTTGCTGAGTGACGAATAGCGCTTATGCAAAAACAATCTAGAGATGACCTTCTGTGTAGTATTCTGTGGTTTAGCGATGAGTGGAAAAGAGCCTTAATTAACGCCAGAGTATTTTACTCGTCAGTGGTAGAGTACTGCCAGTTAATGGGTTAACGAAACTATCTGCCAGTGTCTCTTGTTAACCCATTAGCTGGCAATGCACCCTACTTTCGTATTTTACTCTGTCTAACGCCAGAGTATTTTACTCTGCCTATAAACGCCAGACGATTTTACTCGTCAGTGGTAGAGTACTGCCAGTTAATGGGTTAAAATGAAAGTAATCCGAATATCCGAAGACATTCCGAATAGCAAGTCTGAAATCGCAGATGTGAACCACAGCGAAAATTTTGACAAACAAAGTATTTATTCAACACAAAGTATTTGATCTACATTTCATCCAAAATGTACTTGAAAGATAGTAAGCTGGCTATTGTTCTTTGTTTGTGTTACGTTTTTTGTGCAATTCGCAATAGTTTTCATGTTTTAAGCAAAAGTGTTAATGCATGCGTGTTATTTTTTTATGTTTTAGTTAGAAAACTTTGGCTATTTTTAGTTGTTTTCAAGCATTATAGCACACAAGAAGTTGTCAGAAGACAGCTAAGATATCGTGCCTTCATCATTTATCGTTAGTTTTGCTTTCGGTGTGTTTTTTAACAAAGTATTTTGTGAAAACTTAACTCACTCGTAAAATCACAGAAACGACAGAATATGTGAAACATGTCGATCTACCCATAATCCAACGCGCGGCGCCATCTTTATGGCGAATTGAAGAGAGAAAATTCTCAAAGCCAATGTTAAAATATGCCTTGCAGTAGAGTATTCGAGCGTACAACTCGTGAACAGTACATTACAACGCAAGCATATCGAGCAGCGATTAGTAGGACGCAAAACCAGCTAGCCCTGACAGACGGAGATGTATGAATTGGCAGCCTGTGCCGGGTTGTTTTTAACTATCCGTTTTGTAGCGATTCGTTTATTGGTAAACTTTCGCACATACAACCGGTCCCATCCTATTAAATAACTCCTCAGAATCCCAATGCCAAGTGACAACCGTACAATACTGGTACAATGAATTCGGACTATTAAAACTGCTAGGGCTAAGGTAAAATTGTCCAGTCGCTATCATTCCTTGCTGCAAAATGTAAAATCTAATATTATGCATGAATATTCGGCGGTAGATTGTCGTGTAAAACTACCTGAAAAATACAATAAGAACTTCGACGTTTCGAGCGAATTAAGGCCCTTCGTCTGAAAGTTAGTGGAAGGGCACTCGGCCCTGAGTATTGATTACGATTGTGTAATATTGAAGCCTCCTGAACTCATTGAAAGATTGATATTCGATTTTGTATTTGTGTTTTATTGCTTAACACAGAAGGAATGCTTAATAGTCAGACGTATAGGACGCAAAACCAGCTAGCCCTGACAGACGGAGATGTATGAATTGGCAGCCTGTGCCGGGTTGTTTTTAACTATCCGTTTTGTAGCGATTCTTTTATTGGTAAACTTTCGCACATACAACCGGTCCCATCCTATTAAAGTACTCCTCAGAATCCCAATGCCAAGTGACAACCGTACAATACTGGTACAATGAATTCGGCGGAAGCGAACTCAATTCACCTGGGTTTCGATTTCACACTGAACGTATACAGCTAATTCAATAAAGGTTGTCTTTCCAAAAGCGTGAACCGTAAACTCTGAGCGATCAAACGATGATAGGATATCGCCTATTTAGGTCATTAAACTCAAGGCTTTTGTAGCAAGTTACTTGGTTTTCTATCGTAAGTTTTCTATATGCCTATTGACATCGTTTAAAAGAAAAAATTTCGAGTTTACTGGTCTAAATAAACAATAACCCATCATCCATTGTGCGCTCATAGTTTATCGTTTACGCTTTTGAAAGGACAACCTTAATTGAATTGGCTGTATAACCGGACGAATACGATTAGTTAACCGTAATAATACGGTTAGTTAACCGTACGAATTCCCGTGTAAACAAACGGAACCGCCTGGACGAATTTGCGTACGGTTCCTAAATCCTTGCGTCCTATTAAAACTGCTAGGGCTAAGATAAAATTGTTCAGTCGCTATCATTCCTTACATTCTACCCACACTGGCAGCGCACGTTCGAGATATTTTCACATTATAAATACTTTAAATTCGGCTCACCTTATTCGGGGTGCAAGATATTTTATCTTTGCCTTTGGCTTTTGAAAACGGTTTATACTGTAAGTCCTTAGTAATGGAATTCCGTCTTGTTTAAGTATAATATATCGCCTGGTTACCTTCGAGCACTTGGCAAATTGCCAAGTTAAGTGTGTGTAAACAAATGCGGTTAGGAATTCTGGGAATCCAACCGTGAAATTCGCAATAAGGTGTCATGTTACTAGGATAGGTTCAGTGTCTTGGTCCGGTAACACATTTTACTTTTGGTAAAATTTAGTAAATTTAGGAAAATTTTTAGTAATGAAATTTTTTAAGGAAAATTTTGGTACATTTTAGAGATTTTAATGATTCAGTAATTTTTAAGGTAAAGTTTCATGTTTGAATGTTCTCTTATGTAATAGAGATGCTAAAAGCCTGAATAAACGATGAATGAAACTCCCTAGCCTGCAAAACTCGCTCATTTCAAACATGGAATAGGAAATTAGTGGGTTTTCAGCAATAGATATAGGAGGTTTTTAGGCTAACCTATAGTCACTTTGTCGGAGCCATGACGTCACCATGAAAAGTATTGAAAACGTCCTTGACCTTGGAAAACGTTTACCGCCTCGTGCCTGCATAAACTGATACTTGTTCATACTTTTAAAATATTGTTACCATAGATTTCGTATCAAACCTGGGGGGGTTTTGGATTTCTTATCAAACCTGGACCGAAATTTGGTAAAACGTTTTTCTCGATTTAGTAAAATTTGAACACAAATTTAGTAATAACCGCTGGAAAAATCTGGTCACACTGGTTAAAACCATAAAACATGTCCTATTAACCTAACCTAGCACACTTGCAACAATAAATTAAGATATATTCTTTGCATAATTTAACATTTTAACTAACAGAAACTCGAATGTCTTAAATACATCAGTGCCATTTATGATTTATCGGTTGTGATGTCTATTATGATTTATGGCTATTAAAATTGAAATATTGCTCCAAAGGCAAACGTTGCCGAAATTTAGGCCTTCAAAATTTTGGCTTTTCTTAAACGCGGACCTTGCCGCTAAGGAAGCAAGAGAGGGGGGGGGGGTCAAGTTGCTGTTAAGCGTGGCGAAACCTATAATTGTCGACGGTCCCTTGTGAGTTATGGCGCTGTGATATATGTGAATACAGAATTATATTGGAAGTGATTATATTTGTGCCTTGTGATACTCCAACATTGTTTGTCCTGATATTCTAGAGCCTTCAAGTCCGCGTGAACAAATGGCATCGGGCCCCTCACAATAACGTGATCAATGATGGAAAAACCGAGTTTCTTTTGATCGGTACCAAGCAGCAACTTGAGAAAGTTAATATTAATTAATAAACTATCTGTTGGACATTGTGATATCACTGTCTCAAATGTTGTCAAAAACCTCGGTTCTTGGTTCGATAGTAATTTTTCAATGTCCACACGTGTTAATAACATCTGCAAATCCTCGTTTTACCATCTACACAATATTGCTCGAATTAGGAAGTTTCTTAGTCAAGACTCAACTGAAACGTTAATCCATGCATTTGTAACCAACCGCCTTGATCATTGTAATGCTTTGCTCTATGGTCTACCGAATTTCCAACTAAAGAAGTTACAGCGCGTCTTAAATGCAGCAGCAAGATTAGTGCTTTGTGCCCCTAAATTTTGCCACATCACTCCATGCTTACTTGAACTACACTGGCTGCCTATAAGTTTCCGTATCGATTTTAAAATATATTTACTGACTTTTAAAGCCATCCATAAACTTGCACCTAAATACATTTGTGACTTGGTGACTGTCAAACTTAAATCAAAGTACGCTCTAAGATCAAATGCAGAAATCTTACTGATGCCCCCTTGCCAACCCTTGGTGATAGAGCCTTCGTAGCCGCAGCACCCAAGTTGTGGAACTCACTTCCATCTGAACTCAGGGACATTACCTCGATGGAAAAATTTAAGAGAGAACATAAAACATACCTATTTAATAAAGCATTTAATTAGATTTAAATTAGCATAATTAGCATTGATAAGAACATTTAGCTTTTATATAGTATCTTACACATTAGCTTTTATATGATATATTACTATCTTCCTAATCTTAAGTTTCAAAATTGTATTTTTATTATTGATACGTACTGTATACATGTAAGGCGCATTTGAAAACTATTTGAATTTGCGCGGTATAATTCATATTATTATTATACTAGTAGTTACTATCGCAAGGAAAGTGCTGCCTTGATGCACAAACAGCATGGGAAAATTCCTGAATATAATTAGTATTAAATATTGAACTTATTGAAATTGTTAATGAAACACTGTATGTGTTGATTTATTTTGTTGTCAAAACATTGAGATTACAACACTGCTTCGAATGTTTGCATATCCTCGTTTAATATACGAGTTTAGGAAATAACTCGAATGAGAGTTGATGAGAGTCCATGACAATTGACTGGGGCATGAGAGTTGATGAAGCCGAGATGAAACTCTCGTCCAAACTTTGACGAGGCAAAATCGGCTGCAACTTGCAACACAATTTCCGACAGAACCATGCTGCAACAGAAACGACCCGTGCTAGGATGTAACATACAGGGAAGCCGGTGTCCCAGTTGATTTGGACCCCCGTAGATTTTGACCCCCGGTCCATATCCACTAGTAGATTTGGACCCCCGGGTCCTAGTCCAAATCTACTAGTAAATATGGACCTCCGTTGGCAGATTTGGACCCCCCTTCAAAAGTGAAATACATGTAATGTGAACACAATAATATAAACCAAATTCATAATAGCGATCAATCTGAAGTATTTTATCACTTTAAATATTTGTGATAAAGGCCACAAAACGTAAAATGGAAGGGCACTTTTAAATTGATATAAGTTGGACGTTGCCATAATCATGTTTCTGATTTGTAGAAAAATGTGGGGTCTGTCTGGGAGTCCTCCCCAGAAGATTTTGATATTTTTGAAGCTCGATGACTGCATTTCTAGCATTTTCTGAAGCGAATTCGCAAAAGAATTATGGAGGCTCGTATAAATCAAGTTCTTTCAATTAATGTTGCTTTTTATATACTTATCGCTTTACATTACATAACGAAAAAAGTTAGTTATTAGTTTAACTCCACCCTCCTTCTCGGCCAAATATTTTGTTTCGAGGCCTTCGGAAAAAAATGGTGACAGTAAATTGGAACAAGACATATATTAAAATCAAAGTTAATTTCATAGATTCCATTCTAATGGTTTTAGAACGATCACCGGTATATATGAATGAATGATAATAATATTTATTCAGGCAAACCACCATCACAGATTGTGTTTTTCAGGTGGTTCCTGGGAATATTAACCCATTAGCTGGCAATGCGCCCAGATGCGCCCTACTTTAGTATTTTACTGTCTAACGCCAGACGATTTTACTCGTCAGTGGTAGAGTACTGCCAGTTAATGGGTTAACGAAAGTATCTGCCAGTGTCTCTTGTTAACCCATTAGCTGGCAATGCGCCCTACTTTAGTATTTTACTCTGCCTATAAACGCCAGACGATTTTACTCGTCAGTGGTAGAGTACTGGCAGTTAATGGGTTAAAATGTTTCAAAATGATATGTTGCAAATGTTCTATGAAAAAGGTTTTATTAATTCTGTCAAGTTTCACAAATTAAATTTGATATATGTCTTAATATGGTTTAAAAGAATAATGTGAAATTCGTACAATACTACATTATTGGTTTACCATTTAATATGCGGGAAACAAATTATCTTGAACAATTACACAATTACAATTTTAGCTTCTTTGTAAAAACCTTTACAAAGTGATACAAAGGTTCTAAAAATACTTAATGTTCATACTCAGTAGAACGCTCTACAAGTGATTTAAAACCCCCAGAAAGTTAATCTTAGTTCATAAAAAGTTAACATGAAAGTTTGTAGTTTATATTTGATGGTTAGATTCCATGAATATTGAGTTCCCTTTCCATTTGACACATTGCACAGGGTCCACAGCATGCCATTGTGCAGCAATCATCCATAATGCTTCCCTGTGGAAATACACAGTGAAATAAATCTCTCTAGAGATCCAGTAAAATACATCAATTTATTGGCCCAGTGGCAGTGTTACTACAGGAGTAAACCTAAACTAACTTTATTTATACTGGATAGCTCTATCAGTTCTAAACTGTTCTCCCTAGAGGTCCAGTAAAGGTCATTCCTTTATCAGTCCATTGTTACTACAGGAGTAAACCTAAACTAAACTAACTATATTTATACTGAATGGCTCTATCAGTTCTAAACTGTTCTCCTTAGAAGTACAGTAAGAGCCATGCCTAATGTGTCCAACATAAATGACTAAATAGATAGATGGAGAGTGCCGTACCGCAATGTTATGTCTTGTCCTTATCTTTGTTCTCAGGGCAATTGGACACATCTGTGCGACACAACAACACTCGCCAGCATGGCTACTGACAATGCATCCATGTATGCATGGACAGAACAAGCCAATCAGGCCTGGGAACAAAATAGGAATTGTCTGCATGTGTATCAACAGTATACGCTTCTGAGAGAAGGGGTCAGAGCTGGTAAGCGGTTAGAAGGTACACCTATCCCATAACATGACAAGAAACCTAAGAATATTAAACAACTAATGGATGAGGCTGGGCATGATATCAAGAATTGTTCAGACTGAGGTCAATGTTATCTGCCAAAGCAGACAATATATTACCGCAGCTTGGAAATTTGATTGCATTTCCGGGACCCTAAGAGGCCTCAGATATAAAAAAATTAATCATTCATCTAATATGTTATTTATACAGATACACAGATTATCTGTGATCCTATCATCTGTCAAAGACGAACTCTGCACACAAGTTAGTCTGAAAAGTTGAGCTACTGTATTGGGGGGATGGAAGTTCATCCAGACGGATCATCTGTTTCTCGTATAAGTCCGGCCATTAACTAAAGATTAACAGACTTACAGACACCACAATCATCAAAACATGAACAAATGCCGGTGCTCCACGTCCGTGGTCCTTGAATTACAACCTGCGCTGGTTGTTGCTGTATTACGACGGTCGTATTGGTGTTACTACTGTGCATGTGGCCTGGTTGCTGTTGCATCGGTTGCTGTTGCATCGGTTGGACAGGTCCCATCCCAGGTTGGGAATAGGGAGGGGGGTTCTGTTCTTGTCCTGGCAGGGGCATACCACTCTTATCATCCTCATAACCGGGCTGTGACATGCGGTTATACATCTTGGGATTATTGAGCTAGGATGTAAAAGCAAAAAAAATTATCATGTATATATGATTCTTGTAAAGTATAGATGTTCACGTCAATATAACATTGAGGGCTAGAGTTCCTTCTGTCTAGAGGGCTTCAGTGTAGCACAGTCATCAGAGCAAGCGCCTTTCACCTCCAAGATCATGGGTTGGATTCTCGCTGTGGACTCATGACATTTATGTGAAAAGAATCGGTCAATGCTCTACTGAAAGATGTGGGTTTTCTCCAGGTACTCTGGTTTCCTCCCACAGGGAATGTTGACCAGGTGGGTTGGGATAAGCCTCAAACTAACCCTTCTATCATAGATGTGCTCCCTGATCAGACACAAGTTGTATGGTACCAGCCAGGGGGGTCCTAATAGTAAGGCCCGTCTGAAACAGGCCTAAGCAGGCTTGACTCTATCAAGTTGAGCTACGTCGGCTACGTCCTTTGTAATTCAGCTCTGCTATCATCTGCACATATAATAGGGAGACTGTGGGAATTTGCATGAACATAAATACAAACACAGCATGAATAGTGGGGGCGTACTGTTCACATACTGTGAGAGGTCAATGATTAATTATTAATAAAGTTAATAAAACAGCCTCTTAATCTAATCGCAAACTCTGGCAGATTACACCTAACAATTCAAAACAACTATAAAATATAAACGTTCAAAAATGCTTAGCATATCGAATGTTTGGTTTTATAACAAATCCTTTTATACAATAGAAACATAATTTGCATCATTGAAATAAATGTTGAAAATATAATGAATAAATTCAAAGGCCCATATAATTCTTCATATTTGCTGCGTGATTGATAAAAGCCTATTTTATATTTGAGGAATTTTTAGCCTACCAAACTACAGTTTCAGTTGTTATGGGGCTACAGATGTGAGATGGCAGCTGATCAACGTATTAAATGCAGACGATGTTCGCCTCGTTTGAACGGGTCTTAAATGCCTTAAATGTTTGGCATTTAATTTTATGTGAGAGCACGCAAAGCAAATGATGCGTATTAAAAATCCGTGTACTCAAATACATATTCTGAACAATTTAGTTCACTCCGATAACTGTTTTTCCGGTTAGAGTTCGCCAGTAAGGGCTGTACTCAGTACTGTCCCACCAAATTTTATTTCGTGATGTCGTGAGTCAAAATTTTGCGAAATCGCCTTCGGTCGAATATTTTGGCGAAAGTTTTATGAAATCGACTGTAATATAGTAAAGCCTGGGAAAAAACAGAACTCGCCAAGTACGTCTATTTTAGTACTTCAGTTGTTTGGTTCAGTACTTCGGTAAAGTAAATAATTTGCGAACTTTGCAAACTTGGGAACCGCGTTTTGATCGAAAAGTGACCTGAAATCGACAGTAACTAGTTCTAAAGTTCTAAATTGGCAATTTTCACATCTATAATATGTGCTGCGTGAGTACTTGTAAAATGTTCCTAAAATGTTCCTATAAACTAGCCTCCTCAGCAAGCAACTATGTGGCTTCCAAGACGGTGAAATTCGAATAAACATAAAGTGATAAACAACGCATGAACGCAATATTCAGGGAATAGTAAAGGTTTGGCATATAAACGTCATATTTAACTAATGATATTGCTTGTTAGCTCAATGCAATAAAAAAGGATTTTGGTCGCCTATAATACTCGCACATTCGCCACAATTCGAAACAAATAATAAATATTTAAAGAGCTAACCTGTTACCGATCGATATTCCCTCTTATTCTAAGAAGATATGGTCGTTCAACAGAAACGGCTTTGTATTCTATTGTTTTAAATATATAATCCCGAGTTATCATATAAATGTCATAAATTAAAATATTCTTAATTCCTCAAAATTGCGACACAGAGAACCCAGGCTAGAACCTTCGGATTAATCACTAATATTGATCATGTCTTAGTATTAATCATAATTCTAATTTATTCCTAGTTACATTGACATCATTTTATACATTGTACATTGACGGTTTATTTATTTATTAGTTAATCGATTATATGTGCATGGCATTTTTCTCTAATTGTCAATAGTAATAATTAAATTTCATACCACAGAAGATATTGCCAAATAACACACGATAACACAAGATAGGTTTGGGTTTGGCAAATGTATTTTCTTGGAAAGCACACATATTAAATGGCTAGGTTATTAATTTCATGCACGTTTGAGGGGGGTATTAGAGAGGGGCCCACATGGATAAGGGTGGCTTTGCAAAATATTTTTGGAGAACATAAATGATAAGCAAAAACTAAAATTACAAAAGGACCAATATTTTCTAGAATTGATTACAAAATTTCCGTCACGCAATTCCGTTGTGTGGGAGGTACACATTGATATCAGTCAGGTACAAAGTACAGATTGTGACTGCTTTCAACCAGTTCGGAATAGTTGCAATACCAGTATTACCTGTTTCTTCCTAGGATCTGATTGGTTGGATGCAATTGTTTGCGCTTTCTGATTGGTCAGAAATGACGTCTTCGCTGAAGATGTTACATCAGCCAAGAAATTTGGACAAGAACACGCGTCGAGCATTTAATTTCGTCAGATTTCTACTTGCTTTTACGTGTTAAATATTTGGATTTTTGACACAATGGCTCAATAAATCCCGATCGTGCCTTCCGCACGTCTTAAACGTCAACAAGATGGCGTAAGTATAAGAGTTTTATGTACAGATTTGGGAGTTTTAAAGTACTCTTGTAGCTTTGTAAATACGCGCCCATTGGCGCCCTAGCGAAGCTTTCCTTATGGCGTCATAATAATTGTTGTTTTAAAATCGAATTTTTGTATGAAAAATCCATCCGATTTTGTATCAAATTGTGGTTATAACGTGTCATTTAGGTTGTAGTTGTACTAGGAGCATAAAAAGCTTTAAAATATGTAGTTTCAAGCATGAAATCTCAAATTTCGTAGCACATGGAAACTGCCGACGTGTAATTGTAAATTTGTAATTCTTCTGGTCATGTCGTTTTATAAATCGTAGTACTTTATACTTTACCGTACCCAAGTAATGCAAGTGTTTGATGGTGTGTTTTTGATGGCATATCATGTATTCAGTGATTACTTGGGTACAGTAAAATGTTCAATTTGTAAAAATTGTGAAATGTCGAAAATTTAGACAATGGAATTAGATTTTACTACAAATCGGCACTGGATATTGTATTAATCCTGTAATGCCCCAACAAATAGCTTGACAAATGAAATAGATTTCATCGTGCAATTGCGTATTTGTTCTGTCATTGCTTTAACCCCTTCATCAGTCTTTTTTACCCAGAAAAGTAAGTTTTCATCCTAGTTATTTTGTACTCACTAATTCTTTGCAACCCCCCCCCCCGTTGTGGAACAAGTCGGGCCTTCTTTAACTGATAGACTGGGTGAGGCCCCCCAGCACTCATGCTGCCCCCCCGGTAAACTATTTTGGCCCCACAGTTAAGGTCTTTTGAAAGGGGAGAATGACTTTGTTCAGAAGAACGTTTTAATATATTTCCTGTTACCAAACCATGCTTTTATACTGAAAGCTCATTGCATCTATGCGATGGGATATATAAAAATTGTTACTGAAAATGCAGGAAATCATGCCCCGGAGGCTCAAGAATTTGGAAATTTTCTGGGGAAGACCCCCCTACATCCACACACACCTCCATTTCACAGCCTGCTGGTTAGGTCCCTTCTCGTGGATGCCCCCTCCCCACTGACGAATTCTTAAAAAGGCCCTGGAACAAGTCTGCCAAAATCTATTTGTCAATGGCCCCTAAGCCACAATGTTTGATGCAAGATGATTTTACTTGTCAAAGAAAGTGTTGTCTATATGGGTTGACCAGACTATCTAAGTACTTAACTGAATACATTTCACTGCACCCAACTACCAGGCTGGACAATTTTGAAATTGCACACCTGATATTTTGAAAAATATCTATACAAAAACACCAAAACTGCACTCAATATCTTGGTTGCCTGACACAAACTTTGTATAGTGGGCATTAATAGGTTAATAATTTGAAATCAAATCTGGCTATTTCAAACACTGATAATATCCATTTCTTTTAGTTTTTTTCACAACGTTTCAAGACTTGTTACAATACACAGTGACGCACAAGAAAGATGGAGTTCGAAGCAGAGTATTTGGGAAGTTCCGGCATGTTCACACCGTTCTTTGGCCAAGATGATGATTACTTCTCGCTCTTTCAAGGAGAGCAGAAGAGTCATGAAAGTATTGATAATGTTTTGGTGGAGAAATTTACTGACTATGCAGTCACCACTGGACCAGAAATTGACACCGACTTTGAAGGTAGATTGCCTAGTCTTCCATCATGACAGTATCAGATGTGAAATGACAGTATCAGCTAATTAGCTTGTTTGTGATATAAAATAAAATTTTAATTTTGACATATATTTACTTACTGGCAGTTCCAGTGGAAGCTGGGTTGTAAAATTCTGTCATGTAGAAAATTTAAGTCCGACGTACACAGGAAATTTTTGTTTTGGGATTTTGCTGCCAGGAAGGAAAACAGATTATCTAGGCCTGTTGAAATGTGTTATAAATGCTCTCTATCTTATTTTTAGATTCTGATTCATTGTTTGACAATGAATGGATGACTGCAAAGATCGATCTAACATCAGGTCTTGCTGAGCAGCTTGACAGCAACTTCAATTTGCTTACTGATGACACACAAATTCAGTCTACATCGCCCTTGGTTAGTGTTGAAACAGAAATGCAGTTTTCTTCAGTCATCACTGCCTTGCTTGGTGACAAATCTATCAATGCTCAAAAGCTTGATCTAACGAAAACAAGCTCTGGCAATATTGAAGATTCTGTTCTGGAGGACTTGGGTCCAGTATCTCCTGAACAGCATGTGCCAGATGTGGACGGAGAACAATTTAAAGCCATTCTCGATTCCTTCCTTGCGTCTGGCCATATCCCTCTAGATGATCCCATAGTAGAGACAACTGCTGGCAACAGCTTAGCTGCAAAAAGAAAATTTTTTGAGACTGCACCCCAAGGCCCAAAACCAAAAGTCAAAACACCCGAGCAAAAGCAGCGAAAGCGATTGCAAAACCGTAATGCTGCAACAAAGTATCGCTCCAAGAAACGCAGCGAACAAGATACCTTGAATGCAAAGTGTGTCGAACTTGAAGGTGACAATGTAGAACTTCAGAAAAAGATAGAAAGTAAAACACAAGAAATTCTATACTTGAAGAATTTGATTATCGATGTGTTTAGTAAGAAACGTGCAGGAAGTTGATGAACTTTTTGTATATTTATTTGCTTGCTAAAATTTGTGCTCTTGTAAATATGTTAAGTCCTTTTTTACTTATTCACATAAATAGTTTGATGTAACTTAGTTGAATGTGTACTAATGTAAGACCATATTTGTGAATGGTATGTGAATGATCTATTTCACCCAACTCCATAATTATGTGCAACTGTATAATTTTCACTTTGCTTTAAAAAACATGAAAACCAGCTAAAAGATTAATAGAACATGATTAAAATAGACCTTTTGCAGGAATGCAAAAATAAGTCAAAACAATGAGTGACTGGGTGGCATGGAGACAGAAATAATGGATATTGATATTAATGTCTGTTTTCTATGCAAGCCTCCATGACTGATGCACAGTTTTTCGATTAGGTTTGGGATTACAATTGGGGTGAGGACGTGAGGTAAGAAGGAATTAGGTTAAGATTAGTTAGATTATGGTTAGATTGGGCTCAATCTACTCCATTCTTTGGTGTAATTGAGTCTTGGATTAGGGTTAGGATGACATAAGGGTTACGTCTAGGGATAGATTAGACTAAGATTTGGGTTCGGATTTACGAGGTGGGATTGAGTCTTGGATTAGGGTTAGGATGACATAAGGGTCAGGTCTAGGAATAGATTAGACTAAGATTTGGGTTCGGATTTATGATCAGGCTAAGAAAATAAGATCAGGGTTAGGATTGGTGTTGGGACAAGAGTTAGGATTGCGATAAGATTGTAGGGATTAGGAGAAGTTAATGAGAATGACAGTAAATGGTGGCGAATGATAGTAAATGACAGTAAATTATGTGGAATGAGCGAGAGAAAATGATGTGAATGTTAAGATGCGGAATGATAGTAAATGATGTGGAATGATAGATAAGGATGCGGAATGATAGTAAATGATGTGGAATGATAGATAAGGATGTAGAAGGATAGTAAATGATGTGGAATGATAGATAAGGATGTGGAAGGATAGCAGAGGATGTGGAATGATATATAAGGATGTGGAAGGATAGTAAAGGATGTGGAATGATAGATAAGGATGTGGAATGTTAGATAAGGATGTGGAAGGATATTAAATGATGTGGAATGATATATAAGGATGTGGAAGGATAGTAAATGATGTGGAATGATAGATAAGGATGTAGAATGATAGCAGATGATGTGGAATGATAGATAAGGATGTGGAATGATAGTAAATGATGTAGAATGATAGATAAGGATGTAGAATGATAGCAGATGATGTGGAATGATAGATAAGGATGTGGAATGATAGTAAATGATGTAGAATGATAGATAAGGATGTAGAAGGATAGCAGACGATGTGGAATGATAGTAAAGGATGTGGAATGATAGATGAGGATGTAGAATGATAGTATATGATGTGGAATGATAGATAAGGATGTAGAATTATAGCAGACGATGTGGAATAATAGATAAGGATGTGGAAGGATAGTAAATGATGTAGAATGATAGATAAGGATGTGGAATGATAGTAAATGATGCTGAATGATAGTAAATGATATGGAACGGTGGTAGTTGACGGTTAACGATGGGTATTGATAGTTTTGGAAGGTTTAAATTCCTGTGTTGTCACTGTTGGTTTGTTTATATAGCACATGAAATTATAACCCTCGTACTAATTTATTCCAGAATCAGGTAAAATCAGGTGGTCTTGGCCGGAGCACCAAATGGCGTCGTCAAAATGGCAAGTTCTGCATGATTTTTTCACATTTTAGTTGTTTTGCTTTCATATTTTATAGCTTCTGAGTTCTATTTACCTCCACTATTGTCGCTCCAAATGTAAAATATACTAGCAGTAGTAGATCATATTGAAATTAAATATATTGTAGAGTAATAAACTGACTTATTAATAGACTGAGGTCTCTTCAAATATATAAATGATTTTCGTACATTTTACACTGTACAGGCAGTCACGAGAACGAGATTACTCAAAAGAATTAAAGTCAATATCAATGCAGCGAGATTCTGTATCAAACCATCCTTTGAAGATTTCTGTGGTTGTGTCGGTAAGTTCAAATTATGTACTCAAGATTGAAGACAGATCCAAAAATATGCTTAAAATAGATCAAATTTCGTTTTCCAACATTCAATACTGCAAGCAAAATTCGTAACTTCAAAATGTGCCTGCAGAAATTCATCGTATTTTAGGTTTTCAGAACTAATTATTGTTAAAATATCAGTATTATAAAATGTGTCTGCACAAATTCAAATGGTGCGGGTGCCTAGAAGCGGCGCTCGCACATTTTAATGATGCCTAGTAATAGTCCAGACTGCAGATTTGGGCAGTTTTCTGCAAGATCTTGGGTGCAGGAAAGTAAAAAATCTATGTGCAGGTATGCAAAACAGTTCCCAATTGCACATCAAGAGGCAGTCAAGTGCACAAAAGTAGCCAAATACATGTTAAAAACAATGCAAATTAGAGATTTGGGGACAAATTATTGAAGTGCAAAAATTGTTATGAAAGACATGCATGTTGTAGAAGAAATTTTATAGGTGCACTAAAATTTCTGCCTAAATAAATAAAATATAGGTTTGATTTAAAACACTTAGGACATGTCGAGGACTCGAGGTGACAAACAGGTGACAAAGAATCAGTTTTACAGTTGATTTCAGTTCACTTTTCACTCAAATGTTCCGAACTTCGGAAATTCGTTGCGAAGTTCATAATGAAATTCAGAACCGGTTTGTAAACTGAGCATTTGATTGGCTGCTTTTTCTCTAGTAACCAATCAGAGGGTTTGTTTACAACATGGCATGTGAATTTCATTATGAACTTTTGAACTTCGCAACGACTTTCCGAAGTTCGGAACATTTGAGTGAAAAGTGAGTTGAAATCGACTGTAATCGCTGCCATAAACAATCTTTATAATGATATACAAATGTCGGCAATATTACTGCAGGCACATAAATATTATTGAAGCCTTTGTTTGACTGACTTGTTGCTCCATTTCAGGTCGGCAAAACTTTATCGACCTGATTTTTTGCTAATTCCAAGGCCTGTGCATTGCTTGTTAACCCATTAACTGGCAGTACCCTGGCTACCACTGACGAGTAAAATCATCTGGCGTTAGACAGAGTAAAAGACAAAAGTAGGGCGCATCTGGGCGCATTGCCAGCTAATGGGTTAATGAGTTTAAATTATATATTTCTTTCAGTCATCTATGGAGTCAAAAACAGGCAAAAAGAAAAAGACATATGAACATGGTATTATTGACCCACTGTCCAAAAGCCAGTCTGATGCAGGTGATGCAGGTGATACAATTGATCCACTGTCCATGTTTGCTGCAGAAAGTGCTACAATAGTTACTAAGAAAAGTTCTGGGGTGAGGTTTTGTTCTGTTCTGTTCTGTTCTGTTCTGTTCTGTTCTGTTCTGTTCTGTTCTGTTCTGTTCTGTTCTGTTCTGTTCTGTTCTGTGGCGCTTCCAGAGTTCAATATAATTCTGAAAACTTGGTCAGACATTATGTCCGACCAACCCATGTTTTGGTCGGCCATGATCGCCTTTTGATTGGCCACTAATTATTTACAGACCTCAAGATAGAAATTATTGAAATTAATAAGTCAAAAACTGCCCGAGCAATACAACATAATGTCCGAGCAAGACAACAATTGGTCGGCCATCTCAGCAATTCGCTCGGAAAATGGCCGGTGGCCGACCGTTATATTGAACTCTGGGCGCTTCGCTTTTTAATTTGCTTCCATCAGATCGAATTAAAAGAAATAGATAAATTTACCTCGACTACCTTCAAAATTAATTTGAAAAATATATCCTACAACTCAATGAGAAAGTTAACCATCTTGAAGACTTTTCTTGCAATTATTGTAAACATATTGTCGAATACCTTTGTTATATCATTAATTATATTGTAACATATTATAAAGTATATATATATACTATGTATAGTTGTAAATATGGTCACATTTTAAGAATCTTTTTATGGTTGAGGGCCATTAGGAAGAATACACTACTACTGCTATGACATTGTTTATTTAGGCTAGTTCAGAAAGCAAAGATGAGAGTGAACAATTTATATTGGATGACTTTGCACTTGAGCCTTGGTCAAGCAAAAGACTTGGAATTTTAAGCAAATATACAACTTCAGAAAAACTGTCAATCACAACTGTAAGTCAAGTGGAAATTCTATGTATGAGTGAGATTTCTCATGACCTTCATAATTGCATAATTATAGCCTAATTGTAACTGAAAATAAGATACAGTATTAGTAATATTGTGTTGTTTCTTTTTGGCAGAGCTTTTTGTCAGATACTGATCGAGGTATGGCTGCTTGTTTTGAATACGAAAATACAGTCACTTCTGCTATGCAACTTGCTTCTGATGTGCAAAGATTTTGCAAAAGTTTTTAGAAAGTTTTTTTACTCCACTTATATCACCTATATGCAAAGATGTTTTGCCCCAAATCATCACTCTTTCTGTGTGTCTCACACTTTCTTTTATGAATCATCTCGTGAACACAAATATCCGCTTTTTGGAAGAATTGAGTTGGCAAAAAGGATTGATTTTGTGCATAATTTTTGCTGCAATTTGCAACATAATTTCGGACACAGAGCGATGTTATGTAAAATGTGTGATTACAGAGGAATTATAAGCACGAATCTTGTTTTACTTTGCCGATATTTTTCTTGTTCAACATTCCCAGAAGGCAACAAGTATATGAATAAGAATGATAATATCAGTGGAGTGAATGCATGTTCATAGGGATTGCGTTAATCCCTATGCTGGTGTTGGTGTTTGATTATTCATCCTGGTGCATCGCGAACAGCTACCGATTCCATCCTTATCGGCGACAGCGTTCATCTTAGTATAGTATAATGAATATAATAAAATGAAATGTTATTGGTCTCGCGTGTCTTGATATCGTATTCACTTTTAATTCTACATAACATAGCTCTGACTGTGCAGAAGTTGGATTGCAATTTGGGGCAAAAATTGCTTGTGTGAGATGGCCGTGGCGGCACCTCGGTATTTCAAACCATAATGCATGTTTCGTTTTCTGGTCTGCTGATGAAATATCAATAATTTGTTGTTTATTTGCACAGTTATAATGAAACACCAAACAACTGTAAGTGATAAGGTCAAACATAGGATTGGACAACTGGATGACATCGAAGAGGTAGGTAGAGTTGAAAAGTGAAAATAACAATAAACAACTAAAGCCTGGTCAAACGAATATGAGAGTTAATGAGAGTTAGCAAGCGAGAGTTTGCATGAGAGTTTCATCGACTCTCATGCCCTGGTCAAACGAGAACAAGAGTTGCACGAGAGTTGACTGGATATTACCACGCGTACCGGTCAAACATGCAAAATCTCTCATCAACTTTCATCAAAATTTGAGTTTTTCCTACATGTACGAAATAAACATTCAAAACTATAGAATAAAATGTAATTGCAGGGCTCAGTCAAAGAAATGCTGAATCTCAGTCAACAAGAATTTGTGAGAAAAATTGAACAATTGAATCAAGTAAGCTGTTTAATGATTTTACACCTTAATTTGCTTCTTAAGTTATCGTAACAAAATTAAATGAATTTGCAGGAGTTGATTGCTGCATGGGAAAATGAGCAGAAAGTCAAGGCTTTGAAGATTGCAATTCAGGTATATTCAGATTTTGCAGTCACGCTAGAATAGAGAGTTTAAGCTTCGCGTTCGTGCATCAAACGACAAACGCCAGGCGGCGAAGATAAATCTTACGCTATAAGGCAATAAAGGGGAAATGAACTTCCTATTTTAAAACAGTAATGTATGACGATTCTTTTGAGATAAGAAAGAAAATATGGAGCGAGGAAGTTAATCGAAAATTCTGCCAAGAAAATTGGCGTTGCCCTCAAACGTGAAGCTTAAACTCCCTAATATTACGTCACGCTAAATAATCCGCCAGTTTGGTTGGCAAAAATCATCGCGAGCACTCCAGACAGCAGCGATAATGCCTGATCATGCAAATTCGGCAGAAAGCGGCCTTTGTAAATTCTCACACAAGAGCAACAGCCACAGTCTTGTTTTGACAGCTAATCGAAGGCATTTGACGCAAAGTTTGTTCTTAAATATTTGCCGCCCAAACAAAACGTGACGTCACATACAAGAGCTGAATACAGTACCATATACTGTACATTTAGATCAAATGTTTCCATTTGGTATTTGTGTCATTCGAGCAGACCTTACTAAATCAATTGATCTAAGTGTGAATGTCTAGTTCTGTTCCATGTAAAAGTGCGCGAAAATATCGTATTTAGGTGCGCGGAAGTAAGACACATCGAAAATGAGTACTATATACAAATTTAGATGCAAGTAAAGGAATTTTCTTTCCATCTGAAGAATATTCTCATGTAGTGTCTTCTATTCTTTATTTTATGTGCTTTACAATCTAGTGTGCCAAGATGCTTGCCAGCGTTGCAGTCATTGGGTTCTATCCAAGTAAATTTGTTCTTATTACTGATGTCCTCGATACGTTTGGTAAGCACGTTTGAAGATTATCTGAAAACAAGGACTGGATAGTGCATTAATGGCGGCCATATTGGTGTGACCACCACAAATCTACTTTGGTGTTGCTGACATGTTTAAAGAGGTTCTAAAGGTTTCTAGTTGTTGGTGGGAAAGGACCCGTATTGTCTAGATAAGAATTTATCATCAGTGGCCTCTCTTTCTTCCTAAATTTCCCTGTGAATAACTAATGAGGTCACACCAATATGGCCGCCATAAGCCTCATTATGTGGTGTTTAAAACGTTCTAAAACTCGTTAGACAAGATGTTGGAAGCTATATTTCTCAAGTTACATAGGAAAATATATTTGCTTCATAGTATAACTAATTTAAACAGCTAACGATTTGACTAGTGAAGAATTTGACAGATTTTAAAATCTGATCTCATAAAAAATATTCTGGCTTCAAAATTGGCTCATTGAATTCAATAGGATGCTCTATCCAGTCCTTGTTTTCAGATCAGTGGAGATTATATTGTTTTGCTTGTAGAAAATACCACGTTTATATTTGGCAGAGCTTTCATTCTGTATATGTTCGGATCTTCATCAGTACAAATAATATAACATTTGCATTGTTGATAACACTGGCATATGGAACGAGGTATAATTTTTACTGCAACTTGCAACGCAATCTCGGACACAGAGCGATGTTATGTAAAACACATATTCCCAGATAAATTGTGAGCATGAATCTCGTTTTACTTTGCCAATATTTTTCTTGCTAAACATGCCCAGAAGGCAACAAAGAAATAAATGAGAAAATCCTGTCAAAATTTGTCGGAAATTTTCTATAAAATCCCTAAATTTGCCATAAAATCGCTGAAAATCCCAAAATCTCTTCAAATCCCTCTCAAAATCGTACCCAAATCTCGAAAATCGAGCAAAAATCGCCATTAAAATCCACGGAAAATTTCAGGGATTTTGAAACCCCAAAATTCCTCGTACGCTTTTTTCAGAGTGATACACCCCTCGGTTTTTCTGTGCGTACATTTCTACATTGCCTAACATGGCTCTGTGTACAGTAGAAATTGCGTTTGCAAGTTGCAGTAAAAATTACCCCGTTTAACATAGCCTTAAAGTTAACGAAATTCTACACTTAAAGGGATATGGCAATAAAAATTTAGTTTGTCTCATTTGAAAGAACTTTTAAAATTATACATAAATCTCCCTTACCGATTTTTCGTATCTCTCTTAGTTCTTGAAATATTTTGACAGAAATAATCATAAATCAGCGAGCTGTCCGCCATCTTGGATTTTTGTGGATATGCATGTTACGTCACAAGCTGGGTCACGCAAGATCTTACCCAGAAAGCCAATGGTCATTATGAGCCCAAAATTATACTTCGGTCACTATTTCAAATAACAAATTGACTGACAACTTTTTAAACATCTACTAATTGTTATTTGGTCATCTAGGAGTCGTTTTATATGGCTAATCCTGCTTTTGACGTCACTAAAACCACCGTTAATGCGATCAAAAAATAATCCAAGATGGCGGATAGCTCATTGTTTTAAGTCAAAATATCTGAAGAACTAGGCAAGAATCAAGATACGAAAAATCGGCAATGGAGATTTAGATATAATTTTAAAAGTTCTTTCAAATGAGATAAACTAAATTTTTATTGCCATATCCCTTTAAATTCTTACAGGTCGTCTGGTGTATGAACGTTTGTTACGAAAGTCTGCCACGATTGTTCCTGGGACGAAATTAATGAAAATGCTGCCGGGTAATAATAATAATAATAATAATAATAAAATACGTTTTAGGAGCATTATACAACGCTCAATGCTCTTACCTTGTAAATAACAATAACTCTAAACTATACGTAAAATAGAAATAATTAAAAAGTCTAAAGTAAAGTGCAATGCAAAAGCACGTTGAAACTCTTTCCAAACCCTTAGTAAGTAAATTCAGTGTAAATATAACTTCAATATAATATATCTTCTAGATACTTTTTCTCCAGAAGACGTGACGGATGTTGCGAAGGAAACCTGTCGTAACTGGTTTTACAAGATTGCCTCAATCAGAGAACTCACTCCTCGCTTGTATCCTCTATTTTTAACATGGTCGCTTCGTCAGCGCAGGACGAGCAAACCACTTTATATATATGCGTTGTTACGGTCGATTTCAACTAACTTTTCACTAAAATGTTCCGAACTTCGCAAGTTTGTAAACAAAGCCTCTGATTGGTTACTATAGAGAAAAGCAGCCAATCAAATGCTCAGTTTACAAACCGGTTCTGAATTTCATTATGAACTTCGGAACGAAGTTCGGAACATTTTAACAGTGAAGAGTTAGTTGAAATCGACTGTTAGGCCCGTTTCAGACGCCGCTCCACTCATGCACAGAACTTAATTGTATTAGGTGCGACGCTGGAGCGACACAAGAGCGACAGTGATTCAAACGGCGTGGTGATCATCTTCGGATGATGAGGGAAGCGTGGTTAAATAAAGTTTTACCTTACCTACCCTACCTTACCTTACCTCTCGCAGTGTTTTCTCTTTGTGACATATAGTTGTGCGCAAAACTTTTCTCCGTTAATACAGCGTATGCCCTTGATGAGCTTAACAAAAAGAAGCGAATCGACCATTTCAAAGATTTCGCCGGTGTCGTGGACCTGGAAGGATATGATCCCCGTGAGCTGGACTTGTTGGGCAAGGGTATTGTTGCGTGGATCTTACTCGACCAGTCATTCGAAGAGCCGATACAAGACCTATGGCACGATCTTCAAAACGTCGAGAAGATCCCTGGCAATAAGGCGTTAACAAAAGCGTTCTTCAAACTCGCCAACCTTGCGAATGGCTTCGCGAATCAAGCAGCCCATATGACTGGCTACTTGGTTCGCGAAGTAATCGAAGTCGCAGAGAAAAGTAACGTTGCGCCAGAGACAGCGGTGGACAACCTCGTGGCATCGTTGGAAGCGGCATCATACAGCATGTACCGCCGCTTTTTGCGGGTGTGTGAAGCTTGTGATGCCGTGCAAGAAGAACGAACTGACAACCAGGAGGACGAAGAACGACCGGTGCACTGTGACACAGTGGAGCCGTGGGCACATATAGTGAGGAAGTACTCCCGGAGACTGTCGGGTACGACCCTCAGAAACTGTTGACCCAAGATGTCCCCTCCTACGCTGTCGTTGACAACGCCTACAGATGTCCAATCATGCACAAGGCGATACACGAGTCGTTATCTCGAAGGGATACCGGCCGATTACGAAGGCTACCCGGAGGAGTGGCTCAGGAGTCGTTCGACCAAACGTCTTCGGTCCGAGCTCATCAAGGTCTCGCGTGACCATGTCACCATGCTGGATGGTGACTCTGGCCATTTGGTTGTCGACGCAGACACGGATGACTTACTTGTGCCGCACATAACCCATCGAAATCGACCTCACAACACCATCCGATTTCGGACGATGGGAAATGATGCGCCAGAGCTTGCGACCGCCTTCAAGTTATATGGCGAGCGTGATGGCAGGGCTACGAGGAGACACCTGAAGACTTTCTACTCAGGAGTTGAGAGTCTACATTGCGCACGCCGTATAATCGCCACTGCTTACCCGTGTTCTTCCGTATGCTCATGGACGCCGATGGTCTTCCGGCGCACGAGCTGGATAAGCATGGTCGTCCGTTGGTAGGCATCTACGTGGAGGGAAAGAAGAATGACCCCGTTTCCATACGTTTCCCATCTTGGACGGAGGCCTGGACTCGGATGTGTTCGATGCAATGATTCGGGCGAAACGCGCGCACTTGTGTTCTTTCCAGCTTCCAGATGAAACCAGACAGTTTCCTTTTCGACCGTGGGACACCCGGGATGAAAGCGTCACATCGACGAGAGAACATCCAGTCAACGACGACCATGTTATATCGTTCGTGATGCTGAAATCTCCCCTGGTAAACGAAGGTCTCGTGTACGCAGCACCCTCCACTATCCCAAATGCAGACATGGGCCTCTTCTTGCGTCAAATGCACACTAACCTGCCGGCAGAAAGTTACCTTTGCAAGTACGCAACCTCTTATACAGCACGACGACCCAATTCCGAAGTTGGTAAGTACGTTGTGATTACTAAACGTAGATAGCTAAGATAGTTTAGGATAATAGAATTTGAACTTCAAGGCTTTTAACGCTTTTGAATAACGTTAAGGCTGCTTAACAACAACAAACACGGAAAAGTTTAATTCGTTCTAAATGTTATATAAACACGTTAAATCATTCAATAATATAATTGCCATCCTTTAATTCATTTAATTATTTCGCAAGCAACTTTTGCTTCCATGTCTCAGAGCATCTCCACAGCGCCTTTCTGCACAAAAGAACATTAATTAAAAGATCAAATCATACAAAACCATATACTCTCATCTTATAGGTTCATATCTCGTGGAGGTGGACGTAAGCGGAAAGACGAGATTTTACGACGCCAGCAGATACGACGGACAAACGTCGGTCGATTTGCCAATATGTGGGGCTTATTGGATGCACTGCGGGAAGTGCGACTTCGGAGCGATCGCAGAGAGTTTCCTGAGGTCCACGAAAGTGAATGGAAAGATATCGACGACGCTCTGGAGTCGAAAAACAACGCCCACTTATACATAAGTGGCGAAGACCTCGAGGTCCGGGCAAAGAAGGAAATCCCTCAATCTTCGTCTCTTATGGTGAAATACGGAGCTACTGGCTACAGACAATTATTAACAGGCCATGGTCAACATTGTCAGGTTCTTGTACAATTCTCCTCACAGCAACTGGACTTTGCAACAAAAGGTGCGATGGGGTTGCTCAGCTGTGAGGATCTTGTGAAAGAAGACGGCAAATTGATAACAATAAGCCACAAAATAAAGAAGAACTGGGGTTCTTATATACTTTTCTCAATGAATTTAAACTTTTCACAATCATTCCTCATTAGAACTTGTCGAATATGGAACAGTCTTGTAGATGAACTAAATTTTGACACGGACGGTCTTAGCGTTCTCAAATCAATCTTACTGAAATATTATAAATCATTAGAACTCAATTTCGACCCTGATAATCCTCGAACATTTATAACTATATGCCTGAAATGCAACTCTGTGCGTGGTCTTGCATGTCCAGTATCGTGTTGTTATTAGATGTTGAAACTTATTTCATTTAGATTGTTAGTAGTTCGTTATAGCAAATAAGTTTGTTAGTTTGCATGTTCGATAGTTTGTCCAACTGTTTGCTATTGTTTCAGTTCTTATATATTTAAACTAAATATTATATATAGGCCATAGGGCTCTTTATGTAGCCAACCAAATTTTGTAAATAAGTTTTTTTATATATATACTGTCTACTGGCGAAGTTAATAAATTAAAATTAATTAAGTTCGGCGCACGAGTGGAGCGGCATCTGAAACGATCTAAAGGCGGATTTCCAGTCCTCGCACGAAGCTCCTCGCAGCTCGCTGCGAGTACTCGCAGACGTTCTGCGAGTGGTTTGTCGCTCGCGGGAAATAGTTCAACATTTTGAACTATTTTTTACTCGCTGCGAGAGCTCGCAATAATAAACCAATCATAAATCGGCGTGTGGTGGCAACGGAATGACATTCGTGCGAGTACTCGTAGCGAGCTGCGAGGAGCTTCGTGCGAGGACTGGATATCCGCCTTAAGGCTATGTAACACGGGGCAATTTTTGCTACAACTTGCAACGCAATTTCTGCACAGAGCCATGTTGTGTAATTTTCAGAGTGTTTGTTTTGTTGTGTTTGTCTTGACTTTTTAAAGCTACGTGGAAACATCTATACTGAATTGTTATCGTTTTCTCACAACTGGGTAAAAAAACCTTTTCATTTGACCGTATTATTAACTTTATTAAATACGCGAATGAACATGCACCAGTCCAATTTATTCCAAATCCGTCCTCTCTAGGGAGTACGACAATGCCCTGGTGCGACTGACGAAAATGATCAGAGGGATTGGTGATCCGCTCGTTGCTGCATATGCACGATGCTATATCTGCAGGGCAAGTCCGGTAATCCATTACAGTCGATTTCAACTAACTTTTCACAGCGGATTCGGACCCCTCCCCCCAAAATGTACGGGGGGTGTAAATCCGCTAGCGGATATGGACCTATGGGGGTCTATATCCGCTAGCAGATTCGGACCCCTCTCGCGGATTTGGACCCCCATCAATTCAGTAACTCTCTGCGAAAGGCTCGAAATATCGGTGCTAATTACTCACATTTTTATATGCCTTTATCCAACAGGAGCCGAAATATTTCAATTAACGATCTGTGACGAAAAGTAGCAAAGTTTTATTTCAATACCCATGTGCTTTCAACTGCCCTGCGCCTAATCTCTTCGCAAGAGAGATTTCGTTCAATCTGTTTAAAGCATGAGCGATTGACCAAGATAAGACCTATGAATGATTAAAGCATTGAGATTCACAAAATTTTGGTAGGAATATTTCTTCATTGCCTAAAAATAACCGATTATTCAGACTTCCTACTCGGGACCCAGAAAATATATCTGATTTAATAGGGGGTCCATTTCCGCTAGCAGATATGGACCGGGGGTCCAAATCCGCGGGGAGTCCAAATCCGCTGTGACATATGTTTAATTTATGCACGAATGCTTGATGCATTAATTTGCTGGCAGAGGTACGCTTTACGTTTTACACCACGAAGTAATCTATTTATTCTGTTCTACCCAGGTTGGAATACTTGTCGCGCCAGAAGCCAAAAGTCATTTGCGTGGTAGTTTGTTGGATTTCTTTTTTACTTACAAACAGGTATTAATGGTCTGAATTTGGCGTGCTACGCCGGTACGATTTTAGGTTTTGACCACTTTTTTTTTGAAATAACGCGAGATGGAAAAATCACCTCTTAAATATATTTGTTCATTTTTAGCTTCAAACCGACGCAGTTCAAAACATGCTGGCAAAACAAAACACAGGTAAAGTCCATATGGGTGAATTGTCCATGTGGGTGAATTGTCCATGTGGGTGAAATGTCCATGTGGGTGAATTGTCCATGTGGGTGAATTGTCCATGTGGGTGAATTGTGCATGTGGGTGAATTGTCCATGTGGGTGAATTGTCCATGTGGGTGAATTGTCCATGTGGGTGAATTGTCCATGTGGGTGAATTGTCCATATGGGTGAATTGTCCATATGGGTGAATTGTCCATGTGGGTGAATTGTCCATATGGGTGAATTGTCCATATGGGTGAATTGTCCATGTGGGTGAATTGTCCATGTGGGTGAATTGTCCATGTGGGTGAATTGTCCATATGGGTGAATTGTCCATATGGATGAATTGTCCATGTGGGTGAATTGTCCATGTGGATGAATTGTGCATGTGGGTGAATTGTCCATATGGGTGAATTGTCCATATGGGTGAATTGTCCATATGGGTGAATTGTCCATGTGGGTGAATTGTCCATATGGGTGAATTGTCCATATGGGTGAATTGTCCATATGGGTGAATTGTCCGTATGGGTGAATTGTCCATATGGATGAATTGTCCATGTGGGTGAATTGTCCATATGGGTGAATTGTCCATATAGGTAAAATGTCCATGAGGGTGAATTGTCCATAAGGGTGAATTGTTCATGTTGAGTAAAATGTTTACATGAGTAAAATGTTCATATGGGTAAAATGTCCATATGGGTGAATTGTCTATATATGGGTAAAATGTCCGTATGGGTAAAATGTCCATATGGGTGAATGTCCATATGGGTAAAATGTCCATATGGGTAAAATGTCCACATGGGTAAAATGTCCATATGGGTAAAATGTCCATATGGGTAAAATGTCCATATGGGTAAAATGTCCATATGGGTAAAATGTCCACATGGGTAAAATGTCCATATGGGTAAAATGTCCATATGGGTAAATTGTCTATATGGGTAAGATGTCCATATGGGTAAAATGTCCATATGGGTAAAATGTCCATTTGGGTGATTTGTCCATTTGGGTAAAATATCCAAATGGGTGAATGGGTAAATGCTCAATATTGACTAGAAGAAGTTAATGCACGTTATATTTATGCTTATAGCTCCGTCAAACTATCTTCAGTTATACACACCAGCACTTGATTGGATCATCCAATGCATTGCATTTAAATCTCCAGAGGTAAGTCAAGTTCATGGGTGAAAACAATAGCGGACCGTGGGACCATTGGTCACAGAAATTTTTTAGGTTAGCAGAAAAGAAATAGGAATATTTCAAAATGAAAAGAAAATATTGAAATTGAAACAGCTAAATCAACCACACAATATAACGGACAGAAAGTTTACCCTTGGCTCCTTGTTCAAGTGGCTCGACAGCAGAGTTTCAAAACATTTTCAACCTTCCTCTGGGTAGAATTTTGGGTTTCCCAACTTTCCTTAATATAACTGGAAATTCTCCAACATGCAGGCTTTTGCCTGTGTAGGTTTGCCAGTTGGCCATTGCAGTACTGCTATTCTAACCGAGCATGGGCGCCGGAACCACGGGGGCAGTGGGGACAGCTGCCCCCAGTGCCCTATGCTTACGGGGGCAGCCGAGTACCTTACGTATATTTAGAGATTGAGCTGATGCCTTAACAAAAGCTAATATTTTCACTCCAATCTATTTTGTCACCCTGAGTTAAAAGTTATGCTAAAACTGTATAACAAAGAACGTTCATTACCATTAAGAAGGTCGCGACGCTGTCGGTACTTTGTACACAAAGTGTTGATATTTTATATGTCTGTTCCAATGAGTTCCGCTACTGCAGAAAGAAGTTTTAGTGTTATGCGTAATTGTATAAAGTCATGTCTGAGAACAACCTAAGGCTAAACAGTAGAATGTTTGCTGCTATCCATAAGCACATTGATGTTTGTACTGAAAGCATAGCAAAAGAGTTTGTAAAACTAAACGAACAGCCGCGCGTTTACTTCGGAACAAATATATAACAGTTGTTATTGGCACAGAAGCAAAATGACGCAAACCCAGTTTCTATACAAGTAAAGATGAAAGTGCCCTTTTTCAAGATTCTGACCTCGCTGCCCTGGCTTCCTTCCGGCGCCCCTGTAACTGAGTGCTGACTGTTGCCATCTGTATACTAGCCTGACTAGTCTAGTACTTACTTCTTTGAAATGTTTTATTCAGTGTTTCACTTGACCTTCCACAATTCCGTTTTTGAGGAGGTTGATGTAGCAAAGGTTCACGCTGTGGTTATCGTTCTTTTAGGAAGTGTTGACAGAAATTTTAAACCATTGTAGAAAGGATTGTAATAGGTATGATTCGCCTCTGAAACTTCGAAGCTTCAGCGTTTCCATGAATGATAGCGATGTTGGTGGCATTGGCATGTTGGCATACACATCTTGTTGACAAGATGTGCTCGCAACAGACTTGTCAACAAGTTGTAACAATGTTGTCATTTTATCAAGTTGCTACAAGGTTGTCACTCGCAACTTGTTAACAAGTTGTGTAATTGCAGGATGATAACAAGTTGTTGGAACAACTTGTAACAAATCTGTTGAGTCAACAACCTTGTAGCAAGTTGTCAACAAGCCGTTGACAACTTGTCAACAAGCTGGGAACAAGCAGTGCGAACACATCCTGATAACAAGTTGTTGAAACAGCATTGGTACAAGTCTACTGCAGGTTTGTCACAACTTGTGTGTTGTTTCCTAGCGTCGATAATCTTTTTGTTCTTTTCTTTAGTGCTTTGATTTTAAACTCTATCATGTCTGCTTTTCGTCCATCCTACATTAGCGCAAGGTATGGTCGAACTGCTTATCAAGAAATTGACAGATGGCCAGCGTTTTTTTGCTGGGATTGGTAATTCATATTTTGTCGAGTTTGAATCTTGTAATCCTATTTTGTTTAGGGCTTTGGAGTTTGTCAAAATTATATCTGATTGCGAAGACGCCGGTTTTCCAAAGGTATCATTAGGAATTGTATTTACAAGAGACATATAGGAAGATAGGCTGATTAACCCCATCGTTTCCGCTTAAGGGGTAAAATTATGTGTTCTTAGACGGATGTACGATGCATTGTAAGTTTGTAACTTAAAGTGCTACTAACCCCAAAAATTATTTTTGTATGTGTGTAATATATTTGTATCATTCTGAGAAGAAATGTATAATATTTAAGAAATAGAAAACATTTTCCGTGTTTCTATACACTTATAGAAAGACGCGTGGGAGTTTGGGAGAACGAGAAATAATCAGTGGGAAAACGAGCCCGTAGGGCGAGTTTTTCCACGTTATTTCGAGTTAACGCCCCACCGCCCCAAGGGAGTCGTATACTTCAATGGCCATTGAAGACCCCCCCAAAAATAGCTTTTTATCAAGATGGCATCGAACTTGTTTTCGCCGGCTCATTTTCGCCACATAAATTTGTCAAGATACGCGGGCAACATGTCGCGTCTTACGCCTCTCATTGTCTTTAATTTCACCTTGCTTCTATTCCAGTACGACTCGATATTCTGAGTCAGTGGCGTAACTACTATGGGTTCAGACCGGGCGAAAAATCAATGAACTGAGACATAGACAATAGAAGGGAAGTCATAAAAAATCCTTTGAAACAGACACAAACACGAAAATCCTTAAATTTAACGATATAATACAAGGGGGGTCGTATACTTCAATCCGAATATTTGTTATTGAAGTATACGACCCCATTGGCGTAGGGGGTCGTTAACTTCAATTGATCCAATATAAATAGATTTTTTCTCCGTTTAGTATCAATTGTATCGTTCGCTTGGAATGAACGTAGTGTTGGACGAGCCGCCTGAGGCACAGAGACTTCAGTTATTGAATGACGTGTGGAAGGTTGTGATGAAATTAAGCTCACCCGAGGTAAGCATTCTTCGCAATTTTCTCCTGGTTAGGTTTTAAATATGTGAATAGTTTTTCGCTGGAAATTTCCTTCCACCAAAATCCTTGCAAGGTGCCCAAAATTTAGAATAGTTTAACCATTTGTAGTGAGTACGGAAGCAATTTGTTATTTAGGGGGGCCTAGAGGTGTCTGGGGGACCTAGAGGGGTCTGGGGCAACCTGGAGGGGTCTGGGAGCATGCTCCCCGCATTTTCAAAGTCTCAGACGTGCATTTTCCGTGTTTCCTGAGAGGAATTTTTATCATAGTCGTGAAGTTTTTACACCTAAGAGTTCAAGATTTTGTAACACACTTTTTAACTTTTTACAACCTCATCCCCAAGTTTTGAAATAACGTTCGCTCCGTGTATACAATTACAAGCATCAATGAATTGGTTTTGTTCCTATATTGATATATACACAATGTCAAAGTAACGACAAACTATATATTACGGATAAGTTGATTGTAGATGGCTCTGCAAGTAAATATATATAGTATGAAAAGAAGTACAATCCTGGAAGTAAGATGAGGATATTATTGGGGGGGGGGGGGGGGGGGACAGGCCAATCAATAATTGCTGGCATTTAATCTGAACAGTAATTCAGATTGGCTCAAAGGTGAAAGGCAAAATACATATATTGCGCTAAACCTATGTAGCATTCAGTGAGGTCTGATTATAGACTGTGTAATTTTTGCACAGTCTACAGTGTGGCTCAAAGGTGAAAGGCAAAATGGCAAAATACATATATTGCGCTAAACCTACGTAGCATTCAGCGAGGTCTGATTGTAGGCGGTGTAATCTTTGCACAGGCTGCAGTCTGGCTCAAAGGTGAAAGGCAAAGAACATTCAATGTTCTTTTTCCCAATTTATTCGCAGGAATACATATCATGTGCTGAGATCTGGGTAGAATACCCAATCAAGTATTTTGGGGTGAGTTCCATTACATATTTATCCTTAAGGTCAACTTTTGCTGCAACTTTCAACGCAATTTCGGACACAGAGCGATGTTAGGCAAAAGGTATATTCGCGGAGAAATTGTGAGCATGAATCTCGTTTTACTTTGCCGATATTTTTCTTGCTAAACATGTCCAGAAGGCAACAAAGAAATGAATGAGAATGATAATATCTGTGAAGTGAAACGCGTGCCATGTTCACTGTTTTTCTGTGCGTACATTTCTACATAACATGGCTCTGTACAGAAATTGCATTGGGAGTTGAAGCGAAAATTTCCCCGTGAAACATGGCCTTTAGTTAATAAAGATTTAAACTGAATGACTAACTGATCTTAACACACATAAGTCAACGTAATCGTTTGTGAATTTAGATAATTGAACAAGAACATCTTAATATTAAGGTTAAACTCGTTTTTATCATTTCAGAAAAGAGAAATAGACACGCTACTTGGTGATATATTGAAACATCTGAATGTTGACAGAGCATTTGAAAATTATTATCCTCAAGTAAATAGTACTGCTTTAACTGTTGCTCGCTCGCTTGCATGCATGCTCGCTTGCTCGTGATTATGTTGTTGTTGGTGGTTGTTGTTGCTTCTATTGTTGTTGTTGCAATGCTCTAAATGTTTGTTTAATTTTGTTACTGCTCTAAATGTTTGTTTAATTTTGTTACAGCTGTTGTCAGTATTATCAAAAGTGCTCTCTGGTTTACACGACTTTTCGTTGTTATTTTCCATGGTAAGAAGTTCATGAATATATCTCACACGTGGCGGTCGAGTGCTGGTAGTATTCTACAATAAACGGCTGTTGTGTGAGTCTGAACTACCTGAAAAACAATTCCAGAAGTTTCGACATTTCGACGTCTTCTTAACGTCCTGTAGCGAAAGGGTCATCGCTCAAATATCGCCGTTCATTGATATATCTTTATTTGCAGAATAATTTCTTACGCTTTTTGGATCTATTTCAAAAAGAATCTGTGAAAACAGACGCATGTCGGGTTATTATGGAAGCATTTTGCAGGTAACGGAATATTTCTCAATTATAATGAAAGATTTGAAAAAGAAGGTTGCAAAGGGGACACCCTTTGCACTTGATACTTGCACCTTCTACTTCTACTTTATTAATCCTTAAAACCATAAGTATCACAATGATTTAAAAATATATAAATAATGCACTGTTAATTTTGGGGTGTCAATTTAACACCAAAAAGTGGTGCTAAAAAATTAGGTAAAAAATGACACCTTTTTTGGGTGCTATTTTAACACCGCTGTTGATGGTGTTGATTTAACACTAGTTACGGTGCTAAAATAACACCTTTTGTGGTGTTAAAATAGCACTGATTTAGGAGTTGTTTTAACACCCGAATATTCTCATCAAAATAGCACCTGATTTAGGTGCTATTTTAGCACTAGTGTGAACAAAAACTTGCTCATTGCTACAAAGCAAATCCAAAATATATACTCCACTTTTTAACAAAGAGACAACACAATCTGAAAATATATGAACATCCTTTAATTGAATTAATAATAATATATTTGCTGATTCCAAAATTACTTTGCAGCTGAACATTAAAATGGTAATAAATTTAGGCAAATCTTGCCATGCTCATGCAATGTTCTCACCAATTACCTATTGAAACCAGGTACATCTATTATTTTACCCTGGGCAATGCCAAGCAATTCTAGTACTATGCTAGGAGCATGTCAGAAGAGTTATTCCATGTCACTCCAATGCTTAAGTTAACCCATTAACAACTAACAATTTTCCTTAGCAGGTGAAGTTGTCTGGCACTAGACAGAGTAAACTTGCAATATAAGATGCACAATCAGGAATTTATACAAGCACTTTATTCTACTGCCGTTTTTCAGATGAAGAAAATGAATTATTTACAACCGTTTACGGGTAGCAGAAAGGTGCTTCTATAAATCCCTGATAATCATTGTGGTTTAATGGGTTACAAATTTGTTATTAGGTAAAGTCAACAGTTATAGAGTCTGATGATTACTACACTAATTTCCCCATAGTCTATAGACATGCCAAAAGACTGCAACTCCACATTTTCTGAGATCAGAATACCTCTATTCTTTTGCTCCTGTCAGTATGGCCAATATCAAACACACACAACTTGACGCAGACCATTAACTCCTTGCGTTATCTTCTCAGCGATACAAAGTTGCTCTATTACTTTAGTCGTGATGCCAAGGTGAACCATACATAAATATCAATATTTTTCCAGCTTCACAATCACATATAATTAGGTTATCTATAAAATACATTGAAAGTAAGGTACATAAGTAAATACAAAATTCAGATTAACTTAAAATATTTGCATCATTCTAATGAATGCAATTAAACAAGTGTCTGCTAATAATACATAATTATGATATTCTCTTTCATTAGGCAGGACATAGCTGACTTAACTACTATTTGACGAGATCACAGACTATAAAAAATAATCAATTCTCACACAATAATAAATATTCTTGCAGTGAGTTCCATATCAAAATACACCCCTAGTGACCGCACTAGAAGTGGGTAAGGTCCAGTGTTACTATAGAGCACACAGGTTATAATTAGAATACAATTAGCTATTGCTTATGTACAGTTAGCCTCCTGAGATTCCAAAACTCCCTTAGGCATGATGCACAGGTCTATGTAAATGCTTCCTTCACCCTGCTCTCCTGGGCAGCACACTTTGGAGGAACAAGCAGGGTATAGCTGAGTTAGGAAGAGTCCACAAAAATCATCGAGAGCAGTGGTCAGTAAGCCACCCCCCCAAATATGGGCATCATATATTGTTGGTTTGTGCCGAAAAGCATGGAGGGAAAGTTATTATATATTATAATATTATACCTCACAATAAGTTTGTCCAATCAGAGAACTAGGCTTGTACCACATGACCGTGGTATTTTTCAGTGAATACCTGTACCCTGAGTCGTTTCCCCGGGGCATGGTATTCGAGTCGAATACCACGCTTGAGCTGGGAATTTGAGTTTTTAATAACCCGCTCGTACCCAGGCCGTCAACAAATTTCATCGCCTGGTTTCTAGTATCTAGTACAAGTAAAGTCATACAAGGTTTGGTATAATATATCATTTATAGACCTTTCACTCAAGGTATTCCCAAAAAATTACCCTTCGGGATGAAATATCCCTCGGGCTTTGCCTTTTCTCATCCCTCAGGGTAATTCCAAAAATTCAAAAATTTCATGTATCCACTCAGCTACATGCATTTACATTGACCTCAATGACCTGTAGGTTTTATTGAAGCATTTTAAATATACCTCATTAAATAACAATTATAATATTATGGAAGTTGCACATTATTTAAAATTGTCAAGACATTTTCTCAGGGTACTAATAGACTATACATTGATTCATTGAAACAATGCTCAACTTATGAAACAATCACATAATTCATATATAAAAACATTCATAACTTTTAAGTCTACTCTAATATCAGAGTTTCTATGGTATAGATTAATATAATTGTTAAGTAGGCCGTAGTTTATATTATCGTTTTGATTCTGAACTAAATTGATAAGTACAAGGGAATTTTTGCCGCGTTAAAATTCAAATATTTTCTTACGGCGACCCAACGCACGCAACATAAATATTTATGAATACATCCGTAAATTTTTGCCTTTATAATTGCTTTACAATACATAAAAACATTGAAATATCCTTACCTGAATATTATACCAGCGTTCCTGAGCTATAACTCTTGAAATTCTTGTGGATTTCGAGAAGAAAAAGCAAATATATTGCTTGTATTTTCCAACATAATTTTTTATATTAAAATTTGAAATGAAAGTGACGCTATCCCAGAAAACTTTGCGCGCGTAGTAAGGAAATTAGACACCAGTCCGTCTTTCCGTGCTTATGTTATTTCTATGAATTCTTCAGGAGATACAACTCCTAACCAACGAACACTGCTCGTATTTTGTACCTTTTCAGATTTTTGTGTCATATTTTAGACTCTATGCTTTAGGAATATAACGTTCTCGGTAAAGTTTCTCTTAAAGGTATGCAGCAAACTAGATGCGACACAACAAAACACCATAGAGTTTGTGTATATAAAATGTCTATAATCATGTAGTATCACAAGATATTATACATGGCGATTTATCAAAACAATATTCCGTAGAAATATGTACTTGGGTTTTCTTGCGATTTTTTGTGAAACTGTAATTTGACTTAAACACCCATAATATATTTAACCATAAAAATCGTGTTAATTAAGCACCTCTATAGTGGCCTATGTTTAACACTTTTGATGGTGTCAAAATAGCACCCAATATTTAGCGCTATAAAGGGTGTAAATTTAGCACTTTCGCTGATGAAAGAGGTGCTATTTAGGACCCAAAAAAGGTGTTAAAATAGCACCCCATTATTTAGCACTATAAAGGGTGTAAATTTAGCACTTTCGCTGATGAAAGAGGTGCTATTTTATTGCCCAAAAAAGGTGTTAAAAATTTCGGGTGCTGAATTAGCACTTTAAAATTGACACCCAACTTAACGGTGCTATATTGGCACCCAAATCGGTGCTAAAATAGCACTTTATATTTAACACCACCTCCTGGTGTCAATTTAGCACCTATACAGGTGCTATTTTAACACCCTCAAATTAACAGTGTGACAATGATAATAAGTTATAATAATAAGTAGTTTAGGTTCTCTATGCATACGTATAAGATAAGTAAAAAGTTGTCTATAAAAAAATTTTGAATAAAGAAAAAGAAAATTTGTTCAAAGTATTCAATTAGATCTTAAGTATGCAGTTACTAATGTTCTAAATATTTCAGCAGTTGGGGCTTGGACAATAAGTTCTGGAAGACCATTCCAATCAATCGCGGACTGTTCTTGGAAAGAAACTGTTGATATAGTAGTTTGGACCAGTTGACATTTAGATAAATGACTGGCAATGCGTATTTCTAGTGATTCGAGGTGGCCTCTGAAGATCACTAGGAAGAGGGACAACTGCCTTATAAAAAAACCCGTTTTAAAGGGACCCCCTGTGTTAGAGAGAACATTTGTGTACTTCGAACTGTATGGTGTCAAATGTGTTTAGAGTATTCCACCCCGCTTGTTTCATATTAGAATACAGCTTTAGTTTTCTGTTTACAGATATCAAACGGAGAGTACAAATGACCCTGTCATTGTCAATGGTTTGATGTTTGTTTGTAAAACATTACATGACTCTGTGAGGTAAGAATCACCAGCATGCAGGTGAAATTTTAAATACCGAATACCAAATACCATCAAATACAGTAATGCCAAAACCTACAACCTACAAAAAGTAGTTACAAAACCGACCATCCTTTTCAAATGTGTTGGGACAGATGCTCCAAATACCTATTATATTGACAAACTTCGATCCCAACGTAACAACTTCATATCTCTTTTTCGGCAATTATATTCTGCTAAAGTTGAGAAATTAGGTGTATGATGGCATCCTTTCACAGTATTTCCGACAATATCTGGCGATTCCAGCAAGCAGTGCACCGACTGAAAGATTATTCAACAAAGGCGGACAAATAGTAACGGCAAAGCGAGTCAGCTTTAGCCGAACAAGACGAACATGTTTGACGTGTTTCTCGTTGAAAATTTGTTTTGGATTCGTTTTACTCTTTTGATGCTTTTATACAACTGTGCATGCGTGTAGACTGTATATTTTGATTATGTTCTTTTCATACTGTTCATAGAATGTATAAAAATATAAACAATTACTGTATATGTCAAATCCAGTAAATCACGTACGTCAAGAGGCCTTAACTAAAAAGTATACGGCAATGGTTGGCATCATTTCTATTTCAAAAAATGTATTTTTATAATTTTAGTTCGCTTACATTGGCGGATGAGACAAGAGCGACTGGTCATCTGGTTACTGGATTTGTTCGAAATATTGATTATGGACGTGATTTTGAGCAACAGTTGAATTTCTATGTCGAAGCAAGGGCGTCATTTTGTAATTTAGATCCAGTTCTAGTCAGTCTTGTCCAGGTTAGCTACTTTGGTTTCATGCTTCGCTATCAGTTTCGTTGCACCCTCACCTTATTGTGCGTTATTCGTTGTTATCTCTATACGAGTTATCGTCTGCAAAATATTTTCATCCTTCCTGTGGGTAGAATTTTGGATTTCCCCAACCTTCCTCAAAATAGCTTGAAATTTTCCGACATGCAGGCTTTTGTCTGGGTAGGTTTGCCAGTTGGCAATTGCAGTACTGCTAGTCTGACTGAGTGCTGACTGTTGCTACTAATACTAGCCTGACTAGTCTAGTACTTACTGCATTGCAATGATGTTTTATTCAGTGTTTCACTTTCAACCTTCCTCAATGCCAGTCAAAACCTTCCTCACGGGTGGTACCCGCATACCCGCAGCTTTTTGGCAACTCTGCCTTGAGATAAACCTTTTGTTACTGTATATAAGTGGGGAGTGTTCTAATCATCCTTACTTGCAGCTGAGAGCTGAGCTGAATTACGAAGGACGCAACTCGACTTGATCGAGTCGAAGGCTTATTAAAGGCGCCTCTGGCTGCCACCCGTATGACTCATGTCTGATTAGGGAGCACAGCTACGATGGAGGGGTTAGTTTGGGGTTATCCAAAACCCACCCTGTCAACATTCCCTGTGAGAGGAAACCGGAGTACCCGGAGAAAACCCAAGACTTTCGGTAGAGAGTTGACCGACTCTTTTCACATAAGTGTCATGAGTCCCCAGCGAGCATCGAACCCACGATCTCAGTGGTGAAAGGCGCTTGCTCTGACGACTGCGCCACCGAAGCCCCTTATAGTGTACCTTTCGTTCCACACTCGCAAATCTCGATTTTCATACAGTATAGTATGAATTTTCCGTCGTTTTCTCTACTCTTTCTAAATTTGATCATTTTCAGTGTGTTAATTTGTTATCAATGAAGACAAGAGAAATTGTTAAAGGCAATCATACCAGGAAGACGGCTGCTTTTATACGCGTAAGTCTCGTCATTATTATTATACGAATTATTATACAGGATAAAACACTTCAGCAATAGATTAGCTGTTATCAATGTGTGTCCTGTGCTAATAAAACCTAAATACTAACATTCTTAAGAATTTACAAATCTATTTCCAAGAATACAATTATGAAAAATCAAATACTATGACTAACTAGAAGTTTAGGAAGATAAAATTAATTATTATAAAGTAAAAATTTAGAAAATAGTCAAAAATAGTCCTCTAACAGTTTTTCAAAATCCTTTATAGTTTTCCGTATTTCAACTGGCAAGTAGTTGTAAAATTTTGCTCCCATAAAAAAGAATGACTTCCTGCCGTATTCAGTTCTCATATTAAACCCTATGAATCATGATGGATTTCGGTCTAGAAAGTAGATTGTGTAGAAGCCAGAGTAGAAAACTGTTCACTTCAAACCAGTCCAACATGTTGGTCCAACATCATCCTACATTGTTGGATGTAACATTGTTGGGTCTGTTTGAACTTTATGTTTGGTAATATTGCCTGATGTTGGGTCAGGTTTGACTTCAGTCAAAATTATCATGCAACAATGTTGGACGATGTTGAAATGGTTTGAACGCGGGGATTGATCCAGCTTGGCTCCCCTTCTGCACCCCTTGGCCAAGGCTATAAGGTGCGCACCCTCCCCTCCCTGCACCTCCAGAGATTCAATTCTAAGCCTATTATTATAGCCTGCTGGTGTCTGCGAACGAAACCAGCGTCTGTTTGAGACTTGTTCTAATGATTTATGAATAGGCCTGTGTTGCGTTTTCGTTCATCACCATTCCATCAATTCAAGATATTTTTAACCGTCTTACGTTGTACCTTGAGTCTGGAAAAGTCGCGTTTGCTAATCAAGCACTCAGTCAAGGCAAGTACATCTCAGTTTATTTTATTTGATTTCCCAGTGCAAGTTGTAAGCAGTCAAAACCAGTGAGTGGTATAGACGTTACTGAACCTCTAGGGAGAATAGTTTAGGACTGTATGATAGAGCTATCCAGAATTGCTATGCATGCAGTATAAATATAGTTAGTTTAGTTTAGGTTTCCTCCTGTAGTAACACTGGATCAATAAGGAATGACCCTTACTGGACCTCTAGAGAGAACAGTTTAGAACTGATAGAGCTATCCAGTATAAATAAGGTTTCCACCTGTAGTATAACAAGACGATCCGATTAATAATTGGTCCATATATACTGGATCTCTAGAAAGAACGATTTAAGATGCGTTCACACACAGCGATTTGTCGGGCCGATTTCAGATGCACGTTAATGATGTTTGAAAAATACGTGGCAAACGTCATCTGGCGACATCATCAACTGAAAATATTCGTCATTAACATTCAGCAAAACCTAAAATCGGCCCGACAAATCGCTGTGTGTGAACGTACCTTTAGACAGAACTGATAGAACAATCCAGTGTAAGATGTAGATTTAGCTTGGCTTTGTTTATATTTTATTTTCAACTTTAATTCAGGTGATGCGTTCTTAAAAGCAGCAGTTAGTTTGCTCTTGGAGGTTCCAAAAACGATTGGTAAGTTGGAAATTGAGATTTTTAAGATTTCTTATTTCAATATTGCTTCAAATTTATACGCTAATTTTGCTTTGTTTTGTGATTTTTAGAGGTCGACAGCAAAACAAAATCTTCGGAGCCATTTCTTCTTTCGTACGTGAATAATTTCCTCTCATTTCTTCTTGTTGTTCCGGTACGTTTTGTTAAAAATATTTACGTTTCCTTGGCGACGTCGTTATATTTGCGCGGTTGAACTTCGTAATTAAATTCATGCTGGATAGCTCTATCAGTTCTAAACTGTTCTCCCTAGAGGTCGAATAAGAATCATACGTAATTGATCCAGTGTTACTACGGGAGGAAACCTAAACTAAACTACCTCTATTTATACTGGATAGCTCTATCAGTTATAAACTGTTCTCCCTAGAGGTCGAATAAGAATCATACCTAATTGATCCAGTGTTACTACAGGAGGAAACCTAAACTAAACTAACTCTATTTATACTGGATAGCTCTATCAGTTCTAAACTATTCTTCCTAGAAGTCCAGTAAGAGCCATCTCTTATTGATCCAGTGTTACTACAGGAGGAAACCTAAACTAAACTAACTTTATTTGTACTGGATAGCTCTATCAGTTCTAAACTGTTCTGCCTAGAGGTCCAGTAAGAGCCATTCCTTATTGATCCAGTGTTACTACAGGAGGAAACCTAAACTAAACTAACTTTATTTATACTGGATAATTCTGTCAGTTCTAAACTGTTCTCCCTAGAGGTCCAGTAAGGATCATGAACCACGAAGACATTGGATTATGACTGGTTGACACTATATTGCTATATTGACTCATTGAGATGTTTTTAATGTATATTCTTAAACTATATGCACGAACACAACTCATGATTGTGTTTCACCTTCTAGGACCATCCTGATCAAGGTGTGCTTTATTTAGTTCGAGGTCTTCTCAATGTTATCGAAGACTATCCCTGGGATTCACAAAGTGATGTCAAAATGAAAGTTTACTTCAATGTTATATCCTTGTTGTCCGCGATGACACAAGTAAGAAGCTTTGAAAGATATCTTAAATATAGGATAACGTGAAAAAGAATTGATGAGCGTTAGCAAGCAAGAGTTTACATGAGTCACAGGGCCACAGGTTCTATTCCTGCCAGAGGGCCTAAAGTTGCATTTTTCGCAACTGCTCCTGGTTAGGGCTAAAAATGTATATGAATTTTCGTTCGAATATTCCATCTACGAAGCACCTTTCTACTATTCTATCGAACGAGATGGAAAAAAACATCTTGATATTTTATCCATGCCCACTATACTGATTTGTACATTGTACATTTGATTATTGTTTGCGACAACCTTAATTGAATAGCTGTATATAGTATATAAATTGGCCAACAATATTTTCTTCGGATTTCAGGAAAGCTATTTTTATCACATGGAAAAAGGTAAACGAGCTTTAATGACAATGTATATCTCAAAGTTTTACCTACTATGAAACAGTCATGAAATGTGAAACAGTAATTTAGGTGGTATACAAACTGCAAATGTATTGTTAATTTTTCAGTTGTTTCAAATGATGGCATGTATGGCAACGATAAAAAATTTATTGCTGAAATTCATAAAATAATCTCGACAGTGGTTGAAGAAATACTAAGATATCTACAGACTTTATCAGGAACTGAGGTATACGTTTTATTTATATACCTAATCACCTATAGATTTTGGATGTTAATTGTAGTGGGATTTTAGAATCATGTTTGATTCCTAAAATTGTTTAATATGTATTTAAATTTTAGACAAAAAAGAGACAAGCTCAACTGGCCTTGGAGTTTTTCAACAGGTAAAATTATTAATACTTCAACATCATAAAATGAACTATAACCTTATTTATGCTGGATAGTTCTGTCAGTTCTAAACTGTTCTGCCTAGAGGTCCAGTAAGGATCATCCCTTATTGATCCGGTGTTACTAAAGGTGGAAACCTAAACTAAACTAACTTTATTTATACTGGATAGCTCTATCAGTTCTAAGCTGTTCTCTCTAGAGTTCCAGTAAGAGTCATTCCTTATTGATCCAGTGTTACTACAGGAGGAAACCTAAACTAAACTAACTTTATTTATACTGGATAGTTCTATCAATTCTAAACTGTTCTCTCTGGAGGTCCAATAAGAGTCATATCTTATTGGTCCAGTGTTACTACAGGAGGAAACCTAAACTAAACTAACTTTATTTATACTGGATAACTCTATCAGTTCTAAACTGTTCTCTCTAGAGATCCAGTAAGAGTCATTCCTTATTGATCCAGTGTTACTACAGGAGGAAACCTAAACTAAGCGAACTATATTTATACTGGATTGTTCTATCAGTTCTAAACTGTTCTTCTTAGAGGTCCAGTAAGGGTCATCCCTTATTGATCCAGTGTTACTACAGGAGGAAACCTAAACTAAACGAACTTTATTTATACTGGATTGTTCTATCAGTTCTAAACTGTTCTCCCTAGAGGTCCAGTAAGGGTCATCCCTTATTGATCCAGTGTTACTACAGGAGGAAACCTAAACTAAACGAACTTTATTTATACTGGATTGTTCTATCAGTTCTAAACTGTTCTCTCTAGAGGTCCAGTAAGTATTGGTTCAGTGTTACTACAGGAGGAAACCTAAACTAAACGAACTTTATTTATACTGGATTGTTCTATCAGTTCTAAACTGTTCTCTCTAGAGGTCCAGTAAGTATTGGTTCAGTGTTACTACAGGAGGAAACCGGAGACGAGTACCCGGCGAGAACCTGCAAGTCAAACTGGAAGCATTCTTCTCATATGTGGAATTATAATCAGACAACTGCATATTACAGGAATCCAACCCCAGTCACAGAGGTGAAAGACACGTGAAAGACACGTGCACTAACGTTACACTGTATCACCAACATCCTAAAACCGTATTTTTCGCTGAAGGTTAATCGGCTATGCAGACTTAGCAGACGAAGATATGTGCTTGCTGGCAGTAAATCTGTGGAATTTGGCACAAAATAATGGACAAAACGATGCAAAATTAATGGTTAGTTTACAAGAGACACTGGCAGATAGTTTTGCTTACCCCATTAACTGGCAGTACCCAACTACTGACGAGTAAAATCCTCTGGCATTAGAGTAAAATACTAAAGTAGGGCGCATCTGGGCGCATTGCCAGCTAATGGGTTAACAAGAGACACTGGCAGATAGTTTTGTTTACCCATTAACTGGCAGTACCCTACCACTGACGAGTAAAATCGTCTGGCGTTAGCTAACGGGTTAAACATAATCTTAATCCTAACTCTAATCCTAACCTTAATCCTAACCCTAATCCTTGTGACGTAATTTCGGGAAAGTAATATGGAAAAGTCACCCTAATGTTGATACTAATATAGGAGCTAGAAAATCAAAGTGTATAATTCTCCGTCCTTTTATATGCCACCGAATGCAAGACTGCTTCATATAATGAATTTTACTCTGATAACTGCAGGCTAACCACCATCTTTTGCACTTTAGTAGAATCATACTAGTATACTATTGCAAATGCTGTAATTTGATTGGCTACCCTACTCGCTATCTAATTGTCGATAGATAGCGAGTAGCGAAACAGCCATCTCCTCGGCGCGATTTTTAACGTATTTATTTCAATAAATTATGAAAAACGTTTTGAAATACTGTTTTCTTGCTGGTTTCTACTAAAACAATTAGATTATTCGCTCTCGATTTCTATGAGATGATAGTTCATTCGGGCTTCGCCCTCATCAACTATCACCTCGTAGAAATCTTGAGCTCATAATCTAATTGTTAAATAGTGCTTGGTGAAACCGACTAAAGCCATCTATATGTATTTTTCTGTATTTTCCAGTCACGGACGTACGAATTTCTCAAGAAGAAAGGCAGAACAAGACCGGAAGTTTTGGCTCTCCTTGGAAGGTTACCTCTTGTGTCGCGTGCGTAAAATATTATTCAACCAATCCAATTTGTTTTCAAATTATAAATATACTAGGCGAAAGCATACATTTATCATACATAAGTAGTGATATTTTTGTGATTTTAAAGCTATTTTTCCAACGGTAAATTATTTTCTAACTTATGAAAGGGCTGAGAATAGCTCTTTTCAAATCTTTTAAACTATTTCTGACATTGTTAAGAATAAAACTCGAGGGCTGCAATGATTGGTAAAATTGTAAGTGTAATCTCGTACATGACAACCACACTACAATCACTGTAAGTCATGGTATGCTAATTTGTGCGATGCATCGCACAACCACACATGACAACCACACTACAATCACTGTAAGTCATGGTATGCTAATTTGTGCGATGCATCGCACAACCGCACATGACAACCACACTACAATCACTGTAAGTCATAGTATGCTAATTTGTGCGATGCATCGCACAACCGCACATGACAACCACACTACAATCACTGTAAGTCATGGTATGCTAATTTGTGCGATGCATCGCACAACCACACATGACAACCACACTACAATCACTGTAAGTCATGGTATGCTAATTTGTGCGATGCATCGCACAACCGCACATGACAACCACACTACAATCACTGTAAGTCATAGTATGCTAATTTGTGCGATGCATCGCACAACCGCACATGACAACCACACTACAATAACTGTAAGTCATGGTATGCTAATTTGTGCGATGCATCGCACAACCGCACATGACAACCACACTACAATCACTGTAAGTCATGGTATGCTAATTTGTGCGATGCATCGCACAACCACACATGACAACCACACTACAATCACTGTAAGTCATGGTATGCTAATTTGTGCGATGCATCTCACAACCGCACATTACGACCACACTACAATCACTGTAAGTCATGGTATGCTAATTTGTGCGATGCATCGCACAACCACACATGACAACCACACTACAATCACTGTAAGTCATGGTATGTTAATTTGTGCGATGCATCGCACAACCGCACATGACAACCACACTACAATAACTGTAAGTCATGGTATGCTAATTTGTGCGATGCATCGCACAATGGTGTTTTTATAATCCATGATTTCACCAAACTTTTTGAAAGGAATTTCAATACTTTCTGAAGGAAATTTCGATCAAATTTAGGACAAAAAAGGAAGCTTTTTGAAGTGAAAGCACTGCATCGTTGTCTTTGTGACGTAGTTGGTAACCAATCTAATTATGGGGTAACTGAATTATACATATAAATCATATTATGACTATTCAGGTATAGACCATGTATTTCTAATGACACCGAGCCTGAGGAATTGACGCTAGAAGTGATAGATTATGTAATTGTAGGTTAATTTGTATGTCAACTTGTGTATCGAATGTATAAAATGTAAAACAAGATATCCTGTGTTGTAAAACACATTTCTATAGCGTTTACATTTACGTAAAACAGTCATAAATTGAGCGCGTGGCGCCAGTGTAGTGCCAAACGCCCATATGAAAAATTGCGTCGTATACAGTGCTGTAGAAATGAATTTATAACTAGGGGGGGGGGGGGCTCTCTAGACGAGAATATTTATACCAAGGTGAAAATATTCGGGAATGGATGACGTCATAAGTAACCCCAATCCCATGATAACATACTTTTATACTATATTCATGCCATGCATGATGCTTGGAGAATAAAAACTGGGAAAATTATATATTTTCAAACATTCTTGCACCACAGTTGCACAGACCACAGGGGGTTTAGGTGAAAGACCAGAAATGGCAATATTAGTTGAATTGAAAAATTCATTAAAATGTACAAATTTCCAATAGAACTAAGTACTATTTTAACTAACAGGCAGTAGAGAGTTCGTGTAAATGTACATTTCGAGTCTTCCGTATATACATTACAGTAGATGGATTTTCCCCTACAGCGCTGTATCACATTGTTTTAAGCAGGGCAATTCTGCCTGATACCTCCCACCCAACGAAAATGAGATAAGATTCTCCCTTGGTCATTAGTTATTGAATAGGTCTATTGTCTTTCTGAAGAACAAGTCACAAATATTGATCATTTTTGTTGCAAAAATATCTTGCATATTTATTTGCCAAAAAATGTTTACAGTGTATATTATGACTTGATGACAAAGGATTTCTATGCTTATCAAAATAGATTTTCATTGAATTCCTAAATCTTGTGCTTCCTTAGCCTGGAAGAAAGTGTACGAGAGAATTATTGTGTCCACTTTATATAACGTCGGGTCGTCCAAGAACTCTGGATCAATGTAGAAGAACACTGGCATATCAACCTAGAGAAAATGGTTCCAAAATATTGGATATGCAAATTACAACAGGTTTTCATAACTTGTTAAAAACAAGTTTCAAAACTTGCTAAGCTTGTTATAACAAGTTTTCATAAGTTATTAAAAACTTGTGAAAACCAGCAAGAGTGGCCCCAAATAAATATGACCATGTAGGTGCAGATGTTTACCAGGGGGGGAGTGAACTCTTCCATCACAATTACAACTTCTGCCAGGTAGGATGCTGGTAGGCTTTGGTGTGGAAAAGGGTGTTCAGGGGGGAGGGTTGCATGCATATATATTTACCTGTTCATGTGGATTCAGTCTTTGTTCTTCAAAACAGAAACACTAAGAAGAAATACATTTAATTTAACCCATAAATTACATTAATGTGCAAGAATTTCCCCTTTATGAGTAAAATCATCTGGCCTTATGCCTCATGGTTTCAATTTGGTTGTAATGGTTGTGAACACATGAGTGTGGCCGATGTAATAGAATGCTGATATACCTCTGCATTCATTAAAGACAAATTTGCATACAACACACAAACAACAAGATAGATACAGAATATTTCACATTACCAAACAGGACTTTGTCATGACAGTTTTGACCAAATTGAAACCAGGCTTTAGAGAGGAGATCATAGCATATTAGGGTGTGTATTGGGCACATTGCTGCTTCATGGATTAATACCTGAATCTTATTGAAATACTGTCCAGCTTCAAAAGGTATCACATTGTATGTTGAGATTCCTGTGATGGGAACGTCTGTGGGGTTTTTGGCTGTGTAAAATGCCAGCGCTGTTTCTCCAGGATAGACCTGAACATAGTATAAAACAATGTGTGCTTATTAACCAATTCAACATCTCACCCCCAGTACTTTCTCTAATTTGACAAGTACATTTGCATTCGACAGAGTAATGACAAAGTAGGGCATATTAGCTTGAATTTTAGCCTACATTAAGCCGGCCCTTGTTGGAACAGAAATTAAAGTAATTTGTCTAGTAATGAGATAAATTTATTGTTTATCCTAAATTACCTTCACTTCAGGCTGTTGTGGTTTAAATGACCACTGCATGGTGGCGCTTTTGTCCGCATTAAAACGAACAGTCAACAGACGTTCTTTCCTAGTCGTCATATTCTTGATTTTCTCACCAGCGTCCGACTGTTGTACTGTTCCACCAAGACCTGATGCCTGGAACATTTGCAATGAAATGTTTGCAATTAAATTTGTTTTAACATAAATCGTTTGTAATAGTACATTAATGCCCAACATGTAACCCATTGACGAGTAAAATTGTCTGGTGTTATACAGTGTAAAATAACAAAGTAGGATGCTAACCCATTAAGCTGCAATTTTCCCTTATGCATTCTATGTCTAACACTTCGTCTAACACCAGACAATTTTACTCAACAAGAAGAAAGTAAATGTTGATGGTTGTTAGAATGAGACATTGGCAGATAGTTTAGTTAACTCCATTAACGCCAACCACTGCCCTTTCATGAGTAACGTTGTCCAGTGATGGACTTACTGGGGGGGTGCAAGGGGGGTTTCAATTCTGTATCAAATGTGTCAATTTTCATATGAAATCCAAATTTTGGACTCGGCACAGGCTTCTTTGACCATTTAGGCAACTATATTTTTCAAAAATTTTCTGACAAGCTCAGCCTAGTGATGCTGCACCCTGCCTCGGTTGAAGGTCACACCCTGCTTCATGACCAGCATGCCCCCTTCCAGATCAAGCTGGATCCATCCCTGACGTTGTCAATCTTGATATAGAAGAATGAATACAAGCACATTGCATGCATATTATGCACGTCTAACCTGGCAAAATATTCTATACAGCGGCACGGCAGCATACGATGCACCAAGCACGACAATCACTAGCGCTACGGTATATATTGCTGTAGTTTTGTTCCTCTGTTGATAACGATTCCTAGAACTTGAAAAATTCCTAGAAAATTGTCCCCAGCAATGAAATCTTTTCGAGAACACCCAACTCTTATCAAAGCCATACTGAAATCTGGCAGATCCAATTCTATAAAAGTTCCAATTATTAGGTAGCTTTGTATTTCTACCAGATTTTATTCCTGTTAAGTTACTGTACAGAAATCTGTGACCGTATAATCTCGGAATAGCCCATCTATAAAACCTCCTATGATCATTATAAAAATTTAAACTTGAGTTATTTAGTTTATAGCCTTGTATATTATATAGCAAATCTGTAACAAAAAAGCGTCTTTGTTTTATGAAACCAAGCTTATGTAGAGAAGAATATTTCCTGAAAATCCAAGGCGCAAAATTTGCAGACATTTGGCCACCAATTACAATTTGACAATTTCTAAAAAAAGTTTCTAAGATTTCATCATTAGTTCAGTGTCAACTAAATATTTGTAAGATGAAGTACCGAAGGCACAGAAGAAAGATATATACCGAAGGCCACTATTTGGTCCGCAATTCTATATAGCTCAGTGGGCCACTATTTTTCTTCTAAGATTAAGTTTCCAGGGGAATCGGTAAAATCGGCGGCTCAAGTAGGTGAAATTTCTGTATTTTTCCAAAAAAGTTTATAAATTTTTCTTTGAAAAAAGAGTTTTAAAATAAGTTATTATTTCAGATACTTTTGTAGAAGAAAGCTCGTTGTGTTTACTACATACTGCGGTCTTCACAATGCCGTTGTTGGCCAGACCAGCCGACCAGGTATGTTTTAAAACATGCATTTTGTAGTAATATTAAAATTGCAGTTGTTGTCAACTTGTGTATTTTGCATCAAATCTTTGTAGTAAGTCCTTTTTACAATTGAAATACAAATGCAGATTATTTTAGCCAAAATATATTTTCAGTTGATACATATATAAATATTTCTGTGTGTCAGACTGTAAAATCAGGCCAGACTGTAAAGTTTGCAACATGTGCAAAGGAGATTCCTGAGATTGTGCATGTGAAGAAACTTAAGCCTCAGAAGTGCCAAACGAGAAATTCTTTGCACACTACAAACTTTCCAGTCTGGGTCTTTATAGGGGCTGTTTATATGGAAGCTGGGCTGGCCTGCTTTATAGCGAAACATTGCACACCAGACATGTCGGTTGACAGTCAACCGACAGTCATCCCAGGGTGCATTCCATTTAAACGATATGCCAGACTTACGCCAAGGCAATCTTGTGCTACCCCAAGGCGAACAACAGGAAGACTTGACTAACTTCCAGATGAAGGACCTTCGCTCGAAACGTCAAAGTTATTTATTGTATATTCTTCGGGTAGTTTTACACAACTCAACGGCCGAATCTTCGTTATACTCTACCCACACTGGCATGGCATTTTCGAGACTTGAGATACTCTCACATTTACAAAATGATAATATCAATAGTTTAAACCATGCATACAATAGTTGAAAAATGTCAGTAGAGAACATGCTAAAATGCTGAAAAGTATGTAAGCCAATAATGCCAGACCATTATTTGCTGCCCCAGGTGTAACGTACGCTTAATGTGTGTTTCTTGGCTGGGAAATTCACAAATCTCCATCTTGAAACGTTTTTAGTGATTAAGCTTTTAATAATAAGAAGCTTTAATCAAACTCGCTAAAAATGTACACAAGATATTACAAACAACAAAAGGCAAGTTAGATAAGGGATTCACAAACGGACTCGAAGTCCCAACAAGGCTAACCCCGCAAATATATAACACCTAAATTTACACTATGTCTATGATAACAGAAAATATACATAAAACCTATAGATCTAGTTTATCTTTTACTTTGATAATGCTGATTTAGGGATACCTGGAACCAATGCAAGTAGATTTGGTGTTTGAGAGTCAAGCAAACATTGACAACGAGTTTACTGTTGAGTCCACCACTTTGGTAAGATCTGGTAAAATTGATATATTGTAATATTATACTTCAACTTTAAATTGTCCAAGAAAAAACAGCATTTGTACGTACAAGGCGATGTGATCTTTTATGGTATTTCACCCAATCCCATGATTTCTCAATGCAGTGCGAGATATTATAATATCTTGTGCGTCATGCGTGGAAACCACATGCTTTTGAAACTTCTTTTGCCAATGCTTTGAAACGCTTTTTATTTCTATTTTTTGAAACGCTTTTCATTTATTTGGTATAATATATCATTTATATACCCTTGTAGTACATTTGAAATGCATATCAGACCCCTTCAATTATTTACTTACCAATTATTTAAAAATGGCCGATTAATCGGCTTTGCCGATTATTTTCCGATTTTCCTACTGTTGACATCATCCCTTGATATATTAGGAGCTAAGATGCAACTTTATATCACCCCTGACATGATGAATATGCTATGAAGACACTAGACAGGAGTGTCAAAATGTTGAGTCATGAATGCAATGCAACCAGGCTTTGCATTCATTTACTTAAACCCAGGGGCGGCATGGCTTAAAAATAGGGCCCGGGAAACCTCTCGCTAGGGGCCCACTGCTCACGTTGGGAGAGTTGGGGGGTGTCATTTGCTGAGAAGAAAAATAGGATTAATTACCAAATTAAATTTTTGTTCATTAAATATCAGTGATTTATCCCAAATATTTAATTGAAGGGCCCAAAACTTTATAAACACTGTAGACCTTTGCATGCTTGGGGCCCACAATTGCCAGATTTCCGGGGGCCCACCGGGAAATCTCCCTGTGTCCCGGTGGGCCACGCCACCCCTGCTTAAACCAGACTGTGTTTGTCAGGTGCCTGACCTTGAATGTGTAAAATCCTTTTATTGGTTTATTGAAGGAGCTTGACTATTTCTCGTTGAACTACGCTGGATTGTCGAGGTTAAGAAGATTACTTTTCATAGCAAAACATTGTCCAAGTCTGGAGCTTGATGCATTAAAGTAAGTCATATCATAAATATCGTTGATAAAAAATTTCATTATAAATTAGAGGGACTCAGAAACTGCATACCACCCCCAGAAAATTAAGTCAAGAATTAATGCATATATTAGTCATACATTAATTATGCATTCAATACTTTTCAGCACGGAAAAGCAAGACAATTTTTTGTAAATTTTTCATCCAATAATTTTGATCCAAATTCACCCAAAATTTAATCAATTTGTCCTTGACCTGTGGCTGTTAATTAACCGATTAGCTGTCTAACGCCGGACAATTTACTCGTCAGTGGTAGGGTACTGCCAGTATCCCACTGGATACCAATACGTTTTGGAATTTCTGAACCATCCAAATAAGTATCCATGTCTCTCACTGTTACAAATAACAATAACAACAGGAGATAGAACAGTCAACAACTAGACTGTGAACAAGTTGGCATCATGAATTATTACACTACTTACTAAGATGCACATCGGCCTTCAACAAACGTCTATACACTAGTTTTGAATGTTGTCAAAAGGCTTGTTATTTGCAAGGTAGCAGGCTCATATTATTCAAAAGCTATTGGGAGACCACTAATTTAACATTTAATGTTTGAGATTTATTAGTATCCAGTTGGGATACAAGTCATTAACATTTTGGTATCCAAAACTAAATTTTAGTATCCTGTGGATATCAGGATACTGGAAATTTCAGACCCTAAAGGCTCTTTTCCACTTGTTGCAAAACCAACTCGCAAGCTTGCTGCGAGTACTTTGCTCGACAGTTTATTTTAGTGTACATGCACGGGTCGATAACTTTTTTGTGTGCCTGGGACCGCAAAAACTATTTGAAAATGTGCCTGCAAAATATCTCCATAAAAATACGAAATCATAACGTGATGAGCCATGAATTGCTATATTCGGCAGACTTGGCTCAGCCCTTTATTGTTTTATATACTTTCTCTACCATCATTAACTACTATTAATAATAAAGACTAAAGTTATTTGTCCATAACTGGCAGTTTTGACGTTTCTTTCAACTTTCCATCAATGACTTATAACAAGTCTTACAAAATGTGCCTGCAAGTTGTTTCATTTCTGAAATGTGCCTGCGACCGTCGGTCCCAGCGGTCCCCACTTTATTGACCCCTGTGTACATGCAAGAACTCGCAGCGAGTTTGCGAGTTGGTTTTTGCGATGAGTGGAAAAGAGCCTTAACACCTGTATTCTAAAACCTCACTCACACTCATACTCAAAGAGTGGAGGTTCAATCTGAGCTTCCCTTGAGTGTCAATGCTGTTTTTGAATAGCTGGAGGGTTAGTGCCGTACCTTACTATGTGAGTACTCACCCTCCAGCTATTCAAAAACAGCATTGACACTCAAGGGAAGCTCAGATTGAACCTCCACTCATTGAGTGTGAGTGAGCTTTTAGAATACAGGTGCAAGTCAATGTGCACCATTGGGGGGTATAAACTTAATTGCTATCATAGATTATTTTACTCTGTCTAAAGCCATACAATTTTACTTGACACTGAAGAGGAAGTGTTGAATGTTAACGGTTGATAAGAAATAGTAAGCTTTGGGTCTTTAGGATCAATCTACCACAAAAATACAACCAGAACTTTGACGTATCGAGCGAAAGCACTTTGTCTGGAAGTTATTGAAGTTAGTCACAGCACGTTCGTTGATATGAAATACTTCATTCTTGCTTTTGTATAGACTTGCTCATGACAATGTTAAACAAACTTTCAATACGAAAGTATATGCACAGATTATTACCAGACTTGGCGAAACCAGGTAAGTTTGAATGTTCAGCTTTCGTTTCTATATTTCTTTCAGCCTTTCTTAGCGATCTTTTCTCAACCTTAGGGGCACAATTTACTGGGGGAATTTACCATGGAGCGACGCTACATTAGTACATCCACAGTCTAAGGGGCTAACTCCAAATTCACAATGTCCGCTTCCAAACTTCAAAACTTAGTCGAGTCAAGAATTCTGGAGTTATTGGCTAACTCCAAAGTCATGTGTTGTAATGCCCTATTCTCGTCCCAACGCTAAGGGGGGTTTGGTGGACCTCAAATCCCATAGCTGTGCTGGCATAGCCCTCCACAAGAATAGAATCTACAGGCATGTGGAAGCCTCTCTGCCAATCAAGGGAAGATCCAGCGCCTTCTTGGCACCCCTGTCTCCACCCAGACCAAACTGGATCCATTCCTGCTCAAAATGGTTTCTACTGTAGATCAATTTTGTTTGTTTAATTACTAACAGTTCGCGAGCTGGTGAAGCTGAAAATATTCAAATGGATATGAACTGGATTGAAGCTACGAATAAAAAAGCTGCTGTGAAGGTACTTTTAAAGCTGTTCTTCAGTGAACTTCATATGAAATATTGTGAATTTTGGTTGCCAGTTACTCATGGCTTTGGAAGATTTCTATAATTATATCTTGATCGTTTTCCACTTTTAAGAAAGACAGTCATAAAATTTCTAAAAATGCAGGGCTTTCAGAATCATTTTAAGCAAGCGGAACCTGTGTTGAGAAAGTAGGCAGATGAAGGAATCATTTTACTAAAATATTGGATAAGTTTTGATAACATTACAAGTGTGGTCACTCCAGCTTTTTGCTTCATGTAATCAGCTAAGCCTTTTTACTGTAGTGTAAGTCTCAGTAAAGGCCAATGTTCTTGTTGAAAAGGAATGTGTCACTATTAAAAGACGCTAAAATGACAATATTTGGATGAATACGAGTTAGGAAACAGCGAAGAAATTTCTGACAAAAATTACTCCTTCACCACACATTATATTTGTAATTGTAGCCCAATTTTGGTTTTTAGATAATAGTTAACCTTACTTCTGTCTTTGTTATTCTCTTACCAATGATTAAATGTTATGAAAGTGCAATGAAAAATACAGATTGAAAAGTACATGAAGAGTAATGTTTTAAAGCTTATTTCAAAAGCCCTGAAAATGCAGCGCAATTTAGTTACCCCTATAAGGCCTGTCTACATGGTACGATTTTTGCCTACAATTGTCGTAACGACGCAGGGATGGATCCATCTTGATATGATAGGAGGGGTGCTAATCGGGCGCCGGTTATGAAGCAGGGTGTGGCCGGCATCCGAGGCAGGGTGAATCATCACTGAGGACCCCCCCATCAGGGTTAAGGGGTTATCTTGTCAGAAACGTTTTGATTGCCTAGATGGTCAAAGACCCATCAATGGCCTGATATTCTATTTTTGTTTGATAAATGGCACCCCTCCTGCCCCCCCGTTGGTTAAGCGTGGGGGGGGGGCTGCACCCCTAGTAAATCCATCCTTGTAAAGACGTACCTGTAAGCAAAAATTGTCCTGTGAAGACGAGCCTTTGATGGCTTTATATTATTCTAGCTAGAACATCTGGACACAGATTTGAAGACTCACAAATCAAACACAATTAAAGAAAGTATAAGGTCAATAAATCTATTTATTCCTTATCAATGTATTCTTTGTAAGTGATGTCTTTCCAATATTTCATACTTTCTATTTCTTTGTCTAGACGTGGCCATGACGATTTGGGTGACCATCATTTGGACTGTGGCGATTTAAAGTAAGGGAAATTCTGTTGAATTCTAATTCTGGCTTGAAGTTCACAATTTAAGTGTTGACAATTTGACAATTGAAAAATGGTTCAGAAATATATCACACTTTAATAATAATAATCTTTATTTATCCATCTTAAGTATAAAAGTACAATGGATTTACAGGTTGATTCAAATTACATTAAAAATATCTTAGAACATTATATACAGATAAGAATCTTAAGTATGTATAGACAAACTAAAAACTATGTGAGTGCACTTGCACGAGCTAAGAAGGAGCGTTTATGTCTTTCAGTTCGCGATAATGTGTTTTTACTATTAATTGTTCGTAAATCGTATGGATTATTTGATTTAAAAAGTCTTGTATGAAAAGGATGGGAAGGATCATTCATAATCTTCCACGCTTCACGTTTCAGAAGTTCTTCTCTTCGATCAGAGAGGCTTTGTAGACAGTCATTGTTATAACCAAGAACTCGGAGGCAGCGGGTCTGGGTTCGTTCAATTTCATTTACGAGATAAGTTGGAAGGCCACCCCAGATAGGTGAGGCATATTCAAGAATAGATCTAATATTGGATTTATAAAGGGTAATACCTACTTCCACAGGTAGATTAGCTTTCCTGCATTCTCTTAAGATATATACTTGACGGTTAGCTTTCTGTATAACAGTTTCAATATGATTGTTCCATTTGAGGTTGTTTTGAAACCCCATTCCAAGTAGTTTAAATTTGTCCACTCTTTCAACTAGTTCATCACCGATATAAACAGGAGGAGGTTCCGATACTGATTCCGTGAAGCATATCCACATGTCCTTTGTTTTTTTGACGTTGATGGTCATTTTGTTCGACACTGACCAATTTTGGATAATGTCTAGAGCCTGTTGGACATGGCTTATTTCCCCGGCTCCAACTGCTTGATCGAGTGTGCAGTCATCGGCATACTTCGAGGTATCGACGGTTAGGTTTGCAGGGATTTCATCCTCTAAATCATCGATGTATACATTAAATAGCATAGGAGAGATGACCGAGCCTTGCGGAACTCCAGCTGGGCATGGAGCGGATGTTGACAACATTTGAAGTAGCTTTACCTGTTGACTTCTCATGGATAGGAAATCTCGAATCCACAGCCAAAAAGATTTAGTTATGTTGATAGAGGCCAATTTAGAAAGGAGAATTCGGTGGTCCACCATATTAGAAAGACTTTGTTTTCAAGCAAATGTAGTGTACTTTTAAACTTAGTTAAGTGCTGTTCATATGAGCCGGGCTGGCCTGGTAAACCGGACTGGCTTGCTTTGCCGGGCCAGTTTATCATTTGCTTCAGCCCGGCAAGCGCTACAGCAAGAAATTCCCGCTCGATTTTGGCGGGAGCGCGAAATTTGTCGTCGGCAACTGCCTCAAGAGGCTTAACTCCCGTCGTTAATAGACAATTTGCATTATAGAGTAAATTTTGTTCTATGCAAGGAGAAGGGAATCAATCACAACAGCTACAAAGAACATAATAAGATTAGTAAAATTGCAAAGTTTGGTTGCGAAATGTTGTTAAATGCGGAAAATATAGGCCGAAATGTGGTAGGAATTTCCGCACGTAATACAAAAGTATACAAAATTTGCAAACTTTACAAGGCTATATTTTCCGCATTTTACAACATTTCGCAACCAAACTTTGCAATTTTACTAATTTTAGTATGTTCTTTTCGGCAATATACTTTTTTTGCTTAGATCAAAAATTAGTCTATAATGCAAATTGTCTATTCCTTACTCGTTTACACTTTTTAGACGGTTTCTATGTAGGCGGAATAAAGCATACACTACAATATGATTTCCAGCCTGGCACGCTTAATGCGTTCACATGAGCCCGGGAATATCGCCTCGCTCAAGCGGGACCCCGACAAACACCCCATTAATTTGTAACTTTTCTTTCAGCAATGCACTCAAGTGTTATTCAAGATCTCGAGATTATTGTTCTGTTCCGAAACACATCGTCAGCATGTGCCTCAACGTCATCAAGGTATGTCAAAAAAATGTTTGAACGAAACGTTTATAGCTGTCATGCAAGTTGTTAAAGGCTATATATTACACGGAGCAGTTCTTTGTGCATGCAACTTGCAACGCGATTTCGGCACAGAGCCATGTTACGTAGAAATGCACGCACAGAAAAACAGTGAACATGGCCTGCGTTTCACTCATTCATTTCTTTGTTGCCTTCTGGGAATGTTTAGCAAGAAGATAAAACGAGATTTATTCATGGTCACAATTTCTTTGCGAATATTCTTTTTACCTAACATTGTCTGCAGTGTGGATTATAACCAGTGTGGATTATAACGATTTCGCTCGGGTCTGACAAATATCCGATCAAATAGACAGTTGATCGGACATTGCGGGCTAAGAATGGCCGACCATTGTTTCATCACGTGCGAGCAATTGGCACGAAATCTGAAAGGCCTGGGCTCGATAATTTTAATTGTACCGTAAAATATTGAAAATGGCGACCCCTACAAAAGAAAGCCTGCAAAAAGAAAGCCCGGGGTTTTTTCTGTACACCTTTTTCCATCCAAATATTTATTGGTTAGTACAGCAAGTTTCTGCTTTTCAAAGAGTACGAATCAAATAATATACCCGCTTAATTTAGAGGATAACTGTGCATTTTATTTGATCGGTCAAAATATCCGCGCAGAGTAAAAATGAATCGCCTATTCGGTGTTTCTGTTTGCCGATCGCCTATACCGCGTTATTATTTGTCTGTGTCCGAAATTGCGTTGCAAGTTGAAGTAAATGTTGCCTCGTGTACAGTAACAACGCCTTAAGGCGAGGGTACTAAGTTGTCAAGGCTATAATACGAAATTAAAACGTCCATGTGGTTTTCTACCAAACGTCCAAAAATACGAGCGAGAAAAACAAAGAACAGTCTTGTGTCATGAAGCTTATAAAGTTCACTTATTGATCGCAAACGATAAATTAAATTGGAACGGCGCAAGAGGCTTGGAGCAAGCTGGTCTGATGTCTAACTGTCATTAACTTCCAGACGAAGGCCGCGGACTTTCGTTCGAAACGTCGAAGTTCTTGATATATTTTTCAGGTTGCATTTTTCGCAACTGCTCCTGTATATAAATTTTCGTTCGAATATTCCATCCACAAACACCATCAACTACGAGATGCCGAGAAAAATCTTAGTATTTAACCATATACCATATACTGGCATCCCTCCCATATATATATATATATATATATATATATATATATATATACACGAACTTGCGGTTAATGCTCAGCAGCTGGACTCAGTTGCTCAGTTGATTAGAGCGCCGCACCGGAATCGCAGGGCCGCAGGTTCGATTCCTGCGAAAGGGGCTAAGGTAGCATTTTTCGCAACTGCTCCTGGCTAGGTCTAAAAATGTATATAAATTTTCGTTCGAATATTCCATCCACAAACACCATCAAGTAGTTTGATCTTACAAGCCCTGCAAGTATATCACTACCTTCAAGATTTAATCAGACAACTGCATGCAGGAATCGAATCTCACTCGGAGAGTTGAAAAGCGCATGCACTAACTAACTAACCACTGTCGGCCACCAATTACCATATACTATGAACTATTTTAACATTTCACTTAGGTCAGCGCACTGTTGAAAAACTGGGCACATGTTTTGAATTTCGTCAACAAAGCTGAAAGTTCGATCGAACTGATGGGTGAGGTAAGGATTATCTATAGGAACGCAAACTCTCGCTTGCTAACTCTGGTTTTTTCAAGCGAAATTCTCGCAAGGGATTGTGAGTTAGAAAAGTTGTGGTCTTTAACGTTTAAAACGCGGTGTGAAGATAAAAAGTTATAAATCGTCACGCATAAAGAGTAAAACTAAAAGTATTTTTTTACATTTTTTAGCAACGTGAAAAACCTGCTAATCTTATCATAGCTACAAAGTTAAAGTGTGCAGCAGGTAAAGTATGAAAGACAATCAAAGGTCACATATTAGTGACAGCAGCATTTGAACACCTTTGAACGACTCTAACTGACTCTTATAATATTTATGGACAACAGGGATTTAAAAATAGGCGTACTGACGTACGATTGTACGCCGAAAAATGCTTGGCGTACGTCAAGTATCTAAGGAAACGTACGATAACGTACACTTACTACAGCCCCTTTGTATTAACCTACAATTACTTCAGACAACGAGCATTCTCTGGTCCGAGTTAGCGTCATCAATTTTCCATCTCGCTATCTGCAGCGCTTGTTTAACGTTGTTTAACGGTTAACTCGCGAGTAACAACGTTTGAAAGCTCGGTAAACGCCCGCGAAAATGTTCTATTTCTAACAAACAGGAAATATATACAACAGAGAACATGGGTAAAACTATAGTTCAGAAAATCGTACGTCAACATCGATAAACCACGTACGCCGACTTACAGTAGTCATACAGCGTACATACATACATTATTCAGCTCACTCCCCATTGGGGCTTTTCAGTGACCGATTACATCAAGTATCTATAGCTTACCTATATTATGTACTTAGCCTACATTATTTATTTTTACAATTGTGATATTACTTTCCTAATCTGTATATCCTAACCCACCCAGTCAACTTTCCCTGTGGGAGGAAACCGGAGTGCCCGGAGAAAACCCACGACTTTCGACAGAGCGTTGACTTACTCTTTTCACATGAGTGTGATGAGTAAAGTCCTCAGCGAGAATCGAACTCAAGACTCAGAGGTGAAAGTCGCTTGCTCTGACGACTGCGCCACCGAAGCCCCCTTCGTATGGCATTTCTCAAACATTTTTTAACCCGTGGGCAATTTTTGCTGCAACTTGCAACGCTTTTTCTGCACAAGGTCATACATATTAGCGGGAAATGTACGCCCAGAAAAACAGTGAACATGGCCACGTTTCACTGATGGCATGTTTGTCAAGAAAGAATATCGGCAAAGTAAAACGAGATTTATGCCCACAGTTCCTCTGCGAATACACTTTTTACCTAACATCGCTCTGTGTCCGAAATTGCGTTGCAATTTGCAGCAAAAATCGCCTCGTGTAACAACATCATGGTCTTTGCATTATCAGTCTTCTTCTTGTCTGTTCACAGGTCTTGCAGAGTTAGCATTAAAGAAGTACAAATCAGCGGCGAAACATTTCTTGCAAGCTCAATTTGATCATTTCGAGTACAAAGAGGTAAGATGGGAACTGCAATCCAGACCTCAAATTTGGGGGAAAAAGAAAAGGCAAAGCCCAGTTTTTTAGTAGATGAAATACTCGATGGAATGCTCGAGAAAAATCTTGATATTTACCCATAGCTGGACTCTGTAGCTCAGTTGGTTAGAGCGCTGCACCGGAATCGCAGGGCCGCAGGTTCGATTCCTGCCAGAGGGCCTAAGTTGCATTTTTCGCAACTGCCCCTGACTAGGTCTAAAAAATGTATATAAATTTCCGTTCGAGCATTCCATCTACTAACACCTTTTACTATTAATCTTATCGAACGAGATGCCGAGAAAAATCTTGATATTTACCCATACACCATACACTGGCATCACTCCCATCTTATATACCGAACTTGCGGTTGATGCTCAGCAGCTGGACTCTGTACCTCAGTTGGTTAGAGCGCTGCACCGGAATCGCAGGGCCGCAGATTCAATTCCTGCCAGAGGGCCTAAGTTACATTTTTCACAACTGCTCCTGGCTAGGTCTAAAAAATATATATAAATTTCCATTCGAGTATTCCATCTACTAACACCTTCTACTAAGGTCCAGTTTGGCCTGGAATATAAATACGTTTTCAGTGCATCAAGGCTAGTGTGAAAATTTGATTTAGTTATTTGACGCATGCACCTTACACCATGAACTGAATGGCGCAGGATTAAGCATCTGGCCAAAGCGACCTATCCCACAGCAGGGATTTATACAAGTACTTTAGTTTATTGCCGTTTTTTCCAGCAATCTCTGCGAGGAGTCTCCCGAAAAATGGCTTGAAGGAGCGAGTAATATGCATATATAAGTGTCTGAACTTACTCAGAATTGAATATTTTCTTTCTTTCACAAATAAATATTCACATTTGCCACAATTTGTTTCGGGTATATTGTGAAAAAGAACAAAGGAGAAAGATTGAGTTACAAAATTGAATTAAAGATTGAGTATTTACTACCGTTTACCGGTAGTAAAAAAGTGCTTGTGTAAATCCCTGCACAGCGTAATACTGTACAATATATTATTATTTTTACATTTCGCAGCTGATATCAGCTCACGATGTGGCTGTGTACGGAGGGTTGTGTGCTTTGGCTACATTTGATCGCCAGGAATTACGAACTAAAGTTCTTTCCAACAGGTAAATCCTATTTCATCGTTCACTACTTCTGCATAAGACTAACATCATATGTCATCGAATTTAGACCAAATATACCCCTTACCCCAGGGATGGATTTACTTGGGAGAGCAGGGGGTCATCACCCCTCCTATTCTTGGTCAGGGGGGGGGTGCGAGCGCAGCCCCTTCACCTTGCCGGGAATCGTCAATGATGATGCACCAGTGTGATGCACCCTGCCTCGGTCGACTATCATCCTAATCCTAACCTTAATTCTAACTCAAATCCTAATCAATCATAATACTCACATTAATCTAATCCTATTCCTAACTGTAATCCTAATTCTAACCATTAATCAATACTCAACCTAATCTAATCCAAATTTTATCCTTAATCGTAACCCTAACTCTAATCCTCACTCTAACCCCAACACTAATCCTAACCCTAGATTCTCGCCCGCGAGAATTGTGCTAATACTAACTCAGTAACAAATGCATACGTCGTAGGTTAGGTATTATATATATATAGTAGGCTGTGATTACAAGTTAGTGTTAGAATATAGGTGATTATAGAGAGATTGTGGTACGAGGTTGTGTTGGCAAGTGATTGTGTGATTGGAACGGTGATAATAAATAAAACTAAAGTCTATTCTGAATAATGTAGGCTTATAACACTGAGCATGTGACGGCATTACAAACAATATTTTAGTGTCTGTGTATATGATCCCGGTTACCGAGACATCTCACCTAGTACTTTTGAAATAAGTATATTTTGAAATGACGTATGTATTGAAATAAGTCACGGTTACTGACTAGGTGAAATTTCGTCTACTATAGTTTGTGGTACAGACTACAGAAACACAACAACAGAAAGCCAGTTTATGAAGCGATTATAATGTAGTTACAACATAAGGATCTCATCAACAACATTTTAGTTGCTTTAAACATCGCGTGATTTTTGTATTATACATGCTGACTTATTTCAATAGTCATTAAATGTACCCATTGCGTAGGCGGTAACTGACTTCCCACATGCATAATGACTTATCGGAGAATGTTACATATCTGGGTGTTTATCAAATAACAAAAACTAAATTGAGCAAAACATGTGTCATTCTCCCACCAGATCAAACTTGTCGATTCTATGGATTCCATTCCAGAGCAAATAAGATATACAAAATTTTCTTATGAACTATAATTATAGATATATGACGTGGACTTGCATACCAAACTTTATTGACATCTTAAAAAACAAGACAAAGAAACGAATGTCTTTTATACACATATCTTTTAGAGAAGTTACTTTATAGTTTTGGAATATCTTCTAAATAGGACAATAAAACACACTGAACTATAATTATAAAGTTGCGTGACTTATCAAAGAATGTTATGCATCTGTGTGTTCATGAAATAAAGAAGTTAAAATATTAAAATGAGCATAACATATGCATACATACGTACATAAACAAGGCAAAGAAACTTGTGTCAGTAATATAACTGTAATTTGATAAGTATACTTTATAGTTTTCAAATATGTTCTAAATAAGACAATAAAACACACTATATTCATATCGAAAACCCAACATTAACATTGTATTATCAATAGTAAAGTTGCGTGACTTATCGGAGAATGTTACATATCTGTGTGTTCATTAAGTAAACAAGTTAAATCGTGCATAACGTCTTACGTACATCAATTTCCATGCGGAACATTTAATATTGAAATCTGAAAAACATGTCATTCAGGGTCATGCATGTGTGTGTTGATCTTGTGACTTTGTCGAGATATTAGAAATACCTCTGGATCTGGGTTGATTGGTTGAATACTTCAGTAGATTCAAGATGTCAGAGCTGATAGGCGGCTTTTTGAAACTCACATTTGGCTTTTTGGCGAACAAGATTCGCAAGGAAATTACGGAACGTTTGAAAGATGGCGACGCCACGGACGTGGGTTGTCTGAACTTGATCATCAGAGAACTAGATGATATCAAAGGCAAATTGGATGGTTTGGCGAGAAAGGATTTACTGAGTAGCCTTTGTTTTCTACAAGAAGGAATCAATGGGCTATATCAGTCCCTACTTCAGTGTAAATCAAATGAGAATACAGCAGAATCGACCGAACAAGCGACCTTGGTTGAAACTGCGTCACCCCAAGACACTGGTCATAATTCTTCTCTTAACCATGCTACTACTTTTATACATGCCATCGCTTCATGTAAATTAAGTTCCAACGAACGCTTTCAGTCTGCCATAGAATCGTTCAAACTCGCACGTGAAAAAGCCACCGAAGCATTCTGTAACGAAGCCTTATCCATCGAAGACCGAATTCAAGCATCGCAGGTTCGAATGGCGGCAAGAATTTTGGAAAAACCGGAAGATCCCGACGCGAGCGTAAGCCATTGTTTACAATACCTCAAACAACTTCATGATGTCGGGGCTATTCAAAAAGAATTTTCTGTTCAGATGGACGGAGGATTCAAGGCGCGGTTTAATAAAGCGAAGCGACTTAACATTGCTTCGTCGGTTCACCTAATAAACCAACTATTGTTTGATTTCGCCAGAAAGTACACGAGTTTGCGACCAAGATGTTTCGCCGACTGGCCCATGATTTTGTTTGGTGAGAGAAGTTACCATCCCGTGTTTGGAGAAAATAGCCTTGTTGAAAAGCTTAAACGATCTGGTGTGAGAGTTATGTCACCGTATCGAGATTTTAAATTTGGTGATGACATTTTCCCTCCACGCTCTGTTGTAAACAGCAAAAGAGAGATTGTTGCAGAGTTGAATAAAGAGAATACTATTAAAATTTTTAAACCCTCATACTCAAGAGATAGCACTAAAAGCCGCACATTCTGCGAAATTCCTAAGGAAGAAGATGCGTCATTATGTCGTATTGTTGCGATGGATATCGATGCCGAAGACAATCTATACGTCATCGCTGCATTTCAAGAAAAGAGTAATCACTGGAGTTTTAAGTTGTTTATGTTTGATGAGAATGGAAACAAAAAACTTGAGTCTCCGTTACCTTTCCTTCAAAACTCTTCTTGGCTGAAGCTACGCATGGCAGTAAACAAGGACGGGAAGATTGCTATTTTAAATTACGGTGAGAAAATTCTAAATATTGGAAACGTATGTGTTGAGTTGAATTCGTTTAAAGTCGACAAAAATTCATCTCAGCGGATTATCTCGCGCTGGGCCTGGTCGTGTGAAAATACGGTTCTCAGATTTCAATGGACCAAGAATAATTGTGGCAGACAAGGGTGAGAGAAGAGCTGTTAAAATTTACAAAGAAAACGGACAGTTACAACGCACAATTAAGACACCGGAAGAACATGGATTGATTACTTCGGTTGCAATAGATCACACTAAAAAACGTATTCTTATTAAAACGTCTATCCTGGCAGACTGTTTCAGTATTCTTAGTTTCTCAGAAACTGGAGAACTAATAGACAGTTTATATTTGAGGTCTAGCAAATGGATTGAATATGCTAAGCTAATTTCTCACCCAAATGGCGCAGTTGCTTTAGTTGGTGAAACAGGAACAGCTTTTCTTCAACTGTAGTAAAATCACTTACAGTTACGTGGATGAAAGATTGACATTAAAGAGCAATGGCAATAAAACTGTCAAGATTTGTAAACTCCTTGAACTGTATAGTATACAGTCAAATCTGTATATAACTGTGGAAACTGACAGCTTAACACAGGGCCCTGTCTAATACAGGGCCCTGTCTAATCAGGGCCGGTAAAAACACTAGTTTCCTATAGTCAAATATGGATTTTAATTCATATATGCATTATGCAAACTATAAGATAATTTTAATTCTTTTCATAGCGCTGTTTCCCTTGACCTGCATAGACAGTAAATAAGTGTCAAATAATCTATATAATAAAAATATGAATTTGTAGCTGAAACAGAAGTTTCAAGTAGAATTTAAGTAAAGAATAGAGACACTGAACTGATGAACGATTCTTAAGTGTGTAGTATAGTTTTGACTTGTTATCTTCAGTGTAAGTAAAAATAGATCATTTGTTGAACACAATAAATTCATTGAAATGCTCGAGATATGAAGGCAGACATGGATTAGACATGACAAAATGGGATACACAGATGATAATTCGGACTTAAGGCCAGTTCAAAGCAGTCCAACCTGTTGGTCTAACATCATCCTACATTGTTGCATGGATCATTGTTGGATCTGTTTGAACCATTGGATAATGTTGAATGATAATTTTAAATGATGTTAAAACTTATCACCATCTTTCAACATTACCAAACCTGATGTTCAAACAGACCCAACAATGTAGGATGATGTTGGACCAACATGTTGAAAGGGCCTTTGCGCAAGAAAGCTTTGCTGAAAATATACAGTTCTAAATAGTACGTTATGTTGTATAATCGAAATATTTGAGATCGTGGGTTCGATTCTCGCTGGGGACTCATGACACTTATGTGAAAAGAGTCAGTTTTCGTGGGTTTTCTCCGGGTACTCCGGTTTCCTTCCACAGGGAATGTTGACAGGGTGTGGTTGGATAAGCCCCAAACTAACCCTTCCATCGCAGCTGTGCTCCCTGATCAGACATGAGTCATACGGTGGCAGTCAGAGGCGCCTTTAATAAGCCTTCGACTTGATCAAGTCGAGCTGCGTCCTTCGTAATCAGCTCCAGCTCTCAGCTGCAAGTTAGATGATTTAGCGCACCCCAATTACAATGCAAATGATGTAAATTTACACAAATACAGAAGTTAAATTGAATATTTTAACGTGTAAATTTACTGCATCGATATTTTGTGTAACGTTTACACAGCGGATGTGTAAAAAGAAATTTTTACATACAATTTTTGTGTTTTACTGCTGGAATTTTTTTTTAATTTTTCTTTGTGTAAATTTTCCGATATTTTTACATAACATTTTGCATCAAATGTGTTGTGGGCATGAATTTTACTAACTTTTATTTCAAATTTACACAAAATTTTTTGTAGTGTACTTAAATATTTCAGTTATATTCTATCCCGAATTTTCATTGATTGTGTAATCAGGAGTATTTGATATGGTAATTACCTAATGAGGAAGATTCTTCAGCCCCGGATGAGAGTTGATGAAAGTGAATGAGAGTTGCAACTCTCGCTCGCGTTTGATCGCCAACTCTCGTCGACTCTCATCAACTTTGAGCTGGTTCAAATGGAGAGTTGATGAGAGTTTTCGCTCGTTTGTGTAACGTTTACACAGCGTGGTAATATCAGTCAACTCTCATAAATTTCTCGTTTGCTGGGTGATGAGTTGATGAAACTCGTGCAAACTCTCGCTATTTTGAGTAACTCTCATCCACTCTAAATGTTGCTGTGCGCGAATTTGGCCAAGGTTTTACTGTGCTGCACCGTAGTTTGTTGTCAAATTTTTAAACATTATTTTCACCTTAAACCTTGTAGTTCATTCAAATTGTTCCTGGAGCTAGACCCACAGATCCGCGATGTTCTGCACAAGTTTTACGAATCGCAATACGCCAGTTGTCTGAAGATCTTGGATGCTATTAAGGTAAGCAACGTATATGCATATGTAAGCAGCACTGGCTAAGTAACCTAAGTAACCTTACCATACTTGCATGTATACAGAATAGCCTGAAAATGCTGCGGCTAATCTCGGTTAAAGCGGATGGTTCTTTATTTATCCCTACACTAATTATATATAGGATTGGGAGTGAGGGTTGGGGTGAGAGTTAAGATACCGTTAAAGCGAGTTTAATCCACAATAAACCTAAGTTGATCTAAGTCGAACAAACTCGTGCAATTTCTAGACGTTAACCTTAACTGCAACCGAACCGAGACCTCATATAGCTTCAACCGAACCTCAACTGAGGCCCCGTCCACACGTATTCGGATTCATTTGTATATCTGCGAACATTTTGTTGCGGTTACGCTTTCCGTGTAAACGTGTGCGAAAACGCACACCGAAGCCCCAAACTTCTTAAAACGGTCTCCAGAGTGGAAACGTTTGAAAACGCAACGAATCCGGATACGTGTCGACGCACTGTAACTGGAACGTTTTGAAAACGATGACGTAAATCGATGAAATTTTAGATCCACCCACGCTAGCTAATAACTGACATAACAGTAGGGAATCCAGTCCACGCTGAGCACCGAGGGGCAAATCACTCCTAAAAAGTATACGAGATTAAAAAATCATGTGATTTTTTTTTGTGATTTTTCTCCCCGATTTTTTTGACAATTTTCTATATTTTTGTGATTTGTCTAGTTCTTGTGATTTGTTTGTGATATTTTTGTGATTTTTTTGTGATTTTTTTTGTGATTTTTCTGAAGGTGTACGAGATTTAAATCGGTGATTTGCCCCTCGCTGAGCACGCTCGTGAGTCAGTTGCCCTTTTGCGCATTCATATTGTTTTGCGGATACGCGTGTGGACGGTCGAAAACGCGACGAATCCGGATACGTGTGAACGCGTAGTTGTGGACGCGCAACAAAATGTTTCCGGATTCAGGGCGCTATAAAACAGCGCCCTGATTTAAGCTACAGAAAGAGCGTTTTTCAGAATTCATTTTACAGAATTTCATTACTTCAATAGCTATACGGTAAGTTCGGCTGAAACAATGCGGTGTCAGCTGCTATAAGGTAGACTTTGAGTAAAACCTATAACGTCGAAACAAGCTTTCCCGTCGCTCGAATTGTGATTCCTCATGTCTCGAAACATAATAGTGTCGCGAAATTTTTACAGTATTGTACAGTATAGTTGGGCGAGCGGGGAGGGGGGGATAATTCGTTTTATTTATTTTTCGTCGGGTAAAATTTGTTCACCCCCCTAATGCTGTAGCCCTACAGGTAGTTACGCCCCTGGTGATAATGCTGAGTTTAAGGTCGTGATAAGAATGAAAACGCTGTTGAGGATACCCGTGCATGGGACCAAAAATCATGGCTGAAGAAGTTAGGGAGACATGGAGCGACGCTATATCTCCATAGTCTAAGGGGCTAACTGCAAATTCAAAATGTGGAGGCAGTGGAGCTAGCTATCTAAGCCTGGAGTTACTGGCTTCGCCGGCACAGTCTAGCTCGATTCAAAAATTATTCATTCTTTTGCCTGCATGAAAAATGTATTTGTTTTGAAGGCGTTGAGTTGCCGCGTCGTCTAGATCTTTAAAATATATTTAACTTTATATTGTTTTCTTTTCATTTCTTGTAGGATAATTTCCGTTTGGACATATATTTATCGTCCCATGTCAATACCCTTTACAGTAAAATACGAAATCGCGCACTTATTCAGGTAAATATGATTAGTCTTCGGTAAAAGTTTGCCTATCAATAACATAGTGAAATTCAAACTATGGATATCATTATATTTGCAGCACTAGAACTAGATTATAGTAGCTACATTCACACTATTTCTAATCAGCACGAAATTGGATTTCAACATTATTTCCAACTGAGATGCACAGATCTCCATGGTAATACTGACTGTTTTTAGGGTCAAACTGCCTGAAAAATTCAAGAAGAACTTCGACGTTTCAAGCGATGACCCTTCGTCTGGAAAGATTAGTATTAACTTCCTACCAGACGAATGGAGATCGCTCGAGGCGTCGTCGTTCGTTCTCTTTTTGTATTTTTCGGTAGTAAAGACCTAAAGACTCGCAGCATATCGTGTATAGACGCTACCCACACTGGCGCCACGCGTTCAAGATATTTCCATAGTAAAGATTTTGAAAAAAGTTCCAGTGTTATCTTTATAAGAAGATCCATAAGTATAGAACCACGCTATGTCGAGCTCGCTTATCTCGAACTCCCCGCTATCTCGAGCTTAAACCCATCAGGGTGTTGGCTACAGTCAAAACGCCGTTTCCCATGCAATTACGTTTAGCTAGCAATTTCCCAATTTAGATTGCTATTTAGATTTCAAAATATAAGATTGCTCAACTTCAAAACTCCGCTCAAGAAGAATTGTATTTTATGACGAGTTTTACTTTTCACGTTCGTATATTAACTGATATGTATAGCATCTAGATTAATTTGACTGAGAGCTGTATATCACACATACAGTATCTACGTATCATTAGTAGAATCATGCTAGTATACTATTGCAAATGCTGTAATTTGATTGGCTACGCTACTCGCTATCTAATTGTCGATAGATAGCGAGTAGCGAAACAGCCATCTCCTCGGCGTGATTTTTAACGAATTTATTTCAATAAATTATGAAAAACGTTTTGAAATACTGTTTTCTTGCTGGTTTCTACTAAAACAATTAGACTAGGGTACCTGCAAGGTAGGGAATGCTGCGGGACTGTTATTATTCTTTAGCTTCTTGAAACAAAACAAACATGCACAAATATACAGCACAAATTATATTCAGTGAACGGTAATTATTGGCATTTGACCCCAGTTGCTGTCAGTGGGTACCTAGCATATAGTTGCAGAGGATGAGACATGAAGCTAAATATCAAACGAATGGATAGAATTAAGACAAAAACTTATGAGGAACATACTTTTATAGCACTAACTGTAGCTCAAAGCAAAGTCGATATTAGCAGAATAGAATAGATAGTTTTATATATAAACCAGACACTGAATGCGAACACACGATCGATTGTGCGCTATTCATAGATATAACAAATTGACATTGCCAATTTTCCAAAAGGAGTAAACTCAAAATGTAAACGCTAATAAATAAATAAAAGACAAAATATCATGCACCCAGATAGTCCAGAAATAGACTTGAAAAAGCTTTAGAAATTCGATAAAAATTCGAAGACAGGCAGAGTTTAGGAATTTGTGTTCTGCATATGGCATATGACCACATTCATGCATAAATAATTTACTTAAAACCAAACCCCTCCTGCACATATTATGCTGCTGCTACGCTCGCTCTTCAAAGCTCAACTCGCTCCACCAAAATTATTCGCTCTCGATTTCTATGAGATGATAGTTCATTCGGGCTTCGCCCTCATCAACTATCACCTCGTAGAAATCTTGAGCTCATAATCTAATTGTTAAATATGCCTATGGCTAGATTTTTATATTTTGTATTTGGACGGTTTAAAATTCTGCTTAGAAAGCGCTATATCGATCTTTTTGTTGTTTGTCTTGCACGGCTGTTTGAGACAGCCGGGTTCGATTCTACTGTATTTTATTTCTATACTTTATAGTATTTCAGTCCATATGTTTCGGCCGATATGGGCAAAATGGCAGAAAGCTTTAACACAACAGTTCCAGCCTTAGAAGATGAACTTACGCAGTTGATACTGGACGATCAAATTCAAGCCAGAATTGACTCACATAATAAGGTAATATCCTCTATTAACACCAAAGTATTCCTTCAAATACTCCTGTAGTAACTCTGGAGCAATATGGGAATGACCCTTACTGGACCTCTAGGAATAACAGTTTAGAACTGATAGAGTTATCCAGTGTAAATAAAGCAGTTAGTTTAGTTTAGTTTAGTTTAGTTTAGTTTAGTTTAGTTTAGTTTAGTTTAAATATCTCGAACGTGCTCAATAAGAACTTCGACGTTTCGAGCGAAGGCCCTTCGTCTGGAAGTTAGTAGGAGTTTAGCACTTAGTTTAGTTTAGTTTAGTTTAGTTTGGTTTAGTTTAGTTTAAGTTTCCTCCTGTAGTAAAACTAGACCAATTAATGATGTTCCTTACTGGACCTCTAGGAAGAACAGTTTTATACTAATAGAGCTATCCAGTATATACTGGCGTCGCTATTACATCTTGTAATACACATATAACACTTTAGATCCTGTTTGCTCGTGAAGTAGATCAGAGAAGTACGACATTTGAGAAAGCGATCAAGATGGGAAAAGAATATGACAAACGTGCCAAGGTTTGTTTGCGTCTTGTTTGTTTATGTTCATACATTTTGTGTGGATATTACAAATTGTGCTCCATGTAACTGGAGAACAGCAAACTTTAATCAATTGATAAGATTAATTAATGATTGGATAGGAGTCACTAGAAGAGTTAGCGTTAGTATGGATTGCGATTAAGTTAGGGTCAGCCCTTAGATGCTGTAAGTACCCACCTAATATGAACATCTTTTGTGATTGGCTTTCTGAAATAAAAGTTTTCAGTGTCTCTGACTCGTTCTTTTGAAATATAATTTCTGTAGTTTATTGTCTTTTGTCATGTCATAACCAACCAATCATAAAGCCTGTTCTTATAGGTACGGAGTGACCCCTTAGATGAGCCTAGGCCTGTCCTTTGTGACATCATTACTACGATATATTGCTGTTGATACTGACCAATGTGACATATCATCTAATCCAAACCATTTCTCTATTGTTATTTAGGCATTGATTATAAGAGCAGCTGTGATTAGCAATCAAATTTATGTGAAGGTATATAGACAACTTTCATAATTCAGATGAGTTTAAATATTATTTTATGTGCCTCGTTTCTGTGACTGAAATTGAATATAATTTATTAACCTGAACGAGGTCAATGAGGCTTATTAAGATGCACATAAAAGAATATTTAAACTCATCTGAATTATGAAAGTGGTCTATGGATATATTAGTCCTATTTCAAATTTCGCTTCGGAAATTTCACCATCAACTGATGAGTGTAGTAAGTAAGGCATTCGCGATCCTTTCCATTCGTGTCGTCTAGAGCCCACCACGTGACAACAACGCAGTGGATTCTGGATCTTCAAGATAATGGTCACGTGAGTAGAATGAACGAATCAGATTGCTGTACTGAAGCTGACTGTCTTTCGAACTGTGTTGAAAATTGATAGTTCTATGAAACTGTGAAAAATAACTTGTACAGTAACCAGTTTAGAACTGATTAACAAATCGTAAAATGGCGCCTTTCCCACTTCTGTTTCAGTTAACTTCAGAATGTCAAGGTCATGTTATACACGAGGGCAATTTTTGCTGCAACTTGCTACGCAATTTCTGCACAGAGCCATGTGTTAGCATAGAAAATGTACGCATAGAAAAATAATGAACACGCCAGAGTTCAATATAACGGTCGGCCATCGGCCATTTTCCGAGCGAATTACTGAGATGGCCGACCAATTGTTGTCTTGCTCGGACATTATGACCGATCGTTTTCGACTTATTAATTTCAATAATTTCTATCTCGAGGTCTGTAAATAATTAGTGGCCGATCAAAAGGCGATCATGGCCGACCAACACGTGGGTTGGTCGGACATAATGTCCGACAAGTTTTCAGAATTATATTGAACTCTGGAACACGCCCCGGTTTCCCCTTAGCGGTGTTATCATTCTCATTTGTTCCTTTGTTGCCTTCTGGGCATGTTTAGCAAGAAAAATATCGGCAAACTTAAACGAGATTCATGTTCACAATGTTGACTTTTGTCGCACTAGTTTCGCTAATGGGTAGCCAACATTGTATGGGGGACGGGGGTTAACCCATTCAACTGTGGTTTCGCTAATGGTAGCCAACATTGTACGGGGGGACGGGGGGGGGGGGTTAACTCATTCAACTGTGAAGTTATCTGTTAATATGCAGATACCTTGCTACAATCGTGGACGTATGACTGGTTGAGACTCCCTTTCCCTCTATGCAAAACTCGCATATACCGCTTATGGTAAATTGCCTGTAAAATCATGTTGCGCTTCGTAAGCCCCCACTCCCCCAACTCAATGTTGAGTTTGTGTCATGGTAAATTGTCAAAAGTAGTTTCGGGGTTGTTCACAACATTGAACTGGGAGAGAGGGGGTCACGAAATTTGTTTTGCCAGTGCACATTAACTTTGCAATATTGCGAGTTATGGTCGCAAGGGTTATGTCCAAGATTGTAGCTAAATAGAGATAAAGCAAATACATTAAGTGTTTCGCAAACAATGCAGGTGCCTTATTAACATATAATGGGTTGCCCTAACGTTACGTCGTCGCCTCCAAGTTGGATAAATTTAACAAAGATTTTTTGCTTGTTTGATATTTGAATTTCACCCAAGATGGCGAAGATCGCGTTGTCTTTTGAGTCCTGGAAATTGGAGCCAACCTATTAACTATAAATTTAGACAACAAAGTTATGCGACTCGTGTCAATGCGAAGGGCCTAGTAGTCGTGTAACACCTGTCTGTGTGTGCCACAAGCTTATTTATGCAAATACTGCAGTTCTATAGGAATTTTCTGTCCAAATTAAACTTGGCTATTTTTGACCTGTTATGTTTATATATAAACAAGATAATAAATATTGATATTAGGGCGTTTGAGGTATCCGCGCAATGGGTATAGTGCATCTGTTATTCATCTCTCACTGCAACTTAGGTCGTTCTCTGATTTTAATTTCGCCTTAGTCACATGTGAGAAGAGTGCTTCCAGATTGACTCTACCAAACACCGTAGGTTCTCTCCAAATACTCCAGTTTTCTCCTGTAGTAACGCTGGGCCAATTAGCAATTAGTCTTGAGATATTCAATCATTAGCAATGAGATATTCCATCTCATTAGACTTTCAGCATAAAAGCAAGGTTTGGTTATGGAAATATTGTAACACTTTTTTGAACCAAGTCCTTCCCCCCCCTCGCCTTTTTGGCTTATATTTTAGATAAAAGGGATCTATTTTAGACAAAATACTGGGGGGGGGGCATTGGGGTTGGGGGGCCTTGAACACGACAACTGCGACAATTAACAAACCTGGCTTAAACAAGCTTCAACAGGTTTTCTAACATTCGAACCCAGGTTTCCCAAAGTGACGTGCCAATCATTTCTAGTACCTGCCATTGTTATTTGATACCGACCACAAATTTAAGTTCACTAAGCAACGCCTCAACACTTGCCCCCCGCAATAGCGTGTTAAGCCAATCATTATCGAGTCTACCCGTCACCCTAAACCACAGTGTTGCGACGACTGTTTAATTTTCCAAACCGTTAACGACGGCTTTATGTTGTACGTTTTTTCGCAACGCTTGGTGCAAGATAATTTCGAAGCTGTTTTAATTGTGTATTCGAAGTTATCTTTTGAAGGAATTTGTTGTTAAAGATAAGCAGGGAGAACAGATTGCTGTGGGTGCTGAATGATGAAGGGCTTTGGGGCGCTTTGTACGACAATTTTTCTCTTTTTCGAGATAAAGGTAGGATGTTTTAACTGTAAACAATTCACTCTGATTTGAGAAAGTTTAAAATTTGACCCTTTTGTAGAAAAATTAGCTTTTAAATTGAGTTAGAAATTGTGTTTAAAGTATAGAGTTCAAGGAAAACTTAACTAACTTAGTTTCTCATCAGTTCTGAACTGTTCTTCCTATAGATCCAGTTTGCTTTGATTTGAGAAAGTTTAAAATTTGAATTTTGTGTGCAAATTCCTGTTTTACGTCTTGAATTCAAACTGTAATACGTGTATATATGTATAAATTTAAGCTGGATAGCTGTCAGCTCTGAACTGTTCTCCCTAGAGATCCAGTAAGAGGCATCCCTTATTGATCCAGTGTTACTACAGGAGGAAACCTAAACTAAACTAACTTTATTTATACTGGATAGCTCTATCAGTTCTAAACTGTTCTCCCTAGAGGTCCAGTAAGAGCCATCTCTTATTGATCCAGTGTTACTACAGGAGGAAACCTAAACTAAACTAACTTTATTTATACTGGATAGCTCTATCAGTTCTAAACTGTTCTTCCTAGAGGTCCAGTAAGAGTCATCCCTTATTGATCCAGTGTTACTACAGGAGGAAACCTAAACTAAACTAACTTTATTTATACTGGATAGCTCTATCAGCTCTAAACTGTTCTGCCTAGAGGTCCGTCAAGGGCCTTCCCTTATTAGTCCTAGCTTTGTTATTACCCGGCGAAAAGCTGCGGTGTATTGTAGAGTCGATCAGTCGAACTGGCAGCAATCTTCTCAGATGCGATTGAACGAAATTATAATCAGACAATTGAATAAGTGCTGTCGGAATGGAACCCCGGCTACAGAAACACACACTTGTACTGTATAACTGCATGTGCTGTCAACACTCAAACAAACTAGTTTAGAATCTTGATTAAGTTTTTAAGATAGTACAGTTTTACTTAAGATTGCAGTCAGTTTGAATAAATGGAGTAAGGTTGGAGCGCTGCCTATGCTGTGTTTTTGCACCTGTGACGTAGCCAGGGTGTTGACCTGGATTTAAACTTTCCAAAAATAGTTCTAGAGATTAGGGGGGGGGGGCTACTCCACTTCCTGCAAATCCTAGTAAGGTAGTCTAGCCTAAAATTGAGTACGGTAGATAGGTTTTTATAATATAGAATTTGATGGTTCGTTTATGACAGTTTAAACTTTCGCATTATGAGACTTTTATAAGTAATTTGTTTTCTTAATACAGCTAACATCTGGCGGTCCATCACCATGCCCAACCTATTATCAGCCAGGTACGTTTAAAAACTTAATCTTAAGCCCCGCACAAGTTTTCCTTGACAAGTTGTATTTGCTCGTGTGTACGACAAAAAAGTGTGTGACAAGTTTTACTTGACAAGGAGCCTTGTTTAAAAGCTAGTCATACCAGACAATGAGAAATTGATCGAAAAAAACATGATGCTGTACACACGAACATATAAACTCGCCAAGGAACTTGTCAAGGACAACTTGCTCGTCTGTACGCGGAGCTTTACACCGTAAAGAAGGGGCACTAGAATAGACAATTTGCATTATAGACTAATTTTTGATCTAGGCAAAAAAAGTATCTGGGCAAAAAGAACATACTAAAAAATATAAAAAATTGCAAAGTGGCAAGAAAAAATATAGCAAAAAGCAAAGTTTTTTTGTTTTATTTTGTTACTTTTATATTAAATTCAAATTCCTACACATTGAAAAAACTTTAAGGCTATATTTTTTCGCATTTTACATCATTTCGCAACCAAACTTTGCAATTTTACTAATCTTATTATGTTCTTTGTAGCTGTTGTGATTGTTTCCCTTTTCCTTGCCTAGAACAAAATTTAGTCTATAATGCAAATTGTCTATTAGGAAAGGAAAGGTGTGCGTATTTCAAATGGGCGCTTTTTTCATTTCCAAAACCAAATACTCCTGTCAGCGGGAACTTTGGCAGGATTTTTTTTTGCGTGGGCACGATTATTTTCGGATATTTTCGAAATACCATTCCATTTTATTATTAAGTCTATTATTAAGGGTTAACTATGGCTTAATGCAGTGCTGTGAGTACTCGTGAAGGCATGTTCACACGATACGATTTGTCGAATTCGATTCTCCTCTTAACGTATGTGTTTTACTGGATTTGCTGTCAAGAGTAAGGCTATTGGCTCATATCTGGCGAAAAGTGCAGTTGTTGCTGTATTGTGTGAAATCACATACGTCAGGAGAGAATCGCATGCGACAAATCGGATCGTTTGAACAGTTCTTTACAATTGTAACGCGTTACCGGCTACTCGTTACATTTGTAGTCATTTTGACCTGTAATAAATTACATTTTTAAAAGGAGCGGAAAATGGTCATTAATTACAAAACAAAGGAAACGCATTCCTTTGGGGGAGAAATATTACAAATTCCTTTGCCGAAATCTTTCATAAATGGAATAGATTTCTTTTTCAAATTTACCATCGAGAAAGCATTAAAAAACTATCAAAATGCAAAAATAAGAAAGAATTGTTACCCCTGTGGCTGTTTATATGACCAGCTTGTGTCCGGTGCTTCCACGTTTATGAATTCGGATTTACAACAATTTACAACGGTACTTTTCTCCGCGGAAGTGGCGATTTTGGTTAACGATTATTGAAATAATACTTAATTTTCTTCATTTAAATAAACCTGGCGGCATATTTTCTATTCCGGTGTAAAAAGTTTATTTTGGCCCAAACTCCACATCTGTAATTAATTGCATTTTTGAGGGGATAAGAGACCACTTTCATAATTCAGATGAGTTTAAATATTCTTTTATGTGCATCTTAATAAGCCTTATCAGCCTCGTTTCTGTGACTGAAATTGAATAGAATTTATTAACCTGAACGAGGTCAATCAGGCTTATTAAGATGCACATAAAAGAATATTTAAACTCATCTGAATTATGAAAGTGTCTACGTTGTATATGTAATGAATTACTTTTAAAAAAGTAATTGTAATTAGGAATTAATTACCTTTCGAAGTAAGTAATTGTAATTGTAATTAAGTCCTTTTTGAGCAGTAATTTTGCAGCTCTTCTGGCCCAATGTGGTTCTAAAACAACAAACCTGCTGACTATTTTTTCTCGTTTAGATGAACTTCAAGGTTCCGCGGTGTCTTTAACGCGCACTGGAGCGCTAGAGAAGACGTCATGTTCAGATACGGGCGCGGGTTCGTGCTATGCTGTCGTAGATGGTGTAGCAGACGGTACGGCTGCTCATCAATGGCGAACATATCATCAACATACTGCCGCACATTGGTTGAACATTGATTTTACATTTTCGTTTCCTGTGAACAAAATACGTTTGAAGCAGCTTAACAGTACTGTCTACAAACAAATTAAAGACCTGAAAATTACTTTCCATCCTGGCGCTGGAAACGTTGTGGTATGGTGTGAGCAATTTTTCCCACAGTTTACTCTCGGTCGGTCGGTCGGTCGGTCGGTCGGTCGGTCGGTCGGTCGGTCGGTCGGTCGGTCGGTCGGTCGGTCGGTCGGTCGGTCGGTCGGGTCGGTCGGTCGGTCGGTCGGTCGGTCGGTCGGTCGGTCGGTCGGTCGGTCGGTCGGTCGGTCGGTAAGGCATGGCCTATGTTCAGTGTCTTATACTATTCGTTTATGGTTTTCAGGTGCAACTAAGTTTACAGACAGCGGAATGGCAGTCGTTTCGTTTTGCTGCGCGGAAAATTAAATCTATCAGTCTAAGTTTTCTTTCATTCTACACAACGGAGCCTAAGCCTTACGGTTTCCAAGAAATTGAAATCTTTGAAGAAAATGCTGGCAAAGGTAGATATTGTCCCTACTAGTTGAGTTGAGTTGAGTTGAGTTGAGTTGAGTTTATTATGTTTACCACTCCGAGGTGGACGAAAAACCTTAACACGTTTTGCAACCCAATTGACAAAGGTTCCGAGGGAGTTAATTAAGGTTAGTGCCTAAGGGTTAGTTTTTAGCGAGGGAGGAAAACCGGAGTACCCGGAGAAAAACCCTCGAAGCACAGGAGAGAACCAACCAATCTCAACTTACATGAGTTTATCAAGCACAGGGACGTTACGTTGCCCGCCATTTTGGGGGACAAATATTTAAAACTAATTAAGAACAAACGTTGCGTCAAATGCCTTCGACTAGCCGGCAAAGCAAGGCTGCGGTTGTTGCTTTTGATCAGGCATTATCGCTGCTGTCCTGCCGGAGTGCTCGCGATGATTATTGCACTTGATAGCTATGGTTGCCTGGGGTCCCCTCTTTGCACTTGATACCTATGGTTGCAAAGGGTCCCCCGAAGAATGTAGTATTGAAAGTATCAGACAGGCAAAGTGGCGATTGTTCGTTTAACTTGAGAGAGCGACGTCGCCATCTTTGCCTTTTGGGGGAGACCATTCCATAGCATTGCACCACTATACTTAAAGCTTCGTTTCAAAACATTAGTATTAGCCATTAGGCGTTGGAAGTGCTAGATCAGCATCATTGTTACACAGATTAAAATTCCTGCTAAGGTTTCTAAGTCTTACAAAGCTTGCTTTAAGTATCTTAATCTGAAAGAGTGCAGTCATTAAAGTTTGAGATAACCGGGTAAGCCCGGTAGCCTATTCAGTGGTAATTATATACAGTACTGTTTTCAAAGGGCCGTGTACACATGTAATATAATATATATAAAACAAAATAACTATATCAACTATATATGGTTAAACTATATGTACGTACGAAATATCAACTATAGTATGTATGTCGAATATTTTACATAGTGCGTGACGAATATCAGCATGATTTGTACGTTTCTCGTTCGTATTGCACTTGCATTTATCGTATCGTTCCCTTGATGCGTTATTGATCTGGTTAATACACAATTACGTAACTCAAAATGCGCAAGTATTCTAAGATGCACACAAGAAAATTGCATGCGTTTTGTGCGGGTGACTTGGGTCTTGGGTGACCGTGGAAGTGCAAGTTTGTGACACCCCCAAAAAGCGACGACGACGAAGAAAACAGACAGGGGCATATTAAACCTACGGCTTGGCTCTGCCAGCCGTAGTAACTATATACACCTCGTCCCAATGGGAATACATGTCCCTAGAGTCATGCTATTCAATGTTGCTTTATTGTGTTTGCCCCCTTTGCAAAATGGCGCCCGTAATTACGAAATTGCCTATTGTTGAATATTACTCCTTCATGGGCAACTGTGGCATCACCAATAAATTCACCATGAGCAGATACATGTACGCTTAGCGTACCTATTTTTTAAGGTTTCTTCGATTGGTATCCAGTCCAGATTTTCTAGAATTTGTGTGGAACGAACATCACATGTGTCCCAGTTATCACACCACGCGCCGCTCTCGTTTGGAGCTTCGATAGCTTATTTATAATAGTATTAGACCATCGTTCCAAATTGTTGAACAATAATTAAAGTGAGGCAACACTAATGCATTATTATTAATGTATTTGTTAATAAACTTCTTGTTTTTAGACCTGCTATGTCAACATACATCCCTTGAAGGAGTCGCGAGTAATACTTATCCGATATCTGGTGGTTTCGTCGCTATAACACTGCGTTTCCCCAAGGACGATCACAGGACGGTTAAACTGGCGTTTTTCCAAGCAGCTGAACCGGATGACTACGTTCTAACTGTGGATATATCGCAAGAGATCACAGTCACCCTTACACCTCCTGCTGCGTCGGTGGAACCAGTTACCCTACCCTACGGTCTGCCAGCGAACGTTGATCTTCCATTTTGGGTCGATTTTAGCTCCGACAAATTTGTCGTCGGTGTCGGGTCGGAAGTGGTCTTGACTACTGCGCATACTGTGTCGACCCTGTCTCAAATGACCGTCACGCCTTCTGAAGGCACCATCGTTACTGCCAGTGTTTGCAGCATGCGAGGTAGGTAAATGATTTTTTTCACCGTTTATTAACTTGTCGCAGGGCTTTCGAAGTATGACGACGACCGCCGGGCGCCGGAACTCCGGCGGGTGTTACGAGGTTTACCGCCGGCTACTTTCTTTAAAACATTACTCTTCGTGTACTTTTCAATCTGTATTTTTCATTGCACTTATAACATGTAATCATTGGTAAGAGAATAATAAAGACAGTGGTGTAACTTAACGCTTGCCCGGAGCAAGTGAAAATCTTTACGGGCAAGTAGAAGTCTCTTCTTGGTTGACCGATCGGGCAAGTTGCTTTCTGTTTCAGCTTTGCCAGAACAAGCTGGCCATCTCTAAGTTATTATCCCCAACTACAGTATTAAATGAGTAAAATATGAAAGAAATGAACATGACTCGACAGACATTGTACTTGTCCGACCATTGTACGACGGACATTGTACCTCGACTTAAATTCAACTTCAGGAAAATAAGAGAATGATGATTGGTGTAAATTGGTGTACTATAATGCAAATTGTAGTTACCATCAACATATGCGTACTGCAATCATTTGCTTCAAATTTTGTTATTATGTGAACCAAAGCTAGACCTAATGGCAAGTGAATTTTATTCAGGGCAACCATTTTTCATGTCCTACTTGCCCTGATCGCAAGTGGTCAAAAAAGTAAAGTTACACCACTGAATTAGGAAATTGTATCAGTACAGCTGGAAAGAGCATCCTAAGTTTAGTAAAATTGCAAAGTTTGGTTGCGAAATGTTGTAAAATGTGGAAAATATAGCCCTGTGAAATTGGTAAATTTTGTATACTTTTGTATTTCGCACGCAAATTACCAATACAAGCCCAGTTGTCGGTGATAAAGCTTGGACGGGGTATTAGCTAAAAGGTCGTGTTGCACGTGTTACCCCGTATGTGCATGAGACAAAATTCAAAAATTTCCCCCGTGGTAAAAACTCAATCCTCTGAAAAATAGCAGTAGTTGTATGCATGCTTGGATAAGGCTGGGCTTGGATGCAATAACCAGTGTTTACACTAAGGACTGACATTTTCTCGTGAAACCCGCAGCAGACTTGTACCAATGCTGTTTCAACAACTTGTTATCAGGATGTGTTCGTACTGCTTGCTCCCAGCTTTTGACAAGTTGTCATCGGCTTGTTGACAACTTGCTACAAGATTGTTGACTCGACAGACTTTTGTTACAAATTGTTCCAACAACTTGTTATCGTCCTGCAATTCAACAACTTGTTAACAAGTTGTGAATGACAACCTTATAGCAACTTGATAAAATGACAACATTGTTACAACTTGTTGACAAACTTGCTACAAGTCTGTTGCGAACACATCTTGTTCACAAGATGTGATATTTTTACGTGTGTAGATAACTGGTGTCTGGCATGATACGTTTATGGTGGCCAATTATATACATGTGCAATAAAGGCCCGTTTACACTGTGCTCAATTTACGGCACAGCGCGGGCAAGAATGGTGCCCATATACCAAATTCTGATATGCATATCAAACCATATTGAAACATATAGCGACAATAGAACTGCCATTAAATAGTTTTTGTACTAGTATATATTTTTTTATTTTTTTTTATTTTTATTATTTAATAACTTTGCCATACATTCTACGGAACATAAACGTTCGGTTAAGAGAATATATTTTCTAATTTAAGGTGAGTCAACCGTGCGGAAACTAATTGTTCTTAGAGCATCTTTGTGCATATACAAATGATGATTGAACAGTTGAATACTTCGATAAGCATATTTGAAATCTTACAGTCTTAGCTACATGTTATGATTCAACTGTACGCAGAACTCGTCATTTGGATGCGCAGGTCCACACTATAAATTGGCTTATTCTAAAGTTATTTATTGATTTCAACCCTAGGCACATGTTTGGATGATGCTACACACCACTGGCCAATGGATAAGTTTGACGGTGGTGGTATAGGGGATATCTCAGGCGGGCAACATGGCCGTGTTATAACTGGTGTTGGTGAAATTGTGAATACGGGACCCATTGTTCATTCCGGATTCAGAACTGCCGCTGTATCTTTGCGTCAAAGCGATCGTGGGACTATTGATTTGGGCGATTTTTCTGCTGTGCAAATGATGAATTTAGATTGGGCTGCTGGTAAGTGTGGTCGTGTCGTGTCGTGTCGTGTCGTGTCGTGTCGTGTCGTGTCGTGTGTCGTTGCATTGCATTGCATTACATTGTATGTTATTGTACTGTGTTCTATGCTATTCCATTCATTCTATTTTATATTATATTCTATATTCTATTCTATATTCTACATTCTATTCTATATTCTATTCTATATTCTACATTCTATTCTACATTATATTCTATTATTATTCTATTCTATATTCTATTCTGTATTCTATTCTATATTCTACTCTATATTCTATTCTATATTCTACATTCTATTCTATATTCTATTCTATATTCTATTCTATATTCTACATTCTATTCTACATTATATTCTATATTCTATTCTATATTCTATTCTGTATTCTATATTCTACTCTATATTCTATTCTATATTCTATTCTATATTCTATTCTATATTCTATTCTGTATTCTATTCTATATTCTATTCTATATTCTATTCTATATTCTATTCTATATTCTATATCTTATTCTATTCTATATTCTATTCTATATTCTATTCTATATTCTATTCTATATTCTATTCTATATTCTATTCTATATTCTATTCTGTATTCTATTCTATATTCTATTCTGTATTATATTCTATATTCTATTCTATGTTCTATATTCTATATTCTTTTCTATATTCTATTCTGTATTCTATTCTATATTCTATTCTATATTCTATTCTCTATTCTATATTCTATTCTATATTCTATATTCTATATTCTATTCTATATTCTATATTCTATTCTATATTCTATATTATATTCTATTCTACTGTGCTGCATTACATTAGACTTGCATATAGTTATCTTGTATTGCTTTCTTTAATTTCAGGCTGGACGTTTTCGTTTTGGCTTCGTTTTGACAGTATGAGAAACACTACACCCACTGCTGCACTCCATGCCCCAGTTTTAGTGATCAAAGGATTTTTAGAGATTAGGCGTTTTCCAAATGACGGTTTCCATTTTGTGATGTTCACAGACGCAACGAGGCATAGGTAAGTATGTTGAATAGCCTGCGTCACAGAACATACTCGATTCCTGGAATGTGTTTTGTAGAAAAAATATACATTTTTAGACCTAACCAGGAGCAGTTGCGAAAAGTCGAAATGAAGTGAAAATTGCTCAGCAACTGGACACTGTAGCTCAGTTGGTTAGAGCGCTGCATCGGAATCGCAGGGCCACAGGTTCGATTCCTGCCAGAGGACCTAAAGTTGCATTTTTCGCAACTACTGGTTAGGTCTAAAAATGTGTATACATTTTCGTTTGAATATTCCATCTACACAACACCTTCTACTATTAGTCCTATCCAACGAGATGCCCAAACAATCTCGATTCCTCGTAGGGTCTATGCAACTTCGGCGAAAAGCTTGCACCCGTATACGTCACGTCCGTTTGTGCTGCCTTTACATAAACGTCAGCGCATGCGTCACTTTTCCTCTTCTAATACTCGAAAGACTGGAAATAGTATTGCCTTCTCGATGCTCTAGCAAATTGGGTAAATAAAATTACGAAGGGGTAAACTCAGTATAACTTATTCTTGGCACAAGGAAGACGCGATGAAATTCTCTAACTTAGACCTTTAGCCGTTAGCAGTGTTAAGTCCCGTACAGACGAGCAAGTTTTCCTTGACAAGTTTTATTTGCCCGTGTGTACGGCAAAAAATTGACAAGTTTTCCTTGACAAGGAGCCTTGTTCAAAAGCTAGTCATGCCAGCTTTTGAACAAGGAAAATTGTTCGTGTGTACGGCCGACAAGGAAAACTTGACAAGGAAATGCGCAGTACTCCACTGCACTCTTCTTCGATCTATAGTCGAGCAGCCATTGCCACTATAAACATGAATTATTCACTTGTGTCGTTAATACACGGTCTCGTAAAACTTGTCAAGGAAAAATTGATCGAAAAAACTTGTTTGCCGTACACACGAACAAGTAAACTCGACAAGGAACTTGTCAACGAAAACTTGCTCGTCTGTACGGCGCTTTACTATTCGAGGCAGATTACGTCGTAGTCTACCAAAATTAGCTGTTGTATTCGTATTAACTTATTAGCTGTTGTATTCGTTACAGAGTTATAACAGATATCGGGCTAACACCTGGCACTTGGCATCACTGGACGCTAACATGGCTTAATGATGAAAAACTTACTGTTTATCATAATTTGGTCGGCGAACTGCGTTCACATTCTTTTAATGGAGGTGTTTGGGTGGACAACGACACGCCACATCTAAGTATTGGATGTTCGGAAACTTATAACAATCCCGCTTGGGTATGTGATGACGTCACGATTGCTGACGTGGTGTTTTGGGACCGTAGGCTGAGCCCGCAAGAGTTGATGAACAAATTTCAGTGTTCTGGTTATCGATTTGGTATGACTTGTAAAATACGATTATTTTGAATGCTTTGACCACTTGCACTTACCCACCTGTGGCAAAAATTTGCTTATAAGTATAGGTAATAGTATGGTTTCGAGTGCAATTTGGAAAAAACATGCACGAGTGAGTTTTTCAAAGACGATCAAAGTTGAAAACTCACGAGTGTTTGTTTTTCCAAATTTCACGAGAAACCATACTATTACTTATTAATAATATACATGAAAAAATTACACGCTTTGATAACACTTAGCACTCACCTACGCCGTTTAAGCATTGTTTTCGTTGCTTGTTAGCAAACTTTTTCAGTCTATGTGCTCCTTGAACTTAAATTGTTGTATTCACGTACGATTTTCCATTGAAAGTGTAGAAAAAGTCGTCAAAAAGTGAAAATTTACATTGCTAATATCCGCCGCCATGTTGATTTTTCTTGCCTCGTTTCCAGGCTCTGATCTTGTTTTGTTCATTTGCACTGCTGTAATTGCACAGTGTGCAATTTCAAAAATAATTGCACTGCTCTTAGCCAATCAGAATTGAGTAATTTTTTCATCTATATTATTATGAAAGAAACTGCAGCCTATTATTACCTCTACTGAACACATTTGTTTATAAAGCTAATGATTGGGGTGGTGGAACTATAAGGTGAATTAGTTTTAGATGATGCTACTCCGCGCCCGGCAAGCTGAAAAATTGCTTGACCGCGGTTGGATTCGAATCCAACAAACCAAAGGTTGCGAGTTCGAAAAAATAAAATGACAACATTTATCACTTATTTACTGAGACCGAGAGAAACAGCGTGTTTTGTGGCCCCGAGACCGCCGTTGTTGCCCGAGGCGAAGCCGAGGTCTCAGTAAATAAGTAAATAAATTTTCCCGAGGTCTTAGTAAATAAGTATTTTATTATATAGCAAGTGTCAAAGTCTTAATAATTCACCTGGTATTCCGTCTTTATCTCTTAATAATAGATTAATATCTTCTTCTGAACGACTTGCAAACCGACCGGAAGACGCGAGCAGCTCGCGCCTCACTTCCGGTTTTACTGTTGACCGGTCAACAATTGTTTCATTGTTGACCGGTTGCCGAACATGACGTTTTGTGGACCGGCACGTGATATGGTTTTGTCCAATCGGCAAACAGGAAAATTGAACTTTGACACTTGCTATATAATAATGTTACATCTTGTTGACAACTTGCTACAAGGTTGGTGACTCAACAGACTTGTTACAAGTTGTTTCAACAACTTGTTGTCGTTCTGCAATTCAACAACTTGCTAACAAGTTGTGAGTGACAACCTTGTAGCAACTTGATAAAATGATAACAATGTTATAACTAAGTACGATCACAGTATAGAGACGACCAGTAGGGCCACTCGGCGATGCAACATGTAGCCGGCTTTTTATGCAAAAATATGCAGTTTACTGGCCAGGAAAGTTAGTCCAGCTTGCTTATTGGCCAGAAAAAACAATTGACTGGCTGCCAATGCGTAATGAGCGGCCACACAAAATTTCAAATGAGTGGCCCTACTGGTCGTCTCTATACTGTGGTACGAGATTGGATCACATCGTGTTGACAAGATGTGAGATTTTTACGGGTGTATATCTTGAATCCTCGCCACTTTTCATCAAATTGAAAAAATCACCTCAGAACGCGTCGTTTGGATGGGCAATCATAACTAGGAACAGGCCTGTCGCTTGTAGTTGAAAGCAAGTGTGTCAGACCCCCTTTAACTATTCTCCTTCTACTCGTTTCTAGGCCAAAGCGGCTCGCTCGACATTGGAAGTGGACAAACGCTGAACAGTGGTTTCACGGCCTCATCATATCTTGTATTTGGAAGTAATGCCGAATATAGGGCGTACCCACATCGCGCCCGTGCAGGCTTGCGGGCACGTGAAGGTTGGTCTAAAGGCCATGTGTTACACAGGACAATTTTTGCTACAACTTACAACGCAATTTCTGCACAGAGCCTGCATGTTATGCAGAAATGTACGCACAGAAAAACAGAGAACATGTCCCGCGGTTCGCTTCACTTCACTTTCCATTCATTCTCATTCATTTCTTTGTTGCCTTCTGGGTATGATTAGCAAGAAAAATATCGGCAAAGTAAAACGAGATTCATGCTCACAATTTCTCTGGGAATATATTTTTTACCTAACATCGCTCTGGGTCCAAAATTGAATTGCAAGTTCAAATTGCAGCAAAAATTGCCTCGTGTGACATTCCGATTCTCGTTCCATTTTGCACCGGGAATATCGAGGTGCACTATCCAGTCTACTTTTCAGGTCAGTGGATTCAAGTGTTTTTCTTTCTCCCAGACTCGTGGATACCCTCCCGTCTGGACGAAGACCCGTTCTTACAGGTGGACCTGAACCAATGGGTTGTAGTCACCGAGGTAGCTGTTCAAGGCAGCCCCGAAGCTGAAGGTTGGGTGACTGGATATTCTTTGAGTTTTAAACAAAACACTGCTCCTTGGACGTTTGTTCCTTATACAACCAACCATTCTGTTGAGGTTGGTAATATTCTTATTTACATACTGTAATCGTTATCCAATTTTTCTATCCTTTCTTTCTTCCTTCCTTCCTTCCTTCCTTCCTTCCTTCCTTCCTTCCTTCCTTCCTTCCTTCCTTCCTTCCTTCGGAGCCCTGAGAATAATTCTAAAATTTTGGTAAACAAAGTGTTTAAATTTCCTTCATAGGTTTTCTTGTTGTAGACACAGTCCTAACGTGCTGTTTTATTAAGCTAATTCTTTATAGAAAGTGCAAAACACAAGTCTGACTATAGTTGTTTAAAATTCTTATGTAACTCTCATGACCAGTCAAACGAGCAAAACTCTCATAGTCTCATTAACTCTCACCAAAATTTGAACCAGCTCAAAATTGATGGAAGTTCATGGTGATGATGCCGTTTTTGTTGGCATTAATTCCCGTATCTTCCCTTCAGGCTTGGCTCTATGTAACTTGTGGTCCTCGGATTGCGATTCAAAGTACAGTAGTAACCACAGATGGTTCTCCTACGGTAGGTGTTCGTTTAATCCATGTAACTATGCCAAACCCATTCCTTGTAACTCATACCATACCTTACCATACCATACCATACCATACCATACCATACCATACCATGCGTTCTCATCTTAATTTGTATAAGTTTGACCATACCATATAAAAGCCCATATTATACCATTTGAAGGTGCGGTAGACACCTCTACCATGCGTTCTCATCTTAATTTGTATAAGTTTGAGGATTATATTTTATAAATTCCCAAGACCTGGGTTGGTGGTATTGCAATGAGGGTTGAAGTTTTTGCCAAACCTGAAGGTGAGGAAGACATATAAAAGCTGCTGCCTAAACGGCCATTCTGATTATCCCGTTCTAAATAGTTGTATTATAATTTTCCTTGCTAAACTAAGTTTGCGTTGAAATGGTATGGCACGGTGATGGTATTAAGTACATGCTCCATTCACCTTTACGACCGGTATCGTATTTTCTGCATTATAATTTCACCTCAGTCGCATGTGAGAGGAGTGCTTCCAGTTTGACTCCACCAAACACCACAGGTTTTCTCCGGGTACTCCAGTTTCTTCCTGTAGTAAAACAGGCCAACAAGAGATGGCCCTTACTGCTCCGCGAACAGTTAAGAACAGATAGAGTCTTCCATTGCAAATAGAGTTAACTTAAGCCCCGTACAGACGAGCAAGTTTTCCTTGACAAGTTTTCCTTTGATAAGTTTTATTTTCCCGTGTGTACGGCAAAAAATTTGACAAGTTTTCCTTGACAAGGAGCCTTGTTCGAAAGCTAGTCATGCCAGCTTTTGAACAAGGAAAATTGTTCGTGTGTACGGCCGACAAGGAAAACTTGACAAGGAAATGCGCAGTACGTGACACTGCACACTTATTTTCGATCTAGTTGAGCGGCCATTGCCACTATAAACATGAAGTATTCACTTGTGTCGTTAATACACGGGCTCGTAAAACTTGTCAAGGAAAAATTGATCGAAAAAAACTTGTTTGCCGTACACACGAACAAGTAAACTCGACAAGGAACTTGTCAAGGAAACCTTGCTCGTCTGTACGGGGCTTTAGTTTACGTTCGTTTAGTTGCATGTTAGAAGAGTGTTGATAGTTGGACACTACCAAATGCCGCAGGTTTTGTCCAGTTTTCTCCTGCAATAACACTAGAATAACAAGGGATTGCCCTACTGGACTTCTGGGGGAGAACAGTTTGGAACTGATAGAGCTATCCAATATAAATATATTAAGTTTAGTGTAGTTTTTCTCCTGTAGTAATACTACGCGAATAAAGGATGGCCCTTACTGGACCTCTGGGGAGAACAGTTTGAAACTGATGAAGCTATTCAGTACAAAATATGATTAGTTTAAGGCTTCAGCTTGTAGAAACACTAGACCAATAAGAGAAGGTCCTTACTGGACATTTAGGGAGAACTGTTTAAAACTGATAGAGCTATCCAGTATAAAAAAAACTTATTTAGAATATTTTCCATAAACATGTGGTTAGCTCTTGACAACTGGACTCTGTAGCTCAGTAGTTAGAGCGCTGCTCCGGAATCGCAGGGCCGCAGGTTCGATTCCTGCCAGAGGGCTGGTTAGGTCTGAAGATATGTATATAATTTTCGCTCCAAATTTTCATCTACAAAAATCTTCCAAAGATAATCTAAATAACTTGGTGTAATCATTTTTTTCAGCCGAAAACTACCGAGGCTGTTTCAAACCCGGCGACCCGCTGACGCGTCAGGATATGTACGATGGCGACGATATGACTCCAGAAATCTGTACGACTCTATGCGGTCAGAGCGGCACGACATACGCCTATCTCAAAGCTGGTACCCAGTGCTATTGCGCGAACGTTTTGCCAGCGTCTGACGCAGGTGTGACTATCGCCGAAAATCTATGTGGCATACCTTGCTCTGGGAAACCCGGGTTATCCTGTGGTGGTATTGAGTACATTACAGTTTATGAAGCGAAAGGCACCTATGGTAGCCCTGCTTTCGATTTAACCATCCCCGCTACAGTCAACCTTGGTGAAAACGTGTCATTCTCTGTTTCTCCTCTCCCCGAAAACGATTACTCCATAGATTTTGGAAATGGAAAGACAATGCGATCATTCAAAACGGATATGTATTTTGCATTCCCGACTGCTGGAAAGTTCAATGTACGGGCTTCGGCAATGACATCTGAGTACGGTGAACCAGTGCTTGTCAGCGCGGAGGCTGTGGTCGTGGTCAAAGTGCCGGTGGTGTCTTCTCTCGTATGTCCCTCGGCTGTTGAGTCCGCTGACGAGTTTGAGTGTACTTTGGATGTGATACAAAGTTCAAACGCTGATCTCACTTTGGATTTCTTTGGTGGGATTCAAACGAAGACTGATTCCGTTAAAGGTAGGTATTTCGTAAAGGCCGTCTGTAGATATTACAATGCAATGCAATGCAATGCAATGCAATGCAATGCAATGCAATGCAATGCAATGCAATGCAATGCAATGCAATGCAATCCTTAATCTTCCTTAATCCTTAATCCTTCCTTAATATCCTTAATCTTCCTTAATCCTTCCTTAAAGTTTAATCCTTACTTAATCCTTAATCCTTACTTAATCCTTAATGCAATGCAATGCAATGCGATGCGATGCAATGCAATGCAATGCAATGCAATGCAATGCAATGCAATGCAATGCAATGCAATCCTTAATCCTTCCTTAATATCCTTAATCTTCCTTAATCCTTAATCCTTCCTTAATGTTTAATCCTTACTTAATCCTTAATGGTGTGGCAACCACACCCTGTTTAATCGGCATTAAATAGACTACTAAATAACATCCAATTTATATCATTTCAGAAACATTACAAGGTGTAGTTGGTCATGACGTTGCTCCAAATCAAATGTCCACACAACCGTCGGGTATATACGTATTCCCTGACTTGAGGTTTGCAAGCAAAGGAAAGATTCAGGCATGGGAAGTACTCGCTATGAAAGCTGGAGTAATTCGATTACTGGTAAGCATTCAAACTTGAGTAGATGAAGTTCTGATCAAACGATGACGATTGTGGCATGACGTTATTTTTTATTTTGTGCATAAAAATACATTTGTTTCTCTTTAGTCGTTCACTTAAGGGCTGCCAATTCAGCTCTTTTAAAACATCTTTAGATCTGGTTTCATATGTTCTGCCCGTAATCACTCTCGCAGCCCTATTTTGTAATTTTTGCAGTTTGTTTAGCAGATAATCAGAACAATTATCCCAAACAAGACTGCAATAATCAAAATGTGACAGCACAATAGCATTGTATATTTTTAACAAAGTCGATTGGGGAACAAATTTCTTTACTCTCCGAATCATTCCTATACCTTTTGAAGATTTTGAAACAATACTTTGTATTTGGTCGTTCCACGAGAGGTGCTCATCAACAATGACCCCCAAAGTTTTAGATTTATTGACTCGCTTTATTGTTGAGTCACCAAGTTTGACTATAGGATCTGTTAAAATGTTTGAAATGCGTTGTCGTGAGCCAACAATCATGTATTCAGTTTTCTTATTATTAAGAGTGAGTTTATTCGAAGTTAGCCATTGGTGCACATTTTCTAAGTCGGTATTTAAGCGTTCTTGTATTTCAGTGTCAGTTTTACCTTGAGTAGAAATATTTGTGTCATCAGCAAACATACTTGCCGAGGACCGTTCTTTCTTTGTCGTTATTTTATAAATTATTATTATGTCGTTATTTACACTTGGGATGTTGCTCGACTTTCTGAAAGCTAAAAGATACTCGCCTATCGGCTAGTATTTTTTTACGCTTTCAGAAAGTCTCGCAACATCCCGCGTGTTAGGATCACGCAATCCTGCACGGAAAACCATTCGGTAATCCTTTATTAATTTTAAGCTGGTTTAAATTTTGACGAGAGTCGAGAAGAGTTTTTCTCGTTTGACAATTCACGAGAGTTACATAAACATTTTAAATAACTATAGTATTTTGCACTTGCTAAGAACTGTCTTAACAAAATGACGCATTTTGACTGTGTTTATAACAAAGCAACGCAAGAAGGGTAACGTCCCTGTGCTTGATAAACTCATGTAAGTTGAGATTGGTTGGTTCTCTCCTGTGCTTCGAGGGTTTTTCTCCGGGTACTCCGGTTTTCCTCCCTCGCTAAAAACTAACCCTTAGGCACTAACCTTCACTAACTAACACTTCGTAATAATAATTTATTTGAGCAATTCATAGTCAAATGACCAAATACTACAGTATATTAAGATTCTCTCTATATATAAAACATATATATATAATATATATAATGATATAATTACTACTAAAATTTAAGATTCTACAGTCTTCTTGTCTTCCTGATTCCATTTCATCGCTGATTGTACGGTGAAATTATTCCTAGCTCTATTAGTTTTATTATTTGGTAATTTAAATTTGGTCCTTGAAGACTGGGATTTAGTTTTATATCTGTGGACATAAGTTGATGGTAGAATGTCATGTATAATTTGTGACTTGGAAACCTTTGTCAGTTGGGTTGTAAAACCTGTTAAGATTTTCCGTCCACCTCAGAGTGGTAAACACAATAAAACTAAAGGTGATATTTTTACTTTTCCCACAGGTTGTTCGTGCGTTTTGTCTGTTCAACACGAGTGAACCGTATATAACGAGCGACGGCATCTCTCTAGAAGCTTCGGAGTGTGCTTCTGTCACGTGCAAGACCGATGAGTATATCTGTATGAATGCGGGCTCATGTGTACCCTCGACTAGCAAATGTGGTTCCCAGCCCCCTGTGAGCTTCGCGCCGAAACACGAAATTGTCCACGAGTACATCGCGTACATCTTTCCCGGTCTGAACATCCTCACTTTCGACGGAGACCAGTTGGCCGAGCTGCCTGACGTGGGGCCTGGGTACAGTATCGCGTTTCACAAACCGGCAGGGTCTGGTGCCGAGTTGGCAAGCCATGCTCAAACAAATCCTAAGTTTTACGTTTTTGCCGATGACGTTGCACCTTTAGGGACAATGTTGGACACAGAATCGATTCAAACGCCAGCACATGGTGGAAAAGTCCATATTAAGGCTTACTATTCTGTGAGTAGCACCCATGTCTTTAAAGTAACTTATCAAGAATTGGGAGTTTTTTACCCCCGGGTAAGATTCACCGTTGCCGGAAGTGACGTAGATTTCACCTCGAAGATCGTAGTATCCGAGTCGATCGAAGGCGGTAACTGGACCGTCATTCCGAGCCCTTATATTGCGACTAACGCGACGTTTACAGTGTTGGTACACCCGCTGACCAGAGGTTTCAATGTTACCGTGTTTGTTCGGTACGGACCGGGCGTTAATTCAACCTATTTTGAGCCCCGAGTCGAGACTGAACAACTCATCGAATACGCTTATGACCAACGCGGGTTCAAACCCTTGTCTCTAACCTACAGTAATGCTTTGTCGTCGGTCGAATTCAGCTGTCAAATCCATGTTCAAGATAAAGTAGACTTCCTTGAGCTGGTTGAACCAATTGTGGTCGTCCCTACTGGTAATGTGAGCGAAATTGTCTGGTACCTACTACAGGGTAGTGACTTAACATTTGAGTTCGATTTGGACGACGGCACATTCTATAGCAATGGAACATTCGATATTGATGCGGTCCTTATCGTGTATGCTATTCATGTTTACTATGCCCCGGGGGAATATGAAGTGAACATAACGGTGTTTAATGAAGTCAGCAACCTCACTCTGACGGTAGTCGCCGCTGTGGAAGACCCGATAGTCAATATGACCACACAAGTGGTACACGTCGCGAGAGACATTGAAGTGAACGAAACCATCCAGTTTAATACAACAATGCTTAATGGTACCAGTCCATACTACAATGTTGAATTCGGTGATGGTTCGTACGATTTGGGTTTGGAGAGCTTGGTCAACCATTCCTATTCCTGGTGGCAAGTGTTCAAGGCGAATGTTACGGCTTGGAATAATGTGAGCCAAGCTACCTACCTTCTTAATATTACAGTGCATAAACCAGTCCGACCTTTGATAAATTTCACAATTACAGTCGAGCCTACAAACCTGACCGATCCCGTTGCATTCATGTTGAATATCAGCGACGGCACTGACTACAATTGCACTTGGGATTTTGGAGATGGTATGAAAGGGGAAAACGATTATGATGACTTGGGAAAGTACCTATACCACACTTACGCTGACGTTGGTGCTTATGTTGTTTTCATGAACTGTTCAAACCGTCTATACACCACAAACTATACAACAGTCGCCATCGTTCAAAGACCAATCAGTCGATTCGACTTCCCAGAGCTTAAGCCGTTGAAGCATACTGACACAATAGTGCTAGCATGGTCGTGTGTAAGCGGGACCAATGCTACCTATAATATCACCGCAGAAAATATGTATCTAGACGGTACTCTAGTCTTACAGAACGACGATGTCACCCTTTCAGAAGATCGTCTGATTGGTTCGCATGCTTTTCCTGCTTCTGAAGCGGCCCCGCATCTATACGGCGTATATGTGTATCACATTACAGTATGGAACCTTGTCAGAGCGCCCCAAACAATTCGTCGCGTGTTGATTATCGATAAGCCAATTGAAAACGCTGCTTTAAGTTCCATTGAATCTCACTGGGAAGTCAACACAACCGTGACTGTTACGACAGTCATGACCCTGGGAACGAATGTGACTTTAGTCTTCGACTTCGGTGATGGTAACACATACGAGGAATTCGTTATGGGAGAGTTTCCTTCCGATGGTGTGGATACTTACCATAGGTATCTGTCAGATCGTGAATTTCCAGTGACGCTACTGGTCAAGAATTCTGTTAGTAATGTAACGCTCGAACTGATACTGCATTTGGAGTACGTGCCCGATTTGTCCCTGAAAAGCAATAGCCCGCAAATCCATCCCTCGCCCGCCATTGTTAATTTCACCCTGGTTGTGAATCCCGGAAAAGAGCCGCCGACCAACGCGACTGCAGTATGGAATTTTGGAGACGGCACCCCCCTGATTACCAAACCGTTTGATTACTATGACAGTCATTTCTACGCCGAGCCCAGGTGGTATATTGTCGTGGTCAGAGTTTTTAACGCTATCAGTGGAATGAATATTACAGGTATGCACTTGTGTTGTGTTGTGCTGTGCTGTGCTGTGCTGTGCTGTGCTGTGCTGTGCTGTGTTGTGTTGTGTTGTGTTGTGTTGTTGTAATATGTGTAATGTGTGTGCATGAAAGTACTATCAAGCAATTATTAATTAAAAATTATTCTACTCTATTAAATAGGTTATGCTGATGTCCAGCGAGTTATTGTAACCCCAGAAGTTTGGCCTGTGAATACCGCTGGAGATAAAGGTGATGGTGGTGCGGGCTCAGGTCCTGGGGATATGACGTTCCCAGAAGATTATCCAGTACGATTTATGACCCGGGTGGCTGACGGAACAAATGTGACTTACAACCTGGATTATGGAGACGGAACTACCGACTCGACCAATGAAACATTCTTGGAACACCAGTTCAGCTCCCCTGGGACCCATGTAATAACTGTCACTGTGAGCAACTCTGTGAGCGAATTCCAATTTACTATAACCATAGTACTGGAAGCTGTAGTTAAAGATATTACGGTTGACAACGATTCCCCAGTCGTTATGGGGAAACCGATGACTTTTACCGTCAACATTGGTCAGATGGGAAACAAGTCGTGTTTCTACTTCGCTATGAAGAACGACTCTTTTATAACTTTCCAGCCAGAATTGACGACCGCATGTACCAAGCCGGAGTTTTCGACCGACGTCCGAATATTTAGCGGTAACAGTTTCACATTTGAGTACATCTATTACACTATGACGGAATATATTGTCGTTGTCGAAGGACATAACCTCGCATCGTCCGTGACAAGTGACTGTCGTGCTGTTATCGTAGACAAACCGTGCTTCTATCCGAAAGCAGTCGTTATTGAAGTCGGCGAAAACGTGAGCACGGCTAGACAATTTATAAAGTCGCGCGATACCGTGGTACCCACGGAAAATGTGATCGATTGTGCAGCTGCTGTTTATAGGTTGGTATATTTGATAGCTCTATCAGTTCTAAACTCTTCTCCCTAGAGGTCAAGTAATGGCCATCCCTTATTGATCCAGTGTTACTACAGGAGGAAACCTAAACTAAACTAACTGTATTTATACTGGATAGCTCTATCAGTTCTAAACTGTTCTCCCTAGAGGTCCAGTAAGAGCCATCTCTTATAGATTCAGTGCATGTTACTACAGGAGGAAACCTAAACTAACTGTATTTATGCTGGACAGCTCTATCAGTTTTAAAGGTACAGTAAGGGCCCTCTCTTAATCTGATTAATCTGACCATATTAGAAATTTCTTCTAATTATAATATTTTTTCTCTAGTAAATTCGAGTGGCGCGTATTCCTTTACGACCCAACACGACCGCACATCCCCCCGGGCCAGAACGACACCACATTCTTCCACGAGATGATCAATGTGACCGGAGTACAGTACGATGCCCCCCGTCTCGTGGTGAAGCCTCGCGCACTCGACTATGGCATTTACAAGGCAATTGAGAATGTTACCATGATTGGCCCGCAGGGGGTGTGGAATATCGATGATGGATTCTTCGAGATCATCATGTCTCCTCTATATGCTATTATCATCGGTGGAAGTACCAGGTCGATAGGCTTTGAGAAGAATTTCACCTTGGATGCAAATAGATCCGGGGACCCTGATGTGGACGTAGGGAATCGAGAAGGAATACAGGTGTACTGGTTGTGTAAACGACTGTCTGAGAATATGACGTTCCCCGATGACCCTGGAAATCTCACCGCGATCACAATGGTCCCTCGCGTTGTTAGTCATGGCCCGAATGCCACTGATTTAGGTAAGATTTCATACTCTATCAAACCTAAATATAACTAACTTTATTGATACTGGATATCTCCATCAGTTCTAAACTGTTCTCCCTAGAGGTCCAGTAAGAGTCATCACTTTTTGTCCCAGTGTTACTACAGGAAGAAACCTGAATTAATATAACTTTATCTACGCTAGATAGCTCTATCAGTTTTAAACTGTTCTCCCCGAAGGTCCAGTAAGGACTATCCGTTGTCCTGCAGTGTTACTACAGAAGAAAACGTAAACTAGGCTGAGTAGTTTCATCAGTTCTAAACTGTTCTTCTCAGAGGTCCAGTAAGGTTCGTCCCTTATTGATCCAGTGTTACTACAGCAGTTTTTTCCTACAATGTTTGGTACAGTCAAACTAGAAGTACTCTGAGGTGTAAGAACAACTGAATCACAGAGACACATGCAATGGGGGACCCCATGCAACCATAGGTATCAAATGCAAAGGGACCCCATGCAACCATAGGTATCAAATGCAAAGGGGACCCCATGCAACCATAGGTATCAAATGCAAAGGGGGACCCCATGCAACCATAGGTATCAAATGCAAAGGGGACCCCATGCAACCATAGGTATCAAATGCAAAGGGGGGGGGGGGGGCATGTAACCATAGGTATCAAATGCAAAGGGGGGGCCCCATGTAACCATAGGTATCAAATGCAAAGGGGGGCCCGTGCAACCATAGGTATCAAATGCAAAGGGGGGGGGCATGCAACCATAGGTATCAAATGCAAATATTGCAGTACTGCAATGGCCAACTGGCAAACCTACCCAGGCAAAAGCCTGCATGTCGGAAAATTTCCTACCCGGCGGAAGATTGAGAACATTTTGCAACACTGGACCCTACCCCTCTCTAACTTGACTTTCAGTGATCGCCTTTGTAATGGTGTTTTATTTTGGTCTACTTTAGGTGGTTGCTATGGAAACGGTCCAGGCTTACTCGATTTCACTGGCTACCAGATCGTGTTGAATTCTGTTTATATGAATATAAACGAGACGTACGATTTCCGTTTCTTTATAAGGAAAGGAAATCGAACAGCGTATTACGATAGCAGCGTATTGGTTGTGGCGGGCGATCCACCTCAAATGGCTATAAGGTTTGTATTTGTTCCAAGTTCTTTGTTCGTTGACCGAGCAAGAACTTGGAAGACATTTTGTCTGAAATGCCGCTCGAACAATATCAATTGCTGTTCGTAGTTTGTCCTGTTTTGTGTATAAGTAGAATATTAGAGACCTTTAGATCGAGGTTTACGCCGAACCGCTAACGTCTACGGGTCACGTGACCCTATCCCGACGCCACGTTTGAGGTTTTCAGCGCGAGTTTTGAACGTCAAGAGGTAGGTCTACACGTTTGTATTTTCCCTCAGGGTTTATTTGTTTTTTTTTATATCGTGTTTCACGTATCCACACTATGCGCATACGCAGTACTTATTATTCTAGCAGGAGAGACGAATTTGAAGTCGAAATAGTTAATTCTTCGCATTTTATTTTGACTCGAACATGATACGCTTGGAGGAGAAATCCAACATGGCGGCGATCAACACTTGATTCTTCGGTAGACTTTAAGACTTATAAAGCGCATTTCACCTCTCGTTTAGATCCTTCGAAGAACATCATCTAAGTCGACTTCAAATCTAAGTCGAAAAATGTTCATCTAAGAACTTCAAATCTAAGTCGAAAAATGTTCGAACCGCTAACGTCAAACGGCGGTTAGAGGTTTGCGGTAAACCTGAATCTAAAGGTCTCTAATATATATTATGTTGCGTATTTTGTGATGCAGTATTGACTTGGTGGTATATCGATGGATTTAATATGGGATCTCAATCCTGTTGTCCAATCCGTCAGTCTTTTTTATCAATGTAATATGATTGTTAAGCTAATAGAAAAAAATTATCAACCCGCAATGTGCCCTAATGCGCCCTGCTTTATTGTTTTGTCTAACGCCAGACATTTACTCATCAGGAAGAGAATTTTTGACATTCATTTAATGGGTTATCAACACTACCGCTGCGCATGTCTATTGTTAACCAATTAACGTAATTATTCTACTCTAACTGACACTGGACGACATTAATCGTAAAGGGGAATGGGTTAGGTATTAATTGATTAAGACCTTATGTGATTACAGAAATGTGTACAATTTAAAGCAAATTACATTTTTTTAGAATATTTAGCTTTATACCAAACACTGGCCTCACCCAAGCTAATGTTTTGTATATCTTCTACGTTCATAGATGTGACATAAACTGTCTTGCGAAATTCAATCCGTCAGAAAAAATTACCATCACAGCGCTTTGCACCAGTTGTACATCCTCGAGTAAGACACGTCTTAAATATAAATGGACGCTGAGCATCGAAGCAAACGATGGATGGGCAAGCGTTGACTTAGACACTGTAGCGAAGTCCCCAGTTGACCGCGGTACCGTGGTTATTGGCGGAGGAGTTCTCGAGGGAGGAAAGTTATACCGTCTTCGCATTACCAGTTGGTTTGACGGTGGTACGGCTAAAGGGTTTGCCGAATTGGCAAAGTATATTAATGTTCCACCCACTGGAGGGGTGTGTGTCACCACTCCCTCAGAGGGATTCGCGCTCAAACGGATCTTTGAAGTCAAATGCGAAGGATGGCAGGATACTGAAATGCCTTTGAGGTTTGCTGTTATTTTTTGTTCTATACGACACCTCTGCGAATTTGCTTGAGTGCGCATATGACAATGACACGAGGTCGAAGATGACAATGACTTAAATATACCTTAAATAGGAAATTGACAGAATCGTCAACCAACTTGAAACGGTAAAGTAAGGGCGAGTTTTAGCAGAAATGTTTAAATTCTTTTTAAGGCCGGATTAATAGACATCACTTTTAACCTTAACCAAACATTTTAAACAGAATTGTGTTTATAACATAGTCTTAAACAGCCTTTGAAAATAATGCTGACATCAGCAATAAAATTTTTCAAAATAATATTTTTCTAGAGAAGTAATTGTGTCGACTCAAAATTTTTAGTGAACATGCGTAGTGACGATATACGGAACATATGAAACAGCCAGCTTTGTAGCTTTAATTTTAGAATGTTGTGACGTCAAGTGAAACCAACCTGTTTGGGATGGAACCCCCTTTTCTTCCGGGGATGGTCTGCAATCGTATTGTGTAGATCAGCCTTTAAACCTTTACCTCTCAAGCCATTTTACATGAGGCAGTCCTTGCTGCAACTTGCAACACAATTTCGGACACAGAGCGATTTTAGGTAAAAAGTATATTCGCATAGAAATTGTGAGCACGAATCTCGTTTTACTTTGCGGATATTTTTTCACTAAACATACCCAGAAGGCAACAAAGAAATGAATGATAGTATCGGTGGAGTGAAACGCGGGCCATGTTCACTATTTTTCTGTGCGTACATTTCTACATAACATGGCTCTGTGCAGAAATTGCGTTGTAAGTTGTAGCAAAATTTGTCATGTATAACATTGCCTCCATCTCCTGTCATAGATACAACATCCAATACAAGAATGGTCTTGATGGCCTAGTGTCTAGTATTTACGAAGGTATGGATGCTGTACGCAGCAATATGTCAATGCCTTTGGGGAAAGAGAAGCACAACTTCACGATATTTGTCCATATCAGGATCATTGATAATCTGGATACTTTTACGACATTTGAAACAAGAATTAAGGTAATGCTAAGGTGTTCTGAGCTTGAATAGCATAATTAACAATAATTGAATGAAACAAACCATCATTGAACATGATATGAAGAATTATAAAGGCCTGAGTTAACTGCTGAAGAACCTGTTCACACGATTCTCCTCTTGACGCATGTGATTTACTGGGTTTACTGACAAGAGTAAGGCTATTGGCTCGTACCTGGCGAAAACTGTAGTTGTCGCTGTTTTGTGTGAAATCACATACGTCAGGAGAAGAATTGGATCCGACAAATCGAATCGAAGACCTTAAGGCCCAGACACACCGAACGCGATTCGGCAACGCGACGCGATTTTTCAGAAGCAAATAGATTTGATCCTGATATAACATTTTTCAAAATTACTTAACGATAATACATTTTGACTCGTCTGGTGTGCATAGCTTTGAAAAGTTCCTTTCAGGGACAGTTTTTTCGCGCTTCAAAAATTCAGAAAAATCGCGTCGCGTTGCCGAATCGCGTTCGGTGTGTCTGGGCCTTAAACGTTGTAATATGCAACTGTCTGATTATAACGACGCCTCGTTCGTATGTGAAAAGAGTGCTTCCAGCCTGATATGCCAAACACCGCAGGTTTTCTCCATTCACTCCGGTTTTCTACTGTGCTAACACTGGACAAATAATGAATGGCCCTGGGGCCGGTTGTAGGAAGGCCGTTTAGCTTAAACGGTGGATAAGCCAAAATTAAAAAACACTTTCACACATTTGGTGAATGACCGAACTTAAATCTTATGCCCTTAATATGTAGTTGCAAATATAATTGTTCTATTCAAGTTGAAATATTTTAGCTTGGTCGTTCGATGAATGTATAGACTTGATCTATATTTTCGATTTATCCACCGTTTAAGCTAAACGGGCTTCGTACAACCGGCCCCTGCTGGTGGAGAACAGTTTAGAACTGATAAGTGCATCCTGAGTATAAATAAAGTTCGTTCAGTTTAAGCTCCTGTGGTTGCAATTACAGCTTTCCAGGAGATAAAGTTAGTTTAGTTTAGTTTAGTTTAGTTTAGTTTAGTTTAGTTTAGTTTAGTTTAGTTTAGTTTAGTTTAGTTTAGTTTAGTTTATTGCTTCGAAATTATCGTAGGTAGTGTTTCCACTTTGAAAATCCAAATATCCTTCAAATTTCCATTAAGAAATTTTCCTCTATTAAACGCGATATATTATATTGATAATATCGGTATAATTGAAATCCCTAATTCACTTGTGCGCATGTTTTTCTTTAGGTTACAGAGGAACAGATAAGCGATGACGCATTCGGCGATATGGTATCCTCCATGACTGCAGATAATGGCGCGCTGGGGAATCTTATTGCTGAAGGCAATGCTCAAGCGATGTGTCAGTTTGTGGGCTCAATCACGTCATTACTAAATAACAAAGCTGAGCCGAAACCGGAAGTGATTATACCGACTACAGCGGCTCCAGTTATACCAGCTGCTCCACGCAATCCAAAGGAGTTGGCTGCCGAGAAGGCTAAAAAGTTAGTCTTGCGTGTTTTGAGGTGTCATAGTCCGGAAAGGGGTTTTATCCCCCCCCCCCCTCTTTTAAAATATCCCCCCCTTTTACCAATGTCCCCCCATTTTAAAACTTTTCATCCCCCCTTTTACAACAACTTTTTGCAGAGAGCACAATTTGACAGGTTGACACCTGCAAATGGTGCAGAAATAATATTAAGGTTGTGTAATATCCAAAGAAACTTCCATCAACAAAATAATCAACATGAACTCAACATCCAGTCTTTATTTTGTGCACTTTTGAAAAAACGCTTGTTCTACAATTTTTATGACAGCTTTTTTTGCTCATCCCCCCCTTTTATAAATCAACCCACCCCTTTTCTATAACCCCCCATTATTACAAAAAAAAATTCATCCCCCCCTTTCTTGTCTTTTTTGAGAAGGTTTATCCCCCCCCCTTAAGAAAGGGGGGTGTTCGAACTATGACGGTGTTAGTGTTAAGGTGGTTAGTGCATGTGCCTTTCACCTCTGTGACCGAGATTCGACTTCTGCAATATGCAGTTGTCTGATTTTCGCCTCAGAGGGTGCTTCCAGAACGACCGTTACTGGACCTCCAGGAAGAACAGTTGAGAACTGATAGAACTATCCAGTATCAGGCCCTATAGTCAAACGAGTATGAGAGTTGATGAGAGTTGTCAAGCGAGAGTTTGCATGAGAGTTTCATCAACTCATGCCCCGGTCAAATGTGCACAAGAGTTGCATGAGAGTTGACTGGATATTACCACGCGTATTGGTCAAACGAGGGAAAACTCTCATCAACTCTCATCAAAATTTGAACCAGCTCAAAGTTGATGAGAGTGCATGAGAGTTGATGAGAGTTGATGAGAGTGCATGAGAGTTGATGAGAGTTGATGAGAGTTGATGAGAGTTGATGAGAGTTGATGAGAGTTGATGAGAGTGCATGAGAGTTGATGAGAGTTGATGAGAGTTGATGAGAGTTGATGAGAGTTGATGAGAGTGCATGAGAGTTGATGAGAGTTGATGAGAGTGGATGAGAGTTGATGAGAGTGCATGAGAGTTGATGAGAGTTGATGAGAGTTGATGAGAGTTGATGAGAGTGCATGAGAGTTGATGAGAGTTGATGAGAGTGCATGAGAGTGCATGAGAGTTGATGAGAGTTGATGAGAGTGCATGAGAGTTGATGAGAGTGCATGAGAGTTGATGAGAGTGCATGAGAGTTGATGAGAGTGCATGAGAGTTGATGAGAGTTGATGAGAGTGCATGAGAGTTGATGAGAGTTGATGAGAGTTGATGAGAGTGCATGAGAGTTGATGAGAGTTGATGAGAGTAGATGAGAGTTGATGAGAGTTGATGAGAGTTGATGAGAGTTGATGAGAGTGCATGAGAGTTGATGAGAGTGCATGAGAGTTGATGAGAGTAGATGAGAGTGCATGAGAGTTGATGAGAGTTGATGAGAGTAGATGAGAGTTGATGAGAGTTGATGAGAGTTGATGAGAGTTGATGAGAGTGCATGAGAGTGCATGAGAGTTGATGAGAGTGCATGAGAGTAGATGAGAGTTGATGAGAGTTGATGAGAGTGCATGAGAGTAGATGAGAGTAGATGAGAGTAGATGAGAGTGCATGAGAGTAGATGAGAGTGCATGAGAGTTAATGAGAGTGCATGGAAGTTGATGAGAGTTGATGAGAGTGTACGAGGGTTGATGAATGTTGGCGGTCAAACGCGAGCGAGAGTTGCAACTCTCATTGACTCTCATCATTTGACCGGGGCTTAAATAAAGTTAGTTTAGTTCAGGCTTTTTCCTGTAGTAACACTGGATCAATAAGGAATAAGCCTTACGGGACTTCCAGGAAGAACAGTTTAGAACTGATAGAGCAGTGCGAGTTATTTTCATTAACCATATATTAATTTTTTATATATTTAGGGCACAGGAGGAGGCAGAGAAGAGAAGGAAAGAAGAGGAAGCGAAGAAAAAGCGAATTGCGGTAAGTAAATCCCCAGTCAAACGAGGATGGGAGTTGACCGCCAACTCATCTCAACTCTCATGCAGAGTTCAATATAATTCTGAAAACTTGGTCGGACATTATGTCCGACCAGCCCACGTTTTGATCGGCCATGATCGCCTTTTGATCGGCCACTAATTATTTACAGACCTCAAGATAGAAATTATTGAAATTAATAAGTCAAAAACTGTCGGCCATAATGTCCGAGCAAGACAACAATTGGTCGGCCATCTCAGCAATTCGCTCGGAAAATGGCCGGTGGCCGACCGAAATATTGAACTCTTCTCTCATGCACTCTTACCAACTCTCATTACCTTTGAGATGATTCAAATTTTGATGGGAGTTGATGAAGGTTTTTGCTAATATCCAGTCAACTTTCATCAACTCTCATGCAACTCTTGTTCTCGTTTGACCTCGGAGAGTTGATGAAACTCTGATGCAAACTCTCGCTTGCCAACGCTCATGAACTCTCAACCTCGTTTGACCGGGGCTTAACAACATCATAATTTGAGTAGGTAGACAGTGAACTTCGAATTAACCATGTTGTTATACGTATTTTTCAGGCTCGTGAGAAAATGGTGAATGCCATAGCAAACGCCCAAGTTGATTCTGTGACGACTGTACATCAAACATCTTCAGCGTTGCAGTCTCTTCTGTCTACGCCGGAAGAGGTTTCTCCCAATGCACAGGTAAGATTATTACAATTGTGGGAGTCCAGTATACGCACGTAAAATCACACAAGCTGTAACAAATCTGCCGCAGACTTGTACCAATGCTGCTTGTTGACAAGTTGTTCCCAGCTTCTTGACAACTTGCTACAAGGTTGTTGACTCAACAGACTTGTTACAAGTTGTTCCAATGTTATCGTCCTGCAATTCAACAACTTATGAACAAGTTGTGAGTGACAGCCTTGTAGCAACTTGATAAAATGACAACATTGTTACAACTTGTTTACAAGCTTGCTGCAAGTCTGCTGCGAACACATCTTGTTGACAAGATGTGATATCTTTACGTGTGTAGGGATACCACATTAATCTGCTGTGGTTTGGGTAGAACTATCTGAAACGCTTCGATGTTTCGGGCTGTTAGGTTGGTAGAGATTTTTCATATCATATTGTTTTGAAATGTTTTAGACACAAGGTAGTAAAGCTATGGAAAATATGGCTGATTTCATGATGTCAAATGCTAAGCATACCAGTGGCTCTGCGATGACTTCTGCTGCGACTGGGCTCGTCTCAGGTCTGGGGTATATGGTATCCGCTTCGTCTTCGACCGTGTCTAAGAGTTCAAGTAATGACACCGGTAGTGGTATGAATAGTAGTGAAACCGCATTGCAGGTAGGTGTTTATGGTAGTGGTGGTGATGGTATTGGTCGTGGTGATGATGGTTATGCTGGTGATGGTGGTGGTAGTGCGATCATGGTGGTTGTCGTGGTGTGATTATGGTTGTAATTATGGTTGTGGTAGTGATGGTGATCATGATTGCCAGATGGTGATGGTGGTAGGGATGATGATGGTGGTGGTGGTGGTGATGGTGATCATGATGGCCAGATGGTGATGGTGGTAGGGATGATGGTGGTGATGGTGGTGGTGGTGGTGGTGATGGTGATCATGATGGTGATGATGATGATGATGGCCAGATGGTGATGGTGGTAGGGATGATGGTGGTGATGGTGGTGATGGTGATCATGATGGTGATGATGATGGCCAGATGGTGATGGTGGTAGGGATGATGGTGGTGGTGGTGGTGATGGTGATGGTGATGGTGGTGGTGATGGTGATCATGATGGTGATGATGATGGCCAGATGGTGATGGTGGTAGGGATGATGGTGGTGGTGGTGGTGATGGTGGTGGTGGTGATGGTGGTGATGGTGGTGGTGGTGATGGTGATCATGATGGTGATCATGATGGCCAGATGGTGATGGTGGTAGGGATGGTGGTGATGGTGAGGTAACGATTGTGATAGTGATGGTGGCGGTGGTGATGATAATGGTAGTGTCGTGTGACGATTATGGCGTGGTGGTGACGATAATGATGATAATGATGGTGCTGGTGGTTATAATGGTGGTGTAAGTGATGCCGATGGTAATTTCTTTGATACAATCGATAATGATGTTTGTGGTAATGATAATGGTAGAGATTATGATGATATTGGTAATAATAATAATAGTAACAATTGTCCATTTGTACTTGCACTTCAGGCTAAATCTGTGGTAGGAGCACTTAATGCAGCCACAAACAATGTCTTTAAAGCCTTGGCTAGTCAGACAGCCTTGGGAGAAGAGCCAGTTATGATCCAGACACCAGCCATGGCGTTAGCTGCTATCAAGAAACTGCCGTCTGAAATCGGAGGTAGCACGATGAACATCGGAGACGGAAAGTTTGCTATGCCTATGGCGTCGAGTTCCGACAATAGCTCCGATCCAGTTGATATGAAGGTAAAGCAAACTAAAATCAAACTAAACTTACTTTATATACACTGGATAGCTCTATCAGATCTTGCTAGAGACTTGCTAGAGGTCCAGTAAGGATCATCCTTTATTGACCCAGTGTTACTACAGGAGGAAATCTAAACTAAACTTACTTTATTTACACTGGATAGCTCTATCAGATCTAAACTGTTCTCCCTAGAGGTCCAGTAAGGGTCATCCTTTATTTGTCCAGTGTTACTACAGGAGGAAATCTAAACTAAACTAACTTTATACTGGATAGCTCTATCAGATCTAAACTGTTCTTCCTAGAGGTCCAGTAAGGGTCATCCTTTATTTGTCCAGTGTTACTACAGGAGGAAACCTAAACTAAACTTACTTTATTTACACTGGATAGCTCTATCAGATCTAAACTGTTCTCCCTAGAGGTCCAGTAAGGATCATCCTTTATTTGCCCAGTGTTACTACAGGAGGAAATCTAAACTAAACTTACTTTATTTGCACTGGATAGCTCTATCAGATCTAAACTGTTCTTCCTAGAGATCCAGTAAGGATCATCCTTTATTTGCCCAGTGTTACTACAGGAGGAAATCTAAACTAAACTTACTTTATTTGCACTGGATAGCTCTATCAGATCTAAACTGTTCTTCCTAGAGATCCAGTAAGGATCATCCTTTGTCCAGTGTTACTACAGGAGGAAATCTAAACTAAACTTACTTTATTTGCACTGGATAGCTCTATCAGATCTAAACTGTTCTCCCTAGAGGTCCAGTAAGGATCATCCTTTATTTGCCCAGTGTTACTACAGGAGGAAATCTAAACTAAACTTACTTTATTTGCACTGGATAGCTCTATCAGATCTAAACTGTTCTTCCTAGAGGTCCAGTAAGGATCATCCTTTATTGGCCCAGTGTTACTACAGGAGCAAATCTAAACTAAACTAACTTTATACTTGATAGCTCTATCAGATCTAAACTGTTCTCCCTAGAGGTCCAGTAAGGGTCATCCTTTATTTGTCCAGTGTTACTACAGGAGGAAACCTAACTAAACTTACTTTATTTACACTGGATAGCTCTATCAGATCTAAACTGTTCTCCCTAGAGGTCCAGTAAGGATCATCCTTTATTTGCCCAGTGTTACTACAGGAGGAAATCTAAACTAAACTTACTTTATTTGCACTGGATAGCTCTATCAGATCTAAACTGTTCTTCCTAGAGGTCCAGTAAGGGTCATCCTTTATTTGTCCAGTGTTACTACAGGAGGAAACCTAAACTAAACTTACTTTATTTACACTGTATAGCTCTATCAGATCTAAACTGTTCTTCCTAGAGGTCCAGTAAGGATCATCCTTTATTGATCCAGTGTTACTACAGGAGGAAATCTAAACTAAACTTACTTTATTTACACTGGATAGCTCTATCAGATCTAAACTGTTCTTCCTAGAGGTCCAGTAAGGATCATCCTTTATTGATCCAGTGTTACTACAGGAGGAAACCTAAACTAACTATATTTATACTGGATAGCTCTATCAGTTCTAAACTGTTCTCCCTAGAGGTTGAGGAAGGGCCGCTCTCTTATTGGTCCAGTGTTACTAGAGAAGAAAGCTAAACTAACTTTAGAACTGTTCTGCCTAGAGGTGCAGCATGCAACTTATTAGAAATTATAATAGAATAACTGCATATTGCAGGAAATGAGCCCCGCTCACAGAAGTGAAAGACACATGCACTAACGACTGTCCTACAAACACACCTTACTAAAATATTTTACTTCTATCTCGTAGGGAGTTGGGACGAAAGACAACGCTTACTCGTGGGATGAAAGTGCGAGCGCCGTACAGACACAAGTCATGTCTCTTGAAATGCGCAACGCTACTGGACACATAATTCCTGTAAATAACCTTTCTGAACCCATCTCCCTATTTGCTTCCACCGGGCAAACCCCTTCGGAGCCCTCTCTTGTAGCCCTGTCTCACAAAGGCACAGTTTACCATTCACTTAATGTGAAAAAGAATGACACCTCCCTTCATTTTGAAATCACCCCACAAGACCCTAACACCGAGCTTATTGTCTATCTAAAACGCGGGGCTCGACCAACACGAAAGGATTATGATTTCATTCTTGTACTCCCTGATGAACCGGTAGTGAACGCCACCTATCCCAAAGATCGTCATCTGTTCTTTATATCCAACGCAGATACGAATCGTACAACGGCTGGAATATGGTACCTAGGGGTGCATTATAATGGTACCCTAACTCCGCAGTATATATTGAACAGTAAGGAAATTCCAGAACTGTTTATACCCAAGAAAGTGAATTATACACTCCGTATGTATTCATCTGGATGTCTGTTCTTTGATGAAGAAAAGGATAAATGGAGCGGTGATGGATGTGTGGTGAGTATCGTGTTTAAAATTTTACATTTCGTTTTCAAAATTGCTTAGTTCGTGTTTGTAATCTTTCACTTCGTGTTCAAACTGTCTCAGTTCGTCTTCAAGGTTTCTCAGTTCGTGTTCAAAATTTTCACCTCGTGTTCAAAATTTCTCACGTCGTGTTTAAAGTTGCTCAGTTCGTGTTCAAAGTGTCTGTGTTCGTGTTCAAGATTTCTCATTTCGTGTTAAATGTTAATTTCTCTTTTTCATGGTTAAAAAACAGTGTTTCCACAGCAATATTTCTTGGTGTGCCCAAGGATTTAATAATTTAAGTGTGTATTTCTCTGCCTAGGTGGGACCTCAGTCTAGGATGGACAGTGTACATTGCCTGTGCACTCATTTGACATCATTCGCTGGAGATTTCTTCGTCATGCCGAACGCGATTGACTGGAGCAAGATCAGTTTAGATAATCTGTTTTCAAATCCTACCGTGTTTGCTGTCGTCATGGCTATTTTTGGATTGTATGTCATTGGGATGATTTGGGCAAGGAAGAAGGACAAGCAAGACTTGCTAACGGTAAGACTGATTTTCACTCTTCGAGTCAATCTTAGAAGTTAACTATATACTAGGCTACTACTGCATATATTTGTGTATATATTTTTGTAACTAACTTTCTCTTTCCATTCTATTTTCTTGTAATTGGACGTTCAACCATTCCATACATTCCTCTGTTTCTAACTTACCTACTAATTTCCCCTGACGAAGGGCTTTAGCTCGAAACGTCGAGATTTTGTTTATATCTTTTAGGCACACGCGAAGCAACCCTCAATTTGTTCTGTTTCTATAAGTTGTTTATCTGAAATTTGCTTTTGTGTTTACAAGTTGAAACTATTTCCGATCATTCGTCTTCTTTCATGATACAGAGTTTTTCTTCGAAACATAAATTGCATCTTTTTTATCCTCCCGTATACGAAATTGCGCGTGTTTTATGATTGACCAAGTTATGGTGAAATCTTGCATATTTTCAATTTCCAAATAATTCGGTATCATTTGAGTATTTTTTGTGTTGAAAAGATTTAATGTGGTTTCGATATCGCTCTTTAAATGTGCTTGCAGTCATGCCAGTGCTCTACATTTTTTAGATCGGCACAACGCCATTAGAGGACAATGATCCCCGGGACACGTACCTATACGAAGTTGTCTTCTACACGGGTCATGCTGCCGGTGCTGGCACTACGGCCAATGTCTACATGGTCTTGGAAGGCACTGTAGATGAGATAGCCCCACGAGCAATGAAGGATCCTGTTCGTACGAAATTTGAAAAGAGTGCTATAGATACATTCCTACTGGCCGTGCCTTCGTCTTTGGGTCGTCTTAAGAATCTACGGGTCTGGCACGATAATGCTGGCGAGTCACCAGGTAAGGTACTAAAGATAGGCGGCGAATTGCGGGGCCCACACAAAATCTAGGGGGTTCCGGGGGCGTAGAGTCTCTAGAGATTCTGATATGTCATTGCCTGCGTTCTGGAGAAGATGTTCTGGGGACCATGTCGAAGGGTTACTAGGGCGCTTCTGGCTTCCACCATACGATCCATGTCTGATCACGGAGCACAACTAAAGTGGAAGGGTTGGTTTTTGGTGAGGAAGGAAAACCGAAGTGTCAGGAGAAAAAATCTCGAAGCAAAGGAGAGAACGAACCGCACTCTACTTACATGAGTTTTCAAGCAAATCATGTCAAAGCAGGGTATTCACCCGTAGTCAAGTTTAACCCCCCCTCTACTCTCGACCTTAACTTAGCGCTATGGGCGGCGCTAACAGCATCTGGCCTTAGTTGTCGAATGCTTGTATGGCTCGGGTGAATTGGGCATCCGCACCCTCTGTAAACGACATTAACCCATTAACGTCCGGCACTTTCGCCTTGACGAGTAAAATCGTCTGGCGTTAGACAGAGTAATAAGACAAAGTGGGCGCATTAGAGCGCATTGCGGTTTAATGGGTTAACGAGAGTCATGGACAGATAGTGTGGTTAACCCATCAACGCCCAACACTTTCCCCTTGACGAGTAAAATCGTCTGGTGTTAGACAGAGTAGTAAGACAAAGTGTACGCTTTAGGGCGCATTGCGGCTTAATGGGTTAAATAATTTATATTATTTCATGTTTATAGGCTGGTTCTTACAACGTGTATTAATCCAGGACATGCAAACCGACAAGAAAATCTGGTTCCTTTGCGACAAATGGCTGGCAGTCGAGGAGGAAGATGGCGTAATCGAACGAACCTTGGTCCAAGCATCTCGCGACGACCTCACAAGCTTTCATCTGTTATTCTCAACCGAAGCGCGCAAGAGTTTAACAGACAACCATCTGTGGTTCTCCGTTGTAAAGCGCCCTCCTCGAAGTACATTTACCCGTTGCCAACGCCTCTCTTGTTGTTTGACCATAATCCTCACGACAATGTTGGCCAATGCTATGTTTTTCCAGACGGATAGTACTTCGTCCACAGGCACAGAGCTAAGAGCTGGTCCTATCAGTTTCTCTGTGAAGCAGCTGTCTATTGCTATCACTAGTAGTTTGGTTGTACTGCCTGCCAATATCTTGATCGTGACTCTCTTCAGAAAAGCTGGACCGAAGCCGATCAAGAAAGCAAAAGACCCGAATGCTAAGGTAAGCTATAATGTTAACCATTAATGACCGCTCGAAAACAATCTCCATTTAACGTCGATCGTTCGTATTTGACTCTGGTTAACGCCACGCTACTTTACTCGTCGAAGGAAATATTTTCTCCCACTTGACTGAGGTTCCACCTAGGGCTGACTCGTCTCTTCTGTACATCATATACACACGTAAAAACGCACAAGTTGTAACAAACCTGCAGCAGACTTGTACCAATGCTGTTTCAACAACTTGTTATCAGGACGTGTTCGTACTGCTTGTTCTCAGCTTGTTGACAAGTTGTCAACGGCTTGTTGACAACTTGCTACGAGGTTGTTGCCTCAACAGACTTGTCACAAGTTGTTCCAACAACTTGTTATCGCCCTGCAATTCGACAACTTGTTAACAAGTCGTGAGTAACAACCTCGTAGTAACTTGATAAAATGACAGCATTGTTACAACTTGTTTTGCTACAAGTCTGTTGCGAACACATCGTTGTGAGATTTTTACGTGTGTGTTCGACTGTTCGGGCTCGTATGGACAACCTTATTTCTTCTTCAGGGAGACAAGTACTCGCCAGACGAGGACAAAGAACCCGACGATACGGTTGAAAGGAACAAAGAAGAAGTCATCGAAGTCGAAGAAGCCCCTGCAGAGGAAGACAAAAAGAAAAAGAAAAAGAAGAAGAAGAAGAAAGGGAAATTTCCACACTGGGTGATCTACGTCGCTTACGTCGTGGTCGCCCTAGCCAGTCTTGTGTCTGCCACCTTTACTGTGTTTTATGGCTTGACCTTTGGCGCGGAGAAATCACAAAAGTGGATTATGACTATGATGATATCATTTTGGCAAGATGTGTTGGTCTCACAACCATTGAAAGTGTTCGCTGCCGCCACGTTCTTCGCTCTTGTTATCAAGAACCCTGATAAGGTGTGTTAGTAGTGGTTCATAGGTAAAGAGTGCTGGTAGAACAGTGGCTGGTATAAATAAAGTTAGTTTAGTTTAGGTTTCCACCTGTAGTAACACTGGATCAACAAGAGATGACTCTTACTGGACCTCTAGGAAGAACAGTTTAGAACTGATGGAGCTACATCCAGTATAAATAAAGTTAGTTTAGTTAGGTTTCCTCTTGTAGTAACACTGGATCAATAAGAGATTATCCTTACTGGACCTCTAGGGAGAACATTTTAGAACTGATGGAGCTATCCAGTATAAATAAAGTTAGTTTAGTTTAGTCTTCCTCCTGTAGTAACACTGTAACACTTGATCAACTTTTTCACTGTCAAAGTCACCGGATATGATGTCATTAGGTGAATTGCGAATTAGTTTTCCTTTGTTTTTTTTATGCTAAAATTCATCTAATGATATCATATCCGGCAACTTTGACAGTGAAAAAGTTGATCAAGATGAGGATTTTTACTATAAAGATATATTACATTTCTTCTCAGAATGATCCAAATATTACACGTACCAAAAATCGCATTTGGGATTAGCATCACTTTAACAAATCACTACACTTTTCCTACAGGCGGTGGAAGAAGAGGAGGAGAACAAAGAAGAAAACAGTCCAGTGAAATCAGACGAAGAGCTCGTTCACAACAAGGAGAAGTCGGACGAAGACGAGCTAGAAGATATAAAGAAACTAGCCATGATGCCAAAACAACCAGACCAGGTGAAATTGGAAGAAATGAGGCGATTTAAACTGAAACAGAAGCTGATGTACAAGATTCTTAGAGAGATTCTGAGCTATATGATATTTGTGTTGATCTTGCTGACGGTGGCGTATGGCAATCGTGATTATAGGTCGCATCACGTAAACAATGCGCTGACGTCATATTTCATGGGTGGCACGTACGCTGGCAAGATGGCCCTAAGCGACGTAAGTTGTCATTCATTAGACATTCATTTTGTTCTTATCGGAGCACGGGTGCCAGATGCGTTTAGCGCCCCCCCCCCTATATCTGAGTCAAGGCCCCCCCCCTATATCTGAGTCGAGGCTTCTATTGTAGTTCCAGAGTAGGGTGTTGTAACTTAGACGGGCAACTACCCAATTTTCATCGAAACTGAACCAATATTTGATCGATGTATTCTTGATCTATAGCCAGAGCCGCAAAGAGACAAAAATATCTTTGGGGCCGTAGCTGTTTTCCATCCTTAAAGATCTTTGGCGTCATGTGCTTGTTTAGATCGAAAACTGATTTCGATACCCTTGAACTTCTGGATTACGTTCTGCAGTCTTAAACGTTTTAAATAACATTCTCAATCTGCATTCAGTACTAAAATGCTTTAAGGGGTCCGAGGGAGAAATTGAAGTCTAGGGTCTCGGGAATGACAAATTCCTGCATTCTGAGAGACGATTTACAGTAAGATATATACATATTTCACTTCATTTCTATTTGGGGGCCCCCCTGTAGTAGGGGACCCGGGGAAAATTTCCCCCTTTACCTCCCCCCCACTCCCCTCCCTGAGCGGCCCTGCCTATGGTCATTGGCTCCACAAATTTTCGTATTACAATGTCTGATTGTTTTTAGTTCTCGTGCTCACAGACAAAACAAACAAACAAACAAACAAACAAACGCAAACAAACAAACAAACAAACAAACAAACACACAAACCCAGGTGAAAGCATAACTTCTTCACGGAGTTAACAAGCTTTAGCGGATTAGGTCTATTCTATGCTTTCGTAAACTAGGTGAACAGTGAGAACCAGACATGTGAGTTATCCAATGCTGTGAATTGGGTCAGGGCTAAAAATAGCGGCCGGTCAACGGACAACGACCGGCCAAAAATTCCTCTTGACCGGTCACTGTTTTGCCCCACCGGTTATTTTGACCGGTCACATTTGTATACCTTCCGATAGAATTTTGGATCTTTTTTTTACTTTCGTCATCTCAGCTGAAACGTTGTGACAGCAAAACTAACGTCTTGAGCGTTTAAAACATGAAACAATAAAAGCGATGTCTCGAAACAAATTTGTTATTATTTGTTTCACTGTAATTGTTTAAGTGCATGCGTATTAAGTTATAAAATCTCGCTCATTAATAGTGATCTTTTTGGATTTTTGCTGTATTTTACTCATTTTAAAAATGACCGGTCAGAAACAGAGTTTGACCGAGCTAAAATCATGTTGACCCGTCATTTTGTCCGGCGACCTACCGGCCGTTATTAGAGAACTTAATTAAGCATGAAATTAAGAATTTAATACAGTTTAAGAAGTTGAAGACACGGACGTTATGGCTGGGAAGAGTTCTACTGAACCAATTTGAAGTAGTACTTGTTGCGGCTTGAATTGCAGGCGTTGTATACAAGGCGTGAAAATCTGTGATTTGCCGTTGTAAACTGAGCGAGGACCACGTCTTAAACTCCCGTGGCACTTTAATTATTCATTTCTTTTCATCAACTCATTGTATTAATAGCCGTCGTCGTCGCCTACATGCTTAAGTTCTCTAATAATTTTTTAGCCCTGTGGGTAGCAACCTTATAAACTAGTTATGGCTAATTTGTCTATGGATTGTCTTTATATTTTCTTTTCAGATAAGCGACATTAAAGATTTCTACAAATACTTAAGGAACAGTCTTCTTCCGACACTAAAACCCGAGTTCTGGTACGGACCTTACGATCAGACAGTCTCTAAAGTTAAAATACCTGACGGCAATGAAATATATGCGCTTACAACGCCTGGCTTCAACGGTTCAAAAACCTATCATGAAGTACATCCTTATCCACATGGATACACGGCTGACCGTGCTAGCGCTTGGCTTGTGGGCATTCCTAGGATACGGCAACTAAGGGTGATCGATGGTTAGTGTGGTTCATTATGTTTTGATGTCAAGTCAAGCATTTGAGTGAAGGGATGTTGGATGTGCCTTCGATTCCTGCGATATGCAGTTGTCTGATTATAATTTCCCCTCAGTCACATGTGAGAAGGGTACTTCCAGTTTGACTCTACCAAACACCACATATTCTCTGCGCCTACACTGGTTTTCCTCCTGTAGTAACATCGGATCAATAAGAGATGACTCTTACTGGACCTTTAGGGAGAACAGTTTAGAACTGATAGAGCTATCCAGTATAAATTGAATTAGTTCAGTTTAGGTTTCCTCCTGTAGTAACACTGGACCAAAAGGGTGTGGCTCTTGCTGGACCTTTAGATCAATAAGGGATGACTCTTACTGGACCTCTAGGGAGAACAGTTTAGAACTGATAAAGCTATCTAGCATAAATGAAGTTGGTTTAGTTTAGGTTTCCTCCTGTAGTAACACAGGATCAATATGCGATGACTTTTACTGGACCTCCAGGAAGATCAGTTTAGAACTGATAGAGCTATCCAGTATAAAATATAGTTAGTTTAGTTTAGGTTTCCTCCTGTGGTAACACAGATCAAGAAGGGAGAGCAGTTTAGAACTGATAGAGCTATCCAGTATAAATAAAATTAGTTCAGTTTAGGTTTCCTCCTGTAGTAACACTGGACCAATATCATATGGGATGATCCTTACTAGACCGCTAAGGAAAACAATCTAGAACTGATAGAACTGTCCATTGTAGAGTACGTTTAGTGTTTAGTATTTAGTTTAACGTGGTATAGTATGAATTTGGACAAAGATTTTCAGGATGGACCGGTAGCTAAACTTGAAAATTCTTATTCATTCTTCTAGAGGGTTGTGTCTTTCCTAAAGGTGTGAATCACCTCATTGGTCGCTGTTCATTACCCTACAGTTTTGACCATGAGGATGAGGGATATTACGAACCTGGTTGGGTGCCAATGAATAAGAGCAAGATTGAGGAGATTAGAAATGACAAATGGTTTAAGTCCCCGTGGTCTTATAAAACAGCATGGCAGCTCAAAGGCACGCCTTATTGGGGATACTTCCATACGTACTGGGGCGGTGGTAAGTGGAGTTAAATTTTTGAGAGACAAATTATATAGAATATAAAAATATATGTTATTGAAAGTTGTAACAAACCTGCAGCAGACTTGTACCAAAGCTGTTTCAACAACTTGTTATCAGGATGTGTTCGCACTGCTTGTTCCCAGCTTGTTGACAAGTTGTCAACGGCTTGTTGACAACCTGCTACAATGTTGTTGACTCAACAGACTTGTTACAAGTTGTTCCAACAACTTGTTATCGTCCTGCAATTCAACAACTTGTTAACAAGTTGTGAGTGACAACCTTGTAGCAACTTGATAAAATGACAACATTGTTACAACTTGTTGACAAGCTTGCTACAAGTCTGTTGCGAACGCATCTTGTTGACAAGATGTGAGATTTTTACCTGTGTAGTTAATCTAAGTACTTTTAAATTTTGTATACATGCGATTCCTGCAATATACAGTTTTCTAATTATAATTTCCAGTTTGAATTTGCAAAACACCGCATCCCAATGAGGAATGACCCTTACTTGACCTCCACGAAGAACATTCAGTTTAGAAATGATAGAGTTATCCAGTATAAAGTTAGTTTAAGTTTTCTCCTGTAGTAACACTGTATGGACCAATCAACAAGGAACATGATCCTTACTGGACCGTATTTTTTCCTCGTAGGTTTTGTCGCTGAACTCGGTGCTTCGTACGAAGAAGCTGTGAACAAATCTAAAGAACTAGAAGAACTGAAATGGCTAGATGGTAAGACCCGAGCAGTCTTCTTCGAATTTACCATCTACAACCCTTTCACCAATTTCTTTGCTGTGGTCAACATCCTAACCGAAATCCTGCCAACCGGGGGGTACTATCCATACCCATATATCGCCACAACCCGTCTATATCGCTACATCGGAGCCGAAGCGAAGGTCATAATGGCCTTGGAGTTTGTTTTCTTTTGTTACTTGGTCCACTACATTGTCCGCGAAGTGAAGGAACTTCGGTCTCTTGGAAAACGAGCTTATCTGCGCGATCCTTGGAACTATTTCGACATGTTTGTAATTGTGAGCTCTATCATAACAATAGTGTTCTACTTCATGCGACTGGTTGCGACGAAGGTGGTTATAAAGCGTGCAAACGAAGACCCGTACTCCTTTACAAATTTCAACTACGTCGTGGTCCTTGATGGCCTAGTCACGTCGTTCATGGGGCTATCAGTGTTCGTATCGTTCCTCAAGTTTCTACGCTTGTTAAGGTTCAACCGCACCATTGGAAAGCTTGCGTCTACTCTCCGTGCATGTGTTCCACCGCTTGCGTCATTCTTCCTGCTATTTATGATAGTTTTTCTAGCCTACGCTCAATTTGCCTTCTTGATTTTCGGCCCAGAGATGTCCGACTACTCGTCGTTCGCTCGATGCTTGTCTAATATGCTTGGAATGACCTTGGGCTCGTTCGACTTCGCTGCTCTCACGGAGACAAATCGTATCATAGGACCCATCTTCTTCTTTTCTTATATATTGGTCATGGTTATGATCTTAATGAACGTGTTCCTCTCGATCATTAACGATACGTTCAACGAAGTCAATTCGGACGTCTCAAAGCAATCCAACGACTCGGAGATCGCTGATTTTATGATGGATCGATTCGTGGCGACCGTAAAACGCACCGGCGCGACAATCCAACCGATTTACAAAGAACCCAAGGACAAGCTCGATCAAAATCTGGACGAAATCGAGGAGCTATCGGACAACGTACAACACGCCTTGCGAAGAACTTGTCTCGAAAGTATCCGTCATACTTCTTGGTTCAAAGCCGAGGATGCCGAAGATGGCGACAAGAAACGGCAAATCCTAATACTCCTGATAATTTCTGGCGAGAATTTCACGGAAAGCGAAGTATGTGATGCAATTCCGGTCCTGGATACGGTCTTGGCTAAGTACTCGTCGGATCAGCTCAAGACCATCACCAAGAATTTCCAGGAAAAATTAGCGCGCGAAGAAAAGGAAGAAGGGGAGAAGCCAGAGGGGCGGGAAGATGATGGCGATGATGATGATGATGACGATGACAGCGATGGTAGCGATGGTGATAGCAATTCTGACAGAGATGAGAATGTATTTGATGCTGCTCAGTACAACACAAGATTTGATTTTTAAAAAATCAACAATCGTAAAAATATCTTATTAAAACATTCCTAATATTCATAGAAATTAACATATCTTCATTCGCGATTCGATTACATCGCGCGATCTAAACAAAGACTAATTGAAGAAACTTTAATGAAAGTAATCAGTTAGCTGACGTCATTATGACGTCATCAAATGATGTCACTGTTATGACGTCATACAAGAATATATATAGTTATGTTAATATACGCATTAGTTTACACCAGAATTTTTTGATAAGCGATGATTGCTCTCAGAATGCGTGGTTAAGAGCTCGAGTATACAACAATGGTAACATAGAGCAATTCAATTTTTTTTCAAAATAGGCTCTCATTAGACTATTTTATTCTCACTGGAAAAAAGATAGAGACACAAAATAAGGTTAGTTACACAAAATATCGATGGTAAATTTACACAAGTAAAATATTTGTGTAAATTTACACATAATTTTTTGTAGTGTGGTAAGTAGTAAGGATCCATGCTATTTCCATAGTAAGAATTTTGAAATAGAATTCCAATGTGTAGTCCTGACCGCGAACCTGCATTCATAATTCCAGCATTCTGAGAGCATCACGTATTATTGCAATTAATATATCCACATCCCTAACACAGGTCGTTAAGACCTACGTTGCTTTTTTTCATTTGACAGTTCATAAATGTATAGAATAGATTCGCAAAATATAATCGCTATGTATATAGACTGTCATGTATTTAGACTATTTAATGTGGCTAAACATGAGATTTAAGGCATTAAGCATGGATTATAGAAACACATTTTATGATCCATGATTTAAGCAATTAAAATTCCCAACATTGCCCAAACAGTTAAGGCTAACCCATTAACTTCTCGTCAACAAAAAGTGATAGATAACCCATTAAATTTTGTCGACAAAAAAGTAAAGGCTAACCCGTAAATTCTCTGCTTTAGTAATAAATTGTCTTATATAATGCTAAATCAAAAGAAGTTGGAAACTTTTCGTCACATGCAAAGGGGGGGGGACCACAGGCAACTATATATGTAAGCCCAGTCTGTCACTTTGGTCCCAATCTTACCTCGAACTACTTGGTCTCACCTATGGTTTTCGACCTATTTTTAAAATTTTATACTTTGCCTCAAACTACTTCAAACGTTTGATCAGTGGCCGTAAAATAATTTTCTTTCATCAAAACCATGAGTTTCAAAAAACATGGTCAATTTTTGCCAAAAAGTAAAGGGGTTGTTAGCCATAACTTTTTGGTCAAAAATCGCCACTTTTCAAAATCTAAAAAAGTGGCCAAATCTGCCCAAAAAGTTAAGGGTTAGTTTTAACAAAAAGAAAATGGTTGGCCTTTACTTTTTGGCCATTTTTATGTAGTTTTTGAAAAACAGAAAAAGTGGCCAATTTTGGCCAAAAGGTAACGGGTTAGCCTTAACAAAAAGTTAAGGGGGTTAGCCTTTACTTTTTGGTTATTTTTAACCACATCTTCAAAAATTGAAAATGTGACTAACTCCGAAAACAGTAAACATTTTGAAAATGGTTTATTCTACGTTTATTCCTGAAGATGACTAAAACCTAGTCGAAACGTAGAATAAACCATTTTCAAAATGTTTACTGTTTTCAGAGTTACTATTGTATTGTTGAACTATTTCATCTATATAAGATGAAGTACTCAGTTGGAAGACATCCATCCAGTTTTACTGTATAGTTCAGTGAGCCACTGATCTTCATTGACTGGATAGTTGAACTATTTCATCTATACAAGATGAAGTACTAAGGTGAAGGACTTCCATCCAGTATTACTTACTATACAGATCAGTGAGTCACTGATCTGCATTAGATTGACTGGATGATCTAACCATTTCATTTATATAAGATGAAGTACGAAGTTGAAGGACTTCCATCCAGTATTACTGTATAGTTCAGTTAAACACTGATCTTCATTGAATTGACTGGATGATGATTGAACCGTTTCATTTATACAAAATGAAGTACTTTAGTTAACAGGACTTCTATTCCTAGGATTCCCCCCTGTTTCTTAGCAAAATCTTATCACTAAAAGGGGGGGGGAAAGATATGTAAAAAGAAATTGTTGCCACATTTAAAACCGAAGGTGAATTATTGAAGTGATTTAAACCTCGTGATTCAATGGATAAGTTTCAAATTTCACGCTTCCTGGAACAAATCGAAATACTAGATATTTGGAAAAGAAGCATGTTTAATAAATGTCAAGTTCAGAAAGAATGTTAAACGACATGAGTTCAGAGACATCTTCATTACTGCGTTACACCAAAGATGTAAGTAATAATCTTTATATGAAATGGGATTTAAAAGAATCTAAAACGTTTAGAATAACCTAGTTTAATATTTATGTGGCATGTATCAAGATAAAGTCATGAAGTAATAAACAAACATGGGCCCTAAAGATTAAAGATCCACCTTCAATTCAAAGATCATCTGATCATGCAAAATCAGTAACAATCTATATCAATCAATTGATCGATATTGAAAATCAAACAATCTATGGTGCCAGACTGCAGAGTATTGCAAGTGCACACTTGAGAATTGTTTTTTTGTCCAATGACTTTGCACACTTGATCAACTATATTTATGCCCACACAGCTTGTATTTGTTGCGTATTATTGGCAGTTTTAAACATTAACACCAACTTAAGTGCACACTTGGCTAAAGTTTAGGCTGGTTTGCACACTTGCACACCTAAATTTATGTCTTGCACACCCGAGATCTCGTCGAAAACTGCCCTACTCTGCAGTTTGGCTATGGTGGAGGTTTTTGTGGCCATATTGATTGGTGTCCATTATTGATAACAATCAATAGACTAATTGCATCCGATTGATATTGATTATAAATAACAATCGATGAACTAATCGTGCTTGATTGGTATTCACAAAACTAAAGCCTTGGTCATGGATTGGTTAATACCAATCAATATCAATCATTTAATTGCTATATTGATTTATTTCGATTGATTAATTGGCTTTCCGATCGTCGATTTTCATCAGTTGCATATGTCGGGAATACATTTATCTTTTAAGGTATTTTTTTTAGTTTGGGTATTAAATCAGGGCTGTCATGTCAATTACTGTCAATGGCAGTTTTCAGTTCCAAAAGGAAAATCATAATTCCTTCATTTGCATCTAACAATGAAGATATAAAGATTGTCTATGGAAAGTTGAAAACGTCAGGAGCGTTTGACAATCACATTTAATTAGCCTCACAGTAATTAATAGGCTCTAGCTTAAGGAGATATTCAAATTGCAAACATTAAAATTTCATGTGAAATGAGCAGTCACTTTTACAACTGTTTATGCTTGGGAGAAATACTTTACAGCTGGCCTAAGATGGTATTTAAATGGTAGCCGAGGTTGACTTTAAAGATCTATACTGGCTAATTAGGCCTGTTTCATATGTCAAATTTAATTTAGACACATTTAATTCGCTATTAAATTCGTCGATTGGTCAAGTTTAACATGGCTTCATTTCAAAAGATGAATTTAATTAATTTAGAAGCCATCATGGATTTCAAATTAATATGAACCATAATCAGAAACTCAATCACATTAACATAATTCTGATGTGGCGGTTGACTGTTGTGTAAAACTACCTGAAAAATACAATAAGAACTTTGACGTTTCGAGCGAAGGCCCTTCATCTGGAAGTTAGACGAAGATTCGATGCACTAGCATCGTTCAATTAAATTCGACGATAGTGCGACATATGAAACAGGCCTTAATTTCCTTTTCAAAGGTGTCCTACTTATCTGGATCTTTGGCTTCCACTAGCTCAGTTACAACCAGACAGAGGAAAATAAAGCCAGGAAGATTACAGACTGTTTCTTCCAAATATGAGGTCTGTATTAACCCATTAACCCAACGCTTTCCCTTTGACGAGTAAAATTATCTGGCGTTAGTCAGAGTAAAATGACAAAGTGGGCACATTGCGGGACAATACTAATAGCACAAGGCTTCAGTTTTAAAAACAATTGTGTCAGGTAGCATTCCTGACTAAGAAAGAACAGAGTTTTTTCTTGTGTACGTAATTGCAACCATTTGATTTTGTTGCAACAAACTCTCATGTAACTGTGGTTTGATTATATTGAAATACCCCGGCTTTGCTTCAGATTTACTACAAATTAAAGCAACATTGGCCAAATTGGTTTTTAATAGTCACATCGTTTTTTCACTTTGACATGAATAGGCTGTTTTGCAGTTTATAGATAAACAGTTTATTCAAAACTTTCTAACGCGTATTGAAGTGGCAAAAATATTTTTCTGTCCATAAGAGGAACATTCCTTTTGTTCTTTTAGAGTCTTGATTATGAAGTTCCTGAGAATCAGCTTTATGTGGAAGAGTATAAGGCCAGTACACCTAGGGTAAGCAGTACTTGAAGTTCTGGGGGCCTGGAGGCCAGGGATAGTGACCCCCACTTTCAATGCCACACTGGAATTGGAGGGCTGCAGCTTGGATCCCTGCCAAAGGGCCTATTTTTTTTTTTTTATTTTTTTTTTATATTCAACTTCGCCTCAATGGCAGGGAGTACACAACAGCGTCAGCCAATTACTGTGGCCCCATTGTTAGTTCCTAAGGGTTAGTATTAGAGGGAGGAAACCGGAGTACCCAACATCGAAGCACAGGAGAGAATCTCAACTTACATGAGTTATTTGAGCACACTGCCGATCTCATGCGAGTACCAACAGTGACCTCGACCTGTTGTGAAACAGGCTCAACTCAGTGGTAAGAGGCAGCGCGCTAACCGCTTCCGCCACCCGTGCTACCCTTGGCTTGTGCAGTCATGGGAGATCATTACGTTATGCTAAATAAGCCGTTTTTGCTTTGATCTGGCAACATACTGATAAAGAGTTATAAGGCAAACTATATCTTGCTAGAATCCTTGAACAATGAAGAGTATTTTTGTGTATAGTTTGAAGTTTTGGCATGTCTAGAACTCGAAATGGCAGAGAATTGTGTCTGCATTCAGATGCCCTTTGCGTCTAGATGGTGGCTAATACTAATAGCAGCCATGTATTTTGCTTTCAGCTTCGAGATTGTAAACAAAAATATGGACATAAGGAACATTTCTTACTTTCTCAAGGTCTTCAAAAACAGCTTGGAGTTATCTTTTAACCAAAATACATTTTCATACTATTTTGCTGAAAATTGTGAGATTTTGGGACTTCGTCGTGAGATCGTGAGAAAGCATAAAAAATTGTGAGTCTCACAACAAAATTGTGAGACTTGGCAGATCTGGGTCTACAATATGTATAACATTTTTGCTCGAATATTCTGTCTACATAAAACCTATCAAGCGAGATGCCTAAAATTTAGAATATTTGTTAGATAATCTTATTATAATTACAAGAATGCCCAGAAGTGAGACACACGAATATGCTCCAAATATTATTTCCTTCCAGAATCATATCAGAATTAATATGTCAAGATGGGTTGTTATGTTTTTGGTTGGTATCATGACAGCCATAGTTGCTGTTTTTATTGATGTTTGTATTGATAAGCTCTCAGGATGGAAATATAACTGCTTGCATCAATGTATCCTTGTCGAAAATACTAATACTTAATACTATAATATATAATGTATGCTATCATAATTGTCATATGGACATTCACCCATATGGATATTTTACCCATATGGACATTTTACCCATATGAACATTTTACCCATATGGACATTTTACCCATATGGACATTTTACCCATATGGACATTTTACCCATATGGACATTTTACCCATATAGACATTTTACCCATATGGACATTTTACCCATGTGGACATTTTACCCATACGGACATTTTACCCATATGGACATTTTACCCATGTGGACATTTTACCCATGTGGACATTTTACCCATATGGACATTTTACCCATGTGGACATTTTACCCATATGGACATTTTACCCATATGGACATTTTACCCATATGGACATTTTACCCATATGGACAGATTCACCCATGTGGACATTTTATCCATATGGACAAATTCAGCCGTATGGACAAATTCACCCATATGGACATTTTACCCATATGGACAAATTCACCCCTATGGACATTTTATCCATATGGACATTCATCCATATGGACAAATTCACCCATATGGACAAATTCACCCATATGGACATTTTACCCATATGGACATTTTACCCATATGGACATTCATCCATATGGCCATTGAGCTGAGTAGCTCCAAATGGCAACTTCTACAATTGTTTTGATTAGCAAATATATTTTGTTTTCAACCTTGACACTTCATGAAGATTTCCGAAGGTATATTTCAGAAGATGTAAAAATTTTAATTCCATTTTGTTTATGGATTGCCATCGATGTTGTGATGGTGGGATTCGCGGCATCTTTAGTTTCATATGGGGAGGTGAGGTGTTTATCATCTTTTAACATACGTAATTGACAACCTCGAGCAGGGGCGCACATTTCAAAAACTTTGGGGGGGGTGTCCATTGTTCAGGGACCGACTTTTAATATTTGTTTGACCACATCAAAACATGTATTACAAGTTAATGTAAAAATATGTGTAGTGCCGGGGGTGTAGATAGATTGTCAAAAAATAGGGGGCCGACTCCCAAAACGTAACCTTCAACATCATAAAGACTCAATTAGAAACTGCATTTTTACAACAGAGTTGACTTAATTTTACTCAGAATACTGACGTGGAAATAGAACGCACAATGCGGCAGAGCAAAAGTTAGGAGGTTTTGCGCAGTCGTGTATGGCTATGTCATCTTACATTTGAGTATATTGATTTAAGAGGAGAATATTTCTCTGGGTTTTGCAATGTTGATTTGTTTTATTGACAATTTTTTTATCGTTTATTATACGTTTTTTAGACAGGATGTTTCGGACCAACTCGGACCGAATTAAGTAGTGTGATTTTACAATTTGGGACCGACTTTTTTGGAAAATTCACAAATGATGGGGGGACAGGGGGGTGTCAAACTAATGTGTCTTGAAAACGAGACATAGATTGAATGATCAAAGAAGCATTGATAGTGTAGTATTTAGATTAACGATAAGCTTTGAGTCTTTAGGACCAAACTACGTGAAAAATTCAATAAGAACTTGTTCGACGAAAGGCCTTTGCTTGAAACGTCGAAGTTCTTGTTGAATTTTTGAGGTAGTTTTATCCTAAAGACCCGAAGCTTATCGTATAAACGCTACCCCTACACTGGTCCTACGCTTTCATGGTATTTAAACGACTTACTTCGCGCAACTAGTCAGTCAACCTTCCTCTGGGTATAGGATTTTGGGTTTTCCCAACTTCTTCCAAAATAACTGAAAATTTTCCGACATGCAGGCTTTTGCCTGGGTAGGTTTGCCAGTTGGCCATTGCGGTACTGCTAGTCTGACTGAGTGCTGACTCCATATTTAAACGAGAATGCGAGTTGATGGGAATTCCACCTCTCGGTCGCGTTTGACCGTCAACTTTCATCGATTCTCATCCTCGTTTGATCGGGTTGATGAGAGTTGACGAGAGTTGCAACTCTCGCTCGCGTTTGACCATCAACTCTCATCGACTCTCATGCACTTTCGTCAACTCTCATCAACTTTGAGCAGGTTCAAATTTTATGACTGTGTATAAGAAGAAAAGCTAAAAAGGAAATCTAAACACTTTGTTTACCAAAATTTAAGAATTATTCTCAGGGGTCCGTTTCGCGCGCTAAATTATATCTGTCGCGCGACTCTCATGCAACTCTTGTTCTCGTTTGACCGGGCCATGAGAGTTGAACTCTCTCATGAACAAACTCTCATCCAAACTCTCGCTTGCCAACTCTCATCAACTATCATCCTCGTTTGATCGGAGCTTTACTCTTTAGTTTTCAAATGTGTGTTTTTTTCCTAGCCTGTTGCAGCGGGAAGTGGCATTCCAGTTATAAAATGTTTCCTTAATGGCGTGAAAATTCCTCATGTTGTTCGATTGAAGGTGAGAGCAAACTTCAGTACATCATTTTAGCTACAACTCTGCAGCAATTGTCCTGGGGCCGGTTGCATAAAAAAGTAGTTAAAGTTAACTATAGTTAGTGCGAAAGTAAACCAATCAGAATCGCGAATTTTACAGTTAACACTACAATTTAACTACAAAACGGGTGATTAAGACTTTATACAGGGTGTCCTCACTCTTTTGTTGTTAAGCGTGCGTTGTTATACCTCTGGGAATTTAAAATAGCTTCTAAAACGAACAGCAACACAAAAATGTCAAATTACAAATTCGTCTTACCGTCAGTTCGAGTAAGAATGGTTCAACTGACTACAGAGCAACGAGTATTTGTTGTAACAACTTATACGTAGCGTTAAATTATTGGAAATACCTCCGCCGTTCATGTACAATTCAATTAAATTCCCAAAGGTATAATAACGCACAAGAGTGATTTCTAAAGGGGGACTTTTTTGGGGACACCCTGTACAACCGGCCCCTGTTCTATTATACAGATTCTAACAGTATAGCCAAATAGCTGCATACTTATTTGGCTTTGGTTTAGCTCGTGTCTATAGTTTACTGTCGTGCGCCAACGGCTGCTTTAGCTGGCTGCCATCCAACATGGCGGCCAAAAAACAAATGCTCAAGGAAAGACGTGTTTTATTACACATGCCTATATTCTGTTTACTGTGATACTATATATTGCTTTTAAAAGCTAACCTAAGTTTTTCGCGTTAGTTTTGGAAAAAACGCAGTTTTTAGCGGCATTTGAAAATAATGCTGACGTCATCTATATGAATTATTCAAACCTTCTTATAAACTCGCGACGGAATAATTGTATCGACTTGAAATTTGTTGTGAATACCTGTTATAATGACATACAAAACATGTTTAACAGCCAGCTTTATTGGTTGCACGTGACTGTGCAACTCCTCTATACGTCAACGGTATAGTGGACTGGTACACAAGGCTAATCAGTTAGTGAATACATTGAATTAATATTTTATACATTCTCTCCAGACATTGGTTATTAAAGCGGTTGGTGTAATATTCGCTGTAGCCGGAGGTCTCGCAGTTGGAAAAGAAGGTCCGATGATCCACTCTGGTGCGGTGCTGGCCGCGGGAATATCTCAAGGAAGGTCCATATTATTCCGAAAAGATTTTCAACTTTTTGAAAATTTCCGTACAGATCATGAGAAGCGAGATTTCGTCTCAGGCGGAGCGGCGGCCGGAGTGTCTGCTGCGTTTGGGGCACCTGTGGGTAAGTGGGAGCTCCATATATATCTGGAGTAAGAACTTGTAATGTTCGGCCAATAGCGGCCAATAGGCCAAGTGAAGCCAAGATGGTGTGAATTGACGTCCAAATCTGTGAAGGTCATAAACAGTTTTCATACGATTTTTTCCAGCTAATTCCAGTATTTTCTAACGGATCGTATCGCTAATCAAGTTATTAGTTTATAAAATCATAGCATTATTATTATTAAATATTATTAAATCGAAGTAAAAACACGAAATTTTGGCACACTCCTTTCCGCCTTGTGCAAACCGCGCAGACAAAAACAATCGAAAGGAACTGCCACTGGACGTAAATTTCCGCCATCTTTGTCTTCACTTTTTGGACGTGAGTTCTCACTCCAGATATATATGGAGCTCACTGGACTTATGTCGATATTCAGCTCGTGCAAGTGACGTATTGGTGACGTCACAACTCGTCCATGTTTGGCTTCTGCAAGTTTGGGTGGCAAATTCCACTGCGCAAATTCAAACTGATTAACTCGGCACTTCGATGAAATCCGCGATTTTGCCGCCGAAAATAGCGGGAATATTTAGCATGACGTGATATTCTCGCGTGACTACACGAGTGGAATAGCCAGAATTAAGCCTGTTTTCCACTTCAAACGTATCGTAACGTACCGTAGCATTTTCTTTTGTGTCGAAGTCATTAGTTCTACCCGAGTGATCAGGAAACAAAGAAGTATGCTACGTGAAGTGGAAAACAGACTTAAAGCTCCATTTCACACAAGACCCGATGAATTCGCAACGGTACTAAAATTTGCAAGATTTTGCCTTTCAAGTTCACATGGGTTGCATGAAACCGGACGAATTCCCGTGGAGACAAATGGAGCTGGACGACTTTGCGTACGGTTCGGAATTCGTACGGTGTCATGTGAACGCACAGTTTACGAGGGCGAGAGTTGATGAAAGTTGACAAGAGTTGTAAATCTCGCTCGCGTTTAACCGCCGGCAACTCTCGTCGACTCTCATGCACTCTCATCAACTTTGAGCTGGTTCAAATTTTGATGGGAGTTGATGAGAGTTTTCGCTACGCATGGTATAATATTCAGTCAACTCTCATGCAACTCTTGTTCTCGTTTGACCGGAGCATGGGAATTGAGAAATCTCTCATGCAAACTCTCGCTTGTCAACTCTCATCAACTCTCATCCTCGTTTGACCTATTAAGTAGTCACTAGTACAGTGTCAGTGTTAAACTGAACATTTTAATACATGATTTGGTGGATCTAATGGCCATAGGTCAAGGACAAATTGATTAAATTTTGGTTGAGTTCGGATAAAAATTGGACGAGAAATTTACAAAAGTTTACCTCTTACTTTCCCCGGCTGAACAGAACTGAATGCCTTAATTAGTGCATGTATAATTCAATGCATGGTATACTCCAGTGCTCCTTGTCTTGTTTACATTTTGCTGCCTGGTAAATTCCGATTATACGAAAGATAATGTTCTCTGTTGTGATTCAACAATGCATATCACAGTAACGAAGCTCTTTTGGGAGCTTTAAAAAGCGTTTGCTTGCTGGAGAAACGAAAACAAGGCATGGGGTCAAAACTTGACTTCTTCATATGCTGGTGGAGGTATGCAATCTCCTTATATGTGCCCTGGAGTGCCCTTATATATGTGTTTATTGATCTACTAGGTGGTGTGTTGTTCAGTTTGGAAGAAGGCGCCAGTTTTTGGAATCAATCTTTGACTTGGCGTATATTCTTTGCTTCGGTCATCTCGACATTCAGTCTAAATTGGTTGCTTTCAATCTATCATGGTCATAGCGGCGAGTTGTCATATCCTGGACTTATCAATTTTGGAACATTTTCAGTGAGTAATACTTTTATAAGCCAAAAACGTTTACTTGTATCAGTCAGCGCGCTGCCCCAAGGTTACCTCTGAGTTAAGCCGGTTATACAGCAGGTCGAGGGCAGGAATTTACTTAGGTTGGGCAATTTCCCTGTGCTTGATAAACTCACGTTAGTTGAGATTGGTTGGTTCTCTCATAGTTAATAGAGACAGGGTTCTCTTCATAGATATTGGAGACATAGATTGCTGACTCGTAATACGTCACTATATTAACAAATGCGCCAAAATTCAAACGAAGTTTGCCCGATTGAGCAGCCATTTTGTAAGATGGTGCCTCAAGTGACTCGATGAACGAAGCTTAATGGGAGCATTTGCTAGATAATAACAGCATTAATTTCACATTACCGTGGAGTGTATTCAATATAGAAGTGTTGTGGACGGTTTTTCTTTGGAATAACAAACATTTGGCTGGTTTCAGTGAGCTCACGGATTGATTGACGTTTTGCAATATGTTTGCCCTTTGGAGCAATGATGTCTAATAGAATGTTGGATTCAGGGCGACAAACTTGTGTGCTATACGAGCTGGCGGCTTAAATATGTGATTTCGCCGAACTTAAATCAACATAAATCGACGGTAATTTGTAATATTTTCCCTGTCAAATTGATGTTTTTATAAGTCCACCAGGGCAATAAACATATTAAAAGAAGTATCTTTTCGTTAACGTTGCTCAAAGCGACGTAGGTTGACTAGGTCACTTGATGTTTTGGCCAGTGACCTGTTTTGCCCGGTTCAGCCGCCATATTTTGAATTCTTCATGTTGGTTCTTGCGGCGTTCCCTGACCTCGAGTCACAGAATACTATACAGAAAGTCATCTCTATATTGTTTTTGCGTAAGCGCTATTCGTCATCGATTCGCCACTCAGCAAGTGCCCTAAACAGAAGCAGTCACCCCCCTGGAAATATAGCCATTTTGAATATTTCCAGGGGGGTGACTGCTTCTGTTTAGTACACTTGCTGAGTGGCGAATCGATGACGAATAGCGCTTACGCAAAAACAATCTAGAGATGACTTTCTGTATAGTATTCTGTGCTCGAGTCAGCAATCCATGTCTCCTATATCTATAGCATTACCATAACTAACACTCGCAGACGTTTGTCAATTGGGTTGTAAAATTTGTTGAGGTTTTCCGTCCACCTCAGAGTGGTAAACACAATAAACTAAAATTAAAGTAAGATTTTTATGCGTGTACCGATTCCTTTACTTATCTCCGATATTTTTACAGGATATTCAATATTCCGTTTACGAAATGCCCTTCCTATTGTTCATGGGTCTAATAGGTATGATTTTATTCAAACTGAAATTTGTTCAAACCTAAATGTTGTTTTGTATTTCTAGAGATTTCTTGCTTAAGGCCATGTTCAACGCAATTTCTGCACAGAGCCATGTTATGTAGAAATGTACGCACAGAATAACAGTGAACATGGCCCGCGTTTCACTTCACCGATATTATCATTCTCATTCATTTCTTTGTTGCCTTCTGGGCATGTTTTGCAAGAAAAATATCGGCAAAGTAAAACGAGATTGATGCTCACAATTTCTCTGCGAATATACTTTTTACTTAACATCGCTCTGTTTCCGAATTTGAGTTGCAGCAAAATTGCCTCGCGTAACATGGCCTTTATCTATATATTGTTGTTTTTTCAGGAGGATTGTTGGGAGCTTTGTTCAATTTTATAAATCAAAAGTTAACTGTTTTTAGAATGAGGTAAACTGCAGTTCTGATTTCCTGACATGTTTTTGCTCTGGTACTCTGGTTTTAAGTCGACCCCCCCTCCAATTTTCAAATCGACCCCCCCTCCAATTTTCAAATCGACCCCCCCTCCAATTTTCAAATCGACCCCCCCTCCAATTTTCAAATCGACCCCCCCTCCAATTTTCAACCGACCCCCCCTCCAATTTTCAAATCCACCCCCCCTCCAATTTTCAAATCGACCCCCCCTCCAATTTTCAAATCGACCCCCCCTCCAATTTTCAAATCGACCCCCCCTCCAATTTTCAAATCGACCCCCCCTCCAATTTTCAAATCGACCCCCCCTCCAATTTTCAAATCGACCCCCCCTCCAATTTTCAATTCAACCCCCCCTCCAATTTTCAAAACGACCCCCCCTCCAATTTTCAAATCGACCCTCCAATTTTCAAATCGACCCCCTCCAATTTTCAAATCGACCCCCTCCAATTTTCAAATCGACCCCTCCAATTTTCAAATCGACCTCCAATTTTCAAATCGACCCCTCCAATTTTCAAATCGATCTCCCCCTCCAATTTTCAAACAAATCGACCCCTCCAATTTTCAAATCGACCCCCTCCAATTTTCAAATCGACCCCCTCCAATTTTCAAATCGACCCCCTCCAATTTTCAAATCGACCCCCTCCAATTTTCAAATCGACCCCCTCCAATTTTCAAATCGACCCCCCCTCCAATTTTCAAATCGACCCCCCCTCCAATTTTCAAATCGACCCCCCCTCCAATTTTCAAATCGACCCCCCCTCCAATTTTCAATTGACCCCCCCTCCAATTTTCAAATCGACCCCCCCTCCAATTTTCAAATCGACCCCCCCTCCAATTTTCAAATCTACCCCCCCTCCAATTTTCAAATCGACCCCTCCAATTTTCAAATCGACCCCCTCCAATTTTCAAATCGACCCCCTCCAATTTTCAAATCGACCCCTCCAATTTTCAAATCGACCCCCTCCAATTTTCAAATCGACCTCCAATTTTCAAATCGACCCCTCCAATTTTCAAATCGACCCCTCCAATTTTCAAATCGACCCCCTCCAATTTTCAAATCGACCCCCTCCAATTTTCAAATCGACCCCCTCCAATTTTCAAATCGACCCCTCCAATTTTCAAATCGACCCCTCCAATTTTCAAATCGACCCCCTCCAATTTTCAAATCGACCCCCTCCAATTTTCAAATCGACCCCCTCCAATTTTCAAATCGACCCCCTCCAATTTTCAAATCGACCCCTCCAATTTTCAAATCGACCCCCTCCAATTTTCAAATCGACCCCCTCCAATTTTCAAATCGACCCCCTCCAATTTTCAAATCGACCCCCTCCAATTTTCAAATCGACCCCTCCAATTTTCAAATCGACCCCCTCCAATTTTCAAATCGACCCTCCAATTTTCAAATCGACCCCTCCAATTTTCAAATCGACCCCCTCCAATTTTCAATCGACCCCCTCCAATTTTCAAATCGACCTCCAATTTTCAAATCGACCCCTCCAATTTTCAAATCGACCCCCTCCAATTTTCAAATCGACCCCCTCCAATTTTCAAATCGACCCCCTCCAATTTTCAAATCGACCCCTCCAATTTTCAAATCGACCTCCAATTTTCAAATCGACCCCCTCCAATTTTCAAATCGACCCCTCCAATTTTCAAATCGACCCCCTCCAATTTTCAAATCGACCCCTCCAATTTTCAAATCGACCCCCTCCAATTTTCAAATCGACCCCCCTTTTCAAATCGACCCCCTCCAATTTTCAAATCGACCTCCAATTTTCAAATCGACCCTCCAATTTTCAAATCGACCCCTCCAATTTTCAAATCGACCCCCTCCAATTTTCAAATCGACCCCTCCAATTTTCAAATCGACCCTCCAATTTTCAAATCGACCCCCTCCAATTTTCAAATCGACCCCCTCCAATTTTCAAATCGACCCCCTCCAATTTTCAAATCGACCCCTCCAATTTTCAAATCGACCCTCCAATTTTCAAATCGACCCCCTCCAATTTTCAAATCGACCCCTCCAATTTTCAAATCGACCCTCCAATTTTCAAATCGACCCCCTCCAATTTTCAAATCGACCCCTCCAATTTTCAAATCGACCCCCTCCAATTTTCAAATCGACCCCTCCAATTTTCAAATCGACCTCCAATTTTCAAATCGACCCCCTCCAATTTTCAAATCGACCCTCCAATTTTCAAATCGACCCCCTCCAATTTTCAAATCGACCCCCTCCAATTTTCAAATCGACCCCCTCCAATTTTCAAATCGACCTCCAATTTTCAAATCGACCCCCTCCAATTTTCAAATCGACCCCTCCAATTTTCAAATCGACCTCCAATTTTCAAATCGACCCTCCAATTTTCAAATCGACCCCCTCCAATTTCAAATCGACCCTCCAATTTTCAAATCGACCCCCCAATTTTTTTCAAATCGACCCCCTCCAATTTTCAAATCGACCCTCCAATTTTCAAATCGACCCCCTCCAATTTTCAAATCGACCCCCTCCAATTTTCAAATCGACCTCCATTTTCAAATCGACCCCCTCCAATTTTCAAATCGACCCCTCCAATTTTCAAATCGACCCCTCCAATTTTCAAATCGACCTCCAATTTTCAAATCGACCCCCTCCAATTTTCAAATCGACCCCCTCCAATTTTCAAATCGACCCTCCAATTTTCAAATCGACCCTCCAATTTTCAAATCGACCCCCTCCAATTTTCAAATCGACCCCCTCCAATTTTCAAATCGACCCTCCAATTTTCAAATCGACCCCTCCAATTTTCAAATCGACTTTCAAATCGACCCCCTCCAATTTTCCGTCGACCCCTCCAATTTTCAAATCGACCCTCCAATTTTCAAATCGACCCCCTCCAATTTTCAAATCGACCCCTCCAATTTTCAAATCGACCCCCTCCAATTTTCAAATCGACCTCCAATTTTCAAATCGACCCCCTCCAATTTTCAAATCGACCCCTCCAATTTTCAAATCGACCCCCTCCAATTTTCAAATCGACCCCCTCCAATTTTCAAATCGACCCCCTCCAATTTTCCAAATCGACCCCCTCCAATTTTCAAATCGACCCCTCCAATTTTCAAATCGACCCCCTCCAATTTTCAAATCGACCTCCAATTTTCAAATCGACCCCTCCAATTTTCAAATCGACCTCCAATTTTCAAATCGACCCCCTCCAATTTTCAATCGACCCCTCCAATTTTCAAATCGACCCCCTCCAATTTTCAAATCGACCCCCTCCAATTTTCAAATCGACCCCCTCCAATTTTCAAATCGACCCCCTCCAATTTTCAAATCGACCCCTCCAATTTTCAAATCGACCCCTCCAATTTTCAAATCGACCCCCTCCAATTTTCAAATCGACCCCCTCCAATTTTCAAATCGACCCCTCCAATTTTCAAATCGACCCCCTCCAATTTTCAAATCGACCCCTCCAATTTTCAAATCGACCCCCTCCAATTTTCAAATCGACCCCCTCCAATTTTCAAATCGACCCCCTCCAATTTTCAAATCGACCCCCTCCAATTTTCAAATCGACCCCTCCAATTTTCAAATCGACCCTCCAATTTTCAAATCGACCCCCTCCAATTTTCAAATCGACCCTCCAATTTTCAAATCGACCCTCCAATTTTCAAATCGACCCCCTCCAATTTTCAAATCGACCCCTCCAATTTTCAAATCGACCCCCTCCAATTTTCAAATCGACCCCTCCAATTTTCAAATCGACCTCCAATTTTTCCGACCCCCTCCAATTTTCAAATCGACCCCTCCAATTTTCAAATCGACCCTCCAATTTTCAAATCGACCTCCAATTTTCAAATCGACCCCTCCAATTTTCAAATCGACCCCCTCCAATTTTCAAATCGACCCCTCCAATTTTCAAATCGACCCTCCAATTTTCAAATCGACCCCCTCCAATTTTTCAAATCGACCCCCTCCAATTTTCAAATCGACCCTCCAATTTTCAAATCGACCCCTCCAATTTTCAAATCGACCTCCAATTTTCAAATCGACCCCCTCCAATTTTCAAATCGACCTCCAATTTTCAAATCGACCCCCTCCAATTTTCAAATCGACCCCTCCAATTTTCAAATCGACCCCCTCCAATTTTCAAATCGACCCCCTCCAATTTTCAAATCGACCTCCAATTTTCAAATCGACCCCCTCCAATTTTCAAATCGACCCCCTCCAATTTTCAAATCGACCCCCTCCAATTTTCAAATCGACCCCTCCAATTTTCAAATCGACCCCCCTCCAATTTTCAAATCGACCTCCAATTTTCAAATCGACCCCCTCCAATTTTCAAATCGACCCCCTCCAATTTTCAAATCGACCCCTCCAATTTTCAAATCGACCCCTCCAATTTTCAAATCGACCCCTCCAATTTTCAAATCGACCCCCTCCAATTTTCAAATCGACCTCCAATTTTCAAATCGACCCCCTCCAATTTTCAAATCGACCCCCTCCAATTTTCAAATCGACCTCCAATTTTCAAATCGACCCCCTCCAGTTTTCAAATCGACCCCTCCAATTTTCAAATCGACCCCCTCCAATTTTCAAATCGACCCCTCCAATTTTCAAATCGACCCCCTCCAATTTTCAAATCGACCCCCTCCAATTTTCAAATCGACCCTCCAATTTTCAAATCGACCCCCTCCAATTTTCAAATCGACCCTCCAATTTTCAAATCGACCTCCAATTTTCAAATCGACCCCCTCCAATTTTCAAATCGACCCCTCCAATTTTCAAATCGGCCCCCTCCAATTTTCAAATCGACCCCCTCCAATTTTCAAATCGACCCCCTCCAATTTTCAAATCGACCCCCTCCAATTTTCAAATCGACCTCCAATTTTCAAATCGACCCCCTCCAATTTTCAAATCGACCCCTCCAATTTTCAAATCGACCCCCTCCAATTTTCAAATCGACCCCCTCCAATTTTCAAATCGACCCCTCCAATTTTCAAATCGACCCCTCCAATTTTCAAATCGACCTCCAATTTTCAAATCGACCCCCTCCAATTTTCAAATCGACCCCTCCAATTTTCAAATCGACCCCCTCCAATTTTCAAATCGACCCCCTCCAATTTTCAAATCGACCCCCTCCAATTTTCAAATCGACCCTCCAATTTTCAAATCGACCCCCTCCAATTTTCAAATCGACCCCTCCAATTTTCAAATCGACCCCTCCAATTTTCAAATCGACCCCCTCCAATTTTCAAATCGACCCCCTCCAATTTTCAAATCGACCTCCAATTTTCAAATCGACCCCCTCCAATTTTCAAATCGACCCCTCCAATTTTCCGTCAAATCGACCCCCTCCAATTTTCAAATCGACCCCCAATTTTCAAATCGACCCCCTCCAATTTTCAAATCGACCCCTCCAATTTTCAAATCGACCCCTCCAATTTTCAAATCGACCCCCTCCAATTTTCAAATCGACCCTCCAATTTTCAAATCGACCCCCTCCAATTTTTCAAATCGACCCCTCCAATTTTTCAAATCGACCCCTCAATTTTCAAATCGACCTCCAATTTTCAAATCGACCCCCTCCAATTTTCAAATCGACCCCCTCCAATTTTCAAATCGACCCCTCCAATTTTCAAATCGACCCCCTCCAATTTTCAAATCGACCCTCCAATTTTCAAATCGACCCCCTCCAATTTTCAAATCGACCCCTCCAATTTTCAAATCGACCCCCTCCAATTTTCAAATCGACCCCCTCCAATTTTCAAATCGACCCCTCCAATTTTCAAATCGACTTCTCCAGTTTTCAAATCGACCCCTCCAATTTTCAAATCGACCTCCAATTTTCAAATCGACCCTCCAATTTTCAAATCGACCCCCTCCAATTTTCAAATCGGCCCCCTCCAATTTTCAAATCGACCCCTCCAATTTTCAAATCGACCCCCTCCAATTTTCAAATCGACCCCCTCCAATTTTCAAATCGACCCTCCAATTTTCAAATCGACCCCCTCCAATTTTCAAATCGACCCCTCCAATTTTCAAATCGACCCCCTCCAATTTTTCAAATCGACCCCCTCCAATTTTCAAATCGACCCCCTCCAATTTTCAAATCGACCCCTCCAATTTTCAAATCGACCCCCTCCAATTTCAAATCGACCCCCTCCAATTTTCAAATCGACCCCTCCAATTTTCAAATCGACCTCCAATTTTCAAATCGACCCTCCAATTTTCAAATCGACCCCTCCAATTTTCAAATCGACCCTCCAATTTTCAATCGACCCTCCAATTTTCAAATCGACCTCCAATTTTCAAATCGACCCCTCCAATTTTCAAATCGACCTCCAATTTTCAAATCGACCCCCTCCAATTTTCAAATCGACCCCTCCAATTTTCAAATCGACCTCCAATTTCAAATCGACCTCCAATTTTCAAATCGACCCCCTCCAATTTTCAAATCGACCCCACTCCAATTTTCAAATCGACCCCTCCAATTTTCAAATCGACCCCTCCAATTTCAAATCGACCCCCTCCAATTTTCAAATCGACCCCTCCAATTTTCAAATCGACCCCTCCAATTTTCCGTCGACCCCTCCAATTTTCAAATCGACCCCTCCAATTTTCAAATCGACCCCTCCAATTTTCAAATCGACCCCTCCAATTTTCAAATCGACCCCCTCCAATTTTCAAATCGACCCCCTCCAATTTTCAAATCGACCCCCTCCAATTTTCAAATCGACCCCCTCCAATTTTCAAATCGACCCCCTCCAATTTTCAAATCGACCCCTCCAATTTTCAAATCGACCCCCTCCAATTTTCAAATCGACCCTCCAGTTTTCCGTCGACCCCCTCCAATTTTCAAATCGACCCCCTCCAATTTTCAAATCGACCCCCTCCAATTTTCAAATCGACCCCTCCAATTTTCAAATCGACCCCTCCAATTTTCAAATCGACCCCCTCCAATTTTCAAATCGACCCTCCAATTTTCAAATCGGCCCCCTCCAATTTTCAAATCGACCTCCAATTTTCAAATCGACCCCTCCAATTTTCAAATCCCGACCCCCTCCAATTTTCAAATCGACCCCCTCAATTTTCAAATCGACCCCCTCCAATTTTCAAATCGACCCCCTCAATTTTCAAATCGACCCCCTCCAATTTTCAAATCGACCCCCTCCAATTTTCAAATCGACCTCCAATTTTCGTCGACCCCTCCAATTTTCAAATCGACCCCCTCCAATTTTCAAATCGACCCCCTCCAATTTTCCGTCGACCCCCTCCAATTTTCAAATCGACCCTCCAATTTTCAAATCGACCCCTCCAATTTTCAAATCGACCCTCCAATTTTCAAATCGACCCCCTCCAATTTTCAAATCGACCCCTCCAATTTTCAAATCGACCCCCTCCAATTTTCAAATCGACCCTCCAATTTTCAAATCGACCCCTCCAATTTTCAAATCGACCCCTCCAATTTTCAAATCGACCCCCTCCAATTTTCAAATCGACCCCCTCCAATTTTCAAATCGACCCCTCCAATTTTCAAATCGACCCCCTCCAATTTTCAAATCGACCCCCTCCAATTTTCAAATCGACCCCCTCCAATTTTCAAATCGACCCCCTCCAATTTTCAAATCGACCCCCTCCAATTTTTCAAATCGACCCCCTCCAATTTTCAAATCGACCTCCAATTTTCAAATCGACCCCTCCAATTTTCAAATCGACCCCTCCAATTTCAGTTTTCAAATCGACCCCCTCCAATTTTCAAATCGACCCCCCAGTTTTCAAATCGACCCCCTCCAATTTTCAAATCGACCCCCTCCAATTTTCAAATCGACCCCCTCCAATTTCAAATCGACCCCCTCCAATTTTCAAATCGACCCCCTCCAATTTTCAAATCGACCCCTCCAATTTTCAAATCGACCCTCCAATTTTCAAATCGACCCCCTCCAATTTTCAAATCGACCCTCCAATTTTCAAATCGACCCCCTCCAATTTTCCGTCGACCCCTCCAATTTCAAATCGACCCCCTCCAATTTTCAAATCGACCCCCTCCAATTTTCAAATCGACCCCCTCCAATTTTCAAATCGACCCTCCAATTTTCAAATCGACCCCTCCAGTTTTCAAATCGACCTCCAATTTTCAAATCGACCCTCCAATTTTCAAATCGACCTCCAATTTTCAAATCGACCCCTCCAATTTTCAAATCGACCCCTCCAATTTTCAAATCGACCCTCCAATTTTCCGTCGACCCCTCCAATTTTCAAATCGACCCTCCAATTTTCAAATCGACCCCTCCAATTTTCAAATCGACCCCCTCCAATTTTCCGTCGACCCTCCAATTTTCAAATCGACCCCTCCAATTTTCAAATCGACCCCCTCCAATTTTCAAATCGACCTCAGTTTCAAATCGACCCCCTCCAATTTTCAAATCGACCCCCTCCAATTTTCAAATCGACCCCTCCAATTTTCAAATCGACCCCCTCCAATTTTCAAATCGACCCTCCAGTTTTCCGTCGGCCCCTCCAATTTTCAAATCGACCCCCTCCAATTTTCAAATCGACCTCCAATTTTCAAATCGGCCCCCTCCAGTTTTCAAATCGACCCCCTCCAATTTTCAAATCGACCCCCTCCAATTTTCAAATCGACCCTCCAATTTTCAAATCGACCCCTCCAATTTTCAAATCGACCCCTCCAATTTTCAATCGACCCCTCCAATTTTCAAATCGACCCCTCCAATTTTCAAATCGACCCTCCAATTTTCAAATCGACCCCCTCCAATTTTCAAATCGACCCCCTCCAATTTTCAAATCGACCCCCTCCAATTTTCAAATCGACCCTCCAATTTTCAAATCGACCCCCTCCAATTTTCGACCCCCTCCAATTTTCAAATCGACCCCCTCCAATTTTCAAATCGACCCCACTCCAGTTTTCAAATCGACCCCCTCCAATTTTCAAATCGACCCCCTCCAGTTTCCAAATCGACCTCCAATTTTCAAATCGACCCCCTCCATTTTCAAATCGACCCCCTCCAATTTTCAAATCGGCCTCCAATTTTCAAATCGACCCCTCCAATTTTCAAATCGACCTCCAATTTTTCGACCTCCAGTTTTCAAATCGACCCCCTCCAATTTTCAAATCGACCCCCTCCAATTTTCAAATCGACCCCCTCCAATTTTCAAATCGACCCCCTCCAATTTTCAAATCGACCCCCTCCAATTTTCAAATCGACCCTCCAATTTTCAAATCGACCCTCCAATTTTCAAATCGACCCCTCCAATTTTCAAATCGACCCCCTCCAATTTTCAAATCGACCCTCCAATTTTCAAATCGACCCCCTCCAATTTTCAAATCGACCCCCTCCAATTTTCAAATCGACCCCCTCCAATTTTCAAATCGACCCCCTCCAATTTTCAAATCGACCCCTCCAATTTTCAAATCGACCCCCTCCAATTTTCAAATCGACCCCCTCCAATTTTCAAATCGACCCCTCCAATTTTCAAATCGACCCCCTCCAATTTTCAAATCGACCCCCTCCAATTTTCAAATCGACCCCTCCAATTTTCAAATCGACCCCCTCCAATTTTTCAAATCGACCCCCTCCAATTTTCAAATCGGCCCCCTCCAATTTTCAAATCGACCCCCTCCAATTTCAAATCGACCTCCAATTTTCAAATCGACCCCCTCCAATTTTCAAATCGACCCCCTCCAATTTTCAAATCGACCCCCTCCAATTTTCAAATCGACCCCCTCCAATTTTCAAATCGACCCTCCAATTTTCAAATCGACCCTCCAATTTTCAAATCGACCCCTCCACTTTTCAAATCGACCCCCTCCAATTTTCAAATCGGCCCCCTCCAATTTTCAAATCGACCCCCTCCAATTTTCAAATCGACCCCCTCCAATTTTCAAATCGACCCCCTCCAATTTTCAATCGACCCCCTCCAATTTTCCGTCGACCCCACCTCCAATTTTCAAATCGACCCCTCCAATTTTCAAATCGACCCCCTCCAATTTTCAAATCGACCCCCTCCAATTTTCAAATCGACCCCTCCAATTTTCAAATCGACCCTCCAATTTTCAAATCGACCCCCTCCAATTTTCAAATCGACCCCCTCCAATTTTCAAATCGACCCCTCCAATTTTCAAATCGACCCCCTCCAATTTTCAAATCGACCTCCAATTTTCAAATCGACCTCCAATTTCCGTCGACCCCCTCCAATTTTCAAATCGACCCCTCCAATTTTCAAATCGACCCCCTCCAATTTTCAAATCGACCCCCTCCAATTTTCAAATCGACCTCCAATTTTCAAATCGACCCTCCAATTTTCAAATCGACCCCCTCCAATTTTCAAATCGACCCCCTCCAATTTTCAAATCGACCCCTCCAATTTTCAATCGACCCCCACTCCAATTTTCAATCGGCCCCCTCCAATTTTCAAATCGACCCCCTCCAATTTTCAAATCGACCCCCTCCAATTTTCAAATCGACCCCTCCAATTTTCAAATCGACCCCTCCAGTTTTCAAATCGACCTCCAATTTTCAAATCGACCCCTCCAATTTTCAAATCGACCCCCTCCAATTTTCAAATCGACCCCTCCAATTTTCAAATCGACCCCCTCCAGTTTTCAAATCGACCCCCTCCAATTTTCAAATCGACCCCCTCCATTTTCAAATCGACCCCCTCCAATTTTCAAATCGGCCCTCCAGTTTTCAAATCGACCCCCTCCAGTTTTCAAATCGACCCCCTCCAGTTTTCCGATCGACCTCCAATTTTCAAATCGACCCTCCAATTTTCCAAATCGACCCCCTCCAATTTTCAATCGACCCCCTCCAATTTCAAATCGACCCCCTCCAATTTTCAAATCGACCCCCTCCAATTTTCAAATCGACCCCTCCAATTTTCAAATCGACCCCCTCCAATTTTCAAATCGACCCTCCAATTTTCAAATCGACCCCCTCCAATTTTCAAATCGACCCTCCAATTTTCAAATCGACCCCTCCAATTTTCAAATCGACCCCTCCAATTTTCAAATCGACCCCCTCCAATTTTTCAAATCGACCCCCTCCAATTTTCAAATCGACCCCTCCAGTTTTCCGTCGACCCCCTCCAATTTTCAAATCGACCCCCTCCAATTTTCAAATCGACCTCCAATTTTCAAATCGACCCCCTCCAATTTTCCAAATCGACCTCCAATTTTCAAATCGACCCTCCAATTTTCAAATCGACATTTTCACCCCCTCCAATTTTCAATCGACCCCCTCCAATTTTCAAATCGACCCTCCAATTTTCAAATCGACCCCTCCAATTTTCAAATCGACCCCCTCCAATTTTCAAATCGACCCTCCAATTTTCAAATCGACCCCCTCCAATTTTCAAATCGACCTCCAATTTTCAAATCGACTCCAGTTTTCAAATCGACCCTCCAGTTTTCAAATCGACCCCCTCCAGTTTTCAAATCGACCCCTCCAATTTTCAAATCGACCCCTCCAGTTTTCAAATCGACCCCCTCCAATTTTCAAATCGACCCCCTCCAATTTTCAAATCGACCCCCTCCAGTTTTCAAATCGACCCCCTCCAATTTTCAAATCGACCCTCCAATTTTCAAATCGACCCCCTCCAATTTTCAAATCGACCCCTCCAATTTTCAAATCGACCCTCCAATTTTCAAATCGACCCCCTCCAGTTTTCAAATCGACCCCCTCCAATTTTCAAATCGACCCCTCCAATTTTCAAATCGACCCCCTCCAATTTTCAAATCGACCCCTCCAATTTTCCGTCGACCCCCTCCAATTTTCAAATCGACCCCCTCCAATTTTCAAATCGACCCCCTCCAATTTTCAAATCGACCCCCTCCAATTTTCAAATCGACCCCCTCCAATTTTCAAATCGACCCTCCAATTTTCAAATCGACCCCTCCAATTTTCCGATCGACCCCTCCAATTTTCAAATCGACCCCCTCCAGTTTTCAAATCGACCCCCTCCAGTTTTCAAATCGACCCCCAATTTTCAAATCGACCCCTCCTCCAATTTTCAAATCGACCCCCCCTCCAATTTTCAAAACTACCCTCCAATTTTCAAATCGACCCCCTCCAATTTTCAAATCGACCCCCTCCAATTTTCAAATCGGCCCCCTCCAATTTTCCGTCGACCCCCTCCAATTTTCAAATCGACCCCTCCAATTTTCAAATCGACCCCCTCCAATTTTCAAATCGACCCCCTCCAATTTTCAAATCGGCCCCCTCCAATTTTCAAATCGACCCCCTCCAATTTTCAAATCGACCCCTCCAATTTTCAAATCGACCCCCTCCAGTTTTCAAATCGACCCCCTCCAGTTTTCAAATCGACCCCTCCAATTTTCAAATCGACCCCCTCCAATTTTCCAAATCGACCCCTCCAATTTTCGTCGACCCCCTCCAATTTTCAAATCGGCCCCCTCCAATTTTCAAATCCGTTTTTGATCGACCTCCAATTTTCCAAATCGACCCCCTCCAATTTTCAAATCGACCCCCTCCAATTTTCAAATCGGCCCCCTCCAATTTTCAAATCGACCCCCTCCAATTTTCAAATCGACCTCCAATTTTCAAATCCGACCCCCTCCAATTTTCAAATCGACCCCCTCCAATTTTCAAATCGACCCCCTCCAATTTTCAAATCGACCCCCTCCAATTTTCAAATCGACCCCCTCCAATTTTCAAATCGACCCCCTCCAGTTTTCAAATCGACCCCTCCAGTTTTCAAATCGACCCCCTCCAGTTTTCAAATCGACCCCTCCAATTTTCAAATGACCCCCTCCAATTTTCAAATCGACCCCCTCCAATTTTCAAATCGGCCCCCTCCAATTTTCAAATCGACCCCTCCAATTTTCAAATCGACCCCCTCCAATTTTCAAATCGACCCCCTCCAATTTTCAAATCGACCCCCTCCAATTTTCAAATCGACCCCCTCCAGTTTTCAAATCACCCTCCAATTTTCAAATCGACCCCTCCAATTTTCAAATCGACCCCTCCAATTTTCAAATCGACCCCCTCCAATTTTCCGTCGACCCCCTCCAATTTTCAAATCGACCCCCTCCAATTTTCAAATCGACCCCCTCCAATTTTCAAATCGACCCTCCAATTTTCAAATCGACCCCCTCCAATTTTCAAATCGACCCCCTCCAATTTTCAAATCGACCCCCTCCAATTTTCAAATCGGCCCCTCCAATTTTCAATCGACCCCCTCCAATTTTCAAATCGACCCTCCAATTTTCGATCCCCCTCCAATTTTCAAATCGACCCCCTCCAATTTTCAAATCGACCCCCTCCAATTTTCAAATCGACCCCCTCCAATTTTCAAGTCGATCGACCCCCTCCAATTTTCAAATCGACCCCCTCCAATTTTCAAATCGGCCCCCTCCAATTTTCAAATCTGACCCCCTCCAATTTTCAAATCGACCTCCAATTTTCAAATCGACCCTCCAATTTTCAAATCGGACCTCCAATTTTCCGTCGGCCCCCTCCAATTTTCAAATCGGCCCCCTCCAATTTTCAAATCGACCCCTCCAATTTTCAAATCGGCCCCCTCCAATTTTCAAATCGACCCTCCAATTTTCAAATCGGACCCCCTCCAATTTTCCGATCGGCCCCTCCAATTTTCCAAATCGACCCTCCAATTTTCAAATCGACCCCCTCCAATTTCCCCTCAATTTTCAAATCGACCCCCTCCAATTTTCAAATCGACCCCCTCCAATTTTCAAATCGACCCCTCAATTTTCAAATCACCCCTCCAATTTCAAATCGACCCCCTCCAATTTTCCGTCGACCCTCCAATTTTCAAATCGACCCTCCAATTTTCAAATCGACCTCCAATTTCCAAATCGGCCCCCTCCAATTTTCAATCGACCCCTCCAATTTCAAATCGGCCCCCTCCAATTTTCCGTCGACCCCCTCCAATTTTCAAATCCCCTCCAATTTTCAAATCGACCCCCTCCAATTTTCAAATCGACCCCCTCCAATTTTCAAATCGACCCCTCCAATTTTCAAATCGACCCCCTCCAATTTTCCGTCGACCCCCTCCAATTTTCAAATCGACCCCCTCCAATTTTCAATCATTCCCCCTCCAATTTTCAAATCGACCCCCTCCAATTTTCAAATCGACCCCCTCCAATTTTCAAATCGACCCCCTCCAATTTTCGATCGACCCCCTCCAATTTTCAAATCGACCCTCCAATTTTCAAATCGACCCCCTCCAATTTTCAAATCGGCCCCCTCCAATTTTCAAATCGACCTCCAATTTTCAAATCGACCCCCTCCAATTTTCAAATCGACCCTCCAATTTTCAAATCGACCCCCTCCAATTTCAAATCGGCCCCCTCCAATTTTCAAATCGACCCCCTCCAATTTTCAAATCGACCCTCCAATTTCCGATCGACCCCCTCCAATTTTCAAATCGGCCCCCTCCAATTTTCAAATCGGCCCCCTCCAATTTTCAAATCGACCCCCTCCAATTTTCAAAATCGACCCCTCCAATTTTCAAATCGGCCCCCTCCAATTTTCAAATCGACCCCCTCCAATTTTCAAATCGACCCCCTCCAATTTTCAAATCGACCCCCTCCAATTTTCAAATCGACCCCTCCAATTTTCAAATCGACCCCTCCAATTTTCAAATCGGCCCCCTCCAATTTTCAAATCGACCCCCTCCAATTTTCCGTCGAAATCGACTCCAATTTTCAAATCGACCCCCTCCAATTTTCAAATCGACCCCCTCCAATTTTCAAATCGACCCCCGCTCCAATTTTCAAATCGACCCCCTCCAATTTTCCGTCGGCCCCTCCAATTTTCAAATCGACCCCCTCCAGTTTTCAAATCGACCCCCTCCATTTTCAAATCGACCTCCAATTTTCAAATCGACCCCCTCCATTTTCAAATCGGCCCCTCCAATTTTCAAATCAGCCCCCTCCAGTTTTCAAATCGACCTCCAGTTTTCCAAATCGGCCCCACTCCAGTTTTCAAATCGACCCTCCAATTTTCAAATCGACCCCTCTTTTCAAATCGACCCCCTCAGTCCGATCATTACATCAATTTTCCGATCGACCCCTCCATTTTTCAAATCGACCTCCAATTTTCAAATCGGCCCCCTCCAATTTTCAATCGACCCCCTCCAGTTTTCAAATCGACCTCCAGTTTTCAAATCGACCCCCTCCAGTTTTCAAATCGACCTCCAGTTTTCCGATCGACCCCCTCCAGTTTTCCGATCGACCCCCTCCAATTTTCTCGACCCCCTCCAGTTTTTCGGCCCCCTCCAATTTTCAAATCGACCCCCTCCAATTTTCAAATCGACCCCCTCCAATTTTCAAATTCCGACCCCCTCCAATTTTCAAATCGGCCCCCTCCAATTTTCAAATCGACCCTCCAATTTTCAAATCGACCCCCTCCAATTTTCAAATCGGCCCCCTCCAGTTTTCTCGACCCTCCAGTTTTCAAATCGGCCCCCTCCAATTTTCAAATCGACCCCCTCCAATTTTCAAATCGACCCCCTCCAATTTTCAAATCGACCCCCTCCAATTTTCAAATCGGCCCCCTCCAATTTTCAAATCGAGCCCTCCAATTTCCGTCGGCCCTCCAATTTTCAAATCGACCCCCTCCAATTTTCAAATCGACCCCCTCCAATTTTCAAATCGACCTCCAATTTTCAAATCGACCTCCAATTTTCAAATCGACCCCCTCCAATTTTCAAATCGACCCCTCCAATTTTCCGATCGGCCTCCAATTTTTCAAATCGGCCTCCAGTTTTCCGTCGACCCCCTCCAATTTTCCGTCGACCCCCTCCAATTTTCAAATCGACCCCCTCCAGTTTTCCGATCGGCCCCCTCCAATTTTCCGATCGACCCCTCCAATTTTCCGATCGACCCCCTCCAATTTTCCGTCGGCCCCCTCCAATTTTCAAATCGGCCCTCCAATTTTCAAATCGACCCCCTCCAGTTTTCGTCGGCCCCCTCCAATTTTCAAATCGACCCCTCCAATTTTCCGTCGGCCCCCTCCAATTTTCAAATCGGCCCTCCAATTTTCAAATCGGCCCCTCCAATTTTCCGTCGGCCCCCTCCAATTTTCAAATCGACCTCCAATTTTCAAATCGACCCCCTCCAATTTTCAAATCGGCCCGTTCAAGTCGGGCCCTCCAGTTGCGATATTTATCATTTCAGTCAGGCCTCCAATTTTCAAATCGACCCTCCAATTTTCAAATCGGCCCCCTCCAATTTTCAAATCATTCCCCACTCGGTTTTCCGATCGGCCACTCCAGTTTTCGTCGGCCCTCCAGATTTCCGTCATTCCCCTCCCGATTTCCGTCGACCCTCCAATTTTCAAATCGACCCCCTCCAATTTTCCGATCGGCCCCCTCCAATTTTCCAAATCGGCCCAGTTGCGATCGACCTCCAATTTTCAAATCGGCCCCTCAATTTTCATCGGCCCCTCCAGTTTTCGTCGACCCCCTCAATTTTCAAATCAGCCCCCTCCAATTTTCCGTCGCCCCCTCCAATTTTCGATCGACCCCCTCCAATTTTCAAATCGACCATCAGATTTTCAAGTCGTTTATCAGTTTTCCGATGACCCCCTCCAGTTTCGTCGACCTCAGTTTTCCGTCTGACCCTCCAGTTTTCCGATCCGACCTTCCTCCAATTTTCAAATCGACCCCCTCAGTTGCAAATCAATTTTCCGTCGACCCCCTCCAGTTTTCCGTCGACCCTCCAGTTTTCAAATCATTACCCCTCCAATTTTCAAATCGACCCCCTCCAATTTTCAAATCGACCCCCTCCAATTTTCAAATCGACCCCCTCCAATTTTCAATCGACCCCCTCCAGTTTTCAAATCGAGCCCCTCCAGTTTCAATCGGCCTCCAATTTCAAATCGGCCCCCTCCAGTTTCAAATCATTTTCCAGTTTTCACGGCCCCCTCCAATTTTCAAATCGACCCCCTCCAATTTTCAAATCGGCCCCCTCCAATTTTCAAATCGACCCCCTCCAATTTTCCGTCAGCCCCCTCCAATTTTCCAAAGACCCCCTCCAGTTTTCGTCGACCCCCTCCAGTTTCCGATCGGCCCCCTCCAATTTTCCAAATCGACCCCCTCCAATTTTCCGATCGACCCCCTCCAATTTTCAAATCCACCCCTCCAATTTTCAAATCGACCCTCCAATTTTCAAATCGGCCCCCTCCAATTTTCGTCGACCTCCAATTTTCAAATCGACCCCCTCCAATTTTCAAATCAGCCCCCTCCAATTTTCAAATCGGCCCCCCAATTTTCAAATCGGCCCCCTCCAATTTTCAAATCGGCCCCCTCCAATTTTTCAAATCGGCCCCCTCCAATTTTCAAATCGGCCCCCTCCAATTTTCAAATCGACCCCACTCCAATTTCCGTCAGCCCAATTTTTCAAATCGACCCTCCAATTTTCAATCGGCTTCCCCCTCCAATTTTCAAATCGACCCCCTCCAATTTTCAATTTTGCCATCGACCCCCTCCAATTTTCAAATCGACCCCCTCCAATTTTCAAATCGACCCCCTCCAATTTCCGTCATTTACTCAGTTTCAAATCGACCCCCTCCAATTTTCAAATCGGCCCCCTCCAATTTTCAAATCGGCCCCCTCCAATTTTCAAATCGGCCCCCTCCAATTTTCAAATCGGCCCTCCAGTTTTCAAATCGACCCCCTCCAATTTTCAAATCGACCCCCTCCAATTTTCAAATCGGCCCTCCCAATTTTCAAATCGATCCCCCTCCAATTTTCAAATCGGCCCCCTCCAATTTTCAAATCGACCCCCTCCAATTTTCAAATCGACCCCCTCAATTTTCAAATCGACCCCCTCAATTTTCAAATCGGCCCCTCCAATTTTCAAATCGACCCCCCTCCAATTTTCCGAATCGACCCCTCCAATTTTTCCGTCGGCCCCCTCCAATTTTCAAATCGGCCCTCCAATTTTCAAATCGACCCCCTCCAATTTCGTCGGCCCCTCGATTCAAATCGGCCCCCTCCAATTTTCAAATCGGCCCTCCAATTTTCAAATCGACCTCCAATTTTCAAATCGACCCCCTCCAATTTTCAAATCTACCCCCCTCCAATTTTCAAATCGACCCCCTCCAGTTTTCAAATCGACCCTCCAATTTTCAAATCGACCCCCTCCAGTTTTCAAATCGACCCCCTCCAGTTTTCAAATCGACCCCCTCCAATTTTCAAATCGACCCCTCCAATTTTCAAATCGACCCCCTCCAATTTTCAAATCGGCCCCCTCCAATTTTCAAATCGACCCCTCCAATTTTCAAATCGACCCCCTCCAATTTTCAATCGACCCCCTCCAATTTTTAAATCGACCCCCCCCTCCAATTTTCCGATCGACCCCTCCAATTTTCAAGTGTTTATCGGCCGATCGACCCCTCCAGTTTTCAAATCGACCCCCTCCAATTTTCAAATCGGCCCCCTCAATTTTCCGATCGACCCCCTCCAATTTTCAAATCGACCCCACTCCAATTTTCAAATCGACCCCCCCTCCGATTTTCAAACGACCCCTCCAATTTTCAAATCGGCCCCCTCCAGTTTTCGATCGGCCCCCTCCAGTTTTCAAATCGACCTCCAATTTTCCCAGTTTTCAAATCGGCCCTCCAGTTTTCCGTCAGGCCTCCAGTTTTCAGTGTTTATCGATTTTCAAATCGGCCTCCAATTTTCAAATCGACCCCTCCAATTTTCAAATCGACCCCCTCCAATTTTCAAATCGGCCCCCTCCAATTTTTCAAATCGGCCCCCTCCAATTTTCAAATCGGCCCCCTCCAGTTTTCCGATCGACCCCCTCCAATTTTCCGTCGACCCCTCCGGTGCACAAATCGACCCCCTCCAATTTTCGTCGGCCCAAATCGGTGCCGATCGGCCCCCCTCCAATTTTCAAATCGACCCCCCCTCCAATTTTCAATCGACCCCCTCCAATTTTCAAATCGACCCCCTCCAATTTTCAAATCGGCCCTCCAATTTTCAAATCGGCCCCCTCCAATTTTCAAATCGGCCCCTCCAATTTTCCGTCGACCCCTCCAATTTTCAAATCGACCCCCTCCAATTTTCAAGTCGGCCCCCTCCAATTTTCAATCGACCCCCTCCAATTTCCGTCAGCCCCCTCCAATCGACCGATCGGCCCTCCAATTTTCAATCGGCCCCCTCCAATTTTCAAATCGACCCCCTCCAATTTTCAAATCGACCCTCCAATTTTCAAATCACCCCTCCAATTTTCAAATCGCCCCCTCCAATTTCAAATCGACCTCCAATTTTCAAATCGGCCCCCTCCAATTTTCCGATCGGCCCCCTCCAGTTTCCGTCGGCCCCCTCCAATTTTCAAATCGACCCCTCCAATTTTCAAATCGGCCCCCTCCAATTTTCCAAATCGGCCCCCTCCAATTTTCAAATCGGCCCCCTCAATTTCAATTTTCCGTCGACCCCCTCATTTATCAATTTTCAGATCGACCCCCTCCAATTTTCAAATCGACCCCCTCCAATTTTCAAATCGACCCCTCCAATTTTCAAATCGACCCCCTCCAATTTTCAAATCGACCCCCTCCAATTTTCAAATCGACCCCCTCCAATTTTCAAATCGACCCCCTCAGTTTTCAAATCGACCCCCTCGGTGCCAATTTTCCGTCCGACCCCCGGTACAAATCATTTATCAATTTTCAAATCGACCCCCTCCAATTTTCAAATCGGCCTCCAGTTTTCAAATCTGACCCCCTCCAACTCGGTTTTCAAATCGACCCCCTCCAATTTTTCAAATCGACCCCCTCCAATTTTCAAATCGGCCCCCTCCAATTTTCAAATCGGCCCCCTCCAATTTTCCGATCGGCCCCCTCCAATTTTCAAATCGACCCCCTCCAATTTTCAAATCGGCCCTCCAGTTTTCAAATCGGCCCCCTCCAATTTTCAAATCGACCCCCTCCAATTTCAAATCGGCCCTCCAATTTCCAAATCGACCCCCTCCAGTTTTCAAATCGACCCCCTCCAATTTTCAAATCGACCCTCCAATTTTCCGTCGACCCCCTCCAATTTTCAAATCGACCCCCTCCAATTTTCAAATCGACCCCCTCCAATTTTCAAATCGACCCCCTCCAATTTTCAAATCGACCCTCCAATTTTCAAATCGACCCTCCAATTTTCAAATCGACCCCCTCCAATTTTCAAATCGACCCCTCAATTTTCAAATCGGCCCCCTCCAATTTTTCAAATCGACCCCTCCAATTTTCAATCAGACCCCCTCCAATTTTCAGTCGACCCCTCCCGATCATTTTATCGATTTTCCAAATCTGACCCCCTCCAATTTTTTCAAATCGTTTTCAGACCCCCTCCAATTTCCGTCGGCCCCTCGATTTTCCGATCGACCTCCGTTTTCAAATCGACCCCCTCCAATTTTCCAAATCATTTTTATCGATTTTCAAATCATTTTACTCCAGTTTTCCGTCGACCCCCTCCAGTTTTCAAATCGACCCCTCCAATTTTCAAATCAGACCCCCTCCAATTTTCAAATCGGCCCCCTCCAATTTTCCGATCGACCCCACCTCCAATTTTCAAATCGACCCCCTCCTCAGATTTTCAAATCGACCCCCTCCAATTTCCGATATTTTCAGTGCAAATCGACCCTCAGCCTCAAATCGGCCCTCCCGATTTTCAAATCGACCCCCTCCAGTTTTCCGTCGGCCCCCTCCCAATTTTCAAATCGGCCCCCTCCAATTTTCGATCCATCGGCCAGCCCCTCCGAATTTTCCGATCGACCCCCTCCAATTTTTTCAAATCGACCCCCTCCCAGTTTTCCAAATCGACCCCTCCAATTTTTAAAATCGACCCCCCTCCAATTTTCAAATCGACCCCCCCTCCAATTTTCAAATCGACCCCCCCTCCAATTTTCAAATCGACCCCCTCCAATTTTTCCAAATCGACCCCCTCCAGTTTTCCAAATCGACCCCCTCCAGTTTTCAAATCGACCCCCGCTCCAATTTTCAAATCGACCCCCTCCAATTTTCAAATCGGCCCCCTCCAATTTTCCGTCGACCCCCTCCAATTTCCGAATCGGCCCCCTCCAGTTTTCCGTCGACCCTCCAATTTTCAAATCGGCCCCCTCCAATTTTCCGTCGACCCCCTCCAATTTTCCGATCGACCCCCTCCCAGTTTTCAAATCGGCCACTCCAGTTTCCGATCGATGGCCCCCTCCAGTTTTCCGATCGACCCTCCAAGTTTTCCGATCGACCCCCTCCAGTTTTTCAAGTCGGCCCCCTCCAATTTTCAAATCAGACCCCCTCCAATTTTCAAATCGACCCCCCTCCAATTTTCAAATCGACCCCCTCCAGTTTTCAAATCTATTTACTCCAGTTTTCAAGTGACCCTCCAGTTTCAAATCCGGCCTCCAGTTTTTCGTCGGCCCTCCGAGATTTTCCAGATCGGCCCCACTCCAATTTTCAAATCAGCCCCTCCAATTTTCAGTCGGCCCCCTCCAGTTTTCGTCGACCCCCTCCAGTTTTCAAATCGACCCCCTCCAATTTTTCCAAATCGGCCCCCTCCAATTTTCAAATCGACCCCACTCCGATTTTCAAATCCCCGACCCCCAATTTTCCGATCCAATTTTCAAATCGACCCCCTCCAATTTTCAAATCTGACCCCCTCCAATTTTCAAATCGGCCCCCTCCAATTTTTCAAATCGACCCCCTCCAATTTTCAAATCAGACCCCCTCCAATTTTCCAAATCAGCCCCCTCCAATTTTCAAAGTCGACCCCCTCCAGTTTTTCAAATCGGCCCCCTCCAGTTTTCGTCGGCCCCCTCCAATTTTCAAATCGACCCCCTCCAATTTTTCAAATCGGCCCCCTCCAATTTCAAATTTCCGTCGACCCCCTCCAATTTTCAAATCCGACCCCCTCCAATTTTTTCAAATCGGCCCCTCCAATTTTCGATCGGCCTCCAATTTTCCGTCGACCCCCTCCAATTTTCAATCGACCCCCCCTCCAATTTTCAAATCGGCCCCCTCCAATTTTCCAAATCGGCCCCTCCAATTTTCAAATCCGACCCCCACTCCAATGCCGAATCATTTCCTCCAATTTTTCCGGTGTTCCTCGATTCAAATCGACCCCCTCCAATTTTCAAATCGAGCCCCCTCCAGTTTTCCGATCAACCCCCTCCAATTTCAAATCTGACCCCCTCCAATTTTCAAATCGACCCCCTCCAATTTTCCGATCGGCCCCCTCCCAATTTTCAAATCGGCCCCTCCAATTTTTCGATCGACCCTCCAATTTTCCGTCGGCCCCACTCCAATTTTCAAATCGGCCCCCTCCAATTTTCAAGTCGGCCCTCCCAGTTTTCAAATCGACCCCTCCAATTTTCAAATCGGCCCCACTCCAGTTTTCAAATCATGACCCCCCACTCCAATTTTTCCGATCGACCCCCTCCAATTTTCAAATCCGACCCCACTCCAATTTTCAAATCGGCCCCCCCTCCAATTTTCCGTCGACCCACCTCCAATTTTCAAATCGGCCCTCCAATTTTCAAATCGGCCCCCTCCAGTTTTCCAAATCGACCCCCTCTCAATTTTCCGTCGACCCCCTCCATTTTTCAAATCGACCCCCCCTCCAATTTTCAAATCGACCCCCCCTCCAATTTTCAAATCGGCCCCCTCCAATTTTCAAATCGACCCCCCCACTCCAATTTTCCGATCGACCCCACTCCAATTTTCAAATCGACCCCCTCCAATTTTTCAAATCGGCCCCCTCCAATTTTCCGTCGACCCCCTCCAATTTTCAAATCGGCCCCCTCCAATTTTCCGATCGGCCCCCTCCAATTTTCAAATCGACCCCCTCCAATTTTCGATCGACCCTCCAATTTTTCCGTCGACCCTCCAATTTTCAAATCGGCCCCCTCCAATTTTCAAATCGACCCCCTCCAGTTTTCAAGTCGACCCCTCCAATTTTCGTCGACCCCCTCCAATTTTCAAATCGACCCTCCAATTTTCAAATCGACCCCCTCCAATTTTCAAATCGACCCCCTCCAATTTTCCGTCGACCCCCTCCAATTTTCAAATCGACCCCCTCCAATTTTCAAATCGACCCCCTCCAATTTTTCAAATCGGCCAATTTTCCGATGACCCCCTCCAATTTTCAAATCGGCCCCCTCCAATTTTCAAATCGACCCCCTCCAATTTTCAAATCGACCCCCTCCAATTTTCAAATCGACCATTTTTACTCAATTTTCAAATCGACCCCCTCCAATTTTCAAATCGACCCCCTCCAATTTTCGTCGGCCCCCTCCAATTTTCGTCGACCCCCTCCAATTTTCAAATCGACCCCCTCCAATTTTCAAATCGGCCCCCTCCAATTTCCGTCGACCCCCTCCAATTTTCAAATCGGCCCCCTCCAATTTTCAAATCGGCCCCCTCCAATTTTCAAATCAGCCCCCTCCAATTTTCAAATCGACCCCCTCCAATTTTCAAATCGACCCCCTCCAATTTTCAAATCAGCCCCTCCAATTTTCAAATCGGCCCCCTCCAATTTTCAAATCGGCCCCCTCCAATTTTCAAATCGACCCCCTCCAATTTTCAAATCGGCCCCCTCCAATTTTCAAATCGACCCCCTCCAATTTTCGTCGGCCCCCTCCAATTTTCAAATCGGCCCCCTCCAATTTTCAAATCGACCCCCTCCAATTTTCAAATCAGCCCCCTCCAATTTTCAAATCGACCCCCTCCAATTTTCAAATCGACCCCCTCCAATTTTCAAATCGACCCCCTCCAATTTTCAATCGACCCCCTCCAATTTTCAAATCGACCCCCTCCAATTTTCAATCGGCCCCCTCCAATTTTCAAATCGGCCCCCTCCAATTTTCGTCGGCCCCCTCCAATTTTCAAATCAACCCCCTCCAATTTTCAATCGGCCCCCTCCAATTTTCAAATCGACCCCCTCCAATTTTCCGTCGGCCCCCTCCAATTTTCAAATCGACCCCCTCCAATTTTCAAATCGACCCCTCCAATTTTCAAATCGACCCCCTCCAATTTTCAAATCGAGCCCCTCCAATTTTCAAATCGGCCCCCTCCAATTTTCCGTCGACCCCCTCCAATTTTCAAATCGACCCCCTCCAATTTCCGTCGACCCCCTCCAATTTTCAAATCGACCCCCTCCAATTTTCAAATCGACCCCCTCCAGTTTTCAAATCGGCCCCCTCCAATTTTCAAATCGACCCCCTCAGTTTTCAATCTGGCTCGACCCCCTCCAATTTTCAAATCGGCCCCCTCCAATTTTCAAATCGACCCCCTCCAATTTTCAGTCGACCCCCTCCAGTTTTCAAATCGGCCCCCTCCAATTTTCAAATCGACCCCCTCCAATTTTCAAATCGACCCTCCAATTTTCAAATCGGCCCCCTCCAATTTTCAAATCGGCCCCCTCCAATTTTCAATCAGCCCCCTCCAATTTTCAAATCGGCCCTCCAATTTTCAAATCAGCCCCCTCCAATTTTCAAATCGGCCCCCTCCAATTTTCAAATCGACCCCCCTCCAATTTTCAATCGACCCCCTCCAATTTTCAAATCGACCCCCTCCAATTTTCAAATCGACCCTCCAATTTTCAAATCGACCCCCTCCAATTTTCAAATCGACCCTCCAGTTTTCAAATCGACCCTCCAATTTTGACCCCCTCCAATTTTCAAATCGACCCCCTCCAATTTTCCGATCGACCCCTCCAATTTTTTCAAATCGACCCTCCAATTTTCAAATCGACCCCCTCAATTTTCAAATCGGCCCCCTCCAATTTCAAATCGACCCCCTCCAATTTTCAAATCGGCCCCCTCCAATTTTCAAATCGGCCCCCTCCAATTTTCCGTCGACCCCCTCCAATTTTCAAATCGACCCCCTCCAATTTTCAAATCTGACCCCCTCCAATTTTCAAATCGACCCCCTCCAATTTTCAAATCGGCCCCCTCCAATTTTCAAATCGACCCCCTCCAATTTTCGTCGACCCCCTCCAATTTTCAATCGGCCCCCTCCAATTTTCAAATCGACCCCCTCCAATTTTCAAATCGACCCCACTCCAATTTTCAGATCGGCCCCTCAGTTTTCAAATCGGCCCCTCCAATTTTCAAATCGACCCCCTCCAATTTTCAAATCGACCCCCTCCAATTTTCAAATCGACCCTCAATTTTCAAATCGACCCCCTCCAATTTTCAAATCGACCCCCTCCAATTTTCAAATCAATTTTCAAATCGACCCCCTCCAATTTTCCGTCGACCATTTTCAAATCGACCCTCCAATTTTCAAATCGACCCCACTCCAATTTTCGTCGACCCCCTCCAATTTTCAAATCGGCCCCCTCCAATTTTCAAATCGACCCCCTCCAATTTCCAAATCGGCCCCCTCCAATTTTCCAAATCGGCCCCCTCCAATTTTCAAATCGACCCCCTCCAATTTTCAAATCAGCCCCCTCCAATTTTCGATCGGCCCTCCAATTTTCAAATCGGCCCCCTCCAATTTTCCAAATCGACCCCCTCCAATTTTCAATCGACCCCCTCCAATTTTCAAATCGACCCCCTCCAATTTTCAAATCGGCCCCCTCCAATTTTCAAATCGACCCCCTCCAATTTTCAATCGACCCCTCCAATTTTCAAATCGACCTCCAATTTTCAAATCGACCCCCTCCAATTTTCAAATCGACCCCCTCCAGTTTTCAAATCGACCCCCTCCAGTTTTCAAATCGGCCCTCCAATTTTCAAATCGACCTCCAGTTTTCCGTCGGCCCCCTCCAATTTTCAAATCGACCCCCTCCAATTTTCAAATCGGCCCCCTCCAATTTTCAAATCGACCCCCTCCAATTTTCAAATCGACCCTCCAATTTTCAAATCGGCCCCCTCAATTTTCGTCGGCCCCCTCCAATTTTCAAATCGGCCCCCTCCAATTTTCAAATCGACCCCCTCCAATTTTCAAATCGACCCCCTCCAATTTTCAAATCGACCCCCTCCAATTTTCAAATCGACCCCCTCAATTTTCGTCGACCCCACTCCAATTTTCAAATCTGACCCCCTCCAATTTTCCGATCGACCCCCTCCAATTTTCAAATCGACCCCCTCCAATTTTCAAATCGACCCCCTCCAATTTTTCAAATCGACCCCCTCCAATTTTCAAATCGACCCCCTCCAATTTTCAAATCGACCCCCTCCAATTTTCAAATCGGCCCCCTCCCAATTTTCAAATCGACCCCCTCCAATTTTCAAATCGACCCCCTCCAATTTTCAAATCTGGCCCCCTCCAATTTTCAAATCGGCCCCCTCCAATTTTCAAATCGACCCCCTCCAATTTTCAAATCGACCCCCTCCAATTTTCAAATCGGCCCCTCCAATTTTCAAATCGACCCCCTCCAATTTTTCCAATTTTCAAATCGACCCCCTCCAATTTTCAAATCGACCCCCTCCAATTTTCGTCGACCCCCTCCAATTTTCAAATCGACCCCCTCCAATTTTCAAATCGACCCCCCTCCAATTTTCAAATCGGCCCCCTCCAATTTTCAAATCGACCCCCTCCAATTTTCCGTCGGCCCCCTCCAATTTTCAAATCGACCCCCTCCAATTTTCAAATCGACCCCCTCCAATTTTCAAATCGACCCCCTCCAATTTTCAAATCGACCCCCTCAATTTTCAAATCGGCCCCCTCAATTTTCAAATCGACCCCCTCCAATTTTCAAATCGACCCCCTCCAATTTTCAAATCGGCCCCCTCCAATTTTCAAATCGGCCCCCTCCAATTTTCAAATCGACCCCCTCCAATTTTCAAATCGACCCCCTCCAATTTTCAAATCGGCCCCCTCCAATTTTCAAATCGACCCCCTCCAATTTTCAAATCGACCCCCTCCAATTTTCAAATCGACCCCCTCCAATTTTCAAATCGACCCCCTCCAATTTTCAAATCGACCCCTCCAATTTTCAAATCGACCCCTCCAATTTTCAAATCGACCCCCTCCAATTTTCAAATCGACCCCCTCCAATTTTCAAATCGACCCCCTCCAATTTTCAAATCGACCCCCTCCAATTTTCAAATCGACCCCTCCAATTTTCAAATCGACCCCCTCCAATTTTCAAATCGACCCCCTCCAATTTTCAAATCGACCCCCTCCAATTTTCAAATCGACCCTCCAATTTTCAAATCGACCCCCTCCAATTTTCAAAACGACCCTCCTCCAATTTTCAAATCGGCCCTCCAATTTTCAAATCGACCCCTCCAATTTTCAAATCGACCCCCTCCAATTTTCAAATCGACCCCCTCCAATTTTCAAATCGACCCCCTCCAATTTTCCAAATCGACCCCCTCCAATTTTCAAATCGACCCCCCCTCCAATTTTCAAATCGACCCCCCCTCCAATTTTCAAATCGACCCCCCCTCCAATTTTCAAATCGACCCCCCCTCCAATTTTCAAATCGACCCCCTCCAATTTTCAAATCGACCCCTCCAATTTTCCGTCGACCCCTCCAATTTTCAAATCGACCCCTCCAATTTTCCGTCGACCCCCTCCAATTTTCCGTCGACCCCCTCCAATTTTCAAATCGACCCCCTCCAATTTTCAAATCGGCCCCCTCCAATTTTCAAATCGACCCCCCCTCCAATTTTCAAATCGACCCCCCCTCCAATTTTCAAATCGACCCCCCCTCCAATTTTCAAATCTACCCCCCCTCCAATTTTCAAATCGACCCCCTCCAATTTTCAAATCGACCCCCTCCAATTTTCAAATCGACCCCTCCAATTTTCAAATCGGCCCCTCCAATTTTCAAATCGACCCCCTCCAATTTTCAAATCGGCCCCTCCAATTTTCAAATCGACCCCCTCCAATTTTCAAATCGACCCCTCCAATTTTCAAATCGGCCCCCTCCAATTTTCAAATCGATTCCCTCCAATTTTCAAATCGACCCCTCCAATTTTCAAATCGGCCCCCTCCTATTTTCAATTCGACCCCCCCTCCTATTTTCATATCGACCCCCCCAATTTTCAAATTGACCCCCCCTCCAATTTTCAAATCGAACCTCCCCTCCAATTTTCAAATCGACCCTCCCTCCAATTTTCAAATCGACCCCCCTCCAATTTTCAAATTGACCCCCCCTCCAATTTTCAAATCGACCCCCTCCAATTTCAAATGACCCCCTCCAATTTTCAAATCGACCCCCTCCAATTTTCAAATCGGCCCCCTCCAATTTTCAAATCGACCCCCTCCAATTTTCAAATCGACCCCCTCCAATTTTCAAATCGACCTCCAATTTTCAAATCGACCCCCTCCAATTTTCAAATCGACCCCCTCCAGTTTTCAAATCGGCCCCCTCCAATTTTCAAATCGACCCTCCAATTTTCAAATCGACCCCCTCCAATTTTCAAATCGACCCCCTCCAATTTTCAAATCGACCCCCTCCAATTTTCAAATCGACCCCCTCCAATTTTCAAATCGACCCCCTCCAATTTTCAAATCGACCCCCTCCAATTTTCAAATCGACCCCCTCCAATTTTCAAATCGACCCCCTCCAATTTTCAAATCGACCCCCTCCAATTTTCAAATCGACCCCCTCCAATTTTCAAATCGACCCCCTCCAATTTTCAAATCGACCCCCTCCAATTTTCAAATCGACCCCCTCCAATTTTCAAATCGACCCCCTCCAATTTTCAAATCGACCCTCCAATTTTCAAATCGACCCCTCCAATTTTCAAATCGACCCCCTCCAATTTTCAAATCGACCCCCTCCAATTTTCAAATCGACCCCCTCCAATTTTCAAATCGACCCCCTCCAATTTTCAAATCGGCCCCCTCCAATTTTCAAATCGACCCCCTCCAATTTTCAAATCGACCCCCTCCAATTTTCAAATCGACCCCCTCCAATTTTCCGTCGACCCCCTCCAATTTTCAAATCGACCCCCTCCAATTTTCAAATCGACCCCCTCCAATTTTCAATCGACCCCCTCCAATTTTCAAATCGACCCCCTCCAATTTTCAAATCGACCCCCTCCAATTTTCAAATCGACCCCCTCCAATTTTCAAATCGACCCCCTCCAATTTTCAAATCGACCCCCTCCAATTTTCAAATCGACCCCCTCCAATTTTCAAATCGACCCCCTCCAATTTTCAAATCGACCCCCTCCAATTTTCAAATCGACCCCCTCCAATTTTCAAATCGACCCCCTCCAATTTTCAAATCGACCCCCTCCAATTTTCAAATCGACCCCCTCCAATTTTCAAATCGACCCCCTCCAATTTTCAAATCGACCCCCTCAATTTTCAAATCGACCCCTCCAATTTTCAAATCGACCCCCTCCAATTTTCAAATCGACCCCCTCCAATTTTCAAATCGACCCCCTCCAATTTCAAATCGACCCCCTCCAATTTTCAAATCGACCCCCTCCAATTTTCAAATCGACCCCCTCCAATTTTCAAATCGACCCCCTCCAATTTTCAAATCGACCCCCTCCAATTTTCAAATCGACCCCTCCAATTTTCAAATCGACCCCCTCCAATTTTCAAATCGACCCCCTCCAATTTTCAAATCGACCCCCTCCAATTTTCAAATCGACCCCCTCCAATTTTCAAATCGACCCCCTCCAATTTTCAAATCGACCCCCTCCAATTTTCAAATCGACCCCCTCCAATTTTCAAATCGACCCCCTCCAATTTTCAAATCGACCCCCTCCAATTTTCAAATCGACCCCTCCAATTTTCAAATCGACCCCCTCCAATTTTCAAATCGACCCCCTCCAATTTTCAAATCGACCCCTCCAATTTCAAATCGACCCCCTCCAATTTTCAAATCGACCCCCTCCAATTTTCAAATCGACCCCCTCCAATTTTCAAATCGACCCTCCAATTTTCAAATCGACCCCCTCCAATTTTCCGTCGACCCCCTCCAATTTTCAAATCGACCCCCTCCAATTTTCAAATCGACCCCCTCCAATTTTCAAATCGACCCCTCCAATTTTCAAATCGACCCCCTCCAATTTTCAAATCGACCCCCTCCAATTTTCAAATCGACCCCCTCCAATTTTCAAATCGACCCCCTCCAATTTTCAAATCGACCCCTCCAATTTTCCGTCGACCCCTCCAATTTTCAAATCGACCCCTCCAATTTTCAAATCGACCCCTCCAATTTTCAAATCGACCCCCTCCAATTTTCAAATCGACCCCCTCCAATTTTCAAATCGACCCCCTCCAATTTTCAAATCGACCCCCTCCAATTTTCAAATCGACCCCCTCCAATTTTCAAATCGACCCCTCCAATTTTCAAATCGACCCCTCCAATTTTCAAATCGACCCCCTCCAATTTTCAAATCGACCCCCTCCAATTTTCAAATCGACCCCCTCCAATTTTCAAATCGACCCCCTCCAATTTTCAAATCGACCCCTCCAATTTTCAAATCGACCCCCTCCAATTTTCAAATCGACCCCCTCCAATTTTCAAATCGACCCCCTCCAATTTTCAAATCGACCCCCTCCAATTTTCAAATCGACCCCTCCAATTTTCAAATCGACCCCCTCCAATTTTCAAATCGACCCCCTCCAATTTTCAAATCGACCCCCTCCAATTTTCAAATCGACCCTCCAATTTTCAAATCGACCCCCTCCAATTTTCAAATCGACCCCCTCCAATTTTCAAATCGACCCCCTCCAATTTTCAAATCGACCCCTCCAATTTTCAAATCGACCCCCTCCAATTTTCAAATCGACCCCCTCCAATTTTCAAATCGACCCCCTCCAATTTTCAAATCGACCCCTCCAATTTTCAAATCGACCCCCTCCAATTTTCAAATCGACCCCCTCCAATTTTCAAATCGACCCCCTCCAATTTTCAAATCGACCCCCTCCAATTTTCAAATCGACCCCCTCCAATTTTCAAATCGACCCCCTCCAATTTTCAAATCGACCCCCTCCAATTTTCAAATCGACCCCCTCCAATTTTCAAATCGACCCCCTCCAATTTTCAAATCGACCCCCTCCAATTTTCAAATCGACCCCCTCCAATTTTCAAATCGACCCCTCCAATTTTCAAATCGACCCCCTCCAATTTTCAAATCGACCCTCCAATTTTCAAATCGACCCCCTCCAATTTTCAAATCGACCCCCTCCAATTTTCAATCGACCCTCCAATTTTCAAATCGACCCCCTCCAATTTTCAAATCGACCCCCTCCAATTTTCAAATCGACCCTCCAATTTTCAAATCGACCCCCTCCAATTTTCAAATCGACCCCCTCCAATTTTCAAATCGACCCCCTCCAATTTTCAAATCGACCCTCCAATTTTCAAATCGACCCCCTCCAATTTTCAATCGACCCCTCCAATTTTCAAATCGACCCCCTCCAATTTTCAAATCGACCCCTCCAATTTTCAAATCGACCCCTCCAATTTTCAAATCGACCCCCTCCAATTTTCAAATCGACCCCCTCCAATTTTCAAATCGACCCCCTCCAATTTCAAATCGACCCCCTCCAATTTTCAAATCGGCCCCCTCCAATTTTCAAATCGACCCCTCCAATTTTCAAATCGACCCCCTCCAATTTTCAAATCGACCCCCCCTCCGACCTCCTACTAACTTCCAGACGACTAACCTACTAACTTCCAGACGAAGGGCCTTCGCTCGAAACGTCGAAGTTCTCATTGTATTTTTCAGGTAGTTTTACACAACAGTCAACCGTCGTAATATGATTTTGGTATGGGTGATATTTGGGTCATCCTGTGAAGAAATGTAATATATCTTTAGAGTAAAAAACCTCATCTTGATCAACTTTTAGTGTCAAAGTTGCTGGATATGATGTCATTAGGTTGCTGGATATGATGTCATTGCAAGTCACCTAATGACATCATATCTGGCAACTTTGACAGTAAAAAGGTTGATCGAGGATTTTTACTATAAATATACATTGCATATTACATTTTTTCTTGGAATGACCCACCAAAATTAATATTTGGGATAAGTGGCATTTTAATACCAACAGTATATAATTGGGGGATTTGAACCAGGATAGCGTTATTTTGAAATATCTGTTTGCATTGATTTAGTTATTTGATCGAATGTGCATGGCTCTTGGTGGTCGAGTCGCTGAGGGGAAAATTTTTCATAAGATTACTACAGGTAAGGAACTGGTCAGCCCTATACCATTTTCGGTTGGATAAATGTGGTGGTATGGAACGCCTCAATCGTTTTCAATGGTTTGTGTGCTTGTTATGTTTTCACCCGGGTTTGTGTGCTTGTTTGTCTGCAAGCACGATAACTAAACAAATATCAAACATTTTAATACGAAAATGTATGGGCTTAATGCCTATTCTTTGCTTGCACATGACGTCACTACGTGTCATTAGGCGCCATCTTGGTTGATTTTAAAGTTTTGTCCAGCCGTTTACATCGAAATAGTTGAGTTACTTTAATATTTTTGGTTTGTTTTGAAAACATCTTACTGCATTATGAATATAGATTTTTAGTTGCCACGAAAATCAACCAAGATGGCGTCGATTGCAAACGAGCAATAGGCCAAGGAAAAATCGATTAAATTTTGGATCAATTTTAATGAAAATTGGATGAGAAATGTACAAAAGTTTGTCTTGTTTTCCTGTGCTAGAAAGAACTGAATGCGTGTATAACTTATGCATGAATAGTTGACTCGTTTGCTGGCAGAAGTAAAGATTAAGGTACGTTCACACACAGCAATTTGTCGGGCCGATTTTAGGTTTTGCTGAATGTTAATGACGAATATTTTGAGTTGATGATGTCACCAGATGACGTTTGTCCACGTATTTTTCAAATACATTAACGTGCATCTGAAATCGGCCCGACAAATCGCAACGTGTGAACGTACCTTTAGATAGAAGAGATTTATTACCCCCATTTCTGGAGAAAATCACCAACAACATATATACATAAACTAACCCTAAGAAAACAAATTACATCAATTTATACATGCAGCCACTCTGCTGAACATAGCAAGGACACTTCGAGCTACTGTAAGAAATTGTACTCTGTCCACCTCATGTTCAAGCCTCCAAGAAGGCTGTCGTAAATATCAGGATCTGACCTATTAAACAGGTTTCACATGCTCCTTATACATATATTATCATATAAATTATCTCACATCTGATTGCGTTCATTACTTGTTGCTGGACATTCCATGACAAAATGGAATCCAATATCACACAGTGCTTTCGTGCATAGGCTGCAAATATAAATTCACCCCGATCTTCCGTCGCTGATACAATGGACTTAGGAATATTTCCGCACATCAGGTTTACCATATTAGTCATAATTATACGGTCAAATGGATAGTGTTTCAGAATCTCGCAGTGGATAAGTGGTTTGATGCATAATGTACAAGGTTGGGTTTATATGCCATCGTCGTCCTCATGACATATTCCTCATATTCACATATATTTTCCTCAATACCAGTTTTCTCCAGCTTAAACCATATTTTTCTAATATTCTTATCGCATCAGGTATAAATCCCTTGGTATTTTCATGTTTTGTTCCTTTATAAGAAGTTAAAAAAGATTATTGAACACAAAAGGGACCGACACCGAGTGGGAACATCTGGTTCATATCTGATCTGTTGTGGAGGTATACAGTCTCTGGGAGTCCTCTAGTTTTCAGTTTGTTTTTTGTTTATAATGATAGGAGCGGAAGATGATTTGAAAAAGGTGACGGATATTGCTTACAAACAGGTGTAGTTGAATTGCTTGAACAAATAATTTCTTAGTGACATAGTCACATAGACAACGACGAAATAGAATGTATTTGGAGGGAAATAGCAATAAAAATTAAGTTTGTCCCCTTTGGAAGAGACTTTCAAAATATTGCCAAACCGTTACAGATTTTCTGTATCGTTCTTGGTATAAAGAATATTCCACTTCATATTATCAAAAATAATACAGTGTCTGGAAATTCGGCAAACTTGAAAGTTTATATCCATCTGCGGATATGCGTGACGTCACAACAGGGTAAACTATGTTGTATATATATTGAGCAATTCTCGTGTCATTATTATGCTAAATTCTATTATTTTTCTACTCGTCTATTTTTATTGAACCACCAGCTAAGTAGAAGCTTTCCACTGGTATTTAGGGTATTTTTACCAGTTTTATAACGTCTACTCCTGTTGTGACGTCATTTAATTAGGCCGGATTATAAAACAAGATGGCGGATGACAGGACTCTTTTGTCACAAATATTTCAAATATTAAGAAAGTTACGTAGAATATGTAAAAGGTCTTAGCAATTATTCTCAACGTTCTTTTAAATTGGACAATTTTTTTTTTCCATTTCGCTTTAAGTGCAATTCCAAAATTTAAACTACGAAAAAATCTGAGAATTTCAAAGGAATTATATGTGCTATGTTTCGCATTGTAATATGCTGCATTAACCCATTAACTGGCACTACCCTGCCAATGACGAGTAAGACAGAGTAAAATACTAAAGTACAGTGTTCTCCACAGTTGTAAGCGGGGAGTCTGAACAGGTAAGCGTCACGTAGCGTCAGAGGCTCGACAAACCTCTAGAGGGTTTGAAATCTGACGTCTCTGAAATGCCATTTCCTGCATTTTGAGGGAAGATTTAAGCTTTTATAGAATTCTAAAGATTATAACAGTAAAACGCGAACACACCACTGTTTTACACAAAACTGTGTTTACAACAAAATGCCTTCACACAAACTCTAGGATTCTCCTGGCGGTAATCAGTAGTCGTGGAAACGGTAAATTTTACTGGTTACCGCCTGATAAGGAGAACCCTAAAAGTAGGGTGCATCTGGGCGCATTACCAGCTAATGGGTTAACCAACGTCTATTTAGATTGCCACGTATGGCATGAACACCAGAGTTGGAAATATTTCACTACCACAGAAGAAAGCGAACGAATTGGGCAAGAAACCTTACAGTGATAAACTAAGTCGGCTTATTGATGAGGTATGCTTAATTTTGTTTTCTTGTCTGTTATTTTTTGACTGCTCCGATTTATATTAATTCAAATAATCGTTTCAAATTTTCAGGAAGTCCGATTGTTGATCTCAAAGTGTTACAAGCATACAGAGTCGCTGATTGACAAACACACAGATGAACTTCAGAAGGTACTGTAATATTCATTCTTATTTTAAATTTTACACTGGCTGACTGGCATACACTAGTGTGTATACACGAACTTGTGGTAAGCTTTTGCCAACTGCACTCTGTAGCTCAGTTGGCAGAGCACTGCACTAGAATTGCAGGGCCACAAGTTCAATTCCTGCCATTAATTCCAGTCTTTTTTTAAACCATTGGGAACTATTAATTGAAACCGTTCAGTCTGACCGAAAAAGTTAAATATATGTCGTTCATCAAGATTCATTTTCAATCTAAAAGATTGATACACGTCTTGACTATCGATTGTAAAAATATAGTTTTCTCCAAACGAATTGACTTTCAATATTTTGATATTCATTTGTAATCGTTTATAAAAACAAATGTAGAGACAATCGCTTGGCGAGAAAAATGGTCTGGAGTTATAGACAGAGTAAAATAACCTAGCGTTGGACAGTGCACGTAAAATATCAAGTATAGAGAGTTGCACCGTAAAGGGACACAATTCTAAAATCTGTAATTGTGCAACCTATAATGCTGGCTGTTTAGCATGTTTTATAACAAGTATTCAAAACAAATTTCAAGTCGATACAATTGTTCCGTCGCGAGTTAAGAATATTTGAATAATTCGCGTATTGCTGACGTCAGCATTATTTTCAAATGCCGTTAAAAGCTACGTTACAGTATAGTAAACAGAATATAGTCATGTGTAATAAAACACGTCTTTCCTTGAGTATTTGATTTTTGGCCGCCATGTTGGATGGCATCAGGCTGCGTATAGCGGGCGCGTTTAATGGTTAACTAGAAATACATGCATGCAGAATCCCTCGCCCATTCGAACCAAACAATTATACTCTCCAAAAGTTATTGTAACAGGAAGTACTGAGTCGATCATTGTAACCATGGTAACACGCAACACTGTATATTTCTTGTATTTTTTTGTACAAAAGGGTATAAAAATAGTGACAGTAAAAATATACATTGAAAAACAAATTCTTTGTCTTAGCCAATCATGAGGTTGCTAGTTACCAGTTTTTCCTCTGTGTCAACTCGCGCATGCGCACAACGAATAAAACCCCAACGTTCATTACATAGGAAACAGGGCGACTTTGAACTTCGCTATGCTGTCACATACCGGGTGTAAATATCCGAGCGCAATTAGTACCCTCGCACGGCTGGGGATAATTATTCCAAAATCAACAGGTACAGGGCATATTTCTGATAAGCCTTCATTTCTAAGATTTCTATATTCAACCATAGGTAGCCCAAGCATTGCTAAAACACGAAGTCCTAAGCTATGAGGATATTGAAGCGCTCATTGGTCAACGCCCTTATCCCGACTCACGAAAACCCGAAACGATATCATAGCGGGCTATTAATTATGGACAGTATTTTTCTGTAAGTACGAAAATAATGTAATATATTTTTGCAAATATTGTATTATAATCTTGATCTGCGTTGGCGCAGATATATTTGGCTCGTGCAGTAACGCGAGAAAATTACGTCATGCTGAATAATCCGCTATTTTGGGTGGCATTATCGTGGATTTTATCTAAGTGCCGAAAATGGCTGAAAAACTAAAAAAATGGCCGAAAATGGCTAAAAAGTAAAGGCTAAACCCTTGACATTTTTTCGACGAAAAGTTAAGGCTAACCCCTTTAGTTTTTGGCCATTTTCGGCCACGTTTTCAAAAACTCAGAAAGGGGCCGAAAATGGCTAAAAAGTAAAGGCTTAAACCCTTGACATTTTTTCGACGAAAAGTTAAGGCTAACCCCTTTACTTTTTGGCCATTTTCGGCCACTTTTTCAAAAACTCAAAAAATGGCCAAAAAGGCTGAAAAGTAAAGGCTAAACCCTTGACATTGTTTCGACGAAAAGTTAAGGCTAACCCCCTTACTTTTTGGCCATTTTCGGCTACTTTTTCAAAAACTCAGAAAATGGCCGAAAATGGCTAAAAAGTAAAGGCTAAACCCTTGACATTTTTTCGACGAAAAGTTAAGGCTAACCCCTTTACTTTTTGGCCATTTTCGGCCACGTTTTCAAAACCTCAAAAAATGGCCGAAAATGGCTAAAAAGTAAAGGTTAAACCCTTGACATTTTTTTGACGAAAAGTTAAGGCTAACCCCTTTACTTTTTGGCCACAGTTCTGCAGGAATGTATTTCTAGTTAGTCTAATGTTCACGGCGAAGTGTAGCATGTGTGCGAAGTCAGGATCGAGTCCTGCATCTGTCAAAGAGCCTTTAGCCTTTGACAGAGGTATATGAATTCGTTATAGCCTTCAAAACAAAGGATTAGCTATGATATAAAACCTTAGTCTTACACCACAAGATCTGGTGGTGTAGTGGTGAAGAGGACGCCCTTCCAAGTGCTCAGTGGATGGATCAGTGACTGAGGATGCGCAATCGTTCTGAACGCCTGTCTTCTGTACTCTTAGACGATGTCGAGCATGCTCTCGCTGTCCTTTGTGTGCTCCTACTTCCAAACATCCCTTCAACTGTGTGCCAAGAGGATGTAAGTTCTCCATTTGATACATCCCTTGAACTGTATGTGCATACCATGCCAAGAGGATGTAGGAGCAAAGAATTAGGAGACTGTTTCAATGTTCAATCATGGTACTATTTAAACGACAGTTCTTTCTGCTATGAATGTGGGACCATGCCAGATCGGTCGCGCATCCTCCGTATGTGAACATCCTTATGTTCCCGTAAGCCGTGCATTGATTTTCTTTTTATAAAATGTCAAGCCTTCGTTTGTACTTTCACATTAGCCTTTTTCTGTGCTCTTGCTCTCCTGTTGGATGCTATTGAGCCCTCTTCCTTGCTCTCGGTGTCCCCCTGGACGATGTTTGAGCATGCTCTCGCTGTCCTCCTGGACGATGTTTGAGCGTGCTCTCGCTGTCCTCCTGGACGATGTTTGACCGTGCTCAAAATCGTGCTCAAATTCCCGTTTGCACAAAATCTTGCCACCCCCATTCCACCCCACTGTCTCCATCTTTCCCTCCTTTTTTTACGTTTCTTAAATACATTTGCTTTTATTAAATTCATTTTTTAATTTTTTTATTTCGTTTACCCTATTTTAATTTCGATTTTTTCCTTTTTTTCTTCCTTTGTTTTTCTTCTTTTTTAATTTCTTTTTTTTACTATTTATTTTTCTTTTTTTTGTTCTTTTTTTTCTTTCTTTTTTTAAGGCTTTTTACTTTTTTATTTATTTTTCTTTTTTTTGTTCTTTTTTTTCTTTTTTTTTTAAGGCTTTTTACTTTTTTTTATTTTTTTTTACTTTTTTTTTTTTTAATATTTTTTTTTTTTACCTTTTTTTTTTTTTTACCTTTTTTTTTTATTTATTTATTTTTTTATTTATTTTTTTTTTACCTTTTTTTTAAAAAAAACAGTTACCTGGCTCGAACTGGTCAGTTTTTATCCTAAATACTTTACTTTTTAAAAAAGATTCTTTTTTTCCCAAGGAATACTTTTCCCACCAACATTTTATTTTTTCAACGGTGCTAACGTTGGTTCTATTATACGGCCAGATCACAAACCCACCCACGTCCCTGCGCCAAAAATACTTTTATAAGTCAAATCTTGCCCATTGGTTGTGGTGCGACAAAATATACCTTTGGGCATGCGCAAATCGAATTTTTCCAATTTCTGACCACTTTTTAAACATTTCCTCCCTTCTTTTCACCCCGTTTTCTAAAAAAAAAGCATTCCCCCTTTGAAAGAGTCCCACCCAAGGACCCAGCGCGGCACGTCCTGACCCTTCCCCCCTAGGCAAGCCAAACCGCTTTTTTGCTCCTTCCACACATCCTCTTGAACTGTATGTGCATACCATGCCAAAAGGGTGCAAGTGCTCCAGTTGGTACACCCCTTGAACTGTATGTGCATACCATGCCAAAAGGATGCAAGTGCTCCAGTTGGTATACCCCTTGAACTGTATGTGCATACCATGCCAAGAGGATGCAAGTGCTCCAGTTGGTACACCCCTTGAACTGTATGTGCATACCATGCCAAAAGGATGCAAGTGCTCCAGTTGGTACACCCCTTGAACTGTATGTGCATACCATGCCAAGAGGATGTAGAAGCAAAGAATTAGGAGACTAATTCTGTAATTCAATGTTCAATCATGGTACTATTTATATGACAGTTCTTTCCCTCATGAACGTGGGACATGTCAGATCGGGTGCGCATCCTCAGTATGTGAACATAAGGTCCCATAAGCCTACCGTCAAATTTTTTTTTATAAAAAGTCAAGCCTTCTTTTATACTAACATCATTAACCCTTATTCTGTGCTCTTGCTGTCCTCTTGGACGATGCTGAGCCTTCTTCTGTGCTCTCGCTGTCCTCTTGGACGATGTTGAGCCTAATTAGTCTGTGCTCTCGCTGTCCTGTTGGGCGATGTTGAGCATTCTTCTTTGCTCTCCCTGTCCACTTGGACGATGTTGAGCGTGCCCTTAAAAGTTTTGGTCGAAAAAAATGTTAAGGTCAGCCTTTACTTTTTGGCCATTTTTAAGGACTGCCATGAATGAGACATGCCTGTATATGTTGTATTCACATCAATTATTTTTCCAATAGGGTTGTTGGCTGGTTGTACAACTCTAAAGAAACGAAATAGAATATTTTATAAAACACTCTTCTTATAGTGTGGTTTTCTTTAATTAAGGGTTAGCCTTTACTTTTTGGTCATTTTTAGCCACTTTTTGAAAAACTATCCAAAAATAGCCAAAAAGTAAAGGGTAGCCTTAACTTTTGGTCGAAAAAATGTTAAGGGTTAGCCTTTACTTTTTGGCCACTTTTAGCAACTTTTTGAGTTTTTGAAAAACTAGCCAAAAACAGCCAAAAAGTAAAGGGGTTAGCCTTAACTTTTGGTCGCAAAAAGTTTAAGGGGTTAGCTTTACTTTTTGGCCATTTTAGCCACTTTTTTAACTCTTGGAAAACTAGCCAAAAAGTAAAGAGGTTAGCCTTAACTTTTGGTCAAAAAAATGTTAAGGGGGGTTAGCCTTTACTTTTTGGCCATTTTAGCCACTTTTAATTTTTGAAAAACTAGCCAAAAATAGCCAAAAAGTAAAGGGGTTAGCCTTAACTTTTGGTCGCAAAAATGTTAAGGGGTTAGCCTTTACTTTTTGGCCATTTTAGCCACTTTTTTAATTTTTGAAAAACTAGCCAAAAAGTAAAGGGGCTAGCCTTTACTTTTTGGCCATTTTTAGCCACTTTTTTAATTTTTGAAAAACTAGCCAAAAAGTAAAGGGGTTAGCCTTAACTTTTGGTCGCAAAAATGTTAAGGTCAGCCTATACTTTTTGGCCATTTTTAACGACTGCCATGAATGAGACATGCCTGTATGTTGTATTCACATCAATGATTTTTCCAATAGGTTGGCTGGTTGTACAACTCTAAAGAAACAAAATAGAATATTTTATAAAACACTCTTCTTATAGTGCAGTTTTCTGTAATTAAGGAGCTAGCCTTTACTTTTTGGCCATTTTTAGCCACTTTTTTAATTTTTGAAAAACTAGCCAAAAAGTAAAGGGGTTAGCCTTAACTTTTGGTCAAAAAAATGTTAAGGGGTTAGCCTTTACTTTTTGGCCATTTTTAGCAACTTTTGAGTTTTTGAAAAACTAGCCAAAAAGTAAAGGGGTTAGCCTTAACTTTTGGTCGCAAAAATGTTAAGGGGTTAGCCTTTACTTTTTGGCCATTTTAGCCACTTTTTTAATTTTTGAAAAACTAGCCAAAAAGTAAAGGGGTTAGCCTTAACTTTTGGTCAAAAAAATGTTAAGGGGTTAGCCTTTACTTTTTGGCCATTTTTAGCAACTTTTTGAGTTTTTGAAAAACTAGCCAAAAATAGCCAAAATGTAAAGGGGTTAGCCTTAACTTTTGGTCGCAAAAATGTTAAGGGGTTAGCCTTTACTTTTTGGCCATTTTAGCCACTTTTTTAATTTTTGAAAAACTAGCCAAAAAGTAAAGGGCTAGCCTTTACTTTTGGCCATTTTTAGCCACTTTTTTAATTTTTGAAAAACTAGCCAAAAAGTAAAGGGGTTAGCCTTAACTTTTGGTCAAAAAAATGTTAAGGGGTTAGCCTTTACTTTTTGGCCATTTTAACCCCTTTTTAAGCTTTTGAAAAACTAGCCAAAAATGGCCAAAAAGTAAAGGGTAGCCTTAACTTTTGGTCGCAAAAATGTTAAGGGGTTAGCCTTTACTTTTTGGCCATTTTAGCCACTTTTTTAATTTTTGAAAAACTAGCCAAAAAGTAAAGGGGCTAGCCTTTACTTTTTGGCCATTTTTAGCCACTTTTTTAATTTTTGAAAAACTAGCCAAAATGTAAAGGGTTAGCCTTAACTTTTGGTCAAAAAAATGTTAAGGGGTTAGCCTTTACTTTTTGGCCATTTTTAGCAACTTTTTGAGTTTTTGAAAAACTAGCCAAAAATAGCCAAAAAGTAAATGGGTTAGCCTTAACTTTTGGTCGCAAAAATGTTAAGGTCAGCCTATACTTTTTGGCCATTTTTAACAACTTTTTGAGTTTTTGAAAAACTAGCCAAAAATAGCCAAAATGTAAAGGGGTTAGCCTTAACTTTTGGTCGCAAAAATGTTAAGGGGTTAGCCTTTACTTTTTGGCCATTTTAGCCACTTTTTTAATTTTTGAAAAACTAGCCAAAAGTTAAGGAGCTAGCCTTTACTTTTGGCCATTTTAGCCACTTTTAATTTTTGAAAAACTAGCCAAAAAGTAAAGGGTTAGCCTGAACTTTTGGTCAAAAAAATGTTAAGGGTTAGCCTTTACCTTTTGGCCATTTTTAGCAACTTTTTGAGTTTTTGAAAAACTAGCCAAAAATAGCCAAAAAGTAAATGGGTTAGCCTTAACTTTTGGTCACAAAAATGTTAAGGTCAGCCTATACTTTTTGGCCATTTTTAACAACTGCCATGAATGAGACATGCCTGTATGTTGTATTCACATCAATGATTTTTCCAATAGGTTGGCTGGTTGTACCACTCTAAAGAAACAAAATAGAATATTTTATAAAACACTCTTCTTATAGTGCGGTTTTCTGTAATTAAGGGGTTAGCCTTTACTTTTTGGCCATTTTAGCCACTTTTTTAATTTTTGAAAAACTAGCCAAAAAGTAAAGGGGTTAGCCTTAACTTTTGGTCAAAAAAATGTTAAGGGGTTAGCCTTTACTTTTTGGCCATTTTTAGCAACTTTTGAGTTTTTGAAAAACTAGCCAAAAATAGCCAAAATGTAAAGGGGTTAGCCTTAACTTTTGGTCGCAAAAATGTTAAGGGGTTAGCCTTTACTTTTTGGCCATTTTAGCCACTTTTTTAATTTTTGAAAAACTAGCCAAAAAGTAAAGGGGCTAGCCTTTACTTTTTGGCCATTTTTAGCAACTTTTGAGTTTTGAAAAACTAGCCAAAAAGTAAAGGGGTTAGCCTTAACTTTTGGTCAAAAAAATGTTAAGGGGTTAGCCTTTACTTTTTGGCCATTTTAACCCCTTTTTAAGCTTTTGAAAAACTAGCCAAAAATGGCCAAAAAGTAAAGGGTAGCCTTAACTTTTGGTCGCAAAAATGTTAAGGGGTTAGCCTTTACTTTTTGGCCATTTTAGCCACTTTTTTAATTTTTGAAAAACTAGCCAAAAAGTAAAGGGGCTAGCCTTTACTTTTTGGCCATTTTTAGCCACTTTTTTAATTTTTGAAAAACTAGCCAAAATGTAAAGGGGTTAGCCTTAACTTTTGGTCAAAAAAATGTTAAGGGGTTAGCCTTTACTTTTTGGCCATTTTTAGCAACTTTTTGAGTTTTTGAAAAACTAGCCAAAAATAGCCAAAAAGTAAATGGGTTAGCCTTAACTTTTGGTCGCAAAAATGTTAAGGTCAGCCTATACTTTTTGGCCATTTTTAACAACTGCCATGAATGAGACATGCCTGTATGTTGTATTCACATCAATGATTTTTCCAATAGGTTGGCTGGTTGTACAACTCTAAAGAAACAAAATAGAATATTTTATAAAACACTCTTCTTATAGTGCGGTTTTCTGTAATTAAGGGGTTAGCCTTTACTTTTTGGTCATTTTAGCCACTTTTTTAATTTTTGAAAAACTAGCCAAAAAGTAAAGGGGTTAGCCTTAACTTTTGGTCAAAAAAATGTTAAGGGGTTAGCCTTTACTTTTTGGCCATTTTCAGCAACTTTTTGAGTTTTTGAAAAACTAGCCAAAAATAGCCAAAATGTAAAGGGGTTAGCCTTAACTTTTGGTCGCAAAAATGTTAAGGGGTTAGCCTTTACTTTTTGGCCATTTTAGCCACTTTTTTAATTTTTGAAAAACTAGCCAAAAAGTAAAGGGGCTAGCCTTTACTTTTTGGCCATTTTTAGCCACTTTTTTAATTTTTGAAAAACTAGCCAAAAAGTAAAGGGGTTAGCCTTAACTTTTGGTCAAAAAAATGTTAAGGGGTTAGCCTTTACTTTTTGGCCATTTTAACCCCTTTTTAAGCTTTTGAAAAACTAGCCAAAAATGGCCAAAAAGTAAAGGGTAGCCTTAACTTTTGGTCGCAAAAATGTTAAGGGGTTAGCCTTTACTTTTTGGCCATTTTAGCCACTTTTTTAATTTTTGAAAAACTAGCCAAAAAGTAAAGGGGCTAGCCTTTACTTTTTGGCCATTTTTAGCCACTTTTTTAATTTTTGAAAAACTAGCCAAAATGTAAAGGGTTAGCCTTAACTTTTGGTCAAAAAAATGTTAAGGGGTTAGCCTTTACTTTTTGGCCATTTTTAGCAACTTTTTGAGTTTTTGAAAAACTAGCCAAAAATAGCCAAAAAGTAAATGGGTTAGCCTTAACTTTTGGTCGCAAAAATGTTAAGGTCAGCCTATACTTTTTGGCCATTTTTAACAACTGCCATGAATGAGACATGCCTGTATGTTGTATTCACATCAATGATTTTTCCAATAGGTTGGCTGGTTGTACAACTCTAAAGAAACAAAATAGAATATTTTATAAAACACTCTTCTTATAGTGCGGTTTTCTGTAATTAAGGGGTTAGCCTTTACTTTTTGGTCATTTTAGCCACTTTTTTAATTTTTGAAAAACTAGCCAAAAAGTAAAGGGGTTAGCCTTAACTTTTGGTCAAAAAAATGTTAAGGGGTTAGCCTTTACTTTTTGGCCATTTTTAGCAACTTTTTGAGTTTTTGAAAAACTAGCCAAAAATAGCCAAAATGTAAAGGGGTTAGCCTTAACTTTTGGTCGCAAAAATGTTAAGGGGTTAGCCTTTACTTTTTGGCCATTTTAGCCACTTTTTTAATTTTTGAAAAACTAGCCAAAAAGTTAAGGAGCTAGCCTTTACTTTTTGGCCATTTTTAGCCACTTTTTTAATTTTTGAAAAACTAGCCAAAAAGTAAAGGGGTTAGCCTTAACTTTTGGTCAAAAAAATGTTAAGGGGTTAGCCTTTACTTTTTGGCCATTTTTAGCAACTTTTTGAGTTTTTGAAAAACTAGCCAAAAATAGCCAAAAAGTAAATGGGTTAGCCTTAACTTTTGGTCACAAAAATGTTAAGGTCAGCCTATACTTTTTGGCCATTTTTAACAACTGCCATGAATGAGACATGCCTGTATGTTGTATTCACATCAATGATTTTTCCAATAGGTTGGCTGGTTGTACAACTCTAAAGAAACAAAATAGAATATTTTATAAAACACTCTTCTTATAGTGCGGTTTTCTGTAATTAAGGGGTTAGCGTTTACTTTTTGGTCATTTTAGCCACTTTTTTAATTTTTGAAAAACTAGCCAAAAAGTAAAGGGGTTAGCCTTAACTTTTGGTCAAAAAAATGTTAAGGGGTTAGCCTTTACTTTTTGGCCATTTTTAGCAACTTTTTGAGTTTTTGAAAAACTAGCCAAAAATAGCCAAAATGTAAAGGGGTTAGCCTTAACTTTTGGTCGCAAAAATGTTAAGGGGTTAGCCTTTACTTTTTGGCCATTTTAGCCACTTTTTTAATTTTTGAAAAACTAGCCAAAAAGTAAAGGGGCTAGCCTTTACTTTTTGGCCATTTTTAGCCACTTTTTTAATTTTTGAAAAACTAGCCAAAATGTAAAGGGGTTAGCCTTAACTTTTGGTCAAAAAAATGTTAAGGGGTTAGCCTTTACTTTTTGGCCATTTTTAGCAACTTTTTGAGTTTTTGAAAAACTAGCCAAAAATAGCCAAAAAGTAAATGGGTTAAGCCTTAACTTTTGGTCGCAAAAATGTTAAGGTCAGCCTATACTTTTTGGCCATTTTTAACAACTGCCATGAATGAGACATGCCTGTATGTTGTATTCACATCAATGATTTTTCCAATAGGTTGGCTGGTTGTACAACTCTAAAGAAACAAAATAGAATATTTTATAAAACACTCTTCTTATAGTGCGGTTTTCTGTAATTAAGGGGTTAGCCTTTACTTTTTGGTCATTTTAGCCACTTTTTTAATTTTTGAAAAACTAGCCAAAAAGTAAAGGGGTTAGCCTTAACTTTTGGTCAAAAAAATGTTAAGGGGTTAGCCTTTACTTTTTGGCCATTTTTAGCAACTTTTTGAGTTTTTGAAAAACTAGCCAAAAATAGCCAAAATGTAAAGGGGTTAGCCTTAACTTTTAGTCGCAAAAATGTTAAGGGGTTAGCCTTTACTTTTTGGCCATTTTAGCCACTTTTTTAATTTTTGAAAAACTAGCCAAAAAGTTAAGGAGCTAGCCTTTACTTTTTGGCCATTTTCAGCCACTTTTTTAATTTTTGAAAAACTAGCCAAAAAGTAAAGGGGTTAGCCTTAACTTTTGGTCAAAAAAATGTTAAGGGGTTAGCCTTTACTTTTTGGCCATTTTTAGCAACTTTTTGAGTTTTTGAAAAACTAGCCAAAAATAGCCAAAATGTAAAGGGTTAGCCTTAACTTTTGGTCGCAAAAATGTTAAGGGGTTAGCCTTTACTTTTTGTCCATTTTAGCCACTTTTTTAATTTTTGAAAAACTAGCCAAAAAGTTAAGGAGCTAGCCTTTACTTTTTGGCCATTTTTAGCCACTTTTTTAATTTTTGAAAAACTAGCCAAAAAGTAAAGGGGTTAGCCTTAACTTTTGGTCAAAAAAATGTTAAGGGGTTAGCCTTTACTTTTTGGCCATTTTTAGCAACTTTTTGAGTTTTTGAAAAACTAGCCAAAAAGTAAAGGGGTTAGCCTTAACTTTTGGTCAAAAAAATGTTAAGGGGTTAGCCTTTACTTTTTGGCCATTTTAGCCACTTTTTTAATTTTTGAAAAACTAGCCAAAAGTAAAGGGGCTAGCCTTTACTTTTTGGCCATTTTTAGCCACTTTTTTAATTTTTGAAAAACTAGCCAAAATGTAAAGGGGTTAGCCTTAACTTTTTGGCCATTTTTAGCAACTTTTTGAGTTTTTGAAAAACTAGCCAAAAATAGCCAAAAAGTAAATGGGTTAGCCTTAACTTTTGGTCACAAAAATGTTAAGGTCAGCCTATACTTTTTGGCCATTTTTAACAACTGCCATGAATGAGACATGCCTGTATGTTGTATTCACATCAATGATTTTTCCAATAGGTTGGCTGGTTGTACAACTCTAAAGAAACAAAATAGAATATTTTATAAAACACTCTTCTTATAGTGCGGTTTTCTGTAATTAAGGGGTTAGCCTTTACTTTTTGGCCATATTTAAACAAGAAAAATCAAGCCGAAGTGACATCGAACAACTACGATTGGCCAACCTATCCTATCAGGTGATTTTACCCACCAGTCAGAGTTGCCATTCCGGTGCTAATTTATACAACTCAAATATAAACATGAATGCAGGCAGATTGTTTATACTAACTGCCAATTAGAAATGACAATCGTAGAAAGCTAGATCAAGCCGCACAGGCGAAAAGCTGGTCGCAAGTGGAGATTCAATGACAGTTTTGTTCGGTTGTTCCTGATCGTGCTAGGCCTTGCACCCGAAGGGCAGAGCTTGGCAGCTTGCCATGCAGAATTGAGCTGCAGGCTTGCCTATTTTGCATGACCAACCAGAAAAATCAAGCCGAAGTGACATTGAACCACTACGAATGGCCAACCTATCCCCTCGTGTGATTTTACCCACCAGTCAGAGTTGCCATTCTGGTGCTAATTTATACAACTCAAATATAAACATGAATGCAGGCAGATTTTTTATACTAACTGCCTATTAGAAATGACAATTGTAGAAAGCAAGATCAAGCCACACAGGCGAAAAGCTGGTCGCAAGTAGAGATTCAATGAAAGTTTTGCTCGGTTATTCCTGATCGTGCTAGGCCTTGCACCCGAAGGGCAGAGCTTGCCATGCAGAACTGAGCTGCAGACTTGCCTATTTTGCACGACCAACCAGAAAAATCAAGTCGAAGTGACATCGAACCACTACGAAAGGCCAACCTATCCCATCGTGTGATTTTACCCACCAGTCAGAGTTGCCATTCTGGTGCTAATTTATACAACTCAATTAAAAATATGAATGCAGGTAGATTTTTTATACTAACTGCCAATTAGAAATGACAATCGTAGAAAGCTAGATCAAGCCATACAGGCGAAAAGCTGGTCGCAAGTGGAGATTCAATGACAGTTTTGCTCGGTTATTCCTGATCGTGCTAGGCCTTGCACCCGAAGGGCAGAGCTTGGCATGCAGAATTGAGCTGCAGACTTGCTTATTTTGCACGACCAACCAGAAAAATCAAGCCGAAGTGACATCGAACAACTACGAATGGCCAACCTATCCCCTCATGTGATTTTACCCACCAGTCACAGTTGCCATTCTGGTGCTAATTTATACAACTCGAATATAAATATGAATACAGGCAGATTTTTTATACTAACTGCCAATTAAAAATGACAATCGTAGAAAGCTAGATCAAGCCACACAGACGAAAAGCTGGTCACAAGTGGAGATTCAATGACAGTTTTGCTCGGTTATTCCTGATCGTGCTAGGCCTTGCACCCGAAGGGCAGAGCTTGCCATGCAGAATTGAGCTGCAGACTTGCTTATTTTGCACGACCAACCAGAAAAATCAAGCCGAAGTGACATCGAACAACTACAAATGGCCAACCTATCCCCTCATGTGATTTTACCCACCAGTCACAGTTGCCATTCTGGTGCTAATTTATACAACTCAAATATAAATATGAATACAGGCAGATTTTTTATACTAACTGCCAATTAGAAATGACAATCGTAGAAAGCTAGATCAAGCCACACAGGCGAAAAGCTGGTCACAAGTGGAGATTCAATGACAGTTTTGCTCGGTTATTCCTGATCGTGCTAGGCCTTGCACCCGAAGGGCAGAGCTTGCCATGCAGAATTGAGCTGCAGGCTTGCCTATTTTGCACGACCAACCAGAAATATCAAGCGGAAGTGACATCGAACAACTACGAATGGCCAACCTATCCCCTCGTGTGATTTTACCCACCAGTCAGAGTTGCCATTCTGGTGCTAATTTATACAACTCAAATATAAATATGAATGCAGGCAGATTTTTTATACTAACTGCCAATTAGAAATGACAATCGTTTCTGCAGTGACTTGGAAAAGTGAATGACAGTATGGCTCTTTAACAAGGCTAATTTGCTAGGGCAGGCAGTTGTTTTACGCTCACTGCCAACTTTATCTAATAACAATTATCTATTAAAATATCAAAGCCCACGTTTCAAATATTTCTACTCAAATGCCCTAGTCGAACCAATGGCTTTCCCTGGTAAATTAGCTCATGCAAATTTTTATAGATGGAAAACAATGCTATTATACTGTACCTATCAAGGGCGTCAATCCATCCCAAAAATTTTTTTGAATTTTGGTACACTGAAACGGCATTTCCAACGTTTTGGAGGCACTTTTAAAGATTATATCGATTAGCAAAACGAATTATTGTCTCATTCAGCGCAGTTTGCCAGTTAGAACAGGAAGTGAATACGACCAATAGTGCCTTTATGTAAATGTTTATAAAATTACTGCACAAATTTGAATTCAATTTGAATATTGTTTTACTATTTACATTTTATTAATTTATTTACATAACATATGCGATGTCAGTATTTGCTCCCAGCGGTTACATAAAGGTCATGTACGTCATGACTGAAGACTTATTATGGCTTTTGGTTCATTTTGTTCTCTGTCTTTAGATGTTGCCGTTTACCTTTATACCTCTAAGCGTGTTGATTTTGCTTCATGTTTACACGCGTTACTGGTCGTTAGGCATTCATTTTCTTCACTTTTAGATAAACAGCTTTCAAGAAAAGCAGCACTTAAATGTTCCAGGACGTGTTATTGTTCGAACTTTTTCAACGAACATACTCAAATGCTCTTTTATTTTCATCTAAATGAAATTTCCCCACAAAATCTTACCGGTCTGGAAAAAGTGTATTCTGTCTTCGTTCGAACCACAATTGAGGATGAATAGCATATTAGCCACTAGGTATTAGGTTTTTAGATTACCAAGAAACAAAATTTCATTAAACATGTTAAAAAGTGGGGGGGATAATTAGATATTCGTCCCCCCCACTCCAAAAACTGGGGGGGACGCATCCCCCCCATCCCCCCCAGGATTGACGCCCTTGGTACCTATAATATTAACCCATTAGCTGACAATGCACCCTAGCACCTAGATGTTTTAGTATTGGTACTGCCAGTTAATGGGTTATAGCACAAGGAATATTCTAACCTGACAAAATCTCCTTTCTTCGTCATAGATTGCTTCACAATTAATTCCAAGGAAACGTCTATTATACTTCTTGCATTGTATCCAAACTGAAGTTGTATATGGCATCAATGTATGGCATCCATGCTGAACATGTATCCTAATAAAAAGCAAAATAATTTATAACAAGTTTTAATACTTCATTCAAGTTTAGCTCTAAAAGATTTATTCCGATTGAGAGAATTTGGTGAGGGGGTAAATTAACCATTTAATTAACCCATTTTTGAAAAACTAGCCAAAAAGTAAAGGGGTTAGCCTTAACTTTTGGTCAAAAAAATGTTAAGGGGTTAGCCTTTATTTTTTGGCCATTTTTAGCAACTTTTTGAGTTTTTGAAAAACTAGCCAAAAATAGCCAAAATGTAAAGGGGTTAGCCTTAACTTTTGGTCGCAAAAATGTTAAGGGGTTAGCCTTTACTTTTTGGCCATTTTAGCCACTTTTTTAATTTTTGAAAAACTAGCCAAAAAGTTAAGGAGCTAGCCTTTACTTTTTGGCCATTTTTAGCCACTTTTTTAATTTTTGAAAAACTAGCCAAAAAGTAAAGGGGTTAGCCTTAACTTTTGGTCAAAAAAATGTTAAGGGGTTAGCCTTTACTTTTTGGCCATTTTAACCCCTTTTTAAGCTTTTGAAAAACTAGCCAAAAATGGCCAAAAAGTAAAGGGTAGCCATGGTCTCATGCAAATTTTTATAGACGGGAAACAATGCTATTATACTGTACATACCTATAATATTAACCCATTAGCTGACAATGCACCCTAGCACCTAGATGTTTTAGTATTGGTACTGCCAGTTAATGGGTTATAGCACAAGGAATATTCTAACCTGACAAAATCTCCTTTCTTCGTCATAGATTGCTTCACAATTAATTCCAAGGAAATGTCTATTATACTTCTTGCATTGTATCCAAACTGAAGTTGTATATGGCATCAATGTATGGCATCCATGCTGAACATGTATCCTAATAAAAAGCAAAATAATTTATAACAAGTTTTAATACTTCATTCAAGTTTAGCTCTAAAAGATTTATTCCGATTGAGAGAATTTGGTGAGGGGGTAAATTAACCATTTAATTAACCCATTGTCATTGGGCTGTAATGCGCCCAAATGCGCCTACTTTCTTATTGTATATGGCATCAATGTACAGTATAGCATCCATGCTGAACAATTGTATTCTAATTAATAGCAACAGAATAACAAGTTTTAATGCTTAATCTCAAGGGAACAATTCACCAGTGTCTATACTCGAGAGATGAAAGGCATACACTTGTAGAGCTTCTCCCATTGGGATATTTTAGTAATCAATTAATTGCTGTCAACAATCGATTAATCATATTGAATAAATTAAATCATCACATGTTGCTGACCTGTCCGCCAACTTGTTGGCAGGAATTATTCAAAATGGCTAGTGGTGGGCGATACCACTACTAAAGTATCAATACTTTCGATATTCACAATTCAAAAGATGGTATCGACATTTTTTTAAAATATCGATGTTTTCGACACTTGTCATGTGACCGATTTATGTTTGTTTGGTTCTTTGCCAAACGAGCATTACATGCAGTAACAGCTTTTCACAGCGTTTTTTTTTTCCAGGTTTTTCTTTTTCATGCCGGAAAATGGCAGAAATGTTATTAAAATTAAATATAAAGACTATTAATCGTTGTGGTACGAACATATTTAACTAGTGTATGAAGTACTTTGTCTACTGACCAGTATCGGTATCGAAAAAAAGTATCGAAACAGTGGTATCGATAAAAAAGTACTCGGTATCGTATCGAAATCGATATTCGCAGTATCGCCCACCACTAAAAATGGTAATAATCTTTCTTTTGTGCTGAATTTTCTTCTCCTGATGCCACTTTGGAAAGTGGCAGCACCAGTGCAATATGGGAAATATAAGTCGGATGCAACGCAGACTGGGTTTCCGTATAGAAAATTAACTGCGACAAGTGGGCAAGTAGTTGGCACTTGGACCGAGACATCGCCCATGTTGCCTACAACATGTTCCCATATGTAGCCGACCTGTCCCCGACTACAGTCGGCGACAGGTCGGCGGCAGGTCGCCGTCATGTGGAACCAGGCTTTTAATACGTCAATTTAAACACCTTTATAGTTTATACTATAAAAGTTTTAAAACTTAACCCTGTTTACTCAATTACTACCATTGAAAGAAGAAATAAAATAAGTTTGAAGAAGCATAGAGCTAGAATTCGCCTCGACATTTCATGTATATTTTGACTGGCACGACACAGAGGTGTCAGAGGTCAACAGTACACTGTAGTCACTGTTGACAACACAGAACTGACAGTCTTGACAGAAGTAGCCTAAAACCGTGGCTTTACGCGAGTTACAACGATTAAAAACAAAACATAAAACTGTACTTACCGAACATTCTCAATTTCTGGTAACAAGAAAAGTCGTTTACAATCCCTTTACTTGTATAAAACCTTGAATTTGAGTAAATTGATACAATTAGTTCTTCTCACAACAACATTAATGCCCAGTGCTTCCACTTTCCAAAATAATATTTCCTTTTTTGTCCTAAATTTGATCGAAATGTCGGTTATATAACTCCATGACACGCAATCACGAATATTTCTCTTTGATCTTGACCCCAATCCCGACCCAATCCCTATTCCCTAACCCTATTTCGTGCGTGTCATGGAATTGTAACCGAAATGTCCTTCAAAAAGTATTGAAATTCCCTTCAAAAAGCTTGGTGAAATCATGGATTATAAAAACGCACCATTGTGCGATGCATCGCACAAATTAACATACCATGAATTACAGTGATTGTAGTGTGGTTGTCATGTGCGATTGTGCGCTGCATCGCACAAATTAGCATACCATGACTTACAGTGATTGTAGTGTGGTTGTGGATCAGGGGATTTATTGGAGGGGAAGGGGGCACTTATTGGAGAGGGAGGCAGCTAAATAGAGAGGACCTTATTGAAGAGAGGGGGCACTCCAGCACTTAATGCAGAGGGGGGTAAATGGAGAGAGGGGGCTTATTCAAGAGGAGGTGCTAAATGGAGTGGGTAGAGGGCTTAATAGAGAGGTAGGGGGTTTAATAAGTTTGTATCACTAAAAGGGGAGGGGACTTATTTGAGAGGGGGCTTAATAAAAGAGGATTTACATGTATACTTTGTAAGGCCAATGAGTTCATTGACCTTTTTATTTCATTTATACAAAGTCATGTTTCTACAACAAAAGAAATATTTGCACATTCAAATGAATCCTTGACACAAAATAGTCCAATTGGTTAATATTATTCTAATTAAATATAAGATATTATGCTAATTATATGTTCGCTCATAATGTCATACAATGTATTTATGTCTCTGGAAGAAATATGAGTGGCATATCCACATCAATTAGTCCATGAATATCTCTATTTACATTGAAAAATGAATCTGGAGGTGGGGGAGGACCACATCCACCAACCTGTCCATGGCAATTGCCATATATGCAAAAGAACCTAGTGTCAACCTTATAGTGTAGCCTTCCATTTTCATAGGACACAATCTCGACTCCCTCCTTGAACGACGACACAGGCGTCTGTGGATAGATCTTCCAGCCAGGCGGGTAATCAAACCCAGGCAGTGGTACTTCATCCAAGGTGACAAACTTCAGAGTATCTCGTAATTGTTCAACAGTTGATGAAGGCAGGACTCTTTTACTGAATGAAATGAGGAAATAAATTCTGATGCCCTGTTCAGAAATTGAGCTATGGGAAAAAGAAGGACCATGTATATGACGGCCAACAAAATTTTGCTCTACCAAGCCTTCCAAAGGCCTTTTTGCTGTCAACTTTAGTTCAATGGTATTATTTCTGCTTTCCAACCATTTTTCAACTTTTGATACAACATTGGCTTTGGTTTCTTTGGTTTCAGCCATACTTTTTTTCTAAATCAATAATTAGTAATAATACATATGTTTAGCTTATTGAGGATTCCCAGCAGCGCCAGTATTTTAGTGTGCAGTATGTATTGCAGTACTAGCTTTGTACAGTATTAATTGGAAAGTTAATGCAGGATTAAATGTGAAAGTGTGCAGTACAGAAAATGTGAAATTTTCAATTTCAATTTTGTATTAGAAGTTCTGTAGCATTACAAATTAAAGCACAGGCAATAAATGTTGAACAATCACTTACAGTTGTTACAGGTCGGCAGACGTTTAATAGACCTTGTCGTTTGAAAATCGTTTGACTATTTTGATATTTGTTGGTCATAGAATGCCGTGGTCATGACACAGAATCACTGTGACAGAATGATGGCCAAGTGCTTCCACTTTCCAAAATGAATATTGCCTTTTTTTGTCCTAATTTGATCAAAATGTCCTTCAAAAAGTATTGAAATTTCCTTTAAAAAGTTTGGTGAAATTAATCATGGATTATAAAAACACCATTGTGCGATGCATCGCACAAATTAACATACCATGACTTACAGTGATTGTAGTGAGGTCACCATGTGCGGTTGTGCGATGCATCGCACAAATTAACATACCATGACTTACAGTGATTGTAGTGTGGTTGTCATGTGCGGTTGTGCGATGCATCACACAAATTAGCATACCATGACTTACAGTAATTGTAGTGTGGTTGTCATGTGCGGTTGTGCGATGCATCGCACAAGTTAGCAAACCACGACTTACAGTGATTGTAGTGAGGTCATCATGTGCGGTTGTGCGATGCATCGCACAAATTAGCATACCACGACTTACAGTGATTGTAGTGTGGTTGTCATGTGCGGTTGTGCGATGCATAGCACAAATTAGCATACCATGACTTACAGTGATTGTAGTGTGGTTGTCATGTGCGGTTGTGCGATGCATAGCACAAATTAGCATACCATGACTTACAGGATTGTAGTGTGGTTGTCATGTGCGGTTGTGGAACATATTGCGTTACTGTGTTATTTTGCATCTTACACATCTGCTTAAATTATCCTCTTTTTAACCTGCGCAGACAAAGTATTTTTCGCCTCAGAGCTGCAAAACGTTAAGGGGTTAGCCTTTACTTTTTGGCCATTTTGAGCAACTTTTAGAGTTTTTTTCAAAGCCACTTTTTCAGCCACTTTGAGCCACATTTTGGGCCACTTTTTGACTATTATGAAGACCGAATCGTGCACGATTTTTCAACAAGAACATCAAATATCAGCGCGTCATTGTTTTCGGTAAACTCTAGTTCTTAGTCACCATTTCTCATGTATTTGATCGCCATGAATTAAAACTTTCTCATTACTATACTATGGTCTAGATTACTATAAATATACACAGTATACGGAGATTACATACTTCAGGTTGAAATTAAAACTTTACTGAAACAGATTAGAAAGTGCATTTGAAAAGGCGCCTTTTTCAAACAGCACTTTCCTACCTCGGTGAAATTTTAATGTGCGATATATTGGAGACTTGGAGTATACCTAAATTACCGTCTTAATCTTATACCGATCAGCTACCTGCTGGTTTAAACTATCAATGCTTTTTAATCAAAGTACAGTTTGATCAAGATATGTGAATTTTGAGGTTTTTCAAAGACTTTGACCAACGCCAAAGTCTACTTAATCGAAAGTATAATCTCGTCAAAGTTTTGATTAAGCGAGATCCATTTTTTTAGTTTGATCAAAGAATTGATAGTGTAAACCAGCCATAAGTCATATACTATAACTAATTATGTACATGCAAGAGATTCAATATCCCTCAGGTTAAATTTAAATTGAATGTTCTAGTTAATGATAGTATATATATACTTAACATAATGTTTCATACATTTGAATACAATATTTAAATTGTCATTCTGGAGGTTCGAGGTCCATCTTGAATTCTCGAAGGCTTGAACGGCGATCTTCTCCAAATATTATGTTCTTAAAACTGGTCCATCTTTCAGTTCTGGATGTTTTATCTAGAAGAAAAATAGGGCAAGATGTTAATTAAACGTTCAAACATTTATGTGACATTTAAATTACCAAATTCAGTGAATGCCGTTTTAATATATCAAGCCTGATTTTTCTGCAACTTCTGGACTGCATAATCATCTATAAGAGAATTGATAAGAACAGTTTCAATCAGATTTGAATGTTGAAATTAGGAGGGCTTACTCTTAGCTTTCTATTGTAAGTGAATACACCAGACACAAGTTTTTGTGCTTTTATTGGTTAATTTATACATTTTATCTATTACATTTCAAATTTAAAAATATGTTTTAAAATAGCGGCGAAGTATAGACATTCACCGGACCTTTAAGTAAAGACACCAGACAACAGATTTTTACTTTTATTGGAGCTATTACATATTGAACTATAGCTATAAGGATATCGACTAACGTCTTCTTGAGAATCTTCCAAGCTTGATTTTGATTTGAAAATGTTGCACCTGCAACTCTTTTAAATTAGTAACCCAAGTTTACTAACAATTTTTCTATATATTTCAAGTTTACATGCATTGAAATATCTTCTTGCATGAACTTGAACTCGTCTACGGTCTTTAGCTTCGTGTTTTAACTGAATATTTCTTCATTGACCTGGTTCGATTATCTGAAAGAAAAACGTCTGGAAATGGTTTAGTTAAAGAAAAAATTCGAAACCCACTGCATGCAGAAAGGGGAATTTCTATATGGTAAAGAAATAGAACACCAAGCTATTGTTTGTCTACTTTTATTTATCTAAATAAATAATTCTATATTACAAGCGAAATTAAATAAAAAATAATCAATAACAATCGAAATTTCGAATGGTAACTTCCGTGATGAAACGGACATAAAAACAGACAACAATTTTTTCATAATTTTATTTATTCGAGAAACAGATCTCTATATTACATTATTTTGAAATATTAGATAACTAAGTTCTTCTTTAACTTCAGAACGTCGACTTGACATCATATAGAATTCGTGTTTTGTGAATTCGTGCATGCTTGTGTTATTTAATTATTTTTACAAGTGTGATTATAAAATCTTCTGAAGTTTTTGCATCTTGAATTCTTCTGTTGTGCTTGAAAAGGTCTTCTTTTCTAAGACCTGAAAGAGAACTTACGGCGAAAATAGTTAGTAAAAAGACAAACCATTTATGTGAGGAATTTCCCAAATTCTATATCGCTTCAATTTGATAGGAAATTCGCCACATTCTTATAAACTTAATTCTAATTATAAGGAAGGAAACAACACGGACAAAACTATAGCTCTTTTATTCGATTATCTTTTTCTATATTATATACAAGTCAAAGTTATTGTACAATTTTATCGAAAAAAATCACCAGAGAGTTTTTACGCTTTTATTTATTCAAAAAATATTACAATAATTGAGATTAAGCTAAAATATAATCTTCAAACTTCGTTCTCGATGGAACATGCATGAATCTCCTGGATTTCATGAATGCAAAATCATAAGTTTATTTAAAAGTTATTTACAAGTTTAACAAAGTTCTTTTGAAATTATATCTTGAAAGCCTCAATATCACTTGAGATCTTGAAATGAGATCCTGAAAGAGAACTAAAGAATTTCTGGAAAGTATTAGTTCAAGAATGTGATATTTAATGTGGAAAGTTTCCCAAACTTCGAAACTGATTGGAGAAACTTGCCACACCCCATAATTCCCATGTTCGAGAAGAAATTAAAGCACTACACAAACAGTTTTTCGCTTTTATTTTTTTAGCAAAACATTTACCTATTTACATGGTATATTATAGGAGAGACATGCATGTACAGACTGCAGTACAAGGTTAAAAACACTTCGTTAATTAACTGATCAAAGTTATGTATGAGATGGGTAAAACAAACAAACACACGACAATGTTTTTTAGTTTTATTTATTCAATAATTATCTATTACACTGAAGATGAGAAAGACGTTTTATGACATCTCACTCCTGGAGGTCTTCTTCGTTGTTGAATTCTACCATAGAATTTATAATTATACCAATATGACTAATATTTCAAATTTATTAGCTACAACTCAGCGCATATGTATATTTTGATATAAAGTAAAAAACATGACTGAAATTATGTCAAATTTATGTGTTGTGACTTGCTCTTTTTTGAGCTAAATTTACGCACATATAAATTATTTTGGATTCATTAAAAGGAAAATTTAATGACAATTATGATAATGACGATATGTCAAATTTTCAGTAAAATTTGAACACGTGTCGCTTGCTATATGCCTTTACGTTCAGCAGACATGAATGTCATGTATATTTAATTTTGGATACACTAATGAGACATAAATTTGAGACATAAATTTGACAAATATGATGTCAAATTTCTAAATCGCTTGCATGTGCTCTGTTTTGGAGCTAGCTGATTTAAAGTAATCTGAATTTTGGATTATCTGAAAGAAAAATTTGACAAACATGATGTCAAATTTTAATGCTGCATGTGTGTAATCCTTTTTGGTTAGATTATGTGCACTTACTTATGCATCTAATTTTATTGAAAGGAAATATTTGACAAATATGATGTCAAATTAATTTTCTAATGTTGCATGCATGCGCTCTTTTTTCGAGCCAAATGTAGGCTATGTATATATCTATAATTTTGGATTCAAGAAAAAATCGACAAATATGTCAATCTTGCAATGTTGCATGCATGCATATCATGATGTAGTCTTTAGTTATATTATGTGCACTCGTGCATGAAATTTTATTGAAAGAAAAAATTTGACAAATATGATGTCAAATTTTCTATGACGTTGTATGTGCTCATTTTTCGAGCCGAATGTATGTATATCTAATTTGGGATTATTTGGAAGAAATATTCGACAACATGCATAGGTCATGTTAAATTTCTAAATGTTACATGTGCTATAATTTTTAGTGAAATGCATATGGAATTATATATAGAATTATGTGCTAAATAATATTAAACTACGATACATCTTACAATCTTCCAAGCCACATACATGTATCCCTAAAGGGCTACCCCTCCCATCATTATTTCTTAAACTTAAATTAATTTGCTATATATATATGTATATTTCATTTAAATTATCCACGGGGCATCCACATGCATTATCCCTAAATTCAAGCTACGCTTTTCTTATGCATTATACTTTACATTTTATAGGATAGAGAATCTGCATGATATGATCCATAATCCGCGATTTATATCTACCAATATCGATCTAACCTAGTAAATATATCCGCAGGGTTACCCCCCATTATCCGCAAATTTTAGCTGCGATTTTCATATTTTACATTTTATATGATAGAAAGTCCGATATGATCCAAAATCCGCAATTTATATGTCCGAATGTTCCTCACCTAATGTATATATCCGCAGGGCCAAACCCCCATAAATTTATTAAAATTTAACCCATGCATTACAGTATAAAGAAATGTTTACACACAAGGCCGAAACAGTTAGACCGAATATTGTTGCACCGAATATTTTAGTGTGTGTAATCCTACTGCTCTAACCTCACGACGTCTTCTTTCTTGTGATCGACGGAGGCAATATGTCACTATAGTAATTATCACTTTAAAGGATACGCTGGAATTTTGCCTCATCCTATCCGCATCTATAACTGCGTCGGTTGTTCTGTCAGGCGGCGGCTGCGTCGTACTTCTATAGCTGCATGATGTCCATTGTTCAGGAGCTGTACATAAATCCAATCCAATATGATGACATAAATCCAATAATCCAAGAATATCTGGCGATTGTCCTCATTTGTGCATCTCATCTGATGTGATCCCTTTTTCTGGGCGGTGTCCATCTGGGGGCAGTCTTGGCTGTACGGTCCATTCTGAAAACATACCCATTGCCCAAGCCATCGGATAAGGCCGTGTTTGATTTCTAGCACCACACCGGACATTTTGGCTCTTCGTCTCCTTCTACAGCTCTGGATTTGAGATCTTTGGCGCTCACGATAAGAGCAGTGGAACTGTCTGGGATCCTTTTGTTCGGCTGTTTATGCTGCCTTGATCTCCTCTCGCGTGCTTCAGCGATGTTTCTGCGTCGGCCCTCCAAGGTCGCTTGTTTTGTCAGAGTACGCCAGTAAGTCCGGTTCAATGCGACACAGACGTAATAATCCAGTTAAGACAACAGTTCAGAGCGTGTTTGACAATATTATATCATTGGGTATGTTGGTGATCATTTTTAAACCTGAAAGAGATATAGCAAAAGAATTAAGGACTAATTATAATCGTATAATAAACAATTATTGAATGAGGTCGAGTAGGATATATGAGGAATTATTAAGGCCGAAGTTTGTGTTATCTGCCGAATATATGACGATTTCACCGACAGCTCTTAGCCAATCAAAACTCAAATAGTTATAGATTTATATCCCTTTGTCAATCAAGATATATGCAGGTGTGGAAACTCAGCAAAGTCTTTGTTCTATCTTTTTTTTCATGTTTATGCAAACTTGTGCACGGTGAAGACAATGATTTTTTTTACATAATGAAGCAATCATCAAATAACATCGCCTCGCCGAATCACTCAAACGTACTGTTGAAATATGCTAATAAGCAAAATCTCAAAAGATTCGTGCACGGTAAATTCGTCTCAATATAAAATCATAGCTCATTATAGACGTGTTGAAGTTTGCCGAGTTTTCAGACCATTTCTTGATTGACCGATGGATATTCAGGATATCCTAACATTTTTGCAAATTTTCAAAAATATTAATTAAACGAATTAATTACACTAAGACATTCAGAGAACCTCGGAACAACTTTATAGCGATTTACTTCAGTAACAAACCAACAACTTGTAGAATAATTTAAAGGATTAGTGCCCCAGCAGGGTATTACAGGCTCAAATTCCTGTTGGCGGCCATTTTATGGGCTGAGCCTGAGTATATCGGGCAAAGTCTTTTTTGTAATCCGTCATAAATTTAAACCATCCTTTGGTAATTCTTGCTACCTTTTCGGATATTTATTAGAAATGTACCAAACAAAGTATTTTTATCGTTATTTGCCCATATTCGCGGTTTTAAAAACGTATGCCGTTAACTGATTTGAATTTTGCTATTGTTATTGCCCTATACTATTAATATAGGCTATAACTCGGTGAAAATAAGCCCAAACTTAATTAAGTCTGTTTTGTATTTTTATTATCTACGTCTCAAGATGGTTCTGAAGATGAATAACAGAACATCAAGAATGCAAACTTACCCCAAGGTCACGTGTAAACACGTACGCTTGCCACTTCACTCTTCAGACAAGATTTTGGGAGCGAATTTCTACCTAAAATTCAACAAAAGGCAACAGTTAGTTAAGAGTTTAGCAAACAAAATTTACCACAAACTACATAGGACACCGAGTGGCAAAGCCAAAACTGACCAAAAGCGGTTCAAACCAGCTCCCATCAAGCTCGGGGCATTTTCAACTAGTTTCTTATCGCCCGAATAAATATAGAACTTTAAAATTTATAAACATATAATAGCGAGATAAATACAATACCTGACAGCTACATAGAAGCCATGAAGAAAGCAAATTTACTTTAGTTGTCCTTGCTTTCAAAGTTGAGAAATTTCGTTCGTGTTCCCGTCGTAATTTAGCGGTTGAATCCACTCGTCTGAAAGTCCAGGAAGAATTGTGAAGCACGTTGTGGTAAATGCATTAAATTTGAATTTGCCTCGCACGTGGGTACAAAATCCTGCACTCCCATTGGTTATAGAAATAAGCGGTCCTGATTGGCTGTGATGCAAATAGGAAGACTTCGATTGGCTGGAATCGGTCACGTCAGTTGATTGGTTAACATCTGGTTTGAAAATAGCATGGCATTGGGATTGTTGGAGATCATTTTCAACCTAAAATAGATATAGCAAGAAAATTAATGAAATCATAGTTTGCTATATATATCACGACTTAAGTCCAACTCGTGACTCCTAGCAACACTTAAGCATTGTAGTATGTGAGCATTTTCCCCAACTGACACAGAAATAACTTTCTAAAGATCTAGAGGACATCAAGAATAATGTAAACTTACCCCACGGTCATGTGTGTATAAACAAGCTTGCCACTTCAGATGAGATTTTGGAGCGAATTTCTACCTAAATTTCGACAACAACCAACGGTTAGTTAACGGTTTCAGAAAACAAAAGTGCATGTGAATGCAATTTGTCAAAAATACACAGGAAACGTTAAATACTTAAACCCAAAGCCAAATAAAAGCGGTTGAAACCAGGTTCCGTCAAGCTCGGGAAAGATTCAATTTTGGCGAGTTTCCGATGAGGTTATCGCTCGAATCGAGTATATATAGAACCGGTTACAGTTTATAAACATAATAGCGAGATAAATACAATACCTGACAACTACATAGAAGCCATGAAGAAAGCAATTATACTTTGCTTTCAAAGTTAAGAAATTTTCATCCACTCATCTGAAAGTCCAGGACAAACCGTTGGTGGGCAACGTTTCATTCAGGAGCTGTCGGAACATTTCATTCAGGAGCCGGGAAATTTGAATTTGCCTTGCATGTGGGTACAAACGTCTGCACTGCCATTGATCATTTTCAACCTGAAACGAGATTACACATATATTAAACGGGCCAAGTTCTGTCATTTTTTTAAGTTAAAGTTACAAAGTTTGAAGCATACAAGTTCAAATATCTAGTATGTACCGATATGTACTTCTACTGTAGGGAACTATGATTCATAAATTCCAATTCGTCTGAAATTTACTGATTTGTAACTTTACCATATTAGAACAACTTAATAACTATAAACCTATTCACAATTTAGAACGAAAATACTGAAACGATATTGCTAGAAAAACGTTAAGGTGTAGCTGGTTTTATAAAGTATATACACCACAAAATATAGCACAAGTTTATTGTATGCAAGCCTAGTTCAACACCGACGACGTTTAGTGGGAACAAAAATTGCTTTCAATTCACCGAATATACACTTTAAGTATATACTATATATAGTCTCATTTTGTACGTAGTTTAAAGCGACATTCAAAGCCAGACGCGTTTGAACACTCTTTTACATAAAAAAAATTTAAAATGCCGCTCACACAAGCACGATATGAACAACTGAACGTGCTTAAATTAACCAAATAGTTGAAGTTACTAAGTAAGTTTTAAGTAGAACCTTTTGTACATAGTTTAAATGGAGACTCGAAGCCAGAATCCCGCAAATAATCCCGACATATTTGAACATAGGTAATACTATACAAGTCTAAAAGGCGACGAAATATTTGTTCAAGGACAAGTTTTAGCGATAGACAAGTCGAACTCGAGGCGGCCGAACCTGGGTGTGTCGCCATTGAAATTCGGCATTCGAGAAATATTTTAGTTTAAAACGACGATAAATATGATACTTATGATTAATACAGGCATAGAAACTCGTTCAACTCACCAAATATCCAAAAGCCAACCAAGTGAAACTTTTACAGCTTTAAAGCGAAGACTTGAGCTTGATAAAATCTGATTCCTTCGTCCTTAACTTTTCACTACAAAATGCGAATTGCTTTTCCAAATTCCAATGCCCCAAGCATGGCAAGCATGCTCGCTTTATCTTGTAAACAAGCCTCGATTTCTATTGGCTGTAGAAAAATTCCGGAAGTGTTATCTTCTTATTTCGCTTATTTATTGGTTTGCGCTGGAAGCTTTTGATTGGTTGAAACAACTCCCTTGGGTCAAAAACTATGAAATTCTATAGTTATAATAATTTTATTCATATAAAGATGTTTAAAATTCTATTAAGGGCGCATAATTTATTAAAATCATTCACAATATACACAAGTGATGAACATGCGCCGGAATTTTCCCAACCAACATATGCTCTCTCTTATGCTCGCAGAGGTTATTTGGCCGTTATTTCAGATCGTAGGAGCCGAGGCACGTTTGAGCTAAACAAAGTACTGCAGTCGAAAGACTGAAGCCTGGTTCACACGAATGAGATAGGCATAAGCAGAAATACAAAAGAAAACTTTCCCTCTAGGGCTTAAAAAGACAAAGCGGTGAGAATTTCTTTTGAAATGTCTTTTGTTCCGAGTTAGCTTATGTTTACTGTAGAGACTTGTGCTTATGCTTATGCTAATGCCAACGTTTATGTTGCACACTTCACTGCATTCCTTTGTTTTACCTCTTGTCTTTTATGCTTGTGCTTATCTCACTCGTGTGAGCTCAGAACTGAAAGAGCTTGGCCGCGAGGGAGGTAAACCGCAGTAACCGGAGAAAACCCTCCAAGCACAAGAAAGAACCACAACTGTTACTTACATGCATGACTCAGTCAAACACATCAAGTCAGAGCAGCCCCGAATGACCTTTTTAGAGCTGCTTCTGAGCTGCTTCGAGCCTGGTTACCTGATTGTAATGCCCCACACAAATCCACTGTGGTGTAATCGGCCCACTATAACTCGGAATTTCGACTGCGCATCAAAATGACGCGTTCTGCGTCGGGATAAAATTGCAGTTGAATCATAACATGTAGCTGAGACTTATGGAAGAATTAAAATATGCATGTATATCAAAGTTTTAACTGTTCAATCATTCATTTGTGCTTCACATATAGCCACAATATCCATATCTATCGTCCTCCACTGAAGCACTCAACAAACTACACTGGCATACACCGAATACTAACCATTTACAAATTTAAGAATAATTTAACAGAGTTCAATTCCGAACTGCCTAAAACTAACCATTTATATAACACCAGACGCAGGGATGATATCTACCTTAGTAAACCTAAGACAAACTGGGGAAAGCAAAAATTGCTCTACCAGGCTTGCAAGGAATACAACGCATTGGACTCTCATATAAGGTCAATTGAACAACTTCAAACTTTTAAAAATGAACTTCTTAAATCCCTGTGTCCACAATACTAATAAAGTAATATCTAATTCACATATTCTTTGTAAATATCATTATCTTAATTTCCTAATTTTCTAGTGTGTAAATCCTGCATGTACACTATAGTTTTATATATACTTTGTATTCTAATGTTTCACAGGAACCTTCTGAAAAACACTACTTGTGATGTTGGTTTTCCTGAATAAATATTATTATCATTCATTCAATAGAACTGTCCAATAAATCATTTTTGCGCTAGCTTATTTGTCTTTATATAAAGGGAATAAAATTTCTTTGGCAAGTCAACCGTACGGAAACCAGGTTTTCTTCGAACAGCTTTTGCATATTCAAATGATGATTGAACTGTTCAATACTTCGATATGCAGAGCGCGTCATTTGGAGGCGCATTCGAAACTCTTAATTTTTGTTTCCAAGTGGGCGTTTCAGCTGTTGACTTTGAACATGTCTTTATCATTGCGGAGTGGAATGCCCTTCACAAATCTACTATTGTCGCTAATGACCTTTATTTCTTTGTCTCCTGAGTGGGCGCTTTAGCTTTCGACTTTGAACATGTCTTTATCATTGCGGAAATACGTCATCGCCTAACGGCGATGTATGCAATCATGCATATCACCTTGGATACATTCAAATGCCATTCGGGGTTCCACTTTTTATTTTATCCTTAAAAACAGGAATTCTGTGCCGTTTTAAGGATTTTAATTAAGAAGCACAAAGTTTTGAGGACTTCTTAATGAATTACAAAGATTCCAGGGAAGATCTAATACAGGGTGTATCAAAAAAACTGCAAATACCATAATTTGTATGCACGATAGTTCTGTTCTTAACTGAGCCATTCGTAATCGAACTCATAAGTTTAATTCACTTTGTGTGCTTGTTTTGATACCCCTGGGAAACGTATTTTCAAATCCCAGAAGCGTAATTATTTGCACAGCCATTGAAATTCTAATGTATGATCTCGTGCATACAAATTATGGTATTTGCAGTTTTTTTGATACACCCTGTATAGTAATATTATTAATCACACATGTGGACTTTTTTATATACTTGATATCTGACTTATAAACTTCCCTCAAAGTGCCTGATTGCCAAAATGGCTCTCACTAGTATTTGAACTAGGGTACCTGCAAGGTAGGGAATGTTATTATTCTTTAGCTTCTTGAAACAAACATGCAAACAAATATGCAACACAAATTATATTCAGTAGACGGTAATTATTGGCATTGACCCAGTGGCTTGCGCGCTGTCAGTAGATGCATACCCTAGCATAGTTTGCAGGATGAGACAAGCTAAATATATCACGAAACATGAAAGACATCAAATTTTGTAACATCTATTTCAAAATATCAATATTTTCCATGTATTGTTCTTCCACATGGAATTCCCACATGAAACCCATGTTTACTGCGATGAGTAATTTGACACTGCCACGCAAGGAAATTTGCATATTTTTGTAGTGTATAAAAGCGTTAAAAATATATACATGTGCGCAAAATAATTTTGCATTTGTTCCATCATTCTCTTCTTACTCTGCTGGATATGTGAGTCACCTACATGTAAAGCACAACTCATTTCAACTCATTGCCATTCGAATATTTGTCTTAGTGCGCGCAGAACTGAGATCCTGTCTGTTCTGACAATAATATGCATGCTTATCAGAGGAGATAAAGTAATGTAAGGAATTTTGGGGGAAATTTAGGGAATTTCAAACCTGCTGTTGTCAGGATCGGATATCCCCAATTGGTTTAATTTGGTATTGGGATTTGGGAAGATATTTAGAACCCTCGCTGAGTTGTTGGCGTCGCATCAAATATTTCTGTTCTTGAATATTATAGAAACTCTTGAAAAGGAGCACCTTTTCGCCAATAAACATCCAAAAGTTAAACGGAATTTTTGTCTGTATAAAAATGAATAAAGTCGCAGTTATTATATCAATTCTCTTTGGCTTCGCCTCTGTTGTTGTTATCGAAGGGAGACGGTGCCGATATAGGCTTACATACGCAATATGCAGCGACCAATGTTGTGGCAAAGAATACGATATGCAATGTTTGAAAAGCTGTGAGAACGTATCATGTTCAGGCAACGACGACTGCGGAAAAAGCTGTTGTAATGATGGAAAATGTGGTCCTCCGAATTCGTCGGTTTGTGGCGGCACCGTTTCGACAATAATTACTGTTGGGGTTTCTCTTGGTATTATAGCTGCTATTATAGTAGGAACATTCTTTCTGGTCAGATATTGTCGTCGTAGAAGATCTGCTCAGCCGGGGATGGTCATTTTGGTAAATCAATAGGACAATAAGCACAAATGTGGACATTTTTGGATTTTAATTAAAGCTTACATGCAACGTATGCACTTTTATAGCTATTCTGACAAACGTTTTGTAATAAATGGTGTAATTATAATCATCTTTAAGACAAAATAAAGTTATTTCATAAAAAGCGTCTCTATATTTAAGACGATGTTTATGTAATAATACACGGGATAACTTTTTCAATATAGACCTTTAGATCGAGGTTTACGCCGAACCGCTAACGTCTACGGGTCACGTGACCCTATCCCGACGCCACGTTTGAGGTTTTCAACGCGAGTTTTGAACGTCAAGAGGTGGGTCTACACGTTTGTAATTTCCCTCAGGGTTTATTTGGTTTTTTTTATATCATGTTTCACGTATCCACACTATGCGCATACACAGTACTTATCATTCTAGCAGGAAAGACGAATTTGAAGTCGAAATAGTTGATTCTTCGCATTTTATTTTGACTCGAACATGATACGCTTGGAGGAGCGAAATCCAACATGGCGGCGATCAACACTTGATTCTTCGGTAGACTTTAAGACTTATAAAGCGCATTTCACCTCTCGTTTAGATCCTTCGAAGAACATCATCTGAGTCGACTTCAAATCTAAGTCGAAAAATGTTCATCTAAGAACTTCAAATCTACGTCAAACGGCGGTTACAGGTTTGCGGTAAACCTGAATCTAAAGGTCTCTATTATAGCGACAACGTAACACGCACTACGAAATTTGATTAATTATCAGCTGTGGTGTAACGAAGAAAGACGGTGCCCTTAAGCCGGTTTTCCACTAGGCGGAATTTTGCGCGCGGAGCGGAATTTTTCTTTGTCTTTTCTAATTAGTTCCACCCGAGAAATCATAAGACAAAGAAAAATTCCGCTCCGCGCGCAAAATTCCGCCTAGTGGAAAACCGGCTTTATATGATGCATTTTCAGTGGCGTCGCCAGGGAGGGGACTGGGGGGGACACGTCCCCCCCAGTTCTCCTCAAAATCACTTTTGAGATTCTCTCAAATCCGGTGAAAAAAAGGATGGGGGGGGGGGTACGTTTTCTGACCATCAGAATTCTGTCAAATCGTCCCCCAAAGTCCAGGAAATGGTATTTCAGAGACTCTAAATTAAAAAATTTCCCGGGGGAGCATGCCCCCGGACCCCCTAAAAAAGCTCGCGCTAGACTCGCGCCTTCGGCCCTCCTTTTCAGCCCCCTCAATATCATTTTGTCCCCCCCACCTCTCCAGGTCTGGCGACGCCACTGTGCATTTTCAGTGTCAATATTCGCCAATCTGAATTGTTTGGCAAGATATCATTCGGCATATGAAATTAGCCATCAGGTTGCCGATGGCATTTTGGTATAGACTTTGTCATTAGGCTATAGATTTTGTCATTCGTCGGCTATGGATTCCGTCATTCGGTCGGCTATGGACTTTTGAAGTTTGAACACACGCCCTTCGTGGAAATCAGGTTTTGTTTTCGCTTGTTTCCATCTATCAAACTGACGTTACGCAATTTTCCCGATTTTCAAAGATTTTCATATTCGTTTTTCTTGATTTTTCTTCATCAATTTGGTTAGGTTTAGGTTTTGGGTTAGGGGTTACGGGTTACGGTAGGTTTTAGGGTTAGGGTCAGTTACAAAGTTTTCAACTTTACTTCAAAGTTGAAAAAATGACGTAACGTCAGTTTGGTAGATGGAAACAAGTGGCGACCGAAAGCAGGGCTTCCACTTGCCAGGAAATTTTCTGGCAAAAGGAAATATTGGGCTGTGGCAGGGAAAATGGCAGGAAATCCTTTTTGGAAGGAAATTGGCAGGAAATATAATGAATTGCCAGGATAATGGCAGGAAATTCTGAGATTCCAACCATTGGGGCTTTAAAATAGTCTATGTGTGGCGTAGTAACTAGTAAAATGTTGAATATACAAGAAAGCTACCTATCATAAAGTTTTGTGCACATTTGAATAATACTCTTTGTATCCTGCTCTGTGTTTTCACCTTGTCTGTTCGCCATCTGGTGTTTGTGGTGCACGTGCAGGGGTGCACGTGTAGCACGTCACGTGTGTTTACAGCAGTGTGTATAATTTTTCCATAATTTATTCGTTGGAAACTAATCGACGTCAGCATTATTTTCAAATACCGTTAACCTACGTTTTTTCTAAACCTAACGCGAAAAACTCAATTTAGCTTTTAAAAGCAATATAATTATATAGTATCATAAACATGTCTAATAAAACACGTCTTTCCTTAAGCATTTGTTTTTTTGGCGGCCATGTTGGATGGCATCCACCTGCCATTCAACATGGCGGCCAAAACACAAATGCTCAGGAAATGATGTGTTTTATAACAAAATTGTATATCCTATTTACTATCATACTATAGACTGCTTTTAAAAGCTAACCTAAGTTTTTCGCGTTAGGCTTGGAGAAAACGTAGTTTTTAACGGCATCAGAAAATAATGCCGACGTCAGCAATACGAATTATTCAAACTTTTTACACTCGCGAGGGAATAATTGTATCGTTTAAATTTATTTGAGTAATTCAGGCACAATACGCAGAATAGTGTCAATTATAATTTTCTAATTATAAAGCATTCTCGTATACAGTCGTAAGTACATTTAAGGGCATTTCCAGTTGAATAACCTAGCACTGGAATTAGTCGACGTCATATTTATTACTTCCTAACCTATCTTCGTTTCCGTGGTTTCTCGGATAGGTCGAGGAGATCTGGGAACAAGGATATTCCTGACCTCGACAAATTCGTCCCTACGCCCCCAAATCTACCCACTGAAACCAGAGGAACTAGCAATCTATACTGGTAATAGTTCTGAGAACAAACTATATCACCTTATATCTGATATATTTTCTTGGCTGGTACTTCGTATAATGCCGTATTTATGCAAAATTAGATTTTGTCAAGACGAACTACGAAAGCAAGTTCATCTGAGTAGACGAGTAGTGAAGTTTTCACAGATAGTCTGTCTTGACGTTTAAACTGTCTGTTTACTTTATGCGATCGATACTGCATGATAATGAATTAATGGTTCTGGAAACAAACCATATCTGATATTTTCTGCTAAGTGCTAGTTATATAATGCCGTATTTATGCAAAAGGCTGATCTTCTATCAAAACAAACTAACACAATTAATAGTGTGTTTGAAGGATGATTCCTAGATACACAGGTGGACCAACCTTCTCTAGTATAAATTGGCGCTATATAGCAATGAGAATGTTTCTGTCTATAGAATATTATTTGTATTTTGGTCGAGTAAAGTTCTCAATATTATAATTTTTAAAATAAATCGTTCCACAGTATAGGCGCCATAACGTCATAAACAGCTGGTATTTCCATAGTTACTTGTTGAAGCACTCTGTAGGGGTCGAAGTTAGTTCATCATGCGACTCATTTAAACCAATATTAACAGGAATTAAACCGTTATGTAAAGTAAGGACTAATGATTTAACATAAAAAAATATCCTAAAATTCATTAACCAACACATATACAGACCATTTCAGAATTATCTACTAGGAGTTGTGTTTAAAAGTCATGTCCAAGATTATATTGGAGTTATTTCACTGGGGAATCGTTTTTTCCCCAAACATTTTATCACTGCCTGTACAAGATGTAACAATACATGCATAAATTTAGTGTCGGCTGCTAACTGAGACACGAATTTTCGTGTTTTTCTTTGTATTTTTACAATGATATACAAGAAATTTGGGTGGGTTGCTTTATTCAGTAATAGACCTTGTAAGAGTGAACATTTATGATCGTTGAAAAGGTTAAAAATGGCGTTGTATTTGAGATTTGGGAAAGTTCGTGCTGTCTTCTTGTTCATAGCAGTGCAATGGTTCATGTTTAATAATAATCTAATAATAATCTTTTAATATCCATCTTTAGTTAAAAAATACAATGGATTTACAGCTGTAAGAATAATTTCTATACAATAATATATGATATGTACAAAACTATAAAAATGGTTAAATTATTAATTGTTTATTAGTATATAGAATAATCTATCGTCTAATTGCATGGTTCTAATAATCATGTTATCAAATAATCTATCGTCTAATTGGATCATACTTATTTAAAAGAGCAATTGCCCTTGGGATAAAAGATTGTTCGTGTCTTTTGGTGTGTGATATTGGGTATGGAATACTAGTGTTTCTTCTCAGATCATGAGTATGAGATGTTGGCAAAGGATAAACTTATGACAGGGTGGGTAGCATCAATTTGAATTCGTTTCAGTTCCTCCATAGCAACATCGTTTCTTCTTTCTCGTAATGATTTTAAATTATCCCTAAGGGATTCCAAGTATTTTAGACATCTGTTTTGCGTACTCTCAATTTCGTCCGCAAGATATTCTGGCAGACCGCCCCAAATTGCTGCTCCATATTCTAGCACAGATCTTATCTTCGTCTGATAGCATGTGAGGCCAACTTCTTGTGGTAATTTGGCTGTGCGGCATTCTCTCAGACTGAATATACGTTTATTTGCTTTCTTTACCATTTCTTCTACGTGACGGTTCCATTTTAGATTGTCCTGATGCCACACTCCAAGTAACTTATATGAGCTAACTCTTTCTATATTCACGCTATCCATAACAAGCGGAGCTGGTTCTGGGATCGCATTACTAAAACAAATCCACATATCTTTGGTTTTGGGAGTTTATCTTCATCTTGTTCTCAGTGGCCCATTTTTGCGATGCGTCAAGAACGTCTTGCATATGACTTGTTGTCTCTGTGCAACAACCTCATCTTGTGTACAATCGTCTGCGTATTTACAGGTGTTTATAGATAGATGATCTGGAACAGAATTTTCAAAGTCGTTCACATATACATTAAAGAGCGAGGGGGAGATAACAGAGCCCTGAGGGACTCCAGCAGGACACGATTTTGTCGATGATAGTGTTCCCACAAGATTGACCTGTTGACTCCTGCCTTCCAAAAAACTTCGCGTCCAGAGCCAGAAACCTTTTGTCACATTCATTTTCGCTAATTTCATTAACAAAATGCCGTGATCCACAAGGTCGAAAGCCTTGCGGAAGTCTATGAACAAGGCATGTACTCCATTCTTGTTATCACGTAAATTATCTGTGACATTGAACCAGTTCTGTGAGATGCAGGTTAATGCAGATACCGTCGATCGTTCACCAGTGAATGCATGTTGGCTATCATTTATCTTCAGGTCAATATTGTTCAGTTTAAGTTGTAGCTTTTCCAGGATTTTCGCCATTTGAGGAGTATTGAGATTTGACGAAAGTCAGTTTCGATGTTGGTTGGGGACGCACTTTAGAACTGGAGTAACCAATGCATGTTTATATATAGTTGGATATTTGCATTGTGATATGCTGCTACAAATGATATCGTGCACAACGGGGGCAAGTTCTTCGTGAAATCGTTTAAGAAACCAAGCTGGGATATTATCTGATCCGGTAGCTTTTTTTGCTTTTAAATGTCTCAGTGTAGACTTGACTTGACCAATAGAGGGGACGGGAGGAGGATTTTCCTTCAACAATGGTGCTACTTCGGCAAGACTTGGGATAGAAGCAGCAGGAGGTCCTACCACCATGGTTTTGTAAAAATATCTTGCAATAGTTCTGCAGTACTGGTTGCTTGTTCCGTAGTAATTGCGTTAATCGTGTTTATTGTTTCAAAACCGGCCAATTGAAATATGTCCTTATACCATCTGGCTGGATTATAGTTCCGTTGGCTTCCAACCTTTGAATGGTAATATTCCTTTTCGCCTTTTTAATAAGCGTTGTTATTTTATCACATAGTTCTTTGTATTTAATTACGTCCCCGCTACTGAAGGCTCTCTGTCTTGCTTTAATCTTTCTTTTTATAAAGGACGTCATCCATGGCTTGTCCGAAACATGAGTACGTATTGTGGTTTCAGGTAATATTTCATCTAATAACTGTATTGTTGTGGTGGTAAATTTATCAACTTTTCATCAATATCTTGTGCATTAAACACGGGTTCCAATCCTCTTGGTCTAGCTTAACACCAAGAGATAAGTTTATTTGGTTTCATTAGACGTACTTTGCGTGAACAGGGCTTGATGTTCTCGTTCGCATTGGGGTAGTACAGTAAACATTGATGATCGGAACGACCAACAGGGGGCAAGTGTGCCACCTCATTGTATAATTCCGACATGTTCGTAATAATTTGATCTAGCACATTCGTACCTCTTGTTGGTGATCGTACCACTTTTTTCAAGCTAAACCGACTGCAGAGTGAGTTTAATTTCATTTTGTTAAAATCACCGATTACAAACACTCCAGCTGATGGAAAATCTTCCAGTACAGAGTCAAGTCCCACAGTAAGGTATTCTTTCATTTCCCTTTCCTTTTCAACCGGCTGTCCTGGTGGATAATATACGCCGACGACAACGATAACACTAAAAGGTCTGGGGGTTCTTTTCGGCTTCAGAAGGAGCCATAAAACTTCTTTGTCGTCATTTTCGAGATTTTTTAAACGAGAAGATGGTATATCACTATTAACATAAGCTAAGACTCCGCCTCCAGGTGTTTGTCGGTCGCGGCGATATACCTGGAATGTTTACAGACGCTGAGGTAACTGATTTTAAAGTTTCAAAGTAACAGCGCTGAACAACTGATACCGCATAGACATGGGCAATTAGGAAACATATACATAACGTTAAACGATTGCCTTAATGATATGTTTGGCATTAAAGTGTCTATTAAGTCACTCTATTAATGTATAATTAAGTATTTAACATAAATTAAGTTGAAATAGAAACGTAGATGTACTGAAGACAAAGATGAAGACATGAAGTAGTTTTGAAGTATTGAGCTTCTATATCGTTATACTGTATAACCAAACAAGAAATAAAACAAAACTTCATTTGTTTCTTTCATTTTAGCTGCCTGTTTGTCACAAGGGGAATGCAGGAATTCGTAAACTGTATCGCAAAGTTTCAGGCGATGACGGTGTTTTGGTCTGTGTTAAAAACAGCGGTCGGTACGTGTGGAAATTCCTGGATGGTAAGAGACTGGTCATCATAAGCATGGTGGTTGTGTACAATAATCCCTGTCTTCTTCCTAAAACGTATTTACTATATGCATCCACGTCAGAATACACCCGTTTTTAAAGTTCATATTTCATGATTTGAGGGCCACTGAAAATTTAAACTCGATAACACTCTATGAACATAGTGATAGGTAATAATATTGCACTAGGACTAAGGAATATATTAAGTGGTTGGTACTAATTATTTGATTACTTGCAAAAGAGTTTATGGAAGCGCACAAAACCAAAGTTAAAGTAGGGCCCTTTTTAAGAAATCGTTAGTGGGGGGGGGGCATCATCGAAAGGGACGTAACAAGTAGGTGGTGTATTACAGGTGTGGGAAGGTGAAGGGGGGTCTGGGGTACTCCCCCAGAAAATGTTTGTATTCTTGAGTCTCTGTGTCTTGATTTCCTGCATTTTCAGAGACAATTTTTGATATATCCCATCTAAACGGAGCCAGTTTTGTTGTGAGAATACCATAACTGTCCTCTTTCCCCCTTTTTGCTTATACTTTGGACAAAAGGGACCTTCACTGGGAGGGCCAAAATAGCTTACTGGGGGGGCCAACATGGGGGCGGAGGGGGGGGGGGGGGCGTTTGCCCGTACATTAGTTAAAAAAGGCCCTGAGTTAAAGCCATGCATTCTTGATCATAAAATATAGGCTTGCTCTTTCTTATAATATTCAAAGCGTCTGCCTGCTCAAAGAAGAGTTTCGGAATTTCCACCACATTAATAAACCAGAAAAACTTTACATTTATCCTCCGTTTCAAATGTAAGAATTTCTTTCTTATAAATCGTTTTTACATATATTCACATAATTTCAGGTTCCTCTACACTTGGTGAGAAATTCAATCCAGCAAGAGATTGTTCTGATGTAGTAGACAATCTTCTTGGAGGAAAAGATGGCTTTTACTGGCTCAAACTTGGCCAACAAGGCCTTTCAAAGGTAGGAAATCTTCAAATAACCATCATAGAATAGCTGAGCAGCAGATCATTTATATTTGTGAAAATATTAACCCCCCACCTTACTATAATGATATACCAGTAAGCCAATATTTTAGAAGTCATTATCGCTGGGGAGTGCTGCCTGAAATACCAAGGAACGCCCAGAGAAGACTTGAAATTAATGCAAATGCAACAGCCAAACGGCAAGGGAACATAACTGTTTTCTGACTGGCAAATGTTAATCACTAAGGAAATCATCAAAAATTGAAACGGTCAACTATTAATCAATCAGTCAATGATGAATCTACTATCCCCTCATACTTGATTGATTGCTAATTCTTCAATCCCTAGGGGTGGTGTGATATATATACAGATGGCGGGGGCTTCCTGTTGATCGGAATGAAAGACAGTCCAGTCACATGGAACGTACCATCCAATGACAATCCAGTAGATCCACTGGGACCTCCTCATTGGTCCAGCAAGTTTGGTGACGTCAACGTACAAGATTTTGCAATTCAAATTTCAACCACAAAGAATTTTAAAGACACGAAGGCTCATTGGTGAGTGAAGTAGCGTGAAACAATCTACTGTTTCAATATTGTGAAAAATATTGTGGAGGGTTTATAGGAAACCAAAGTTAGCAGAAGCAAATCACACCAATACCATACCATATTACACCATATCATACCGTAATATACTATACCTTACCAAATCATGCGAAGCATAACCATATCTACCCTACCATACCCACCATACCATACCATGCCATGCCATGCCATACCATACCATAACCATATCTACCCTACTATGACCACTATGTCATACCTACCATACTATACTACCATGCCATACCATGCCGTACCGTATCGTACCATATTAATCCATTCCAGTTCAGTCTATAATATACCATACCATCCATACATATTTTTCAATTTGTGTAAAGGTCTTACAGATTAAAAATAAATCGTGCTCTTGGTCATCTGTTTGGTGTTGGAAGTGGTGGCTGTACAGACTTTCATTCAGGGATTGGAAACGTGTCTTATGTTAAAGATATTCTTACTGAGACTGTTGTCACAACAAAATTCAATTGTTCAAAATTTGGATCGGATGGCAACCTGGGATGGGTAACTATCATAGTACACTGTATAAGCACGATTTTTAAAACTTCCTGCATGTCTAAATTAAAAAGATTACTATTTTGTTGTTAAGTTAATAATACTGGTAAAATTCACAAAGCCCCCATTTCTATTTTGTAAAGGAAATATAATAATCACCTGTCTAATAACAATTGATTAATAGAAGTATTGCGCTATTATTTTCCAAAGCATGAAAAGGTTTTTAGCAACGATTTGGCTTTATTCATAAAATTCATATTATTTTTCAGGGAAGGATGAATTACTGTCTTAGAAACAAATGTCCAAAAGGTTATGCATATTTAAAAGGATTTCCTTTCAGACTTGATAATCATGGATCTTTTAGGTAAACAGAATCGCCATTTAGACGCTCGGTACCGCCCATTCTCTCGAACGATAGACTGGGTTTCGGGCTTTTATTCGTCAGTTTACTCGTAGCAAAGCTGTTAGACTGATTGTTTTGTTGACTTGTTGCACACTTATACATTTTACATGAAAGCAGGGTATTTTCTGAATGTTAGACTTCATAATTTGGATAGTATTGAGTGGGTGATCAGAGATTGTGATAGTGTATACCTGAAATGTGCTAGAAGAAATGTGCTAAAATTTAAAATGTGCCAGAAGATGTCATCACATTTATGAAAAATAATTAGGAAGGTCTTAACTTACACCATGCATATATTACATTTTCAGTTATAGTGCAAGTTCGCAGTTTTCAGGTGTCACACACGATGCTACAGCCTCTGTTGGTTGCGATGCTCGCAAGGTTTGATAATTTGTTACTTGATTTTGTTTTATCATGTGTTCCATAAGTTAGAAAACTTCTTTTAAGGCATGCCAACAACGGCACAGTAGATTTGTTAGGGTCCAATCTCGCCGCCATTAGCTTCATGGTTTATGCATAACAGATGCTTTATCTATTCCTAGTTTTGCGATAAGGCTATTTGACCGTTATTCTCTTTTCGCATGATATATGTTATATGTAAACAAAGGTCCTCTGATGAAACACGAGAAACGAGTTGTTTACACAACATCTAAACAACGGCTGTTTTACCAATTCAGAAACATTTTGTTTTTCAGTCATTAGACTTGAATTGGTAACCTGAATCTTAGTCATGAAAACCGTTTTCATCTAACCTGGGGTGTCCAATTTATCCAACAATTTAGGTAGCACTTTAATTTGCTCATGAATTATTAATGAGTTTTAGATATTCTCTTCACCTTCTATTTGGTCACTTTTGTGCCCTAAACTGCATATTTATGCGCACATGGGAACTGTTTTGTTCACCCTAACCTAGATTATACATCTAGATTGCATTACTCGGGTGCGGTAAACTGTAAACTACCCATGCATGTAGATTTTAAGAGTTATGGACTGAGCTTTGCCAAGTAGTTTACGATAAGTTATTAATTCTTTTACAATGCTTATCTTTAGTGTTGCGCATGTTTTGGCCCTAAAGGTGGAAGAGGTCATTATTGCAGCAGAAAATGTAAAGCAGTTAATGGTGGAACTATCCTAACAGGTCAAGTTTACGTCTGGTATTGGATCAGAACACGAATGCCTGAACGATTGTGGAAAAGATGTATGGAGTTTAAGATGAAGACAGAATCTGGGAAATTTGAAACGTATTATATTGATAGAAATACCGCTACCGCTCATAAGGTACTATGCGTTGAAAATTTTGTGGGAAAAATAGTAATTTTGCCCCAAAAGAACACATAATGGATATATAGATTGGATGAAATTTGCACGGAAAATTTAGAATTAGAAAACCATAACAGAATATATATTTGTACTGAAGAAGAGGTGAAAATATAGGAACACAGTAATTTAGAAAAGATGTATGGAGTTTAAGAGGAAGACAGCAGCTGGGAAATTTGAGACGTATTATATTGATAATAATACCGGTACTGCAGGGTCATAAGGCTAGGTATTGTGTGGGAAATTTTTTGGTAAAAGAAACGAGTAATAGAATTAGATCGGATGAGATTGACATGGAAAATTCAGAATTAGAAAACTATATAACAGAATATATGTATGTTATTTACCGGCTTGGAGGTCCGTATAGGGAAATATTTCCCAAGGTCTCAAAACGGTCTGAGCCCGCCTCATACGGACCGCTCGCGTAGCCAATCAGATTGCAGGAACCCTAGACTATGAATTCGGACCGCAAAAAATATACTAGTATATTAATACTGAAAAACAAGTGAAAATATAAGAATACAGTAAACTGAATATGGTTAAGATATTTGCTATCCGACAGCGCTTATTGAAACCCAAGAGATCATGAAATTTACACAAAAGATTTGTAAGAAATATGAAATTTGTTTTTTATACAGGGCACATGTTCAAAACAATATCAGACATTCTTGAATGAAGGTGTAAGTATTAATAAAATATTTTCATATACTTTTATCTTTTATTTTTCAAACATCATATTTTGGAAGTGAACATATCTGGAAGCTTCGTGCGAAATTTACTTTCGCCAATTTATGTATAACCTTTAATTTTAACCAACACCTTTATGCAAGAATAACCATTAGCAATTTTTTACTCTTTCAGACACTCTTAGTTAAAAACAAAGAAAGCCTCAACAATCTCCCTCCAGTGCCAGGACTGCTCTCATATCGTGAAGACAACGAAAAACTTTATGTGAACAAAAGAAATGGATGGGATGCCGTCGGTAGTGAGAAAGAGGTAAGTGTTGGCGCACGTTTTTCAAGTTACTCGTTAGTCGAGGTAAGTCGAGGTACTCATGCTACGATACGAATACTTTTTGTGCATGCACCCTCCTCACCTTTATTTTGCTTACTAATCGTGAAACATGGGGCGAATTAGCCACATTTCCTCCCTCCAAGATTTAATAATACACTAAATTTTGGCTCCACTGCATTACGTTAACTTTATATGACGTCTTTATATTTAAATTGTTTTATGAATGTAAAGTTGCAAAGCCTTGAAGCCAAGTTGAAAAAGATTGAAGGAAGATTAAATGGTAAGTCGACGTGTGTCATACTATTATATACGATGAATTGATTTTCAAACCACTTATGCGTTATAAATAAACTTGTTTGCAGCAGCTTTTATTGCTCAAATCCTCGTGGCAAAAATATGGAAACACAAGACATTAAAGAGTTCTCGGTAAAACCGGAATGGTTGTGTTATGTATGGAATGGTTATGGAAGGAAATAATTGACATTGTTAGTTTGAATGGCTTGACAAATATCGGTTTTGAAGTTTGTGCTATCATTGCTCGTGTGGCTAATATGTGGTATAAATTTAAATATTTTTCTCTTTCAGCAACGTCGGTTTATGGTTCAGTCTTAAACCCAGGACAGTCTTGTAAAGATATTCTAGCAGCAAATAAATTCGCAGTTTCAGGAATCTACTGGATCAAGCTCGCGCCCAATAAATCCTTTCAAGTTTACTGCGACATGGAAACTCACGGGGGAGGCTGGATCTTGGTTTACAGCTACACCTTTACAAATTACAAGAGTTTTAGCTCAGGATACAACGCCGTAACCCCCCGTCCAAACTGGCCTGCCAGGTGGGCCAATGTCCCAATCTCAACCACTCCTCCACTCAGTGAGTCATCACTTGGGGCTGTAGACTGGAATCTTTGGAAGAACATTGGGCAAGGGATAATGATTAAGTCAAATATCAATGATTGGATTGTGTGTCAACCAAATGGTGGAAGTTTGGTCACAAATAAACACGGATCTATGAGTTGTCAGAATATAAAGAACGTGGCAACAGCTTGTAATAGTGTGGCACCAAATAGAATTAATTGGCGGTCTTACGGACCAGTCCTGCAAGCTTCCTCGTTCTATTATTACTTTGATGGAGACACACGTGGTAACTGGCCAACACATGATCCTTGTGGCTTAGGTCGCACTAATTACAAGAAAGGAGTTTCCAACCCTGGGGGACAAATCTATCTTCGAAGCCAGCAATCTACATACATTAGTTTTTTTTTATTATATTATACATTTGATATAACACAAGTAAATCATACATAAATATATAAATCTTATTATATAATCTATAATTATTAATAGATTATATTATTACTGACGCGCGTGCGTTGGTATTATCCACAAAAAAAAAAAAATCATAGAAAAAGAGATGCATTGGTGTTAACTATATATTAGTAATCGGGTTGTAATCGGGAATCGGTAATTTGTTTTTTTGGCGGCCATGTTGGCATCCACGTGCCATTCAACATGGCGGCCAAAACACAAATGCTCAGGAAATGATGTGTTTTACAACAAAATTGTATATCCTATTTACTATCATACTATAGACTGCTTTTAAAAGCTAACCTAAGTTTTTCGCGTTAGGCTTGGAGAAAACGTAGTTTTTAACGGCATCAGAAAATAATGCCGACGTCAGCAATACGAATTATTCAAACCTTTTACACTCGCGAGGGAATAATTGTATCGTTTAAATTTATTTGAGTAATTCAGGTACATCACGCAACATAAATTTTGATTGAGGGAGCTATTGTCAATTTAAATTTTCTAACTCTCGTGTACAGTCGTAAGTACATTTAAGGGCATTTCCAGTTGAGTAACCTTGCATTGGAATTAGTTGACGTCATATTTACTACTTCCTAACCCATCTTTGTTTCCAGGGCTTCTCGGATAGGCCGAAGAGTCCTGTGAACGAGGATGTTCCTGATCTCGATAAACTCGTCCCTAAGCCATTATATATCTACACATTGAAACCAAGGAACTAGCTAAAAATGCGATCTATTAGTAATCTAGTGCTGGAAACAAACCATATCTGATATTTTCTTGGCTGGTAGTTCATATAATGGCGTATTCATGCAAAAAAATGATCATTTGCCAAGACGAACTACGAACGCAAGTTCTGTGGTCAAGACTGTTGTCAATACAAAATTCAATTGTTCAAAATATGGACCTCATACGGATGTCAATCTTGGATGGGTAACTGTCGAACTGTAAAAAAGCACTTTGGTTAATTGGTTTGAACAGGTTTAACAAGGAATTCGTGTTGATTGACCAGAACCTTTTGGTTGAATTAACCAAAATATGCTAGGTGGTTATTCAACCAGGGATCTGGTTAGAATTTAACACCATTCTGGTTATAATTCACCATGCAGGGTGTTTTAGAATGTATACATACAGTTACTTGACTTGAAATCCCACTTAATCCTTGTTTTGGAAGTTACAAATTGTAATCCATGTACATGCCTAGTAATTATTAACAAGAATTGATAAATCGAATTATTGCGCTATTGCTATTAAGGTTTATAGGGACGATTTGTCCATTCACAAATATTATTGCTTTTCCAGGGAAGGATGAATTACTGTCTTGGAAACGAATGTCCAAATGGTTATGCATTTATAAAAGGATTTCCTTTCAGACTTGATAGTCATGGATCTTTTAGGTAAACAGAATGGCCTCAGAGGCTACGTTATCTCAAATATTGGACTGGATTGCGACTTTTATCCTTTCTTGCTAAAGCTACTTTCTTGCGTAATTAAAGTTCTTTTTCTATTAAGATCTCCTCCCCACCTCTCCAATTCTTCAACTCATGCTATAAAAAATTCTTCATACTTCATAGTGTGCGATAGTGTAAACCTGTGAAGAGTTTTCTATTAAAATTTGCTATAAGATGTCATCACTTTGATCAAAGGAGGGAGGATTTGGAGGAAGAATTAAAAAGGGATATTTTGCTTCAACGGAGTGGAAGCACTGATTACGTTGTACATTGAAGAATCCTGAACTCTGGAAAGCTTTATTGCCAATTTTTGGACTCTATTTTAAAGGGATATTCCTAAAGATACGGTTGGCAAAACATGCCCATTTGGGATCTACCATTCTCCCTAGCCGAGCTTGCTCGTCTTGTGAGCAAATATGCACTGATATTTTGTATGCATAGCTGAAGGATATGAGAATCTCATTAAAGCGACTTTCCAGGTCGGAAAGTACCTAAGAAAGTACCTGTCGGGAACACGTGGAATTTAATGTGATGATTTGTGCATAAATTATCTTTGACTGGTGCGAAAAGACAAAGGATAATATATATTGCGTAAAACGCTTTTCGCATAAATATAGTTAGGCTAAATTGTATTCTATTTAACCTTTTAAACTTTTACATTTGGACAAGGCAGCCATGTGGACGTATTTTGTGATAAGTTGTGTATTCATAATTCTCGCAAATTATGCGATATTAACGGTAAATTGTTCCGGGTCATTTTTTAAAGAATTTACAGCTCACGGTGGCTCTGTGATTAAAGATGGGTCCAAGGTACGTGGGGATAAATATTTTGTAGTTTATTGGGTGGTTATCTATTTTATTACATGCTAGTTTTGCTATCTCAATACATTACTGATGTAGAAAAGATTGATTGAAAAGTGATTCGTATAGTTATTGCGAGGTCAGCAGCCAAAAAGATTATAGATATCAGTTATTGAGATAATAGAGCCTTTTCAACTAGTACCAGTCGTTAATTACGCAGAACTAGAAAAACATAAGATATAAAGACAAAACAAAAAGCAAATGACAACTGCAGCTAGTGTGGGTCGAAATATATCTTATTTATTTTACATGAGCTTTTAGATTCCCTGTTAATAGTCCAGTTACAGATAAGCCAGGGACATTAGAAGGCCTGGATTGGTACAGACGAGAAATAATATATAACATTTGATTACAATTTTATACAATAGAAATATTTTTAGATCTTATAAGAACAAAATGAGTTTCTAAAGTTCAATTATATACCGGGTGGAGCAAATAAAGTACGACTGTTTGATCTAGTATAACTTAATGACTCAAAGAGCTATTACACTTAAACAAGTTTCTTTGCATTCAGCGATGTCTAACTTAAATGTTGATATATGTCATCATGCAATATTGACTGAGATAGCTGCGTTTAAACTTGACTAAACACTTTTGGAACTGTCGATAATCAGCTAAAAACGGCCTATTAAACTAATTTGATAACCGTTATCATTTTATCGTAAGTATTATTTAAATGAAGTGAAGTTGAAGTTAGAAATGTTTCTTGAATAGATATGCTCTTTTATTCTAACATTTGGCCTTCTAACTTCAACTTCAACTTCACTTAATTGAAACGAATACTTGCGTAAAATGCTAATGGTTATCAAATTATTTAATAGGCCATATTTAATTTAGCTAATTCTCGACACTTCCAAAAACTACTCAAGTTTAAACGCAGCTATCTCGGTCAATATTGCATATTACATCAAAATTTAAGTTAGACATTGCTGAATGCAAAGCAACTTGTTTAAATGTAATAGCTCTTTTAGTTCTTAAGTTATACTAAATCAAACAGTAAAAATTAGACTTTAGTAGCTTCGTCACAGTAATCTGATCAGCCAAAGCAGTCATGAAGTCGCTCAAGTGCTGTGTCTCCCTGCCACATCCACCAAAAGCCGGCTAAACACAAGAGATGTAAAGGAGCCATGTTCAACCTAGCTGGAGGATGCGTTTGTTGTAGTGGTGCTGTAGGTGCTCTGGTTTCGACGTGTTGTGGCATACGGGTTGAACACCCAGACACCAAACAATGCCTTTTCCACAACCCTGCCAGAAACCTAGCGCTAGCTACAATGTCCACACGAGAAATATTTTGACTTAATGAATTTTTGGTTAAGAATTTTGATGTTGAGTAAAAATTGTTGACGGCAATTTGTCATTGGCTTTGTGAAAAAGAAAATAGATGTGTACTTAACATTTACCAACAACTCCAGAAGTTACATATTTCCAGATTCTCTTGGGGTGACTTTAGTGTATAATTTATCCATCTAATTTGAAGGAACAATTTGATGTCTATTCGTTTGTAAGGCTTCTACACGGACTGGTGGAAATTTACGGTTGGAGTTTGTATTTTGCATACATCGTGTGAAAAGCATTTTCAGTCAAAATCGCGAAGTACAATTTCGGTATGACATTATTTGAGTATGACTTGAAGCTTAACCATGAATCCATGATGACACTATTTTTGCATCTCTGCAGATCATCTACTGTCCCGCGGGTCCCCCTGGTCCCCCTGGACCACCTGGTGTCCCTGGATTTCCAGGACGTGATGGTAAGGATGGTAAGACTTTGATCGAAGTGGATAAACATGGTCATTTATGTACAAAACCTGTCCCATGTCCACCACATCCGCCATGTCCCCAACCTACACCTTGTGTCCCAGCTGTCCCCAGGTAAGAAATTTTGAGCGATATTTTCAATTCAGAATCTAAATGAATAGTTCATAATTATCCTCATAATAGGCTGTAAGGGTGTGATCAAAGCTTCTATTAAATTATTAGTTCTATACTATACATGTAGCACGTTATGGTGGTTTCCCACTAGCCCATTTTTTCGCACCAACGACATTTCTATTGCTATGATCTATGGATTATCGTGCGAATTTTTTTCGGAGCGATTTTGAAGGGCTGTGGAAGAGTAATTTTTCACTGCTGTCAAAATATAACTGCAATGCTCATGCGACACCCAACTAAAACGCAACAATTATGAATCAAGTTGTGCGCTTTTTTAAATGTTTATGGAAAATACGCTACCAGGGGCGTAACTTGGGTCTAAACATTAGGGGTGTGTGGTTCTGTAAAAGGACCGGCCAAAATGACAAGGTTTATGGGGCCCTCGTGCTGCTAGTGTGGGAATCCACATGGTGAGTGCTGAAGCACGAGAATTGAAATGTAGAGTCTCTGAAACGCCATTTTATGCACTCTGGGGGAAGATTTTATAGCATTCTGATGGTCAGAAAATGTTGTATATTGGATTAGGAAATTTTTCAAATTACCCAAACTGGTCTTGTACTGGCCTTACGCCCCTGTACGCTACATATATAAAAAATTCATGTTTTACACAGGCCAAGTCCAACTCCAACACCTATTCCTCTGGGCACTCAGCAAAATCCTGCCTGGTCGTGTCAAGAGATATATGCATTAAACCCGCACACGAACAGTGGCCCGCATTGGTTGAAGACACCTCATCATGAGCCTTATCAGGTAAAGAAGGTGTATGCATAGGCGTACAAGACGGGGGGCTGTGGTGCAAAAATTGTAATAAAGTACGGCAGTTTCTACTCAAGAGTTATGTAATTTTGTTGGGCAGTTCGTCCCCTTATTTGTATGCGAATGGATAATGTGGATTTGTAATACATGCGCAAGCAAATAATATGCCCTATGTTACACTAGCTAAGGAATTACTTTTACCTGGGACTTGCGTGTACCTTAGAAATGCCTAACTGGAGCCAGGGCCTTTTTTAACTAATGTACTGGAGGGGTCAAAGCCCCCCAGTCCCCATGTTGGCCCCCCCAGTAAGCTATTTTGCCCCCCCCCCAGTGAAGGTCCCTTTTGTCCAAAATATAAGCAAAGTTTAGAGTTTAGAGGAAAGTTATGGTATTCTCACAACAAAACCTGGCTCCGTTTAGACGGGATATATCAAAAATTGTTTCTGAAAATGCAGGAAATCAAGCCACAGAGATTCAAGAATACAAAAAATTTCTTCCCCACCTTCAGCTTCCCCCCCTTCCCCACCTTCAGCTTCCCCCCACCTTCAGCTTCCCACACCTGTAATACACCACCTACTTGTTACGTCCCCTTTCGATGATGCTAACGATTTCTTAAAAAAGGCCCTGACTGGAGCCAGACGTGGTGTGGCAATAGATAGCTAAAGACTTGAGTCCCACAAATTGGACCATTATATGCATGCCAATTTCACTGAGTACTGATATCAGAGACTCTAATTTTAACTATGTTGTTAAGTGGTGGGTCCTGGGGCAAGCACCTCTGGAAAAATTGTGAAATCTAAAGTCCCTGAAATACCATTATTATAACATACTCATCTTACTGTTATTTGCAACCAGACATGGAACAGTTATGAAAATATCAATCATGAAACCGTTTCATGCACTCTTAATTATCAGAAAAGTCGAAATCTATCAATCCTTTAATTGATCAATTGGAATGTGATCAATATTCATTTGTGTAAATGTAGAAGGACTTAGTTTTTTCTTAAATAAAGAAAAGTAGACGGCGAACATTTAGGAAGTAGACGGCGAGCTTCGTCGGTCACCGGCTTCTAAGGAGAACCCTGGTTCTTTATAACTCCCAAATAGAAACCTCTTCGAGAGACAGACTTGGAGCAAGTCTAATGCTTGGCTTGAGGTCGTTCAAGGTCGGTCCTGGGAGAGTCCAAGCCAAGTGTTCCAAGCACAGGATCCCTATCTGCCTTAGGTAGGTCCTGGGATAGGGGGATAGGTGTAAGGCCCAATCACCAACCACTGTGATACCAACGCCTGACCATCATATGCCAATTATCCTCTAGGTACACTGTGAAATGGTACAAGACGTAGGCGTTAACCGAGGTGGTTGGACGTTGGTAGCCAGAGTGGACGGGCATACCAATGATTTTGCCGGTATCAGTCCAACTTGGACGAACTCTGACTTGATTAACGAAGAAGAAGGAACAGACCTCTCAAAGACAAATTCCATGAAGAATTATGGTTGGGGAAACATCATCAGTAATCAATTAATGGCGTGTTTTAGCGGACCTCACCAACACTGTGCAACGTTTACACATAATAAAGAGATGACGCTTGCTGATCTATTTAAATCACATTTCGCTGTGGAAACTTCGGAACATTATACGTTTAAATCATTGATGGGGAAGTTTGGTAAAGCACTGGATGTTTCTGAATTGAAGACGGTAATATCTTATGTCATGAGGACATTTCTTTTATACACGTTGCGTATTTTCGATGAAGAATGTTCAAAATCCAAAATCTTTTTTATTGGTACTATTCCAAATCACTTTGTTTCAGCACTGACCATAATTTACTTACACTCGGAGACCTTAGTCAATTGGTGTATAAAACCTGCATGTTAAGGCTTTCCATCTACTTCACAGCTGTGGTAAACACAATACATTGAACTAAACTAAACCAAACCACCCCAATTAAATCTCTTTCTTGGCACTATTTTATAGTTTAAGGTCTCATTTTCGTGCTTTTTCCATCGTAAAACGTAAGGAAAGCCAGCAAAATATTTAATGCAGTCATGTATAACTGAGTGCATGGCATTCCATTGCCTTTAACTATAAAAGGCTTTAGATTATTGCGAACACGATTTCACTAAACCTGGTAAACGTTTAGGGTATAGACATAGAACGTTTTAAAAATCAAATCCAGTAAGCCAAAAATAAATAAAACTTGAAATTTGTAAAACTTTGACTGTGCATATTCATTCCAGGAATGGTGTGGTTTAAACCTGGGTGACCTGTGCAGTTTGGCCCATCCACCCAGCAAGTACCATGGGTCACATGTGTGTAGGATTGGATGTATTGGTGATTCAAGTGATGGCAGCTGTCATCCCCAGGACTATGCATTGGGTAAGGGAGAGATCTAGATTTTCCATCCACAAAACCCTTCAATAAAGGGAGAGTATGTTTAAGTTTAAAACTCAATTTGGCACTGCCTTATTGGAATGTTGACAGGGTGGACTTGCGGATAAGCCCTTCCATTAACTAATTACCCTTCCATCGTAGCTGTGCTCCCTGATCAGACATGAGTCATACGGTGGCAGCCAGCGGCGCATTTAATAAGCCTTCGACTCGATCAAGTCGAGCTGCTTCCTTCGTAATTCAGCTCAGCTCTCAGCTGCAAGTAAGGATGATTAGCACACCCCAACTTACTTGCTTGCTTGCCTTATATAACCTCGTTTAATGCAAGAAATATGTTTGTGGTTAGCTGTTGGTCACGGATTCGCAGACTCTACATATACAAATTCAAAAAGTCTGCGGTGCAGGACAGGTCATTGACGAACACTAAAATTGATTACTCTACAATCTTTCTCAAGGTATCGGTGTAGCAGTGTGTCATCGTAGCCATAGAGACAAGAGGTGTGCACTGAAAGATACCTCTACGAAAAGTTTGTATTATAGAACACTGCTGGACAAACGACATGGAAGTTATTCTCAAACAGCTTTTATTTACATCAAATAGCTATAGTTCAAATTTCAAATTTCACTATTTTCTTTGTAAAATAGAAGAAGCTAAGTATATTCACCCTTGCAAGTGACGTCACAACTCGGAACTTGCGGCCATTTTGAGTGGGAAATTCAAACCACTGATTCAAACTAATTAGAATGAAATCCAACATGGCTGACATTAATACGTACACAAACGTTCCTTAATAACTTAGGTTCTAGACATGCTAAAACGACAAACTATACACAAAAATACTCCTCGTTGTTCATAGATTCTAGCGAAATATAGCTTGTTTTATAACTCTCCGTATCTCGCAAGATATAAGCGAAAACGTATAAATCCACGATAATGCCACCCAAAATGGCGGAAGCCAAAGAAATCCGAGTTGTTACGTCATTTGCAAGGGCTGAATAGACTTTAAAACTAAAATAAATATTCGAAATGGTTTCTATAATTCTATACTTCGAATTTTACACCTGGAGTCGTATAGGATGTGCTGCTCAAATGTTGCAATTAACAAGAACAGCCTTTCTTCTTTTTACTCTTGGATGGAAACGAGAGCGCCCATACGTCATCATGCGATTGTTTATTAAAAGATCCTGAAAGATATTTCATTACACTTTGAAACATTTCCTCAACGCCGTCACCAGTTTTTGCCGAAGTGTAATAAATTTCCGAAATATTTTTGTGTTTGCAAAACGAGTTAACTTTCTCCTTCGATACGTCTATTTGGTCCTTTTCGACATCAGACTTCGTTGCAACTAGGAACCGCTTCACTTCTGGAGGCGAGTAGCGTGAAGCGTCATCGTTCCATATTCCAAGTGAATCGAAAGTAGTACTGTCGTTTAAAGCAAATACCAGGATGACTGCGTGTGCTCCGTGGTAATAGTGGAAAGTTAGGGATCCCATTCTCTCCATCCCCGCTGTGTCCCATAATATCATCTAGAAAACAACCGGCGAAAATATAAATTTTCCCTAGTGAAATTTTCATACAGGTTTAAGCACTGCTTACAGTATATTATCATATAAGTATAGAGATTTCCGTGCAGTAGAAAGGCGAAATAAAAATCGTATTCTCACGGTGGACGATATTTTTCACATGTGAGAAAAATCGTCCGACCAATTAGAACGCTCGGACGATTTTTCTCACGTGTGAAATTTATCGTCCGAGCGTTCTGATTGGCTGGTGTTTTCGCGCTCAAAATTGTAAACATGGCGCCGAGCAAAATCACTGAAGTGAGAGTTCTCGTACGCTGCGCTCACTCGTTTGTTTAGCGATCCTTCACAATTCGTAAATAAATCTATATATAGCACTTTCTCTCACAAAGAATCTCTCTGTTCATTAAAGGGAGGTTATTATGGAGCCGGTATTATTCCCTCTAAAACATCGGCCAATATCCGTAAAAAATCCCATTCCTTATTAAGTAACATTTGTAGCTGAATAGCTGGTAGACAACAATGAGTCTGCAAATTAAAGCGTTAACATCTACCCTCTGTATAATCTTTATACACTTAGGCAGTTAGTGCTATAAGCCTTTTCGGAGTTTCGACTGCGCATCCAAATGACGCGTTCTGCGTCGGGATAAAATCGCAGTTGAATCATAACGTGGAAGAATTATAATATGCATATCAAAGTATTCAACTGTTCAATCATTAATTTGTGTTTCACATATAGCCACAATAGAACTGTCTTCTGTGTAAGCAAGATAAAGAAAGGTGCACTTAAGAGAATAAGTTTTCTAACTTAAAGCGAGTCAACAGTGAGGAAAATATATAATTGTCTTCGAGCATATTTTAATTCTTCCAGTCTCAGCTACATGTTATGATTCAACTGCAATTTTATCCCGAAACTCCGAACTGGCTTATTATACGTTGTATATATCGGGACACTTTTAACTAGTTTGCAACCGTATATTAGAAATTGCATTTCAATTGTTACTGTCATAAAAAATCATCGACGTAATTTTTGTCTTACTCATTACTTAGACATTGCTGAAACTTTGAAATTAAAGGCCATGTTACCAGGGACATTTTTGGCTGTGACTTGCAACGTTATTTCGGACATAGAACGATGCATGTTATATTAAAAAGTATTAACAGTAAATCAGTGAGCATCGATTGACTTTTCTTTCTATTCCATTCTTTCATGCCCTTATTGTATCTTACACGAGAAAATGACCGGCAGAGTAAAGTGCGAGATAATTTATCAATTTTACCGTGAATACGTTTTACCCTGCGTTTTACACAACATCTCTGTCTTGTTAACGACGCCAACTAGAGCATTTTTACGTCCTCAGGACGACGGCAAGTCAGAAGGATGAATAGCTGCATTTCGCGTTTGTTTTTACAGCCTGCATTGTAGTCGATAACTGCAGTTGAAACGTTTTAAAAGTCATGAATAAAAAGTTGTGAGCTAAAACAAGAACGTTGTTCAATCACGGTCTCTTTATATTCACATATTTATATGGCGTTGTCGACTGTCGCGTCGTCGTAGATCTTAAGCTCGCTAACATTTACATAAACATGCCCAGAAGGCAACAAAAAAATGAGTGAGAATGGTGATAACATGGCCTATTAAGAGTTTGTGTATACACAGTTCTCTGGCGACTACATGACGTCACAAAGCTGTTACAAAACATCGAGAGGCAGAAACTGCCATGATGGTTAATTTCAAAAAATATTCCAGTTTTCCAATTTCCAAATGTTTCCAAACCCACGAGTCTCATATTTTTTAACAACAGCGACACTTTAATAAGGATAAGATATAACTCTCAGGATACGAGGTTGTCTCATTCAATTGGTGATAACTTACATGCAGCCGCATCGCATGGCTAAGCCTTGTACTATAATACACCTTTTCGATAATTACGTCACCCGGGAGCCTCGTTCTCATGAAACGTGAGCGAATAGCCTTTCGTCTTGATTCATGAGAGCGAGGCTCCCAAGTCAAGGAAGTATTCGTGACGTAATTATCGAAAGGCCGAAAGGGTAAATTAAATTGCATGGTCACTTGAAAATTCTTTCGATTCAAATTGCATACAATAAAAACATCAGCCAAGCGGAACTTGCCAAATACGATATGTCGCCCACCATATTGAAAGTTCTTTTAACAATGTGTATTGCAAACAACTTCCAACACAACTTCCCGTAGGCAGTATTAGAGAGAAGTGAATTTAAATGTAAGTTGATAATTCCCATATTCAGAGAAAATGACGTAAACACGCGCTATTAGAAGTGTTAAAGCATTTTCGAAGAATAATCTCCATATTATTTTAGCCAGCAGCCTGCAGTGTAATCAACTTTGTCTAAGCATCTGCCTAGTTGTCTGGAAATGATTTATGTTTACATTAAGAATTATATAAGTCGCTTTGATTTGGTTTTGTACTTTCGTCTAGAGATTAGCGTGACAAGTGAGCGATCTGTCGTGCCGAAATCATATTTCATGTAAACATATCGATTATAGAATTGACTATTTATAAGTAGCAATTTAAGCGAGCGAAGCGCGATTCATTGGTTGTTAACAATAAGTATTAACATTGATAATGCGATATTAGCACAAAGAATAGACCCTTAATAAACCCCACAATTTATTGGGTTTGTAATACCATACAAGCTCGAAAATACTAAAATATTACAAACACAACACAGAAATCAAAACAAACCTGCACTCTCTCGCCATTATCGTTGACAAAATCCTTCTTGAATCTATCCGTACCTTGCAGTGTTGTTCCTTTGACGAAAGAACCGTATTTATATCTCGAGAACAAGCTGGTTTTCCCAGAGCCAGGTTCGCCCAGAAGTATTACTTTGTAGGTCGGAACTTTACTTTTATTATAGTAATATTCTGGAGTGCTCGTCTCGTCCTGTTCATCGCCACTAGAATCGCTTTCATTTAGTTTCGTGTCCTTAGACATGATCTGTGTAGGCGAAAAGCGTTTGTCTGTGGTGAAAATTGTTGTAATTGTTTAAACCTGATGTATATTTGGGTTGTTGTGGTGCTAAAGTTCAGAAGAAACCGGCAGGCGACGGAAGCCGGATGCGTTTCAATTGTAAGAATGCATTTTCGATTCTGAAACACTTGAAACTTGACACTTCCGACGCAACATCAAGGGACATGCAAATTGATCTAAAATTTAAATGAAAGCGTCCAAACTGCATTTCTTTCGGAAAAAGGCAAAATCCATTTGGGCAGAAACGGGCCGATTAAATGAAGATTTTAACCCCAGTTAAAAATTTTGCCAAGATTATTAAAACACCCTGGTTTTACAAGAAATGCAAACGAAGCATAAGAAAAGACAAATGGCAAGAATGTCAAATCAAATAAATGCAATGAAGCATGCGACCTATTTTTTACTTCGACAAACGTAAGATTGTTGACATCGAGTTTCTATTCCGGTTGGCCTGTCCATTGGACAGTAGTCAGACCGCTTAGTCTATTAACTGTGGTCAGACAGGCTGGGCAGTAAAGCATTGTCAGCAGTTCTATGTACGCAACGCGTACCTAGTTTATATATCATTGAAAGAGTAGGTACACACAGCGTACGGAAATGGGAAACGGGGAGCTAGTGGGAATTGGAGAAATTTTGGCAACTGGAGAAATCAAGCAAATCTGACCACCGCGAGTGTATAGATTACAAAAAAATAACTGGGAAAAATATTGAAATTTTCAGACAATATTTTCTACTATACCAGCGCGCGCGAGGCCTAGGGTTACTGCGGATCCCGACATCTGACAAACTAAACTTGCCACAAGTCGACTTAATTCTTTTTCTTTTCCACGAACGAAACTATTGGTAAAAGAAGCGAGAGGTCGATCGACGCATTTATGACGTTTGTATTCCCAATTCACAACTTTAGATAACTTACATGCCTAGTTAGTAGTCGGCGTACAGAAGCATAGAATAGAACAGAGGTAACCATTAAGAAAAAGTCAAAGGATAGGTAACCTGAACATGAGGGAATAACTCGTACACAAAATTCAAATGCCTCTACGCTTCCGTAAACTAGACGAATAGTAACTAATAGTAACCAGACATGTGATTAAGCAAAAGTTGTGAATTAAGTAGCAAACTTGTAAACAAGCATTTCAAAAATTTGTCAATCCTTTCATTCCAACAGTTCGACAGGGAAGGGCCTTAGAAAAGTTCAGAAAAAAAGGTTTATTTAATAACCTCTTTCATGAGGCCACGCCCTTCCCTGCAATAACTGAAGTCTTGAATTACACCACAGTAAACTGGATTAACTTTAATTAATCTGATGGGGCTTCGGTGGCGCAGTCGTCAGAGCAAGCGCCTTTCACTTCTGAGTCTTGAGTTCGATTCTCGTTGAGGACATTACTCATCACACTCATGTGAAAAGAGTAAGTCAGCGCTCTGTCGAAAGTCGTGAGTTTTCTCCGGGCACTCCGGTTTCCTCCCACAGGGAAAGTTGACTGGGTGGGTTAGGATAGACAGATTAGGAAAGTAATATCACAATTGTAAAAATAAATAATGTAGGCCAAGTACATAATATAGGTAAGCTAGATACTTGACGTAATCGGTCACTGAAAAGCCCCAATGGGAAGTGAGCTGAATAATGTATGTATGTATTACTGTTTTGCAATCGTGTATTTTCTAGTGTAGGAATTATTACATAGCGCCTTTCCTTTTCTCTTAAGCTTTATATAGTTGTCAGAACTCTATGTTAAATGTCAACCACGTTCTCAAAGACCAGGCTTTTCTTTCTTCTGATAATCCTGAAAGTGAAATGTCTCTTCTATAACCTATGTCATTTATTGTGCGACTTCCATTTCCTTTGGATCAGGTCTGTTCGCGTAGAATGCCTTCAACTTATAACTTAAATCCGGGAGGAAATTCCCATGCAAGGACTGAGGTAGGCGGCTTGGAATGACAGCTCTAGCCAACTCTTCAAAACTCGTCGCATCCAAGACGAGCAAAAACGATCTCCGACCCCCCGTGCCGACAACCCCCGACACGATGACGCCATCATCTTCATCCTTGGCCCCAGGCCTTTCTATAAACACCGGCTCGGACGGGAAGCATCCAGACTCGTACCAAGTCTTCTTCGATTTCGAGACCGTGTCTAACTTGACAAGCTGATCAAGGAAATGGCCGTGTTCATAGGGACCTGTATAGGGACAAGCAGCAGAGGTACATATCACGAACGAGTTCCTCGACTAATTTTAATTTGGTCAGTATACATCTAGTAATTTTAGTAACTTATTTATGTAATGTCAATTGCACAGGGTGTGATTGTCCAATTCATCCGAGCCAGAGGCCATTCACGTGCTTGAGGCCTAAGAGTTGGCAGGGCCGCCCAGAGGGGAGGAGGGGCAAAGGGGGCTTCCCCCGGCCCCAACTAAAGGGGCCCCCAAATAGAAATGAAGTGATATATGTTACCGTAACTTGCCATTCCTGAGACCCTAGATTTCAAAAAATTTTCGAAGAAGAATGCCCCCGGACCCCCTAAAGTATTTTCATTAGTACCGAATGCAGATTGAGAATGTTATTTAAGACTACAGAACGCAATCCAGAAGTTCAAAGGTATGGAAATCAGTTTTCTCAAGATCTTTGAGGATGGAAAATAGCAAGTACTCCAAAGATATTATTTGCCCCGGGCCCCCAAATGTCTCTGTGCGGCCCTGAGGATTGGTAATGACTTTTTAGTAAAGCTGGAAGACCGGAGAAAAACCCTCGAAGCACAGGTAGAAAACCATTCACAACTCAAGTTTTCAAGCACAGGGAAGTCACCCAGCCTTACAATAGCAGGCTTAACTCAGCGCCCTAACCACGTGCACGCGTGCTTTCAATTTCCTTCTTTTCCACCTTTGATGACACTTGATAAGATGTTTGACTCTAACATATGTTTGCATTTTAATATAAATTTGAAATTAATCTTAAAAATGACTGTACTTTAGATATCATTTCATGTGTAGAAATAATGCGATGTATATTGTTTTTATAACTTTTTCTATTTTTTTCTAGATTCTTACGTTGTATGTTATTAACTAAAGTTATTTTGTCAGTAAATTAATCACTTCCCATCTCGATTAACTTTTGCTATATCTGTGGGAAGTGACCACTTGAAACAAGCCCCTTGCATAAACATCATATTAACAATGGATGGCTGGATGGCATGGAGAAATCTGGAGAACAGTGAGATTTTAAAAACATTAAAAGACAATAAAACATTCCGATCACTCGATTATGCTAAAAGCCCTGGGCCCTAATTAACATTGTTAATTGACAAATATTAGCATTAACCTGTGCCATAGATATATCTGTACTGCTGGCCATTTAGACGGTAGTTGATACGGGGCAACTCCAGGTCACTGCCAAGGATCTCGTAAGTTAAGCGGGGGGAGTGGGGACGGGAAACAGCCTTGCCAGTGATAGGTAAGCGATAACGTCTCACTTCTGGATCAGCAAAATGTTCACCAACCTAAAGTCAAAACGATGTGATATGTATTAGAAATGGACAGCGTGTGCGTAAATAATTATACATGCTTTGCCCGATGATTTCCTTTCAAAATCAGCAAGTTTAGCCCCTCCCCCTTTTCAATGTTGAAAAGGCTACAGATTAGTTAAGGTAATGCTTTGTGATATGCAATGTGAAAACCATTAAATTTGAACGGTGGAACGGGGGTAAAAGGATGCACACATGCATATGTATATGAACAGTGGTGTTTTAGTTTATAGTTAAGTGTCCACAGAATTTTTGCCATGATTGCAAGGGCTCCGTGTGTCGGTATAATATGAATCTATAATAATGGAAGCCGCTGTAATTGGTATCCGAACCAGACCTTGAATTTTGAGAGGCGTGATCGCTCTCGAGCGCTTCAGCTCTCCCTATTTTGTTCCAAAGAGAGCGATTTACAGCGCATCTTAGTCTTGCAGTTGAGAAACAGATGCCTCTTTTAGGAACTGATTTGTTTTCCCACAAGAGAAGTTTCCTATACATCGGAAACTCTCATCTTTCCTTTCTGAACACTTCTTACCACTCCGATGCTGTAGTCTTCAGTATCTGATCTATCACTCCCTATCACTCTCCTTAGAGTGAAATTAGGTGAGCAATTTGCAACTTTGCTGCTTCGTACAAAATTCAAGGTCTGCCGAACTTCCTGAAAAAGATACACTTCGAAGTTTGGAGCGAAGGCCCTTGGTCTATATGGTTAGTAGCCAGCTTACCTTCGCACAAAACGTACGTTGAAATGTGTTTCATTTTTCAGGTAGTTCGTTCAGACAACAACCGCGAAAGCTAACAATTTTCGAGTAAAATTATATTCTAATAATATTAAAGCGAATTAGTCAAAGTCGGGATTAAATGTGTTTAATTAATTAAATTAATCAATTAATACGTTTTCAGATAAAGTCCGCGGACATAAACCATAGAGCTGCTCCCATTGGAATATTTTCGTAATCGATTATAATCGCTGTCAACAATCGATTAATATCGATTAATCGTATTGAATAAATTCAATCAACACACGCCCAAAACACGACGTAATTAACGAGAAAACGTGACGTTTTGAAAAGTAAATTTTTCCCACTCGACCGTTTTTTTGCAATAATGACTTGTTTCAATAGGCCTATCTTAAATTGACTGCAACGAGAGTACCAGAATGCTTATCTCTTCACATTCTCCTAATTCCAGAAAGAAAGTTAATTAGGTAGAATAATCGATTGCCAAAAAATAATCGATTAATCGGGAGCAGCTCTAACAAACCACGACAGCTTATTGTACAGTACTTGAACTGGACCCTCACATTTGCGATATGTGCAGAAAATTGTGTTTATCATGGGATAAGTTTTGTTAAAGTAAACTGTCGTATATGCGCGCGCTGTCCTGTCTTATTTTCAAGTAACGGTTTACTTTCAAAACAACTATACCTTGTCCATCTTGGAATTACGAAGATGATGGAGGTAATACTGATCAATAATGGATGCATCGGGATAACAGCACAAATCTACTACCACAAGACCATTAATGTCCTCATAAGCGTTCACGTGATGAAAGGAGAAGAAACTGTGCGCCTCGTAACTTCGTACGCATGCGCCAGATATGCGCTCGACTAAATAGAACCTATATAAACGTAACGTAGAATATAATTTTTAAACGTTGTTCTGATTTTCCAGACAAACTTGTCTTGCATAAAATTAGGATTAGGTTAATTTAGTGGGCCTTTGCACAACACTTAGCATAATAATAGTGCTACCACCTTTGTATTTTCACTGCTTTGAAAATCCCACTTTTTCTCCACGCAACTCAGTCACTCATTATAATTTCGACGTATTTGTGTCGCTATGCAAACGATCTGTTTCTCTTGTGTGTGCTTGTCAATTTGGAAAAGCAGTATGCTTTTGAGTTTTGGGGTAACCATCAATTATATGCAGCTATTGTGGTCAAGAATATTCACTATTCTTGAATTGCAACTATACTTGCACGTCGGCCATGTTGGCGGTATCTTTCATTGAATTTGGTACCAACATGGCCGCCATTTTCCGGATTGTCTATTAATTCTCAAGGGATTGATAGCAAGTCCGGCAAGACTAAGAATATTGTAGGTATTGAGATAGTGCGGTTGAGTTGGGTCAATGTACCTGAAAAATACAATAAGAACTTCGACGTTTCGAGCGAAGGCCCTTCGTCTGGAACTAAATCACTAACTTCCAGACGAAGGGCCTTCGCTCGAAACGTCGAAGTTCTTATTGTATTTTTCAGGTAGATTGATCCAACTCAACCGCAGTATCTTCGTAAAGACTCTACCTACACTGGCACCACACGTTCGAGATATTGTAGGTATTCATTTAGGCTGGATAACTTTCATGTGCTTGAAAACTCATGCATGTTAAGTAGAACTTGGTTGCTTCTCTCCCGTGTTCTGTCCTTCGAGGGCTTTTCTCTGGGTCCTCCGTTTTCCTTCCTCGCGAAAAAATAACCCTTACGAGCAGTGGCGTACACCTCGCGAAATATATGGGGTGCGAACTTAGGTTGTCAACATATAACCACCCTTTTGTTTCAACATAACCACCCAAATTTCATGCAAATTTAATTAAATTATAGTCTATATCAAGGCTTTCGTGGTTGTAAAATCAAGGATACAGTTTTGTTACAGTCATGCAGTCAATCAGCTATCATTCAAAGGTGTTGAGAAATTATTGGGGGGCTTTGCCTCCCCTGGTGTCCGCCACTACTTTACGAGTCTCTGGCTTGGGTGAAATGGGCAACATCGACATTAAATAAATAATAAACAAAAATACTAAACCTGGACGGCTCTTTGGGATCCCAATGCATGCACTCATGAAAAGACCTTTGATCGATTTTCATTCTCAGCACTTCGAAAGTATTGATACTAAATGGATTTTCAACAAAGATAAAATAGTTGGGGGTTATGCCAAAGCTATGGTAGTAGGTGATATTCTTGTGCGGTTTAATGCTTGCTACGATTTTCGCTCCTTCCAGGGGGGTTTCGATCCTGATATGATTGGCTCGTTGCACGGGGGGAACTTGCACGATGTTGTAGCGAGATTGACGCCCTACAGAGGTCATCACGTGGTACACGTTACCGTCGTTTTCTTCGTGCGGATGAGCACAGGCGTACACTAGCCTCGAGGCTGTTGAGATAGAAGGAAATATATTAATATACTCGAATTTCAAGGCCATGTTTAATTCACGAGGCAATTTTTTATACTAACTATATATATATACAAAATTATTATCTAGGGCTAGGAGTCTACTAGAAACCTTTACCAAAATCTGTCTTTGGGGAAAATGTCTTACCAAATTTATAACCAAGATTTTAGTACAAAATACTCGTCAAAATAACAAAACAATCAATAATATACAAACTTAAATCAATATACAACCCAAGTATAGTCACAATTCTTTCTCAGTACTTACATTTGATATCAGTTTTCGCATTAGCAACATCGAGAACTTCCAATGTATCAGGATCGATTTCGTTCATGAACGGCGAATCACTGTTCGCGAATGTCTTCCCTTTCATGGTAAAAACATTCACTGCCGTGTTATCTGTTCTTTCGGGCGGCCAAAAGTAGGAGAAAAACCGAGAAAATATGTTCTGACATGGGTCAGGGACCTCTGCTGTTCCGAACTCGGCATAAGGGATTCTCTTCTTCTCATTGCCTTTGGTAAAAGCTTTCGTTTCCAAGTATTTGCTGTGATAACTCACTTCGCCTTTCTCTATTATAAAAGCATGCAGGAGAGACAAGCCGTCAAACCAGTGTTTGTAAGCGTGCTTGCCGAATTCGTATTTTGCCGGAGCATTTCGAAGCAGGGTACCGTTGACCCAATCTGGGATAGTGCCTTGAACTTCGGCTGTAACGCGTTCTGGCGTTTCGGGGGCGGTTTGGAATAGTTCGTCCATGGTTAGCGTTTGTCTGTCGCTATGTTTGTGACTTCGGAAAGTATACACCAAGTCTGTGGTTATGTATTAGATTGTGAACTTTGGAGAATATTCTCCCAAATAGTTCAACTACAATACTGAAAGATAATAATACTGTGACAGTAGAAGTCTTAGGAATTAAAATATAATCTCTGAACTAGTAGAGGATTGCTACTTGAAAACACGTGAAGTTATCAGATGTCGGTAAAATTACTGTAAAGCGCGAGACAAAATCAGCTTAGTGGGTGGGTTAGGTAATATTTGGTAATGTATTTGACTTCAATAGCACGTGTAGGCTTGAGATAAAAAGCTTTCAAGCGCAGAGATTATTAGGGATTATTATTATGACGAATAATTTGGGCTGTGTTTGCACGTTATTTAAACTTATTTTTTCGAAAAGCCATGCAAGAGCAAGGCTCATCGACAGCGTTGTTATCATGAACGATATTATTCCGAATACTGACAAATAGAACGTAAAAATAAATTATAAAAATTGAAAATACAACAGATTATACACTAATACAGTGTGGATTTTGGAATAGCCATGTGACCAGACCAAAAACACAACAAAAATGAAAACGAAATGTCGAAGGAAAAACCCAAAAACGAAATTCACGGGAGCCATTTTGTTATTGAAAGCAGTGCTTTCACTTTTAAATTCCATCAAAATTTTAAGGAAATTTGCAGATTCTAATAATAATTTCGTGCAGCAATATCGGAAAAAACCAAGATGATCAGACTAATATTACTACTATTCTCAGGCCGGGGCGGTTTAAGCATCCGTTTATACCTCAGCTTGTATATATGAGTCATTGAGATCAACTGGGATCAGGCCAGCAATGTATATAATTATGAGTCATTGAGTTTACGAGATCAACTGGGAGAGCGTCACGCTAGCAAGCTGTGGTCTCCTCAGCTCGCAACTCTGTAGCAAAGGGCAAATTTACACAATGTTTTGTCACAGAGTAGGTCTCACTGTGTATCAAATCCTAATGTTTTGAGCGTAACCGATGCTTAGGAACTCTCGTTACCGCACTGGCTAGGAACATGGCGGCCGGCCGACAATTTAAGAAAATAAAGAAAGAAAAAAAATCCGAAGAATAATGTCATTTTGAAATTCAGAATATGAATAAAACAAGACGAGTTTGAGAGACTGTAAACGGGTTGCACGGGTTCTCCATTTAACTGCATTGAGGTTAATTAAAGGTGTTTCAAATGTTCTTCCCAGTATATGCTATGGTAAAATATACCAGTAAAAATATTTTGTCCACGAAGGTCCCTTATAGGAAAATGCCCCCACGAGAAAATTCTTAACAAAGTCTCTGCTTCTGAGCTTAACAGATTGTATAGGCAAGAAAAGAAATTAATAACCAACTTGTCAACAGAAAAAAATACGACTTCTATTTTTCAATCAAACCTTTATATGTACAAAAACTCAGAGTTTCTCAATATTATTTCTTCTCACTTTCCTGCTCTGCCTCCAGTAACGGTGTTGGTTCAGCATCACGATGAAGTGGGAATTGTTCCCAAGGACTCTGAAGATCAAACTTACGGAATTCTTGCGCCAGCTCAATTGGTTCGGATACAACACGTTTTAATTCGTCGTCCCAACGAACCTTGAAATAATATATATAAAAATCAAGCAAAAATTGATATATACTTAAGCTCCGTACAGACGAGCAAGTTTTCCTTGACAAGTTTTATTTTCCCGTGTGTACGGTAAACAATTGACAAGTTTTCCTTGACAAGGAGCCTTGTTCAAAAGCTAGTCATGCCAGTTTTCGAACATTGAAGGAAAATTGTTCGTGTGTACGGCCGACAAGGAAAACTTGACAAGGAAATGCGCAGTACGCCACTGCACACTTATTTTCGATCTAGTTGAGCGGCCATTGCCACTATAAACATGAAGTATTCACTTGTGTCGTTAATACACGGGCTCGTAAAACTTGTCAAGGAAAAATTGATGGAAAAAAACTTGTTTGCCGTACACACGAACAAGTAAACTCGACAAGGAACTTGTCAAGGAAAACTTGCTCGTCTGTCTTTGACGGTAAAACATTTTGAGGGATCCTATAGAACTGAGGAATTAGCCAGAGGTTAAGGTCCTCCTGGCTTTTGGAATGGTATATGTAATATTATAAAAGTAGACAGGCAAAAATCATGTGAATTGCATTCGTTCATAAAGCCTTTACTTGCCATCGCTGTGGTTGTGAAGTCGCTCTTTTTGGACAGGCAAATTTCAAATGCTGGCTGAGACTATCTGTGATGTTTCTTATAAATTGGATTTTTCTAAGTCTAATATTGCAAGGGGTTGGAAGCCCAATATTTAAAGACCTTAGTATTTTGCATTATTGAGGTAAAATGAATCCTCTATTAACCCCACCCATATGTCGCAACTGACCCCAACAATATTCAACATTATTGTGTGATTTACCATACCTCAACGTAGCCAGATAATGGAAAATCTTTCCTAAACGGATGTCCTTCAAAACCATAGTCTGTTAATATTCTTCTAAGATCTGGATGGTTGGAGAAGAATATGCCATACATATCCCAAACCTAAATATCCCAAACCGTCTATTATAAATACAATGTATCAATGAACGAGACCTGGGAAAAGCGTGATCTCAAGAATGTTCGCCTTTAAAACTGTATTGAGGAACATATTTGTTCACACTTAGTCTATACATGGGAATGGCTATATTCGACACGTGTAGTCGCACAAGAATGTTACGTCATGCTAAATAATCCGCCATTTTGGGTGCGTTATCGTGGATTTCATCGAAATGCCGGTTTCTCTTATATATCTTGCAAAATACTGAGAGTTAAATAGGCCGGCAAGCTAGATCTAGGCAGAATCTCTGAACAATCAGGAGTATTTGGGTGTATAGTTTGCTGTTTTAGCTGTTTAGCATGTCTAGAACGATCAAGTTATTAACTAAGTTATTAAATCTCTACAATCCATACTCAGGGCAATGTTCATAAACTTAAAGAAACTTCCCTTATAATTCGATCACATTATTTGTTAGATCACGTGTATTTTACAGAACATGTTACATGTGTCCATATTAGGGAATTTATTCATGTACCTCTCTTTCAAACCAGTCAGCAACTCTATGTACTGGATAAGCTGAGTCTAGAGCAGTTAGTTCATCTGTATATGTTTTGATACGTATTCTTGAGTTAAAACGTAATGACAGAAGATTATAAACAACCTAGAAAAACACATCATATTAATTATAGAAATCGGACGAACTGACAAAAAATCCTCAAAATTTTCTCAAAATATTACACAACATTTTTAACCTTTTTTTTTGCCAAAAATTTGGTATTCTCAAAAGTGGCCATTTCTACACATTGGGGTCACCCCCCACTATTTACTTCCCTGCCAACCTGACTGACTGACTGACCAACCAACCGACAGACAGACCGACCGACTGACCAACTGACTGACGATCATGTCACTGACTTAATATAGTAATTACAAACTTACTGTTGAAACTTACCTCAAATCTATTCTGTCTACTTGGGATATCAACAGCAGTTAAGTCTGCCAAAGATTTGAACTGAGCGTTCGTATGATCTCGTAAGAATGTCAACAAGGGCAGAATTCCTTCGGGAGCCATTAATATCTCTAATTCGTTGTTGTGGTTCATTTGTGTTTGTTGGACATATTTTGGTAACATGTTGCCAATATGCTCTCCATATTCTGAAAGCCTCGTATAAACTGGGTCATCTAAGGATAATTAGCTTTGGTTAACCCATTTAACTGCCGTACTAGTCGTCTGGCATTAGACAGAGTAAAATACTAAAGTAGGGCGCATTGCCAGCTATAATGGGTTAACAAGAGACACTGGCAGATAGTTTTGTTAACCCATTAACAGGCAGTACCCTACCACTGATGAGTAAAATCATCTGGCTTAGACAGAGTAAAATACTCTGGTGTTAGACAGAGTAAAATACTAAAGTAGGGTGCATCTGAGCACTTTGCCAGCTAATGGGTTAACCCATCAACTGGCAGTACCCTACCACTGACAAGTAAAATTGTCTGGCGTTAGACAGAGTAAAATACTCTGGCGTTAGACAGAGTAAAATGCTAAAGTAGGGCGCATTACCAGCTAATGGGTTAATAGAATTTTGGAAAAACTGTGAAAAGATCTATTCTATCTGTGTAAATGTTCATTTAATTAATTGAACTGTAAGTGTTACTAATGCTAAGTAACGTGAACATGTAATGCATTTATAATGGTTAAAGGACAGGTTTAATGCTAAGTAACGTGTTCATGTAATGCATTTATTAGGTGCCGGATAGGTGGCTTTTACTATCCTCCGATAATACCGGATATGCCGATAGTTTGAAAATATCCGCCCGATATCCGCCCAGATATCCGCCGCCGGATGATATTATTTGATTACATTTTCTTATTCAAGACTCGGGCCTCCTCTTTTCAGGTTGAATAAGGGTGTGCATCAATGACAATGAAGGTAATGATGTCTTAATGATGCCCAATGATGCACAATGCACTACTTGCGTTATATAGAGTTCATTCATATAATATGCTGTTTGTCAGTGAAGTATTGGCGATTAACATAGTACTACACAATATTTTTGGCTTTGTATAATTGAAGAAATACTGAACAGTAAACCAATTCATATAATATTGTTCTTTGTTTGTTATTGATGTCCAAATGTTTTTTTTCATAGCATATTTATTGATATTTTTCCGTTTTTAGTTAAACAAAACAATATTTTTGAAATAAAATATCCCGCCGGATATTAAAAATATCCGCCGGATAATGTGGATGATCAGATTATCTCATTATCTGGCCGGATATCCGGCCGGATATGATATCCGGTGCACCCCTAGCATTTATAATGGTTAAAGGACAGGTTTAATTGGGTTCTACAATACCTTTGATTGCAGGCTGAGTAGATAGTATTCTCTTTGTGCCACAGAATGATATAGGCCCTGTTAAATCAACATAAATATGAATTGTCTAATTTCCAATTTTAAACCTCACCCCTAGGGTCCACTGTCCAGCACTCCAGCACAGCACCCAGACTGGAATCTTTGCTGTGCGGGGGGAGAAGATCTTCTCTGCACAATTTCTCAAAACCTTAGAAAATCTGGGTGTCATCTGCGCTATTATGTAAGTTTTTTTAACATTATACGGGCAAATTTGTTCTTTGCGTGAAGTAAACATTGTCTAAAGAAATTAAACATGCAGTATTATAAACATATTTGTTACTTACAATGCCACTGTTGGTATATATTCGTCAAGCACCTGCGCAAATTTTTTGGTTATTTTTTTGCACATCCGCGCAAAAAATAGTTGGCAATATTTCTTCCTCGCGCGATTTGCAAGGATTCCAGTCTGGCACAGCCCCACTCTGGAAAGTTTGTATCTCACAACCGAGATATTGGGCGCGCAAATTTTGATTCCTCTATACATTTACTATTAAATTTTCGAAATCTCGGTTGCGCGATTTCCAAACTTACTGGAAAGTATGCAAATATATAAATTGTGTACACATGTACACTGATGCATGTACAAATTTTAGTGTCACTATATTTAATATATTTTTATTAAATTACTACACTTTCTCTAAATATTCAGCTCTTTGTGACATATTGTTGTCTATATTTTATACGTAATACCATGTTATACAACTCAACATACCGTTTGCATATTTTCCAAGCGAGGTACTCAGAATTTTGCTGCAATTTGTCCGATGTACAAAACGAAAGAGCCGGCCAAGTGCCGCCATCTTGTTTTCTTCTTGTGCCAGACCCGAATTTAAGGCGTCATTACCTAGTCGTCATCCTACCCGCAGTCGGGAGATTTGTGATCATCCCAAAAAAAAAGTCCCCCTACAGCTATTCACTCTTTTGTTTACCGTCAGTTCGAGTAAGGTGGTAAGAATGGTTCAACTGACTGTCTGACTACAGAGCAACGAGTATTTGTCGTAACAACTTATACGTCGCGTTAAATTATTTGGACGAAGGGAAGTTGTAAAAACTTCCGCCGTTCATGTACAATTCAATTCCCAAAGGTATAACAACGCACAAGATAAGAGTGATTTCTAAAGGGGGACTTTTTTTGGGACACCCTGTATTATTGAAAAGTGAAGCCGGAAGTGATATTGCCTCCACCCGACTAGCTCGGAGGTCCTAGATTTGTATAGATTTGTATTTATACACAGAGATTTACAGAGACATAGTTTTCGCGTTTTTTTTGCCTTTTACACGTTTCTGATCGGGCCAATTTTCTTATCACATGGTAGAAGCACACGAGAAGCATGGACTTAACTAGGAAATCTGGGCTTTACCGCGGGCGTCTAAATAATTCGAGTCAACTTATGATAGCAAGGCTAGCTAAAACTGATACACTTGCTTCTACGTATTAAATTTTGGGTAACCAAGCGCTAATCGCCTAGTGTTGAAAGGTCTAATAACTACTACGGAGAAACAAGAAATTCGTTGTCTTGAGCAAGATTTGAACGCTCAAGTTCTTGTCTTGTCGACATTGTCGAATGAATAATAATAGTTAAATGAGTTGAGCGGCGATCAAGAAACCAGAGGATACGAGTTCGTTGTTCTTTGTAGTGTCAGAAAGAATATGAAAAATTCCCTGTTTGCTACACATGTCTTAAAGCATCGCTAAAGACAAAATGTCCTAAGCACCTTTAAAACCTGGGTTTATGAAATATGTTCACATTTGTTCAGTCTTAAAAGGGGGGCCAAATTTCCGAAGAGGGGCCAAATTTCCTAAGAAATATATCCTGCCGGGGGGGGGCAAACTTCCTAGGACTATGGCCCGGGTGGCCATAGTTGGGCCAAATTTCCTGGAACAGCGGCAATTCACTTCCGGCTTTCACGTTTTTGTAAAGTTGTAGCAATTTTAATTTTCTCTCCTAGTCTCCACCTTTTAGGTAACATCACAGATTAATTATATATGAATAATCAGTGGTCGTGCGTGATCGCGTGACTTGGACTTTTATTGAAACAGGAAGTCCGAAGTCTATTAAAATATGGAGGAAAACGTAGAGGATCAAAACAATCCTGGTGCAAATTATAAGAGGCCAAGAAAACCTTACAAGGTCGCATTTACTGGTGAATGTAATGTGGGTAAATCAAGTTTGTTTAGAAGAATGTTCAAGAAAGATTTCACCAAAGATAAACCGCCATCAGGCGTAGATAAATGCACGCATCATGAAATATTCGTTAAAGATGAAACTGTAATTCCGGTAAGATGTGAAAATTAGAACGATTAATTATATAATGTAATAATCGATTAAAATTATAATTCAATTAGAAGTTAATTTTGATCAGTATTTTGAATATTTTTTTTGCATAATAACTTGGGTTTTCACTTGTTTCCATCTATCAAACTGACATTACACAATTTTTCCGATTTTCAAAGATTTTCATATTCGTTTTTCTTGATTTTTCTTCATCAATTTGGTTATGATTAGGTTTAGTTTGTGGGTTAGGGTATGTTTTAGGGTTAGGGTAAGTTACAAATTTTTTAACTTTCAAAGTTGAAAAATGAAGTAACGTCAGTTTGGTAGATGGAAACAAGTGGCGACCGCTCCAAGTCTCTCTTTCGACTTGGAGCAAGTCTAGGGGGTGGGGTGGGAGTGTACCCATTTAGCCCATACATTTGTTGCACGACCACAGAATTCTGTGGCGTGATACCCAAGCAATCGCAATTAAGGGGGGAAGGAGAATTGTTTAGTTGACGTCAGTTCCAGTGTTCTTCACATATAAGGGGAGGGAGGGAGTAAAATTTTCTAGAGTTTTTGTGTACACACTAAATGGATGATCCCAAAGACCTAAACACCTCCTTAACCCATTAACTGGCAGTATCCAGACCACTGACAAGTAAACTCGTCTGGCATTAGACAGAGTAAAATACCAAAATAGGGCGCATTGCCAGCTAATGGGTTAACAAGAGACTCTGGCAGATGGTTTTGTCAACCTATTAAGTGGCAGTACTCTACCACTGAGGAGTAAAATTGTCTGGCCTTAGACAGAGTAAAATACTAATAAAAGTAGGGCACATTTGGGCACATTGCCAGCTAATGGGTTAAATTGATAAATATTTATTTATTTCTAGTTGGAAATTTGGGACACAGCAGACATGGAGAAACATGGCAGTATTACTCAGTCTTATTACAGAGGCAGCCATTTTGTTCTACTAGTATATAGTGCTGTCGATGAGTACTCGTTACACAGATTGTCTGTGATTGCTGACGATGTGAAAAATTACGAACCTGCAGCAAAACTAATTCTCGTTAGAAATAAAATTGATTTGCCAATTGAGAATGATGGTATTCCGGCAGAAAAAGAGAAGGAGTTTCTTCGTGGCAAAAATAAAATATGTGCAAGTTATTGGACATCAGCAAAGGAAAATGAAGGTGTTGAGAACTTACTAAGGGAACTTGGGAAGTATTCGTTAAAGATGTTTAAAAGAAGAGGAAAATCCGCAGAAGATGATCAAGGGAATGATGGATTTAGACTGGATATTGGTGATAATAGGCAAAAGAATCAGGGTTCCATGACCTGTTGTGCTTGAACCACTGTTCATTTAGACTTGCTCCAAGTTTTTTCTTTGATTGGTTTTCTGTATCAATCCACTATAGTGTAAATAACATGACATAGCGGGGGATGGTGGAGTGAGAAAGAGAGACTTGTCAGCTTCGGAAAATCTCAGCTCGAAACTGAACTCATGTTATTTACACTATAGTAGATAGATATACATAAAGACAATAAAAGAGAGAATAAAATGAAGCAAGTCTAGCCGCTTCCGTTCAGTTTTGAACCAAGGTTTTCCAAAGTTGATGGAGTCTCTCTTTCTCACTCCACCAGCCCACGCTATGTCATGTTATTTACACTATAGTGCATGGATCGATACAGAAAAACAATCGATGAAAGAGAGACTTGGAGCAAGTCTATTGTTCATTAGGATGCATCAGTAGGTGCAATGTACACTACTTTCATTGTTATTTTACTTGGATCTAATGCCAGACAATTTTAGTTGTCAAGGGAAAACTGCTGCATATCAATGGGGTTAACCCATTAACACCTGCTTTTCCCTTGACCAGTAAAATCATCTGGTGGTAGATAGAGTAAAGTATCAAAATCGGGCACATTCCAGCTTCATGATTAACAAGAAACAAGGGCAGGCAGTGTGTTTAACCTATAAATGCCCAAGTGAAAATAATATAACAAAGTAGGGCGCATTATGGGTAAAGATTTTTAATGACCACAGGGATGCTGAAAAGGGGGGAGGGGTGGTGGGGGTGAAATAGCCTCTCCTGCCCTTTCCTAAGGGGGGTAAGGTGGGCAAAAGTTCCCCTTTGAATATAAATGATAACAACAACAAAACTGCCGAAGACCGGAAGAAGAGAGAATAGAAGGCCAATTTTTCGTTTTGTACTTCTTTAGATCTATTTGTACATAGAAATAGCAATTAAATGAGCTAAAATTTGAAATTCATCGAAATCCCATCAAATGGGTATGGCAGCGAAAAAAATTTCAGACTGCCCTTACCTACCATCGCTCCTGCATCCCCGATTGACCATGGTATTTAAAGTGGCATTCCAGTCCATTCAATTCATGTGTTGACCAGTTTGTTTTTGATAAAAAAATAATCCGTCCAATCTGAGGCAAAATCCATTCCTTATAGATTAATTGAGTTCATAGATTCATTGATTTTAATATAATAAACACTTGTTGCCAGTCTTCTCACCAATTTCGAAGTTGCCATTATAAAGATACTTTATTAAAGACTTAAGGCTCTTTTCCACTCGTCGCAAAAACCAACTCGCAAGCTCGCTGCGAGTACTTTTATCCAATCAAAATGCTCGATAATTAGATGCAAACACTCGCAGCAGGCTTGCGAGTTGGTTTTGCGATGAGTGGAAAAGAGCCTTTATTAATCTGAATATCTGATAGAGACAGATTTTTCTTGAGAAAAAGATTAGAAATTGCATTCTATTTTATCTATTTATGCCACCACGTGGCCGTGCATGGCAATGAGGAAAACATTAAAATCTTTTTAAAAATCATGTAAGTTGCTTCAATTACCCAGTCAGGTATTAATGTACGATGCAAAAACCTATCAATATATTACAGCTTTGATTTTTGGGATTTTGTTGATTTCCGGATCATTGCTTCCAACATGTCCCATTGTTCATTTGTTACCTAAACATCAAACATACAGATAAGAGCCATATTAGGGTATAAAGTTAAAACCAGTGGCGGACACTTCGCAAAATATTGGGGGTGCGAACTGAGGTTGCCAACATATAACCATCCTAAAAACAATTCTTAAACCCCCCCCCCCCCCTCCGTCCTAGTGTCCGCCACTGGTTAAAATTTGTGAAATTGTGATGGAAACAAAATATGGGAATGCCAACTTTCTCTAAATTGCGACAGACAAGCAAGAAGTGGAAAGAAGCAATTGTAGTGAAATTCAGAAAGTATCATCTGATGAAACCCTTTTGAAAGTATGACATTATCGGATTGTAGTATTATTACTAACAGTACCTTTAACAGTCCATTAAACTCGCCCATGGCAGTTGTCTCTCCACCATCAAGATTTATAACCTACAAAATAAAGTGACAATTACGTAAAGCCAAAGGTAACTCCAAATGAAGATTAGCATGATTGTTCATTTGTACGTTTTGACTATATTGTAGTTGCTATCATGAAAAGACCCAGGTTCCCGTAATTATAGCGACAATTGTTAACTTTCACACAGTAACTGTTTGTTTTTCGAGTACACTGTCAAACTTTCACCTTGAGAAGTAAGACTGTCATCATTGTCTGGCATTAAACTTAGCCTGTGCACAGAGTCTATACGCTTGTAAGTCTGTGCGCAGGTTAGCATTAAACAGGGTGCAAAATGGCAATGTAGGGCCCACAATATAAAAAAAGATGCTGTACTGATGGCGTAAACGAAGACTGTGTAAACGAAGACTGTGTTACACGAGGCAACCACTGATGCAACAGAGTCACATTTTGTATATATATTTTAGACGTAACCAGGAACAGTTGCGACTATAGGCCCTCTGGCAAGAATCGCACCGCTCCAATTGCTCCTGCTTAGGTCTAAAATACTGTATGTACAATATAACTTTCGCTCGAAATTTTCATCTCTAAAAAACCTTCACTGACATTCACATTGTGTAAAACGTTTTCACAGTAAAATTGAAAACCTGTTACGCATTTTACTCCGCTCACATTTCTTCTCACGTAAACGAATGAGAAATATCGGACAAATTTTTGAAAAACAGCCCACGCTCATTGATTTATGGCGAATACTTTTTAACGTAACATAACATCACTCCATGTCAGAGCCGGATTGCGTTGCAAGTTGCAGCAAGAATTGCATCGTTAGCATGGCCTGTTTAATATCCTTTCTCCTTTTTTCATAATTTACATGAATTATTTGAGTTTAAAGAAAATTAAAGTAGAGAATTCTAACTACACACACCTCTCCAGTTAACAAACTTGAATAATCACTAACAAGGTATCCAGCGAGATTGGCCAGTACTTTGATTTCTCCCAGACGAGCGGTAGGTAAACGCTTGATGCCTTCTTCCTTAAATTCACCAGTTGGGTCCAATCTTGTAAACGCACCCTTGAAGAAGAAAGTGCATTTGGTAGAACTTGACACATGGTTGGGAACTGCCATTGAATTTAAGAATGCATTTGTCTCATTCAAGCAAACGGAGACGTGACTTTGTCTCTCAATAGTATTTATCTTTCTTTTAAACAAATCCTAAGTAGGACTAGTCACAGAATTCACGTAAATCACCCCCAAAGACTTCGAATGTTATTAATGTTAGCGTTGTTGTGACAATTGTGGAAATTATGTAAATTACGTAGTATTTTGTCAGTTTCAACACGGACGGTGTACTGGAATGTTTAAGAGGATAAAATTTATCGGTTTTTTTTGTCTAGTGAGTAAAAAATACTTTTGTAAATGAAAACGTCTTCATTGAAGTTGAACAATTTCGTAGCGATCGATCGCCCTTATTAAACTAGTTTACGTCCCTCAACGTCAACGGGGAAGGGAACGGGGCCGTTACTTTCGTAATTCTACAGTATCACATCGCATAACTAGTCATAAACTAGTTCATTTCTCTTCTTTCGGAGAACTTGGCATTCATCATCTACTATAAGGGTGTGCCAACGGGTACGCTGGCAATGCAATGACAACACTAGCCTGCGTATTCTGATGGCAAACTTGTAGGATCCTGTAAAATCCGCTCTGGTCGTCAGAGCCCTGGTTAGGACACCATATATTAGGATCCATTCCTACAAAATCCTACATAGGATTTCTATCAGAGTATAGGAGTTCTATCAGTATAGGATTTCTATCAGTATAGGATTTCTATCAGTATATGATTTCTATCAGTATAGGATTTCTATCACGACTATCAGTATAGGAGTTCTGTCAGTATAGGAGTTCTGTCAGTATAGGAGTTCTATCAGTATAGGAATCATCCTGGAAAAATTCCAAATTTTTGTTCAAGATCCTGTTTTTGTATAAAATCCTGAACAGCATCCTGTTCCTAAACCATCAAATAAAACCATCAGTTACGCAGGCTCTAGCAACACAAAAATTGCGGCTTCATGCACTTAACGCCTTCATGCCATTAGACCCAAGATTTTATCTCTGTGTAGCTTGGTTTTTTCCCAAGTCCAAACCCCACGATGCTCCTAATAGATGACGGTATTACACACAGTGGTAGTGAGCTGTACGCCGTAAAGTAGTTATTACAGTACCTCTGTTTCGATAGGGTCAGGCGCGATCGCATTAAATCGTATACCATGTCTTCCCCATTCAGCAGCCAGTGACCTAAAACGCAAATAATTTTACATTTCTAGAAGGTAGTTCAGACAAAAACCACGAAAGCTTATTGCAGGTAGTAACGTGGATCCTTACTGTATCACCCCCGCCCCCCCCCTCTCTCTCTCTCTATGCTGGGGCCGGTTGTACGAAGGCCGTTTAGCTTAAACGGTGGATAAGCCAAATTTAAATAACACTTTCACACATTTTGTGAATGAATGAACTTAAATCTTATGCACTTAATATGTAATGTAGTTACAAACATAATTGTTCTATTCAAGTTGAAAAATTTAAGCTTGGTTTTTCGATGAATGTTTAGATATTTTTTATTTATCCACCGGATAGGCTAAACGGGCTTCGTACAACAGGCCCCAGGAGCGTTGAAACGCTGGGACGTGACTATATAGTTTGTTCGGAGAGTAGCGAGCGAAAAAATGCATGATATGCCTGAAGAACTCGCCATCACTTTAAATCAACTACCTTGTCATTATCTCTACTCCAGCTTTGGCAGCTGCCGAAGGCACCACAAATCCCGAACCAGTCTTGGCATAGACTGTGGTAATTGCTAGGAAATTACAGCTTTTCCCAGCCTTTATCAAACGTTTACCAATATCCAAGGTTACATAGGCGGTGCCGTTAAGCACTATATCTACGATGGTTTTCCATGCGTTGGGAGACAGTCGCTCGGTTGGTGAAATGAAATTGCCTGCAGCATTGTTGATCACTATATCTGGCAGACCGAATTTTTCCACGCAGATATCCACTGCGTTTTTTATCGCTTCGGGGTCTCGCACATCCATTTGTATCGGGAAGACCTGTTGGAGTAATTAAAAGTTAAGCCCTAGTGGTCATACGAGAATGTGAGTTGATGAGAGTTGGCAAGCGAGAATTTGCATGAGAGTTTCATCAACTCTCAAACGGGAACAAGAGTTGCATGAGAGTTGACTGGATATTACCGCGCGTACCGGTCAAACGAGCTGTCGTTCTCGCTTGACCGGGGGTTAAGAGGTGCGTTTTCCACTAGGCGAATTCATTCGCGCAAATCGAAGCGAAAAAGAACTGATTCTGCAATGTGATTGCTTAGCGAGAAAATTCGCCGTGAAAAAGTATTATTAAGCAGTCCTCACCTCATTTTTAGTATCTCGACTGAGCTCTTCAGCAGTTTTCTGTAGAACATCGAGCTTTCTAAAAATAATCAGAAAAACATTCAGCTCTTTCACGTACGCGGTCAAGAAGGGGAGAGGGGCAAACACTTTTTGAATGCAAGAGAGGCAGGCAGGCAGGCATTTAGCCAGGTGGCCGTCCAACTTATGAATTTAGACGGCTACTTTTTTTATAGACGGTCATGGACGGCTCTCCCCCTCAACATCTTTAACTTCTATGAAAGCAAGCTGATTAACTAAGCAATTTAGTAACTGCTATGTTCTTTGTGCTAGAATGTTTATTCTATATTGCATAATTTTAAAACAATAATTGCACAATATGGCATATGTAAAATTACAAGCTGACAAAGTTTTGGCATTGGTTTTGTCCCTATAAATTGCCAAATTGGCCTGGGTGGCGAACACAGACAGACAGACAGAATTACATTAGGAGCCATTGACAAATAGATTTCGTCCACTGATCGCGGAATTGTTCCACAATGGGGGGAGGGGGTCAGCCTTGAATCCGCGATTACAAAATAAACAGGACGAAAACTGAACAAGTCCGCGATCGCGGGACGAAATCTATTTGTCGACGGCCCCTTACAAGCCATTGACATTTATCCCACAAGGCTACAATCTCAGTCTTGTTCTGCAGTGGGGAGAAGCAGCGAATAATCCACAATTGCAAGATATATTGAGGTAATTGAGCGACAACTGAATTTTCTGCAGTGCTAAACACACTTGCCTGGATTAAAGCACTCATGGAACAAGTTTGGGATCAGGGGACAAATAGATCTAAATGTCGACAGCCCAAAATTTTTTAAATCTTTGTAAAGATCACTGACCTGCTGGCAATGACGACAGTTGCCCCCAACCTGGACAACATTTCAGCCATTCCCCTGCCTAGCCCTGTCCCACCTCCAGTAATAAACGCTGTCTTGTTTACAAAACAATCTTTGGGCAACATTGAGTCGGTTCTGGCTGGAAACTTTGCACTAGTCATGGCTCGAGAAATTGCATTTAGCTGTGATGGTTTTCGAGCAAAGTCGAAGATTTTTCGTTGTACAAGACGAGACGAAGCCATTTGATAGGAAGTATTGCCCAATCTCAGTTCAGATTATCTTCTCCTCTCGACGTATTGGAATTTGTAAAAAGGCAACAACGCAATTATTTACCGAGTATGAACCAATGAAATTTCTTTCTTTGGCAATCTTACTAAATCCCATCTGTCAAAGAAGAGAATGATAAAATGCAGAAAACATATCAATACAAATATCAATGATCACAGGGGGGAGAACGAAATATTGCAATTTGTGATTTACCGGAAATGAAACCGCGTGGTTTTAGTTACATTTTTATGGTATAATTTTGTAAATAGAAATGATTGTTTCAAAATTATGCGACTGTTTTGCAATAAAGCGCATTGGTAAGATGAAAGAGTAAGGTATAAGCGAGATGTTTTGTAAGAGATTTAGTCCTGTGACAGGGAAAGACGAGTGGTGTTTGATGGAGGAAGATTATGACAACAGGCGCGAAATTTTGAGGTATTTTAAACATGAATAACAGGCATTATTATTTCAGTTATATTATTTTTGAGTGATGTAGTTAGATTTACTTGCTCCTATGAAGCTGTCAAACCTTCTGAAGTTGACCACCATCTGCTGCCCTGTGCAGCTCACAGCAGCTGTGCTTATTGACAACCCACCCAGTATAAACTGGGGTTGACTACATCACGGGTGTTCGTTGTGGTTCTTAACCTAATCCTAACCCCAATCCCAACCCTAAGTGTATTGACGTCACCCACAACGAACACATGTGAGTTAGTCAAATCGGTTGCATCAAATACAACCATGTGCAACTGACTACAGGCCCTCTTTCAAAATTTGAACCAAAAGGTGTCCATACAAATCCATCAGAGAGCTCTAACAGGGCAAGTGCTCTTTAGCGGACCCCTGGCTGCCTCGTACCCAGGCGATAAGTTGCTACTATGACACTGTGTGGCCGTAGCCGTAGCGTGGGGCACGTGGATCATTTAACTGCCGCTAAGTTGTTGCTACGATGCGCTACGTGGCTGTTGCGTGTATCACCCCACACAAGTACTCCTGATGCATCAGCATGTAACGACGTAACAAACCAAAGCACCTGAGGACAAGGCTGGACCCCTGGAGTCTTTCCATGACTCATACATGCATCAGACTATCATACCTTGTCTATCTGCAGTAATATCATCTGTTTTCTATAGTTCATCTGCTCCTATCATTATAGTATCATGATGTTTTATCATATATTTGTATAATTACATTTTTAGATCTCTATTTGGTGATATGCTACATGATAAAGAAAGGGTAATATATATAGCATAAAATAATTATAATTTATTGTAACTTCAATATCTACCAACAGTATTAAAAATGTCATGATCATTATAATTTATCAGGCAGGCATAATTTTTTTCAATTTTTATCAATTTTTATCAAAGATGTGATTTGTTTAATTTTCAAGTCAACTGATTTATGCTTTAGATTCATGGTAACGAGAAACAGTCAATAGTATGATCTGTGGGCTCCATTAGATACCATGCACCGTAACCATTGATATGTACTAAGACTGTAACCATAAATCGACCGACTAAAATCATAGAATGTGCGCCCAGCTTTAGACTATTTGATTTTTCACTTCAAGGATAGAGTTTTGCACTCTATTACATGGAGCAGACTATTTGGCCATGCCTTATCTGTCAAGCCAGAGCAATTTACAGTACTTTGCTGCAGGCTTGCAGCACTCCTATTATGTCAAACTTTGTTGTAATTATACTGATTCATTTGTTACTTTTATTATTTTGATTATCAAAATTTAGAATAAGCAGTACTACAAAGCTATAAAGAAGGAAGTGCAAAGATTTCTGAATGAAGGTAGAAGTCCTCGTTGTCTGGATATCGGGACTGGTACTGGTCTACTGTCCATGATGGCTGCAAAATCAGGAGTTAAAAAAATATCTGCTTGTGAGGTAGTGATGAGCCTAAACTGTCTTTTGTATATGAAAATACACAAGACATAACATGAATCTCAGATGGTGTAACTTAACGCTACTTAACGATAGACCCTGTGATAGACCTTATGTATTATCAATGACGTTTCTTTGTGGTACGTGACTACAGCTACCAGAATGCTTCACGTACAAGGATCGATCTTAATAGAAGAAGATTTGTAAAGCATTCTGGTAGCAGTACTCATGCACCACAAGGAAACGTCATTATGCATAAGGTCCATTTCCTGGTACCTGTGTTTTACATCAGGCGTTTCTACCAATGGCTAATGTGGCAAAAGAAATTATCAAGGAGAATGGTTTTAATGACGTCATCACTGTTATACCAAAAAGCTCTTTGGATACGTCTATTCCTGAAGGTTCGTTAATCATTGCATATTATCTTACTTTTGTTTAAATCTTTACTTCTGTTTTCGCTTAGTCTTAATTAAATGAACGCAATTAAATTTTGCGCACCTTAGGCACAAAACAATTCCGCGGTTTTAATTTCGCGCTGATCACAAGGCGCGTCTGGGCACTTTGCAAGCTAATTAATGGGTTAACAAGAGACACTGGCAGATAGGTTTGTTAACCCATTAACTGGAAGTACCCTACCACTGACGAGTCAAATAATCTGGCATTAGACAGAGTAAAATACTAGTAGGGCGCATCTGGGCGCATTGCAAGCTAATAGCATTTCCCCCCACGATTTTGTAAAGCTAATTCAAGCCTTGTGTTAAAACTTTAAGATATTGGAGAAAGGGCTGAGTTTGTGGTTATGGAGTTGTTTGATACAGAACTTATTGGTGAAGGATTATTACCATCCATGAGACATGCTTACAAACACCTTTTAAAGGTTAGTTCGGTCAAAAAAGTATACCCGTAATGGTAGGAAAGATGTATGCATGAGATATAGTCAGTACTGAATTAAGATTCATTTGTTTTAGATAAAAATAAACCTGATAGACTGTAGTACTACAGATAGTACTTTTGTTTATTTAGAAAAATTCTACGGTGGTTCCTGCTGCAGCAACCATTTATGTCCAGTTATTTCAATCTCAAACATTATGGGAAATGCATCAGCTTTCATCCTCCATTGTAAGATTAAACTTTCTAGACATATCTTTCAATTATGCGCTTTTTCTGTAATATAAAGCTAGATCGAAGATGGATTGAGGCGAGGGGCAAAACACTCCTAAAAGGGTACGAGACTTTTGGACTTTCGAAAATCCGGGAATTCTATAGATGGACTTTTTGGGAATTTAATATCAGACTTTTTTGGACTTTTTGTACGAAGTGAAATATAATATTTTCTTGTTTTCAATGTGCTGGTGAAGCTATGCAGTAAAACGCAGTTATATACGCTTTTTTCGAATACTTGATAAAAAATAAAAGAAATACTCGTACTATAGAGAAGTTGTCAGAATCCATATTTTACTTCAGGATAAAATTACATGAAGTAGGTCACATATTTATGAGTCAGACAGAATGTCGATTCCGTTATATTCTTTCAAACCTTTTTGGAGGAATTGATTTATGGAAGGATCTATTTATTAACTAATTCTGCGTCATTTATAATATAAATTGCACTTATACTCTTCAGCTTTTTTATTAATATAAGTTAATGTAAAATCAAAAATATTTTTCTTCAGTTCTCTGATACTTTTATCTATTTAATTAACAAGAAAAAACTGGAAGCTAACTAGAAAACCTAACGGTTCACTTAATTTCGTTCAATTCAGTCGTATATATTAGATTATAAGAGTATTTTTATGAATTTTAAGAATTGTCAAGTATATTTAGTACATGGATTTTTGGGAATTCGTCGAAGTGTACGAGACTTTTGGAGTACGTGATTTGCCCCTCGGATCGAGGTAGCAATTAAACTGTAATTTGTTGTTTTTTTGTTACCATTTAATATTTCTTGTTTGTATACTTTCAGTGTGATGATGAAGAGTTATCATTAAAGGTTCCAGAATCTATCAAGAACTGCAAGGGTGCGCCTTCTGTATACGATGTTCAGGCTGATGAGATACCACTAACTGATTTTCATCCATTGACTAAGCCTCTTCCTGTTCTAAGGTGACCATTGCTGTTGAAGTATTTTTCGTACAATTTGGTTGTAATGCGTGAAGGTTTCTTCCAGTTTCACTTTACCAAACACCAAATTTTCTCTCCGGGTATTTTACCGAGGACTTTACCAAACACCGAATTTTTTCTCCGATCGGTTTCTTCATGTAGTAAGACCAGGGATGGATCCAGCTTGATCTGGTAGGGGTGGGGGTGCTGAGCGGGTGCTGGTCATAAAGCAGGGTGTGACTGTCAACCGAGGCAGGGTGCATCATCACTGAGGACCTCGGCAGGGGCTGAGCTTGTCAGGAAATGTTGATTGCCTAGATGGTCGAAGAAGCTCACAATGGCCAAATATTTCTAAGCCCAATATATTTTTTTTGTTTGATAAATTCCCTGCCAAATCCAAAATTTGGATTTGATATGGAAATTGCACCCCTCCTGCTCTGACGACTGCGCCACTGAAGCCTCCTGATAAAGCTATCCAGTATAGTTCAGTTTACTTTAGTTTTTCATTACGTCACAGTAGATCATACTATTCTTGAATCAGGTTTCTTTTTTGTGAGTTGGATAACGACAAAAGATACGACGACATAAATACCGAAACAGTAATGACAGATCAGAAAGACAACGAAGTACGGCTAAGTTATCTAAGTAATGTTCTTGTGGAACATCAAGGCACGGCGCATGTCATTCTGATGTGGTGGGATTTACAGATGGATAAAGATGGGGGAATTATTTTGAGTATGGCACCGAAATGGATGGATGAAGATAAAGCGAAACGAAATGAGGTCATTAATATATGATTTGTATTAATTTCCAATTGTTACGTGTTAAAATATGTTACGGTATTCTAGGGCTGGCTTAACTTTTTGCGTTGGGTTTTAAGCAATAAAAATTTGCATTATATACGTATACTCGCACTAAAACTTCTTTCAAACGACAACTTAATAAGCTTAATCTCATTAGTGTCATTGACTACTACTTAATCTCATTGACTACTTTTCCTATTCATCTCCCTATGCTCTACCTTTTACCAAACTATTTTTCTATAGTGGCGTGATCACTGGATGCAAGGGATATATTTCATGGACAAACCTTTACAAGTTAGAAAAGGTGCGAAAATGTTTACGAAACCTTTTCGGTTATTTTGTGACATCGCATTTTTGCAAATTTGGATTTTTTGGTTTGTTATTTTTTCAGGAGATCGGTTGTCTATTCAAACGACACATGATGATTTTGCCTTTTGGTTTGACATTCATCCAGAAAATAGGTAAGTTAGGGCCTGTTCATATGATCCCGCTTACCGAGACGTCTCGCCTACCTATGATCTCGCCTCCTAGTACTTTTACTATAAAAATTTACAACGTGTTCATATGAGAAAGCGGGCTGGCCCGCTTGGCGAGATCTCGCCTGTGAGAGCCGAGATCATAGGTAGGCGGGATGTAAAATATTCCATATGAACACGCCAGCCCGCCTACCGGGATGAAATCGAGAAACCAAATTTCCGATTTTGCCGCTTAATTTGAGATTTTTACGTAGTTTTATGTTTGTTTTAGAATCAAGCATGAAATATGTTGCTAAACCAATGCTTTTTATTGCAAAAAAATAAAAAGCAACAACAAAATCGTTAAATTATTTGTGTTGCGTGCATGAAATGTACATGTTTTGCAACGCTAATTATAGAACAACATTGTAATTTCATCTCGGCAAGAGGGATGAAAAACTCCATATGAACACACAGAAATATTCGTCCCGCTAGACGACACGTCTCGGCAAGTGGGACCATATGAACAGGCCTTTAAAGCTCCTGATCTCCGTTGTCCCAGGCGCTTACACGAAAGCTTTGTGAAATAAATAGTCGTTGTGTTTCCACAAAACACAACTTTACAATAATTTTTCAAATTGGCAACTAAGGCAATTTTCTTAAAACAAAAAATGAATAGTGAAAAAATAGGGGCTCTCTGGCCGTCTAAGCAATCTTATTTCTCAACCATTTTCCTGGCAGATTTCGTTCCAACCAGGTCGTGCCACACCCCACAGATTTTGTTGATTTCGTAGTTCACTTTTGTTCGCATGCTTGCTATATTTTGCTGCGGTAATTTTAACTTTGCTACATGATAGACAGACAATAGTGCATAACAGATAGAGCAATGCATTTCGATAGATTGTTGGTGTATCAATAACATCCTCATAACAACAGAAGTGGTTGCTATGTTTGTTCGCTGATCTTCAGTTCAGGGGTCTTGAGGCTTACATCGCAAATGTCGGAGACATTAGCCTGTGAACAGGTTCTCAAACAGATTATTAACATTGAATACAATTATATCAAGACACGCGAGACCAATAACACTACATTTTAATATATTCATATACTATACTATACTAAGATGCCCGCTGTCGCTGATAAGGATGGAATCGGTAGCTCTTTGCGATGCATCAGTATGAATAATCAAGCACCAACACCAGCATTGGGATTAATGTAATCCGTACCCAACCAATACCTCCTCCATCCCCAATACCAACGTCATCCGTCAGAGACGGATTATGAGAATTATGAGAAAAAACGAAGCTAATTATCAAAACCAGTCATCGGGGTAACCTCCGTGATCTTGTTGCCTTGGAAATTGATACCAACAACACCGAGTAATATTGAGGCAAGCTAAGCATGCAATCCAAGTTTGAAAAGAAATTCGACAACAAGGGGGAGGGAGAATCCTGGATGGGAAGCTTGAAGTGACTATGTGCATAGCTTGATGGCAACTAATCATATATTCAACCCTTACACACCCACTATTTGCATATATCATTAATACACCGGGAACGAATCTTACCTCCCTGTTAACTTCCTTTTATTGTACCAATAAAATATATAAAAGAATAGTGGATCTTCAGACGGAATAGTATTTTTCGAAATCTACTATAACGGTTGTATTGTTGAAAAAAATGTAAATTTCGATCCCTGGCAAAACTCTTGGGTTAAAATCTCTCTCTCTAGTGAATTACCCAAAGAAAAATTTCTGGTGGCCGGACATTTTGCCGAAAGACACTTTGCCGAATGGACAATTCGCCGACGGACATTTTGCCGAATGGACAATTTAACGAACGGACTTTTTGCCGATTCAAAGACATTTTGCCGAAGGGACATTTTGCCGAAGGGACAATTTGTCGAATGCTATTTCGTCAAAACAAATTCATCCGCATTGTTTTCCAACTTATTTGAGACGATGACTCAGAAGAAGTGAGAAGTGCTTGCCCGCATTCCTCTTCCACCACCAAAAAAGAAGTACCAGTTTGTGAATCAGAGACTGAAAGACATTGTTAGTGACATTGACATGCATGCACTTTCTCAGTTTGTATAATACCGTATTTACTCGTTTCAGCGCGTTCAGAGCTTCAGATGCGGCGCTCATTCGGGGGCGGCGATCTTTAACAAAATTGGATCTCAAATGCGGCGCTCATTCGGGGGCGGCGCTCAATCGAGTAAATATGGTATGTGTGTAAAAACATTCGTAAAATTTTTTGTGTTTCTACTGCTATATATCATAATAAATATTTTTCTTAACATTCATGTTATTAACAGTCTGTTCGTCAACTTGTCAGTCTTCCGCAAACTGCCAAAAACTCAAAAACATATGAATCGTTTTTACAGTCTTAGTTTGCGGAAATAACACTCGGCAAAACGTCTTTTCGACAAATTGTCCCTTTCGGCAAAATGTCCCTTCGGCAAAATGTCTTTTCGGCAAAAAGTCCGTTTGTTAAATTGTCCATTCGGCAAAATGTCCGTCGGAGAATTGTCCATTCGGCAAAATGTCTTTCGGCAAAATGTCTTTCGGCAAAGTGTCTTTCGGCAAAATGTCCGGGTACCAAATTTCTAGTACAGCAATTTTCCATCATTTCTTTTTTGAAGACTCCAAAGATCTGACTTAAAGAAGATAATTCCTGTCTGTACATGTGGCACTCATACAGTTTGGAGCAGACCTAGATTCTCCATGGTTAATAACAGAAAAAGAAGGAAACAGTTTTACACCCTATTCAAAAAGGTGATTTTTCGGAATATGTTGGAATATGTACAACAGTAAAGATGTAACGGGCTTGGCTCATTCATCATGATTTATTTCATGTGAGTACGAAAATTAACCCATTCAATTTTGTTTTCGTATATACAGCTCGTGAAAAATGGAGCGTCTGTTGGTCTTGTGATCAGTGACGGATCGTTGCTCAGCATATTGGGAGCCATGGCTGGTTTTAAAAAGGTATAGTGTTACATCTCTTGAAATCCGACCTGACGGGATATGTTTCTAAACTGAAGACCTCGAATATTCCTATGATGATGCAGTACTGTATTACAAGAGATCTTACGATTCGTTAAATCCTAATTGCGCAAAATTATGGCGAGTATAACACTAATAGAAATATTCGGTGGCGCAGTCGTCAGAGCAAGCGCCTTTCACCCTCTGGGTTAGATTCTCTCTGCGAACTCATGACACTTATGAAGAGTCAGTGAACGCTCTACCGAAAGTCGTGGCAGGTTTTCTCCGGGTACCCCGGTTTCCTCCCACAGGGAATGTTGACAGGGTGTGTTTGCATGAGCGCCATGCAAACTAACCCTTCCATCGTAGCTGTGCTCCCTGGTCAGACATGAGACATACGGTGGCTGCCAGAGGCGCCATTAGGGACTTTACGCAACGACGACGGGAGAAGTGGACAACGGCGATTAATACAATGAAATTCATCATTTAACACAAAAGAAATGCATAATGGTGTTTTAGACGTCGCCCAGGCTATGTTTACGACGGCAAAATACATACTTTCACGTCTCTTATACAACGCTAGACAACGCTAGAAATAAAGCCATTTGTTTGCGCAAATCCGAGGGTGATGTTGTTATCAAGCTTACAAAACGAGAGGATCTTGCTCAATTGTTATCTCAAGAACAAAGTTTATAACTATCTTCTTTTTGAAGATAAGATAAGTATAATTATATTTAATAATGGCTGTTAATAATTCTTTGATTGAAAGCGAGTCACCTCTGCCATTTAATCACCTGGATGATACTGCCTTTAATGCAGTATTGTATGAGTTTGATCATGGTCCATTAAATTTTGACCTAGATCGTTTGGAATCTTTAATATTTAATCCAATTGAATATCTGCCTTCTACTTTAGAGAACTCATTTATAACTAATCTTGACCCAGATTTAAACTTTAACGAACTAATGCCACCTAATAGTAGGTACATGATTGAAAGTGAAGTTAATGAACTTGTAACGGACAAACCATGTAATTCGGGAATGTCTTTTTTGCATATAAATTGTAGAAGTCTCATTGGTAATTTTGATAGGTTTAGAGTTTTAACCACAAATTTGCTCGACTCATTTTCTGTAATTGGAGTGTCTGAAACCTGGCTAAACGATGATACTTTTAATATGGTAAATCTGCCTGGTTATAACTTCATTAGCAATCATCGCCGAGGTAAAACAGGCGGTGGTGTAGGTCTTTACCTAGGTGATTATTTTCAGTACAAATTAATTCAAGACTGTAATATTTCTAATCCTGAAGTAATTGAGTCCCTGTTTGTTGAAATTTCAAACCCTCTTGGGAAAAACATTATTGTAGGAACTGTTTACCGACCACCCAACCAAAACCTTGTCTCATTTATCGAAGACTTTAATAAAATTCTTTCCATTATTTCCAAAGACAACAAACAATGCTACATAATGGGAGATTTTAATTTGGACTTACTTCATTGTGATCATCATGCGTATACACAAGAATTTATAGACTCATTATTTTCACATATGTTTATTCCTCTTATTAATAAGCCAACGCGGCTAACTTCTCATTCAGCAACACTAATTGATAACATATTTACAAATTGTTTTACACAAAATGTTGTAAATGGAATTATTCTAAACGACTTATCCGACCACCTACCTGTGTTTGCGTTATCTGGTACTAAATTTGAGAAACCAAACAACGAAACCACTTATTATACTCGGGATTACAACGATTTAAATATGATCAAGTTTCAAACTAAATTATCACAGGTCGAATGGACTCGGGTTTTGATGGGGCAGGATCCAAATAGACTTTACGATGTTTTTGCCGAAGAATATTATAGCCATTTTGAGGATTGTTTTCCCTTAAAAATATCTAAGTTGAATTCTTGTAGGAAATCAAAATTACCATGGATTACTAAAGGTTTGCTGATTTCCGTTAAAAAAAAGAATAAATTATACAAAAAATATCTCGCAAACCCTACCCCTGTACGTGACTCTCAATATAAGAGATACAAAAATAAATTGAATCACCTAATTAGAATATCGAAGAAAACTTACTACGATAAAAAATTTGAATTAGCTAAAAGTGATTTGAAAACAACATGGAAATTAATAAATGAAGTCACTAACCTAAAACGTAAAAAGCCCTCACTACCGTCATCTTTTCGATCAAATAACATGACTATCAATGAACCCTCTAAAATTGCCAATGATTTTTGTAAATATTTTTCTGAAATTGGCCCATCTCTTGCGCGTAAGATTCCCCCAACAAATCGTTTATTTCATGAGTTCTTAGGCCCTACTATCAGTGAAACTATATTCCTTAAACCTACAACTGTTAATGAACTGAGAGAGATATGTATGTCGTTTAAAAATGGAAAAGCACCTGGCTACGACAACTTACCTATACATATCATAAAAAAATCGTTTGAATTAATATCTGAACCATTAATGCTGGTAATTAATTCTTCACTTGAGGCAGGGTTATTCCCAGATAAGCTAAAAGTAGCTAAAATAATTCCTATTTTTAAAGCTGGTGAGGTAGATACATTCACAAATTATAGACCAATTTCAATTTTGTCTAGTTTTTCAAAAATCTATGAAAGGGTCATGTATAATCGTTTGGTAGAATTTACTAATAAACTTGAAATTTATTACTGCCACCAGTTTGGTTTTCGAACTAACCACTCAACCAATCTTGCTCTTACTCACTTGATAAATAAAATTGCAACTGCTATTGATCAAAAAGAAATAACAGCAAGTGTTTTCTTAGACCTGTCTAAAGCATTTGATACTTTAAACCATGATATACTATTTTCTAAGCTTGAGAGGTATGGGATTCGTGGAGTGGCATTAAATTGGATTAAGAGTTATTTCAATAACCGAACACAATTTGTTCAATATAACAAATTTTCTTCTGCTCGAATGGCCATACAATGTGGTGTACCCCAGGGGTCAATATTGGGCCCACTCTTTTTCATCCTTTATATTAATGATCTTCCAAACGCCTCACATTTAGTTAAACCACTATTATTTGCAGATGACACCAGCATTTGTTATGCTAGCTCCGATCCTATAGTATTAACTACAGTATTAAATGAGGCATTACTAAATATTAGTACATGGATGAAAGCTAACAAACTCTCTGTCAATATTGATAAAACCAACTACATCATTTTCCAACCAACCCAAAAGAAATCCACGTATGAAATTCTCCTTCTTCTTGATGACAGATTAATCACACAGAAGAAACAGATCAAATTTCTCGGGGTCCTTTTAGATGAAAATCTCTCATGGAAACCTCATATAAATCACGTATGTAAAAAAGTTTCGAAGTCCATCGGTGTAATATACAGAGCTCGTTTCAACTTGTCGAAAAGTACTAAAGTGTCGTTATATTATACCTTAATCTATCCATATCTTATCTACTGCAACACAATATGGTCGTCTACATATGTTTCCAACTTAAAGCGGTTACAAATTCTGCAAAAGCGAATAGTTAGATTATTGACTAGTTCGAGCTTCTTGGCTCATACTGCTCCGCTTTTTAAAAAATTGAAAATACTTGATATCAATGGGATTAATTCCTTTTGTACAGGTACATTCATGTATTCCTACCATAACAAATTACTTCCACCCCCCTTTCTTAATTTATTTAGTACCAGCAACCAGTTTCATAATTATAATACCAGAAACGCTGACACATATCGTTCACATGCATGTAGAACTAATATAAAACAATTTACTATGCTTTCACGAGGTCCAAAACTGTGGAATTCGCTCCCTGACACCGTTAAGAATGCAGGGACGTTAAATTGCTTCAGGAATAGAATACGAAAATATTTATTTCAATGTTAAGCCATATAATTGCGTTCACTAGCTGTCGCAATTGTCTTTTAACAAAATACTTTTGATATATATACTTTGAAAGCTTCAAGGAGATATCCAATTTATAAGCCTTATGGTTTCTGGATAACTCCTTGCCACTAATATTACCATTGTAAATATAACAACATAAATTACCATTATATAAACAGTAACAGAATATTAGAAATCTGAAATATTGTAAATGGTATTGGTGGCTAATAAATCTTTATCTTATCTTATCTTAGACTGCAAGCCGTGACAGGTAGTTCTTTTACCAGAGTTGATTAAAATTGTCCTGAATGCATGGTAAAACTCGGAAACTGTATTAATCGAAACTGTATTAAATTCATACGATAGTAAAAATAAGACAAGATTTCCATACAATCTTATATTTGAAGGAGTTTGTTTGGCTGCCGTCCTCGCGTTACCGTTCTACATGCGTAAAGTCCCTATTAATACGCCTTCGACTCGATAAGTCGAGCAGCGTCCTTCCTAATTCAGCTCAGCTCTCAGCTGCAAGTAAGGATAATTATTTATTTACCCCCCCCCCTACTTATTTACTTACGTACTTACTATATGTCACTGTCTCTGCTAAAAAAATATGCATGGCGTTATAAGGATCCGGAGAAATATTTTGCTGCAGGTGACGCGAAACTCTCAGCGGTTCTGAAATACAGTCTTTGTGTATAAAGATACTTCAGGACCATGCAATCTCGTATCCCGAGCGCGCGATCCTCTGTGGAGCTCGGGATACGAGATTGACTTTATGGCTCGTTCTAGATTTATGTCCTGGAACCAGAAGTAGCGACCAGACGTGTCATTGAACAGGTGCAAGTTTATCGAGTTACTCTGTGTTTTTGATATCTTACGACTTGCATACCAAAGACGTCAATAAATAATTCTTCGAAATAATTTGCTTACCAGATAGTGACTGCAAATGGTTTAATGGACAAGATTGTTCTCCTGCCAAAGACTGCTGACCTGTTGACTAAGATGGACATTGAAGAAAAAGTAAGTTCTGTTTGATATTTGAGGCATGCACTCGATGCAATATAACAATAGATAGTGTAATCATAAGAAATAAGTAGCTGGCAAATCCTTACTCTTGTCAGCAAATCCAGTAAGTCAGTCGTCAAGAAGAGAATTGGATCTGACAAATCGGATCGCGTGAATCAGCCTTATGTCTGTTTCACAAATAGCGGCAATGCTTGATATATTTGCATGTACCAAGTATGTTATGTTCAAGGCCAAAGCGAAACAAGAAAAGTGCATGCATAAGGGCATACTTTTGATTATTGAGATTAGTTAAACTTTCAAAATTGCACAAACATTTTATCACGACGCTATTGGATGTACAATCGCAACTACCAATTGGATACATCCTGAGTTGTTTTTTCCACTTTAGGTTGATGTAATCCTTGGTGAGCCGTTCTTTCTCTCCAGTCTGGTGCCCTGGCATGACTTGTATTTCTGGTACGCTTCAAGGGACGTCATGTCTATTTTTGATCATTACAAAATGAAAGTATACCCAGGGTCCGCTTGTTTAAAAGCAATCGCCGGTAAGTTGAAGAATACATTCTTCACTAATTTGAAACACTAATAATCATATTTTGTCATTTGGCCCGTTTCGATAATATTGCAATTTACAAACTGTTCTTACTAAATATATTGATCATTTTAGCCTTAAGTATTCAGTGTTATTTCGGAAGTGATCAATTTTCGCTTTTTTGTTACAGGAATTAAGGAGCGAGACTTAGGCATCTCCAACAGGAAAAAGCCAAAATAGAAAACTTCAGTAAAATTGAATAACCAAACTCCTTCAGTTCTGTGTAGATTGTTATACCCAGGTCAAGTAAGGGGCATTTCTAATTGGTCCAGTGTTACTGCAGAGAAAACCTGAAGTTTCTCGTCCGTCTGGAAGCACTCTTCTCACATGCGACCGACGCGAAATTATAATCAGACAATTACATACTACAGGAATGAAACCCCGATCACAGAGGTGAAACACACATGCGCAGTGCGACCTGAATCGTTTCACAAACGGCCATTCAGACATCCACTTTTCCAACTCTAGTTGAACTGAAAGATTTATGGAAAATTAAAGCTCCTCTAGAAAGTGTCGAGGGATTCAACGTTCAAGCATTTGATAAACTTATTGAGGTTTGTTTGCTAGTTAATTCGAATTTGTGGTTTTCGGCGAGCGTTACAGTTACTTGAGAACCCTTGACCATTATTATTATTTATTTTTCTCAAACTCATTAATAATTCATGAGCAAAACACAAAGGAAATCACCACCGTATCGTTGTCTTGATACCACGGTAATAAACACCCATAAATTAACTCAACTTTCGCGTTGAATTTCTCTTTAAATACTGGTTTGTTTGAGAAGCTATATCACACACTCGAAGTCGTTTATTATAGTGATTTAAAAACACCTCACAGTATGTTAAAAAACTCGGCTAGCGCCTTGTTTTTCAACACACTTTTCGGTGTTTCAAATCACTGTAATAAACTCCTTCTCGTGTATGATATATAACATATTTAACCAGGATACCCACATCACCGAAGTGTTTTTCAGTGGGATCCTGCAATTATAAATTACATTTAACAAAATTATACTATGCATTATTTACAATACACACATATTTACACCTACTATATACAGGTGCAGTATATACATAAACATACATTCATGGAAAGACAGAAGTGAAGAAAAGATGGGAATGAAGGGTCTAACTATACACTATGTATACACCGTCTTTTTAATAATGTTTTAAAGTTTGATGTTGAGCTAGCGTTTTTAAGTTCCTGTTCCAGATTATTAAAATCTATAGAAGCTTGATATGTCGGTCTTTGTTTTCCTTTGTTCGTCTTTGCTCGTCTTTGCTCGTGGTAGATGTAGATCTCTGCTTTGTCTTGTGTGATGAAAAAAGTTTGAAAATAATAAAATAATTTGAAATTTTTACCATCATAGAAGTAAGAAAATTATACGACATCGTAAATCAGGATTGAATTTAAAGCTCTTATTTTAACCTTCCAAGCAATTCGTGGACATGGTTTGGCTCCGCAATATTTATGTATTAAGCTAATTCGCATTAAGGAACACTCAGACTATCATCTTTGATCAAATGACGAACTTCTACAAGCTGTGCCTTCATTCGAGTCTCTATATCTACACTTGGTGACAGAGCGTTCAAATTTGCAGCCCCCACCCAGATTGTGGAATCGCTTGCCAAGGGAAATTAGACAATCATATACAATCCGTTAGTATTTTAAAAGACAATTAAAAACATTTCTATTTCGTAAGGCATATATGACATTACTTTTTAGTATTTCATAAACTTTCTATTTTAATGTTAATTTTTACATTTCAAATTTTTAGACATAGTAGATCTGACTTGTGGATTCCATATACTCATACTATAAATAGCTTTTAATACAATTTGTAAATATAGCGCATCTGAACATTTTGCATGAGAATTTGCGCTCTAAAATGTATTTAAATAATAATAATATACAAGCCTGTTCCGCGGCATATAATGAAAATAATTAACATTATTTTCTCACTCTGATAACAACCGCTTGACTACCATCTTCTACATATCTGCTGTACCTACTGCAATTGGGATAACTCAGAAATATAACTGATTCTATTTATTTCACTCGATATATAGAGTTGTCGGGTGGAGAACGAGGAAAATGAGGCAGAACCGCACAGTATGTGGGAGTATCCGTGTCGTGCTCTGAGCGAAGTTTTTGACGTTTTACATTTTAACTTTACAAGTCAAATACCTGACGAGAAGCAAGAAGTTAATGGCGATATCGAATTTACAAGGTATGGTGTTCTTTATGGTTAACTGCATGTAGAGACTATTTACCATTTCAAGAAATGTTAAAAGTTCTCTCATCGAGGCATCACACCAGTAATTGTAAATATTCGGGTTTTTTGTACATATAGTCCTAACATATATCTGTAGTGTATATATTTATCTGTTATTTAAGAAATAGAAAACATTTTCCATGTTTCTATACACTTATAGAAACACGCGTGGGAGTTTGGGAGAACTGAGAAATAATCAGGTTTTTTCGAGTTATTTCGAGTTCTCCCACGTTATTTCGAGTTCTCCCAAACTCCCACAAGTGTTTCTATAAGTGTATAGAAACACAGGAAAAAATGTTTTCTATTTCTTTTATAATATAACTCAAAAGACATTTTTAAACTCGATTAATTTACAAATTATCATTACGTACGCATGCTGACCTTTGCTCGTCAATTTCGCTGCAAGAAAACAACTCTGTTTGAAAATTAACAGTCAAAAATGTGTAAAAGCATTAAAATTGTTTTTAAATAGTATTCAAAGTTTTATAATTCGCATTAAATTTGGTTTTTTTATGATTTTAAATTTTGGCGGGAAAATTTCCGTGTTATATACAGTTATAGAAACACGCTTCTCGACCAATCAACACGCGCGTACTATAAATGTTATATAAGGTTTAATTAATTGTAATTAGTAGGCGAAGAGCCTACTCAATTCTTTTTTATATGCTATACAATATTTCTTTATCCTTGTGTACTATTTTATTATCTACAGACGAGGATGCTGCAATGCTGTTATTTTCTGGATGGATTATGTGTTCGACGAGAATATTACAATGTCAACTGGATTGACAAAGGTTAGAGAAATTAAATTTAAACTATCTTCTTGCTGGTATCGGTTTTTTGAAAGCGGATTAGCGGGTGGATACAAAACTTAAAATGCTACTAACCCCAAATGTGATTTTTGGTATGTGTAATATTTGGATCATTCTGAGAAGAAATGTAATATATCTTTTTAGTAAAAATCCTCATCTTGATCAACTTTTTCACTGTAAAAATTGCCGGATATGATATCATTATATGAACTGTAAATTTGTTTTCCTTTGTTTTTTGATGCTAAAATTCACCTAATGACATCATATCCGGAAACTTTGACAGTGAAAAAGTTGATCAAGATGAGGTTCTTTACTATAAAGATATATTACATTTCTTCTCAGAATGACCCAAATATTGCACATACCAAAAATCATATTTGGGGTTAGTGGCACTTTAACACCATTTGTCGCACACGGGGAACAAATTTTCTTATCAAATCCATGTGGTAAAGCAATTGGGGCCTCTCTAACCAATGGCACGAGGCAAACCTATTTTTCAACCATCACTGCACCCATGCCTAGGAACCCGCTGGGCCCAGGGGTTTTTAGCTTGGGTTGCACCCCGCTCAATGTCTAGCACACATGTCCTAATTCACGTGCACCCCAAGCTCGTTCCCTCATGGAAAAGGCCCTGGAAATTCCTGGCAACGAGGTTAAATACCCCCCCCCCCCGATCAATTTGGATCCATCCTTGCTAAATCCCCTCTGGCCCTAAACGTAATCATGTCGAGAATCACAAATTTGAGACCATGCTTACACAGAGGTAGCCTGAGCAATAAAGAAAGTGACACATCCAGCAGAGATGTGCTATATATAAGCATTGTTTTAAGGCATCTTTCTATGCAGGAAATGGAGATATCAAGTGATGGCTACATCAAGAACTGGGTCAAGTTTTGCAAGCAAGGTGTTTTCTTTGTACATAAACCATGTGACGTCGGGACAGCTAGTATAAATAGTACATTGAAATATACTGTAACATTTGAACCAAACAATGGTTCCTTAACTATGCAATGTAATATTGTAGAAATTTTATGACATTTTGTATCAATGAAATATTGTTCAAATGTATGATCTATATGCTCTTATTAACCAGAGGTTAATGCTCGTTTGCACCCAATTTATTTACTGCATAATATACAATTTAAATGCTTGGTTACCTTTGATCCATTCTATGCTTAGTTTAGTTTAGATTCGGCGGTTGACTGTTGTGTAAAACTACCTGAAAAATACAATAAGAACTTCGACGTTTCGAGCGAAGGCCCTTCGTCTGTTCACTAACACGTGATATTTAGCATATTCGTTTGGACTTTTAACACTTAGTATTCAATATAATCTAAATTTATCAACTATCAACTTAAGCAAGACCTCTTCAGACCTTTCCTTGGCTATGAAATGATTCCTAACATGCATTCCTCTCGAATCAATTATGTAAAATTTCCTCGACGCATGACTGGTTTCAGACTGCAACAATTCGCCAATCTGTAATTTCGTAAAAATTTACATATGATATGCTTTAAGTATCTGCAGGCAATAAAATTTATCTATATCAGATGTGTATACTGCAGTTCTATTTTATGCTTGAAACTTGAAAGTTTATATAGGATAAAACTACTTCAAAAATATAACAATAATTTTTTATATTTTTCATGTAGTTTGATGCCACGAACCATCAACTGGCTCAAGATTTTATTGCAGTTATAATTTGCCTTTTGTAGCAAACCTTATTCCATACAGTCTCCAGTAGCTCAGTAGATAATATATCTACCATAAACTGTCACTACATTGGACTTCAAAGTTTTGATTTGACTTTACATTGTGAGAAATTGCTTACAACCCATGTGGCATAAATAATTTAGTAACAATAATACATGCTGTATCAAAACACCACCAGTAAAATTGATCTCTTTGGCCAGAGAATTTCTATTGCAGATTCTATATTACCGGTCTTATAAAGAGAACTCCAGTATAAGGTAAGCGAATTTCATTTCAGAAAGATTACTTTTCGATATATATAAACTCAATTCTTTCAAGTGGTTTGAGCTAGCTGTTTAACTCTGGCGATATGATATTGCGGTGTTCAAAGCAGACTTCTGTTGTGTTAGTGCTTTTTCTGACATTGTCCGCGATTGTTGTGAGCTGTAAAGGAAGTCGGAAAAGTGGTTCGTGCATTGGGGAATTTTGTGCAGCCAAAGACGAATACGATGAACCATGTTTCGATGAAGGTCGGAAGGGCGATCGGGGTACCATAGAAGATGAACCGACGACCGAGGATAATGACGAACAGCCGGAGGATGAGCCCGAGGAATTTGATTATCCTAAAGAAGGATTATTTCGCTGGGATCCAGTTAAGGTTGGTGATTTGTTAATGTAAGATATGCTAGGTATAGGAATATTCAATGTTTGGTGTGATTTGGTGGTTCAGAATGACTAAGCTGTGACATGGCCGCCCAGAGAGAGGGGGAGCAAAGGGGGCAATTTGCCTCGGGCCCCCAACTAAAGGGGGCCCCCAAATAGAAATGAAGTGAAATATGGATGTATATGTTACTGTAAATGGTCTCTCGGAATGCAGGAATTTGCCATTCCCGAGATCCTAGATTTCAAACAATTTTCCCCCGGACCCCCCTAAATGCAGATTGAGAACGGTATATAAAATATTAATGACTACAGCATGTAATCCAGAAGTTCAAGGGTATAGAGATCAGTTTTCTAAACAAGCACATCACCCCAAAGATCTTTGAGAATGGAAAATAGCTAGGGCCCCAAAGTTATTTTTTGCCCCGGGGCCCCAAAGTCTCTGGGCTGTGGGTGCACTTGGAGTTTTATATACGTTTTTCCGTATATAAAAGTTTGATTAGATTCAAGTAGACCGATGAAGCGACTAATTATCCCACAGATTGTTTCTTGTTGTAACATGAATATAAGTCATACGTTCTAGGTGTCATGCACAGTGCATGGTTAGGGCATGTACTTTTACATCTGCGATCGGGGTTCGATTCCTGCTATATCCAGTTTTCTTAATTAAGTCGCACGGTTTTCAGCTTGATTCTACCAAATTCAACAGAGTCCCCCTGGGGTATAATACTGTTTCTCCAGCAACAACACTGTGTACGTGCCGACCCTTACTAGTTACTGGACTTCTAGTGCGAACAGTTTAGAACTGATAGAGCTATTCATTATTATTCAGTATAAATAAACTTAGGTTAGCACTACAAATTCACTCGAATTCTTTGGGTTTAGGTCGGTCATACGAGAGAGTTAGAACTTGAACCGAATAAGTTTTTCTCAATGATCACAAGAGCTTTGGAACCTCCCATTTTTGGTAAGTAGGACAATTTGAATTTGCTTGGAAAAATATTTTGGCATTTGAACAAAGGTCAGGAGATAGAGCGTGTATTTGGGCACGTTCTCAGCCACGTGTGTGCGCCGTGGGATATTGCAGGCCAGTTTGCGAGTAAGAGAACACCTCATGAACCAGTGGCGCCGGCAGGGACGGGATGGGAGTGGGGCGAGTTGGGGGTGGCTGTCCCCTGCATCGCTTTCAGAATGTGATTTTTGATCCATCAAAATCCGAAAATATATTTGACCATTCAAAATCAGCTTACCTGTACAGCTAGAAGATAAATAAGGCACACTCAAAAACGGAAATATTTCGAAAAATCTCTCATGAGAAAATCCTGCAGGCACCACTGTCATGAAACCGCAAATATAATCTCAACTGAGATAACGTTTCCAAAAGGTCTCCTAAATGTCCTCAAAAATCTGTCTTCCAAATCCTGGAGTTGCAAATTTTTTTACAATTACTGAAGATTGCTCTTATCTTACGTTATAGAAATCCCAGGATTTCTCACAGACGACGAATGTGAGGGTATCATCAATCGTACAAAGAAGCAAGGTTTATTCACCAGCCATGTTCATATTGATCCTGAGTCGAGAGAATACGAGAAGAAGACCAAGGAGTTAATTGGTATGTTGTTCTCTATGTCTTAATATCATTAAAGTGCCACTAACCACCATTCCCCCCTAAAGGTCTCATGACTTCAACATTCAGTTCTAGTGCCACTGTACCCTCGGAGATTGTTATCCCCCCCCCCCTCAATGTAGAATTTGTGATAATACATTAGCAAGTGATTGTTGTAATAATCATTAAGCTTATGCATGCTGTAAAATGTCAGTTTTTCTCCATAGTCAGTCATTCACATAAACAAAGAATAATAATAAAAAGGTGCATCATGTATACAAGTCTGGGGTTTTTTTAATTTTAAATGTTTTTCTCAAGTGGTTCTTCATTTTTCAGAGCGCCAAAAAGGGAGGGGGGGGGTGACTCCATGAGATTTTTATATATGATCAAGAATGTCCCACCGGCCCACCCTACGGTATAAATAATGAACGGTATCTAAGAAGAAATGTAATATATCTTTATAGTAAAAACCTCATCTTGATCAACTATTCACTGTCAAAGTTACCGGATATGATGTCATTAGGCGAATCTTAGCATAAAAAATAAAGGGAAACTAATTTACAATTCATCTAATGACATCATATCCGGCAACTTTGACAGTGAAAAAGTTGATCAAGATGAGGTTTTTTACTATAAAGATATATTACATTTCTTCTCAGAATGATACAAATATTACACTTACCAAAAATCACATTTGGGGTTAGTGACACTTTAACAAATTTATTAAAAAGGGATATCAGTTTAAAATGTTGGACTTAAGGGAGCAAGCACTGAATTAGAAATAATTCAGAGTGCAATTTTTTTGTCAATTATGGTTCAATCAAGAGCGAGAATCGACACCGAGGTTCCCTTGCACCAAATTTTTATTATGTCCTAGGTCATGCGAAATCTCCCGCAGGCAAGTTCCTCAACTGGGATTTCGACAAAGACGGTGTTATATCGAAGGAAGAGGTATGGACTCAATATTAAAACCACATTGCAGCTAAACATGCTCGTTTTCGTAGCATAAGCCATAAGGTGTTACTATCTGAATACTGTGCATGTATTCCTACTAGGTGAAGAAATTTGCGGCCAAAAGTAAATATCTGTATTTGAGCGATGAAGAAGTCGATGAAATGTGAGTAAAATTGTCATTCAGTTGCTTTAATTAAATATACAGTTTCGTATTTAGGTATATTAAAGTATGTTTCTGGCCAAGATTTGTACATACGTAGCCTGCTCGCAGACGTTGTTAAAATTTCGCTTGGCGTGAGAAAAACAACGTTTGCGAGCAGGCTAGTACATACGGGGCTTTAAAGAACGATTTTCAAACAGATATACGTGTGTACACGGCGGTATAAGAGTATATTTATATATCAGTAAATTTAACTGCTTTTATAACATTTGCATCTTACAGGATAACTAATATGGAACTTATGGAATTTGATGATGGTAAGCATCTCGAACATTACGCAATATACTTCTAGAGATTTAGCGATCTCTCCCTCATTTTGAAATGCTGGCAAGGCCGGCGAAAAGGGGGGGGGGCAGAAGGGGCAAAATACACAGTGCCCAGGGATGTTTGGTAAGAATGTGTTCACATAAAAGTGCATGTGTACGAGGTTGAGAGGGCTGCATTTCCCAACCGGCCCAAGGCCCGTGACTGGGTCTGGCCGACCTTGAATGCTGGCTGCAATACTATACTCATGTGTTATTTGTAGGCGTAGTGACAAAGGAAGAGTTTCAAAGTTTACGAACGGCTGGCATAGAGAAATATATCCTACAAATGAAAAAAACTCATCCAAAACATCGGGATCGTTATAGTCAACAAACATGGCTGCCACAGAGAGGGACTGGGGACAAAATGTTAAGACACATACGTCGAAGGTAAAAAAGGATAATGATGAGAATATTGGATAGTTACGTATAGGAAGCGCCAACGAAGGTCTCCCATTCAGCTCAGTCTAGGCTAGGAACACTTTCTCTGTCGCGTATTTGCGATGAAAAGCATTCAAAATCTAAAATCTTTTTGGCGTACGTCTCAAAATTTGTTTTCTTTTACTTGTTTTCTAGGCAGTTAACTAACCTTTCAAATGCATATTGAGAAGAAAAAAAATAGTAAAAATTCGTAAAATAGAATACACTATAGAACTATTAAGATGCTGTAAAATTGATGCTACATTTACAGCGATATAAGCAAAACTTACTAAACTTCAAACATCGTTTTCTCTTTGGCGTACGGCGTATTCTACTGTTTATACAAATGCTGTAATTTGATTGGCTACGCTACTCGCTATCTAATTGTCGATAGATAGCGAGTAGCGAAACAGCCATCTCCTCGTCGCGATTTTTAACGAATTTATTTCAATAAATTTTGAAAAACGTTTTGAAATACTCTTTTCTTGCTGGTTTCTACTAAAACAATTAGATTATTCGCTCTCGATTTCTATGAGATGATAGTTCATTCGGGCTTCGCCCTCATCAACTATCACTTCATAGAAATCTTGAGCTCATAATCTAATTGTTAATGAGAGCGTGTTTATACGTAACATAAAGAATGGAATCTCCTCTTAAAAAGACAGTTAAAAGTTTCTCGGTACATTTTAAGACCTATAGAGGAAACAGAGGACTAAATATCTGGATTCGTTGTTAGAACAAATTGGATATGGAATGAGGACAGTCTATGCTGACTGAAGAAGATCAGGGCACACCTGTTACTTAGTTAGTTAGTTATGCCTCTGCGTTCCTTCATATGTATCGACGCCCTTGCGATAGATATTATCTACTTTCATTGCATGTCCAAAACTCTGTTCAATGTCATACCCAGAAGACTACAAGACTGATATGTAATGATTTCCATATGTTTCAGGGTTTCAAAAATAACAAGACTTCCAATGAATATCGTTGCCGGAGGAGAGCATCTGCAGGTGAAAATATACCCATTTAATGATTGAATAATCACGGCTGATGGATGCGGTTAATGCGTTGCCTCTTACCCCTTTAAGCCAGATACGATAGCTTGGGTGCAGGTATTACACTGAAGGTGAAGTAACACAAGCCAACAAAAATTGCAGCAACTTCTGATTTCGACAAATGTTAATTGAAAATGTTCACAGAAAAAATGTTCTCAGCCGCAAAGAAAGATCATTCATTAGCATCCCCTAACGTTACATTTACTACCTTTGTGTGGTTATTCCACGATGATTAAGTTTGTATTTTTTGAAAATTTTCACTAGGTTGTCCATTACAACATAAATGGTCATTATCACGCTCACTATGATTCGCAATCTAATACGCAGTTCCCTCAGTATAAATGCTGTCACCAGAATCTTGATAGACTGCCCGAATGCCGGTTGTGCAGGTAAGATTTACACAAATGTCATTTAAAGTAAGAACAAAACGTTTATATAAAGCAGTACTGTTACGAAGAAACTTATACGACTGCGCGTCCCACCCCCAAATCGCCTGGGTCCCAGTCTTCCAATGTGAAAAAGCGATGAAAACGCCAGGCCACAGTATAGAGGCGGCCAGTAGGGCCACTCATTTGAAATTTTGTGTGGCCGCTCATTGCGCATTGGCAGCCAGTCAATTGCTTTTTCTGGCCAATAAGCAAGCTGGACTAACTTTTCTGGCCAGTAAACTGCATATTTTTGCATAAAAAGCCGGCTACATGTTGCATCGCCGAGTGGCCCTACTGGTCGTCTAGCTCTATACTGTGGCCAGGCTTAGATCTGATGCAATATACATCTATATATTTCTAGATACATAACAGTTCTTTATTACTTAAATCAACCTGAAGCTGGAGGGGAGACTGCTTTTCCTGCAGCTGATGTCGAAGGCTTCAATGAAACGGTAGGTTTATAGGTTTGCATTTTGTCTATGCGCTATCAGTCTTGAAACTTGAAGTATAAAGCCTCGGTGAAAAGAGAACGACTCAAATGAGAGTTGATGAGAGTCAATGAGAGTTGCAACTCTCGCTCGCATTTGACCGCCAACTCTCATCGACTCTCATGCAATCTCATGACTCGTGCATTTTTGCTCGTTTGACCGGTACTTGCGGCCGTAATATCCAGTCAAATCTCGGCAACTCTTGCTTCTCATGAAACTCTCATGCAAATTCTCGCTTGCTAACCCTGGCCAACTCTCATTCTCATTTGACCAGGACTTATATTAAGTATAAAATACCTATCAAGAATTGAATAGATTGAACTAAATTTGATTTTGAGTGATTTCATTTTCTTTTCTCTTCACAAACAGGAATTTAGGCTGCGCAGAGAGGGTGACCAATACAACCTGAGCAAGTTCTGTCACAATGCCTCGCTGGTGGTCCCGCCGAAGCGTGGTACGGCCATTATGTGGTATAACCACCACCTAGATGACTCAGGCTGGCTGACAGATCTCGACTGGAAAACCTTGCATGGCGGTTGTGATATACTCAAGGGAGAGAAATGGATTGCAAATAATTGGTTGACAGCGCCCAATGATGGGGAGAAACACATCCCGAGTAATTACTATATCAAGGAACTCGAGGACGCCGAGGAACACGCGGACGATAAGGGATATGATGTGGATGATGATGATGATGATGATGATGATGATGATGATGATGATGAATAAGACTTCGTAGGATTGAAGTGGATAAATATAGTTCTTAATGGAAATGTGTGTGAAGTATTAGAGAGGACTATCAAGGAACACAGGAAACATATTATGGGATAATTAAAATTTATCCTTGGATGTTATAACCAGTTTCAAATACCAGTGATTTTTTGGAATAACTTAGATTTTGTAAAACGACACACTTAATGGGACGTGATCGTCCTGAAATAAATAAATGTTTTATGGTTCGAAGTTTATGTACAACACTCCACATACTATACTTAGAGAAATGACTCCATATACTGATATAGTTAGAGAAATCCTTTTACACTTTATCCACAAACAAAACTTTAAAGCATTGAATCTAACACCAGAACACCAGACGTTCAAAACGGGAGTGTCGGTTGGGCTTAAAGTGCATACAAATTAATCCAAGCATGAGTTTGTGTTGTTTCTTGTTATCGCTCTAAGCTAGGAAATAAATAGCTCTATATCAGTTGTCCCTATAATTCCAATGAAGGCCATTTCTTATTGGTTCAGTATTACTACAGGAGGAAAGAAAATCTGCGACAGTGTTTGGTCAACTACAAACCATCTCCACACCATCTCCAAACCATCTCGGAATTATAATCAGACAACTGCACATTACAGGAATCGAACTCCGATCCCAGAGGTTAAGGGCACATACACTAACCACCATGCGCCCGTGCCACCAATGGCCTAAATGAGCTAGCTCTTCATACATTTCCTTTGTGTCGTTTCTAAATGAGTGGAAATATATTATTAGACGCGTGCTCGCGTCTCTATAAGTGGGTCCGTCGGTCAGTCCGCACTTTACCCTATACATATGAAGGAAAATGTGGATGCTTGCGGTACCACATTTGTATAACTGAGCATGCGCAGTTATGTAAGCACGTGTCATTAGTATTAAGTACTTTTAACTCAAGCGAGACTTGCATGGAGAATTCTTTAGGCAATCCAATCCGTGTTTTGATTTTCGCGCGCCCTAATATACTCCCCCTATAAGAGACAGACTTGGAGCAAGTCTAACCGCAGGTTTGTAGTTATTGTTATTGTTATTACAAATGAACAACAAAACCTGCCGTCTCTATGGCAACTGCTCAGATTGAATGCGACCACCTTACCCTGCCGCGCATTCAAGCGTAAAGAAGACATACTAGAATTTTTGTTTATAAAACAACGAGTACATGTGAATTCGAATCATCTAATTATAATATATATTTCTTTCTAATTATAATTCTTTTCATATTCTATCTACAGTCTTCTTGAAAGATATTTCATTCTAAGTGTATTTTGATATCATCTGGGTACACGTGGAATTTTTTAATGTAACCTGTTGCCTGTGCCGTTGTTGCTTGGACAATGACTTGAGGCAGTCGAATTAAGATAGTTTAATTGAGATAAGAAATTGGAATTTCATTCAATTCAATACAATACAAAGTTGAATCAATGTTCCTATAAAAACCGAGTCACTTACTGAAGTGAAAATTCGCGGTTGTAGTATGGGATGGAAACTGTTTGTTTTGTATGTTTGGTTTATTCAAGTATGTTGTTTCGTAAGCGATTCGCTGAACACCGAGTACAGTCAAGTCGATGAAGGACCGTGTATGGATGTGGGTAAATCTTATGCATTGCCGAGGCACAATCCCGTCAAGGTAAGAGATTTGAAAACATTATTTTCTTATATAGTTCTTAACAGTTATTTTGCAGTATTCCACATGCAGTGCACGTGTGCAAATACACGTCTCGCGCGCGTCTTCTGGTCACTCGAAAGATGCGCTGTTTTCCTTCTCCACATTTTGATGGCGACCAACATCTTCAATTCGTCTCATCTTCACAAAAAGCTTAAGTATAGCTGTATAGATGATAGTTAGCCTAGTGTCTGGCCTTCCAGACGCGATTGTGAAATTTACGGGCAAACTGATGCACGCTAGAAGGCCTAGCACATCTCGCAAATTAATCCTTAACGCCTGGCTATTCCAACAAGGAATCCGAAAAATTAGATATCAATGAAAGTAGAATCATTTATATTGTATGGTAAGTTATAATTTAGGTGTATTTGACCTGTTTATGTCTTACTCCTCATAGAAAGGCAAAAATGGTTCCTAGAAGGGCAAAAATGGTTCCTAGAAGGGCAAAAATGGTTCCTAGAAGGGAAAAAATGGTTCCTAGAAGGGCAAAAATGGTTCCTAGAAGGGCAAATTTGCGAATTGTGCTAAGCCTTCTCACTTCCAGCCACTTCCCAGGCTCCTTAATTACTCCACTGAGCGCAACATGCATTGCGGAAGATTTTGTGGAAGTGAAATGCTAGGAACTAGGCTAGATGAGAGTTATGTTCGAATGTTGACTTTCTTTCCAACGTTTCTCTAAATCTCAGCCAAAAGGTGACTGTCTGAGGAACTAGATGGTACAAATAAGCCAATTCATAGTTTCTACTGCGCATCTAAACGACGCATTCCGACTGCGTTGGAATAAAATTGCAGTTGAATCATAACATGTAGCTGAGACTGGAAGAATTAAAATATGCATATCAAGGTATTCAACTGCGTTCAATCATCATTTGAATATGCCAAAAGTTGCTCGAAGAACAATTTGATTTCCCGCTCGGTTAACTCTCTTTAAATTAGAAAATATCTTCCTTTAAGAGTTAAGTATACCTTTCTCTATTTTGCATCAGACAAACTCATGTGCTATTACAATATTATTTAATGACAGTTCTATATTGTGGCTATATGTAAAACACAAATGATGCAGATTGAACAGTTGAATACTTTGACATATAATTTTTATTCCTCCAGTTTAAGTTATACATGAACATGTTTATGATTCAACTGCAAGTTTATTCCATAGCAAAACGCATCATTTGGACTGCTCAGTCATTGTGTGATCATATCAAACTTCGACTCAATTAATTACTGCCTCTCTCACGATGGTTGTATTACTGCCTCTCTGACGATGGTTTAAAATGATATATCTACTACCATTATTTTAGATTGGACACGTACAAGATATTGATTTAGGGGGTATCGGAAAGCATTCGATGATAACAAGGGCACTTCAGCCACCAGTCTTTGGTAAGGTTGTCACTTGTCAGATCATTAAACCGTTAATATCTTCATCACATGGCGGCAAAGGTTTAAAATTTATAAGCAGCCTAGTCCCAAGGGTCTTTCTTGGCTATTATTACAGTAAAATTCGTCCTTTTATGTAAGCATCTGGGACTAAAGCCTGTTTTCCACTTCAAACGTATCGTAACGTACCATAGCGTTTTCTTTTGTGTCAAAGTCATTAGTTCTACCCGAGTGGTTACGAAACAAAGAAATACGCCATGTTTCGGTACGATACGGTTGAAGTGGAAAACAGGCTTAACGTACCACAGCCTCATGAAATTTAGCACGGGTGCAAGCTTGAAAACGTCTTGAGAGAGCAGGCTGCATATCTAAGGTGAAATTCACTTAAAATAAACACTTAACGGATTAATAAAGAGCAAAGAGTAGCCCAGTAAAATATGCTGCTGCCTACTGCATTGTGTTACTAAATATGAACAGATAAAACATGCACATACAAGCATGCTTCGTAGCTGCTTAACTTATTAATGCCGAATCGGCTGAACTAGTAATGTTAAACTAAATAGCGTTATATATTATCAGTAGCGAAGCCAGCCTGACAATTTGGTCATGCAATGCAAATTTTAAATCATTATCATTATTCATTTCTTTAGAAATCGATTGTTTTCACAGTCTATGAACACGGAAATATTTGCATAGCATGACCAAATTGTCAGGCTGGCTTCGCCACTGTATATTATGTAACATTAATGTCTAAACTTACCGTCGACCCTAAGGCTAAACTTCTTTGTTCATATTCTCGAACTAGCTGAATACCATTATATTTAGTACTTCCATGCAATTAAGCCAAACCAACTTGGACAACGTTGCTGTTATTTTGAAGCGACTATTAAGTTCGACAATCGACATGAAATATATGTTAATTTGTCAATCGAAATTTCCCGCCAGTCGAAAGCAGAATTTCCTGCATGCTGATTGGCTGAATTTTAACTTGAGACCAAACTCATAAATTACAATATAATACCATTATGATATTCATTTGTCCCATGAGGTCATGAGCTCTCAGCTTTAATTAGATATCCAACCAATTCTATTCAGAGTGTACCACACTGGTGTACCATACTGGTGTACCATACTGGTGTACCATACTGGTGTACCATACTGGTGTACCATACTGGTGTACCATACTGGTGTACCATACTGGTGTACCATGCTGGTGTACCATGCTGGTGTACCATACTGGTGTACCATACTGGTGTACCATACTGGTGTACCATACTGGTGTACCATACTGGTGTACCATACTGGTGTACCATACTGGTGTACCATACTGGTGTACCATACTGGTGTACCATACTGGTGTACCATACTGGTGTACCATACTGGTGTACCATACTGGTGTACCATACTGGTGTACCATACTGGTGTACCATACTGGTGTACCATACTGGTGTACCATACTGGTGTACCATACTGGTGTACCATACTGGTGTACCATACTGGTGTACCATACTTGTGTACCATACTGGTGTACCATACTGGTGTACCATACTGGTGCACCATAATACACACATAGACATAGTTCTTATTAAAACAAACAGAAACATTTAAATATTGTTTAATCCGAATAGAATGAAACAGAAATTGAAGAATGAAGTTGGGGCTATGCGTGTACAATTTTTTATTTTTTATTCAACATGATAAAGAAATACCAGATTTTCTGTCAGAAGAAGAATGTGACTTTATAATGAATCAAGCTGTCAAGCAAGGCATGGAGAGCAGTGTGGCTAGGGGAGGCCTTACACCAAAATTGATGCCAATTCTCCCTGATAATGGTATGACTGGAATCATTAGTGCTGCTAAACTCTGGTCAAACGAGAATGAGAGATGATGAGAGTCAATGAATTCTCGCTCACGTTTGACCGCCAACTATCATCAACTCTCATGCACTCTCATCAACTTTGAGCTGGTTCAAATTTTGATGAGAGTTGACGAGAGTTTTTGCACGTTTACCTGGTACGCGTGGTAATATCCAATCAACTCTCGTGCAACTCTTGTTCACGTTTTATCGGGGCATGAGAGTTGATGAAACTCCTATGTAAACACTCGCTTGCCAACTCTCATCAACTCTCATTTGACGTGACGGGCTTTTGTGGCACTCTCGATATTAAAAGACCTACTTTTATCTGTATGTCCGACGTGGTTAACTATTCAGTGGTCTTTGGCAGTCCAATATTCTTGTCCAAAAAGTATTAATGTGGCAATATAAAATACCACACACGTAAAAACGCACAAGTTGTAACAAACCTGCGACAGACTTATACCAATGTTGTTCCAACAACTTGTTATCAGGATGCGTTGTTCGCACTGCTTGTTCGCAGCTTGTTGACAAGTTGTCATCGATTTGTTGACAACTTGCTACAAGGTTGTTAACTCAACAGACTCGTTACAAGCTGTTCCAACAACTTGTTATCGTCCTACAATTCAACAACTTGTTAACAAGTTGTGAGAGACAACCTTGTAGCAACTTGATAAAATGGCAACATTATATTCCTGCAACCTGTTGACAAGCTTGCTACAAGCATGTTGCGAACACAGCTTGTTGACAAGATGTGAGATTTTTACGTGTGCATACGGGATGACTCTTTATTGCTTCATTGATAAAGATCATTGAAAATCCTTTCACTTCTAGTGACTGGAGTAGTGAAACCAAGTGAACTTGGTGGCCGATTTGAAAATTGGGATCGTGATAAAAATGGAGTCATTAGTATTCTAGAGGTAATAATTGCTTGTATCTAACAAAATTAGTATTATTAAAAGTAATATAGTTAATCTTACTGATCGTTAACCATACGTCTAAACTAACTGAACCAATTAAGGGAACGAGAGTCTTGCGAGCGCTTTGAGTATCATTTAACGGCGTGTGGTTTCATGATCAGTCGTTTCATCAGTTGTGAATTCAGTCCTATTATGTCCTTGATATTTATACTGATCGCTTTGACTTATTTTTTACAAAGATAATGAAATTTGCAAGGAAAAAAAACACCTTGTGAAAAAAGACAAAGAAGTCTGAAGAGACAATTAGATTTAATCATTTAATCGTAATCGCCCTGCCTTAACCCTAAAATTCAAGAAAACAGTGCTGATGAAAAATCGTTCGTTTGAAAATTTTGAAAATTGAATATGTTGAAAGCAGTAAGTTGAAAAAAAAAATTTTAAAAAATTAATGAAAGTTATTATTTTGATTTTTTTTTTCATTGAAACAAAAAAAAAAAATTGAAATTGTTAGTTTTCAAACCTAGCTATTTTCAAACCTATATTTTATGTGTCCAATAAGGCCAAAAAAAATATATTCTGTTTCTGGTCAGTTGGTTCGTCCAGAATTGACGCGGCGACGCGGCTTTTTTCCATATTTCCTTCTCATTTTTTTCTTGAGAGTAAATTTGGAGGCGCCTTTTTGCAGAATTTTCTGTCCTGTAGTTTTTATAAAGTGTATAATGAAGAGTCGCGAAATCTGCAGCTAGGTCTAAATAAAATAAGATGAGAACTACTATCATTGCCAAAATTATTATTTGATTATTTGGAAAAAGAACCGCGTTGACGCGCACAGTTAATAATGACACGCGTGCTGACCAGAAACAGGACATTTATTTTTTTGGCCTAAAGCTGATAAAATAAAATAGAATAAAAGATAGCATTTAGTTATGTACAGTAACGTGTAGTTATTTGTGTGCCAAAATAAGGCTATTAAAATAAAGAATAAAATAAAACAAGCAAAATAGACGTGATGTATAACCATAAAAATAAATCAATTATATTTATAGCCAAGTAAACCTGCATGAAATATATTAATCTCTATCGATAGGTAAAATAACAAGAGAGGAGTTCCCGACAACCAACATTCTTGGCATGGATAGTTATTTTTTTAAACTACAGAGACTTCATCCAAAACATAGAGACAGATACAGCGAACAGACCTGGGTGAGATTTGGACGGTCCGCTGATAAAACTATGACGAGGATTTTGAAAAGGTGCGCAATTTGAAATATCCTGATCTAAATAACAGGACCGCGTCCAGGCACTTTTGGGGGCTCAGGACAAATCTTAACTTTGGGGCCTTAGTGATTTTCCATCCTCATAGATCTTTGGTGTTATATTCTTTATATGAGAACTGATTTCCACACACTTGAACGTCAAGACAATAAGTTGTATTACATCCTTTAGACAACATTCTCAATATGTATTCGGCATACTTTTAAACACTTTAGGGGGTCAGTCTCCCCGGGGACATTTTTAAATCTAGGGTCTCAGGAATGGCACTGATATTCGTGCATTCTGGGCGACTATTCTGAGAGACTTTCAAGTAATTATACATGGTAAGAAACCAGTAATTAATCATAAACCCAAGGCAAAATTTGATTAGGGGATGTTTTATCGCCAGTGTTTTCAAGCCATCAATTCCGCGCTGATTTTTGTGACTGTGTTTTTCTCATGAAAAATATATTTCAGGGTTAGAAAGCTGACCATGTTACCTAGTCACTTGCTGTACGGTGGTGAAGAGATGCAGGTATATACGAAGCTTAATAATAATCATTGTCTTTAGGATAATATGATGATACATGCATGACAAATCTTTCCTATTACCTAGGTCGTCCGTTACCAACCGTATGGTCATTATCATGCACATTTTGACAGTGAAACTCACACTAGACATAATGTGCCATGTTGTCATCAAGCCTTGCCAGACAGAAGATGTAAACTTTGCAGGTAACATATAATCTCAAATTAGATTAGTTTCATATAATGGTTAATCTATATAGCATGTACATAAGGCTACAATAGTTCTAAGTTGCATTTTTTGCAACTGCTCCTGGCTAGGTCTAAAAAAATGTATATAAATTTTCGTTCGAGTATTCCATCTACAAACACCTTCTACTATTAGTTCTATCGAACGAGATGCCGATCTATCCATCTATCATATATACCGAACTTGCGGTTAATGCTCAGCAACTGTACTCTGTAGCTCAGTTGGTTAGAGCGCTGCACCGGAACCGCAGGGTCGCAGGTTCAATTCCTGCCAGAGGGCCTAAGTTGCATTTTTCGCAACTGTACCTGGCTAGGTCGTTCGAGTATTCCATCTGCAAACACCTTCTACTTCTAGTTCTAGCGTATATGATTTCATTTTTCTTTTTTTAGATACATCACTATTCTGTATTATTTGAATGACGATTACAAAGGAGGGGCGACAGCTTTTCCACTTGCAGACAATGTCACTTTAGATTTGTCGGTGAGTATTGTACGTTCATTTTGTAACCTCACATAGATCGTTTGCAGAATTACTGGAGCGGAGCATTAAATACGCATAGCCTCGACTTCATTCTTTTGAAAACAGACATATATTTCCAACATTACGTGAGACTGAATAAAGAATTCAAAAGAAATCAAAGAATGAAGTTGTATCAGAGTGTTTGTATAATGCTAAGCTCCAGTAATTCTGCAAGTGGTCTATGTAAAATATCAACCTTCCAATACTCAATAGGATCCAATTTATTTCAATTGAAATTTGGGTCAAATACCTTACTTGAAATGCGCGCACCCTAAATGCGAAATTTTTGCGCACCTTGAAAATCACACTTATAATTATATGATGGATATTCCTCGTTATAGCACACTGGATGCACGTTAATAGCACACCTTTTCGCGCGGATTATTTTTCGCTCAGTTCTAATTTCGCGCACCTATGGTCTGTCTGCGCGAATGGGTATAGTTGTGGTCTTAAAATGCGCGTATGCGCATTCAAAACCTGCTCGAGCTAGACGACTTTAAAAGTTTTATTTTTTTGTATATAGCAAGCAAAAGCTCGGGAGGACAAGGATATGTTTAACTTGAACGAATACTGTCACACTGCTAATCTTGTCGTGAAGGCGAAAAAACGAGGAACTGCAGTGTTGTGGTATAACCATAAAATAGACTATAAAAATGGTGGATGGTTAGGAGAGCTAGATGGTTACAGTTTACATGGTGGTTGTATGGTGACAGAAGGCGAAAAATGGATCGCAAATAACTGGTTACCAGCTCCCAATTACCATGATATTGATACCCCAAGTATATTTTTGAGTAGATTTGAAGGTTATGGAATGCTTGGACAAAAACAGGATGCCTGAAAAGGTGTGGCATTTTCGACTACTCAAGATGGCGGTGTTCAGATATAGATAAATCCCAAACCAATGAGAATAGTGATAAATTGATGTATAAGAAAGTTCAAAAGAGACAAAAGTAAAAATGGTCCTTCGAGCCGGATCTGAACTGCTGTTCCATCGAATAACAGCTGTGCGCTGGGACAACAGAAATTGTTTTTGATTTCGATGTTATATGGAATACGAAGTGACAGCCAACCCTGATAGTTCGGTTCTCTCGCGTATGATATATTACTTTCAAAAAGTAAACTAGTATGAAGGACAACAAAGTATTAGGCAAATGCGATTTTTAAAATAAAGTATTTTTAATAATGTGCTAAAACTAAAACTTTATACATAAATAGTAAATTAATGTTCTTTATATGCAATATTGTAAACTAATGATAGCTATAGATATTGTCCTTATCATTACGAACATGAGAGCGAAAGTTTTTCGAAGTTAAATTTAACCATCTTTTATGGGCAAGGTTATATACAAGGTTTGATGGACTTGGTTTGATATGGTTATTGCTCAGTATTATTACTTTCTACAACTAGCGGATTTCGTCGCGCGAACATTAAAACTAGGCGACTTTATTCTTTTGTCTTATGAGCTCCTGGCTCGGACTAACACTGGAAAAAATGGTGAAATTCATACTATGAGAATCATATATTTCGACTAGATATCTATTCAATTATTTTTAATTTTAGCAAGAGAAAGGTCGTTTCGCGCGAAGAAATTCGCTAGTGGAAAAGGCTTGAGGTCTGTGCGAATATCATTAATCTATATTCCACCAAATTCACTCATATATAGAAGTTAAATTGTTGGTTACCTTTGTTCCATTCGTACATTATTGGAACAGTGGTAACTAGGCATGCGTGAGTTATATGCGAAAGCATGGGTCAGTCTCTTAGGCATTAGTGTACAGTTATCCACAGTCCATACTGAATAAATCTGAACAGTATCAAAACACGTGGCCTCATATTGGAACACAATTCCACTGGCATTGCTTTATAGTTTGAAGTCTATTTATTTTTTGTGTGAAACAAACGAATCAAATATATGGACAAAAAGCGTGCGAACATTTAACTCTTAATATAGCTGGCATATCTACAGTTTATAGTGGGCACCTGAATTTGCATAACTTAGTATCTAATATCCTTGCCTAATCTAGTATTCTGACCGCAAATATATATTCCCCCATGTTAATTGTAATCATCAGTATTTGTCTGAACATAATACGTTATCTGTGGCTTTCGACCCTGCGTCGTTTCATTTCGCTCCACGCTGGAGAATGTGCTTCCGTCAATGGCTTGCTGCTCGGCTTGACTTTAACATTTTTGTACCTGTGAACAGGCTGTGCTTTGTGTACCATCTGTTTCCGCAGTGATGCGAGAGACTCTTGCTCTTCTCGCTCTCGTTGAGCTTCGCGTTCTTGTCGTAATTCTTCGTCAACCTGTTCCCGCTCTTTTTTACTCACGTCCAGTTCCTCGCGTCGTTCCGCGCGGTGGTTCGTGTTTAGCGCGAACTCGCTGACTTCTGTCAGAGGCTTTTTCGACTTCTGTGGAACGAACGGAGCGTCGTGGACAACTTTGCACGGCTTGGCCTTGAATGTTGCTTTGCTACGACATTCTTCCAGTTCTGTTCTGACCTGCAATCGAAAACGTAATAATTTGGCAAAATATTCACTGTCCGAATGTATAGGCCGTTTGCCATAGGTCAGTAGTTTGATTTTTGACCGCGCATCAAGACGACGCGTCCTGAATCGGGATAAAATGCGTATGTCACAAGTTATATAAAGCTACAAAGTTCAAAAGTTCACAAATGCCTAGCAACAGCTGACGAAGAGGTAAGAAATTTCAGGAAAATCAGGTTTCCCCCGGTTTAATTTAAGTTTATCAGACGGATAGTTAACGGTACTAAACGGTCTTCGTACAACACCATTTTATCTGACGGTTAACCGTAACTGCCGGATAAAAAATTTATCCGCTGGATAGCGGCTAAACACCGTTTATTTAAACGCCTTTCGTCAACCGGTCCCTGGGAGCAATTAGGCCTGAGAAAGTCAATTTTGGCAATAGGAGACATAACTTAGGGCTCGACGGCTTGATATTTGATTAATAGAATTCGGCCACAGATGGCATTAATTAATGAATTTGTATCTTCAAATACGACACCTAGTCAATCTGGTCGGTAAATATTGCAAAAAGATAGTGGGACAAATTGCGATTTTCTACTATACTAACGTGCGCACGACCTTCTGACCCAGGTTTACAATTAGCTCCAGTCATTGAACTATAAATAAACTGGAACGATAACTCAGGGGGGAAATTGAAGCCAGCTTAATTCAGTTTTTCTGAGGTTTGAGTTGAAATACTTAACGCCGAACATTGGGCTGTATATGAAATTGAAGCTATTAAAAAGTTATATTTGATATAAAAACTTCAAGACTTTTTATAATATAGCATTTGCAAACTCTCAACGCTGATTGGCTGAGAGCCGTGTTTACATAACTCGATGTAAACACGGAAAATTTTCCGCCGCTCTTTAAATAATTATTTTAAAGTTGTACTTTATATTTCTTAGTGCTATATTATAAAAAATATATAAAACACTTTCCGTGTTTACATACAGTTATATCAACACTCGTGGTAATTGGGAAATATTGGAAAACAGAGTGGGAGCTCGGTATTTCCACAATTAACTATTGCGTTGCCTTCTTTTTTTATTTCAATTAAACTAAAGTCTTCAGTGATTTCATATAACTTTTTAGCCCAATGTTCTGAGGCCCAATATGCCAACTCAAACCAAGAAAAACTTGCCAACTTGGCTTCTTCAAAATCATAGGACTTGATCATAGGAGTTAGCGTTCCAGTTTACTTAGAGTTCACTGGCTCCAGTCACTTCCACGTAACGCGGCCGTTATCTCGGATCCCAACATCTGACACCCGCCATGCCTGGGAAAAATTGGTCATTTTCATACGCGTGTAATTTACTGACCTTCTCTATCCATTTCTCAGCTTTTCTTGCTCCTCTGTTATCAGTATTGAGTGCGAACGGTTTAAAACTCGTGCCAAATTTCGACGACACAGCAGGGAGGGGATCAGGCGAGTCCGAGGGTAACGGCTGAGCTTTAAATTCTCGCAACTAGAAATACACAGTGAAACAAACGTTTCGATCAAACATTGCTATACCATTGGGAGAAAAACGATAAATAAAAAGAACTAGCTGGACAAAACCAGAATAGACAAGAGGCGCCGGCACTCAGAGACTACATAAGTCCGCCTGCAAAAGTGGAAATTAAGTCTATCAAGGATAAATTAAGTCTATCATGCATAAATTAAGTCTATCATGCATAAATTAAGTATATCATGCATAAATTAAGTCTATCATGCATAAATTATACATGCACTAATTACGCATTAAGTTCATTTTAGCCCGGGAAAGCAAACCAAACTTTTGTATATTTCTCATCCAAGTTAAACCAAGATTTAGTGTCCGTATTAGAGTATCCGTGATGAGGGTTCGACTGTCATAGAATTCTATGCTGTAACCCAACATAGAAACCGAGGTGAAAAATGACGTCATACCTAACTTTTTGACCACTTGCCAATCAGGGCAATTTTAGTTAACATTTTTTGTTTGTTTTTATAATTCAATATTTCAGGAGTTTAACCAAGTCCTGTGAAATCTGAATAAACTTTACCTCATGCACAATATGACGTAAATTTGTCTGCATTGCATATAAAGAAGACTGCAAGCAAGAACGAAAACGAAAATCCGTGAAAAGTTATTTTATACGAGTTTTGAGGATTGTCTCAAATGGGGTAATACAAAATCCGTGTCATTTCACATTCAAGGACCAAAAGAGTGGCTATAAAGCCCATACCCTTTCTTCCTCTTTGTAAACATCCTGTATTTTCTCTTCTTTCTTTTGCCATCTTTCTTTATCTTTCTCGTTGAATGAGAAAGGTTTTGACGCGGTTCGTTCGTGTTTCAGTTGAGGACGGAATACCCTCTCGAAGTTCGGTTGTGGCATTGCCTTGAAATTCACTGCCTCTTCCTATAGAAATGCACAATAAAACGAGTAGTTGAGTTATTTTCTATTTTTCGTTTTAAAACAGCCTACCGTACTATTTAACAATTAGATTATGAGCTCAAGTTTTCTAAGAGGTGATAGTTGATGAGGGCGAAGCCCGAACGAACTATCATCTCATAGAAATCGAGAGCGAATAATCTAATTGTTTTAGTAGAAACCAGCAAGAAAACAGTATTTCAATACATTTTTCATAATTTATTGAAATAAATTCGTTAAAAATCGCGCCGAGGAGATGGCTGTTTCGCTACTCGCTATCTATCGACAATTAGATAGCGAGTAGGGAAGCCAATCAAATTACAGCATTTGCAATAGTATACTATGATTCTACTAAATATAGATAGTCATGGCATTTGGTTTGATACGACCAGGTTGAAGAATATATTATTTAATACTTAATAAGATAGCGCCAATTAGCCTTCCTTACGCCAAGCGACCAGATCTTGTCCTCCATTTTTTGGCGGTAAAACTGCGCAACAACAAACAGAGTCAGAGCATGACGACAAGCGAAGGAGTGATTTAGTGAAGTAAATAGTACTTATAAACAATATTACTGTGTTTTTACTTCACTAATTCACTCGTTTGCTTGTTAGTACCGTCTGACTGTATCCGTGCAGTTTGCCACCCAAAAAATGGCAGACAAGGCCAGATTGCATGGCGTGAAAAAGGCCAATTGTAAACCACCAATAGTTTAAACAAACCTCGTTCTCAGCTGCTGGTCCTTTATCTTTTCTCGCCACCAAACGTTCATCAGACTCAAAGACAAAAGGTTTAGGTTTCGTTGCTGCTATCGTTTCCTCAGTTTTCTTTACGCCAAACATACCATCGCATTCAACAATACGACGGTCGAATGGCTTTGCCTTGAACTTATAACTGAAAGAAATAACGGTCGGTATAAATAATTATACACTCCGGCGAAAGAGAGTTTGGCAATTTTGGCAGACTTGGTTCATGTCCGTCTCACAATGGGGTTGAAAGTAGCGGTGCACATAGACGGATTTACTGGGGGGGGTGCGCACCCCCCTAGAAAAATCAGCACCCCCCACAAAAAGGCAGAATCTACGAGTTCATACTGAAATTTTCACGATCTATGGCATTTTTGACATAATTTGTGCTGGTAGCGGAAGGGTGCACCCCCTGGAAATATCTGCACCCCCTCTGTCAGATGAGCATGGATCTGCCCCTGACGTAGCCTTGCCCGTTTTTGGGTGTTTCGCCGCAGGACCGTCTGCCTCGCAGGCTACCCCTGACGGTGCATGCGAGTGGCGAAAATAGGCGTGAAAATGAGAGTGCGCAACCCTCGCGTGTACTTCTACTTTCAACCCCTTGAGAGACGGAGTTGAACGAAGTCTATTACAATGGCTGCGGCATAAAAGGTTCAATCTGTATTCGAGCGAAAGCATGCATTAGGAGTTTGTTTGCCTCTCAATGGTATTTATTTTTCTTTTTGTCTTAAAGTGCTACTGAAACGAATTTTTCACCCCCTTTTTTATTGGCTTAAAAAGATATTCACGTTTTTAGAAGCAGTTTGATATATGTATGAGCATCGTACGTTAAGTAGAACTGGTCTAATTTTGCCTCCAAACTTCGTTATCAGATGCGAACTTTTTAAGCCGCCATTTTGGTGCCTGTGACGTCAGAAGATGGACGGAAGTGGCGAAGTAAACAGTAATCTATATAGACCTATATAGCGTTTGAGGTATTCGCAGTGATTTCTCGTGGATTTTTGAGGCCTAAAACTATATTTTGTAAAGGAAAGCTAAGTTACTATATATAACAATCTATATTCTGAGGGGATGTCAAGTAACGAGTCCGATAGTAGCGCGAATACATCAGAAAGTTCGACTAACTCTAAGAGCACGCCTGATGGCGATATAAGTACTTCGGCTCAGTATGCAATGTAGCATCTCAATGATCTCATAGCTTCGCTTGATGATGAACCACTGCCAGAACCAGGTCAAGTTGTGGATACCCCAGATGATCCGGACGGAATTCTACCATCGACGTTAGAGCAGAGAAGCGACGGCAGAATACCTTCAAACCAGTGGTAAATGGATTTATTAAAATTGATTTATAAATATACCTAGTGCACGTGTTTACATTATGAATATGCCTATTGTCAGTAAATATATTGGATAAGTACCTTGTCAGAGATTCTATATAAAGGATTGCCTTATATAAATTTGCCTTTCTACCAAATTATGACACAATTTTATAGGCTAAGTTGTAAACATATATAAATATCTGTGATGCAGTGTGTTAAAAATAGTATACAGAGTTCACTATTCTATATTGTGACTTGTATATACAAAAATGTAGACATGTTTTAACTTAAATTTCATAGGTGCAGTTGCCAATGTTGCCAAACAGAATTGCTGGGGGGTCATGGAGTATCAGTGCTGCAAGGAAATGACACCAGCCTTGAGGATGACATTGGATGGCAGTATTGAGCACAGCTGCATCACCCAACATGGTGACTTTGGCCCAATGACCCATCAGGCAGTATTAGAGAATGTTGGTCCGCTTCTTAAAGACAGGAATGGTCGCTCTTATCGACGACAAGGATCACAATCTTTGAACCAGTAAGTTATACTTCTGGATAAATTTGGCTGCCAAATAGGTCAATTTTTTACAGTTCATTTACCACTGCCAACACTCAAAGTCATTTGCATTGTATTCTTTTAGATGTTTGAGAGCAGTTGCCTATAGATGTAGCTCATTGAATGGATGTATGGCTTATTGGGATGGGATTACACAAGACCCTTGCCAGCAGCTTGTGTGTACCATTTTATTCGAAAAGCATACCCAACAGCAGACACAAAAGGCTATATTCCAGCTGAGCAGCGTTCATAAGGACATTAGTGTATTTATGTGTTTACACTTCAATCCTCAGCCATGTTTTTCTATTGTCGATCAGTTGACAAATATAATCATCCAAAATGTGTAAGCAAAACCAAGCCAAGGCTTGAAGTGTAAACACAACTTATGAAAGGTGTTGATATTTGTAATGTTCCTTTATTATCTATACTAAACCCATCCTACAACAAATGAAACAAGTGCCCAGAGAAAACCAACTAGCTATATTATCTATTCTAGCCCATCATAAAAAAGAAATCAGAGTACCCAGAGAAAACGAACCAGATTTTATTTACTTGTCATGAGTAGTTTACATTGAAAATGGTAAATAACTTATTAAATAATACAAAATGTTGCATCATCATACTAACCAATAAACATGCAATAAGTTTATGGTTTGGTACATGGTGCATTTACTGTACCTCCAATATTGATCATGCAGTATGCCATGGCTGTTGTGTGATTTTCATAAAGTGTGCTAAAATTATTATTTCAATCTATTACTTTATTATTATGGTTATAAATTACTGCTAAATCAATATTCGTATTGAACTCTTTATGAAAATATACAATATAATACAACAGCTTTGCACATCCTGCAATGCCAATGGAGGTTTCCAACGATGTCACTCACGGGCATTATAATTAATTTTTATATTAGGATTATTGTGTTATATAACTATCTGATTCTCCATAGTAATGTACTAACTTATATTACGATATTGTTACCAATCAACTTTATATGAACTATTCATACATGTATATAATACATTATGGTTATTATAATTATTATACTATATTATTATAATTCTAATTTTCCATCTTTGTTTCATCTGGTTGATCCTCAAAAGTAGAAAGGACAAAGTTAATCGTATGATAAGTCGTATATTGTATCGTCAAAATTCTGACTTGTTGGAATATTTTCATCAACTTTTGCTAGAGAAGAGGCCAACTTTACAGGCGACAATATTTTACTGCGACAAATTATCTTTGAAATAAACATGTGCAAATTTTTAGTATAAACGCATAATATTACAATTCACCATGTGCGTGGGCGAGACGCCTTCGGTGCAAATATATACTCAATACTAACCTGTCGATCTGTTAGCTGTTCTTCAGCCGGTGGAACTATTCCAGCTACATCAATTGTAGGAATAGCATCTTCCTTCAATCATCTTTTCATACTCAGCGCTTTAGCCAAAGTAAGATTCACATCATAGCACGAATCTTGAAAGTGGGCTGAACAAAGACACGAAGTCGCAGAAGCGTGAACGCTCGGTCTATGTTTACGGACAACATTTATCCACTTTCTCCGTCTTTGGGGATCTGTTTCTTCGTTAGGAGACAGATGCATAGATATTCCTTCGGTTTGTTTATTATTGGCGCAACTAACTAAGTTAGGACCGCCAGCAACACAGCATTTTCCTCCGCGATAGCGTTTTTCGCTACTAGTAGAACACGCCATGATGAACTGTGTTCATCTTATGACGTCACACGGCATCAAAATGGCGGACCAAAAGTTCGCACAGGAAGTGCCAAAAATCGCAACTTTGGAAGGCTATAAAATCTGTTTGAAAAGGCCAAATTTAATTCTGTTTGCGGCAAACATATCAGGAAAGTGAGTACTTTAAATTAAGCTAATAAAAAAGGGGTCGAAAAATTCGTTTCAGTAGCACTTAAGCACAAGTCAGTCAATTCACGTAAAGCAAACAATATATACGACGTTTAACAGCATTAAGTGTTAACGTCGATAAAGGAATGTTTATATGTCGTATAGGAAAGCACATTCACTAACTGTGTCATTGCCAGCTAACACCGACCCAAACTAATGAAGATCAAACAAGCACTCACTTTTTCATTTCTTCAACTTGTTTTTCTTCTCTGGCTTCCTTACTCAGGACATCCTCAGCCACAGGTCGAGATCTCGTCTTTGTACTCAGATTTGGCGTTTTCGGCATCGTCACCTGTTTAGGAGCCGCCGCAGTCTTCTCATAGCCGCCATCAGCATCGCTTTTGAAACCAGGGTCATTCGTCTTTCGCGTACGGAATCGTGGCGGAGTTGTGGTCTGGAATTTGTACACTTGATACGCCATGGTCTCGTAGGAGTCGGTTTCCTTCGCGTCTGTGTCCGTCGTGGAGCGCTTGCGTTTTTTCTGGCCACCATCGCTCAGTTTGAAAGGTTTCGGCACGGTAGCAGTGCGGTTTTTCCACGACTACAAGAGAATTTAAGATGCTGCGGTCATTATTTAATAATTTTATATAGTTAGGATTTTTATTTTTAAATGTAGGTCAATGTATTTTCTTACGATGTCCCTCAGAGGTAGTTTAGTTTTATTTATAGTTTAATGTGTTTACCACTCCGAGTTGGACGGTAAATATGCCTACTCGGCTTGTGCAAGTGACCCACAACTCGAAATTGTGTGGCTTTCGGTTTTTTGGGTGGCAAATTCCACCATTTTCATTGGATAATTTCAAACTAATTAAAATCAAATTCAACATGGCTGACAATTTTTTACATCAATACGTACGCCAACTTCGTCCTGAATAACTCGAGTTCTAGACACGCTAAAGCAACAAACTATACACCAAAATACTCATCGTTGTTCAAGGATTCTAGAGATAAAACTCTGCAGCAAATTTAATATTATGATCGTTTTTTCGACAGCAAACAAACGAGATTAAGGTAGCTGAAAGCTATCTCCTCTATTTGTTACTTTAAATTTTAATTAATCTTCCAAATTTAAGGGCGAACAGACCGTGTTCGGCTAAATTCCGTGTGGAACATCGATATGCTTTTATTTTTTCTCTGCGGTAAAACTTAAAGTAGCCGGCGGTTTATTTTGATTAAGCTCTGGGTAGAAACTGCTTGAAACCGCTACTATTAATACAACTCAAATAGAATAAAAGTATGGTACATATTCCTTACTGGTGATGGTGGATGTTGTCGTAAACTGTTCCAGAATCCCTTCTCGACGTCATCACCATTCAGATCCGTACCTTGCTCCGCTCGCGTTGTCATTGGATGTTGTTTCACACGCCTGTCAGTTTGGAAATTAAACTCTTGAGGCCGCGTAAGACTTGCGCCAATTGCTCTGACTGCATTCACTGCTGGACATGATATGGCTTTCTTCATCAAGTTTTCATTCACCTTGATGTGATGTTTTGTTTGTTTGCGAAGTTTTGCGATGCATTCCATTTCCATCTCTTCCGTCGTCTTCAACTTGATCATCGAGGGTTTGTTTGTCTTTTGACGTCTAAAATAAGAGTTCATTAGGCTACGTTTACACCTAGCGATTTGTAGGACCTATTTTACAGTATTCGATACTGGAGGGGCCATAGCCCCCCCCAGCCCCCATGTGAAGGTCCCTTTTGTCCAAAGTATAAGCAAGTGAGTTTAGAGGAAAGTTATGGTATTCTCACAACAAAACCTGGCTCCGTTTAGATGGGGTATATCAAAAATTGTCTCTGAAAATGCAGGAAATCAAGCCACAGACTCAAGAATACTAGAACCCCCAGACCCCCCTCCACCTTCCCACACCTGTAATACACTACCAAAAATCTGAATGCGTTTTCATGGCTAATCAATACTTACTTGAGACACTGTGGTGTAACAGGAACAGTGATGGGACGAGCTTTCACCTCCGGATTACTACAAATGGATCTTGATCGTCTACTTTGGATACTTCCTCCGGAAACTCTGATCTTTTTTTTCCTCTTGATGGGGATGTTACTTGAACCAGATGAATTTAGTGACCTGTTTCTCTTTGAAGCCCTTGTTACCCTAAAGTACAATGTTGCATTGTCCAATAAGTGGCAGATATTAGCTAGGGGGGGGGGGGATAGGGGGCAAACAGTCCACCCCCAATCCTATATAAAGCCTTGAATGATAGTAAAAAACCTAATTGTAATTACAACGACCATGAAATATTCATAAAACTTGCATTAAATTTAAGCCAAAACTTGTTGAGGAGGTTTAGAGATTGCAGAAGTTGAGATTTGCTCTACAATAGGCTGTTGCAGCATTTATTTAAATACCGTATTCACATGGGAATGGGAGTTTGCCCAGCTCACCAAGATCCAGCTAGGGGCCACCGGCCACATCCATGCCATGGTGGGTGGGTGAAAACTATTATGCTGTGATATTTTTACCATGGCAAAATGAATATTTAAAAAAATTGTACCATAAGTTATGTCACTCTTGATGGTGTTCAAAGATGGATGGGTGGGTTTAGATAAAAACGTCAATTTTCATGGCAACTTGAATATGGGCATGGCCCCTAGATCAAGGCAAGATCTCGGCACTACCACTCATAGTTGGAAAATGTTTTTTTCTTTCTGGGAACCTGGGTTTCAGACTCAAAATTTATAATTAATGAGGTTCAATGACCATTGATTGATTTTGAAATTGGACTGATTGGAGTGTTCATTTTGATATAGTGAATACAAAATGCATTACAATTGCTAGTCTAGACTAGAGCACACTTTAGTTTTGTTATTACTCATCAGCTAATTTGTTAACTAAGTTCAGGGCCCGGTTGTATAAAAAGCCAGTTAAATTTAATTATAGTTAGTGCGAAAGTTAATTACCAATCAGAATCGCCTATTTTAGACTTAACTACTATTTAGCTACAAAACTGGTATTTAAAGGTGGTTAAGAGTTTATACAACCGGCTCCTGATCTAGGTTCCCAGGATCCGATACTTTTTAACCTCTGCTACCACTACCAGGCTCGTATGAAACCTTCAAGCGGCAGCATCAGGAAATGCATGTCCATTTTATACCTTCTTTCCTGTTTGCTTGGCTGATCTTTTCGTCCTTCTTCTTCTGTAGTACTATTCTCACTGCTAGTAGCTTGGCTTTCCTTTTGACTCTCCACCTCGCTTTCAGTTCTCTCGACATCTGAACTTTTATTGTCCACTACATTCTCAACCAGACCTTTCTCTGCATCTTCAACATGTCCTTCACCGATTTTCTGTTGCACGATGCTTTCTTCAGAACATACTTCATCATTTTTATCCTGTATCTCTACTTTAACACCTTCATTTTTGGCAGAATCGAATGAATTTATAGGCTCGGTGTCATTTTGAGGTACACTCGCTCCATGATCACAAACGACATGCTGACCAGATTTTTCTACAATCTTCTCTGTATTCTTTGGCTCAATGACCTCAATCGGAGTTGGTCTACCTTCGTCTTCGGAAATTTTCGGGTCTTCTTGTTCGGCTAAAGTCATAACATCAACAACAACTCTTTTCCCCTTCGATTTTCTGCTTTCTTTCACCAATTCTTCGTCGTCTACGCCAATAGGAATCAGTATCCCCCCTTCATCATCAGGTTTTCCATCTAAAAAAGCAAAGTTAGATGAGCGATCGCTAAAATAAAACTCTTTTCTGTCACGTTTAAATTTCAAACTTACCAAACCATGAGTCGGCATAGGGATCTTGTTCTACGTCAAGCATGTTAAAATTAATGAATCGGGGCGCTTCAAATTCGTAATTTGGATCGACAAGGTCTTCCATTCTTCCCCGGTATCAGTAAGTTAATAGAATAAACGCGTAAAAGAAAAAAAATACAACAAACTCGTGTACAAAACGCTGTAAGCCTGTAACTACAACTCGCCCGTTTGGTTGCAGAATGCAGACTTGAATGTGCTTGAAGTTCAAACTTCGTGCAAATGCCCCTCAACCAATCAAAATCCTGAAATACAGACGTTTTGATTGGTCAAGCTATGCCAAGGTCATTCGAGCGTTTAAATTCAATATGGCGACCAATTTTGTGCCATATTGTATAAAATGAAATTTTTAGGCCGCAATTTGGCGGTGAATTCAATTTGTAGTAGAAAAATTCGTTATTTTTTTATTTCTGGAGGTTCTTATTCTTCTTATGCAAGCGTTCTTTGACAGGAAAACTACAAAATAATATCAGAAATAAGGTATTAAAACTGTTATAGTGTTGTAAAATGACTATTTTTTCATTTATATATTTGTAGACTGTATATTGTTGTACGTATGTTGTCAGGATACTAATGTTAAACGCGTTTCGGGGGTGCCAGTGATGGTCACTTTGTAGAGTGTAGACATTATTTGGGGGCAAAGTTGCCCCTCCCTATGCAGTAATGCACCCCACCATCATAATGCCCCACCCCAGCATAATGCCCCGCCCCCTTCCCTTCACAATCGTGCAACATCAATTACTACATAATGAAATTTTCATGATTTATGCGGACTGGTGCACCCCCTCTTTCAAATCAGGGGCTGTCGACAAATAGATTTTGTCCCGTGACCGCAGATTTGTCCTGTGAATCTGTGATTGCTTTAACCACCTACCCCATAGCAGACTAGTCATTGTCTTTTTCACACAGAAAATCAGTTTTAAAATGAGTTATTTTGTAATTGTTCATTCTTTGCTACCCCTCTCCCCCCATCGCGGAACAAGTCTGTGATTGCGAGACAAAACCTATTTGTAGATGGCGCCTAAACTGGGTCAACCCCTGGTCAGTGTTTACATTTCATTACTGTGAATCTATACAGAATGGAGTCCAACAGTGTACTGGCCAAGAAGGAGCTTGTCTTCAGAGTTATCAAACTTGTTCGTCCCGTTGATGTGGTTGTCATTCTCAGTTCCGTTATTGCAATGTATTTATTTCGTCTTCAAGATGGCTTTCAGTTAAATCCAATATGGCAACTTAACCGAAATTCTGGTGCTCAACAACTAACCCAGTAAGATGTTTCATTTTAAGTCATTAAGTTTATTTATGTATATAGTGGTGTTGCACCACACAAGGTGTTAAACATGTTTTGTATATCATTATAACAAGTATTCGTAACAAATTTCAAGTCGATACAATTATTCCCTTGCAAGTTAAAAGGTTTGTAATGAATAATTTGTATTGCTGACATCAGCATTATTTTCAAATGCTGTTAAAAGCTACGTTTTTTTCTAAACCTAAAGCGAAAAACTCAATTTAACTTTTAAAAGCAATATATAGTATCATAGTAAACTGAATATAAACATAAGGTAGAAGGTTTAGGTGGATGGATATTTCGAGTGAAATAATATATATACAATATCGTTCAATTCTTGTCGGAGAACTTAGAGTTGCATTTTTCGCAGCCGTCCCCGTTCAGGTCTAAAATATTGTATAATTATATTATTTCACTCGAAATATCCATCCACCTAAACCTTCTATATACCTTCTCGTTATATATTAATTAATTTTGGATATAAAATCACAATCATGATAATATCTTTTCATCCACAGGATTCTTCCATTAATTACGGATTTAGATGGAAATAGTTTAAAAGGTACAAAGTAGTTTTTCACAAATTACAATAAGCTTTAATTGACAGGTGTTTTAACTGGCAGTACCCTACCGCTGACGACTAAAATTGTCTGGCGTTAGACAGCGTAAAATACTAAAAAATATCACTATTTTGCACATCGCTTCACACTGCTAACTTCCAGACAAATAGCATTTGCTCAAAACATCAAATTTCTGTCTACACTCTCGTGGTACTATCAAATAGCAAATGCCAAATTGATGTGTGAAAAGGCAAATATGGCGGAAATTCCTTCGAAATTGTTTCCACTTTTCATAATCTTAATCTCCTTGAAATACGGGCCCAAAGACCGGTATACTATACGGTTAATACTGATTTATATACTTGTACAATAGAATATACATTATATAGTACATACAGATAGTGATTATTCATCCATGTTCTGTAGAATTAATAATTGCATCCGAAGACAAGATTGAAATATTTTCCTTTCACTCTGATGAATTTGATGATGAACATGATGTCGATGAAAGAAAGAAACATGATGACAAAACAAGTTCTGTGTTGTTCCATTTACATCAAAAGGTTCTCCAGATAAGATTATCTTTACGTTACTGTCAGTAGCTCTTAATGATCTTCATTAATTTACTTTATTAGTTTAGTTTATTGTGTTTACCACTCAGGTTTTGCAACCCATTATTAATTGACAAAGGTTCAGAGGGTTTAACTTGGTAAGTTAAGGTTAGTGCCTAAGTGTTAGCTTTCAGTGAGGAGAACTGGAGTAGCCAATAAGATTATCTTTAAGTTACTGTAGCTCTTAATGATCTTCATTAATTTAGTTTATTAATTGGTTTTGCAACCCAATTGACAAAGGTTCCGAGGGTTAGCAATTAGTTAAGGTTAGTGCCTAAGTGTTAGCTTTTAGTGAGGGAGGAGAACTGGAGTAGCCAGAGAAAAACCCTCGAACCACAGGAGAGAGCCAACAATCTCAACTTATATGAGTTGATTTTATCAAGCACAGGGACATTGCCCAACCGAAGTAAATCCCTGCCCTCGGCCTGCTGTATAGCCGGGATGGATCCAGCTTGATTTGATAGGGGGGTGCTAAGTGGGCTTTGGTCATGAAGCAGGGCAGGGATGGATCCACCGGGGGGGTGCAGGGGGGTGCGGTTGGCCAAAGGGGGTGCAGGGGGGGGTGCAAATTTGAACAATTTCCCTATCAAATGGAAGGCTATTGTCATTGTTCGAACAAAAATTATATTATGAGACAAAATAAGAGACAGTAATTTGAGACTTTGAGTAATAACTAATAACATGGTGATAAGTGAATAACAATTCAAAATATAGTCAATCACGACTAGCAACTTCCTGCAGTCACTACAGTGCAATTCGACGTGGCTTTTCATTAAAAATCTTAATCACATTCCCAATATTTTGTGTATATTCAAACGTAGTGAGTAGTCAGACCACAGAATAGAGACTAACCAGAAGTCAAATAACTCTGTTGTTCAAATATCAGAAATCCGTCGCCCAGATTGCAGGAAATGCCATTTCCGAGGTTCTAGAATTCAAAAATTTCCCGCAAAGACGCGCCAAAGGCGAGTGTCGCGACTTCGGCGCGAAACACCTAACTAAATCACCCCTGGCACCCCCCTATCAAATCATGCTGGATCCATCCCTGAAGCAGGGCATGGTCGGTGACCGAGGAAGGGTGAATCACCATTGAGGACCCCCTACAGGGTCAAAGGGGGTTATCTTGTCAGACAAATGTTGAAAAATAAGACTGCATAGATGCTCAAAAAGGCCCATCAATGGCCCAATATTATATTTTTGTTTGATAAATGCCCTGTTTAATCCAAAATTCAGATTTGATATGGGCATTGGCACCGCTCCTGCCCCCCCTGGCCAAGGTTAAGAGGGGTGCGCACCCCTCTGCACCCCCCAGTAAATCCATCCCTGCTGTAAAGTCAGCTTAACTTAGAGGTAAGGACAGCACGCTAACCGCATCTGCCACCCGTGTTTCCCCTATGTACAGATGGTATTAATTATTATAATTATGTTCAAATTTCTAGGGTGAGCTCAGTTTTAGGGAAATACTTGGCAGAGATGAGGGTGCAATGGTATATCCTGTTGCAATGCATTCTGGATGCATCACCATATTGCATAATGACATCTGTTCACAGGTATTTTAAGAAGTGCATAATGTAGTAAATAGTAAGCATTAATAGCAAATTTACTAGCGTTGGCTTTTCAGGGATTATTCTAAGGAAATTTTATCACTGCACAAAAGCGCGAAAAATGATAAAATTTATATAAATTTAGCGACATTTTAGAAAACGTTCTGACTGAGCACTCTGCATGAGTGCATGTACTCTGATTCTGCAACTTAAAGTTTACCCCATGCATGTCACTAATTATATGCAGGCAAATGAGCCAAAATCACCGCTAATGAGCCCAAATCTGCATTCTGCATATTCTATTTCATGCAAAAATATACACATTTTCACATATCGCATTTTATCACTGCACATAATCTCATTTATCACTGCACAAATCTCATTTATCACTGCACAAATTGGTTATCACTGCACCTTAGAATAATCCCTGTGGCTTTTACAATATTCACTTTACTTTGGACTTACATGTCCAAGCTGTGAGTGGGGCTCACGTGTGCTCGACTATTTTTTCACCTTGATCTGCCCTCTACAGCTCTAGTCCTATCAATGGTTCTACTTTCTCACTTCTATCTAGGTATTGGCAATTGCTTGGAGTGACTGGACTCTTACATTATTGTCACATCAGTTGAAAATCTTCTGGAGATCAAAACCCATGAACATAACATTTGAACCGAAATTACAAGTCACGTAAGATCTTATACTGCACACAGAGTTAAGCCCCGGTCAAATGAGGATGAGAGTTGATGAGAGTCGATGAGAGTCGATGAGAGTTGATGAGAGTCGATGAGAGTCGATGAGAGTCGATGAGAGTTGATGAGAGTCGATGAGAGTTGATGAGAGTTGATGAGAGTTGATGAGAGTTGATGAGAGTCGATGAGAGTTGATGAGAGTCGATGAGAGTCGATGAGAGTTGATGAGAGTCGATGAGAGTTGATGAGAGTTGATGAGAGTCGATGAGAGTTGATGAGAGTTGATGAGAGTTGATGAGAGTTGATGAGAGTTGATGAGAGTTGATGAGAGTCGATGAGAGTCGATGAGAGTTGATGAGAGTCGATGAGAGTTGATGAGAGTTGATGAGAGTTGGAACTCTCGCTTAATGCGTTTGACCGCCAAATCTCCTCAACTCTCACGCCATACTGCATTCTAAGGGCCTCCCGCCACAGATCTGTTGCGTGCAGGAATACCAGGAAACTCCCCCAAGGAAAATTTGGCGGTTGTTAACGAGCATTTGGCGGGAACAAGGAAGTCAAACTTCCAGACAAGCGAAATATTTCATATTTATCTTGGACAGCGCGCACAAATTAGTAGAAGTATTTTAAAAGTTAAAATTCGTCAAATTGCTAAATTTCTAATGCAATGTGGCGGCTAGACACTTTGTCAATGTGTCATGTGGCGGACAAATTTTTCCACAAGAAATACTGGCGGGAAACTGTGGCGGGCAAAAATCACAAAATACACTATGGCTCTCCCGCACTCTCATCAACTTCGAGCTGGTTCAAATTTTGATGAGAGTTGTTCCCCCTTTAACCGGTACACGCAGTACTATCAAGTCAACTCTCATGCAACTCTTGTGCTCGTTTGACCAAGGTGTGAGAGTTGATCTTTGATGAAAACTCCTTGACACTCCATCTGCTCATCTTTCATTCTTTTTTCTTTTTTGGATTTTGAAAGCAACGTCTATTTAAAGAAAACAATGCGTACGTCATTTTACCTCAAGTTTAAGTGAAATGGTGATATTCGTTTAAAATATGTTTTATATACAGAGAAATGAGTATCCTTATAGCCGCTGGCAATAAAAGTGTTTTTGGAGAGAATGGTTTAATCATAGTTGGTGGTGTTCTTAATCTGAAGGATCATAAAACTAGTGACTCTACAGGGTAAGTGATTGAAATGTCTGCAGAAAACGTCTGCAGAAAACGTCTGCAGCACCTTAAAATTATTCACCTCTATACAGCAGTGTTGAAAAAAAACACAACTGCGGGTATGTTAGCTGGTCCCACCCGTGAGGAAGGTTTACTGGCATCGAGAAAGGTTGAAAATGAAACACTGAATAAAACGTTGCAAGGCAGTAAGTACTAGACTAGTCAGGCTAGTATTAGTAGCAACAGTCAGCACTCAAGCACTCAAAAAATCGGCCAAGATGTTCCAACAGATATTTTCTATTTTAATTCAAGACATGATCATTCTAAGCGGTCAGAAGTGAGTAAAACAGCGGAAGAAATCAGCCACGAAAGAGCTGGAGTTGAGCCTGAGAAGGGAAATGGCCACACGTTCTCTCATCATCTTGATCCTGTAAGTTATAGAATATTGTATAATTATAAACATAACATTTGGAAATTTGGTATGATCTGGTGTGGTATAATGTGGTGTGTACTGGTATGGTGTGTGGTGATGGTATGATGTGGTGTGTACTGGTACTGTATGGTATGGTATGGTATGGTATGGTATGGTATATATGGTATGGTATGGTATGGTATGGTACTATGGTATGCATGGTATGGTATGGTATGGTATGCATGGTATGGTATGGTATGGTATGGTATGCATGGTATGGTTTGGTATGGTATGCATGGTATGGTATGGTATGGTATGGTATGGTATGGTATGGTATGGTATGGTATGGTATGGTATGGTATGGTATGGTATGGTATGGTATGGTATATGATATGATATGATATGATATAGTGTGGTATGGTATGGTATGTTACGTTATGGTTATGGTATGGTTATGTTATGGTATATGGTATGGTGTGCTTTGGTATGGTATAGTATATTGTGTGGTATAATGTGACTCATTTCTACTTTAGGCCTTGGCAAAGTATGTTGGTCATTTCACCAGTTATGCTTTGGATGGAGGTACGGGAGAGATCAGGTGGAAACATGAACCCGGAGATTTTGAAATGAAACAAGAGCCTGATGATGAGGTAAGAATCGATAACAATTCCATCGTCGGTGGTAATATTTGTAAAATTTTCTTCTTGGTAAACGTCTCAAGCATATCGTTTTCTACTTTGCCCTGGGCTTTAAGTCACCAGATGACGTTTGCCACGTATTTTTCAAATATCATCAACGTGCATCTGAAATCGGCCCGACAAATCGCAACGTGTGAACGTACTTTTACACTGTGATATTAGCGACTTTAAGATATGCTAAATATACGACGCGGATGTGACGAAAAACAGTCGCTCTTCTCACAGTTTCAGCTACACGGTTAAAAACTATGGACTCCGGTTGTAAACAAGGTCAGAGACGCAAGAAGAGCGAATTAAAACTGGTTTCCAAACACTAGCGACTGTTTTTCTTTCGTCACGTCCGCGTCGTAGATTAGGCATATCTTAAAGTCCCCAAAGTTCAAGTTCGACTTCTTAACTATCTTTAAAGGAACACCAGTCGCTTCATTTTAAACTTCGTCTCAAGAAGAAATCCTTGCATCGCGGTGAAGTTCATTGGAAAAAATACAGCCAATCTTTTCTAAATCACCTTCCCTATTCTTGGGCTCACCACACAGACACAAGTATATCATTGGGAGAATTTAAAAGATCTGTTTCGAGACCTTCTGAAAGACACGAGAGACACTTTGCCGAACAATTAATGGCTGTAGCTAAAACTGGACTTCCTAGGATTACTGCAGAAAAGGAGGCTCAAGATCTCAATGCGGTTGTAATTCGGCATAGTCATGCAATTGAGGTTCTTAATTTGGACAAAGGTAGTCCGGTATGCTCGCTACCTCTAGATTCAAGGTATTCGACACTCGCTGATGTTGATGGTGATGAAAACATTGATTTGGCAAAGTTGCATGTTTATCAAGAGAATTCGAAGTCTGGATGTTCTCTCGTTGTATCAGATGCTCTTGTTACGTCGTCGATATTGTTTAATTCGTCTGTGTGTAATCCGTCACAGGTCGTTGATTTTTTTGGTAAGTTTAAAGTTTGCTAGCAAAGATTGAGCCCCAGTTTAATGAGTTGTCAGCCAAGCGAGATGCCAAGAAAATGCCCCCCCCCCCCCCCACACACACGTTTTGAATACGGAATCCTGCCCCCCCCCGCCAAGTTTTAAATTTAACAACAGAGTGCATGCAATATTGGTCAAGCAATATCCATCCAAAGCTAGATTTATGGAATTTAATGTACAGTACGTGAATCGATACCCATCAATTTGTTTTTACATCACAGGCGAGGTCACTTTGTCTGTAAACGAAAATATCAAAAGTCTTCCTCCGTTATCAACGAAAACTGTAAAACGTTCATTTGGGATCTTACATCACGTACTTGGCCATGGCTTGTCACGACATCATGTTGGCATGGATACCGTTGTGCTGACGTCATCAGGAATGCTTTCTGCGTTTGAACCATCCGGGAGATTTCTTTGGCAGGTGGGAATGTGATTCATTCTTTTGTGGTTTAAACATAACTAAACTAACTTTACTTATACTGGATAGCTCTATCAGTTCTAAACTGTTCTCTCTAGAGGTCCAGTAAGGGCTACCCCTTTTGGTCCACTGTTACCACAGGAGGAAACCTAAACTAAACTAACTTTATTTATACTGGATAGCTCTATCAGTTCTAAACTGTTCTCTCTAGAGGTCCAGTAAGGGCCACCCCTTTTGGTCCACTGTTACTGCAGGAGGAAACCTAAACTAAACTAACTTTACTTATACTGGATAGCTCTATCAGTTCTAAACTGTTCTCTCTAGAGGTCCAGTAAGGGCCACCCCTTTTGGTCCAGTGTTTCCACAGGAGGAAACCGGAGTACCCAGCGAAAACTTGCGGTGTTTGGTGGAATGAAACTGGAAGCACTCGAAATGGACTGAGACGAAATTATAATGAGACAATTGCATAATGCAGGAATCGAATCTCGAGCACAGAGGTGAAAGGTATACTGTAGATCACTTTCATAATTCAGATGAGTTTAAATATTCTTTTCCTTATCAGCCTCGTTTCTGTGACCGAATTTGAATAGAATTTATTAACCAGAACGAGGTCAATGAGGTTTATTAAGATGCACATAGAAGAATATTTAAACTCATCTGAATTATGAAAGTGGTCTATGGTATATATACTAACCACACTGTTAACAACAGCCCAAAGAATCTGTGCATATGACGAACAGTAAAACAACAATGACAACAAATTCGTATTAAGATTTAGGCGTGACAATATAACAATGTCAATGATTATATTGTCTTATATACAATGCACTATTTAGGTTGACACAGGTTATACGTGGTCAGAAACTGACAGCTTCATTCCTAATATGAAAGCGATTTCGTTGTCATTGGATGAAACACAGGTTTGTCCATTTTCCTTCGTAAATCTTATAGAGCCTTAAAAGAGACTTTTTATATAGAACCTGGCTAGCACAAGTGTGGTGCTGGTTGTTCCAAAGCTGGCTAAATGTAGGTACATTTGAAACATGTTCTAATTTAAATTACCCATTCGAAACTGTGTATGAAAATTCTGGGAACAAGCAGTGAAAAGTAACGAAATTAGGAAACAAATAGGTATTACACTTGGTCCAAGCTTTTCGTGAAGTTTGGAATGGCCAATAATAAGTTTTTCTTAACCATTCTACACACGTAACGATCTCACATCTTGTCAACAAATGTGTTCGCAGCAGACTTGTAGCAAGCTTGTCAACAAGTTGTAACAATGTTGTCATTTTATCAAGTTGCTACAAGGTTGTCACTCATAACTTGTTAGAGGACGTTGACAACTTGTCAACAAGCTGGAAACAGCCAGTGCGAACACATCCTGATAACAAGTTGTTGAAACAGCATTTTATTTGGTACATGTACAAGTCTGCTGTTTGTTACAACTTGTGCGTTGTTACATTCTTCAAATATGTTTTCTTACTTTAGGATGGTGTGATCGTCCTTGGATCACGTGAACTGATGGTTATTTCACTGGTGGATGGTAGTATATTATCAACACATTCTCTGCCCTGTGTTCCTACCCAGCCTTTATTGGTTGGTGATATTAATAATGATATTAGTGACGAATTTCTGGTCCGCTGCAGTGACAGGTCAGTTCAATATATAATATGTTATTTTCTTCAAAACCTCAAACTCATTAATAATTCATGAGGAAATTATCCAACCATAAACAGGGTGTATAAAAAAAAACTGGACAAATTTGAAATTGCTCTCAACTTCGCGAAGCGGCTCCAGGTACGAAGTTTGTGATTAATATAGATTGTTTGGGTATTTATAATGTAGAATAAACGAAAAAATTCTGAAAGTTAAATTTTCAAAACCCAGGGGGGGGGTGTCTTGTCCAACAGATCAAAAATGGCTTGCGCACGAAATTTGAATGCTTAAAAGTTATTTTGAGTTAGTGGGTGGAAAATGTGTTGGGTGTTGCATTGCTGTTCAAAATTTCAGAAAATTTGCTTAAGTGTAAGCCCTTCAAAACGTCGCGCAAACTTTCAATTTCAAAAAAATCAGCTTTTGCATGCTTAATTTACGCCTTTACCTAATTTGCATATTGTCTAGACAATGTACAAAACTCTGTCTTGCTTTCCTCGGCTGAACAGAACTGAAAGCGTACACTGATCTGACAACTAGAACTGGATAGAGCATCCTATTGAATCCAATGAGCCAATTTTGAAACCAGAATATTTTTAATGAGTTCAGATTTTTAAATCTGCCAAAAATTAGTTATACTATATTGTTAATTTATACTAAATTAGTTGAGAAATATAGCTTCCAACATCTCTTCTAATGAGTTTTAGAACGTTTTAAGCACCACATAATGAGGCTTGTAGCGGCCATATTGGTGTGACCTCATTAGTTATTCACCGGCAAATTTAGGAAGAAAGAGAGTGACACTGATGATCAGTTCTTATCTAGACAATACGTGTCCTTTCCCACGAATAACTAGAAACCTTTAGAGCCTATGTAAACGTGTGCCAACACCACAGTAGATTTGTGGTGGTCACACCAATATGGCCGCCATTGGCTTCATTTATGCATAGCAGATGCATGCACTATCCAGTCCTTGTTTTTTATCTAATTGGCTGGCATAGATAATATACAGCCTCTGAGTGCCTTCTGAGTTCTGGTTTCCTTGGGAAAATTCCGTATCACGAAATGGTTTGCACGACCATGATTCAGCATTCGTGCAAGGAAACATGTTTGTCGTTAAATGTATCCTGGTTGTTGAGAATCTTTTCCGTAGAAAGGATTCTTGTAGGAAAGTTAAGTTTCACTTGAAACAAAACAAGGCATGCTTTATGTACAAGCCAAAAAATGATGCGTCTATTGTTTAAATGAGAAGGATTTTCATTTGGAAGGATCATGCCAGCATGCTGATCATGTGAAATACTGAGAATTATTCGGCCAAAATAATTTACTATATAACAAAGACCGCTAAGGTCTTGCTTTTTTCAAGTAGACTAATTAAGTATACTTATACTTTACTTATTTGGTATAAGGACTTGTATATAATTCATTCACATCCTTTTATGGACAATTGGGTGTTGATGGTACAATGATTAGTGCATGTGCCTTTCATACTAAAATTTCGCCTCGGTCACATGTTTGGAGACTGCATCCATTTCAATAAGTCCACCAAACATCACACAGATACTCCAGTTTCTTCCTGTAGGAACACTGGATCAATGTACCTCTATGAAACACAGTTTATTTAGAACTGATAGAGCTATCCAGTATAATTAAAGATAGTTTAGTTTAGTTTAGTTTAGTTAAATATAGATTATAGTTTTGTATACAGTAGTTTAGTTTAGTTAAGTTCATTGACATTGTTTTGGATAGAAGGTTTAGGTGGATGGATATTTCGAGTGAAATATTATATACAATATTTTAGACCTGAACGGGAACGGCTGCGAAAAATGCAACTCTAAGTCCTCCGACAGGAATTGAACCTGGGCTTCAATTCCTGTGAATCGCAGCCGTTCCCGTTCAGGTCTAAAATATTGTATATAATATTTCACTCGAAATATCCATCCACCTAAACCTTCTACATCAATTTCAATCGAGTGAGATGCAGAAAAAAAACATCTTGTAATTGTTTTGGATAATGAGACAGCTATAGGCATTCGTTTCGCGGTTCACAGTGATGCGACAAAATTCGAATTTGTTTCAATATATTTAATTGTTACACGTAGGTGTTTCATGCGCTGGCCGATGTATCGCGTGCGTTTTCAAAATCTTCCGCCAAAACTGACAAACAAACTACTTGAAGTGATATGGAAGAGGCGTGGACATTTGACCAATTAATAATGCTAATTCACTTTTAAAACAAATTTGAGGTGAATTCATTTGCTCGAGCGTTCTAGACTTATTGAAGTTAAAAATATCTAAAATGGCGTGTCTAATGTTCGGCTAAACGAGGATGAGAATTCTCATCAACTCTCATTCACTCTCATCAAGTTTGAGCTGGTTCAAATTTTGATGAGAGTTGATGAGAGTTTCCCTCGTTTGACAGGTATACACGTGGACGGGGTAATATAATTGATCTGAAAACAAGGACTGGATATTGCATCTGCTATGCATAAATGAAGCCAGTGACGGCCACAATGGTGTGACCGCCACAAATCTACTGTGGTGTTGGGGACATGTTTAAAGAGCTTCTATAAGTTTCTAGTTATCGGTGGGAAAGGAATTAAAAATATTGTCAAGATAAGAATTTATCATCAGTGGCCTCGCTTTCTTCCTAAATTTGCTCCATAGCATAACTAATTTAAACAGCTAACGATTTGACTAATCAAGAATTTGACAGATTAATAAATCTGATCTCATTGAAGATATTCTGGCTTTAACATTCTCTCATTGAATTCAATAGGATGCTCTATCCAGTTCTAGTTTTCAGATCAGTGGGTAATATCCAGTCAACTCTGATGCAACGCTTGTTCTCGTTTGACCGGGTTATGAGAGTTGATAAAACTCTCGTGCAAACTCTCGCTTGCCAACTCTCGTCCACGTTTGATCAGGACCTAATATTACAACCAACAGCGTTCATATTGTCTCTCCCCTAGCCCTGCGCAAAACGTTTGGGCTGTAATAAAAATAAATAGAATCTTTTATGTGAATTGCGCAAAGACCGCAGTGAATAAGTATATTGATAGTGTGTGCACCTATAAGCCTATAGGAGTGTTTGTGGCACTTGTAAGATATCTCAACTTCAATTAAACCCCGATCAAACGAGACCTAGTCATGGCAAGTTTTAAGTCCTGAGGTATGGAAAAGAGGAAATGATTAATACAGAAACACGGAATTAGTGAAATACAAGTGTCTTGTGAAAAGCAATTAATGCGGTTTGTTTGTAATATACAGCTAAACACGTATATTTTATCTTGTATTTTTGCAACAAATTGACTCTTTTCCACACTTTGTGTCGTTCAAACCACTTATTTCCTCTTTTCCATGCCTCAAAAGTTAAGACTTGCGATGACTTGCGTCTCTTTTTACCCGAGCTTAAGCCTGGTTCTCATTCATCGGCGATGGTCGGCGATGCATTGTTACTGATCATTGAAGGAGAAAATTATTTCATGTAGACAAAGTATTTTACCGTCATCAATGATCAAACACAATCATACTGTAAGAGCATCGCCGACTGTCGCTGATGAATGAGAACCAGGCTTTAACGCTGAGCTATTTCAAAACGTCCCACATTGCAGTCCAGTGAACTGGACTGAATCCACTAATCGCAAAAACACTGGAACGCGAAACCTATTCAATCTTCTGAAGACTTAAGCTTCTTTCAAAGACTCGCTAGCTTACAATATTGTCTAATTAGTCGCATGTCTTGAAGTACTTTGTTTGTTGTTGGCGGAAGATTTTGGCTGGAACACCTACATGTAACAATTAAATATATTGAAACAATCTTGGATTTTGCCGCAACATTGTTAACCACAAAATGAATGCCTATCTCTGATTATCCAAAACATTGATAAGGTAACCATATACAAATATAGCAAAACTTTATGCAAAAGATGTAAACCCCCACAGAGAACGCCGCTTGCATGATATTGGTTGTCTATAGTATAGAGTATAGTGTATAACACTAACAGTATTTCAACTGGATAGGTCTGTCAGTTCTAAAGTGTTCTCCCTAGAGATACAGTGATGGCCATCCCTTGTTGCTATACAGTGTTACTATATACATGCAGTGTTACTGCAGGAGGAAACCTAAACTAAACCTAACTATATTTCAACTGGGTATGTCTATCAGTTCTAAACTGTTCTCCCTAGAGGTGTAGAGTAAAGGTTATCCCTTGTTGCTACAGTGTTACTGCAGGAGGAAACCTAAACTAAACCTCACTTTATTTCAACTGGATAGGCCTATCAGTTCTAAACTGTTCACCCTAGAGAGCAGAGGTCCAGTAAGGGCCATCGCTTATTATAGATCGCTTTATACTGGATAACTTTATCAGTTCTTAATTGGGACATATCAAGATTTTTTCTCGGCATCTCGTTCGATAGGACTAATAGTAGAAGGTGTTTGTAGATGGAATATTCGAACGAAAATTTATATACATTTTTAGACCTAGCCAGGAGCAGTTGCGAAAAATGCAACTTTATAGGCCCTCTGGCAGGAATCGAACCTGCGGTCCTGCGAACCAGCGCTCTAACCAACCGAGCTACAGAGTCCAGTTTGGACACCCACAATGTTGGCTACTATCCACCAGCATGACTCTATAAAAATCGGTGATAGGCTCATGACTTATGCCATTAAGGTATTAATGCCGGATTAGTTATCTCAAACTTGTCAATCTATAGTCATGGAAGGCGACCTGTAGTCATATATATACCCTTGACTCTTTGGCTCTTGATAGTGTACACGCAAAGTGAAGTGTTTGTTCCGCTTTAAACAAAGCTCACGCTCTAGAAAACTCTTCAAATACCAGAATTGTTTGGCATATGAAAGGTTTATTGTCTACCAAATATGGCGTTCGTGCTTTGTTTGTGTTTTTGCGAGCTGTTCAACCGCTAGTATAGGCTGCCTTGCTCTGTGTCTATAAAGTACCTGAAAAGGTTAAAAATCGAAAAACCTGCAATACCTCACGGTGAAAGTGTACAAATACAAGTCCTGTATGTCTTCTGTTTAAGGTTATATGTGAACGATTAATTCGCTCAATTTTGAAAGATACATGCAGCAACCAACTAGTATACCTTCAAAGGCCGAGATTTTTTGGCAAATTTTGATATTAAATAAAGGCCATATGTTATACGAGACAATTTGTACTGCAACTTGCAACGCAATTTGTACACAGAGCCATGTTACGCGTTTCACTTCACCGATATTATCATTCTCATTCATTTCTTTGTTGCCTTCTGGGCATGTTTAGCAAGAAAATTATTGGCAAAGTATATAAACAAGTTCTCAAGTCACAATTTCTCTGCGACTATACTTATACACACTTATAATTATACACTGACGTGCAGCAAAAGCCAAAGACTCATTTTGGACATTATACTTAAACAACACTTAAACTTGCATAATGCATATGCATGCAGTGACCTTCAGTAAACGCGTTGCCATGCTGCACAAGGTGGTTAGCGTTAAAAATAACTGACAATCTTTGAAGCAAGCAAATAATGCTAAGTATTTGTTTACATTTTAAACACGCTATATTTAAAAAATATATGATGTGTTCTGGTTCGCTATGCTTTCGAATTTTTTCGAAGATCTCGAATTTTAGTCGAAACAACGCGAAATTTGGGCATTGTTTACATCGCGGGACCCCCCATAGCACATGCGCAGAATGGACTTTACATGGTCTTTAAGTTTAAGCTGACGCCTGAAAATTTCCTTTAATTCTTTCAGTCTAACTTAAAAATTTTTACTCCAGAAAAAAATTCTTTTGTTCGTTTATAAGTTCCGCTTGCAGTCTTTGCCATTTTGCATATATATAAATACGTTATAGGAAACGATGTTGAAGGTTTTTTCTAGGTGGACATTTTCGAGTGAAAATTATATACATATATATTTTAGACCTAACCAGGACGGCAGGAGCAGCTGCGAATAGGAAACAGCCTATTAATAAAGTTGCAAGTTACTGCATGTGATGACGAAATCGGCAATCAACTCTTGAACCTTGAAAATCAAAGGTCTAGATTTGAGGTCACCACTGCAGAATATATAGCCGTCACTAAATTGACCCTATAACTCGGCCAAAATGTTATAAGTCATATAAGAAGCTATTTTTGTTTGCATGTATTGATGTATAATATCAAAGCCGCATTGTTATTTTGCTCGATATAGACCTCTCACTTTTGCATGGTGTCTATTTTAAGATTGACCCAGTTTTAATTGTTCAAGCGCTAACGTGCATGCAGTGAAAGCCAATATCAATCTAAAATTAACTGCAATTTTTCCATACAATAATAAAGTGACCGTTAAATGAGTTTTGAAATTTTACAAAGTTTATATTTATAATATTGAATGACTTCAATTAGTTTTACGATATGCAAGATATATATTTGATAAAGTAACGCCTTTTGAGAACCTCCAACTTTTACACTTAGTATAATTTACACAAAATGAACGTCTATAAATATATATATATAGTGTTATACGGTAGGAATTAAGGCATGCAGCCCATATAAGCAATGAGCCAATATCGTTTATAATATCGTTTATATATATATATAGTGTTATACGGTAGGAATTAAGGCATGCAGCCCATATAAGCAATGAGCCAATATCGTTGCAAAACAAGTGGAAATTTTTCCTCAAAAATATTTCCCCTTTTTTTTAATATTCATTATATCATTCATTATTATATCAGTTTATTCAGTATTATATCAGAAACTAACTCTATTTCCACTGGGTGAAGATCAGTAAGGGCCATTCCTCAATGATCCAGTGTCAATACAGGAGGAAACCTATGAACTAAGCCAACATTTCATGGATAGCTCTATCAGTTCTAGACTGTTCTCCTTGCATGTCCATGGAGGTCCAGCAAAAGCCATTCCTTTTTGGTCCAGGGTGGAGAAAACCTAAGCTAAACTATTTATACTGAATAACTCTATACCACATGCACTTATCCACTGATCTGAAAATTAGGACTGGATAGTACACCTGCCTATGCATAAATGAAGCCAATGGCGGCCATATTGGTATGACCACCATAATCTACTGTGGTGTTGGCGACATGTTTAAAGACTGGTTCTGACAGTTTCTAGTTATATTGGTGAACGAAAGGACACGTATTGTCTAGATAAGAATTTATCATCAGTGGCCTCTCTTCCTAAATGTGCCGGTGAATAACTAATGAGGTCACGCCAATATGGCCGCCATAAGCCTCATTATGTGGTGTTTAAAACGTTGGAAAACTCATTAGAAGAGATGTGGGAAGCTATATTTCTCCAGTTACATAGGAAAAGATTAAGCAGCTAACGAATTGACTAGTTTAGAATTTGAAATCTGATCTCATTAAAAATAGTCTGGCTTGGCTCATTGAATTCAATAGAATGCTCTATCCAGTCCTACTTTTCAGATCAGTGGCACTTGTATCCATCGCCTCTAATTGAATTCATTTTACTCTTTATAGATATATTGCGTTCAGTTTGGAACGTTACGACCGTATTGCTCTGACGTTACTTGTGTACAGCGGTATAGCATGCTTGGTTGGCTTCGTGTTGTTCATAATAAAGTTCCTTGAACGAGACGAGTTTCCATTCGATACGTTTGATCACGCGTCCAAGGCTCTGAGGTTCTTCCCGTTACAAGGTACCAAGCTGTGACTCTGCGAGGTATGGTTGAATACTTGAATGTATTATATTTAAACTATATATAGTATTATGTTGGTGAAGGGTGGTTGTGCAGTTGTGGATGGACATTTCGGGCGAGAGAATCAGAAACAATACACATACATTAAGGTCGAGACCTAACAGAAACTCTTCCCCTGATTAAATCTCACATATATATGTAGTTTTCTGCTCGAAATAAAAATTCTATCCACGATTAACATTGACGTTGTGACGAAAATTGGAATATTGTATGGATATATGTAACTTAGTCTTAGGGAAATGCCGTATGAATTATTTTTACTCTGACTTAAGACTCTTCCGGCCCAGAAAGTCACTATATACTGACAAATATGATATTTCAGTCAGCCGTTTTTCTCTTAAACTTATCCCGGCAACTGAAAATTTCCGTCCTTGAGGTCTGACCGAACGAGTTATTAAACTTTTTCAATTCATAAATTCAAAATTCCACTTCCTTTGTTCGCTTAAGATTCGCTTCAGTACAATTCTTCACTTTGCCCTTGGCTTGTAATTTTGGAAACATGCTAGCTATAAACTATGATAAAATTGAAGTTTTAATCTTGTGAATCGAGTTATATTGTGTCATTCAAATATTCTCGCATTTACAGTGACTTAAGATACGTAAAATAATATTAGCTGAATTGTTAATTTTATACTCCCCATCTTCTCCCCATCGATATAACTGTTCAAAAACTCACATTTTGGTGTATTACGAAACCCTAACCGTTATAAATTTCAAGTTTGATTTGCGCGCCATTTTTAAGTGTCTTGTGTTTAATATACAGCAAAAATATTAGCTTTTGCATTTCGATATATATGACTTATGACTATAATATCACAGCTAATATCCACCGGTGAACTATGAATTAATTTCGGAGCTGTATAAGCAAACGAATTTTTCGTGTTTGTTCCGTTTAAATTTTTAATTTGTTTAATCCTTTTGTCCTGGTAAACCTTCGACCGTTAATTTTTTTTGGACTATATTTAAGTCTGACGTATGTATGAGTAGTGACTCATTGCACATTAGTGACTCATTCACCGGTAATAAGAAGCTTAAACATGAAAGACGCGTACGGAATGATAACACGGCCAAACAAACGTGTTTAAATAAATTATTTGATACAAAATCTTGTCTTCAATGTATTAATTTAACCATCGACCCATTGTATGATCGAATTGAAAGCATTTTCAAAAGCTTGAGACAAGGCTTTCGTGTCGATCTTGTTTGGAAAGCTATGCACCTGTCACGGCTTGAAATGCTAGCGAGTAGCGTTGTATATACAAGACGTAAAAATGTGTATAATGCATGTGTCAACAGAGCCTGCCTGGATGATGACGTCAAACGCTTATAAGACTTCTAATTATTCATTTCTTTTGTGCCGATGTGATGAATTTCATTGTGTGGAAAGCCGGCATTCGTCCTCAACCATTGTAAACTTCCTAAAGCTAGGCATCAGCACGTCATGCCTTGATAGTATATAATATGCATGCATTTTTAAATACATTTTCGTACGTAGAGGTACATCCGAATTGGATATTGTTGTGTTATTTTTACTCTAAAATTCAAGCAACTGAAAACGAGTGATGAGAAAGAGTGGAATATTTTTTGCAATCTTCAAGACCGCTTTTCATTCTAAAAGTCAACTCCTCAATTATAAATGGAGCCCGATGCAGTGACAAAACAAGTAGATATCTCGAAACATCTCAATACACCTGCCGTGAATAACCAATGACAATGTACTGATCTTATCACGCCATTGCGCTTGAAGGTACGCGGTATGAAGTTAACCGCTGAATTCGGAGCGCGGGCGAATTGAGTCAAGAAAACGGAAAGCGGGAAATGCTGCGAGAGCGGAAGTTATACACTAGTTAGCCTATTTGTTAACCAATTCTTTTCTGTTAAACATATAACGTATCGAATGTCGTATAACTTCTATATTCTATAATTATCTACCAGGTGATCTATCTATATATTTATTTATATAATGGTAAAGATTGATGCCTTGAGCACGCTGAGTTGAGGCTTCTACTGTAGGTCCACAGTTGTATATTACTTAGGGTGGGTAACTTCCCTGTACTTAAAAACATTAGGGTTTGGTTCGTTCTCTCCTGTGCTTCAAGTCCTTCGCTTTTCCTTAGTTGTTAAAAAAAAAATTTTTTTTTAAATAATTTTTGTTCTTTATCAGAATTTAAAAATCAAACCGCTTCACTATAATAACCTTGAGGGTTAGGCAGAGACTGGTTGGCTTGCCAATTTATTTATATCCAAGTGGTGAGAGAATACTTTTAGATTAATGTAGATATGTATGCTGTATTGTCACTTATCACAACCTCTCTCATACAGGTAGCCCTATTTGAGAGTAAATATCTAGATTTTGTTGGCATCTCACTCGATTGAATAATAATTGAAGGGTTTTATAGATGGAAAATTATTGAGTGTAAATTATATGAAATTCGCAACACCTTGCTGCACTGGGCAATCATCACACCCTGTGTAATCCACATTAAGGCAATTATTATCATTATAAGATTATCTGCCAATATCTATATAATATATGGCTCCCACACACATGCACACTGGCAGACATGAAAAATATTTTCCCATCTTTCGAAAGTCGGCACACGTTTCAAATTAAGATTGACCTTGGGTTTTAGAATTTCATCTTTTGTAATAAAACGTTCCCAGCATGTCGTGTGGTTTTGTTTATACTTCTCTTTACCGTTAGAGAGCATGCATGAATATACAAACTTTTTGTTATTCAAAAGCGTGAGAATTGCGAGGTAAAACTGGTAATTAATCTTAGTAGATTTGTGAAGTACGTTCGACCTAACCGTTATATTTCGAGAAAAATGAGATCTTTACTAACTCATTTTACATTCTCGTTTGTGAGAATATCGAGGCTAAAGTGAGCAATATATTATACCCTAAGAATGTACGCAAGGTTGAGATTTTGTTAAAAACATCGTTCAGTCCGCCTATAGAGAGCTTTCAGTTCAGTTCCTTATACAGACATTACAATATGCAATCACGAGGATATATAGTAAGGATTTAGTTTACCAATAACTATTTTAACTGACTATATAACACCATAACAATATGTGTATAATCGAACCTTTATAATGCTTGCCTCCTTATAAGAGTAAACTTGTCAGAATATAGCATCATCTAATAGTTGTTCATTCTATCAACCGATGTTACGTTTGAGTAGTTTTGATTCGGTAGGCGTTTGATATAGGATACAAATTAACAAGACAAAAGGATATTTTGTCTACAGTCGACTCTAAGAATTATTAAAGAATCTTAAGAATCTTGAAGTATATCAACTTTGAGTTGTAAATTACAATGAAATCCTGGCTGTAAGTGGCCGTATATATGAAATATTGGCATTGGATTGTACATGTCATATGAGTTCGAAGTTTGTACCATTCGTGTGCCATTCAATATCGTAAGTGAGATGTTTGTTGTTCTATAGAAAATATAACTCAGTTGTAGTTTCATGTCCAAAAGGCACAGTCATACAGGAACTAAACAGAATTTAATATATTCGATGTTTAATGTTTTTCTGTACGTGATTGATTATCTATCTGACTGTTTCACAAATTGCGTTGCAATTAAATTGCAATAAAAATTCCTATGTGTTGCATGCCCTTGGGGTATATATCCATTAACAATGATAAATTGTGGTTATAAGTTAATCAATTGAATATTATACGATCGTTAATGATTTCTCAATATTAGTTCATGTAGAGTGCCAAAAGCCATTATAAATTTATTCGGTAAAACACTGCATGTGTATAATCATTCACACTCGTATCAATAATTCATTTCAAAATTAGGGAAAAGAAAAGATTCAGAGCTCTAAAACTCGTCTTGTATGTATTATCAAGATGGCATGATTTTTCTCCGAATCCAGATTTTTCTCCGAATCCAGATTTTTCTTCAAAACACTTTGACATAGCTACAAATTCGATTTGCTAGAAAAGTCTCTCCACAAAGATTATTATACACGAGATTACCGCACTTTTATCTCAGAAATGTCGATAGTTTTAGGTATTCTCTTATGATTGTACAAACCTGGAATAAAACGGGATCTCATGGGAATCCTTAAAAACATTCGCCTTCGCTATACAAGACTGAGGAAATATCATGTACATATATTTGTATATGGGAGAATTTTAAAGAATCGTATATATAGAGCATCGGTGCATGTTTGTAGTATAACCAATGTATACTTGAATAATACGGCGGTTGACTGTTGTGTAAAACTACCTGGAAAATACAAAGAGAAATTCGACGTTTCGAGCGAAGGCCCTTCGTCTGGAAGTTATAGTAGAATGGGAGGGCCTTCGCTCGAAACGTCGAAGTTCTCATTGTATTTTTCAGGTAGTTTTACACAACAGTCAACCGCCGTATTTGCTATACTCTACCCACACTGGCACCGCACGTTCGATATACTTGAATAACATAAAGACACAGTCAAGTATATAATAATAGTTGTTATATATTGTCAAGTTTAATATATTGCTGAAAAATATACGATCAAGTATTCCTTTGTGTTTACGCACTTTTAATGAACATTTCAGACAAATTCAGGACCCGAGGAACGTAAGCACTTTTTCAGGTCTGTTTATATGGACACTTATACCCTGGTCTTCTCTGTATGTTAGCTATATATCTCTATTATATCCTGGCGTCGTATGTAAAAACCTTTGGGCCTGAGTAAAGACCTCTGGGTCCAGGGTATATGTATAGTGGACATTTTAACAATCCTGCGTGTACATTTACTTCATTGCGTGCAAACGTCTTCTTGAGAGTGTTCATTTGATTACACAAAATGAGGACCCTGTGATCTCAGAAATCTCGATAGACGATACTTTGAACCAATCTTAATTCTTCTGAGGATATACCCTCATGTATAGATAATATCCTGAAAGTCATGCACATTGTGTTGTTTCAAACTCCTTTAAACAGTAGCTTGTGCATTATATATTTCGATTTTATCTCAACACATCGATCTTCAGGTTTTGTATATATATAGTGGTATGATCATACCATTATATAGAGCCTTGTTTATGGACCATATCTTGGAATCATTAGATTTTATCTTTGATTTTTATGTTTTGTCTTATGTTTCTTAAATTTGTCGACTGTTATATATAATATTATACTGTTTTTTAGACGCTCTGAATATATCATGTACATGGTATTGTTTTCAAAAGCCACGCCTCTTTGTGTGAGAGGTAACGTCGTTAGTCATAGGCCCTTGAATCTTCCTATATCATATTTCCTATACGCACGAGTTGAGGAAGAAACACTCGAGCTAACGACTCTTTGTTAAGACAAGGAAGACTTTTTGTCTGTTACAAAGAAACATCTAGTATATTATATAGGCGTGTGCAAGATAGGCGTATGCATGAGGAAATCTGGTTTAAGTTTAACCGAAAGGATTATACATAAGGAAAGCAAAGTTATATTTGAAGAATATATATAAAGGTAATCCATTTAAGATAAAATATTGGTAACTGTAGAATATATAGACGGTGTAAAAAGCCACAGAGTAATCTTAGTAGTTTGTCAGTGTATGATAAGTGCCTAATTTTAGGTAGATGTTAAGTATAAACGTATATAATGTGCAAGTTTCGTATATATTGTATATTTATATACTTTATATATTCATGCAAGTATATGGTTTAGAAATATTAAATTTTAATGTAGAGTTTTCAAAAACTACAACTGATTGTATTTGTTCCTTTGCAGCTGTATACTCTATACATACTTTAACCAATGCCAGACTATTTAACAATTAGATTATGAGCTCAAGATTTCTATGAGGTGATAGATGATGCGGGCGAAGCCCGAATGAACGATCATCTCATAGAAATCGAGAGCGAATAATCTAATTGTTTTAGTAGAAACCATGCAGCAAGAAAACAGTCTTTCAAAACGTTTTTCATAATTTATTGAAATAGATTCGTTAAAGAAATCGCGCCGAGAGACTAGGCTGTTTCGCTACTCGATATCTATCGACAATTATAGATAGCGAGTAGCGTAGCCAATCAAATTACAGCATTTGCAATAGTATACTAGTATGATTCTACTAATTAGTTATAGTTAGAGAATCTTTGTTTGTTTTTGTTAAACATGCAAACATTAACTGCATGTATAAAAGTTATTTGAACAGACCTGCTAATTTGAAATCAGAAAATACATGGTTGCGAAATAAATAAATAAATGTCTTGAAGTTGAGCTCCTTCGTATCCTTATACTTTGTGAAAGATTCTCGTTTAGACAGTTTTTGGTGTTGGTCTTTTATATATATACTATTGCTGTGGGAAGATTGCATGCTTTCTTCTTCAAAATCATTGAAAAATAGGAACTTTCAAGCACAAATCCTTCCATTGTCAAAAGCTATTATATAGATATACTCAGTGCATGGATTTGCATAGAAATATATACATGCACTCTGCTTTTAAATGTTCAAGGAAGCCAGAATCTACCTCACTATAAGGAACATTGTACATGCATAATATAATGAATATAAAATTCTGCTTCTCTTTGAAAAAACTTATGATACCAAATTTAATGGCAAAATTGAAATTTTCATAAAAATGCCAGATTTGATAATCCTGAAGGAAGAATCCTCAAGGTCAAGAATCATCACTCAAAATAATGTAATTGAAATTTCAAAGCCTTGTTTGACTTGATATTGTCGAGGGGATCTGCACATATAAGGGTGGAAAATTTGCTTTAAAGGTATGAATACTTATAGGTATGAAAATTTTAATGATCATTTAAGTTCAAGGAAACATTATTATATACATTTGTGATTTGAAAACTCATTTTCTTTGACTGATTATATGCGAACTATTTCATTAACGAAAGTAATGATGTACCTTTATTAAAGCTATATATATATATAGGCCTATAGGTCCTCTCAGACTCAGTGTTCAAATTATAACAGTTCAATGCCTATGTAACTCTCTTTTGACCACATAAACGCAAGTAAGAAACCATGAGCACAAAGCCAAAGGGACATGAATTACATATATATTTGTCCATGATTGGTCTACTTTATATATTTATTAAGATATTGGGAAGTTATAGAATAATGGCAAGATTGCAAGGTTCCATAAAATATTTTTTGAGATTATATAATATAGCCTATATACTAAAAGCAGCATGCATGCAGGTTGCAATAATAGTCAAGGTGAAGAATCTGTCAGCAAGAAATTGTCATGTGCCTTTAATTCTCTTTATATTGTCAGGGAGGTCTATAGAAATTGTAATTATTTTCAAGTCCGAAGAAATTATATTACTAAAAGTCAATGAATAATTTTCTTTGCACGCCAGTATATTTAAACTATTTATAATTAATATATTTTACTATCGACTTTAATTGCTTAATATTTACAAATCAAATATATAATGATCATTTAATGAACAATTTTATATTGCATGCATGGCAGAATAAGTTAAGTCAAATGCTTTTAATTTCTCTCTTAACTTAAATCCTTGAGCATTTTATATCAATGTAATGAGAAAAGCTATAAAGTTGAATTATTGAAACATCGTATTCATTTGAAAAACAATGTTAATAGCAGGATAATTATCCAAAGTTGATTGGCTTTTGATTTTTGTCCCTTATTGAGTTCTTGAACATTATATGAAACGGACACAAAAATGCACATCTCATGAAATCTGGAAATGACCCACTTTCATTGCATTGCCATTTCTCTGTCCTAAGTAGATTTTGCATGTGTTTGGATTCCTTATACGTTTGTTTGTTAGCTTTGTCAAACTGTTTGGTTATCCGTATTGTAATATCCTTCCACGTGTTTTAGCCACGAACTCATGATCTGTGGTTTTGGCGCCTTTCGGATTTATTAGAGGATTAAAGTCGAACCTTTTATTTGCGTTCGGTAGACCGCTAGTCTTATATTATAAAACAAATATTTTATCCAAAACAGATTTTTAAATAAAAGTAAATTTGATCGTGCATAATTGTAAATGTATAATTTCAGCTGTTGCTTTAAACAAAGATAAGATCATGCTAATGAGCATATTAAAAGATTATTATTATGGCATGGAATACCATATTAGGCATAACATATTAGAATATAGACTGCTAATCATAAATGGCAACAATTATAGAATTCAAAATAGACTATTATATCTATAATCTATATGATAAAAATGCTGCCGTTGTAGTTGCTAAACTAGTGTGTTTGAGGAGTTGGAACGGCAAAGACATAAAACAAACTTACTTACATTTTTGTATTCGAGCTAAAGCATACAGTACAAAACTATATTTGCCTCTTAAAAGTATTTATCTTTCTTTTGAACAAGTCTTAAATAGCACTAGTCGGTGAATTCGAAAGCGTAGTTGTTGCTGTATTGTGTAAAATCACATACGTCAGAAGGAGAATCGTATCCGACAAATCGGATCGTGTGAACAAGCCTTTGTACGTGGTACGAGCTCACGTCCAGTTATTGCTTTGTGGTGCGAATTAACTGTTGCATGACTTGGGCGCGTGAGGGTGGTGGGAAAATTAGGTGGTTGAAACGTCATATAGTTCGAACTCACGTTCTCATTTGCGTGATCGCGCGTGCTCCCTATCCGTGGGTGGTGTGAGTGTGAGTACAATTCCAGTTGGGGCGATTAAAGCCCGTTTTCCACTAGTCGAATTTGTTCGCGTGAACCGAATTTTTTCTTTGTCGCATCGCTTTTGCTGACTAAGCTTTAGCCTGGATCTCGACGCACTTGTAAGCGGATTAAAGTTTATGACTCACCCTAGATGAAACACTTGTCCGTCGCTTGTCAGCTCCAAAAAGAGACTGATATTGGTTCATGATTGTGTACTTCACTTGATGAGAGCGCAGGGAGCTAATGAAACCTAAAGCCTTGGTCAAACGAGGATGTGAGTTGATGAGATTTGGAAGCGAGAGTTTGCATGAGAGTTTGCCCCAGTCAAACAAGAACAAGAGTTGCATGAGAGTTGACTGGATATTACCACGCGTACCGGTCAAACGAGGGAAAAGTCTCATCAACTCTCATCAAAATTTGAACCAGCTCGAATTTGATCAGATTTCATGAGAGTTGGTGGTCAAAAGCGAGCGAGAGTTGTAACTCTCAATAGTGAGCTTAAGCAAGCGACGTTTTTGACGCCACGGACGTCAGATTGAAAACTGTGTTTTTGTCAGTTTGTGGTGATCTTCAACAATTATGGCAAAACTTGAGGTTTTTAAAGTCTACGAAGTCCCTACGCGAGCATCATGATGAAAAACGCCGCCAAAATTAGGTATGCTAACCTACGGGTGACGTCCGTGTTGACAAAAACGTCGCTTGCTTAAGCTCCTAATGGATATATGTACTATTCTTGTAAGGCAGTGTAACAATCATGCAAAATTGGTGACGCATGCGTGGTTAGTGCATGTGTCTTTCACCTATGGCTCTGCGACCGAGGTTCGATTCCTTCAACATGCAATTTTCTGATTATAATTTCGCCTTAGTAGAAAGCGAGGAGGTTATGTCCAGATTGATTCCAGTACTTCAAACTGGACCAATATAAAGGGATCGCCCTTATTGAACCCCTATAGGGAGAACAGCTTAATTACATCTGTACGATAGAGCTATATCCAGTATTAAATGTAGCCAGTTCAAATTAGTTTCTACTTTAAAAAAATTTGAGGAACAACGAACAATCGAAATTTTTGTCAACATTTTGAATATTGAAATTTCGAAACTTGTCTAAGAATCGTAAGCACTTCAACCTACGCACTTCTTTTCATAATTTCGAAACATTCAATGCGAAATATTCAAATCGAATATATTCAAATATTGCTTATCATATCAACTATCAAGCCAACTATTTGTGGTTCGTGTCGAATTTTCAGTTTACGCTGATACTAAGTGTAATTAGTCACTTGACGTATAGGCTTGTCATTATTTTTTGAGGAACTAACTTGTTGTTAATTACGATTATAATTATCTTTGCTGTAAGGCAAAGTCATGACAAGCCTCATTTGTCACCGTAAATCATGGCAGGAAATAGTATTTGAATGTCTGAGCCGAACTATTGTGTTGTATGCTAATATTTTTATGTATAATGAACATCACTTCAGATGCCTCTTTCACTTGGGCTCCTGTTTTCAAAATAAAGCCCTCAAGAGAGGAAGCGTGCGTGCTTTTGAATTCGTTTTGACCGTCATTAATTTTTCATTTTCAAGTACCTGAAATGACAGCGTACCCGCTTGATTGACAGGGCTGAAATTAGCACTTTTCCGCATTCGTATTGTAAACAGTGGCTTTAAAAGAGGCTGCTTTCTTCCCGAACGTCATTCATTGGTGTATATGCTCGGCACATAAGCACTTTGAAAGAGGCGCGAGTATGCTCTGACAAGTCAAGTGAAGCCACTCGTTCGCTCACCAGCTTGTTGACATCTGCAAATAACCGCAACGCTGAGACTATATCGTTTACATTTGAAAAGAAAACAGCACGACATTGTAAGCTTATTAAAAATGTGCGACTTTGTTCGCTTCATTGATTTTGACAATATTGTTGCGAATGAGCATAATAAAGTCACTAAAGTATATTCAACTTAACGACTTATCATTTTGTACATTTATTTATATATAGGTCAGGAGCGAAGATACGTATTGAATCTCGTGTGACAACCTGCTTGTTTTGGTCAGTGGAGTAATTTTATTGGAGATAAAACGTCGAATTGTCTGTACTTGGGCAAAGTTTTGTAGCTGCATATACCGTTGACAAATTTGTTCCATTTGGCTTCAAGAGAGTTAACTCTTCGAAAGAATTTGGATTCAAAATTCATCTTGGATCTGAGTTATCGAGAAGCGAAAAGCAAGCTAAAACTTTGGCCGTTTTATATCAATAACTAAAGTCAAGATTCGGTAACTACCGCTGTTTATATTCGTTGTTGTGGAGTATCGACTTCGAGTATCGAGCATTATGTTGAAGTTCGCCATTAAACGAAAGACTTTGGAACTTTTCCACGAGGCTGTTGATAACAAGGACTACTTACGGACGAAACTTTTGATCGAAAACTGCGATAAACAAAAGTTCGTTGTCGATACGTTGGACGCAAACGGACTCACGCCGTTGCAACGGAGTTGCTTCTTGGGGAATGTAAGAATTGTTCGTTTACTCATCGAAGCCGGTGCGAACGTTTCGATCAAAGACAGCGAAGGCTGGACGGTTATTCACGCCGCTTCTGTAGCTGGAAATTACGCCATTGTTAAGTATCTTATGAAAATCGGAGTCGACTTAGAAGCGAAAACCGATCGAGGGGAATTAGCATTGGACTTAGCCGAAAAGGATAATGTTGTTTTATTATTGGTTAAAGAAATGATCCGTAAAGGGTTGTACACGTATGTGAGGGGGTATTTTAAACGAAATCCCAAAACGTTCCAACGTATTATAGAAGATATGAAGAAGAAGGATAAGCTTCCAACCACGCGTGTAAAACGTTCGGTCGCGCGACGTCCACACAGCCTCAATTTACCAAAGGTCCCGAAAGAGTCGACCCCTGACGATGTCGAAACGAGTAGTCTACGAAGTCAGGCCGAAGAGAGCGAACCACCTCGCGGCACTTTCCGAAGGTCCCTACGAGGACGTCGGCCGACTCCCCCTCAATCTCGTCCGCTCTACGACGAACCGTTATCGGACGATGACGAGCTTGATCATGACCATGTTATCCCCTTATCACCATCATGGATATCATCATCGATGACATCATTATCATCGATATCATCAGGCTCATCCGTTCCGTCATCACATCTGGATTGGCCCGATGTTATCTACGCAGCACACAGAAGTACCCGAACCTCGTCTTCGTCATGTGCCAGCCCAACTTCCACTTCAAAATGTGTAAAATTCGTTGTTCCTGTTGGATCATGCGATGTCTCAAGTGGAAGTGTGAAACAGGTTAACAAATGGATTGATTCGGGAAAGATTGAACTGAACTCCTTAAATCAAAATGGAGTCACCCCATTACACCAAGCTACTTTTGCAAATAATGTTTCTGTAGTTGAGTTATTGCTCAGACGTGGTGCGGACATCAATAAGCAATCTTCAGACGGTTGTACTCCAATACACGCTGCAGTTCAGGGCGGCAGTTCCCGCGCTGTGGCTCTACTCATAGACTACGGAGCTGACTTGTTTATTGAGAACGATAACGGCGCGCTGCCTATTGAAGAGACTGAGAACGAAGGTATTATAGCCATACTTCAACATGCTATGACCGTGATGTAATGTTTTGCATAATTAGCTCAATTATAATTATTTTGCATAATTATAAAAGCTGCACAGAAATAGAACTGCATAAAAATTTTGTAGAATATAGTTTTAATAATGTTCGTAATAATAGAATGGTAATAATGGTAAAAACTAGAAACTTTAAATATAGATTTTAATGAAAATATGCTGGTTAAATTTGTTTTGGTAAAATATTTACAATTCTTAATATGCAACGAAATTTCACACCCTATTTTTATGACTGTATATTATATTTGCATGCATATACACACGTAAAAATCTCACATCTTGTCAACAAGATGTGTTCGCAACAGGCTTGTAGAAAGCTCGTCAACACGTTGTAACAATGTTGTCATTTTATCAAGTTGCTACAAGTTTGTCATTCACAACTTGTTAACAAGTTGTTGAATTGCAGGATGATAACAAGTTGTTGGGACAACTTGTAACAAGTCTGGTGAGTCAACAACTTTGTAGAAAGTTGTCAACAAGTTGTCAACTTGTGAAGTGTCAACTTGTGAAGTTGTCAACTTGTGAAGTGTCAACAAGCTCGGAGCAAGCAGTGCGAACACATCCTGATAACAAGTTCTTGAAACAGCATTGATACAAGTCTGCTGCAGGTTTGTTACAACTTGCAGCGTTTTTACGTGTGTATAATATGCGAAATATGATACTTGCATGTGATAGGGGGCAACAACGAAAACTGCTTTCAATGCATGTTAGTTAGAGATGGTTACGAAAGTTGTTTCATGTTTGGATAGTTATGTGTGAAAATTTCTTACTAACATGCGTTAGAATCAGTTTTTGTTGCAAGTTGCTGCTCGTATTACTCCACCTTAAGGTAAAGATATTAAAGAAAGAAGTAAAATTGTGCAAAAGATTTTTATTCAGTAATTTAAGTCTTCGTTCGTTACAGTACAATCGTAAAAGATTGGAAAGAAACTGAAACATGCAACACTGCAAAGATTCTTTCTTAGTATATTTAAATACAGTTACTATCACTTCTCAAACGTGCAGATTTGATAATCAAACAGACTACGCTTTCCTAGCTAAACAGAACTTCTCCTTCATGTGATTCTTCTTTGCCTAAGACATTGTCCAATAGGAATGTCCGTTTCTTGTTACATAATATTGATGTTAATGTTTAATTCCATATAAATATAAATGATAACCTGTGCTACGAAACGCCTCATTTCAGCAGGTATAGATTTGAAAAAGCTGTGCGCCTTTTAACCTCCTCCGCAGGCAACTTGGTGGAAACTATGCGCCTTTTTACACTGCAAAGTTTCTTCAAATTTTGCATCCCTTATAGGGATAAATATCCCTATAGTAACTATAGCCCTGTGGTTATGCATGTGTAGTATTTGAATTATGCTTCTTCAGTCTATTAGTAACACCGTTAATAGCCATAACTGATACTGCCATAGTCCTGTTCTATAGCCCAACGATCGTGATTAACTGAAAGAATAATAGGAATTCCCCAAGTAACAAAGTTAGCAAAAACACATGTACAATGAATGATTACAAAATTCCGCTGATGATTTTTGTAATGTTTCTATCAAAGGCATGTTGTGTTTGTTAGACAAACATTGTATGACATGAGTTGTAGATTTTAGTCGCGTTGGGGGTATACGTAATGCTGTTGTACTTAAGGTGGCTCTGGAAGGTTTTAACCACAAGCTGCTCTTAAACGCAATCTTTATTTTGACAGCTTTACGTGTGATTTACAGCAAACGAGAACTATTTTCACAGGTGCACGTAAAGTTACATATTTCCTAAAATATATGTACTTCTCATAGATGAGATTATCTTTATTGCATTGTTTCACCCCCTTCAACCCCGTATGTTACATAGTTTCTTTATATTTTTATTAAAATGTTTAAGCCTTGAGTATAGAATATCGAGTATCGTAGAGAATAGTTACGATTCAATTAATTCAAGAATTGATCCTGCCACAATTTTGTAGTCAGATATAGTTTTATAGTCTTTCAATGTTTGTCCGTTAAACAACAGAAGTTGTTGCTTCTCCTTGGGGATCCCTCCTTCATCCTGGATTCTCAATTTAATTTTTTCTATGGTATACGACTCACGGTTATCGTCGAGGATAATAGTCTTGCCAGATGTAGTTTTAACAGTAATTTGCAAATTACCTCCCCTAACACGCAGTACGAGGTGAATGGTTGAATTACTCGAAATTCGGTAGTCAGCTAGGGTTCGACCATCTTCTAGTTGCTTTCCCGCAAATATAAGTCGTTGCTGGTGGGGTGGGAGTGCAGGTTGCCCGTTTTCCATGACTATTTGGTGAATTTCTTCTTTTAATTCTTCGATAGTGCTGTGGAGGTCGACATGTAACTTCAGTGTCTTACCACTCCAAATTTTAACGAAGACCTGCATTCCTCCACGAAGTCGATATACCAATTGAACAGTAGATCCGTTTTGAATATTATAGTTCGACAAGGTTCGGTAATCTTCAAGTTGTCTGCCGGCAAACATAAGCCGTTGTTGGTCAGAAGGAATGCCTTCTCTATTCTGTATCTTCGTTTTTACTTCCTCAATTGTGCTATTTGGCTGAACATCGAGATTGAATTGACCATTTTGGGATATTATAATGATACCGAAATTATTAGTAATGTTAATGTTTATATTTGTGATTTGATTACTCAGAGCAGCGACATCCGAGGCTTCTGATGCGTCGCTGTTACACTTGCCACAAGCGGTAATGTTGACAATTCTAGAGTTATTGTCGATGTGAATAGGTTGATGTTCAGTAGCAATGTAGCTTTTGAGAGTTTCGCCTTCAGTAGACGACGTAGACTGCTGTTGATGTTTACTCACGTCAGTCGCACTATCGCATTTAACTATTCCAGTGGCAGAATTCTGAATCGATAACTCGTCGATATCTGACGTTTTAGAAGTCATTCTGTTGAATATTTCAAGCCTAATAGATCGTAATAATTATTACAACACTTTGAATGTTTTATAGTCTGTGAGTTGATATCGAAGCTTCCTTGTTGAAATATGATCTATATGTTTTGAAAGAACTTTGACCGCGGGGAATTGATTCGCGGGGAACGAATACCGCAAACCGCTAGCGATCACGTGACTAGACTCCCGCGGTCGAATTTGCGGTAAATTTTCAGGTTTTCAACGTGTAGAAATTGTTTTCGCGTATGAATAATCCCTCACGATATTTTTCGAAAATATCAACCTATATTTTAGTTTTACTAGAATAAATGTTTAAAACATCATCTTAGCTTCATATTGAACTTATTTTGAAACAAATAACAATAAACTAAGCTTGGAAAAAACTATAAAGCACAGCTTTCAAGACAAGATGGCAGAGTTATACTCAAAGACATCTCAGAGTTTGTACTTCAATCTTAATCTCCTCAAAATTTATTACCTCTGACGTCTAACCTCAAACTGCAGTTTGAGGTTTGAAGTAAAAATTTTAAACCTCAATCTTAAGGTCTCTAGTGTCACACGTACTCGCCTTATCAAATTACGCCTGTGACACAGATTTCCAAGAATTGATAAATTTTCCACGAACGTAATATACTAATATTTGCATAGATTTGGATCACTAGTAGTAAGAACTGCATAGAAACTTTGTAGGATATATGTTCCTAAATAATGGTGAACAAATATATGGTAAAAATCCCACCGTTCACATCCCTTTTAATGATTGCATTGTAAAGATAATTAAAGATGGCTTAATAAGATATTTTGCAAACGTTCTAAGCTTGCTTCCCTAGTTCGTTCTGTAGATGTTTAGCCATTATATGTAAATGCCATTACTATGTTACATTACACCACGGATTTCACCGGAATATAGTTACTGAAAAATATACACTAATGTACTGTATAACCGAAACGTCTCATATCAGCATAATATTTAGAATTACGACAATTTGTTTTTTAACTTTTGACTTTTGCAATGGGCAATTTCAGCTATCTCTGCAGTGCATGCTGGGAGAAATGGTTGTTTTTCTATCATAAAACAAATGGTGGTCGGGCGACATGGTTCTTATTTCAAGTTATGTTTCTAATTTTACTGCTTTTACAGTACGCACGAAACACTGGTTTAGACTTTTAGGTTTTAGTAAAGGTTATGTCTGTTGAACTTTCCACGTAATTGTGAGCAAAGTACATTGGATATATCGCGATAAAATTGCTTTCAAGTTGACAGACGAGTGAAGCGTGCATATTTGAAGCTGATGTGAAAAAAAACATTAAAAATATATAGCGGCTATATAAACCACTTTGTCCGACCGCCATTTGTCACAAAATGGAAGAATAACCATTTCTCTTAACATGCATTCCGATAGTAAGAACTGCCCATTCTTCCGCGAAAACCTTCTATGGGGCCCAGAGAGGTAAAATTAACCCTAAAGTAACTATAAAGTCCTGAGTCCTGTGGTTATGCATATGTGGTATTTGAATTATGCTTTTTTTATTTTATTCAAAGCCTGTTAATAACCATAAAATACTGTCATACGCTTGTTCTGTTACCCTAATCGTGCATGTACATTTGAAAATATAATAAGAATTCCCCAAGTAACAAAGTTAATAGTAAAAAACACTTGTAGCACTTGTTATTTTCTTAATATATTTGAGATATTTAATGAATGATTATAGAGTCAGACTTTATAGATTTTAGTCATGTTGGGGGTCTTGCTTGGAATATGTAAATGCAATTGTACTTAAGGTGGCTCTCGAGGGTTTTATGCACTGAACTGGTTTTAGAATGTAGTTACACGGTACCTACCCTGGATCTTTGGTTTTCTTGTTCAGCTGTGAGACCTCTGAACCCAGGGTACACGGTACCGGGTTACAGATTACTTTAAGCGTCTGATGTTTACTTCAGTCCGAAATATTGAAAATCAAGCGGGTATTTTTAGTGCGTTTTTTTGTTCAGTTAATTGTTCCAGCAGGTTGAAAACTTCACAAGACAACGGATACGTCAGATATCAACGAAGCTAACGTATTGGATTCGACCAGTTAAGTGGTGCCCGGGATGTGTAGGATTAGCATACATATCAGTGATTTTCATCCAATATAGAGTATGTTGGAAAACGTCGTTTCCAGGCCATTTCCTGTACCACGCTCCTACCCCGCGGGAAGAGCCTGGGTACGAGGTTGTGTATCGAATTGCGACTACAGTCGTGTGACTACATTGCTTTCCCCATACGAAAATCTATCCGATACAAATGTGATACAGTATCGTGCAACTACCATTTTGAATGCCTTGCGTTCTGTTCACAACAAGAGAGAGGAACTCTCATTTTTGTTTCAAAAACTCAAATCAAGAACTGACTATGCAAGCAACGTTTAAATTTTGAAGAATATTTTTATAAAAACCCTGAAATGCTTAGCTAGCTATAATAAGTTAAATACTAGGTTAGGTATACAATAGTTTATAACATTAATACATTAATATAATACCATCTTTTTAAAGGGAACACAGTAATTGGTTTAGTACTGTTGTGGTGATTTATGTTAATGGCTAAGTTAATTAAATAAAACAAAATAAGTCAAACAGAATACTAGTCTTTAGTGTATGTAACATGCATGCATGGTAATTCAATAATTTAGGGATATATCGAATCTCTTTCAATGCTGTAGTCACATATAGTTTTTCTGTCTTCCAGTATTATTGTGTCCGTTAAACACAAGTTGCTGCCTCTCTTTGGGGATCCCTTCTTCATTCTGCCATTTCTGGATTCTCAATTTTACTTATTTTATGATCAATTAAACACATTGCCAAAGATGCAAGTTTTGGAAGTTCAGAGTGGCCATTTTCTGCATTGAAATTCTTGCAAAAAGTTGTACAGTTGGAAGAATATATATTAATTCCATGAAATTAAAGCTAGGTTCCTCTTTCTCCTCATTTCCTCTTTAGGGTCACTTTCTTCTCCAAACTTGACACTGCATGGGGTGGAGTGATAATTATCAATCATGGATATTATCATCGATGACATCATTATCATGGATATCATCAGGCTCATCTGTTCCATCGTCACATCTGGATTGGCCCGATGTTATATACGTGGCTCACAGAAGCACCCGAACCTCAATTTCATCATGTACAAGTCCAACTTTTACTTGCGACTTTTCAAGTGGAAGTGTGAAACAAGTTAACAAATGGATTGATTCGGGAAAGATTGAACTGAACTGAACTCGACGTGGTGCGGACAGCAATAAGCAATCTTCAGACGGTTGTACTCCGATACACGCTGCAGTTCAGGGCGGCAGTTCAGGGCGGCAGTTCCCGCGCTGTGGCTCTACTCATAGACTACGGAGCTGACTTGTTTATTGAGAACGATAACGGCGCGCTGCCTATTGAAGAGACTGAGAACGAAGGTATTATAGCCATACTTCAACAGGCGATGACCGTGATGTAATTTTCCATAATTAGCATAATTATAATTATATTGCATAATTATAAAAGCTGCACAGAATAGAACTGCATAGAAATTTTGTAGAATATAGTTTTAATAATGTTCGTAAGAAAAGTTAAAGCAATTATGGGAAACAAATAAATGAAAATAACTTGTTAAATTGTTTTTCAGTATTAAAAATGTTTACAGTGATTATGCAACGGAATTTCACATCCATTAATGACTACATTGTGAAGAAATTTTACAAACTTTCTTGGCTTGTTTTGCTCTGTAGACGTTTAATTAATAATAATATGCACGTGACCAGGACTATGGTGTTACATTCATCATAAAGTCACTGAAAAATCGTCTCGTATCACCATTTGCGGTAACCATTGAGTATCTTGAATACAATAAAAATTTCATTTTCATAATTCTTCATTTTGACTAAACTTTGGTTATCCTCATATTTCCTGACGATTAGTCGATTACTAAAGATTAGTCGAAACGTTTCGAAGTTTCCATTGTATTGTATTTCGTATCAGTAATATATAGATTTTTGGGCGTATTCCACTTTTGCAATGTACAAATTAAGCTTTCTAAATGCGTGCTTGGAGAAGTGATAAGAATATCCTTTGTAACTATAGCCCTGTGGATAAGCATATGTGGTATTTGAATTATGCTTTTTCGATTTTATTCAAACCCTGTTAATAACCCATAAGATACTGTCATACAATTCTTCTGTTGGCCTATTCATGATAGATTTAACAGAATAATATATAGCAATTCCCCAAGTAACAAGCTGGTAAAAAACACGTGTTACTGCATATTTTCTTAATATATTTGAGATATTTAATGAATGATCATATGAAATTCCTCTAAAGATTTTTATGATGTTTCTACCAGAGCCATGTTGTGTTTGTTGGACAAACAGAGTCAGACTTATACATTTTAGGCATGTTGGGGGTCTTGCTTGGAATATGTAAATGCCATTGTACTTAAGGTGGCTCTCGAAGGTTATATGCACTAAGCTGGATTTTTGCTTTTCTTGTTCAGCTGTGAGACCTCTGAACCCAGGGTACACGTTACCGAATTACAGATTATTTTAAGCGTCTGATGTTTACTCTAGTACGAAATATTGAAAATCAAGCTGTTCATACTAGTGGACAAAAGTTTGAAAATCTCAGGGTTCTGAAACGCTATTTCGTGCATTTTAAGACCACTCAGATCCGCATATAATATACATTCAAAATCGCGTACACTCGTCTGGGGGCAGAATTGATTTAACAAGGGGGCAGATCCGATTGCTGGGCAATTGCCCCTCCCTCCCAGTTATATAGTTTGTACTTAGGATTGCTTCATGACCCGAGTTTCAGGCCATTTCCTATTCTTGGCTAGAACTCGATGTCTTAGATCGGTCTCTGGTCAGTCAGTCCTAGCGTTATTATACAACAGGACAAACTGCTTTAGATTGGTCATAGGTTAGGTCTATCTCTAGTCAGAAGGGTAATTAAACAGTGATAGAATTGAGGATTAATTCTGGATTCTCAATTCTATTTATTTTATGCGATATTGGACACATTGTCAAAATTGGTTGAAGCTAGGACAGTATTGATTTAACAATGTTGAAAAATCTGCCGGGCTTTTCGCAGAAATTTACTACCAATTAATATCGATATATGCTACATTGAAACAGGATATATGTTAATTGTTCTTTCTTTATAATATTACACGACTAAAAAATACACTCATTTTGTCAATTTTGTCAATACGACCATGATGCAGTCGAAAATAATATCAGCCATGCAACATGCAATTATTTATGGTCCTCGAGTTGTTTAGTTTGTTATTCCAGCCGGATATGAATTGACTTCCATACAGACGTTATTATACATAGATGTCAATGACACGCATCTTACAAAATCTCTTACTTTAATATAACTGACAAATGGCTTGAATATTAGCTGACACCCAAAGTCCAAAGACCCTCATTAAGATCCTTATTTTACGTGATTATATGAGGAATTTATCTATAATTATATTCAACTCTGGGAATAGGGGATTTTTAAGCTTCACAATTCCGCCTTATCCCCCGCGAAGAATGTAACATGTTACAATTGATCCTTCCCCAATTTTGTAATCAGATAGAGTTTTATCGTCCTCCAGTATTTGTCCGTTAAACTCAAGTACCTGCATCGCTTCAAAGATCCCTACTTTAATCTGGATTTTGACTTTTAATTCTTTTATGGTAGCCAACATACTGTAGTGCTGCAGATGGTGAAAGTCTTGCCTGATGATGTTTTAATAACCACATTTATACCACCTCCCTTCAACCTCAGCACTAAGTGAATAGTTGACTCTTGCTTAATTTTATAGTAAGCTAGTGTGCGACCATCTTCTAGCTGTTTTCCCGAAAATATAAGTCGTTGTGCGGCTGGAGGGATTGGTCCCTGCCCGTTTTCCATGAGCGCATAGAAAATTTCTACTTTTAATTCTTCGATAGTGTTTTCACAGTCAACATATAACTTTAGGTGTTTGCCACTTAAACTCAAAGTTTTAATGAAGACGACAAATCCTCCACGAAGTCGTAATACCAATTGTACGTATACGGCATATCCGTTTTGAATATCATAGTTCGAGAGCGTTCGGTCATCTTGAAGTTGTTTGCTGTCAAAGAAAAGCCGTTGTTGGTCAGTAGGAATGCCTTCTCTACTCTTTATCTTCGTTTTTACTTCCTGAATTGTGCTGTCTGGCTGCACATCGAGGTTAAACTGACCATTATGGGAAATTATAATGATACCAATAAATTGTTAGTTATGTTAATGTTTATATTTGTCATTTGATTGCTCAGAGCAGCGACATCCGAGGCTTCTGATGGATCGCTGTTACATTTGCCATACGCGGTAATGTTGACAACTCGTACCTTAGAGTTATTGTCGATGTGGATAGGTTGATGTTCAGTAGCAATGTTGCTTTTGAAAGCAGCTTCCCCCTCGACAGACGGCTGTAGATGTTGATTCACTTCAATCTGACCATCGCACTTGATGCTTGCCAATTCTCGCCCTATTTCTGTGGCGCAATCATCATTCAACTCAGCTGCGATGTCTGAAACTGAAGTCATTCTGTTGAACGGATTTGTTGATCTATGCTCCCTTGTTGAAATATGTTTAAAAGCACTTTTACCGCGCGGGGAATTCCACGAATTACAAAATATTAATATTCCACGAATCACAAAATATTCCACGAAGGTAATATTTGTACTTTTGATAGTTTTTGTCTCATTTGTTAGGCCCCGTCCACACGTGTCCGGATTTATTTGAATCCGAAAACATTTTGTTGCAGATTTAAAAATATATATACGCGTCCACATATATCCAGATTCGTCGCGTTTTCGATCGTCCACACGTATCCGCGAAAACGATACGAATACGCTGTCAGAACATGCGCAACAAAGCATGCTCAGCGTGGACTAGATTATACACTACTATATATGTGTTATTATGATAAGCTTCGGCCGGGTCTTTAGGATCAAATTACCTGAAGAAGAACTTCGACGTTTCGAGCGAATGCCCTTCGTCTGGGTGGGTTTCAAATTTCATCGATCGTTTTTAAAACGTTTCGGTTACAGTGCGTCTACACGTATCCGGATTCGTTGCGTTTTCAAAAGTTTGCGATTTCGGTGTGCGTTTTCGCCGGATACGTCAGCACCGGAAGGCGTATCCGCGCATCCAAAAGATGTTTGATGATACAAAAAGATGCGGATACGTGTGGACGGGGCTTTAAACTACTTGAAACTTTGCAACTATGTTTTGTAATGGAAAGCACTAATTCATGACAAATTTGGGTAAAATTAAATACACAAAAATATTCACGATATATTCAATAAACAAGCTTCTGCGCTTGTGGCTGCGAGTATTAAGTGATTTACTAGTTCCAGTCCCATTCTGTGTCACCAGATCTCCTAGATTGTGTGTCGGTACCACCCCTACTGACGCCTGTATTGGCCCGCTGTATTGATCCGTTTACTTTGTTCTAAGCCTCCCTAAAAATAGTCCAGTTAGTCTTGAGTGTGCATCCTGCAAACATATATGACGCGCTCTGAAATATTTAGAATATACATATCAAAGTATTCAACTGTTCAATCATCCACTTGTGTTATAGCGACAATATAACTGTCATTGAATAATTTTTGTACTAGTATGTTATGTCTTCTGTGTAAACCAAAATAAATTTAAGGGAATATATTTTCAATTTTAAAGCGAGTCAACGTGAGGAAACTGATTGTTCTTGGAGCAACTTTTTGCGTATTTGAAAGATGATTTAACAGTTGAATACTTCGAAATACGGAATACCGCATATCGTGTATTCGTGCTTTCTTATTGATTTCTCGAATTTATAGTCTTCGCAGACTAGCTCGAATCTTGAATGTACACGATGCTTCTATTCGGAGAATGTTTTGTGGAGTTTATCATTTCGGCTCAGGTTGAAATTTTTCATGTAATATTGAAATTGACAACTGTGCAATTTCAGTTCTAAAACTCGACCCGGATGCTGATAGGGCCATTTCATTTTCAACCATGATTTTGAAAATGCGTTGACATTCACCACGCTAGCTAACTCGACTTCGACGTCAAACCAAACGTGAAGTAAATACGAGGTCGGATGACCTGCATAGCTAGGCTAAACACCGCACGAGATATCCTCAATGACCGACCAAAAGTTCGACCATATTGTCTATCCTGGAATATTGCGTAGTTCTTGGAATTCTCCGCTATCAAATTATTTTGAACGATCATATTTCGACAAGAAATCTTCGATGAACTCACAGACTGTATAAAAGTATAACATTTCCCAAGGCATAAATTAAGACGATCAACAAATCTTCAACAGAATGATTTCAATTTCGGACATCGATGAGTCAATGAATGATGATCGTGCCACTGGAATAGTGCGAGAATTGGCAAACATCAAGAAGTGCGATAGACAGACTGAAGTGAATCAACATCTACAGCCGTCTCAAGGTGAAGCTGCTCTCAAAAGCTACATTGCTACTGAACATCAACATATTGACATCGAGAATAACTCTAGAATCGTCAACATTACCGCTTGTGGCAAGTGTAACAGCGACGCATCAGAAGCGTCGGATGTCGCCGCTCTGAGTAATCAAATCACAAATATAAACATTAACATTACTAACAATTTCGGTATCATTATAATTTGCCAGAATGCTCAATTCAACCTTGATGTGCAGCCAAACAGCACAATTGAAGAAGTAAAATCGAAGATTCGGGATAAAAAAGGTATTCCTTCTGACCAACAACGGCTTATCTTTGCGGGGCAACAACTTAAAGATGACCGAACCTTGTCGAACTATAATATTCAAAACGGATCAAGCGTACAATTGGTATTTCGACTTCGTGGAGGATTTGTCCTCTACGTTAAAGATCTTTTGGGTGAAACGTGTATTATACAGGTCGATAACGAAGACAGCACTATCAGCGAATTAAAAGAAAAGATTTACCAGAAGTGTAAATACCCTACGGACCAACAACGCTTATTGTTTGCGGGAAAGCAGCTGGAAGATCATCGAACACTAGCAGACTACGATATTAAGAGTGATTCAACCATTTACGTGGTGCTGAAATTGAAAGGAGGTGGAAGAAGATGTGTGATAATATAAAGAAAAAACAAATAACATGTCATGGCGTAGTAGAATTTCTGTTGTTTACATAAGATTACATGTGGTGTGCCACAGGGATCAACATTCGGACCATTTTTATTTATTCTTTATATTAGATGCTGTGGCCGTACAGCATGCTCTGTGACTCGAAAATGATCGCTAATCTTGACCGTCGCGGCTAACTTTTTGTACGTATGACAGTAGAACTGTATTCTACTTTCTGTGCGGCCGTCAAGTTTTTAACCAATCAAATTTCACGAAAGTATAAACACATACGTGCGTGCAATTGTGCGTACGTACGTGCAAGTGGAGCCCGGCCATAAGCTTGGGCCGTCTGTGGTCAAAGCTAACAGGATTTACATAAACAAAGAAGAAAAGTTCCTTTTTTGGAGGTTCCATGGATATTTTTATATTGGTAGCGCAAACTATGCATGATTGATAGAAAACGAGCCTCGAGGACGATCGAAATATTTTACAGTAAGTTTCTGATATTCTAAATTATATAAACTAGTAAAAAAGCAACACTCTTGTCTACAATAATCGTTGTATGTTTTAGTACTGCAGTTTATTTCTGTGAAATTGGCTTTATAAAAAGAGTATAGAATTAGTGTGGAAAACGAAAAAATATTCGCAAAACATCCAAGCCGAATGTCAACAAACGAACTCTCACTCCTTGGCACACTTTTATCGAAAAAGATCATTCAGCCATTACAAAAAATGGAACAAAAATACAAGTAAAGTCTACTAGGACGTTTTACCTGAATCAAAGTATTAATAAAAAGCTTTGAACCTTTTTGCAAATTTTAAGCCGGTTTTCAAGAATACATGACCGATTGACCGCGTTCTTCACTTGCGTGAAAAGACTGGGAATAACTTTCAAGTTTGGCTTCACATTTCCGGTCGGAGGTAGCGTTCCAGCAACCTGTTTCCCATGGTCTCACCTTCGCACACCCCCCGGCTGCGGAGCAGCTGTTGGGGAGGCGTGGCGGAGGTGAAACCCTGGGAAACAGGTTGGCGTTCCAGTTCCATTTAGTTCAATGGTCTGGCCCTCTCTCCTCCGCAGAGGCTATTTATTTAAATTTATTTATCAGGGGCCGGTTGTTCAAATGCCGGTTAACGCTAACCCCGGGTTAAATTTTAATCTGCTGTTCTGGTTTGTATATACTTCAAAACTTTATAAACAAAAACTTCTATCGCCCAGTACAGGGTTGATAGAAAAAAGTATTCATATTAATATAACCGATGTCGGGAAACTTGTATGAAAGTTACCACTAACCCAGGGTTAAGTTAACCGGCTTTTGAACAACGGCCCCAGATTGAGAAGCGCTAGAGCGTAATTGAACATCGAGTATGATAACCACTGAAAATCGGAGCGCTGGCCGCGCTCGAGGGTGGGTCACGTGGTTTCGTGTAAGCGAAAGCAGATTTGCATAAGTATTTCTTGGAACATATTTCCTGAAGTTGATGCGTTTCAATACGTTCCGATATCGTTCACGACTGCTACAAAGACCGATTCACGTATTGAAAATCTACTCGGAAATCTTGAATATAATGGCTGCCAATATTTCAGAAAAAGAGATTGTCGACGAGTCATTGATTGGGAATCCTATAGAAAGATCCCAGGAACTAGCAAGCGTCGTCTACGGCGAGGACGGTTCGCCTGAAGAAAAACAACTTGTACTACAGTGTACTTCGTCTTCGACAACCGAAGGCGAAGCCTTTTTCAAAAGCTACATGGCTACTGAACATCAATTACCTATCCACATCGACAATAACTCTAGAATCGTCAACATTAACATTATCACTGGTGGCAAGTGTAACAGCGATGCATCAGAAGCCTCGGATGTCGCTCCTCTGCGTAATCAAATCACAAATATAAACATTAACGTCACTGATAATCTTGGTATCGTTATAGTTTCCCATAATGGTCAATTCAACCTCGATGTGCAGCCTAACAACACGCATGAGCTAGAGCATCAACGGATTACCTTTGGCGGGAAGCAGCTTGATTGTAGTCAATCGAACAAGAACGCCGTCAAAGATGGTCTACCCAACAGGTCGGAATTTTGTCTTGGGCACGACGTCGTTCCCAACGGCACTGACATTTCTCAGCTTTAAAATTACGTGCCAAGCCAAACTGGACAAAAGTATAGTATATCAAGAAATGTAGAGGTAGTTAAGAACTGTATATAATAGAATAGTGTAATAATGCAATCAAATTGAGAAGTGTATTAACGATACTGTATGTAAAATGTCGCATAAAAGAACCACTATTTTTGGCGACAGGCTAAAGTGGCGGCATATCATATACACTAATATAACAGCTATTTCGTTTCTGAAATCAGGCAGAGTCGGTTCTAAACTGGTTCTAATTTTACTTCAAAAACAATTGTTGTTGCTATGTCGGTTTTATAGTGTTTTAAATAAATTATTGTATTCCAGTCGATAAACCAGTGTTTACACTGTCAGTGTAACTGATATAGTTGCTATTTCAAAGCCGCTCTGAATTTGATAAAATGTTTCTTCTTAAGCTAGTACTGCATGAGTATTAAATTAGGTATGTAGAGGTTTGTAACTTTTAGGGTTAGAGTTTTAGAGCTATTAAACCTGCAAAAGTGAAGGTTTTTAAGAACCATAAGTCTATTTGCCAGTCTGTAATATGCAGCGGTAATATGGGACTGGTGTTCGATTGCCCAAATTTCAGCCTGCATAGTCATTTTTAACCACTGGTCATGGTTCTTTTATGCGGATTTTTAGTTTAGTCAAAAATACTATAAGTTGCCTATTAAGAGACGGAGAATGAAGGTATCATAGCCGTATTTCAACAGGACAACAGGCACCGGTTAAGACAGATGGCGTATTTTACATAATTGATGCGAATGAGAGTGCATAACTTCGCATACTTACTGTATTGGCTCTTATTCATCTAATTATGTTGTCAATTTGTATGACAATATTCAATAATCATGATAATAAAACTGACTTCCACAGAAGTGTTTCTGGAACTGACCTAAACCGTAGCAATTTTTTAACATATAGCTTAAATTTTGGTAATAAAAGTAATGTAGTGTTGTTCAGGGGCCGGTTGTGCGAAGGCCGTTTAACTTAAACGTTGGATATAAGCCAAAATTAAAAAACACTTTCACACATCTTGCGAATGATTGAACTTAAATCTTATGCACCTAATATGTAGTTGCAAACATAATTGTTCTATTCAAGTTGAAATATTTTAACTTGGTTATTTGATGAATGTATAGACTTGATCGATATTTTCGATTTATCCACTGGATAGGCTGAACGGGCTTCGTACAACCGGCCCCAGAACAGTAAGTAGCTACAATCATCATTCAACTCAGCGATGTCTGAAATTGAAGTCATTCTCAGTGTTGAAGGTTTGTTGATCGAGGCTTCTTTGTTGAAATATGTTTAATTAAAAAAGCACTTTGACCGCGTGGAATTCCACGAATTACAAAATATTCCACGAAGGTAATATTGGAAGGTAGATTCTGTCTCATTTGCTAGGCCCCGTCCACGCGTGTCCGGATTTATTTGAATCCGAAAACATTTTGTTGCAGATTTATAAGCTTCGGATCTTTAGGATCAAACTACCTGAAAAATTAAAGAAGAATATCGACGTTTCGAGCGAATGTCCCTCGTCTAGTGTTAATTATTAGCGTGGGTGGGTTTCAAATTTCATCGATTACGCCATCGTTTTTAAAACGTTTCGGTTACAGTGCGTCTACACGTATCCGGATTCGTTGCGTTTTCAAAAGTTTGCGATTTCGGTGTGCGTTTTCGCCGGATTTAAAGCGTATTCGCGCATCCAAAAGATTTTTGATGATACAAAAAGATGCGAATACGTGTGGACGGAGCTTTAAACTACTTGAAACTTTGCAACTATGTTTTGTAATGGAAAGCACCAATTCATGACAAATTTGGGTAAAAAAATAAAATTAAATACACAAAAATATTCACGATATATTCAATAAACAAGCTTCTGCGCTTGTGGCTGCGAGATATTAAGTGATTTACTAGTTCCAGTGCTTTTCTGTACCAGATCTCAGTAGATTGTGTGCACTTTGACCGCGCGAGGAATTCCACGAATTACAAAATATTAATTCCACGGCTAGGCTAAACACCGCACGAGATATCCTCAATGACCGACCAAAAGTTCGACTGTATTGTCTATCCAAGAATATTGCGTAGTTCTTGGAATTCCCCGCCATCAAATTCTTTGAACGATCATATTTCGACAAGGAATCTTCGCCGATGAACTCACAGACTGTATGAAAGTATAACATTTCCCAAGGCTTATATTAAGACGATCGACAAATCTTCAACAGAATGATCTCAATTTCGGACATCGATGAGTCAAGGAATGATGATTTTGCCACTGGAATAGTGCGAGAATTGGCAAACATCAAGAAGTGCGATAGACAGACTGAAGTGACTCAACATCCACAACCGTCAATCGAAGGTGAAGCTGCTCTCAAAAGCTACATTGCTACTGAACATCAACATATTGACATCGAGAATAACTCTAGAATCGTCAACATTACCGCTTGTGGTAAGTGTAACAGCGACGCATCAGAAGCCTCGGATGTCGCCGCTCTGAGTAATCAAATCACAAATATAAACATTAACATTACTAACAACTTCGGTATCATTATAATTTGCCAGAATGCTCAGTTTAACCTCGATGTGCAGCCAAACAGCACAATTGAGGAAGTAAAATCGAAGATTCGGGATAAAAAAGGTATCCCTTCTGACCAACAACGGCTTATCTTTGCCAGGCAACAACTTGAAGATGACCGAACCTTGTCGAACTATAATATTCAAAACGGATCAAGCGTACAATTGGTATTTCGACTTCGTGGAGGATTTGTCCTCTTTGTTAAAGATCTTTTGGGTGAAACACACAATATACAGGTCGATAACAAAAACAACACTATCAGCGAATTAAGAGAAAAGATTTACCAGGAGTGTAAATACCCTACGGACCAACAACGCTTATTGTTTGGGGGAAAGCAGCTAGAAGATCATCGAACACTAGCAGACTACGGTATTGAGAGTGAGTCAACCATTCACGTGACGTTCAGGTTGAGAGGAGGTAGTGAAAAAAGAAAAAGATGTTGTGTGATAATATAAAGAAAAAACAAATAGCATGTCATGTTTCAATGTGGCTTCGATAGTAGAATTTCTGTTATAAAAGGATTACATGTGGTGTGCCCATTGAACTATAATTTTATTTTTTATTTTTTTTTTTTACATAATGAAATTTTTAATGTCATGAAGGAAATATTTACATAAAAATAACACAAAAAATGATACTATTAACATATAAAAATTAAACAATGTTAGAGTTCCATTCGGAAAGTTCCATATCACTGGTAGACGGTGGTGAAACTTTCCTCAATGTTCGACTTCCTCGCAAACAAAGAATTTGAGCTCGAAGCAGGGCAAACGCAATCTTTCTCCTTAGCCAGTTAGTGGTTACAGAGGGGTTGAAATTCTTCTTGGTGGCTAACTTCTCTGCCAAAGACGAAAGGAAATGATGTGTTTCTCTACCACATCCACCATAGGCGCTAAATACAACTGGTGTGAAGGAGCCATGCTCGACCTGGACTATCCGCTGGTTGTAATGTCGCTTCTTTTCTCTTTCGTTCGCGTTGAAAGAACTGGTAAGGCTCTGGCGTTGATGTGTTGAGGCATAAGGATTAAAAACCCGGACATCAAAGAATGCCTTTTCACATCTTTGTATAATAGACCGGAACGCTAACGCAGGGGGGGGAATTGAAGCCAGCTTAATCCAGCTGAGTTTTGAGTTGAAATACTTAACGCCGAACATTGGGCTGTATATGAAATTGAAGCTATTAAAAAGTTCTATTTGATATAAAAACTTCAAGACTGTAGGTAAAAGGGTAGCCTGAGACAGACGAATATTTTCGTTATTCAATTTCATATACAGCCCAATGTTCGGCGTTAAGTATTTCAACTCAAAACTCAGAAAAACTAGCTTGGCTTCAACGAATCATAGGACTTGATAATAGGAGTTAGCGTTCCAGTTTACTTAGAGTTCACTGGGTGTGCCACAGGGATCAATATTCGGACCATTATTACTTATACTTTATATTAGATGTGCCTTCTCTATAACTTCTATTATTCTCAATTTTAATTAGTTAATTTTTCTGTAAATAACTGGTGCGAATAATACGTCAGCTGCAAGAAAACTGGTGCAAATACTTTACTGACCAGGCGAACTTTTAAAAATAGGTACGCAAAGCGTACATCTGATCTGCTCATGCGTATTTGCATAATTGTATAATTTAATAGCGTAATTGAATGATGTCAATGCATGATGTCAATGTCAAACTCAATGGGTGGATGAACGTTTATGTTGCTTTTGAAAAACTGTGCATAAAGGGATGAGGGCCTAATGCCTATAGCCCATGGGAGCAATTTGTAAACAATTGTGAAACCTTAAGTATACTTAATAGAGAATAAAGGTTCTGGGGCCCGGTTGTACGAAGCCCGTTTAGCTTAAACGGTGGATAAATCGAAAATATAGATCAAGTCTATACATTCATCGAACAACCAAGCTAAAATATTTCAACTTGAATAGAACAATTATATTTGCAACTACATATTAAGGGTATAATATTTAATTTTGGCTTATCCACCGTTTAAGCTAAATGGCCTTCGTACAACCGGCCCCAGTATAGCAGCACTATTTACACACCACATATAAATATTACATACCATCAACTCATTTAGTCCCCCTAGTCAAAACAGTTTGGGAAAGAAATGCCAAACTGTGCTTGTATCTTTATACCAATTAGATATCAAAAGCAAACTTAGTATGAGAAAATAACAGACCATAAGCAACGAAGAATACGCTACGACTGGACAAAAACGCCGAGCCGAATCTTGTGTTATACGACCGAGTGCAGTCTGGCTTTGGGTACGAGGTTGCGTATTAGGCCAAAGCATATTTGCATAAGTATTTCTTGGAATCATATTTCTTGGAGTTGATGTGTCTCAACACATTCCAGTATATTCCGATATATTTCACGAACTACAAAGACTTATTCACTGAAAATCTACTCGGAAATCTTCAACAGAATGGCTTCCAATACTTCAGAGAAAGAAATTATCGATGAGTCATTGATTGAGAGTCCTACAGAAAGATCCCAGGAACCAGCAAACGTCGTGTTCGACGAGGACGGTTCGACTGAAGAAAAACAACTTGTACACCAGTGTACTTTGACTACCGAAGGCGAAGCCACATTCAAAAGCTACAATGCTACTGAACATCAACCTATCCACATTGAGAATAACTCTGGTATTATCATTATTACGGCTTGTAGCAAGTGTAACAGCGATGTGTCAGAAGCCTCGGATGTCACCGCTTTGAGCAAAGAACTAGCAAATACTCTAAACATTGACATAGCTAACAATAATGGCAACGTCATAATTTCCCCGCATTGCATGTTCAACTTTGTGCAGCATAACAACACAATTGAACAGTTGAAATCAATTATTCAAGATTTAAAAGGCATTTTACAAGATCAGCAAAGGATTACCTTTGGCGGGAGGCAGCTTGATCGTGGTCATTCGAACAAGAACGTCAAAGATGGTTCACGCAACAGGTCGGAATTTTGTCTTGGGCACGTCGTCGTCCCCAACGGCAATACCTCTCAGCTTTAAAACTAGTGCCAAGCCAAACTGGACAAAAGTATAGTATATCAAGACATGTAGAGGTAGTTAAGAATTGTATATAATAGAATAGTGTAATAATGCAATCCAATTGAGAAGTGTATTAACGATACTGAGTATACTGTATGTAATGTATGTAAAATGTCGCGCATAAAAGAACCACCATGTTTGGCGACAGGCAGAAGTGGCTCATATATATAACAGCTATTTTGTTTCTGAAATCAGGCAGAATCGGTTCTAATTTTACTTTAAAAACAATTGTTGTGCCTATGTTGGTTTTATAATGTTTTAAATTGTATTCCATTCGATAAACCAGTGTTTACACTGTCTGCGTCACTGATATAGTTGCTATTTCAAAGCCGCTCTGAATTTGATAAAGAATATTAAATTAGGTGGTGATATAAGATTGGTGTTCAGTTGCTTAAATTGGTTCTTTTATGTGGATTTTTAGTTTAGTCGAAAATACTATAAGTTGCCTATTAAGCCGGAAACGGAGAACGAGGGTAGCATAGCCTTATCTTAAACTAAGGCTGATGTAATATTTTACATAAATTGATAAATATTACCTATTACGTAATTATCTATTAATAGTGAATAACAGATACTTATTCATCTAATTATATTATCAATATGTTGTCAATTTGTATGACAATAATCATGACAATAAAACTGCGCAGAAGTGTTTCTGGAACTGCATAGGCCCTAGCAATTATTTAGCATATAGTATAGCTTAAATTTTGGTAAAAAAAGTAATGTAGTGTTGTTCAGAAAAATAAGTAACTTTGAATAAAATTTTATGAAAAAAGTATGTACATTCGTCCTCGCATTAATCATATTTCCGAATTTACTATAACCTGAATAACTGTATATATAGTGTAATTATTAACATTCACCACGGCCATGCAAACAAAACATTCACGCAACGTACGTCAAACGAAACGTGAACTGAATGCGAGGTCTGATGACGTGCATACACAGGATAGACTAGCCGAAATTTCAAAATATCGAACTTCATGAGGCATTTCTTAGTAAAAGTTGGTGACAACCTGTTTCTCTTTTTTGATGTAATTTGACCAGCTAAATTCGAATTTACCTGTCGCCAGAACTCATTTTGCGTTTTTCATGGTGAAAATAATGTCACAACTTTTGTGCTTATGTGACGTCATAATAGAGCTGAAAGTTCCAAGGAATCGCCTGCTCTGTACCGTTCTCTTCCGAATCGTATCAGTTTTGAACTTTAAAACGCTCACTGTTATGTTTCTTGTAAAAATGGCTACGAAAAATGTCACTAATGGGCATATCACGACGTCATACGATGACGTCATAAGCGATTGAAAATCCTAGATTTTCATTTATTTCATTTAAAAATAACTCAAGAAGCAGCTAAAATGATAATTATTAACCTTAACACTGATATTTAAATCTCCAGAGAATCAATTGACCACTACTCAATTATACCTTGTTATCTATTAAATCGTAGCTATGTGCAGTGATGACGTTATCATATTGGCGTTAAAAATCTATACTTTAATATCTGGACGCAGCTGCTTGTGAACCATATTCTTGCACGAACTTTTCTCGCTTCGCAGAGTAACCGCAAATGCCAGTGCAGAACACTGAATTCTGACTTAATGCAGCCACATAGTAGTGTTGTGCGTTCGCTTTTGCAAGAACAAAATTAACTATTTCCTTGTAGGCGTTTGTGATCAGTTTCATTGTCATCAAAAGTGGGACAAGTCTGCCGTCATCACCTTTCTAGCATCCTATTCTCTCGGTTTGGTAGGGAAGGTTGCTGGCGGGAAGGCTGTTCCACTGCACTATCGCTTGATAGTGAACGCGCTTGATATGTAAATCCAAAGCGTCCTTAGTGGGCGCTTTCGGTGTCGCGAGTTCGCTTGACCAAAAAATGTCGAAAATAGAAAAAGCAACAAAAGCTGTCTTAAGTACGTGCGTAAATCCGTGTATTTTGCGTGTACTTAATAAAAGAAACAAATTTGGAAAAAGACAAGTTACTGGCATCTAATTATTGCATAATGTATATGATGTATAATTTGTTTCTAGAAGATTATGGTCTTTCAAATTTGGGGAACAATATTAAAAAAACAAAGAAATGGAAAATGCTTATGAGTTGTGGTTGGTTTGAAATAATTTAACACACAAACTAAAAAGTGTAAAAATTATTTACTTTGTTAACGTTTTCACGCTAGATGACAGACAAGTCGTCCAGTTTATATCGAGATGGACACATTGTTCGTCGCTTTTTAATCGTCGATTCATTCGTCTGGACTGACAATTAGTAATGGACAATAGCAACAAGAACCACAACAATCATAACAATAGCTGAAACAACAGCCACAACAACAGCTACAACAACAACAACGACAACGACAACGACAACGACAACGACAACGACAACGACAAAAGCAACAGCAACAGCAACAACAACAACAGCAACAGCAACAGCAACAACAGCAACAACAACAACAACTGTCTAGACTATACGAACAAGGTGAAAATAGTGCTATATATTGCTATATAATTATACTGGCAGAGGTACATCTGAGTTTTGTTGCGAAAATACAGACCACAAGGACGGTTGAGCCCAATCTTGTGCCATACGACCGAGTGCAGTCTAAAATCTGGCCCTGGATACGAGGGTGCGTATTAAGCGAAAGCAGATTTGCATAATTAAGTATCAGTGTGACTAACCCTGGTTGCCAGAGGTTGTTGTATTCCGCTCTATTATGCTCGCTCGTATTTTGTTTCACGCGGGCGGAAGAGAACCTCTGGTGGCACGCGTATGAATCTCACTTCCCTTGGTACAAAATTTGTACCAAGCACATGATTGGTCAGTTATAATTAGCAGTTATAGAGTCGATGTGATTGGTTAAACAAAAAACCGGTTTGCTATACAAAAATAACAAAATGTATGGTTTATTCAACGAACATTTTTGTCGCCTTTCAGCCACGGAAAGATACGATATTGGGCTTAAATTATAGCTGAAGTTTTTGTCTTGAAATTTCGTATGTTTTGTAGATGAAACATCGATATATTTTGGTTAAAATTCGTCAAAATGGGGGAGAAGTCGGTATGCTTATTAGTATTAAATACTATTAGGCATATTTAATTATGTTTCTTTCCGTGGCCAAATGGCGTCAACAATGTTCGTGCTTAGCTTTTACATCACCGATTATAAAGTTATAATTCGCCAGACATGATTTGGATACGCTAACATCATATATTCTTCAAATATTAATGCATTTATACGTATATTCCTGAAGATTTCTGGGGCCATTTCAAAATTTCTCTGACAATCTGACAAGAAATAGTATGACCGGAAGTTAACTGTTTAAAATACGTCACAAAATAGAAAACCGGTTTTACAAGTTCTGTAACTATAACTGAACATGGAAGTGAGATTCATATCGCGTGCCACCAGAGGTTCTCTTCCGCCCCGCGTGAAACAAAATACGAGCGAGCATAATAGGGCGGAATACAAGAACCTCTGGCAACCAGGGTACAGTGTGACCAGACTTGGTAATTTAAATTACTTTTGGTAATTTTTCACCATTTTTAAGCACTTCTTAGTAATTAGAAATTTTTGGTAATTAGTATAGGAAATAGCACGGTTCGAGAAGTATTAATGAAAAATTGCACGCGTGTTTGGCGAAATATTCGGACGAATATTTCGCCAAACACAAGTGCAATTTTTCATTAATACTTCGAGAACAAGTGCTATTTCCTTTTAATATTATTATTAACAATTTTAAATCGCTCAATTTTTACTCAATTTCCTCAATTTTCGAATTGACGTTGCTCAATTTTTACTAGGAGTATTTGGGAGAAAATACCACATGTGGTACAAATACCCATGGTAAAAAGAGTTAAGAGAAAATTCTGATGTTCTTAGCCAATCAGAAACGAGGAAAATTGTTAATAATGATTTACTTTAGTAATTTTTTTGAAAATCTGGTTGGGAATATTTACTCTTATTTTCCTATAATTTTCAATTAAGATGGAGATATTTTACTTTATTTGATACCAAATTGTAAACACAATTTGTGAAAATAATGCTATTTCGAAAGCCGTGACCCCCAAACTTGTCTTGTGGTCCTTATGAGAATAATCTGGAAATTTGGTATCTTTTTATGGGGGGTGGGCAATCTATGATTGCAAATATTGTCATTTAGTAATTCTTAACCAGATTTAGTAATTTTTGCCCCTTGGTTTGGTAATCACCTCTCAAAAAACCTGGTCACACTGATAAGTATTTCTTGGAATCATATTTCTTGGAGTTGTGTGTCTCAACACATTCCAGTACATTCCGATATATTTCACGAACTACAAAGACTTATTCGCTGAAAATCTACTCGAAAATCTTTAATATAATGGCTTCCTATACTTCAGAGGAAAAGATTATCGATGAGTCATTGATTGAGAGTCCTACAGAAAGATCCCAGGAACCAGCAAACGTCGTGTTCGACGAGGACGGTTCGACGGAAGAAAAACAACTTGTATACCAGTGTACTTTGACTACCGAAGGCGAAGCCACATTCAAAAGCTACATTGCTACTGAACATCAACCTATCCACATTGAGAATAACTCTAGTATTATCATCATTACCACTGGTGGCAAGTGTAACAGCGATGTGTCAGAAGCCTCGGATGTGCAGCCCGAAGACACAAAAAGCATTCTACAAGATCAACAAAGGATTATCTATGGCGAGAGGCAGCTTGATTGTAGTCAATCGAACAAGAACGTCAAAGATGGTCTACGCAACAGGTCGGAATTTTGTCTTGAGCACGTCGTCGCAAATATACCAGACATTAACGTAACTAACAATAATGGTATCGTCATAATCTCCCCGAACGGCACGTTCAACTTTTATGGGCAGCCTAACCAAACAATTGAGCAGTTAAAATCAACTATTCAAGATACAAAAAGCATTTTACAAGATCAACAAAGGATTGCCATTGGCGGGAAGCAGCTTGATTGTAGTCAATCGAACAAGAACGTCAAAGATGGTCTACGCAACAGGTCGGAATTTTGTCCTGAGCACGTCGTTGCAAATATACTAGACATTAACGTATCTAACAATAATGGTATCGTCATAATCTCCCCGAATGGCACGTTCAACTTTTATGGGCAGCCTAACCAAACAATTCATTCTACAAGCATTCTACAAGATCAGCAAAGGCAGCTTGATTGTAGTCAATCGAACAAGAACGTCAAAGATGGCTATGCAACAGGTCGGAATTTTGTCTTGGACACGTCGTCGTCCCCAACGGCAATACCTAGCCTCTCAGCTTTAAAACTACGTGCCAAGCCAAACTGGACAAAAGTACATAAAGAAATGTAGAGGTAGTTAATTGAACTTTGGCAACTCGCTCCTAATCCTATTTCTGGGACCCAAAAACCGAGTGAGTTCGTTTCTTAGACTACGTTCACACGAGATCGGACGAACTCCGGACCGTACTCAAATTCGTCCGGTTCTACTTGTTCACACGGGAAACCGGACGAATTCTAGCAGAACTAATCGTACGAATTGCCGTGTTAACATGTGGAACCGGACGAATTTGAGTACGGTCCGGAATTCGTCCGGTCTCCTGTGAACGTAGCCTAATTATTATAACTATATCAGTATATGTATACTCTTAACGTTTTATGGGGCTTCGATGGCACAGTCGTCAGAGGAAGCGCCTTTCACCTCTGTGATCGTGGTTTTGATTCTCGCTGGGAAGTCATGACACTTATGTGAAAAGAGTCAATCAACGCCCTACCGAAAGTAGTGGATTTTCTCCTGGTACTCCGGTTTCCTCCCACAGGGAATGTTGACATACAGGATGGGTTTGGATAAGCCCCAAACTAACCCTTCGATCGTAAATGTGCTCTCTGATCAGGCTACAAGGATCCAAGGCTTTACCTATCAAACCTCGAATTTAAAACCTCTACTATGTCTGGTATAGTGTTTAAGTCAGAGATTCAATTCGCGTGGTATCTATGTCACTCACTTCGCTTACCGAAACTGCAGTGGAAGATATATAGTGCTGCATAGTTCTTTATTTTGGACATCTTGAACCGGAGCAAAGCTAGGAAAGTACTCTCCGTAAATGCTGGTTTAGTCCCTAGTCAAGAACGGTTTGCCCTTTTTCAAAATGACATGGTCATGGTATAGATATTTACTGTCACATAAAAAATCGCTCTTTACCAAATTTCCCACTGCAGAGTATACTTGTTTTCTTCCCGTTTTTTCTTTGTTAGTAAGACGAAGTAAAGCTCGGAGTAAAGATATGAATGAAATCTGGCAATGTTAATTCCTGAATTCCACCTCAATCCCTGATTTGCTGCTTCATCGTTCTGGAGTAAAGATATGAATGAAATCTGGCGATGTTAAATCCTGAATTCCACCTCAATCCCTGATTTGCTGCTTCATCGTACTGGGGTTCAGCTAGTTTACAACGCAAAGTTTTTATAGTTTAATCATATGCTGTGTAACTTTGATGCTGCATGACACTTCGTACATTTGTAAAGATAGCTATGTGGGGAGCTGCTGGAGGTCTTGGCCCTACCCAGGTTTTCCTGCACTGCGGGTTTTTTCCTGGCCTCCCTGATTGTCCAGCCTTAGCATAAGTGTTGGCATCATGTGAACGGCATTCTTATAGTAGCCCTCAGTTTTTCCGATTTCCTTCTCGCACTTAGATAGGTTTTTTGAGCATAGAGCAATAACTGATGGATTATCAATTATGTTGTCAATTTGTTGTCAGTAACAGTAATCAGGACAATAAGATCGACTGTACAGAAGTATTTCTGAAAGCTTAAATTTTGGTAATGAATGTAACGTAGTGTTGTTCAGAACAATAAGTAAACTTTGAATAAAATTTTATGAAAAAAGTATGTACATTCGTCCTGGCATTATTCTGAAGTTACTATAACCTGAACAACTGTATATATTGATTTTGAGACAAAACATTTTTGTAATGTATAATGTTAGGGAACTTTTAGTCCGGGGTGAAGAAAATTGCTTATTTGACTTTCATCAAACTTTATTTGAAATCAGAGTCTCGTGAAGATCAATTTAGCCGGACTGGATTCTTGAAAGAATCGGGATAATTTTATTACTAGTCCAGTCGCGTGCCAACCTAATAGTATATAGGTTCTGAAATTGAAACGTTTTCTAAAGCAACTGCGTGGACTATACGAGCTTTTTTATTATTATTTTAGCCCAGATCGAAACTTTTGGACATGTAACACTCAAACAATATCAGGATTGGAGTCCCCAGTCGCTTGCTTAATAGAGATCAGTGGCCAATAGAGATCAGTGAAGGGATATAGGCGCGGGGGCCGGAAATATGGGATGGGAAGTGATGGGAAAGGAAGATCGAAAGGGGAGATGCTCAGCCTACCCTCGCGTACATTTTCATAGCCCGCGAACAGGCGAAGACTCGATGTAATATATCATACACGAGAAGGAGTTTATTATAGTGATTTGAAACACCGAAAAGTGTGTTGAAAAACAAGGCGCTAGCCGAGTTTTTTAGCATACTTTGAGGTGTTTTTAAATCACTATAATAAACGACTTCGAGTGTATGATATAGCTTCTCAAACAAACCAGTATTTAAAGAGAAATTCAACGCGAAAGTTGAGTTAATTTATGGGTGTTTATTACCGTGGTATCAAGACAACGATACGGTGGTGATTTCCTTTGTGTTTTTTCTTCGTTAAAACTTTCACTGGTGAAACGCTGACCATATTTGTCGACAAGGACAACACTATCAGCGAATTAAAAGAAAAAAATTACCAAACGTATGAGTGCCCTGCGGATCAACTACGGATAATATTTAGGGGAAAGCAGCTAGAAGATGGTCGAACCCTAAAGGAGTACGGTATCAGTTGAGAAAGAGTCAACAGTTTATTTGGCACTCAGAGTGAGAGGAGGTGGTATAATACGCAGGTATCAATATTAGGACCGCTATTGATTATTTATTCTTTGTATAAATTATTTTAACTGGTCAGATATGTACCTACATTTCCATGTCATGTAGATGATAACTCATTTGTTGCTTGAAAATTCCATTATTTCAAAATGGTGGACGAAGTTAGAGTGGGAAGATTTCGTTATGGTTAATGTTTTGCATCTACGAAATCGGAGTGGAATAAATGTAAACACAAAATAATTTCTGACAGTTCTGATCTTTGGAATAGCGCCGAAAATACACTCATTCGGCAAAACAATCATCCGTATTCGCGTGAATTATGAATTGTCTAGACTATACGAACAAGGTGAAAATAGTGCTATGTATATTGGCAGAGGTACGTCTGGGTTTTGTTGCGAAAATAACAGACCACAAGGAACGAAGAATACGCTAACGACTAGACAAAAAGGCTGAGCCCAATCTTGTGCCATACGACCGAGTGCAGTCTGGCTCTGGGTACGAGGTTGCGTATTAATTAAGCGAAAGCAGATTTGCATAAGTATTTCTTGGAATCATATTTCTTGGAGTTGATGTGTTTCAACACATTTCAGTATATTCCGATATCGTTCACGAACAACAAAGACTGATTCACTGAAAATCTACTTGGAAATCCTCAACAGAATGACTTCCAATACTTCAGAGAAAAAAATTATCGACGAATCATTGATTGGGAATCCTAAAGAAAGATCCCAGGAACTGTCAAACGTCGTGTTCGACGACGACGGTTCGGCTGAAGAGAAACAACTTGTACACCAGTGCACTTCGACAACCGAAGGCGAAGCCACATTCAAAATCTACAATGCTCCTGAACCTCAACCTATCCACATTGACAATAACTCTAGTATTATCATCATTACCACTGATGGCAAGTGTAACAGCGATGTGTCAGAAGCCTCGGATGTCACCGCTTTGAGCAAAGAACTAGCAAATATTCTAAACAATATTAACATAACTAACAATAATGGTATCGTCATAATTTCCCCGTATGGCATGTTCAACTTTGATGTGCAGCCCGAAGATACAAAAAGCATTCTACAAGATCAACAAAGGATTACCTTTGGCGGGAAGCAGCTTGATTGTAGTCAATCGAACAAGAACGTCAAAGATGGTCTACGCAACAGGTCGGAATTTTGTCTTGAGCACGTCGTCGCGGCAAATATACTAGATATTAACGTAACTAACAATAATGGTATCGTCATAATCTCCCCGAACGGCACGTTCAACTTTTATGGGCAGCCTAACCAAACAATTGAGCAGTTAAAATCAACTATTCAAGATCCAAAAAGCATTTTACAAGATCAACAAAGGATTGTCATTGGCGGGAAGCAGCTTCATTGTAGTCAATCGAACAAGAACTTCAAAGATGGTCTACGCAACAGGTCGGAATTTTGTCCTGAGCACGTCGTCGCAAATATACCAGACATTAACGTAACTAACAATAATGGTATCGTCATAATCTCCCCGAATGGCACGTTCAACTTTTATGGGCAGCCTAACAAAACAATTCATTCTACAAGCATTCTACAAGATCAGCAAAGGATTACCTTTGGCGGGAGGCAGCTTGATTGTAGTCAATCGAACAAGAACGTCAAAGATGGCTACGCAACAGGTCGGAATTTTGTCTTGGACACGTCGTCGTCCCCAACGGCAGCACCTCTCAGCTTTAAAACTACGTGCCAAGCCAAACTGGACAAAAGTACATAAAGAAATGTAGAGGTAGTTAATTGAACTTTGGCAACTCGCTCCTAATCCTATTTCTGGGACCCAAAAACCGAGTGAGTTCGTTTCTTAGACTACGTTCACACGAGACCGGACGAACTCCGGACCGTACTCAAATTCGTCCGGTTCTACTTGTTCACACGGGAAACCGGACGAATTCTAGCAGAACTAATCGTACGAATTGCCGTGTTAACATGTGGAACCGGACGAATTTGAGTACGGTCCGGAATTCGTCCGGTCTCCTGTGAACGTAGCCTAATTATTATAACTATATCAGTATATGTATACTTTTAACGTTTTATGGGGCTTCGATGGCACAGTCGTCAGAGGAAGCGCCTTTCACCTCTGAGATCGTGGTTTTGATTCTCGCTGGGAAGTCATGACACTTATGTGAAAAGAGTCAATCAACGCCCTACCGAAAGTAGTGGATTTTCTCCGGGTACTCCGGTTTCCTCCCACAGGGAATGTTGACAGCCAAATGACAGGATGGGTTTGGATAAGCCCCAAACTAACCCTTCGATCGTAAATGTGCTCTCTGATCAGGCTACAAGGATACAAGGCTTTACCTATCAAACCTCGAATTTAAAACCTCTACTATGTCTGGTATAGTGTTTAAGTCAGAGATTCAATTCGCGTGGTATCTATGTCACTCACTTCGCTTACCGAAACTGCAGTGGAAGATATATAGTGCTGCATAGTTCTTTATTTTGGACATCTTGAACCGGAGCAAAGCTAGGAAAGTACTCTCCGTAAATGCTGGTTTAGTCCCTAGTCAAGAACGGTTTGCCCTTTTTCAAAATGACATGGTCATGGTATAGATATTTACTGTCACATAAAAGATCGCTCTTTACCAAATTTCCCACTGCAGAGTATACTTGTTTTCTTCCCGTTTTTTCTTTGTTAGTAAGACGAAGTAAAGCTCGGAGTAAAGATATGAATGAAATCTGGCAATGTTAATTCCTGAATTCCACCTCAATCCCTGGTTTGCTGCTTCATCGTTCTGGAGTAAAGATATGAATGAAATCTGGCGATGTTAATTCCTGAATTCCACCTCAATCCCTGATTTGCTGCTTCGTCGTTCTCAGCTAAATTATGAACTCTGACTGGTACATTTTATCATATGATTTATGTTGTTCTCATTATTGCATGCATTGCGAGGATGAAATTCATACTGGGCTTCAGCTAGTTTACAACGCAAAGTTTTTATAGTTTAATCTTAGGGCTTTGCCCCTATTTTCATAATTTAAACTTGCATAATTTAAACCCCATGCATAACTTTTCCGTTCGGCATGATGCTGTTTAACGTTGATGCTGATACTTCGTACATTTGTAAAGATAGCTATGTGGGGAGCTGCTGGAGGTCTTGGCCCCACCCAGGTTTTCCTGCACTGCGGGTTTTTTCCTGGCCTCCCTGATTGTCCAGCCTTAGCATAAGTGTTGGCATCATATGAACGGCATTCTTATAGTAGCCCTCAGTTTTTCCGATTTCCTTCTCGCACTTAGATAGGTTTTTTGAGCATAGAGCAATAACTGATGGATTATCAATTATGTTGTCAATTTGTTGTCAATAACAGTAATCAGGACAATAAGATCGACTGTACAGAAGTATTTCTGAAAGCTTAAATTTTGGTAATGAATGTAATGTAGTGTTGTTCAGAACAACAAGTAAACTTTGAATAAAATTTTATGAAAAAAGGATGTACATTCGTCCTGGCATTATTATATTTCCGAAGTTACTATAACCTGAACAACTGTATATATTGATTTTGAGACAAAACACTTTTGTTATGTATAATGTTAGGGAACTTTTAGTCCGGGATGAAGAAAATTGCTTATTAATTTTACTTTCATCAAAGAGTCTCGTGAAGATCAATTTAGCCGGACTGGATTACTTGAAAGAATCGGGATAATTTTATTACAAGTCCAGTCGCGTGCCAACCTAATAGTATTAGTAGAATCATACTAGTATACTATTGCAAATGCTGTAATTCGATTGGCTACGCTACTCGCTATCTAATTGCCGATAGATAGCGAGTAGCGAAACAGCCATCTCCTCGGCGCGATTTTTAACGAATTTATTTCAATAAATCATGAAAAACGTTTTGAAATACTGTTTTCTTGCTGGTTTCTACTAAAACAATTAGATTATTCGCTCTCGATTTCTATGAGATGATAGTTCATTCGGGCTTCGCCCTCATCAACTATCACCTCATAGAAATCTTGAGCTCATAATCTAATTGTTAAATAGGTTCTGAAATTGCAACGTTTTCTGAAGCAACTGCGTGGACTATACGAGCTTTTTTTTATTATTTTAGCCCAGATCGAAACTTTTGGACATGTAACACTCAAACAATATCAGGATTAGAAATTAAGCCCTCCATATAATCAGCCGAAGAACTACTAGCCTGCGTGGCAGGCGTTCCATGCTCTAAAAAAAGCGCCGCTCTAAACAAAACTCCCTCCCCCACAATAGAACGCCTGCCACGCAGGCTAAAGAGTTACTGCATCGTCCCCAGTCGCTTGCTTAATAGAGATCAGTGGCCAATAGAGATCAGTGATGGGATATAGGCGCGGGGGCCGGAAATATGGAATGGGAAGTGATGGGAAAGGAAGATCGAAAGGGGAGATGCTCAGCCTATCCTCGCGTACATTTTCATAGCCCGCGAACAGGCGAAGACTCGAGGGATAATTAGCAACTTTGAGGACTGTCGAAGTGTCAGGAAAAATTATAAGGACGAAGCCATATGCAGATTTCTTACTGTAGTAGTTTGACTGTAGATAATAGAGAGTTTAAGCTTCGCGTTCTTACGTCAAACGACAAACGCCAGGCAAAGAAAATTTTTACGCTCTAAAGCAATAAAGGGAAAATGAACTTGCTATTTTAAAACTGTGATGTATGATCTCTTTTGAGATAAGAAAGAAAATATGAAGTGAAGAAGTTAAGCGAAAATTCTGCAAAGAAAAATTGTCTCTGCCGTTTTCCGTTGGCGTTGCCCTCAAACGTAAAGCTTAAACTCCCTAATGCCATTTCACCATGATGTCAAAAATAGAGTGTTCTGAAACAATCATCACCGCAGTAACCCGACAGCGACGTCAAACAAAACGTGAACTGAATGGAGTGAATAAGGAAAAAATCGACTACGAGTCTATGTTGCCTATCCAGGAATATTGCATAATTCTTGGAATTCCCAGTCAAACTCTTTTTCAACGCACATATTTCAACAAGGAAGCTTCGATGAGAGCTCACAGATTATCAAACCTACGAAAGCTTGTATTTTTACGCTCTTGATAAGGGCTATAAGACTACAAATATTCAGCTAAATTGCTTCTAAAACTTCAGACATCGACAAATGATTGAGAATTATATTGCCAGTGAAATAGCACAAGTAATGGCAAACAACGAGACTGAAGTGAATCTGCTACAGCTACAGCTGTGAACCGAGAGCGAAGCTGCTCTCAAAAGCTACATTGCTTCTGAACATCAACCTATCCACATCGACAATAAGTCTAGAATGGTCAACATTATTGCTTGTGTCAAGTGTGACAGCGATGCATCTGAAGCCTCGGATGTCGCTGCTCTGAGTAATTAAATGACAAATATAAACATTCAACATATTACGACTTCGTGGAGGAATGCAGGTCTTCGTTAAAACTTTCACTGGTGAAACGCTGACCATATTTGTCGACAAGGACAACACTATCAGCAAATTAAAAGAAAAAATTCACCAAACGTATGAGTGCCCTGCGGATCAACTACGGATAATATTTAGGGGAAAGCACTGAGCTAGAAGATGGTCCGAACCCTAAAAGAGTACGGTATCAGTTGAGAAGGAGTCAACAGTTCATTTGGCACTCAGAGTGAGAGGAGGTGGTATAAGATGCAGGGATCAATATTAGGACCGCTATTGATTATTTATTCTTTGTATAAATGATTTTAACTGGTCAGATTTCAAAATGGTGACGAAGTTAGAGCGGGAATATTTCGTTATGGTTAATGTTTTGCATCTACGAAATCGGAGTGGAATAAATGTCAACACAAAATAATTTCTGACAGTTCTGAGCTTTGGAATAACGCCGAAAATACACAACTGCTGAGACAAAATTAACCACATTGTTTATTGTTGGCGTTTTCGTGATACGTACGCAAAAGAAACCAAAATAAACACATTTCCATTCTCCTCGCGATTTAGATACCGCAATATTTTAATTTGTTCGTGTACTTTGTTCGACGTGTATGAATCCAAGACGTTTTTCGATGACTTGTTCGTCCAGACGATTAAATCGTCTTCGAAAAATCGTCTTAACAGACGGACAGAGGGTCGGACAAATTTAGACGATTTGTTCGTCTGAAATTTTGTCCGACTTGTTTTCACATCAGACTATTTGTCCGACTGAGACGATTTGTTCGTCTAGACGACTTGTTCGTCTTCTAGTGTGAAAACGGCCAGTCTCATGTAAATGGAGTCAATCTAAACACCGAAACTGCATATTACACAGTATTATACAAGGTACTTCATAATACTTGATCTAATTGTCTTAATTCATCTATAAAATACACTGGAGGCATGCGCAGATTCAGGGGTAGGCGCATTTATCCACGAGTTAGCAATCCACTTCTCTCCTTGCAGTACATCACACCCCCCGTGAATTGTATGGTAATCCAAGTCTCCTAGCCAGCCTGACCGGGGGTCCACCTCGTGGTTATACCACATTATAACTGTGCCTTTCTTCGCGGGAATAAGCAGGTTTGAAGTATGGCATCGCTTGCTGAGGTTGAACATTTTGTTCAGGATTTCAGATACTATATTGAAGCAAACAAGAAGAATATGTATTCTTATATCAGTATATAAAGCTCAGTAGACCTGATCCAATAGACATATTCGACTGACTGGCTAACACTTATGCCTGCGTTGCCACCCATGTAATATGCCTTTGCATTACTTAACACTTAACACATAACAATTACTTACTGTGACATCCTGCAGTCACGATTAGTGATTCGAAGTTCCATTGTCCTCTCGCTGCTGTGAAAATATCTATTCTCAATGCCATGTTATGACATTTATGCATTTTGTTTCTATCTTGAATATATAATTTGGCGCGGCGGCTCTTGATTTTTAAGAGCTATAAGCTGTGATTAGTTAACGCTCGGGAATAGAATGTTATGTGAAAGTAAGCAACTGCTCATGTGGAGGTATGACGCAAATAGCAGTTGCGAGGGAGACTAGGAATATTGCGTAAACACAGTCACAGAATATCAAACCTCCGAAAGCTTGTATTTTTACGATCTCAATAAGAGTATAAGACTGCAAATCTTCAACTAAATGGCTTCTAAATCTTCAGACATCGACAAATTATTGGTTGAGGATCATATTGCCAGTGGAATGGCACGAGTAATGGAAAACGAGACTGAAGTGAATCTGCCACGTCTACAGCCGTCTACCGAAAGCGAAGCCGCTCTCAAAAGCTACATTGCCACTCAGGGCCGGATTAAGGCGGCGCGGGGCCCGTGGCATTTTTTTTTCGCGCGGGGCCCCTTTGGCTTTTTCCGACTGCTCTACAACCTGAAAAAATTAACCCGTTTTAAGTATATATGGTTGAATTGCAATCTTAATTGCGTGCGGCAACGAGTTGCTACGTCGTGCTTCGAATCCTAGCAAGTACAAATATATTTATCGTTTTTTCGTGTATTTTTTCTATTTTTCTTTCCAGCCTAAAGCGCGGGGCCCCTTGAAGGCGCGGGGCCCGTGGCATATGCCGCTTCTGCCATATGGTTAATCCGGCCCTGTTGCCACTGAACATCAACCTATCCACATCGAGAATAATTCTAGAATCGTCAACATTACTGCTTGTGGCAAGTGTAACAGCGATGCATCAGAAGCCTCGGATGTCGCTGCTCTGAGTAATCAAATGACAAATATAAACATTAACATTACCAACAATTTCGGTATCATTATAATTTCCCAAAATGGTCAATTCAATCTCGATGTTCAGCCAAACAGCTCAATTGAGGAAGTAAAAACGAAGATACAGAATAGAGAAAGCATTCCTTCTGACCAACAACGGCTTATATTTGCCGGCAGGCAACTTGAAGATGACCGAACGCTGTCGAACTATAATATTCAAAACGGATCAAGCGTGCAATTGGTATTAAGACTTCGTGGAGGAATGATCGTCTTCGTTAAAAGTTGCACCGCAATGAAAATGTGGACGATACAGGTCGATAACGAAAACAACACTATCAAAGAATTAAAAGAAAAAATTTACCAAAAGTATAGGTTCCCTACGGATCAACAACGGCTAGTACTTGCGGAAAAGCTGCTAGAAGATGGTCGAACCCTAGCAGATTACGGTATTGAGAATGAGTCAACCATTCTCCTAATGCTCAGGCTGAGAGGAGGTGGTGGGGCAATATATGTTAAAACATCATCAGGCAAGACTTTAACCATCACCGGCATTCATGGTAAAGAAACCATAAAAGAAATAAAAGTCAAAATCCAGAATAAAGGAGGGATCCCCACAGAGATGCAACAACTTGTGTTTAACGGACAAATCCTGGAAGACGACAAAACTCTATCTGACTGCGAAATTGTGGATAAATCAGTTATAACATGTAACATTGCTGAATAGCACGGAACAAATACGCATGCATTATTTTTTGAACATTTTGAATTCAAATAGGAATATTCAGCATTTCATAATTTTCATTCACACAGACAATATATTGGATTGACATTCATCGCAATAACTTAATAGTAATATTTATAACACGAGTTTATTAATTATTATACTGTGATCTAAACTATACCGTGAAAAGATGTAAATGTGGAAGCCTTCACAGAAGTTAGAGTTGATTTTGCGATTAATGATATAATATGTAACTTAGCGAAATAGGCGATGGTTAGTAACAGGATTATTTGTTATTTGTTTAATTTTACTATGATCGAATAAAAACTTCATAAAGAAACCAAATTTATACGATATATTCTGCGTTTACGTCTAACACTCTAACCTGTCGAGCTCGGACTGCCCCATTCGAAAATGTAGTTACCAAAACCGCGCGAAAAACTAAGGCTTAGAACGAGGAGATGACGATTTAGTAATAACTAAACTCAAGCTCAAAGCTTATTTATTAATATACATAATTCGTACAATGTTACGAAATTTTTGAAAATGAATATATATTGGTGAAATATTATAAGAAAAGACAAATAGCATATCAGTTTCAATGTGGCATATCAACATGGGTAGTAATTTTCTGTTATTGCATGCATGTGGAGTGCCATGACATGCAGGGATCAATATTAGGACAGCTATTAACTGTTTATTCTTTGTATAAATTATTTTAACTGGTCAGATATGTATTTCATGTCATACATGTAGATGATAACTAATTTGTTGCTTGAAAATTCCATTATTTCAAAATTGTGGACGAAGTTAGAGTGGGACGAAATTGGAGTGCAAATAAATGTAAACACAAAATAATTTCTGACAGTTCTGATCTTTGGAATAACGCCGAAAATACACAACTGCTGAGACAAAATTAACCACATTGTTTATTGTTTGCGTTTTCGAGATACGTACGCAAAAATTATCTCTGATCCGTTTTCATGAATAAATATTATTGAATTTAAATTTTCGTCCCGTTCTATTAACTTCGTCCCAGTCTCATGTAAATGGAGTCAATCTAAACACCGAAACTGCATATTACACAGTATTATACAAGGTACTACATAATACTTGATCTAATTGTCTTAATTCATCTATAAAATACACTGGAGGCATGCGCAGATTCAGGAGTAGGCGCATTTATCCACGAGTTAGCAATCCACTTCTCTCCTCGCAGTACATCACACCCCCCGTGAATTGTATGGTAATCCAAGTCTCCTAGCCAGCCTGACCGGGGGTCCACCTCGTGGTTATACCACATTATAGCTGTGCCTTTCTTCGCGGGAATAAGCAGGTTTGAAGTATGACATCGCTTGCTGAGGTTGAACATTTTGTTTAAGGATTTCAGATACTATATTGAAGCAAACAAGAAGAATACGTATTATTATATCAGTATAAAGCTCGGTAGACCTACAAAGATTGTTAAATTTCTGATCCAATTGACCTATTCGACTGACTCGCTAACATTTATGCCTGCGTTGCCACCCAATTTGCCTTTGCATCGCCCATTTTGAAATCTAGGATCTCGGGAATGGCAAATTCCTGTATTCTGAGAGACTATTTACAGTAACATATATATCCATATTTCACTTCATTTCTGTTTGGGGGTCCCCTTTAGTTGGGGGCCCGGGGCAATTTTGTGCTTATTATCAGTTGTAGATCAGTGTACAGCGCAGTTTTCATTTCGACAATCGTCTTGTCGTAAACAACCGACCCTCATCGTTAAGTCAATGTTGTAATCTTGTTTCATGTTTGTACAACGTTTTAATATTCCATATTTGTTTCGTAACAGGTCACTAACGTAATTGGCTCACGCTGTGTTAGACAAACAAGAGTTTGTTTATTTGAGCGACTTATAGACAATCGTATAAAAACGGTGTATATGTATACCTTGACATTCAAAGTTTTGTTGTCTGCCACAAGAAAAGCAGTTTCTCCTCCATCTTCCACATCATTGAGATAATACAGCACCGTTAAAATCCTGAAAATAATTCAGTTGTTAGGGAATTTTAATCAGTGCAAATGCTCAACTTTATGCAAAGGCCCATTCAGATCTTTTCATAAAATACACAAAATATGTATAAAACATTGCGTAAAACAATAAAATCGAGGCTATCATGTACAATGGTGCGTCACATTGTTGGCAAACATTTTCACTTTCCGAAAAAGAAATGTTTCCGCCACAATTTTTTCGCAAGCGGGCAGTCAGGTACAGTTAATTCGCAACGGTCTGCGCATGTGGATGGGCGGAAAGATTGGGGGACTTGAGGCACGAGAATGAGATAAAATAAAAAGTTGAGGCGCAATAAATTAACCCGAAAAGCAGGCGAAGGTTTCGTGAACAACCTTCGTGGCGGTCACAGTTCAGCAAGTTGCTCGAAGTTGTTCGTAGCCATGCACTTACCTACATAATTTACATTCTTTATGTCGGTCATGATTTTGATGACAACAGACGACATTTTTACCAAAGTCTTCTGGCGTTGAATCATAATGAGCATGATAATGACCACGAACGTTGTATTTTACAATCTATCAAAAATTGTAAATATCTCTATATATACGCGATGTAATTTTCTCTCTCATTGTAGACCAATTCGGAGTTGGCCTGTATATACTATAAGCCGGTTTTCAGTGGTTTTCATTCCACTAGGCGAATTTTTTCGGGTAAAGCGTACTAGCGAAAACATGCACAAATTTTGGCAATGTAATTGGTTTGCGAAAATATTCGCCGAATCGGTTCCTACTTTGCGGGGGGGAGGATTTTTTTGCTAACCAATTACATTGTCGAAATGTTTTCCGATTGGCTTCGCGCGATACAAATTCGCCTAGTGGAAAACCAGCTTAGGCCTGGATGAAATGTATCAAAAACACGTGTGACTGACTCGCTTAAACCTGGTTCACACTAGCAATTTTGTCGGCGATTTTTCTCTTCCTGATTGATGTGATCGAGCGTATGACATATCAAGGTATGGCCTCTCCAATAATGGTCACATACTTTAGTTTGTGAGCCATTCATTCACATGCCTCAGGAGGAGAATAATCCCCGACAAAATTGTTAGTGTGAACCAGGCTTTAAGTCAAAATTATTGCTTGCAAAATTATTCTTTTAAGACAAGCGCACCTTTCTTTATCTTGCGTTACAATAAAGATAGAAAACGCTAGTATGTGCACTGAACTAAAGGCTGTTCTCGAAACGTAGCAAATTTCGTTGTTTCCTTCTTGGGATTTAAGACAAGCGCACCTTTCTTTATCTTGCGTTACAATAAAGATAGAAAACGCTAGTATGTGCACTGAACTAAAGGCTGTTCTCGAAACGTAGCAAATTTCGTTGTTTCCTTGGCACTCGGGTAGAAAACGACCTTAATTAGAGCTTAATGCACCTACAGCGCATATGAATTTGACTTTCTAAAAATTGATTAATTAATGAATCATCCCAAGGCCAAAATGAATGCATATATTCCCAGTAGGCCGATTTATGGGTGATCAATTTCAGCAGCTAACCTATCGCTTCATTTGCATTTCAAAAAGTGTTTTACTGTGCATCGTGTTGTGTGAAAATTTTGTAGCTGAACCATCTCGATCGTTGGGGAAGTTCGTTCGAACTGTTTTGAGCGGAACTACTAGAAGCAAGGGCTTATATTTAGACGAACAACGGAGTTGTAAAAAGGTATCAGTCAAAGAAATATTATACGTTCTTGTAGAACGTTAACGTCAAAGTTGTTAAGTGAATGGCGAATATATAACCTCCAGAAATATGTGTATAAATTGGTATTTTCACGAAAGCGACAAGAGTGTAAGTAAAGCTAACGATTTTTAAAGGCTTTTAAGTACAATACAGTATAATAAGAAGAATAGTTTACTCTGTCTCTGTCGTGTATAAGACCAATAAACCCATCAACTGTCAAGTCGAAAGACTTTCCTTTTGATAAGTGAAATCGTCTTGGGTCAAAATGCTTAGGAGTTTCGTGGGTATAGATGGAAGGTGAAGCAGTGTTATGTTGAATATTATTGCGTGTTGACTTACTTGGATATCTTCACTTTCTTCAACCAATTTTCGGGGCAACTGAGTCAGTCGAATAATCCTAATAAATTTTTCAAACAGAATAATTTCAGCAGCAACGATTATCAAGCAGCAACAAACTGAACAGCATATATGCAACAACAACAACAACAACAACAACAACAACAATAACAACAGCAACGATAATATCAACAACAGAAACAAAAACGACGACGACAGCAACAACGACATCAAAAACAACCACCACTACAAGAACTGCAACTACAATATCAGAAATAAACAACAACAACAGCAGCAACGACGACATCAACAACAACGACAACAACAACAACACTAATAATAAAAACAAGCACAACAAGGAACGACAACGACAATGGCGACAACAAAAACGACAGAAACAGCAACGACAAAACAACAAATGCAACAACGACGACAACAACAATTATAATGACACTACTTTTACTAACCTGTCATAACTTTTTGTTAAAACAGGATCTTTTTGTTTTTGTTCAGTCAGCCACGTGTGCTCACTGTATCTTGGTCGATGGAATGGATGTTTGGAATGAATGAAATTTAGATACGCATCAAGTTTGTTGAACGGAAGTAAGTTGAATTCCTCTTCACTCATTCTTCCTGAAGGTATAGAAACGTGAACAAATAAAGACAATTTTTAAAGTCATTGATTTAAGTTTTTGTATATCTCACAACGAGTTGCGATTGCACAAATATAAAAGGGTAAGTGCGAAGCCAAAAACTGGGGCAAACAAGAAGATATATTTCTACTGCGATCCAATATACACGAGGTGTCAGTGACACAGTGGTTAGGTCATGTGGAATGAGTGCTTCAGGGAGTCTGACTCAAGGTACACTCCAGTTTCCTCAATTAAGGGATGATCCTTGCTGGATTTCTATGGAGGATCTATTTATCTATTTAAATATATTCTCCATAGAGGTCCAGCATGAATCATCCCGTAATTGAGGAAAGTGGGTTAAACCTGGAGAAAACTCGCCGCCTTTGGCGAGGGGCAAATCACTGATTTAAATCTCGTACACCTTCAGAAAAATCACAAAAAAATAAAAAAATAAAAAATCACAAAAAAATAAAAAATCACAAAATATAGACAAATCACAAAAACTTACAAAAAATAATCACAATTAAAAAAAAATCACATGATTTTTTAATCTCGTACATATTTTAGCAGTGATTTGCCCCTCGGCCTTTGGTTGAGTTCAGACTGGAAGCATTCATTCACCGCACCAATAGAAAGACCACTAGGTTTAGAACTGCACTGGTTCACTGCATTTTTGGATTGTTCAAATCGAGCTATACTACATCAAAGGTTGCAAGGATTCATAAATTTTTTAGTCAATATTCGCCGAAAATATGTTGCTACAATGTCATGCAATAGACCAATTTTTAATAACTACTCGAATAATATATTAACACGCTGATCAAAACAGTATTGAAATGTATAGCAAATCATACCATCATCGAAAAGTGTATAATTGATCTTGGAAAACCTGAAAAAAGTTTAAATTTATTGACGTACGATACAAAAATGTTCCAATGACAATGACAATGTCTTTATTTTGTGTCGGTTATAATTATGAGTTAAATCTTTGTATGATTGGAAAAATTTTGTGGCGGTCATTATACTTACATGTCGTTGATTTCATTTTCAGTGAAAAATAACCCATTACTTCTCTCACACATTTCCTCAACCTGCAGTGTATAAGAAAACAGCGTTTAAGCCTTCTATTGTACTAAGGGTACCAATATCCACATGTTCCTAAACATAATCCTTTAGAGATTGATTGGAATGTATTGTTCTTGACAAGACATATATTAACGTTCATATTTATTAATCTTTTTGACGATAAAGGCTAGTTATTCGTTCCTAAAAAGTCCCTTGTAACGACAGCTGGAGTTCTTCTTTTGACTGAGATTTCAACAGATTATCTATTTTGCACATCGGCTAATTGTTAGATATTCTATTCTTCAATCATTTAGTTTCCATATGTTACAGCCTGATAATATGACCAAAAGACTGAGTATATCTTTAGTACATTTGTGCAGTTCAATGTTTTTAATATATTATTTAAATTCATGCACTTAAAATCGTTTTTGTGCTGATGCATCAGTCGCAGGAACCTTCTGAAAACATATCATATATAAGCGATTTTTAAAAAAACCCCTGCGTGAGACAAACAATTTCTTGATTGTTGTAACCAATTTGTATTTACAGAGTGTGAAAATATTCTGGACTAATAAATTAATTATATTTAATTATAATAAATCCATCAATAAAAAATAAATCAATTGAAATGAAAATCAGTAACACTAGTAATATAGATCCTTGATGTTACCTCATCCATGGTAATGACGGAATCTTCATTTTTGTCCCATTCGTAGAAATGATCGACAAACTCGGGAAGATGAAGCACATAGTTCTCGTTTTCTAGAATGGAAAGACAAGGGTATTTAGAAAAATTACCACTTGGAACAGTTGGGATCTGAGAACCCTGGATCCTAAGGAACATTTTCCATAGCAACCTTTTTAATTTTTCTCGCAAACTTTGAGGGAAGATCTTACAGGTTGAGACCTTAAGAAATCATAGTTATTTGACTTTCATTCGAGATTGTGACGTTTTGTCCAATGGTCGTGTTGAAAATTACACATGCGTTTCGTTTCCCATTGTTTGGAGGCCACGTATGGTTTGTTCAAGGGAAATTGGAAAGCATGGGTTGTAGATGTGGTTAGCGCGTTGTCCCTTATCGCTGAGTTAAGCCTGCTTCTGTAAGACGAGGGTAGAAAATTGCTTCTTAGGTTGAGTGATTACCCTGCACAGACTTGATGTGAGTCAAAAATGAAAAAACACTATGTGGATGTTTTCACTATTTAATATAATGAAATCATTCTTGTGCGTGAAAACTCTGTAATTAGAATTGTTGTTAGTTCTGTCCTGTGCTTCGAAGGTTTACTGTGCATCCTCCGGCCTTCCACTCTTACCAAAAACTAACCCTTGTCGAGTTGTCGAGCACTTGTATTTGAGTATTTGCCTGTTCACCCTTTGGCTCGGACAACCACGCCCTGAGTAATCGACACTAAATAGATTATGAACTATTTTCAATGTTCATATTGAAGATTGAATTTTGTTTTGTACGTCAAATTTTTCATTGTTTCACGCACATGTCGTGTCCTTAAGGAACATTTGAAGTAACCATACCGCACCCTCAACCTTCAGTACCAGGCTTAACTGTGCGGTAAGGGGCAGAGTGCAAACCATATCTGCTTGCCAAGGTTTCCACCTTAGCTTGGTTGCATACCCTTGACTATACCTGATTGTTTCAGGGCGTCTTCAATTTCTCCTTTGTATGCTTGTTCTTCAAACCCAGCCACACTTTCTTTCAATCCATTTTTCTTCGCAAGGTCTTTAATATGGTCACATTCCGAGTCGGAAAGGAAGTTGGGGATTTCTGAGAGAAATAACACCAGCCGTATAGCTACTTAAATTTATGGTGAACAGAAAACATGATTTTTTGAGACAAATTGCTTTGTAATCGTGGTCCCTTCAATAATGCCCATATGCAGTTTTATGATTATAATTTCGACTTTAATGTGAGAAGTGTGCTTGCAGTTTGTCTCGACCACACACCGCGTATTTTCTCTGGACCTCTGGATTCCTCCATGACCAATAAAAGATGCTTGTCACTGGACGTCTGGACCTCATGCAAAGGAAGAATAATATAGAACTGACATGTCTGTTTATTGCATCAGTAATCAGTGTCTAGTATAAATCGGGTCAATGTAATGGTTATTTAGTCATAAACCCAGCTATCTCCCAAGGTACAGTAATAGCTGAATTCTTATTAGAAGACCGATTTTCGTCTAAGACGGGAAACTAGTTACCGTCTCAACTTAGAAGAGAAACTCATCTTAAATTTATATCAGACAAATAGATCAAGATGGGGTTTATTCGTCCGATTGTTTCGTTCCATATTCATATCAGACGGAAATCCGTTACAGTTAGACGAGTTTCCAGTCTTAGACGGAAATGCGTCTTCTAATATTCATTCAGCTAATAATACTACAGTCACGTGTTCGACACATGTCATTTACCGAAGATGGTCGGTTTCATAGCGATCGTCGTAACATGGTATATTTTGTCATCGTCATCAAGATGAAGTTCCCTGTGATAACCAACCTATAACAGCGAAATAAAAATAATTCTATTTTCCAAAGTTTAATAGTAAAAAAACGCACAAACACAAGCAGTGCAGGGTTATACTCTAACTCACTCTAACCTATAATCGCTTATTAGTACTAAACTTCGATCCGTCCATCAAGGGGGAGGGGCGTGCAATTTCCTCCGTGCCCCAGCTAAAGGGAGCCCCAAATAGAAATAGCATGGAATATGCATAGATGTAACTGTCAAATAGTTTTGCAAACAGAATGCAGGAATTTGACAATCCTGAGACCCTGGATTTCAAAATTTTCCCGGGGAGAACTGTCCTCGTTCCTCCCTATAAAGTACATAAGTATTGCTAAAGGAGCACCTGACCCCAACATTCTCTGTCAATGAAAAATCAATAGACACTGTGGTCGACTCTGGCTCGAATATAATGAAAGTATTTTCAAATATTTACTAAACTAAACTAAGTTAAACTAGATCAAGGCAGCTGTTCCCTAGTTACAGATAGCTCTTGGTAAGCAGTGCTTTTTTCCAAAAAGCAGGAGTACGTCAATAAAATCTGCGGTGCTTGATAGAGTCCAACTGCACGAAGTATTCTTTTCACATGCGACTAAGTCTAGACTAAGGCGAAATTTTAGTGGGGGACATGCACCAACCACTGCCTCCAAAACACCCCATTTTACTTCTTCTATAAAAAGCTGCTCAAAACGTAATGGAAGACATCTATATACACAGTATTAGCCCTTCCGACTTTCCACTTACCCTTACACCTTCAATTTTAAGCAGTTTACCGTCGTTTCTTTGTTCGTAAAAACACGGACCATCGCCGTAATGCGAACTTAGCACAGTCGGTAAACTGTCTAGCAGTATCACACACAACAAAATAGACGTAGCCAACATTATTACGTTTAAATTTCCACTACTGTAGGTCTTTTGCTTCAAATTTAAAGAGCTCAAAAACATCTAAATCTTTTAGTGATTATATTATGGTTGCATGTGCTTTTTTAACGCGTTTTCTGGTTGTCAAATTCTTGTGTAAATAATTATATGCAGCGATTGTTTTCGACACGTGGTGAGGTTCTAATTTGAAATTGTAATTCTAAAACACTAAAGCAGTTAACAAGTGTCTCGTTGTTTTACAGGTATTTTATGGCAAGTATTGAAACTGTTTTTTCCGAATAATTACCCAGTTGGCTTCAAATGTTTGTGTTTCCCCCCTTTTCTTGTCTTAGTGAAGACTTGCGGCCTGGCGACTCAAAAACAATCTCCACTAAAGCCCTCGTCCAAAGAGAATGCGAGTTGACGAGAGTTGCCACCCTCGTCAACTTTTAGCTGGTTCAAATTTCGACGAGAGCTGATGAGAATTTTCTCTCGTTAGACCGGTACGCGTGGTAATATCCAGTCAACTCTCATGCAACTCTTGTTCTCGTTGACCGGACATGAGAGATGATGAAACTCTCATACAAACTCTCTTTCTCGTTTGACCAGGGCGTAACCCTTTATCGATGAACGGAGCTGTATTTTACCCTGGCAAGCGCCAGGCAAATTTACTTTCTGGCTATTACAAGGCGATTTACTTTCATGTGCGAAATGAATATGCGAAACACGTATTTCATATGATGTAAAAGTTCTCAATTTCCCTAAAATGCGTATTAATTCCATGAAAACCTAAGGGCGAGGGTGATGGAAACAATGTGTGATCAAAACACAGAAATTCTCCCTATGAGCATGGTCTATAGACCAGTTGTATAGTTGACCTTAAAATGCTCATGCACATATGCATGACATCTGCGGGACAACTTAAAGGCCGTTTTCCACTTCAAACCGGTACTATCGTAACGTACCGTAGCATTTTCGATTCCTTTGTGTCGAAGTCATTAGTTCTACCCGAGTGCTCAGGAAACAAAGAAATACGCTACGTTTCGCTACGATACGGGTGCAGTGGAAAACAGCCACTACTTGAACTGACGAGTCGGTACTCAGTAGAGGGAATAATACACTCCAGTTTATTCATTATAGAAAGCAAATTTTCCTCTGGATCAGTAGTCGCGATGGGTCTGTACATATTTAAACTCTCCAATTTTACAATTAACTCTATTGTCCTGTGTAAAGGAATTCAGAATCCAACAAAATTCACACTTTGGAATCCGGAATCCGTACACTGGGATCCGAATCCACTGTTTTGATGGAATCCGGAATGCAGATAAATGGAATCAATTTATCCGTAATCCATGAATCGGGATCCGGAATCCACGTACGAGCCGGGATCCAACACCATCTTGGATCCTTTACATAGGGCTCTCCGCTCTTATACTTTAATACAGCTCAACATTTAACACATTATATAAATCAATCAAAACTTCCGCCAATACCTCAACATTTAACACGTTATATAAATCAATCAAAACTTCAATCAATATTTAACACGCAATTTAAATCAATTACTGTGAAACTTCTACCAATAACTCAATATTTAACACGTTATTTAAATCAATTACTGTAAAACGTCTACCAATAACTCAACATTTAACACATTTTAAAATCAATGGATATAATCAACGTCTCCCTATCGCACCGGAATAGGAAACTATATTTCCCACCATGACCTTTTGAAGCTCGACCTTTTGAAGCTTTGTCGTTTCCGTTTTGGTCGCTTCTGCATCTGGTAATATTGCAAAATACCTTTCCAGAGGAGCCTGAGGCCTTGATAGTCCGGTATTCTACCTTTATTCAAACGCTTCACCTCCTTGAGTAAGAATTTCATTACTTCCTGAGCGAATAATCCTCGATGGTGATTATTATGGGGGTGCCATATTCGGATCAAACGTTTGATAGCACTGGATTTTTCTGACTCTGGAAGTTGCCAAATCTCTTGTAGCGCTTCAGCGACCTCTATTTTGGCTTCGTCGGTCGTTGCTGGTTCACGAATAAGGGTATTCTCGCTAGAATTGCCAGTTTGAAGGCCTTCATAATACACGTATTCGTTTGCTATGTCCAAATCAAACTTGTAAAGCTTCAGTTTGTTCACTTCAACTGGCTCGTCTTCGCCAATATCAATCTTGTATCTGCTGTTGACTGCGAATCTACTATCACCTAAAAATTACAAAAAATCAATATACTTCCTCTGTGACAAAAGTAAAACTTTGTATATGATTACAACGTAAATATTAAAATTCCGGATATTTCTTGAAAATTAAAGCTGCTCCCATCGGGATATTTTCATAATCGATTAATCGCTGTCAATAATCGATTAAAATCGATTAATCGTATTGAATAAATTTAATCATCACACGCCCAAAACGTGACGTTTTGAAAGGTAAACATCGCGAAAACATTTCCCACTCAACGCCTGCCTGCAAATGATAGTACAGGGTGTCCCAAAAAAAATGCCCCCACTATATTTTTTAGTATTACTATGTTAGCTTGAAGGGAGGTTTCAGGCTCTTATATTGGATGGAATAACTATCATATCATGCCATTACATTGCTATTTGACTGATCAAAATAGCCAACGGTTTGTGTTCTGGAGTTACTTAAGGTGGCGACACCAATTTGCAACCCGTCCAAGTTATGGAAATTGGGTTAAAAGTACTTCAATACTTTCACAAGAATTTTAAGAGAAAAACTACTTATCACTCTCTAAAATTGAATAATGGTGGTTCCCTATATTAATCAAGATTTCGTTTCATGTAAAAATTAGTAAATAGGAGGCACAAGCCTTGGTAAGGTGGGGGAAATGGCAAAAATGTGCTTTTTTCCATCAATTTTGTCCTAAAACAGCAAATTCAATGCATTTTCCTTTTCCTGCTCAGGCTCCTGCCTCATTGTTAATAATTTTCACAGTAAACGAAATGTCTATGCTAACGACAACAAATCATGAGTTTTAGAGCAGATAGCGAGACATTTGCTTTGAAAATCCTTTTTAAAAGTCTCGAAACATGTTGAGGCTAATTTCCATAATTTGGACAAGTCGCAATATTGGTGTTGCCACCTTAACTGGTTCTAGAAGGCAAATGATTAGTTATTTTGATCAGTCAAATATTAATTGATTGGCATGATATGTTTGTTTTTTAATCCAGTGCGAAAATTTGAATCTTTTGTTAACATTAACGAAGTAATACCACAAAGTATGATGGGGGGCATTTTTTTGGGACACCCTGTATAGACGATGTGAAATTGACACCGCAGCATTAGTGATATCAGATATTTGATTGGTTCATGAGAACATTGATTTGATCAGCAAATGAGAGTTTGTGCTTTTCGACAGGTTTTACTACATCCGTAAAATCCATCCATTTACAACATCCATAACTGCCATTGCTATGGCAACAATGACGTTTCAATATGGTGGATATTTTGGCTTTAAGTAATTTAACTCGAAAATAGCATCTGTGACCCCCATATAAAGTTGGGCGGTATACCGGTATTCTTAGTTATTCACGGTATTTAGTTGATACCGGTATGGCGGTATTGGTTTTGACGCTATACCGGTATACCGTTATCGGCGGTATACTGTAAGATATACCGGTATCATAAATATCATTAGTTTATCTTTTTATGTAAACAGCAAGAAAAGTTCACAAACGAAAAACAAACGCAATGTATGCGCGCGCGGCCGCGGAATAGCGTATAATTATATTTTAACATTTTAGAACATTGTTAATTAGCCAAAATTTGGAAGCCATTTAAGTGATATTTTAGCGTTTCATTTGACGTAAACAACTCCAAAGTCCAAGTATGGGAGCTAAGTAGATTGTGCATTTGTGCTGCGTTATGGCTGAAGCTAGTACTAGTACTGTAGATCACACATTTCCTTAAAAGATTTTAACGGTATACCGGTATACCGCGATATTTTAAAAATACCGTAACCGGTATTGAAATTTCAATACCGCCCAACTTTACCCCCATAGTTTTCACACTTTCTTTTAGTATATTGAACTATTTTCAAGATTTTTAAACAATTCTGTCATATTATTTTTTTCAAAATAGGAAAATGTGATCTGTCATATTGAAACGTCATTGTTGCCATAGGAACAGCAGTTTTAGATTGACAGACTGTAGTTGTCCAAAATTTTCCCTCTGCAGGGAGTCACCTCAAGCATTGTTAGCCCATTAGCTGGCAATGCTCCTAGATCTGCCCTACTTTAGTATTTTACTCTGTCTAACTCCAGATGATTTTACTTGTCAGTGGTAGGGTACTGCCAGTTAAAAAGTATAATTGTCTAGAACATTTTTATGTATATTAATATTAACCCATTAACTGGCAGTACCCTACCACTGACGAGTAAAATCGGCTGGCGTTAGACAGAGTAAAATACTAAAGTAGGGCGCATCTGGGCGCATTGCCAGCTAATGGGTTAATAAGTAATAGCATGATTTCTCATGAAATTTGGATATGTAAATGTTATATCTAAATTGCACTCGAAACCATACTTAATTACCTCTACTAAAGTCAGAATAAAATTCAGTGAAGTAAAAACATACTTTCTCTCGTTTGTTCAATAATCTTTGCGTACACATGCTCAGCTTTATTTTCTCCACCCTCTTCCTGTATTTCATATCCAACCCATTCACCATCTTGCAGATGGAAATTTATATCAATTTTCAAAAGATCCTCAATATCTGGAATCCTTTCTCCTGGATTTGGTTCTGTTTGTTCTATGAGGATCATTCGTGGACCCACATATTCTTTTCGTCTTTCTGTATTCCATTTTAAACCAGGCAGTTCCATTCCATCCAATATTCCATAAATGGAAACCATTTCATCAGCTGAAAGTAACCCGGATGAATGGACATGCTGTGTGAAATCTTCTCGGGACATTGAAAGGAATCTGATGTCATACACAGCATCTTGTAGAACAGTTCGTCTGTTCTCCCCTGACACTTCTAGTTGGTTCATTGAACATTGTCGGTCACACCACTTTAATACTGCTTGGAAAAGTTCAACTTCTGCAATGTTAAGCAAGTTTCGGCTAAGTACAAGTGCCAGCATCTTTTGACTAATGTTATTGAAAGTTTCTGCGGTAATCACTAATGTGGTACGCGTCATGACGACACCCCAACATCTCATCTCCAAATCATCCTCCCCAAAATGTATTGCCTGTTCCAAAAATCCTAGAACATTCTCATGGTTTAAGCTAATATTTTCCGTGATTTTCACACATTTTTCAGTGAGAGAGGGCACTATATATTTCTTTGAGAGATACATCACAGAGATAACATTGTCCGTTGTCAATGTACATTCTTCCGTGTAGAGAAAGCGAAGAAATTGTTCAAGACTTTCTTCGTCTGTGTCACTGAGATGAACAACCGGCTTCGTCTCGGCCAACACGCCGTAGAACATCGCATGAAATACAGCACTACTTGTGCCTAATACATACTTGTGTGCATAAAATGCCTTTGTAGAATCTTCACATGTGAATTTTATATCACTCATAAACGGATTGTTCAACATATAACGACTTCTTTCAAGAACACTCGCCTTCGTCGACTGCCAATCTACAACGTTGTTGACCGCCATATTTCCATAATCGTAAATAGTGCGCGGACACGTGGCGGAAATCAGTGGTAGTGGGCACCGAGAATTTTCAGTGACGTAACTATACACAGTTTTGGCGCGAAATGTAAATGAAAATCCAGCGTGAAACCCCCCCCCCTCGCGTTCGGCCGGTTTATGGCCGATTAAGCACGTTTTCCACTAGGCGAATTTGTTCACGCGAAGTCGGAACGACGAAAACAACGTTGCGCGCCTGATTTTGCTCAAACTCACGTTACGTCATTTTCTTTAATTTTCGAGTGAGTTTCAGCGGTGATTTTCCATATAGCCAGACTGCCAGAGGCGTAGCCACAGGGCAGGGGAGGGGGGCATACCCCCAAAATGGTGCCGAACTTTGCTAATACATAGATTCTTGTATACCCAGACTAGTTGATTGCTAAACCATTTATTTGTGAAAAAAATTAGAATTACATTACTTTATTTAGAAATTAGAATATATAACGCCCCTTCAAAAGATTGGCAAATTACTGCTGTTTACTGATATGCCCAGTCGAGTCAGTGGCAAAATCAGTCAGCATCTATTATGATATATGAGTACTCGATCGGGCTAAATGCCCACTCTTAAACTATGACTAACGAATAACGTCTAGAATATAAACTACTAAAATGATTCAGATCTTTAAAAATTACCCAACATTTAAAACTCGAGGTTGAAAGGGGAATATTGAAAAATGAATAAAAGGAAATGAGGTGTGTAGTTATAATATACATATATATTCGGTAAATTTTACAATTTTACATGACAACGGTTTCAGCCCGGGCTGAGTTTAAAATAGTTTAGTCCGGGTATTTGAAACCAGGCTGAAATCATAGTCCAAATTAAAACGATGAAGTTCGAAAATACAGCTATTCCGCTTCTCAAATAATATGAAATACTGTTGGGGCTGGTTTTAAAAACCGTTTAACTACTTTTTAACTACCCATTTTGTAGTTAAATAGTAGTTAACTAAAATAGGCGATTCTGATTGGTTAATTTTCGCACATTTTAACTACTTTTGTGCCCTTGCTTAATTGTGGTTACATAATAGAGAAGGAAAAACAAATATAAAGCCATTTAAACCGATCGTTTTTTTCAGCCCGAGCTGAAAGTTCCGTCATGTAATCGCATGCTATTTTAATAGGATTTTATCGTTAGACCGGACTGAAATTTCACCTCGGTCAATCGGGCTGAAAACTCTCCATGTATTATCACCCCCATGCATGGGTGCTGCAAAATGTAAAATTTCCGTTCACAATTATTCCGCTTTCATCCCCGATACAAGGTTTCGCATTAAATCAACGATAATCAACTTAGTTTGACAATTAAAACAATGTTCAACTGAAAGTTTAAACACAAACTCTAAGTTTCTAATGCAGGACTTGTCGGATAAGCAGCAAAATTTCTGTAGCCTTTGAAATCGCATCATCAGCATCTCCCTCAGTAAACACGTCGGCTGGAATGGAATCTTGGAATAAACCTCTTTGATAGTCAGGATAACGGGTCTTGATATAATATCCCTGTATACGCGCAACCATCCCAGGAATGGCCCGAAGACGTGCATCTATTTCAGACGCTCGATATGCTAATGTCAGCACGTCGTGCGCTTCTAGGTCGCTCCTTTTAAGATGACCTTTGGCAAACATGAGAGCTTTCAGAGCTTTTTCAACGGCTTGTTGGCAATGGAAACAAGTAAAGGAATAAAACCCGCTTCGGAATAGGCAGCCAGCTGCATCAAAATCTTTCTGAGCTTGTCTCATCCATCGTTTAGCTTCGTCCCTATTGGCTGACTCATCCTCGTTATCCGCGTCTCGGTGGTCTCGCCACTCGTGATGACGTTGTCGTTGTCGTTTTGCTCGTCCTCGGTATCTATTGAAAAATTTCCCGAAGTCCGGACCAGGCCAGGCACCATGAGGCCTTGATGGTCTAGTTGAAGGTTGATTTGGGTTAGCAGATTCTGGGCGGTAGCCAGGTACTCCACCCTTTTTCAAACGCTCCACCTCGTTGAGTAAGAACTTCGTTACTTCGTTAGCGAAGGACTCGCGATGCTGATTTTTGTCGGGATGCCATCGTCGGATCAGACGTTTAATAGCACTGGATCTTTCCGACTCTGGAAGTTGCCAAATCTCTTTCAGCGCTTCAGCAACCTCTCTTTTGGCTTCTTCAAGCGTTACTGGCTCACGAGCAGTAGCATCTTGGCTAGAATGGTCAGTTTCAGTACCAGAACCTACATAAGGCACCAATTCCATCCCCTCATGTCTCGAACTGCTAGCTTCTCCTACTGTTCCTCCTTCACGATCAAACTTGTAAAGCTTCAGTTTGCTAACTTCAACAGGATCTTCTTCACCAATATCAATCTTGTATTTGCTGTTGAATGCGAATCTACCATCACCTAAAAATGATCAATTCAGATCGTTTGATGAAAAAAGAAGTTCATAAATCTAAATAAATATCTGATTATAATGAACTGGAAATTCAAAGTCCGAATGTTATTTGAAAAGACGAGCATTGATTTGGCTGAATGGGTCAACTGATGTCAAATTAAATTCAAAACCATTTACTGACAAGTCTTTACAATAAGTCTAAAAAGTTGATTTCTTTTCGTGGAAACACATAGACTTGCCACAAGTTCACCTCTGATTTTTCTGTAGCTTTTAAGGAGCGAGTAAAGTTGAAGACGGTTCGGGAAAGTCTAGTGACTTTGCGAAAAGTCTAGTAAGTACCACGAGTCTTCAATACCTGGTAAACTCGGGTCTTTATGATCAATGTAAATCATATAGTTGATTATAGCGCGCAAATACTACAAGGAAACGAAGTTAATGAAATGGTATTATTCAGCAATATAAGTTAATTAACACATACCTTGGCTTGTTTGTTCAATGATCTTTGCGTACACATACACTGCTTCATTTTCTTCATCCTCTTCCCTTATTTCATATCCAACCAGTTCACCTTCTCGTAGAAGGTAATTTATAACGTTTTTCAAAAGGAAGTGGAAATGTTCTGGGATTTGATCTCCCGGATTTGGTTCTCTGGAACTGCTGCTGATACTTCGTGGTATTCGAGCATCATCCAACGTCTTCGACATTTCGCTGGGGTCTTTGGCTCCAAGGATCATCATCAGATAACGCCAATTTACTTTACCTATATGTTGCCCAGTGATCATGGAAATAAATGAACTTAACCTCTCATGTAATACAATAGGATTACCCCCTTCGCCATGTTTGATTAGAATAGAAAACCCATCCGGATTTTTATGACAAAATGAAGGAACTTCTGCCTCGCTGCCTGGGACCGGTTCCATAGTTTCCCTCGTGACAAGCCGTACTTCAATAGTCTGCATGCATGAAATTTGGACTCCGTTTTCAAGACTTCTAAGATCATTTCTCACTTGTTCTGGAATCCTGACTTTTTCTTTCTGGAACTTGTACAACCGTATTAACGCCTCGCTAAACTCCGGCGAACAAATAATGTCCCGGTATGGTTTGATGAAGTAACAAGACTGCTCAGTTGGATCTTGATCAAGAATACAAGTCTTGTCGATGCAATTTGGACTCAACTCTTCATTTAATTTAGAGCTTAACTTTTTAACTTTCAAATGACTCGGCAGCAGTTCGACAAGTTTTGCAGGAGGTTCTTGATCTTTCATGGTTAAATCAATGAGCAGCTCCTTCCAATAATCTTTCAAACGTTCTTTCTTCTCCATAGTGTCGTTGAGAAAAACCTCACACGATGGCTTCACATAATTATCTTCGGTTGGGAGATATAGATTACGAACATTTGCCAAGGATTGTGCTACATTTGGGGAGGAACCTCCACGTGTTTGAAAGCGTTTTTTATCTTTGCTTAAACGCATGAACAAACATCTAGTCGCATCGACTGATGCAGGAACCTCTCCTGGATGCATTTGGTTGTCGCCAGAACTTCTCTTGATTGCTTCTAGTACTGATGAATATTGAAGTGGTGTTGGACGTTCTTGAGCGCCAAGACATTTTAGGAAGTGCTCGAATTGTTGAAGATTACGAGGAATATTAAACATGTATGGGTTTATGCTTTCCCATACTTCACTGAATGCAAGCTGGCTACCGCGTACAAACGTATGGCGGTCGACCAATACCACGGGAACATTGCGAAGGGCATTCCTAGACGTTTGACATTTAGGTGAACAAGTTTCATTGGGTGGACCAGACCTTAAATGGCAAGATTCCTTAAAATAGCTGTATATCGTTGTCATTACCTCAGAAAGAATTACTTGCAATGTCGAGGGAACTTCCTTCTTATTCGTCGCAGGAAAACGACCAGAAATGTTCTTGACGTGGGAGATGACAAGTTCGTGTGGAGGATTGGTATGTATTCCGAGCACTTTGTTCAAATTCCCTTTACGGTGCGGAACTGCTGAGCTTGCTATTAAAGACGCACTTGACCATGTAAGGGCTGTATGCATTTCGATCACGGACCTACTAAAACACGTAAGAATTGATTGTGTGTGTGAAGGATGGATGTCAAGATATAACTTCTTTACCTTCGCTGCAGGAACAAAATAAATTATTGAAATTTGAGAAAGAAATGCCGATGTGTCCAAACTTTGGTTATCAAATAAATGGGAAACCAAAATGTTCGACTTTTGCAAGATTTCTTTCGCTTCATCTGAACTTGGATTTAGACGATTTCGAGCTTGCTGCTCCAATTGTTTGGCATACTGCAAGAAATGATCTTGGGTGACGGAGCATTGGAGACCAACTTTCTTTAGAAATTCTTTCCAGTCGAAGGAATCGAACGGCGCTGGAGGAAATTTTCCCTCTGGCACAAATTTCTTGAACACTCTATTGTCTGGATTATAAAACTCTTTTGCTGGACGGAGTACGCCTGAATTATCGGGAATAAAGGGCAGCTGATTCATAACAGACAGTAGATGTTTATAATCTTTACAATGGTCATGCAAAAGGTAATCTCTCACAAACTTTAGATGATTTACTCTTCCTTCAGGTGTTAAATGATTGAAGTACTTTAGAACTATGTTGATGTAGAACTCCACAGAGGAAGCTGGTTTGATTCCAATGTATTGGTAAAGCTCTGCGAGTTTAGGAGCCTGGAGTAAGAAAATACTGTTCGTTACTGTGGAAAGGACTTGAAGGCTATCCCCAGGGACACTATCTTCCACATCATACACTGTATTGCAACTAGAAAGCCGTGTGTAAGTGCTGCTTCTGTTTTGGTAAAATGGAAGATGTCGCAGAAGAGAGCAAGACAGCCTGAAAAGATCACTTTGTAGAAACATGAGGAGTCGTTCAATTTCGTGATTCGTAAGTGTAGCTTCTTCTCTCGTGTCGCCGTTCAAAGTCTGGTGCAACAGTCCCAGGACGTCCTCCGTTGACTGAACCATTGCAAGGTAGTGCATACGTACTGCAGTAGCTCCACCAGAACTTGAGAATCTGAGATGAGAAGAAGAGATAAAAATGGTGTGGTTTAACTGTGGACAGCCAAGTTTCACTAACAGCCCTCGTATGATTTTGTCTTGAGGTGAATCCCTGTTGAGATATGTGCTAACATTGAGAACTGTTTTTCCCCTAGAAACCGGAACGAGGCAGTTCTGTGTGGTCGGGATTATATGCCAATCCACGATTTCCTTGAGGACACTATTTGTTTTGCTTTCATTTTCACTTCTGGATATAACATCAATGAACTCCCAGAGTAATACAAGCCATTCTTTCGATGGAAATGTGTTGTCTTGCTCGTTTGCATTCCATGGTTGGTGGGAAGGGGTGTTAATCCAAGTCGATGGGAAAAGGACAGCTTGAAATTTGGCAAGATCAGGTATACGAAATTCTCGCATAACATTAGAACACTTCTTGATGTCGCTTGCATAAAGACTTCGAAGCAAATCGTATAGGAAGAGATCGGGTCTGGAGGGCAACAGCTGACTGAATCTGCTGCAGAAAACTACGGCACCACGATGGAAGCAACGAAGCCTGCCATCTTGTGTGAGAAGCAAAGGAAGGCCTTCGAGATTTTTGAAAAAGTCCTCAGTTTTAGCGCAATACTTCGTGAGTTCATAGACACTACTCACGTCGTGAAGTACAGTGTCCTTGACTTTCTTGGGTAAATTATCTTTAACTTCTCTTTGGTTGCAAAGGAATACTCTAACGTGTTCTGGGCTCACATCTTGGTAATATTTAACTGCTTTGAAACTTTCGTGAATTGCCCTCGGCGTGTGTGAAAGAAGGCGGAAACCTATGCCTAGCAACGTCTTCTCGAGTAACCACGACATTCCAGCAGTACAAAAGTACGCATCGCTGACTTTACACCACGTGACATTAGCAGGAGTCAGGTCGGTCTCTGCTGTTGCAGCAGAAAAAGGGGAGAGAAGTCCGTCTGTAAATGACTTCTTGCTTTCTGGAACTGACATGACAACAGGTAAAACAGGAAGCATCGGCAGGAAACTTCTGTAAAGCGCTTCTCCAACAGGCTTCCAATCTGCATCAAGATCTGTAATGGAAGGGAACAACTGATGATACCACCTGAGACCATCCTCAGTTACATTCTTCGAGGAAAACATGCCTGAAGTGTCAGATTCAGCTTGATACCCAAGAATGTGCTTTTTGGCGTGACAAATTGCACTGGCATAGGCTGGAGCAATTACTTGGCGTTTCATGAAGTCATTCCAAACGACTCGTTCGTCCGAACTTTTCGGGTCATGCCACAGACCACGGCGAGCTGAGTCCAGTGCGAAGTGGCCATTGATATGAGCGGGAAATCTCGTAGAAACTGGAAGTGGAAGTATGCAAAATATGGAATGTCGGAATGGAGAACCTTGGAGTTCAGTTGAGGGTAAGCGAACGGCAATTCCGGCACGTGGTAGCAATCCCATTCTGGTACCATTTGGAACTTCCGAGTTACTTTTCTTATTTATATACCCCAAGCTCTGTGTGACCAACCAATCCTTTTTTACGTTATACGTATCGGATATCTTCATAACGTAGTGGACCATCTGCACTTTCATTCGTTGAGTTGGCACTTTACTGTATGCTCTGATCTTCTCAAAGAATTCAGCTCGTTTATCAATATCAGAAACTTCGGACATTACAGAATACATTTCAAGTTCTCCGTTCTTTATCTCGGAAACAGAGATCTTGGTAACGTTACTCAGAAACAGCAACATCTTTTTCGCGGATGCTCGGAATAAATCAAACAGCTCTTTCACTTTTCTTTCATTCCACTGAATAGTTGAAATCTTAGACTCGAGCTTTGAATTAAAACGAAGTGGAAAACGGAACATTGTGCCTCCTTTAAGATTAAACAGATCACCCAGAAAACCGGAGAAAACATCCTGGTAATTTCTTCGGAACATTTTGTTGAGCTGGGGGAACAACCGTCCAGGATTCCTTTCGTCTGCACCAGGAGCATACGCAGCGTGCGGGTCAGAAACACAAATGACTTCATCGTTGGAAATGAAGTATGGGCAATCAGTAAGATGGTAAACTGCGTTAAATCCAATACCATACTGTCCAGTTTTCGTAGGGTCGTCCACTTTGCTTCCAATACCAAGCTCCTGGATACCTTCAATATCTTCTTTAGTGAATGGTCTATCGTTGTAGACACAAATCGCAGGGCCTTGAAGTTCTTTCCAATCATCAGAGAAGACGTGTTTACTTCCGTGTGTTCGGGGATCAAATATAAAATGAATTTCGCTGGCTTTTGCATCATCTGCGTTTTGAAGAAGTTCCTTTAATATTCCCTCGTCAGAAGGGTAGGCGCCCAGAATATTCTTCAAACGATCAGTTAGCTTCTCATGCTGTCCAAACGGTTTACCGATAGGTTCAGAGCAGCGAGTTAAATCTGCGTTTCTGAGCTGCTTTGCACCACATTTGTATGCCAACATTACAGGGACCTTCTCATGTACATGCTTATTTGAGCCGTCTGTCTCCAGCCAAGGCGTATCGTTAATTACAAGTTCATCTGCGTCATACAACTGACAGTCTACACTTGGAAGAGGCAGTGTAATTTCAAGCTTCGTGTAGGTTAACCTAAATACTTCTTCAAGAAGAACGATGAGGGTACTGATTTGTTTATCTATCAGTTTCTTGCGACCAGTGTTTTCTCTCAGCTTAAGAATTGCTTCAATAAAATCTTTCAGGCAAAAGTTCTCTTTTACTCCGTACCAACGGATAAGTCCTTTGAATTTCGTATTGTACTGAAGAGGCAAGGAAAACAAATATGGCGATCCATCTTCTTTGTCCCAGTTTCTTGCTACAAGTTTTGGATCCACCATTTGATTTTTAACAAACATCCATGGCCGGCGTTCCAGTTCTTTACGAAGATAAGATCGTTGTGACTCGTTTTGTTTAGGGATTACAACCTTTTGAAAGAAGTCATAAATTGTCATACACGAAGATACGGTAGATTCCTTCTTATCTCCAGTAAGCAGATGCGATATCTGGATCACTTCATCAAGTTGTGCTATGACATCAGATAACATTGGTTGCTTTACAGTAAACCCAAGAATTTTCTTGAGAGATCTGTTTGGCACGCTTGAACTATTGGATGATTCATCCAGGATTAGTTGAGATGAACCAACAAGGTATTTATGTCGTTCGAGATAGAGATAATCTGCAGCACCTAACTGCGTCCCACGAATTTTGTCGGACTTCCAGGGAAATGGGTAGTCTTTTGGCTTGGACAAAATTGGAAGGAATTGAGCAGCACGTAGGCGTTTCATTTCTTCAGCAGCTATTTCGCATTCCGGAAGCATTTGATTCAGGTATTGAATAAGCAATCTTGCTTTAGTTACATCGCAATGATTAGAAACCCATTCAGCTCGCTCACACAAAGCACACCATGGAAGGATGTCAATTGCCATTCCTAGCTCTTCCAACATCATTGCTCGCTCTTTCTCCAAAAAGCGATTGTCCAACGCGAATCGTTTCTCCTCTTCAGAAAACAAACAGGCAACTCTTCCTTTCGGATGGACCAGCTCGTTTGGTTTGCGCAGCGACGTCCCGTCTTTACAACAGCTGAAACTTGGGTACGTACGTAAAAGGTCATCATAGTTTCGATGTTTGCTTAGTCGACGATCGAGGATGTGAACAAGAACAGAGTTACGAAGTCGGGTCGGTATCTGTGAAACTCTGGGAAAGAAGAACTCTCTCAAGAATCTATCTTCAGTCAGCATGTGACACTTGATAAAGGTTTCTTTCCCGCTAGATTTAAAAGCTTCCATGAAGTCTTGGAGAAGAGATAGGACATTTTCACCAAGCAGATTCATAATGGTGACGCATTCAGCAACCTTGTTAAGTTTTGGATCAAGGATAAGACAATCTTGAAGTTTTCTCCAATTTCCATTGCAGTAAAACAGCGGCCACTTTTCGTCGATGATTTTGTTGAAAAATGAATAGAGAAAAGGTTTCCACGCTTTTGGGTAGTTGACCTTAGCTGGGTTAGGCCAAAGGCTGTGGAACTGGTACTGTTTGGCATTGTAGGACGTAAGTAATTGTAGCAGCTGAAGATAAGCTTGAACTAAGGAATCTTCCATCAACGCTTCGTTCCACTTCGCTTCAAATGGTTTCAACGATTGATGTTCACCCACGCCTTCTTCCCATAGACGTCGCCGATTTGAATAAACCGAAAAAGAGCCGTTGATATGCACGGGAAACCCAGACTCGATAGAAAGTGGCATAAAGCAGAATACTTCTCCAGGTATGGGGAATATTTTCACGCCATGTATATCTGAATGCGTCATCTTTGCAGCTATTCCAGTGACGGGTACAACTGCGTTCCGGATACCATCAACACTTCGAGCAACTTGAAGAGAAGACCTGCCACCGGTGCAGGAATTAACAATCCACGTGTCTTCTGTTTGAACAACTTTTGATACTTCACTTAAGGTAGATTTTACCATCGACACATCCATCTTTAACAATTCAGTACGGTGGGGTCCTTCTGATGTGACCACCATTCCCAAACTTCGGCTGTTTAATAACCAAGTTGACGAATTTTGCAAGATCGTTCCCTCGCCATATTTATCGGCAACGTTAGTGTGCAAGATTTTCTCGACGGATTTTGTTATGCTTATTAAGGGTTGCCCTAAAGACTTCTTTGGGTTAGAATTTTTCGGAATCTCAAAAACCCGGACCTCCGTAACATTTTGGGTAAATAGCAACAGGGTTGACGCACTTTCTTTCAATGACTTGATAAGGTTGTTCACGTTTTCTCGTGTGTAAGGCTCGTTCGAAATTTCACTTTTTTGCGCTTGTACGGTTGTACGAAAAGGAAGTCGAAATAATGTTCCTTTGAAGTGAAAAGTGCCCGTACCAGTCATGTCACAGCCAAACAACTGGTTGTAAGGCAAGAATTGGTCGGGGAATGCCGATAGAACCTGTTTGTTTTCTACCAAGCTTAACATGAACCCACCACCTCTCATCTTGCCGTCGATTACTTTAGAGATGTGATGCATATTCGGATCAAAAACAACAACGTGTTCGCCACTCACAAAACTCGGAACATCAGTGAGATGGTAGACTGAGTTAAACCCAAGACCAAAACGACCCACTTTTTCCAAGTCTTCCTTCTTCGTCTCGCCAGCGAGCTTGTTGATGTTCTCAAAGTCGGCATCAGAGAACATGGCGTCATTATAAGCCCAAAGAGCAGGTCCCTGACATTTAGCTAGTTCTTCAGTAAGCAATCGTTCTCGGGGATTCTCACGCCAATCAACGACGAAGCACACTTTGGAAGCGCGAGCGTCATCTGCGTTTTGGATAATTTCTTTGAAAATCGCCACTCCTTCTTTGTACTGCTGTAGGATGTTACGTAACCTCGTGGTCAGTGGTTCATACTGACCAGCTTCTTTAAATTTAATACCAAGCGCTTTGGCTCCTGCGAGGCAGCTTGACAGACGCGGAACTCGAAGGCGGCTAGCCAAATCATCAGGAATCGCTTTATGAATTAGATGAGACTGAGTGGAGATCTCATGTTCAGAGGCACCTCGTCTTAGGAATTCCCTATCACAGTAAGTACACTTGTTGCATGGTTCGAGTTGCAGCTGTCCGGAAGTCGTATGGACTGGAATAAGAAGTTTACACCGGCGTTCTTCAGATAGCTCGTCATTGCTTCTCACAATCCACTCCAACACTGCACGACATTGATCTAAGTCTTGCATCGCATCCTCAGGCGGTCGGTTTTCACAATCATGCTTTTCCTTTATGTTCCCCAGCATAACCAGCAAGTCATCAACTTTAAACTGCGGCTTTACTCCGAGGGATAGTAGAAAGTCCTTCACTTTGAATAGTTCGTTTGGAAGACGGAACAAGTATGGATGAAGGTTGATGCTTCTCGGAAAAGGTGATTCTAAAGCAACTTTCTCGGGTGAGGTAAAGCCACTTCCGTGCCATAACCATTGGGTTAGACATTTGGATTGTAACAAATGCTGCACAGTATGGTTGGGTGCTTCGGAAAGATATATGTATATACCCTTGATCATTTCTTCAAATTTCGCAAGGGACAACGGTGTTGTTGTTTGGTTGGTCCAGGAGTCAACAGCCAGGTGTAGCTGTTGAATGACTTCTTGAAATACGTAGTGTGTCTCAGACATACCAAGCAGTTCTGGAAAAATACAGACTTACTTTTTAGTTTCGGAACTTCAAGTTCCTAACTCCAGGCTCGTAGCTAAATTACAGCCCTATATGTCTGGCTGTTGACATAAATACCGAAAATGTCCTCTACGAATATTTCTATATTCTGCATTCACAAATTTGAAAAAATAACGTTAAACTGACATAAGTATTAGAAAATACACTCAACCTTTCAATGTATATCACGATAAACCGCTCCTACTTCAAATATATGTTTTCTTCGTGACTTTTTGTCAGTTATCGTGTCCGTGCTTTTTTGAAGGTAGCCATGGTTGTTCTGATTAGATTACAAAACTGATCTCAAACATAGTTCACAACACTGGAACTTTAAGGATCTAATTTAACTTTTCATGGAGCAAAAATACATAGACAATTATACGTTATTCACCGCTCGGTTTCAAAAGCTTCCCTCGACTTTAGAAAAACATAATTTACAGTACGGACCTGCCAGCCGGTAAATAACATATCATAATGTATTCAGGATAAACCTCTCTCTTGGAGGAGTAAGTTAACCTTAAAATATATTTACACGAATTTTCCTGGGGTTTTCTTAAAATATTTAAATGAGCAATGATATTTAATTTTGAACAACCGATCAATACTTTCCTATAAAGCGTAGTGCGATAACTTGCTTTAACTTGGTTTACGTACCTTGAACATCACTTGAAATCAATCTCTCATCAAAAACAGGTACTGTCGCACCAACCAGAAGTGCCAGCGCGTCAGGACGCATGCTGCTCGGTTTACATAGGTTCACTCCATCATACCACGGCATGAAATCAGGATAGTTTTCGGGACGATTATACACTCTTGGTAACCATGGCAGCTCATGAAGGACACTACTCAACAGCCTTCCATCTGTAGTGCATTGTTGAAGTAACTGCGGTCGCTGGTTCATAAGCTCCACGAGAGCCTTACCTCTGTCTAAACTCATCTCGGGCGATCGGTCTACAAGGAGCAAAACATCTTGAGCGATCAAGCTTTCTCTACCTCGAACGTTCAGCTCACTTTTACGTCTTTGTATTGGCTCTGAAAACTCTTTTGTAGCAAACGCCTCGTTTTTGCCGTCTAGCAGCCGCATTAAGAGTTCGTCAGAATGATCAAACAATTGATTTGGTGCCATACGTTTGCCGCAAGCAGTCGGAATACAAGCCAGTTGACGGATAAACGCAACGAATGTAAGCATTTCTTGATTAAGGATGTCCATTTTTTCCAAGATCCAAAGCATAAGCTTGTCTCTTTCGACGTCCCTGATCCCAGAGTTTAAGAAATTTTCTACATGAATCATGATCAAACTTGCTGTGCTTTCCATTCTGACACCAAGTTTGTTCAGCAAACGATAGCTTTCATCCTTTGATGAGGATAGGATCTTTGTTTGGTCAACAATTCGAATTTCTAGATCTTCGGGTAATGACAAATTTCGTGGCGCAACAAGACACTGCTCCCCTTGCTTCGTCTCACAGGAAAGAAAATGGCGTCCGTCGACTGCTACAAAGATTGGCAACGTACGAATGAATGATTTCTGAGGCAGATCAATGTGGTCTAGCCTCGACAGAATGCAGCAAAGCTCGTGTCTGACTTCGTTTGATGCAACAGACAGTTGTTGAACTGCTTTTTCTCTTGCAACAGAAATAACTCTGAGAATACCAGACGGATTTGGTAGAGCAATATAGTGAAAGAGTTGATCATGCTTTACAAAGGAGGGTAGTCTTTCAACCACAACACAATCTGACCTTTTCAAAAGTTCACGAACGACGCCTGAAAGTGTTTCATTACACAGTGGGTGTTCGCTGACGATGATGGTGGAATTCTGGCGGAGTCTAGTCATAGACGAAGGTGGATTGATGGACACAGGAATCAGCGGCATCCCTTCGAACTCGCTCAAGTTACTTGGGTAATTCTCATTGATCCACTTCCATACTAATTCCAACCAGGACAAAGAAGGATGCCCCACTGTGTCTGGATTCCACGTCACGGTTCCCAGCTGTGGGAGATAGTTGCAGGACCAATCTTTTGGGAGGTTTTTCCAGAGTAGTTGCTTGATATCATTAGCGGTAGGGTAGTGCAACTGAGTGGCTTTGGAAGAACCAAGCTCATGGAACTTCTGTTGTACTTGTAGAGGGAGGTTACGATATAGAATACGATGTTTCATATTGGGTAAGAGATTGGCACTGTGCTTCTCAGACGGAATGAAGATCTTCTCAACGGATGGAACCGAGAACTTTATAAACTGGCAATTTTCTAATGGAAGTAGAGGGACGCCGTGGAGGTTAGGAATACTTCCTGGAACATTATGCAGAGCATACTCCAACACGAACAATCTATCTTGGAGAGCCATTGCTATCTTGTGAAAATCGAAATTTGAGCGCAAAACCTTACACAAAAGTTCTGGGGTAACTTTCTGAAGGGTTCTCCATCCAGATATCTGATGAAATTGGTCGATAACTTGTATAACGTGTTGCGGTAGTGAAACAATTGGCTGGCCAGCACTTAGCAACGTATTCAGGACAGCTTGTTTAATTTCTTCTCTCGTGCCTTTGGACTCGTCCAAGCGATCGATAATAGCTCCTCCAAGGTTGATCCAACGACAACTTCCTCTGGGAGTAGTCAGGAATATGTCCTTTGCTAAGACTGTCTTAAGAAACGGTTCTAGGATACATTTCCAGTCTTGCCTGACGCGGCTGAGATCTGGCAGAGCGCTGTATACTAACTTGGCGAGCAAATTCGGCTGGAGATTACTAGAACTCTCTCGTACCATATTTAAGATCAAGTTCGCATACACCTGACTTCCGACCGTATGCAAGAGAAGTTGATTCCACTGGGCTGTGTCGTCATTCTGGCAATCAGGGCCAGGCCATTTCAAAGCTCTTCTGTTGTCAGTCAATCCAAAGTAGCCATTCACTTGCACCGGCAGCCCCGTACGACAGTCATCATCAGGGGGGAGTGGCAGAAAACAGAAAATTCTTCCAAGTGATGACATGTTGTTATTAACATCAACGGGAAATGCGATGCCGATCCAAGGTAGCAACTTTAGATCTCTGGCCAGCTCAATTAGCTTCTTCTCATTGGTTCCAACCTGATTCGCTAAGAACCATTCGTTCTTTTCTGGAGATTTTCCTCGACACTCCTTCTCGATTTCTAAACGGTAGAAGGTTGTTTTCTCGGCAAAATCCCACTCGACCGTGATGTCCTGGATTAGTTCTTGTCTCATCTTCCTGACCTCAATCTTTGACTTCTCAGATATTCTGGCGGTATAGAGATGAAAAATCTCACCGCGTTCTTCTCGCTCGTACAAACTGATCGAATCGACGTTTTTCAAAAACAGCAGGATCGCACTGGCTTCATTTTTAAATGAATCAAAAAGGTTATTGATCATTTCTCTCGTGTAGATCTTGTTCGACAAATTTGATGGTTCAGTTCTCAACGGAAACCGAAAGAGTGTTCCACTATAATAGCTTTCCTGGTTAAGAGTGCAGTCGAATACTTGGTGAAACGGCTCGAATTGGTCACAATTTTCAGCTAGTAAAGGGTCTTCAGTAGAAAACGCTTGGCCGGATTGACCACTATCAAAATATTTCTCATGTGGGTCTAGAAACGCCACCGTGCTGCCACTCACAATACTTGGAAGGTCTAAAGAAATAAAAAGGAGCATAGCACCGGTTATGGATGCCAGAATTGGGAGAGGCTACTAAGGGAACTGCTGCCAAAAGAGCACGGTCAGAGATAAAATAGAATTACTTTTTAGCGAGAACTTAGCATTACTGTGCAAACCAATACGTTATACAATCATATACCTGTGATGTGATACACAGAATTGAATCCAATTCCAAAGCGACCAACTTTCAATGGGTTGTTCTCCTTGTTACTTCTCATAAGACGTTGTAGTCCTTCCCAGTCCTCGTCCGTAAACTCGGCGTTGTTGTAAAAGTACAGAGCCGGGCCTTGGAATAAAGCCAACCCGGGGGAAACCAGTGAGGCAGTTCCATATGATGTAGCATCAAATAAGATTTTGATCTCGTTTGCCCCGGCATCATCTGCATTTTGAATTAGTTCCTAATGAAATCAAGTAATTGAAAATAAGCAAAATAAGCAAGGCTAATTATGCAAGCAATTCTGGCTGTTGGCCGAGAAGATCTTGGTACGCGAGATTGGTTAATCATATCCGTTGCCTATTTTCCACAGGATTTTAGGTCCAAACTGAGTTTCTTTTTTTGAGTTAAGAAAAATGGGTGTGTCATTGGTGTAGTTAGGGCGTGTCTGGGCTTAACTCGAAGGGCTTATAAATTATGTATAAATTAATTAGTGAATAAATACGGCCAAATTTGTTGCAGAGCATCATGCACCCACATTGGAAAATTTTTATGCTGGCCCCAATCGCCCCATACTAAAAAAAAATAATTTTACAACAGAATTGTCAAAGCTAGGCAGACAAATTGTAAAAGTAATTATTTAGTATCTAAGCTAGATTTTACATGTATAACTTACTTTTAATATCTGACCGCCATCAGGATATCTCAGCAAAATATTCTTCAGAAGATCTGTTAATGGCGGCCGTTCTTGGCCAAAGGACCTTCCTGCAAACACAATTTAGTGTCATAAGGCCAATTGTTACATGGAGCCATGTTATGTTGAAATGTATGCATAGAAAACTGTGAACGTGGCCCACATTTAACATGTTTAGTCGCAATTGCCCTAAAACGCCCACTTTGTTATTTTACTCTGTCTAACGCCAGACGATTTTATTCGTTATAGGGAAAGTGGCACCTTTGGGAGGGGGGCTTATTTGAAAGGGAGGCTCATTTTTTTTTCCGTAAAATGATATGTTAATTTTGTTAAACCACGGTACATTGTGTAAAGAAAATCAAAACACTTGTGTTTTTGTGTGAATGGGGGCGGGGGGGGGGGGGCTTATGGATGGATAGATAGATAGATGATTTAATAACTTATAACTCGCAGCCTCGGTACTATACTTCGGCTGAATAACGTTAAGTTTACAGAAATATTAAACAATAATTTAGGATAAGTATTTACATAGGCTAAAAACACATTAGGTATGACTATGTTCCATATATTTACTAGAATTACAATTAATAAAATCGTTTTTAAATCTAATTGTCTTATAGTTAGGGACTTGAAATGTTCTTCTTTCTCTTAGAGATACCTCAGAAGAGTTTAATGGCGGTAATAAATGATGTAATTTGTTTTGTGGATCATTAACAATATTTTCAAAAAGTTTAATTGTCAGGTTTTGTCTTCAGTCGGCCAGTTACACAAGACCTAGTTCGTCGCCAGCAACGTCGAGGTCATTTATCATGACTAGGAAAAGCCAGGGTCCTAGCTTTGTCTCCTGCGGGACACCTGCCGGTACGGTTTTCCATTCGGAAAAACAGTCATCGCTCAGCTTAACTCTTTGACTACGATCTTTAAGAAATCTAAGATCCAGTGCAATGTAGGTTTTGGAATTCGAATATCGTATTTTGACAATTTGTCCGACCGGCAGAATGCGATGGTCTATCATGTCAAAGGCTTTACGAAAATCGAAAAGCATTACTCTGTTTGTGGCGCCATTGCCGTCTGTGCTTTTGTTCCAAGAATGCAGCATGCTAATCAGAGCATACGTGGTGCTTGATGGTTTTGGGTGCCGTACGTTCGACTACAAAGTCTTCGGCTCGTTTTGATAAAATAGGGGTCAATCTGAAAGCAATCCGCGTTAATTAGATGACTCGTTAATTTATGTCGCGTTAATTTAGTGTATCGCTAATTTCCTATAATAAGGTAATCATATCTTAAATTATAATGGTAGTCATCCGGATAAACTGAATTACACGGATAAAATAATATAAAAAACGTTCTAGTAATATTTAACAGTTATGAAATTCCTAAATCGATCAGTATTTACATAAGGTCTGACCGATGGTTCATATCTTAAATTATAGTGGTAGTCATCCGAATTGTTTCTTAATTGAAGTATGGAAGACACAGGATTGTTATCTAATTGATCTCCATTTCTCATTTTGTCCACGAACGTAATGCATGCTTTATGTCGCCGTCTTTCCAAAGTATCCAAGCCAGAAAGGGTTAGTGCGTCATCATACGAAACAAAGGGATAAATTAACCTTAGTGCTCGTTTTTGAACTGACTCCAATACAGATAATCAGCTAAGTCGGACCAAGCAGGAGAAGCGTATTCGACTACGGATCGTATTAAAGAGCAATATATATCAACCAGATCTCTTTGAGACAATCCACTCTTCTTTAATAAGCGCAAAGCGTATAGACGAGAATTAGCTTTCTTTAGAATTTTCTCAACATGGCAATTCCACGTAAGGTCCTCTGATAGAGTAACTCCAAGTAGTTTAAACGATGTAACCCTCTCGACGCCAAGATCCGGTATATAAATTGGATGAAAGTTGGTTACGCTATATTTAAGAAAGGATACCACCACTTCTTTACATTTCTTCGGATTCAACCGCATTCCCCGAAAGCTAGCAAAATTCGATATTTCATTGGCAACAATTGGTGAGTAGCTTACCGAACATCGAGGAATGATTTCACACGCTGTAGCGTCATCAACAAATTTAATTCTTCCTTGCCAATCCTTAAGTAGACAATTAACCAACACAGCAAATAATAATGGGCCCAACTTGGTTCCCTGTGGCAAACCCCCATTAACTTTCTTCCAGACCGATGTCAAATTCCCAATTTTGACACAATGTTGCCTATCAGTTAGAAATGACTTAATCCAACGCAGCATAGCAGGGTGGACATCAAGGTTCTGAAGCTCAGATATCAAAACATGGTCCACTAGGTCGAAGCCTTTCTTAAAATCGATGAAGAATAATCTTGCAGAACAGTTACCACCATCAAGATTTGCTCTAATATGGTGTAACAAATAAACCAAGGCTTGGGTAGTTGACTTCTTACTCAACGCGAACTGTTTGTTATCCATTTTACCACATACCTCGGGAGCCAAAGAGTCCAGCATGAAGCCTTCCATAACTTTTGAAACTTGAGCAGTAAGTGAAATTGGACGTAAGTCCTCTTCAATTGACTTAGGCATCGGGATCTTTGGAATTGGCACAACGAAGGACCGCTTTAATTTTATAGGGAAAACTCCCTGTAGCAAGGATGAATTATAGATATTAGCTATTACGGGTGCAAGTTCATACGAAAATATTTTCAAAATTTTGTTAGGGATATTATCAGGACCAGAAGATTTATTGACTTTAATTTGAGATAACGCACTCGATCAGTATCAACCAGTAAATAGCTGGGCACTTCCAGGGTATCATTGGTTTCGTCAGGAGTTAACGGATCAAAATGGTCGGTCAAGTTAACAAGCAAATCGTTGTAATGCTCAGCAATATCTAATAGTGAGGGATGAGCATCTGATAATAGCTGGTGGAGCCATGACTGTTGACTAGATACACCACTTAACTTCTTTACTTCTCTCCACCACTTGGCAGGATCATTTCTTCGTAATTTTATAACAAGACGTTCGTAGTATTTACTGCGGGCCGATTTAACTTCGTACTGGACTTTATTTCGCCAATATCTGAAAACATCAGATGTTTTCCCATATGTAATGAGGGCACGTTGCCGTTTCTCAATCATCAGCTTGAGTGACGAAGTAACCCACGGTTTATCAGATTTCCTTACTCTCGATGGCTTCATTGGGAAATAGAGATCAATCTTAGTTATCATAATATCATCAAATATTTCATATCACAATCCATTGATTCAAAAACTTCCTTCCAATTAAATCCTGTAATCCACTGTCCAAAGGATCTTACATTACTATCCCGCAGGTCTCTACTCAGAATGCGATCATTACAAGGCTTATGTGTACGACGAATATAAGAAGAGATCGTTATCGAGTTGTGATCGCTCGAGCCAACCGGAGGGAGCTGGTCTGCTTTTATACCAAGATGATCTAAGTTAATAAGGCACCAATCTAAAATAGAATCATTCCTTGTCTGAAAGTCAATTATTTGGCGCAATCCAGTAAGTTGTCTAAGCCTTTTAGCATTAAAGCCAGTACTAACTGGGTTAAAGTCACCTGTTATCATAACAAGGGCATCTGGGTGAGCCGAGAGAAAAAGATCCATATTACTTTGAATATGTTTATATAGTTCCTCGTTTTCTTCCCTGGAACAAGATGTACTATGATAAATGACAGCCAACAAAATTACTGATATATATCTCTAGGCAGACGGTTCGGTCGAATTGATAACCATAGCGACTCAATCGTAGGGTTCTCAAATTTACTAATTCTATGAACTTTTAATTTAGCAATGAATTAACGAAGAGACAAACACCTCCTCCAATTGTAGAGACACGATCTTTTCGAAAAATCATGAAATTCGGTATTGATACTACAGTGTCAGGGATTTTATCGTTTAACCAGGTTTCAGTAATACATATAATATCCAGATCGTTAACTTCGATAATAGCAGTTAATTCGTCAATTTTATCATTCAAGGACCTAACATTAGCCAGAAATACTTTAGGTAAATATCATCACCGTTTTTTATACTCCAGGATGCCTCCAGGTTGAGCGTTGAGAGTTTTTCAAAAACGTCCCTTGCGGTAATTGTAATAGTGGGTTCGTTTGATACATTAGATAACGGATCGTGATAGCAATCTGGAGTCAGGGGTACGAACTCCGCCATTGGGGACGGAAAGGTGTTATTTATCTCATTCGCTACATCAATGTTTTCTGGGAGGTTTTTCCTGCTCCAGAAAGTACTTTATCAAACATATTGGGGATATCCAACAGTTCTAAATATTTACGAAATGCAATGCAAGAGCTCGGCCGCAAATCTCTTTTCCTCACCACTAACTTTTGTACCTTTTGGAGTACCAATCTTACACCGCCCACTTTTCTAATTAGATTTGGACGAATTAGAAAGGTTAAATAGCAAGGGGATGACTTGTATATATGACTTTTTTGTCCTGTTGTCCTGCCATGCTAAAACCTGAATCCTTCTTCCGTCAATGCAAATTCCAGCTTCCTAATTTTTTTATAATCCTACTGGAAATTTTAGCCTGTCCGGCCATTCTGCAAAACCTGCACAAACCCCTCTATCTGGAAAGGGGTGCAAATTTTTCAGCGGGCACTTTTTAGAGATGGTACATGGGTACACACTCCCCTTACTCTTTCCAATAGACCCATGCATGAGTGGAGTAAATGTGTACATGTTGGCTAACCAAATTCTATACCTTCAATAGGATATATATATATTTGTTCATAAGCAAAAACAGTTGGTCAACACATAAATAAAGTAAAAGATTTAATATAGAAGATATAAAAGATATAATATTTTATATGGCTTTTAGTCAAGATAACTTGATACTATAAATAATATTGAATTCATAATTATAAATAATATCAGGGAGTATTTGTATTTTTCATAGAGAATTCATGGTATAGTATCAAGATATTTATATATTTATATGAATATCAATATTAAAAATATATTATATTTATTAATATCTTATATTAATTATATATCAATATTGATATTAAACGATAACTATTGACGAGTCCGCGCCCGCCAGTCCGCGTCCGCCAGTCCGTGTCCGCCTGTCCGCGTCCGCCAGTCCGTGTCCGCCTTTTATCTACACCCGTTCCGGAAAACGATTGAAATTTCGAATTACAATTTAGAAAAGCGTGACGAAAACGGCTTAAAATTATTCGTTGTTTTGTTAACATTTATCATGTAGATATAAAGTAATATACACTGTAACTTAACACATGAAAGCTATATATATCATTATATCTTCATTCAGTGTAAATATTTGTCGCTTTAAGCCTTTATAGTGATACCATAGTAACAAATAAGAAACGCCAACACTCAACCGGTCATTACAATAATATACCGAGAACGAATGTACTTTCGATTTATACCAAATTTAGACTGTTTAGTTGTAGAATTTTCTGGTTGTATATTCTGCGAAACAATTACCGTTTCTTGGAATAAAGTTACGGCCTTCAAAGTTGTAAGTGACACATTTTTTCATTGTAGAACAAACATTTTTTCCTGGCATTGAATAGCACTGGCTGCTGGCGTGATTTCACAACAAAATGATAATAATTGCTCGTAAAATTACTCTATTCCTTGTTTTCTCAAAAAATATATTGTCGAATTGCTTAGTATGCTTACCTTTTACAGGCATTTCCTTTTATGGCAGTTTCTACAGCATATATCTTAACATGAATCAGAAATTCAGAATGTCTATTAGATACTACGTACTATAACCGGACCCGAAACCAGTGTGACCAGATTCTTTAAATTAATTATGCTAAACAGCCGACTAAATTATGCTAAATTGAGATAAATTATGCTAAAAAAGTGGAACCGTTTAAATTTACTAAATGTTACTATTAATTAATGTAACTATTAATGTTACTATTAATGTTACTATTAATGTTACTATTAAACAAGCTACAGTGCTGCTGGCATCTTTATACTTGCAAACTTCGGGTGAAACGGCATGCAGAACGAGCACAGAATAAATCTCAGTGGATAAATTCAACTTCAAGCACGTGCTTCAAGCCTACCAAGAGAGCCTGCTCACAGGCTAAGCCAATGCAATGATGTCATAATCGTCAATCGTCATGGTGATGGGAATCATTCTCGTCCCCAGATCGAGCCATTTTTACTCGGTTCCTCATTTTTTATTATGCTAATACACGTCTCCAAATGATGAAATTATGCTAAACTAGCATAATTATGCAGCCCTGCCAACTCTTGACTAGTCAAAACCTGGAGATTGTGAAAAAATTCCTTGAAAAATCTGGAGATTTTGCAAAAATCTGGAGATTTTGCAAAAATCTGGAGATTTTGCAAAAATCTGGAGATTTCTTCAATCAACAAAAACGTTTTTCTAATAGACACCAAAACCAATTTTGTATTTATTTTATGGTGAATATGAGGTGGACGAATGGATCTTACTACTACTTTTTGTAAGTTTAAGACGAAATCGGGTGAGTTGGCAGGTCTGATTATGCTAAATCTGGTCACACTGCCTGAAACGGACCCGTACGTGTACGGCTGGGCTATCGATGTACCGCCTGCTTGCAGATACATGCATGTTACTGCATGTATATACAGTCGAACCTGTATTAAGCGGTCACCCTCGGGGATTTCGTAAGTGACCGCTTAATACAGGTTGACCGCTTAATACAGGTCTTGTAGAAAATCACCACACGGCTTAAATATAACATTTAATATAACTAAATTTGAACTAAACAGTAATACATTTCAATACACATACCAATACGTCCACACGAACTGAAAATACTGTTGACACTTTCAGTGATTACGGAAGTTCGAGTTTTGAGATAAACAAAACTTAAAGACTTTGACATGTTGCCGAATAAAGATTTAATTATATATTGTATTATGTTTGCTGTAGTTACTTCCCACTGACCGTTTAATACAGTTTCAAAACAATGAAAAATTAAGTTTGGGACCGTGGAAAAGGTGACCGCGTCTATTATGAAATTTTCGGGACTTTGCCACATGACCGCTTAACAAAGGGTGACCGCTTAATACGGTGTCGCTTAATACAGGTCGTACCTGCCTGCAAAAACAACAGAGCTTCTGCGCATCCGTGATACCTTTCGTATGAACAGATGTCTACTTCGATGGACGCATTCCAAGTTTCCAACAATAAGAGAGGTACTAAAATCTGCGGTTTGAGCTTCAAAGTTTATTACATTTTGAATTATCTTTCAATTCGAGCGGGTACCTTAGCAGTATCATAGACGGTAAACGCCACAACAAAATGGAACAGTAAATGTACATGTTTAGAATGTGATTGAATTTTGTACAACGATAAATCACAGCAACTAGTCATATACATAAGTTAACTGCATAAAATATATTACTCAACATTACTACAATATTCATATTTACAGTTCTTATGAATGAAATCTGTTTGTGTTCAATACTGCATAAAAAGTATAAAACAAATAATGATGAAAACGTTTTTAATCAAAGTGATATCATGTCACATAAGCAAACGTTATCGAGTAATTCTTCAGAGTAAAAACTATAAAAGTTGTGCTTTTAGTCTTTGAACAAAAGCTTCGACTTTGAGACAGGTTTATACTGTAAGTGTAACACTATTTTATTAAAAAGTACACACGCAAAAATCTCACACCTTGTCAACAGTATGTGTTCTCAAAAAAATTGTAGCAAACTTGTCAACAAGTTGCTACAACTGTACAAGGTTGTCACTCCCACTAACTTGTCAACAGGTTGTTAAATTGCAGGACGATAACAATTTGTTGGAACAACTTGTAACAAGTCTGTCTGTTGAGTCAACAACCTCGTATAGCTAGTTGTCAACAAGCTGGGAACAAGAAGTGCGAACACATCTTGATAACAAGTTGTTGCAACAGCATTGGTACAAGTCTGCTACTTAACGTGTGTAATAGGCGGGTTTCAGTAAGCGCTACGGGATAGCAGAAGGTGGTCACGACAATTTATCTACATCTTTTGCCACCGAATACACGTCTTAATGAAAATAATTTGCATTTATATTTTCTCACTCTGATAACCATCATCTGCTGCAGGAAACCGACCTAATCCTTAGATTTAAAGTGCCACTGGCACTAACCCCCAACATTATTTTTGTATATGTGTAATATTTGTATCATTCTGAGAAGAAATGTAATATATCTTTATAGTAAAAGTCCTCATCTTCATCAACTTTTTCATTGTCAAAGTTTGCGAATATGATGTCATTAGGTGAATTTTCGCATAAAAAATAATTTACAATGCACCTAATGACATCATATCCGGTAACTTTGACAATAAAAAAGTTGATCAAGATGAGGATTTTTACTATAAAGATATATTACATTTCTTCTCAGAATGATACAAATATTACACCCATACAAAAATAATTTCGGAGGTTAGTAGGACTTTAAGTTTTTGCATGCACTTTCTGAGCTTGAGTTTTGTTTTATACTTTTTGAGAATTGTTTGGTAGGTTTTTCAATATATATTATGTACAGTTTATATATATTTAGTTTCAGTTTATATATATTTAGTTTCTAACTGCTTAATAAAGTACTAGAAGTAGTCTGTCTGTCTGGTGACAATTCTGAATCAATCATAATTTCTTCTGTACCATCAAGACGTTCATTTGACAATGGGGTGATAATTAAACCACCTAAATCTATATTCCTGCCTTCTTTGTCCTAAGGAAATAGTATATAATACAATAATTATAGTTTGAAAACTTAGAGGGTCCCGTAGTCTCAAAATACAGACTAAGAAGTCAGCAAAGCGTGCATGCCGGGAACAGGATGGGCAAAATATGCTGCAAGTGCGATTATCAGGATCAGGGGTGGATCCAGGCTCATCTGACAGAGGGGGTGCAGATTTTTGAAAGTGGCAAGCCATCTAAAAATGATATAAAAATAAGTTCTTGAAAAACTTACAGCTTTGTAATCGAGGAACATTTGTTTGAACGTTGAGAAATCTGAGAAACTAAGCAACATGTCGAATATGTCTCCTCACAAGTTCAACACAAGTTCATGTCTATATAATACAGTAGTAATGCCAGTGTATAGCATAAGGGTAAATGTTCGTAATTTTGGGAATCTAGCTCAATAAAACAGTTGAAGGACTTTTTTATAGATGGAAATTTCAAACAAAAACTATATACTTTATACAAAACTCTTCAACATTTCATTCTTTCAAGCAAGATTCCCAAAATTTAGACAAAAACTTACTGTAATGATGTCATGAATTCTTCCATTGAGAAATCTGGCATTCTTTGTTTTAGGCATTCCTCGAGGTGTTTCTCAATTACATTTGTCTGCAAAATGATGCACAATGGATTATTGTAAGGAATGTTAGAATGCCTGTAGATTTTATATTTGCGGAGGTAGCTATCTTCAAATAGAGCTAGGCTATGCCACACAGCTGCGATGGTCTGGGGTACACCAAGACACAGATCTTGGCAAGATCTTGGCAAGATCTTGGCAAGATCTTGGCAAGGTATTAACAAGATCTTGCCAAGATGATTGGATCTTGTCATGCAAGCTAGAATCTTGGCAAGATTTTCTGAAATGCTTGCCAAGATCTTGCCAAAATCTAACATGAATATTTGGTAATATATATTTCTTTCTACCGCGAAAAATATTCGCGAAACTGGGATTGAGGGTTTTGGATTTTTCAGTAATTTCAAGTTTATTCGTCTGAATGTTTTCGTTTCATATTCATATCAGACGGAAATCCGTTACTAATTAGACGAGTTTCCAGTCTTAGACGGAAATGCGTCTTCTAGTAATATTCATTCAGCTAATAATACTACAGTCACGTGTTCGACACATGTCATTTACCGAAGATGGTCGGTTTCATCGCGATCGTTGTAACATGGTATATTTTGTCATCGCCATCAAGATGAAGTTCCCTGTGATAACCAACCTATAACAGCGAAATAAAAATAATTCTATTTTCCAAAGTTTAATAGTAAAAAAACGCACAAGCAGTGCAGGATTAACTCATTCTAACCTATAATCGCTTATTAGTTCTAAACTTCGATCCGTCCATCAAGGGGGAGGGGCATGCAATTTCCTCCGTGCCCCCAGCTAAAGGGAGTCCCAAATAGAAATAGCGTGAAATATGCATAGATAAAACTGTCAAATAGTTTTGCAACAGAATGCAGGAATTTGACAATCCTGAGACCCTGGATTTCAAAATTTTTCTGGGGCGAACTGTCTAGGTTCCTTCCTATAAAGTACATAAGTATTGCTAAACGACCACCTGACCCCAAAATTCTCTGTCAATAAAAAATCAATAGACATTATGATCGGCTCTGGCTCGAATATAATGAAAGTATTTACAAATTTTTCAAATATTTACCAAACTAAACTAAATTAAACTAGATCAAGGCAACTGTTCTCTTGTTAGAGATAGCTCTTATTGCCAGTCTGTAGTTTTAAGATAAGCAGTGCTTTTTTCCAAAAAGCAGGAGTGCGTCAATAAAATCCGCGGTGCTTGATAGAGTCAAACTGCTTGGAAGTATTCTTTTTACATGCGACTATAAGTCAAAGGCGAAGTTTTATTAGGGAACATGCATTTACAACTGCGCCAAAAACACCCGGCCCATTTTAACTCTTCTATAAAAAGCTGCCCAAAACGTAATGGAAGACATCTATATACACAGATTAGCCCTTTCGATTTTCCACTTACCTTTACACCTTCGATTTTGAGCAGTTTACCGTCGTTTCTTTGTTCGTAAAAACACGGACCATCGCCGTAATGCGAACCTAGCGCAGTCGGCAGTTTATCTAGCAGTATCACGCATAACAAAATAGACGTAGCCAACATTACTGCGTTTAAATTTCCACTGAGGCTTTTGGCTTCAAATTTTAAGGGCTTAAAACATCTAAATCTTTTATGGTGATAATATTATGGGTCGCATACAGTATCTTTGTGCTTTTTAAGTTTTGACCCGTTTTCTGGTTGTCAAATTCTTGTGCAGTTTTAATCATATGCAGCGATTGTTTTCAACACGTGGTGAGATTCTAATTTGAAATTCAAATTCCTAACACACTAAAGCAGTTAACAAGAGATCTCGTTGTTTTTACAGGTATCTTATGGGCCATGGCAAGTATTAAAATTGTTTTTTTCCAAATACTTACCCAGCTGGTTCCAAGTGATTGTTTCTCTTCTTTTTCTCGTCTTGGACTTAGTTAAGACTTACAAACAATCTCCACCAGCCCCAGTACAAGAACGGGAATGAGTTGATTAGAGTCAACGAGAGTTGCAACTCTCGCTCGCGTTTTATCGCCAACTGCCTAACTTTGCTAATACATAGACTCTTCTTTACTCAGAATGCTAGGCCATATATTTGTACAAAAATACTTTATTTAGAATATGTAACGCTACAAAAGTTTCAAAACGATTGGCAAATTATTGCTGTCTATTGATATGCCCAGTCGAGTCAGTGCCAAAATCAGTCAGCATCTATTATGATCTATGTAAGTACTCGATCAGGCTAAATTAGTGCCCACTCGATCTAGCTAAAACTGACTCACGAATAATGTCTATAATATAAAATACTAAAATTATTCAGGGCTTTAAAAGTTATACCCAACAATTAAACTCGGGGTTGAAATTAAAGGCGAATATTGAATAATGAATATTAAGCTGTGTCGTGTGACATACATTACTGCTGAATACATGGGAAGTTTTAGTTAGCCCGGCTTGGCAACGGTTTGTAATTCAGCCCGGGCTGAGTTTAATATTTCAGTCCGGGCCAGTTTAAAACTAGGGGGTTAAAATCATAGCCAAATTGCAATGATAATTTGAACAACACTGGGGTCAGTTGTATACCAAACTTTCAACTACTTTTCAGCTACCCTTTTGTAGTTAAATAGTAGTTTAAGTCTAAAATATCCTTGCTTAACTGTGGTTAAATATAGAGATGGAAAAACAAATATAAAGCCACTTAAACCGATTGTTGCTCGTTTTCAACCCGAGCTGAAAGTTCTGTCATAATAGCACGCTGTATTTTAATAGGATTTCATCGTTAAACCGGGCTGAAATTCCACCTCGGTTACTGATGTATTGGGCTAAAAACTGTCCATGTAATAACCCCATAATTGGGTACTGCAAAATGTAAAATTTCCGTTCACAATTATTCCGCTTTCACCCCGATACAATATTTCCCATTAAATAAACTATAATCAACTTAGTTTGATAATAAGAACGTTTGACAAAGTTTGAACACAAACACTAAGTTCCTAATTCAGAACTTGTCGGATAAGCAACAAAATTTCTGTGGCCTTTGAAATCGCATCATCAGCATCTCCCTCAGTAAACACGTCGGCTGGAATGGAATCTTGGGGGAAACCTCTTTGATATTGAGGATAACGGGTCTTGATGTAATATCCCTGTATACGCGCAACCATCGTCGGAATGGCGCGAAGACGCGCATCTATTCCTGACGCTCGATATGCTAATGTGAGCACGTCGTGCTCTTCTAGGTCGCTCCTTTTAAGACGACCTTTGGCAAACATGAGAGCTTTCAGAGCTTTTTCAACGCCTTGTTGGCAATGGAAACAAGTAAAGGAATAAAACCCGCTTCGGAATAGGCAGCCAGCTGCATCAAAATCTTTCTGAGCTTGTCTCATCCATCTTTTAGCTTCGTCCCTATTGGCTGGCTCATCCTCGTTATCCGCGTCTCGGTGGTTTCGCCACGCACGATGACGTTGTCGTTGTTGTCTTGATCGTCCCTGGTATCTGGTGAAAAAATCCCAGAAGTCAGGACCAGCCCAGGGACCATGAGACCTTGATGGTTCTCTTGAAGATTGATTTGAGTTGTCAGTCTCAGGATGGTAGCCAGGTACTCCACCCTTTTTCAAACGATCCACCTCGTTGAGTAAGAACTTCGTTACTTCGTTAGCGAAGGACTCGCGATGCTGATTTTTGTCGGGATGCCATCGTCGGATCAAGCGTTTGATAGCACTTGATCTTTCCGATTCTGGAAGTTTCCAAATCTCTTTCAGCGATTCAGCAACCTCTTGTTTGGCTTCTTCAAGCGTTGCTGGCTCACGAGGCGTAGCATCCTGGCTAGAATTGCCAGTTTCCGTACCAGGACCTAAATAAGGTACCAAAGCCATGCCCTCATGTCTCGAACTGGTAGCCTCTCCTACGGTTCCTCCTTCACGATCAAACTTGTAAAGCTTCAATTTGTTAACTTCAATTGGCCCGTCTTCACCAATATCAATCTTGTATCTGCTATTGAATGCAAATGTGCCATCGCCTAAAAATTATGAATTGATATCCGTTGATAAAAATAGAAGTTCATAAATTATTGTTATGTACTGGAATTTCAAAGTCCGAATATTATTTGAAAAGGCGAGCATTGATTTGGCGAGCATTGAAACACCTAGACTTGCCACAAGTCGACCTCTGATTTTTTCATCAAATAAAAGCCGGTTCAAAACAATTTACTTTGTGAAAGTCTTTAAATACCACGATTTAATGAAGACGTTTTACAGGCCAAAATGTTACAACTTTTTTAACACTGCAGTGTTATGAAATTATGGTATGGTGCAAGGTGCAAGGTGCAAGGAACGAAGTTATTGAACTGGTATTATTCAGCAAAATAAGTTGACTATCACATACCTTGGCTTGTTTGTTCAATGATCTTTGCGTACACATATACTGCTTCATTTTCTTCATCCTCTTCCCTTACTTCATATCCAACCAGTTCACCTACTCGAAGATGGTAATTCATATCGTTTTTCAAAAGAAAGAGGAAATGTTCTGGGATTTGATCTCCCGGATTTGGTTCTCTGGAACTGCTGCTGATACTTCGTGGTATCCGAGCATCATCCAACGTCTTCGATATTTCGCTTGGGTCTTTAGCACCAAGGATCATCATCAGATAACGCCAATTTTCTTTGCCTATATGTTGCCCAGTGATCATCGAAATAAATGAACTTAACCTCTCATGTAATACACCAGGATTCCCCTCCTTCCCGTGTTTAATTAGGATACAAAAGCCATCAGAACTTCTTTGACAGAAAGTAGAAACTTCTAATTCACTGCCTGGAACTGGTTCCATAGTTGCCTTCGTGACATATCGTACTTCAATAGTCTGCATGCATGAAATTTTGACTCCGTTTTCAAGACTTCTTAGATCGTTTTTCACCTGTTCTTCGATCTTGACTTTTTCTTCTTGGAACTTGTACAACCGTATTAACGCCTCGCTAAACTGCGGAGAACAAATTATGTCGCGGTATGGTTTGATGAAGTCACAAGACTGCTCGGTTGGATCTAGATCAAGAATACAAATCTTGTCGATGCAACTTGGGCTCAACTCTTCATTTAGTTTAGAACTTAACTTTTTAACTTTCAAAGGACTCGGCAGCAGTTCGACCAGTTTCGCAGGAGGTTCTTGATCCTTCATGGTTAAATCAATGAGCAACTCCTTCCAATAATCTTTCAATCGCTCTTTCTTCTCCATAGTATCATTGACAAAAACTTCGCATGATGGCTTCAGATAATTATCTTCGGTTGGGAGATAAAGAATACGAACATTTGTCAGGGACTGTTCTACACTCGGGGCGGAACTTTGAAGGCGTTTCTCATCTTTGTTTAAACGTATGAACAAACATTTTGTCACGCTGATTGCTGCGGGAATCTCTCCAGGATGCATTTGGTTGTCTTCACAACTTCTCTTGATTGCTTCTAGTACTGATGAATATTGAAGTGGTGTTGGACGTTCCTGAGCTCCAAGACATTTTAGGAAGTGCTCGAAATGTTGAAGATGACGGGGAATATTAAACATATATGGCTTTATGCTTTCCCATACTCGATTGAACGCAAGCTGGCTACCGCGTACAAGCGTATGGCGATCGACCAATACCACGGGAACATTGTGGAGGGAATTCCTTGTCGTTTGACATTTAGGTGAACAATTTGCATTCGGTGGACCAGACTTTAAATGGCAAGATTCACTAAAATAGCTGTATATCGTTGTCATTACCTCAGAAAGAATTACTTGCAATGTCGAGGGAACTTCCTTCTTATTCGTCGCAGGAAAACGAGCAGAAATGTTCTTGACATGGGAGATGACAAGTTCGTGTGGAGGATTGGTATGTATTCCGAGCATTTTGTCCCAATTACCTCTATGGTGGTGCGGAACTGCTGAGCTTGCTATTAAAGACACACTTGACCATGTAAGGGCTGTATGCTTTTCAATCACGGAGCCACTAAAACACGTGAGAATTGATTGTGTATGCGAAGGATGGATGTCAAGATACAATTTCATAACCTTCGCTGCACGAACAAAATTTATTTTTGAAATTTGGGAAAGAAATGACGCTGTGTGCAAACTTTGGTTTTCAAATAAATGCGAAACCAGAATACTTGACTTTTGCAAGATTTCTTTCGCATCATCTGAACTTGGATTTAGACGATTTCGAGCTTCTTCCTCCAGTCGTTTGGCATACTGCAAGAAATGATCTTGGGTGACGGCGCACTGGAGACCAACTTTCCTTAGAAATTCTTTCCACTCCATGGAATCAAACGGTTTTGGAGGAAATTTCTCCTGTGGTACAAATTTCCTAAATACTTTATTAGCTGGGTCATAGAACTCTTCTGCTGGACGGAGTATGCCGGAATGATCGGGAATAAAGGACAACTGCTTCATAACAGACAGTAGAGCTTCATAACCTTTACAATGGTCATGCAAAAGGTAGTCTCTCACAAACTTTAAATGATTTACTCTTCCTTCAGGTGTTAAATGATTGAAGTACTTTAGAACTATGTGTGTGTAGAACTCCACAGAGGAAGCAGGTTTGATTCCAATGTATTGGTAAAGCTCTGCGAGCTTAGGAACCTGGCGTAAGAAAATACTGTTAGTTACTGTGGAAAGGACTTGAAGGCCATGCCCAGGGACACCAGCTGGCACCTCATACACTGTATTGCCACTAGAAAGCCGTGTGTAAGTGCTACCGATGGTTTGGTAAAATGGAAGATTTCGTAGAAGAGAGCGTGACAGATTGGACAGGTCACTTTGTAGAAACGCCAAGAGTCGTTCAATTTCGCGATTCTGAAGTGTACCTTTTCCCTTCGTGTCGCCGTTCAAAGTCTGGTGCAACAGTCCCAGGACGTCCTCCGTTGACTGGACCTTTGCAAGGTAGTGCTTGCGCACTGCGGTAGCTCCACCAGAACTTGAGAAACTCGAAAATGAAGATATCAAAATGGTATGGTTTAACTGCGGGCAGCCAAGTTTCACCAACAGCCCTCGTCTGTTTTTGTCTTGAGGTGAATCGCTGTTGAGATATGTGCTGACATTGAGAACTGTTTTGCCCATGGAAACTGGAACGAGACAGTTATGTGTGGTCGGGATTATATGCCAACTCACGATATCCTTGAGAATAATACTCGTTTTGCTTTCAATTTTTCTGTTACTAGAGTTAGCATCAATGAACTGCCAGAGCAATATAAGCCATTCTTTCGATGGAAATGAGTTGCCTTGCTCGTTTGGATTCCACGGTTGGTGGGAAACCGACTTAATCCATGATGATGGAAAAAGAATGGCTTGAAATTTGGCAAGATCTGATAGACGAAATTCTCGCATAACGTTAGAACACTTCTTGATGTCGCTTCCATAAATACTTCGAAGCAAACGGTGCAGGAACAGGTCGGGTCTGGAGGGCAAAAGCTGACTAAACCTACTGCAGAAAACTATGGCATCGCGACAGAAGGAACGAAGTATGCCATCTTGTGTGAGAAGCAAAGGAACTCCCTCGAGATTTTCCAGAAAGTCATCAGCTTTCACGCAATAGTTAGTGAGTTCATAAACATTGTTTGCAACGTGAAGAACAGTGTGGTTGACTTCCTTGGGTAAATGATCTTTAATTTCCCTGTGGTTGCAGAGGAATACCCGCACTTGTTCTGGACTCACATCTTGACAATATTCGACTGCTTTGAAACTCTCGTGAATTTCCTTCGGAGTGTGTGAAAGAAGGAGGAATCCTATGTCCAGTAGCGTCTTCTCGAGTGACCACGAGATTCCAGAAGTACAAAAGTAGGCATCGCTGACTTTAAACCATGTGACATTAACAGGAGTCAGATCAGCCTCTGTTCTTGTAGAGAAGAGTGAGAGGAATCTTCCTGTCAAAGACTTCTTGCTTTCCGGAACTGACATGGCAACAGGTAAAACAGGAAGCGTCGGCAGGAAATTCCTATAAAGCGCTTCTCCAACAGGCTTCCATTTTGTATCAAGATCTGTAATAGAAGGGAACAACTTATGATACCATCTGAGACCATCCTCAGTTTCCTTCTTGGAAGAAAACTTGCCTGAAGTGTCAGATTCAGCTTGATATCCAAGAATGTGCTTTCTGGCGTGATAGATTGCACTCGCATAGGCTGGAGCTATTACTTGGCGTTTCATGAAGTCATTCCAAATAGCTCGTTCGTCCGAACTTTTAGGATCATGCCATACATCACGGCGTGCTGAGTCCAATGCGAAGTGGCCATTGATATGAGCGGGAAATCTCGTAGAAACTGGAAGTGGAAGAACGCAAAATATGGAATGTCGGAATGGAGGTTCAGTTGAGGGTAAGTGGAAGGCAATTCCAGCGCGTGGTAACAATCCCCTACTGGTACCATTTGGAACTTGCGTGTCACTTTCTCCATTAACACTCCCCAAGGTCTGTGTGACCAACCAATCCTTCTTTACATTATTCGTATCCGATATCTTTATAACGTAATGGATCTGTTGCCTTTCGATTTGTTGAGTTGGAACTTTACTGCATGCTCTGATCTTTTCGAAGAATTCAGCTCGTTTATCAATATCAGAAACTTCGCACTTCACAGAATACGTTTCAAGTTCTCCATTTTTTATCTCGGAAACAGAGATCTTCGTAACATTATTCAGAAACAGCAACATGTCTTTCGCGGATGTTCGGAATAAATCAAACAGAGCTTTCACTTTTCTTTCATTCCACTGAATAGGTGAAATCTTGGACTGGAGTGTTGAATTAGAGCGAAGTGGAAAACGGAACATTGTGCCTCCTTTAAGATTAAACAGGTCACCCAAAAAACCAGATAGAACATCCTGGTAATTTCTTCGAAACTTTTGGTTAAGTTGGTTGAATAACCGTCCAGGATTCTTTTCGTCTGCGCCAGGAACATACGCTGTGTGCGGATCAGAAACACAAATGACTTCATCGTTGGAAATGAAGTATGGGCAATCAGTAAGATGGTAGACTGCGTTAAATCCAATACCATACTGTCCAGTTTTCGCAGGGTCGTCCACTTTGCTTCCAATACCAAGCTTTTGGATACCTTCAATATCTTCTTTAGAGAATGGTCTATCGTTGTAGACACAAATCGCAGGGCCTTGAATGTCTTTCCAGTTACCAGAGAATACGTGTTTGCTGTCGTGTGTTCGGGGATCAAATATGAAATGAATTTCGCTGGCTTTTGCATCATCTGCGTTTTGAAGAAGTTCCTTTAGTATTCCCTCGTCAGAAGGATAGGCCGCCAGGATATTCTTCAAACGATCAGTTAGATTCTCATACTGTCCAAACGGTTTACCGATAGGTTCAGAGCAGCGAGTTAAATCTGCGTTTCTGAGCTGCTTTGCACCACATTTGTAGGCCAACATTACAGGGACCTTCTCATGTACATGCTTATTTGAGCCGTCCGTCTCCAGCCAAGGGGTATCGTTAATTACAAGTTCACCTGCGTCATTCAACTGACAGTCTACACTTGGAAGAGGCAATGGATCTTGAGGTTTTGTGTGGGTTAAGCTAAATACTTCTTCAAGAAGAACAATAAGGGTACTGATTTGATTAACTATCAGTTTCTTTCGACCAGTGTCTTCTCTAAGCTTACGAATTGCTTCAATAAAATCTTTCAGGCAAAAGTTCTCTTTTACTCCGTACCAACGGATAAGTCCTTTGAATTTCGTATTGTACACAAGAGGCAACGAAAACAAATACGGCGACCCATCTTCTTTGTTCCAGTTCTTTGCCACAAGTATTGGATTCACCATTTGATCTTTAACGAGCATCCATGGTCGGCATACCAGTTGTTCACGAAGATAAGATTGTTGTGACTTGTATTTTTCAGTAGTTACAACCTTTTGCAAAAACTCATAAATGGTCGAACACACAGATTCTTTCTTTTCTCTAGTGAGCAGATGAGGCAGCTGGATGACTTGATCAAGTTGTGCTATGACATCAGGCAACTCAGGTTGCTTTACACTAAGCCCAAGAATTTTCTTGAGAGATTTGTTTGGCACGCTTGAACTATTGGATGATTCATCCAGGACTAGTTGAGAGGAACCAACAAGGTTTTTATGTCGTTCGGGATAGAGATGATCTGCAGCAGCTAACTGCGTCCCACGGATTTTCTCAGACTTCCAGGGAAATGGGTAGTCGTTTGGCTTGGACAAAATTGGAAGGAACTGAGCAGCACGTAGAATTCTCGTTTCCTGAGCAGTTATTTCACATTCCGGAGGCCTTTGATTCATGTATTGAATAAGCAATCCTGCTTTCTCTACATCGCAGTGATTGGAAACCCATTCAGCTCGTTCACACAAAGCACACCACGAAAGAAAATCAATAGCCATTCCCAACTCTTCTAACATCATTGCTCGCTCTTTCTCCAAAAAGCGATCGTCCAACGGGAATCGTTTCTCTTCTTCAGAAAACAGACAGGCAACTTTTCCTTTAGGATGGACCAGCTCGTTTGGTTTGCGCAGCAACGTTCCGTCTTTAGAACAGCTGAAACTTGGGTACGTACCTAAAAGGTCATCATAGTTTCGATGTTTGCTTAGTCGACGATCGAGGATGTGAACAAGAACTGAGTTACGAAGCTGGATCGGTATCTGTGAAATTCTGGGAAAGAAGAACCCTCTCAAGAATCTATCTTCAGTCAGCATGTGACACTTGATAAAGGTTTCTTTCCCGCTAGATTTAAAAGCTTCCATGAAGTCTTGGGGAAGAGATAGGACATTTTCACCAAGTAGATTCATAATGGTGATGCATTCAGCAACCTTGTTAAGTTTTGGATCAAGGATAAGACAATCATGAAGTTTTCTCCAATTTCCATTGCAATAATACAGTGGCCACTCTTCGTCGATGATTTTGTTGAAAAATGAATAGACAAAAGGTTTCCATGCTTTTGGGTAGTTTACTTTTTTTGGGTTAGGCCAAAGACTGTGGTACTCGTACTGTTTAGCATTGTAGGACGTAAGTATTTGTAGCAGCTGAAGGTAAGCTTGAACTAAGGAATCTTCCATCAACGCTTCGTTCCACTTCGCTTCAAATGGTTTCAACGATTGATGTTCACCCACGCCTTCTTCCCATAGACGCCGCCGATTTGAATAGACCGAAAAAGAGCCGTTGACATGCACGGGAAACCCAGACTCGATAGAGAGTGGCATAAAGCAGAATACTTCTCCAGGTACGGGGAATATTTTCACGCCATGTATATTTGAATGCGTCATCTTTGCAGCTATTCCAGTGACGGGGACAACTGCGTTCCGGATACCATCAACACTTCGCGCAACTTGAAGAGAAGACCTGCCACCTGTGCAGGAATTAACAAGCCACGTGTCTTCTGTTTGAACAACTTGGGATACTTCACTTAGGTCAGATTTCACCATCGAAACATTCATCTTTAACAATTCAGTACGGCGGGGTCCTTCTGATGTGACCACCATTCCCAAACTTCGGCTGTTTAATAACCAAGTTGACGAATTTTGCAAGATCGTTCCCTCGCCACATTTATCGGCATCGTTGGTGTGCAAGATTTTCTCGACGGATTTTGTTATGCTTATTAAGGGTCGCCCTAAAGACTTCTTTGGGTTAGAATTTTTCGGAATCTCAAAAACTCGTACCTCCGTAACATTTTGGGTAAATAGCAACAGGGTTGACGCACTTTCTTTCAATGACTTGATAAGGTTGTTCACGTTGTCTCGTGTGTAAGGCTCGTTCGAAATTTCACTGTTTTGCGCTTGTACGGTTGTACGAAATGGAAGCCGAAACAATGTTCCTTTGAAGTGAAAAGTGCCCGTACCTGTCATGTCACAGCCAAACAACTGGTTGTAAGGCATGAATTGGTCGGGGAATGCCGATAGAACCTGTTTGTTTTCTACCAAGCTTAACATGAACCCACCACCTCTCATCTTGCCGTCGATTACTTTAGAGATGTGATGCATATTCGGATCAAAAACAACAACGTGTTCGCCACTCACAAAACTTGGAACATCAGTGAGATGGTAGACTGAGTTAAAGCCAAGACCAAAACGACCCACTTTTTCCAAGTCTTCCTTCTTTGTCTCGCCAGCGAGCTTGTTGATGTTCTCAAAGTCGGCCTCAGAGAACATGGCGTCATTATAAGCCCAAAGAGCAGGTCCCTGGCACTTAGCTAGTTCTTCAGTAAGCAATCGTTCTCGGGGATTCTCCCGCCAATCAACGACGAAGCACACTTTGGAAGCACGAGCGTCATCTGCGTTTTGGATAATTTCTTTGAAAATCGCCACTCCTTCTTTGTACTGCTGTAGGATGTTACGTAACCTCGTGGTCAGTGGTTCATACTGGCCAGCTTCTTTAAATTTAATACCAAGCGCTTTGGCTCCTGCGAGACAACTTGACAGACGCGGAACTCGAAGGCGGCTAGCCAAGTCATCAGGAATCGCTTTATGAATCAGATGAGACTGAGTGGATATCTCATGTTCAGAGGCACCTCGTCTTAGGAATTCCCTATCACAGTAAGTACAGTTGTTGCATGGTTCGAGTTGCAGCTGTCCGGAAGTCGTATGGACTGGAATAAGAAGTTTACACCGGCGTTCTTCAGATAGCTCGCCATTGCTTCTCACAATCCACTCCAACACTGCACGGCATTGATCTAAGTCCTGCATCGCGTCCTCGCGCGGTCGGTTCAGTTCACTATCATGCTTTGCCTTGATGTTCCACAGCATAACCAGCAGGTCATCAACTTTAAACTGAGGTTTTACTCCGAGGGATAGTAGAAAGTCCTTCACTTTGAATAATTCGTTCGGAAGACAGAACAAGTATGGATGAAGGTTGATGCTTCTCGGAAAAGGTGATTCTAAAGCAACTTTCTCGGATGAGGTAAAGCCACTTCCATGCCATATCCATTGGGTTAGACATTTGGATTGTAACAAATGCTGCACAGTATCTTTGCGTGCTTGGGAAAGATACATGTATATACCCTTGATCATTTCTTCAAATTTCGCAAGGGACAACGGTGTTGTTGTTTGGTTTGTCCAGGAGACAACGGCCAAGCGTAGCTGTTCAATGACTTCTTCAAATACGTATTGTGTCTTAGACATACCAAGGAGTCCTGAAAAAAATAAAAATACTTACTTTTTAGGTCCGCAACTCCAGGCTGTTGACTCCTAGCTGTTGACATAAACACCGAAAATGTCCTATACCAATATTTCTATATTCTCATGCATTCAAAAAGTCGAAAAAATAACGTTAACTAGCATAAGTGTTACATAACATAATATACGATAAACCGCTAGCTCGTACTAAAAATACATATTTCCTTCGTGATTTTTTGTCGCGTTTTTTGAAGGTAGCCGTGTTTTGATTACGTAACACCACTGATCTCAAACATAGTTCGCAACACTGGAATGTTGAGGATCGAATTTAACTTTTCTTGGAGGAAAAATACATCGACAATATACGTAATTCATCGCTCGGTTTCAAAAGCGTCTCTCGACTTTCAGTCTTGAGCCGATTATCAAACCCTAGGAAAACATAATTTCCAGTATGGACCTACCAGCCGGTAAATAACATATCATAAATGTATTCAGGCTAAACTCTCTCTCCTGGAGAAGTAAGTTAACCTTAAAATATATTTACACGAATGCTCCTTGGTTTTCTTAAGTTTCAAAATGAACAATGATATTTGAACAACCTATTAATACTTTCCTATAAAGCGTAGTGAGATAACTTGCCTTACGTACCTTGAACTTTACTTGAAATCAATCTCTCGTTAAAAACAGGCGCTGTCGCACCAACCAGAAGTGCCAGCGAGTCAGGACGCATGCTGCTCGGTTTACATAGGTTCATTCCATCATACCACGGCATGAAATCAGGATAGTTTGCGGGACGATTATACACTCTTGGTAACCATGGCAACTCACGTAGGACACTACTCAATAGCCTTCCATCTGTAGTGCATTGTTGAAGTAACTGTGGTCGCTGGTTCATAAGCTCCACGAGAGCCTTACCTCTGTCTAAACTCATCTCGGGCGATCGGTTTACAACAAGCAAAACATCTTGAGCGGTCAGGTTATCTCTACGTCGAACGTTTAACTCATTTCTACGTCTTTGTATTGGCTCTGAAAACTCTTTTGTAGCAAACGCCTCGTTGTTGCCTTCTAGCAGCCGCGTTAGAAGTTCGTCAGAATGATCAAACAATTGATTTGGTGCTATACGTTTACCGCTGGCAGTTGGAATACAAGCCAGTTGACGGATAAACGCGACGAATGTAGGCATTTCTTGATTAAGGATGTCCATTTTTTCCAAGATCCAAAGCATAAGCTTGTCTTTTTCGACGTCCCTGATCCCAGAGTTCAAGAAATTTTCTAAATGAATCATGATCAAACTTGCTGTGCTTTCGATTCTGACACCAAGTTTCTGCAGCAAACGATAGCTTTCATCCTTTGAAGAGGATAGGATCTTTGTTCGGTCAACAATTCGGATTTCTTCGGGTAATGACAAATTTCGTGGCGCAACAAGACGCTGCTCGCCTCGCTCCGTTTGACAGGAAAGAAAATGGCGTCCGTCGACTGCTTCAAATATAGGCAACGTTCGAATGAATGATTTCTGAGCCAAATTCACGCGATCTAGCCTCGACAGAATGCAGCAAAGCTCGTGTTTGACTTCGTTTGGTGCAACAGATAGTTGTTGAACTGCCTTTTCTCTTGCTACAGAAAGAACGTTGAGAATACCAGACGGATTTGGTAGAGCCATATAGTGAAAGAGTTGATCATGCTTTACAAAGGATGGTATTTTTTCAACCACAACACAACTCGACATTTTCAAAAGTTCACGAATGACATCTGAAAGTGTTTCATTACACAGTGGGTGTTCGCTTACGATGATGGTAGAATTCTGCTGGAGTCTAGCCATAGACGAAGGTGGATTGGTGGACACAGGAATCAGTGGCATCCTTTCGAACTCGCTCAAGTTACTTGGGTAATTCTCATTGATCCACTTCCATACTAATTCTAGCCAGGCCAAAGATGGATGCCCCTCTGTGTCTGGATTCCACGTCACGGTTTCCAGCTGTGGGAGATAGTTGCAGGACCAATCTTTTGGGAGGTTTTGCCAGAGTAGCTGCTTGATATCGCTAGCGGTAGGGTGGTGCAACTGTGTGGCTTTGGAAGAACCAAGCTCGTGGAACTTCTGTTGTACTTGTAGAGGGAGGTTACGATATAGAAGACGATGTTTCATATTGGGTAAGAGATTGGCACGGTGGTTCTCGGACGGAATGAAGATCTTCTCAACGGATGGAAACGAGAACTTTATAAACTGGCGATTCTCCAATGGTAGAAGAGGAACGCCGTGAAGATTAGGAATTATTCCAGGAACATTAGGCAGAGCATATTCCAACACGAACAATCTATCTTGGAAAGCCATTGCCAGCTTGTGAAAATCGAAATTTGAGCGCAAGACGTTACACAAAAGTTCTGGGGTAACTTGTTGAAGGGTTCTCCAACCAGATATCTGATGAAATTGGTCGATAACTTGTATAACGTGTTGCGGTAGTGAAACAATTGGCTGGCCAGCACTCAGCAACGTATACAGGACAACCTGTTTGATTTCTTGTCTCATGCCTTTGGACTCGTCCAAGCGATCGATAATAGCTCCTCCAAGGTTGATCCAAAGACAATTTCCTCTGGGAGTAGTCAAGAATATTTCCTTTGCTAAGACTGTTTTAAGAAACGGTTCTAGGATACATTTCCAGTCTTGCCTGACACGGCTGAGATCTGGCAGAGCGCTGTATACTAACTTGGCGAGCAACTCCGGCGGGAGATTACTAGAACCCTCTCGTACCATATCTATGATCAAGTTCGCATACACCTGACTTCCGACCGTACGCAAGAGAAGTTGATTCCACTGGGCTGTGTCGTCATTTTGACAATCAGGACCAGGCCATTTCAAAGCTCTTCTGTTGTCAGTCAATCCAAAGTAGCCATTCACTTGCACCGGCAGTCCCGTACGACAGTCGCCATCAGGGGGGAGTGGAAGAAAACAGAAAATTCTTCCAAGTGATGACATGTTGTTATTAACATCAACGGGAAATGCGATGCCGATCCAAGGTAACAACTTTAGATCCCTGGCCAGCTCAATTAGCTTCTTCTCACTGGTGCCAACCTGATTCGCCAAGAACCATTCATTCCTTTCTGGAGGTTTTCCTGGACACTCCTTCTCGATTTCCAAACGGTAGAAGGTTGTTTTCACGGCAAAATCCCACTCGACCGTGATGTCCTGGATTAATTCTTGTCTCCTCTTCCTGACTTCAATCCTTGACTCCTCAGACACTCTGGCGGTATAGAGATGAAAAATTTCACCTCGTTCTTCTCGCTCGTACAAACTGATCGAGTCGACGTTTTTCAAAAAGAGGAGGATCGCACTGGCCTCATTTTTAAATGAATCAAAAAGAGTGTTGACCATCTCTCTCGTGTAGATCTTATTCGACAACTTTGATGGTTCAGTTCTTAACGGAAACCGAAAGAGTGTTCCACTATAATAGTTTCCCTGGTTAAGATTGCAGTCGAATATCTGGTGAAACGGCTCGAATTGGTCAAAATGTTCAGCTAGCAAAGGGTCTCCGGTAGAAAACGCTTGGCCTGGTTCACCAGGAACAAAATATTTCTCATGTGGGTCTAGAAACGCCACAGTTCTGCCACTCACAATACTTGGAAGGTCTAGAGAAATAAGAAAGAGCATAGCACCGGTTATGGACGCCAGAGGCTGGTGAGTACTGGAGAAACTGCTGCTAAGAAGAGTACGGTTGAGAAAAGAAACACTTGTTAAATAAGGAATAAGCGATACAAGCACAAAAAACGAAACTAATCCATCTTCTTTCCCAAATGTAGCTCATTCTTCTGTGTCTTTTAGTTTTAGTTTCTTAAATTTTATGCTTACACTCGATGAAAAGCAAAAGATAACTTTTAACCGTGGGTACTGCCTGGTTGCAGATACTTATTTTTATTCCTGCAATATGAGGCCGTACGGACCGCGCGCGAGATCTAAATCCATAGAGACAATGTTTTTGTTTTTAAAATTATAAATAAAAAAACATTATTTACCGGCTTGGTCGGTCCGTATAGGGCTCGCCCCCCGGCGGGCTCGGACCGTTTTTGTATTTCCCTATACGGGCCTCCGAGCCGGTAAATAACATATATATATTCGATTTATACAAATAGAGATCAGTGGTCAAGATGCATCAACCGTCTTAAGGCCTCTTCACACGATCCGATTTGTCGAATCCGATTCTCCTCATGACGTATGTGATTTACTGGATTTGCTGACAAGGGTAAGGCCATTAATATTGGCTCTTACCTGGCGAAAAGCGCAGTTGTTGCTGTATTGTGTGAAATCACATACGTCAGGAGAAGAATCGGATCCCACAAATCGAATCGTGTGAGCAAGCCTTTAGTTCTAAAACAAAACGATCTCAATCATCTATATACACGAATTAGCTAGAATGGCGTCTTTTTGCCGTGTTTATACCATTGAACTACAAGTAAACTGGAACGCTAACTCCTATGATCAAGTCCTATGATTCGTTGAAGCCAAGCTAGTTTTTCTGAGTTTTGAGTTGAAATACTTAACGCCGAACATTGGGCTGTATATGAAATTGAAGCTATTAAAAAGTTATATTTGATATAAAAACTTCAAGACTTTAGGCAAAATGGAAATACTTAAAAAATACAAAAACAACCGCAATTTTGTAAAATACGGCAAATTTTCCCTCAAAGTTTTAAGTATTTCCCTTTTACCTAAAGTCTTGAAGTTTTTATATCAAATATAACTTTTAATAGCTTCAATTTCATCTACACAACTCATATAACTCAATCAAAAACTCAAAAAAAAAAAGACTGCTTTGGCTTCAATTTCCGTAGCTTAGCGTTCAGTCATAGTAGTATGGTTTATACACATACGAATGATCACACAACCTGTCGTTTTTGTGCCCAAGTTTGTTTAAACGGATCGTCCGTCTCCAATAACGACATTGTTGGGAGGAGCAAGGTTGGGCATCCGTATTAGGAGAAAATAAGATTCATTCTTTACGGTTCACTAAAAATTGCAGCATTGCGCTGCAAACCAATACGTTATACAATTATATACCTGTGATGTGATACACAGAATTGAATCCAATTCCAAAGCGACCAACTTTCAATGGGTTATTTTCCTTCTTACTTCTCATAAGACGTTGTAGTCCTTCCCAGTCCTCGTCCGTGAACTCGGCGTTGTTATAACAGTACAGAGCCGGACCTTGGAATAAAGCTAACCCGGGGGAAACCAGTGAAGCGGTTCCATATGATGTAGAATCAAATAAGATCTTCATCTCGTTCGCCCCGGCGTCATCCGCATTTTGAATTAATTCCTAGTGAAATCGAGTAATTGAAAATAGGCAAAATTAGCCAACGTCTGTTTACGTCGTTGCTACCCAATTTACAATTTTGGATACCTCACATTCATAGATACTATTGTTCCAGTTTACGGAACCATAGTCATAGAATAGGAAAAAGGTATTGAAAAAGTTATTGAAATATGCATTATAATTATGCATACGAGGGTTCATTTGTGTAGACAACATTAATCAACTGTTAATCCTATTTTCCACACGGCTTAACTCGAAGGGTCCAAATAAATTGTGTTTCGTTCTTCGAGTTATTAAAGCACTTTACACGCCCAATTTGGGCGTTTTAACCAAAACCGCAAAATACAACGCAAATATCTGGTCTTGCGGGCGGTGTTGTTTATGTTGACGTTCAACCGCGCGAAGGTGGTCTTAGCGGCAAGTGAAATACGGCAACGTTTTTTAACAAACACTATTTAATTACAACACGTTTAACTACTACTAAAAGTTCTTTTATTCTTTTCTTTTTTCTGCAATTTTTATTTCTTTTTACAATTTTATTAGCGATTATTACCGAGCAAGAGAGAATAGAAATAACAAAAAGCACAAAAAACAAAACACAGGACTCGCGGTAAGCAGAAATGAAACGGTCGGCAAGCAAAAACCTGCCCCAATCTCTAAACTGCTGTTAAACACCTGAAACCGCGGTTTGTGGTTCGCGGTCTGAAAAATTTACGCTATGCTAAAGGTCTCTATTAAAGCACTTTACACGCCCAATTTGGAAATCAGCTTTAGCTGTCAATGTTAGCGTGTTTTAGCGCGATTAAATAAAGCTTGTCATCATCACTGGGCAAAAATGGGTGTGTCGTGGGTATGGTTAGGGCGTAATCGGGGCTTAACTCGAAAAGCCAGCTTAACTCGAAGATTACCGACGTCTTTCTCGCCTGATACTATTACATATAATCTCCCATCCACATATTGGAATAAACAACTTCCAAACACGCAACGTTAACGATCATGACATTTTTACGCTGACCCGATACTAAAATTTTTACCAGTTACCGCAGAATTCATCTGAAAGGCAGACAAATTGTGAAGTAATTATTTTCTACCTACGACTTTACAGATACTCTTAATTACTTACTTTTAATATCTGACCGCCATCAGGATATCTCAGCAAAATATTCTTCAGAAGATCTGTTAATGGCGGCCGTTCTTGGCCAAAGGACCTTCCTGCAAACACAATTTAGTGTCCTAGTTAAAGGCTCTTTTCCACTCATCGCAAAACCAACTCGCAAACTCGCTGCGAGTTCTTGCATGTAATTAAAATAAACTGTCGAGCATTGTGATTGGATGAAAGTACTCGCAGCGAGCTTGCGAGTTGGTTTTTGCGACGAGCCTTAAGGGCATGTTGGATGGGGCAATTTTTGCTGCAACTAATTGCAACGCAATTTAATTGTATGTGCATAGAGCCATGTTATGTAGAAACTATATACGCACAGAAAAACAATGAACATGCATGGCCCGTATTTAAAATGTTTAATAGTTTTTTAGTTATTCTGCTTAAACAAAAATTAACACACACCAACAAACCCAGGTGCATGGAAATAACCTCCTGCATGGCTGAGGAAATAGAAAAAATTTGAATAACATTATATAAGCAATGCTAAAGGTAAAGCTGCTCCCATCGGCGGGATATTTTCGTGATCGATTAATCGGTGTCAACAATCGATTAATCGTATTGAAAAAATCAAATCATCACGCACCCAATATGTGACGTAATTAACGAGAAAAGGTGACGTTTCGAAAGGTAAACATCGCGAAAAATTTCTCCCACACGACCGTTTTTTGCAATCATTTTTTTCAATACGCTTATCTTAAATTGACTGCAATAAAAGCGAGTATAGGTAAAAAAAGTTTAGGTTAATACAAAGAACATAGGAAAAATATCATGCTGTGCATGCTTGTTCTCAATGATCCGATTATTGTGACGAATCATCGATTGCTAAATAAATCGATTAATCGGAAGCAGCTCTATATAGATTGCTCAGCTGGTTCCTGTTGATCCCCAGTCGATACATATGGGCCCCAGTTAGTCAACCCTTAATCACTCAGCCTTGTACCCAGGCGCTTTGGCTTGCTACACGGTTGCGTGAGGAGCGCGCGGGACAACACACCGGGGCGAAATGGAAAATTCGGTGGGAAGACCCGTCCCGTCGTGGGCTACGCACTACAGTTTCCACGCGCGCTTCACGCAACCGCTTAGCATGTGAAAGCGCCTCGGTATGAGGCTGTTAACCACCGGCCATTCACATAGTGTCCATGCAATATGTGGAACATTAAGAACAAAAGCAAACGCAAAAATAAAGGATTTTACATGTTAAAAGGTTAAATAGCAAGAGGATGTATAATTACATAGATCACTGTGCAAAATAGATTTTGTCCTGACACTTCTTCCTTCCAACTTTGTGGAGTGAAAATGAGTGAGAATATGATTAACATACACATCTTATGTGAAATATGCCCATGGACCACCCCCCCCCCTCGTTTCCACCAAGTCACAGAAATATAGTTTCCACAATTTGTAAGCATCTTTGAAAGAAATCGAACAGTCAGCCTTCAATCATAACAAATAATTTGCGATTGATTTATTCAATCAAGAAACATAAATTGTGATTGAAAATATTAAAATTTTGGACAGCTTCCGTCGTTTTGCACATACAATGTCAAATCATCTAGAAATACGTCATTTATAGCCATTTATTGAACGAAACATCTAAGGAACAATTCATAGAGATGAAAATGCGTGAGAAAAATGTAGTTAAGCGTGTGCAGCGTGAGATAGACGCCAAATGCGTGTGTCTCCGCACGTAATACGCGTGGGAGTTGGAAGGTCTGGTATTGTCCTGCCTGTCCTGCCATGCTAAAACCTGAATCCTATATTAAAAATCCAGCTTCCTAATCCCAAATCCCATTGAAATTATGGCCTATCAGGCCATTCTGCAAAAATCTAAATGTGAATATGTTTGCATTGATGACTTCTGTATCCTTGAAATTCTATACCTTCGATGGAATATATTCGATGCTTATTTATTCATAAGCAAATTAAAGCAATTGGCGACACACAAATAAAGTAAACGATTCACTATACATGTAGCTTAATATATGGCTATTAGTTCAGAATTTCGTCTAAATGACAGTTTTCACCGATTTCGAAACTAAATTCTTTAATTAAATTTTACGCATCCGGCCCAATGATCGCTATTCCAGGAAACAAGCAGTGGTTCCGGGAAAATGCGGATTGAAATTTCGTAAGCGCACGAAAACGTCTTAAAATTATTCGTTTTGTTAACATTTATCATATAGATATAGAGTAATTTACAATGTAACTTAACACATGAAAGCTATATATATCATCATTAATATCTTCATTCAGTTTAAATATTTACCATAGTAACAAATAAGAAAGGTCAACGCTCAACCGGTCACCATATGCTGAGAACGAAAGTACTTTCGTTTTGTACTAATACCAAATTCATTTCAGACTGTTTAGCTGTAGAATTTCCTGATTGTATATTCTCCGAAACAATTACCGTTTCTTGGAATAAAGTCACGACCCTTCAAAGTTGTAATTGACACACTTTTTCACTGGTAGAACAAAATTATTCTCCTGGAATTGAATTGCACTCCTCAGTGACAGTGTGCACGATTTCACAACAATGCTTTATTGCTAGTAAAACTACATGACTATTCCTTTTTTCGCAAAAATAATATTGCTCAATTGCTTACCTTTTACAGGCATTTTCTGTTCATGGCATTTTCTACAGCAGTTCTTAAAATAAATGTCTGAAATACTACGTACTGAACGGACTCGGTGTGTACGGCTGTACGCACGCTTGCAGCTGCATGCAAATGCATGCTGCTGCATGTGCTTGCTTAGGTCGCCTGCGTACCCTCCGTGCAGAAACAATAGAGCTTCTGCGCACCCGCAACTTTCATATGAACAGATGTCCACTTTGATGGAGACATTCCATCCATTACATTAGAATGTGATTGAATTATGACAATCTTGTACATCAATAAATTACAGCACTAGTCGTATACATACATAACTGCATAAAATATATTACTCAACATTACTACAATATTAATATTTACAGTTCTTATGAATGAAATCTGTTTACAGTGTTCAATACTGCATAAAAAGTATAAAACAAATATTGGTGAAAGCTTCTTTAATCAAAGTCAAAATCACATAATCAAACGTTGTCGACATCAAATGGTACACGCGTAAAAATCTCACATCTTGTCGAAAATATGTGTTCGTAACAGACTTGTTGCAAGCTTGTCCGACAAGTTGCTACAAGGTTGTCACTCACAACTTGACAACAAGTCTGTTGAGTCAGCAACCTTGTAGCAAATTGTCAACAAACTGGAAAAAGCATTGCAAACAACAAGTTGTTGAAATAGCATTGGTACAAGTCTGTTGCAGGTTTGTTATTTTGAATATGTATTTTTACATGTGTAATAGGCGGGTTTTAGCAAACACTACGAGACAGCAGATGGTAGTCAACTTGAAAAATGTTGACACTTAAAACTTATTGAACACGAAAATTTATCTACATCTTTTATATTTTTGCCACCGAATACACATCTTCTACATATAATGAAAATAATTTACATATTTATTTTCTCACTCTGATATTCACCATCTGCTGCAGGAAACAGACCTGTAGCCTAAGAGTTAGCTAAGTTGTTTTACATGCACTTTCTGAGCTTGAGTTTTGTTTTATACTTTTTGAGAATTGTTTGGTAGGTTTTTCAATATATATTATGTACAGTTTATATATTACGGATCTCACCGAACTGTGGAATTGCATCAAAAATTTGTATCGCTACCACTCCCACAAACATCTACGACCACACCTACATATTTTTGCATGTTTACAATTCTATTTTCAAACAGCCAATCCAGTGCTTAGTAACAATTGCTATAAAAAGTTGATTGGCTGTTTATTATTAGAATTGTAAACATGTAAAAATATGTAGGTGTGGTAATGATACGAAATTTTTATGCAATGCCACAGTTCGGTGAGATCCGTAATATATGTAGTTTCTAACTGCTTAATAAAGTACCAGAAGTAGTCTGTCTGTCTGGTGACAAATCTGAATCGATCATCATTTCTTCTGTACCATCAAGACGTTCATTTGACAATGGGGTGATAATTAAACCACCTAAATCTACATTCCTGCCTTCTTTGTCCTAAAGAAATAATATATAATACAATAATTATAATTTGAAAACTTAGAGGGATCCCACAGTCTCAAAATACAGACTCAGTAGTCAGCAAAGCGTGCATGCCGGGAACAGGATGGGCAAAATATGCTGCAAGTGCAGATATCAGGGTTCGTAAATTACCTAAAAAATTTGACAGAAATATTCAAGAGAGGAATTTAGTTCAGAATATGGACTGGATTGAGGAATCAACCCACAGACCCAATTTCTTGCATGGGCAATACATTGCACCCAGAATCCCAGATTTATGTGAAAAGTGGCAAGCCATCTAAAAATTATATAAAAATAAGTTCTTGAAAAACTTACAGCTTTGTAATCGAGGAACATTTGTTTAAACGTTAAGAAATCTGAGAAACTAAGCAACATGTCGAATATGTCTCCTCCGATTTGATCTTTTCTTGACCTTAAGAAACACAAGTTTGTGTATATATTTAGTGCAGGTGATGCCAGTGTATGGCATAAGGGTAAATGTTCATAATTTTGGGAATCTTGCTCGACAAAACAGAATGTTGAAGGCTTTTCCATTCTTTCAAGCAAGATTCCCAAAATTTGGACAAAAACTTACTGTAATGATGTCATGAATCCTTCCATTGAGAAATTTGGCATTCTTTGTTTTAGGCATTCCTCGAGGTGTTTTTCAATTAGATTTGTCTGCAAAATGATGCACAATGGATTATTGTAAGGAAAAATGAAATTGGATTTATGGTACTGTAAAGTAACTGTATTTACATGATTTATGCATGTAGATTTTATATTTGTGGAGGTAGCTATCTTCAATCAGTAGAATCATACTAGTATACTATTGCAAATGCTGTAATTTGATTGGCTATGCTACTCACTATCTAATTGTCGATAGATAGTGAGTAGCGAAACAGTCATCTCCTCGGCGTGATTTTAACAAATTTATTTCAAAATTTATTCCAATAAATTATGATTTGTCTATGGAGGTAGCATGCATGTTTGTGTGAACTATTTTCAGAATTTATAAGTAAGAACTATTATAACATTAGCAAGTCAGAAAATATCTCTTCAGAAACAAACTATAGAATTACTTTTCCTGATTAAAACCTGACATCGAGAATGACTTACATATTGAGTAAAAATATCTGTGTATATTAATTTGTTTTCTTCTACATCTTCAAAATGGTGGTAATGTTTTTCCATGAATTCATTCTGTAGTTCCTGAAATGCGTCCTCTGAACGTAAAAGAAAAATTTGGTATAAAAGTCTAGTAATCCAAAGAGTCCTGATTGGAATCAATTCAGGAATCAATTTTTCACCCAGTGATTCAACTGACTCCACTTCAACACAATATTAAGTAAATGGGTTAAATTCTGTGAAATATTCACTGTACCCATTATAATGTCTTCAATATGACCAATTGTCACATCAAATTTCTTGTCAGACCGACTTGACCTAAATTGAAGTAAAATGTTGAATTTTACATTCATAAAATTGAACATTCAATCTTACTTATTTACCAGGATGTGTGCAATAAGCACCATGCACATGTAAAAATGCACCAGTTGTAACAAACTGGCAGCAGAGAACATTGTACCAACTCTGTTTCAACAACATGTTATCAGGATGTGTTAGCATTGCTTGTTCCCAGCTTGTTGACAAGTTGTCAACAGCTTGTTGACAACTTGCTACAAGGTTGTTGACTCAAGAGACTTGTTACAAGTGTTCCAAGAACTTGTTTAATCATCCTGCAATTCAACAACTTGTTAACAAGTTGTGACTGACAACCTTGTAGCAAGCTCATGCTTACAAACGCGCCTACATTTTTACTTAGTCCCTTAGATCATGTTTACATGAGACTGGGTTGGGAACAATGGGTCATTCCAGAAAAGATCCAGACTCCCCCCACAGAGGAAAGTTCTGCCGTCCAGAGGGGGAGGGAGCAAAATTTACCTGATTATAGTTAAATGTACTGATACATGAAAAATGGAGAGGGGTGGTAACATGCAATTTCCTCTGTGGGGCATGTGCGGATGTTTTCTGGAATGACCCAATACTAGTTTCTTTCATGCATTTCAAAAATGCTCTCCAGAGTTGTGCATTAATCAGAGTTGTTCCAAATTCAGACCGGTCCAAAATATTACAGTATGTGTTAATGTAAATCACACTCCGAATTTGTCTTGGCGATAATCAGTCACCATATGCTGAGAACGAAAGGTCTGAGCAATTTTTCAACCAGGTCTCATGTAAACATTGACTAGAGACAATGCCATGGCCACAACTGAACCAAAATCATCCCACCCCAACTTCGTCCTGGGTCATTCTTTCTACTCTAACATTAGAAGAGGAGAGACTCTGAGAGGTTAGGGAGGGATCAATTCAGGTAAACAACTCTCAATGAATAAATGCCCAGTGTATTTAAATGCCTCATTTATTCAGTAAAATTCATTGAATTTGATTACCCCTGGACAAAAATACAAGGAATATTTATTGATCACAGAATGAGGCATTTGATCCGTTAAGAAGTGATTAAACAATTGTTTTTTATTGTTTAAGCAATTCTGTCTGTCACTTTGTGTTAGACAGACACTTTATAGCATAGCTTATGCATTAATTAAACACACCTGCCGATGGCTAAATCCTCTTCAAGATCTATAGATCGTATCCCTAAAGAAATCATCAACGATTAATCCATGATAAACGTGTAAAATTCGATATAAAACTATAAAAACAGAGAAAATTTGAAAAACAACAACAAAACATCCCACCTCTGCGCGCCATCTTGTGGCGTTGGCGTCAAACTACGAACGTGACCCGATTATCGGTATCGGACTAGATCGGAGATGTTATCGTACAAAGTCGGATCTCAAAATTAGCACTGGATAGATGAGAAGAGACTTTTAAATCTGTCAAATTCTTTCCAAATCAAATCGTTTGGTGTTTAAATTTGTTTTAGAGTGAAGAAAAATATATTTTACTGTATTATAAAACGTGAAAGATGTATCTTACGAAACATTAAGATTTATGGGTCACATGCACCATCCAGTCAGCGTTTGACTTTTGAGATCAGTGCAGCAAGACCAGCCGGCAGAAACATAACAAACGAAGTAGCGAAGGAAGTGTATCATTCATCTTGGATTTCTGGCTTATTTTAAGGTATTTTAAGGGTTTTTATGTTATAATAAAGTAAACTATTCACACTGCTATGTTTTGTTTCTTATATTTAGAGCTTAGCTGCAAAATTTGGCATTTTTTGTTCTCCAATTCGGCACGTTCGATGCTTTGAATGTTGGTACAATTGTACAAATATATCATTTCCATTCTGGCGTTGTCAATGGCATAACTGGCGATGAATAATAATAATTTAATGATTAGCAATGTCAAGAACCTAATAGAAGCAGAAAGTAAAACGCGTATGTTGAAATAAGCTCAGTGTAGTTTATTTCAAAGATATATATTATTTAAGGCAAAAATTTCGATTAAAACAGCGTGATATCAAATGATTTGGAAATAAACAAAAAACGCCAGACAATATGTTTTTTTTATATTTATACGTTAATACATGATATTTGTCAAGGCAACTGATGAGTATTAGAATTTGTATCTATCTGTTGTCTTCTCTTTTCAACAATTTGTATGTTGCATGAAGCAATTAATTATTACCACAATATTGTTGGGTAAATTGTTATAATCAATAAATCATGTGATAGTCATTAACTAGCTTAAATTTGTACAGTATTGGGTCCGGTTGTACGAAGGCCATATAGCTTAATCTGTTGATAAGCCAAAATTAAAAAAACACTTTCACACATTTTGTGAATGACTGAGCTTAAATCTTATGCACTTAATATGTAGTGGCAAACATAATTGTTCTATTCAAGTTGAAGTATTTTAGCTTTTTTCGATGAATGTATAGACTTGATCGATATTTTCAATTTATCCACCAGATAGGCTAAACGGGCTTCGTACAACCGGTGCCTGTAGTTAACATTCATTTGATACTTATGCGTAAAATTATGTCTATATCATCACTTTTAGTTTCAATATAAAATAAACCATCCCTTAGAGCATTTTCACAGATCACATGACAAATTCCAAGATCTAGCTAAATTAACTGCAATACTGGCTGTTCTATATGTTCCATATATCGTTACTATGTTCACCAACATTTTTTAGTTGATACAATTATTTATCCTTGAGTAACAGAGTTTTGAAAAATATTATTGCTGGCATCAGCATTATTTTAAACCTATGTTGACACACAATTTAATTTTTAAATACTTGATTAAGTTTTGCAAGTGACGTCTAATCCAATCTTAATAAGATTGGAAATATTTGGGTTAAATAAATAAAATTCAGCTTCATTTGAGCACTTGCTTTTTGGCTGCCATTTCGTGTTCAGAATTGTGCAGAATTTGCACACGAACATGGGACTAAAAATCAAATGCTTTTTATCAGGTTTTTTTGGCAAAGGGTTTTAGCCAAAATATTTGGATTCCTTTTAAGGTTGGATTAGGCATCTTTAAACCAAATTGTCTGTATAATATTAGAGAGGCAAGTAACAATTTTTTATTCATGTACGCTGACCGGAAGTGAGTTGAGCCGTTATAGATGGCGACAGCAGTTCTTGTTCTAAATCATGAATGTGAAACTAGATTGATTGCTGTTCTTGATTTCAAGCAAGAACTGCTCATGCCATAATTAACAGTTAAATTATGTATGTGTGACACCTGTGTTGTCAAAAACGTCGCTTGCTTAAGCTCTGTATTATCAGCCTGTGAAAATAATGCTGACATCAGCAATAATATTTTTCAAAATTTTGTAACTCAAGGGGAAATAATTGTATTGACTCAAAGTTAACATTGTTTTTTTAATGGAACAAAATATCAGCAAAACACTTTGACTATGCTGAATATATGCACAAAGTAACCTAAATATTGAATTCTGTTTCATAATCTTTTAAATATTTTTTCAGATATATTACATAAACCTTACGTCCTGATCATGGTAAGAAGGAAGTGATTCACCATGGATTTATTTTTTTATGTGTAAGTTGCATATAAATTTATATCTTGAGATGTCATGCATGCCGTGTTATATGCCATCAACCAATAATTGATTATTTTGCTTATATTCTTTCAAGGGTGATCGTAATAATTGTCATTCTTAAAGTGATATTCTGGGTATTTTACTTCTACTCTCGATATAAACGCAAGGAAATTCAAAGATTAATAACCCAAGTACAAGGAGCTGTAAGTATATTGCATTAAAGAATTGAAAAAAATAATCACTGGTATACCAATGACATTAAGTGCAGTGGCAAACAAGTTGAGATGTACCAGTGGCGTTCATGCCACCCATAAATAATGTGGGGAACTATTTATCACTGGACTTAAAACTCATAACTAAGACTAAGAGATTGATAGGCCATGCTTTGACAGTTTGTATTCATACTGAAAATCAAAATCAAGTGAGCTTTTACCCTTTTGTTCTACATGAGATTTCCATTCTCATTGAGCTCACCTTAGAAATACTGAAATAGTAGGACAATGGCAATCAGTGTGGAAATTATACCAATTCCATACTCTATCCATAGTATCTCGATAGCATTTCTATAGTGAACTCAATGAGAACGGAAGTCTCGTGTAGAACAAAAGGGTAAAAGGCCGTAAAAGCTCAGACACTTGATTTTGATCTTCAGCATGAATATAAACTGTGAAAGCATAGCCTATCGATCTCTAATAGGCTGTATGAACTTTATGGAAATGCTTTGGATATAATATAGAAATACTGTCAGTGAAAATATCCATATTATTTACACAGTATGGATTTCCAAATTTTTATAGTTGTATAGAACTTGAGTGTGGGGTCAGTTGAGACAAACAGCAAATTTTTCAGATTGTTACATGAGCTAGATTTATGGATATATTTTATATGAAGTTGGGTGACTTTGAGTTTCCATTTGCTTCAAGAATTTCTATTGCACAATGGAACATGCAGTAGGAACAACTGAGTATTTTTACAAAATACAAAACAATGGTAATTCCGAAAATGAACATCTAAATTTATATTAACATTAAATTAATATGAACATCTATATGTTTAGTCATATGTTTTTAGTAGAAAGCTAGAGAATATTAATTAAAATGTTCATTTTCAGACTTACAGACATCTAAAGATAGCAGCCTTTTTACCATGTGTCTGCTGCTGATTCAGCTGCAGATTAGAAAGCCTCTTCAGCTGTTAACAATGCAGTCCAATCTCTAGATCTATCAATTATACAGCAATTGTTTAGGATAATATTTCTTAAACATGTGGAATAATCTAGACCCTATCTAATCAGATTTTCTAACCTAATCAGATTTAGAGATTTTCTCTAAGGGTGTGCTACCAGCTCCCACACAAAACCAGGGGGCGCGTTTATCTCTCAGACAAAATTTGATTTTGAAGCATTATTTAAGGTGGATCGATACAGTTTTCAAAAATTCAGGTTTGCAGCACTTTGAAATTTTTAAACTCTGTATTTTTAGGTTTTATTCACCAGGTATCGGGGTTTTCATATATTTTGATCTTTCTACTTTTAAATTATGTTAGTTTTAGTAAGACATAGTTCGTTACTATGGCAACAGATCAACAGATGCGTACGAAATTCACTCCAAAATAGCCTATTGCCTCGTGTAGTTGGAAAAGAAGCACAGTGACCCCCAATTTTTTTCCGTGCATTATTTTACTTTCAAGACAGACTAACAATAAGCAAAATATAAAAAATTCTGTAATTTTTGGTACAATGAAAATTTTTTGCGGTGCAATACAACATGCAAAATCACAGGAGGCCCAGGCTCTATTTGCCCGCGCCCGCCTGTGACTTCCTTATAACGAGGGAAGGAAGGAAACATTGAGACCAAATACACTCAAACCTGATTGGACAACGAATATCAACAAAAATTTCGAATTTCAAAGTTGTCCAATCAGGTTTGAGTGTATTTTGAGTTGTTCAACGACTTCCGGTTTTTGACCAGCAAACCCGGCACGCGGATATATTTTTGCCAAATTTTTGTCATTCCCTCACGGATTTTAGAGCGAATTTAAGCTCTTTGATTAAAGCATCGTTGTTTTGAGAGTTGTACGGTATCATTCTTGCAGGGGATATCGCTTAATCTCGAAAGAAATGCATTTAAAGGCGAAAAATCGAGGATAGTTTCGTGTAACATATGCCAAGTCTGGGCTATTTTGGTCTCAATGTTTCCTTCCTTCCCTCGTTATAAGGAAGTCACAGGCGGGCGCGGGCAAATAGAGCCTGGGCCTCCTGTGGCAAAATTTGAACATAGGTCACCGGACAAAATTTTTTAATGACGTCAGCAATTGACATGAAAACGGTATATAACACGCGCAATGACGCGAGCAACTGCAACTGCTCACGTCAGGTCATTTTGGAAGTTCTTTCATTACTATTCCCCCGCGCACAAATGGTCACGCGGGTTTGTTCATATAGGATGAAGTTTGTTTTCGCGATTCTTGAATAAGGTTTTTTGTGATTACTATATCGAGCCACCTTAAGTTGGCTAAGGAGATGGGTAAGGAGAATTGTCAAAATTCCTTTGGAATTTTCATTAAACTAAGAAGGAAATGTGGGAAATGTTCACACTGTTGTCTGGTAAAAACATTAAAGAGCAGTGCATCGATCTAGGATGCCTACAAAGGAGGGCTAGCGTATTCAACTTGTGCGATTTTCCTGTAGAATTGCCCAAAATAGCGACCCCCGTTCAGCAGCCGTTAACTTGCCTTGCTATTTTTGGTTTTTGGAAAACGCCAGTAAGAAACATCAGAAATATCTGTTCTCCAGCAAAAGTAACAAGGCAAATAATTTTCATCAATTCTATTTTCATATAATTTTTTTCTGAGATTGATTCTGTAATAAACAGCTACTGCACATGATTATAGATTCCATAAGTTTGAAGATTTGTTTCATTTTCCTTCAAGGATTTAAATAACTGTCAATATGAAGAACAACCAGCCCTCCCACAGCCGGCATTCATGTTTAGTACAGAAGGTCGAGCTAGGGGTCCATACCCCATGACCCTCCCTGCATATGCTGAAGAAGACCCTGGTAAGATAGAGTACCCCCCGCCACCGTATGTCCCAACTGGGGAAGAGGTCCATCCTATTGCCTTTACAGAACAGTCCGAAGAGACAACTGACACACAACCACTTATAGATTCCCACCAAGAGGAAACTTAATTTGAAGTTTTCATCTCATGAGTCGTGTACCATATACAGTAGGCCTTGTTGTGCTTATAGATTTACAGTAGATATCTGATATGTAGCTCTTTATATATATATACTGTACATTCAAACTTTCAAGGGTGTAGTCCATTCGAATGGGACGGTTGACCTTCGTATCATATAACAAGTTCGAATGAGTTGCATGGTTTCTAGAAGGAAAGTTTTGCATCTTTTCGGAAAAATTGTCAAGCTTGTCAAAGTTATAACAATGCTTTGATTTTATCAAGTTGCTACAAGATTGTCTCTCACAACTTGTCAACAAGTTTGCAGGACGATAACAAGTTGTTGGAACAACGTGTAACAAGTCCGTTGAGTCGACACTTACTCTTACTCTAGACTTGTATATAGTATACTTACAAACCAGTACAACTGTAATGTAATATTGTTGGATGTAACATCGATAGGTTTGTCTTAATATTAGTAGAAGGTTTAGGTGGATGGATATTTCGAGTGAAATATTATATTGTATATAATATTTCACTCGAAATATCCATCCATCTAAACCTTCTACATCAATTTCAATCGAGTGAGATGCAGAAAAAAACATCTTGTAATTTGTCTTAATATTAGTGTTTGGTAATGTTGGCTGATGTTGAAAGATGTTGGATCACGTTTGACTTTATTCAAAGTTTTTATCCAACATCGTCCAACACTGTTGCACTGGTTTGAACGGGCCTTTCTGACTTTTACCACTTTTGAGGTTCTAAGAATCCAATATTATGAAAGCGTCATACTTAGCTTGAAAGCTTTTATAATTTGATTTAATATAAGAATAATCTTTAAAATCTTACGAGTAACCAATTTGTATAAAGACTTATTTTAGTGTAGAACCACCATGATTTCTTGTGAATGTTTAATTGTTTGTCTGTAACAGTGTCTGGTCGAACCTCTTTAATACGAGCACCTATAATATGGATACCTCTCTAATATCGACACTTCATATGGACACCTCCCTAATACGAGCACTTCTCTAATACGGATCGACACCTCTATAATACGAGCACCTCTCTAATACGGATCGACACCTCTATAATACGAGCACTTCTCTAATACGGATCGACACCTCTATAATAATACGGATCAACACCTCTCTAATACGGATCGACACCTCTATAATACAGATCGATACCTCTGTATTACGGACAGGTCATGCCCGCCAAATTCTCATAATATTCGGACACTAAATCCGAATGTATCGCTCCAAAAAGTGTACCAGATTTTTGGGATTTCGAGAATCCCGTGGGATTTCCCGACTCCGGTTTTCGTCCCTCACCAAAAACTAACGCTTAGGCACTAACCTTAACCACAGTGCCTTAACTTACTAACTCTCGGAACCTTTGCAAAAACCTGTTAAGGCTTTCCGTCCACCACCACAGAGTGGTACACATAATTAAATTAAATGCCCCCGGGAGGGATGTATTTTACAATTTTACAGTTCAACAACTTTCTTCTGAAAAGATTAATTTACAATTTTACGAACGACAATGTCAATGTGCCGTTTAAGTTAATCTATTTATAAACTATTTTTTCTTTCCTCATTTTCCGGTCTAGTTTTTTCTGTTGTTTAGGGTCCAATTCTTCTTGGCTGGGCGCCTCGGCGAATATCCAGGGTGCTAAAAGGTTTGTCCATAACATGTAGAATGCCCAGCCTGGCGCCTAAATAACGAAACAAAATTCAATAGGCTTTGCTTTTGGTTTTTGTTGTGGCTGAATTTTGGTCCAATTGGCACAATATATTATAGATTTAAAATCCTTCCTTAAGGCTAAGCCCTTAACCCATTCATAGTGTCGATCGCGAAGAATTATGGAATAATTAAAATATGCTTATCAAAGTATTCAACTGTTCAATCATCATTTGAATATGCAAAAATTGCTCGAAGAATAATAGTTTCCGCACGGTTGACTCGCTTTAAATGAGAAACATATTCCTTTAAGCCTGGTTCACACGAGTGAGATAAGCAGAAGCAGGAATACAGAAGAAAACTTTCCCTCTAGGGCTTAAAAAGACAAAGCAGTCTGTCTTTTGTTCCGGCTTAGCTTATGCTTAGAGGCTTGTGCTTATGTCGACGTTTATGTTGCACACTTCACTGCATCCCTTTGTTTTATCCTTCGTCTTTCCTTACGCTTGTGCTTATCTCACTCGTGTGAACCTGGCTTAAAGTGTACCATTCTCTATTTTGCTTTACACAGAAAACAAAACACAAATTGGTGATTGAACAGTTCAGCACTTTGATATGCATCTTCGCTACATGTTCTGATTAAACGCAATTTTATCCCGAAGCAGAACGCTCCAGTCGACACTGATGAATGAATTGGCTTATTGCATCCTCGTTTATGAGTTTACGGCGTCAGATATTCTACTCAACAACAGAAAGAGTTAGCATTTAATGGGTTGAACTGCCAAATAAATGAATTTTTTATGGTGAATCAAGATTAATGGTAAGTGAATGAGGTGTGACATTTGTGGAAGTCCCAATACCATATATAATGTTATCATGATAATTTGACTACCTACCAGGAACCATAGAATCCAAAAATAATTTGATATAATACTCAAGACTTGCACAATTGCAGTAAGTAAAATTAGATCCTTCAAATGTCTGCAGAGAAAAATTTCACAAGAAAATAGAATTTTACAAAATGATGAAGCAACATGCCCTAATTAGTTTTACTTATATTTTTCTGTCTAAACCCGGACTATTGTACCTATCAAGGAGAAAATGTTGGGCATTAATGGGTTCAACAGACTATTGTACACAGTGGTGTAGCCAGCACAACACATGTGGGAGGGGGGGGGGGCAATTTCTGAAGGAGTTAGGCCCAGCGAGCGCCGAAGGTGTGAGCTTACTAGGGAGGTCTGGGGGATATGCTTTCCTAGAGTTGCGGAAATGCAATACATTTTGCTAACTGTGGTAAGAAGAACTGCAGTTACAATTTTCTCTTCATCCCCCCCAACACTTCTTATCGGATTTAAACATATCTCAAAGGTCATCCTGAAGGGAGTGAGGGGGGGACTTGTTCCCCCCAGTTGTTGCAACTTGCAAAACAAGTGCAGAGCAATGTTATATTAAAAGTTAAATACTAACTGTAAATCAATGAGCATACTGAATGCTTCTCCCCTTGGATCGACTCATGAATCTTTTTATGCCTTTACGATACTGTACGTTATAATGTCAGAACAAGTACTTAATACTATCGGCATGCTCACACAACTACACACATAATTTTACTTACTCTGCCATTCCTGAGGTCATATTTAGATCAATGCCTCCATCGAGAAGTGCCCCAGTATCAGAATATGTTGGTCTAGCCATACTTTCCATCATCTTGTAGCAACTGCCATATACTGATGAACTAAAGACTAGTGCTAACTGGCCAAACAATTAGAATAATCATTAGAAGTCTGTAATCCTTTTTTAATCGGTGTTCCAAATAAATGAAACCAATTGTTACTTTTGGTTTTATATCATTCAGAAATTTTTATTATATATTTTAGTTAAAACCAGTTATAGGTTAAATATCAGGATACATTCTATGTTGCCTTGACATCAGTGGCAGATACTTCATGAAATATTGGGGGTGTAAACTTAGATTGCCAACATATATAACCACACTCTTGTTGCTGCAAATCTCAGGTCTCAAAACTTTTTGGTTTAAATTTCATGCAATGCCACTGCTTGGCATAAGTTTATGCCGCATAACACAAGTTTGCTTTGGCATATGTCCACGATATCATTTATATGGAATGCATCCTGGTTGAGCACTCCAAATACCTTTTCTAACCCAGGGTACATTTTGCGTAAAGGCCATGCCGGAGATACGCCAGCACTCGACCAAGGTCATGCCAAGACATGAGAAAGACGATCAAATGCCACACCAAGCATTGATGTTACGCCAAGCTTAACACAGTCGCAAGCTACCGCCAATGAAATATTTCCAGTGACAGTGTGTGAATAGAGCACACCGTACTCAGTACGCTTAAAATTTAGTATTTTCATACGCAAGTACACCAAAAAAGTATATGATCTCAGCCAGTATGCTGAGAATTTCTGAAGTCCACGCTGAAGACCTTTGCCGTATTGCACTTAAAATGCACCCTTTAACACTACGGAGGACATAAAATAATACTTACAATAGGGAACCATCCAGATGAACTGTGCGATAATAAAACACAAACAACAACATATATTGCCTAAAAGTACAAAAATGTACAAGTTTTTGTTACAGTAATTGTATCACGACTTTATACAGATTGATTTAATCCAAACTTTATCTAATTTTGAAATTCAAAATCTCTACCATGGAAGCTGCCATTATTTTCACATAAAACCCCATCGTGTCTTTATTTCCTTGTAAAATTTCCTTTTTTCCTTTAGTCGGCTGTTTTCCTTTGGCAGGCTAAAATGAAAGACATTGATTCAAGAAAACAATATTTGTAGTTTCTCTGAGAGAAAAATCATTTTCGATTTATAAATACGGAAATTTTTACAAGAAAAAGTTTAAAAACAACAAAACTCACCGCCATCTTTGTTGTAGTTCCCAATCTCTTTGCATCGTTGTTCGGTCAATTAGAATTGTAGATCTTAAGGTGACTCCGTAACGTTTGTCACCATGAAGTCACATCGTGACGTACTTTCCAATATTATCCCGTCACAGGGATTAGAGTTAGGATTAGGGTTAGGATTGCGATGAAGATGACTTTTTCATTTATTGCATACAGCAAGCACAATATTCACACTTATTTTTCGTGCACCGATTGACAAACCCTATACCCTCAGGAGGAGGTGGTGGTGGTGTGGACGTGTGGTGGGGGTACTCCCGTATATACGCCATATAGATATGTGCCACCATGAAAGGTATGTTTTTTTTTACTTATTTTGGTCTGAAATTAATAGGGTAAGTTTTATACTTTTTGGTCTGAAGTTGGGTATGATTTTTCAAAATGCCTTAAAAAGAACTTTATGGCTAGGTGTGGAGCAAAAAATACGGTAATTAAAATATGGTCTTCCAGTCTAAAACGCCGCCCTTTTTAAATAGAACTTTATTAAGCCTCCCTCTCTTTTAAGACCACCCCTCCCTAGTCCTTCACTGTAGGTCCCTAGCCTTCTTGTTGTAAATAATTTTTTATCTTATCATTGTTAATCGTAATAAATATTATTTGTGCGAATTAATAAATAAAATAGGTAGAGTATTCAAGAGCTATAATTTATCCAGAAGGCGTTGATCAAAAGTGGGGTTATAATTGTAGGATTCGTGATTACTGGACATGAAATTAATACCAAAAATAAACACGTTCATACATGTTTTCGTCTCCGATACGCAAACACACCCAAAAATTATAGCAGTCTAGTTGCACATCTGTTGACCGTCGCTGCAAGACGAGTATTTCATCGAGTTCTTGTATTGTAGACGTTAGTATATATGTTTGGAAATGCTGTAGAAAATGGCATAAACAGAAAATGCCTGTGAAAGGTAAGCGATTAAGGTAATTAAGCAATTGTATCTGTTCTACCAAAATTATTTGTTCTACCAGTGAAAAAAATGTTGCAATTACAACTCTGAAGAGTTCCTACTTTATTCCAAGAAAAGATAATTGTTTCACAGAATAGAATCAGGAAAATATTTTGCTAAACATTCGAAATTTGATAAACAAAATTGGTTTCGTTTTCAGCGTATTAAATGACCTGTCTATTTAATATATAAAATTGTTATCATGAGCTGTCGAAATAACACTATATAATATGGCTTTAAGGTGTTAAATGCGCATTGTACTTTACTGTCAGACTGTGATTTTACTAAATTGTTACTAGGAAACGAGTAGTTTTAAGTTTTTCGTACGCTATTTACGAAATTTATTTTTCATCTTTTTCCCGGAAGCATATCATTACTAGTTCCTGGAATAGCTACGTAATGCAATAAAAATATATTGTCATGAAAAATGAGTTAATTGACAAATTTAGCGTGCGTATGGCATATTTTTCAACCAATCTCGATTCTTGGGTAAAAACCATGAGACTTGAGATTTATAATAATAAAGTTATTAGATGAGTTTCATGAGTTGACCATTATTATTACACTTCCCGAAAGGTGAAAACGAGAGAAAACGAGAAGAAAACGACCTACGTACGTTCATGGAGTTTACCGCTTTCCGCAGGCTCAGGTCAAAATGGTCGCCGTTTTAGGAGTGGGCGATATTTACTAACAGAACATATTTTTGTCTTGTTTGTGTATAAATATTGTTGTAGCTTTCCTTGAATTTTGCAACGCCGCATACAAGAAAGTATTCGTAGCATAATTTCTTTGTGTATTGGTAGAATCGTCGCCTGTCTACATACGTTTTGAATTATTTGAACTATTTGAATTATTTTCGGCAACTTGGTGACATTAGACAGATTTACATCGAGGACGTATTTCCTCACGGATCGAAAGCTTTGCAATAATATAGTGGTCTTCCAAGGACAAAAATACCACTGTTCGATTCAGCGTTTCAAGATATCCAATTTTAATTAGATAGTTTTAGTAAATATAACATTCTGGCAATAGTATGGGCTATGCGGGACATGTCCTTTGAAAGACAAGCTGTCAAGCGAAATCATATTTGAAAAATGTCAAAATAAATAAATGCACAGGCAGCTTAAAACTTGTGTTGTTCCTAACATCGTTGAAATTGTCTTGAAAATTTCTGTATTAAATATTTTGGTGTATATATCTATTTTTGCAAACTTTTTATCGACATATGAAAGTATGTTGTGGTGTTTCAAAGTGACAGGGTTTGTATTTTATTAACAACAAAATTGCTGACTGCCTGACTTCAACTGTTGGTTCTGTCATACTGGGCTCGTCATTTTGAGGGAAGTGTAAACGCCTAGTAGATTCTCGTCATTTAATTGGTTGATTATGATCACGTGACCGTGCAATAGTTTTTTCCATTTTCACGATCGTGACCCATTCTACAATAGAGCTGGCAATACATGTAAACTATATAGTAATGTATAATAAACAAATTTTTCCACCTGTCCCACCCTCTTTCGAATTGACACCCTAGTGGTGGACCTGAAATCAATCAAGTAGTCAGTAGTCATGCACCTAAGGGACCATTCATTTTTTAGAAGGGGGGGAGGGCCAGAGGAATCACTATAAGCGGCAAGGAAAATATACTGGCCTCCCCCTATTACGTTTGCTTAAAAAGGTAACCCTCCCCTTGACCATAATTGACTTTTTTGTAGCCCCCTCCCCCCCCCCCCTCTCCCTCATCCCATCAATTTTCACTAAAGAGAGACATGCACATTTTTTTCGACCGAAAATCTAAACTAATTCAAATAATTTACCTTCCAGTATAACTGCCTCGGTACTATGCAAAAATATACCAATTGATTTAAAGCAAATACAAATGTCAAACAATTTTAAGAGACAATACAATAGCGCAATTAGAACTGTAATCTGTCTGTCCATTATAATTTGCCCAGCTAAATCAAATGCATACTAGTTCCTTTATCTAGAAGATCAAATAGATTTCATTACATAGGCATAGCCAAAATACTGACTGAAAGTAAACCATGGTCAACTCGAAACACGAAAGCTACCAATTGCCACTTTGACCATCATACACTTATTGTGACAGTCATGTTGAGCGTAGAAGTAATGCTACAGTAGCTCTCAAATGTCCATGACCATTTCTTAATATAATTTATGCCCTGTAGAGCAAATATAGTAGTTTCTACTGTTTCAAAATAATGATGTCATAGGGTCCTGATGAAAATTTACCCCTGCGGCTAGATACTGCTAAAGTAAGCAAATAATTATTCACTGACCCCCCATTTGTAGTGTTATTATAAAAACACGGTGACCCTCCTTTTTGAGCAAGTGAAAATTTAATGACCCACCCTTAGATTCCTCCGGTCCTCCCCCCTGCTAAAAAATGAATGCTCCCTAATTATGAATAATATTTTCAGGCACATGGGCATGTGCAGAAATCCATGCTAGAATTTCTTAGGCCTTATTAGTTCAAACGTTACGCTTCTCATTGTGCCGAACCTAATTCGAAGTGTTTGGGACGTGATAAGCGTGACATTTGAATCAATTAAGTTTGACGATTTTAATCAAGTTCGACACAGATCTCAAGTTTGACAAAGACAGTTGCGCCTATAATGCATTTAGTTATCATGTGCCATTAAACAAATGCATCTGATTGAAAAAAGCTCCATTCAGAAGATAATGAAAGCTCTAGTTTGACGTTTGACTCGATGTCGAACTAGGCCTTAATTTACTACATTAATTAACCTGCACTTTTTTTGCAGACCTCTCATATAACACACGCCCTGTCACAACTTTGAAATTCCAAATCCACCATTATTCTAAATTCCCCTAATTAATATCCTCATCCAGCTGAGACGATATTGTGCATAGACCATGTAGTTATGGGTTCCCTCTTGGGTGATTGGGTCACACACTATGTGAGACACTATTTAATGTCTCTGTAGGGAGATCATTTGGTCAAGAACGGCCACCATTAACAGATCTATTGAGGAATATTTTGCTGAGGTATCCTGATGGTGGGCAGATATTAAAAGTAAGTTTCCTGTGAATTCTTAGCTTTAAGCTAAATATATTTCTGGCCAGTGGTAATTAAGTCAGTGTTAAGCCCAAAGAATCAGCTAGCTATGGAATATTGTAAGTGGTATAACCTGAAATTTTTGGGGTATGCAGCATCAACAAGTGGGTGTGATCATGTGGGTGTGGCTGTGCAATATCTATTTGCTAACATATACAATATTTAATTGTTTTTACTCATTTTTGTATATTATATATAAATTTGTCTAATTTATCTTAAATTAGTGATGAACGATTTATATTAGGACCAAAATGTTTCAAAAGATGACCATTCTGTCTGGTCCATGAGTGACTGCTCCCCACTCCACACCTCCCCCTATATAGTTACAGCTTTGTATGGCTATATATATATGTAGTCGGTTTTCGTCACCCATGGTTCACTATACCTCACCAGTCAACTTCTGAATATAGAAGAACTTCCCCCAGAAACGTTGAAGTGTTTTTTGGATCTTTTATTGATACAACAGGCTACCTTGTTGGTGTCTGAACTAGAATACTACACCTACACTGGACCCCACAGGCTTGCATGATCACTCTTTTATATAGTCATGATTTCCTTTATGTTTTTTTCATGAGTTTTGAATTATTAAAGAAATTACAATATTGTCTACATCAATGAATACTCTAATTTTGTTTATTTTCAATTTTTCAATTTCATTAGGAATTAATTCAAAATGCAGATGATGCTGGGGCAAACGAGGTCAAGATGTTATTTGATGCTACGTCATATGGCACTGCTTCACTGGTTTCCCCCGGGTTGGCTTTATTCCAAGGCCCGGCTCTGTACTTTTACAACAACGCCGAGTTTACGGACGAGGATTGGGAAGGACTACAGCGTCTTATGAGAAGTAACAAGGAAAATAACCCATTGAAAGTTGGTCGCTTTGGAATTGGATTCAATTCTGTCTATCACATCACAGGTATATGATTGTATTGGTTTCCTGTGATGATATTACAATCTTTATTAAGACTGCATGTGAATGATATAGAGAATATTACATGTTGCGTGGAAATGTGGAATTTATTTCGAGTGTTGAAGAGAATATTGCTCACGAGTGAGCGTAGCGAACGAGTGAGCAATATTCTATTCAACACGAGAAATAAATTCCATATTTCCAAGCAACCATGTACTATTCTGTATAGTAATAGGTTTTTGATTGGCTTGCAAAAATGATATTTTCACACGTAAAAATATCGTATTTTTTACGTGTGTTTAAATACGATTTTTCTCAGTGGCATAAAACTCTATATAACACTTATGTTTATATAATAAATATTCGTATTTTCTGCTCATACCAGTGCTCATTTTCGCACGCCCCACTCACCCCTCGCGTGAACACTGTTAAATTTTAGGGTGTTAAGATGGCACCTTCATAGGTGTTAAATTGACACCATGTGATGGTGTTAAATACAAAGTGCTATTTTACACCCTCAAATTAACAGTTATAGTGCTATTTTACACCCTCAAATTAACGTGTTTCCGTGTTATAACATTCAGGAATACGACGACATTTCTAATATTGTTTCGATTTACACTACAGACGGATGATTCCGTCTAAACGAACTTGACCAAAGAAAATATATTTCGTCTGATAATTCGTCTGTGCATAAACCGTGAATTGACTATCTTTGCAGTTTGTCTATACATTTTAATTAAACCCATGATATGCTGTTGTCTAGACCTTCCAAGTATTGTGAGTGGCAGCACGGTGGCTTTCCTAGACCCACATGAGAAATATTTTGTTCGTGGTGAACCAGGCCAAGCGTTTTCTACTGAAGACCCGTTGCTGAATGAAAACTTCGACCAATTTGAGCCGTTTCACAACATATTCGACTGCAATCTTAATCGGGGAAACTATTATAGTGGAACACTCTTTCGTTTTCCTTTGAGAACTCAGGCATCAAAATTGTCGAATAAGATCTACACGAGAGAAATGGTCAATACTCTTTTTGATTCATTAAAAAATGAGGCCAGTGCGATCCTCCTCTTTTTGAAAAATGTCGATTCAATCAGCTTGTACGAGCGAGAACGAGGAAGAATTTCCCATCTCTATACCGCCAGAGTGTCTCAGCAGTCAAAGAGTGAAGTCAGGAAGAGGAGACAAGAATTAATCCAGGACATCACGGTCGAGTGGGATTTTGCCGTGAAAACAACCTTCTACCGTTTGGAGATCGAGAAAGAGTGTCCAGGAAAACCTCCAGAAAGGAATGAATGGTTCTTGGCGAATCAGGTTGGCACCAATGAGAAGAAGCTAATTGAGCTGGCCAGGTATCTAAAGTTGTTACCTTGGATCGGCATCGCATTTCCTATCGATATTAACAACAACATGTCTTCACTTGGGAGAATTTTCTGTTTTCTTCCACTCCCCCCTGATGGCGACTGTCGTACGGGACTGCCGGTGCAAGTGAATGGCTACTTTGGATTGACTGACAACAGAAGAGCTTTGAAATGGCCTGGGCCTGATTGTCAGAATGACGACACAGCCCAGTGGAATGAACTTCTCTTGCGTAAGGTCGGAAGTCAGGTATATGCGAACTTGATCATAAATATGGTGCGAGAGGGTTCTAGCAATCTCCCACCGGAGTTGCTCGCCAAGTTAGTATACAGCGCTCTGCCAGATCTCAGTCGTGTCAGGCAAGACTGGAAATGTATATTGCAGCCATTTTTTAGAACAGTCTTGGCAAAGGACATATTCTTGACTACTCCCAGAGGAATTTCTCGTTGGATCAGCCTTGGAGGAGCTATTATCGATCGCTTGGACGAGTCCAAAGACATGAGAAAAGAAATCAAACAAGTTGTCCTGAACACGTTGCTGAGTGCTGGCCAGGCAATTGTTTCACTACCGCAACACGTTATACAAGTTATCGACCAATTTCATCAGATATCTGGATGGCGAACCCTTCAGAAAGTTACCCCAGAACTCTTGTGTAACGTCTTGCGCTCAAATTTCGATTTTCACAAGCTGGCAATGGCTTTCCAAGATAGATTGTTCGTGTTGGAGTATGCTTTGCAGAATGTACCTAGAAGTATTCCTAATCTCCACGGCGTTCCTCTTCTTCCATTAGAAAATTGCAAGTTTATAAAGTTCTCGGTTCCATCCGTTAAGAAGATCTTTATTCCGTCCGAGAAGCACAGTACCAATCTCTTACCCAATATGAAACATCGTCTTCTATATCGTAACCTCCCTCTACAAGTACAACAGAAGTTCCACGAGCTTGGTTCTTCCAAAGCCACTCAGTTGCACCACCCTACCGCTAATGATATCAAGCAACTACTCTTGCAAAACCTTCCTAATGGTTGGTCCTGCAAGTATTTTCCACAGCTGGAAACCGTGTCGTGGAATCCACATACACAGGGGCATCCTTCTTTGGCCTGGTTAGAATTGGTGTGGAGGTGGATCAATGAGAACTATTCAAGTAACTTGAGCGAGTTTGAAGGAATGCCGCTGATTCCTGTGTCCATCAATCCACCTTCGTGTATGGCTAGACTTCGCCAGAATTCTACCATCATCATCAGTGAACACCCACTGTGTAATGAAACACTTTCAGACGTCGTCCGTCAACTTTTGATAAAGTCGGGGTGTGTTGTGATAGAAAAATTACCCTCCTATCTAAGGCATGATCAACTCTTTCACTATATTGCTCTACCAAATCCGTCTGGTATTCTCAGCGTTCTTTCTATTGCAAGAGAAAGAGTCGTTCAACAACTGTCTGTGGCATCAAACGAAGTCAAACACGAGCTTTGCTGCATTTTGTCGAGGCTAGACCGCATTGATTTGGCCCAGAAATCATTCATTCGTACGTTGCCAATCTTTGAAGCAGTTGACGGACGCCATTTTCTTTCCTGTGAGACAAAGCAAGGCGAGCAGTGTCTTGTTACGCCACGAAATTTGTCATTACCCGAAGAAATCCGAATTGTTGACCGAACAAAGATCCTATCCTCATCAAAGGATGAAAGCTATCGTTTGCTGCTGAAACTTGGCGTCAGAATCGAAAGCACAGCAAGTTTGATCATGATTCATTTAGAAAATTTCTTAAACTCTGGGATCAGGGACGTCAAAAAAGACAAGCTTATGCTTTGGATCTTGGAAAAAATGGACATCCTTAATCAAGAAATGCCTTCATTCGTTGCGTTTATCCGTCAAATGGCTTGTATTCCGACTGCTTGCGGCAAACGTATAGCACCAAATCAATTGTTTGATCATTCTGACGAACTTCTAACGCGCCTGCTAGACGGCAAAAACGAGGCATTTGCTACAAAAGAGTTTTCAGAGCCAATACAAAGACGTAAAAGTGAGCTGAAAGTTCGACTTAGAGAAAGCTTGATCGCTCAAGATGTTTTGCTTCTTGTAGACCGAACGCCCGAGATAAGTTTAGACAGAGGTATGGCTCTTGTGGAGCTTATGAACCAGCGACCGCAGTTACTTCGAGAATACACTAAAGATGGAAGACTGTTGAGCAGTGTCCTACGTGAGTTGCCATGGTTACCAAGAGTGCATGATCGTCCAACAAACTATCCTGATTTCATGCCGTGGTATGATGGAACGAACTTATGTAAACCGAGCAGCATCCAACCTGACTCGCTGGCACTTCTGGTTGGTGCGACAGTACCTGTTTTCAACGAGAAATTGATTTCAAGTAAAGTTCAAGGTACGTATAGTGAGGCACTATGCTTTATATGAAAATATAAATTGTTTGTTCAAATATGCTTGTTCATTGGAAAACTTAAGAAAATCCAAGGAATGTTCGTGTAAATATATTTTAAGGTTTACATACTGTGTGTTTTGGTTCACGAAATTCCAAGGAGTACTGCTCGATATCATATGTATAGATAGAGCAAATATATAGTTTTCGCTTACCTCAAGGTGCATGTCCACTAATGCCTGTTTCATGCAAGAAACAGTCTTTCAGGTGGAAGAGCGCTTCCACGTCGCTGAATTACACATATTGCGTTGCATGACAATGAATGACTCTCTCCTCCGCGGAGGTTTCCAACTTTTTGTAAATTTCGTGAGTTTTTCCGTATTTTTTATGAGGAATCGCTGACGAGTGTGTTTGTGGGCGGAAGAGAAACCTCTTCGGAGGAGAGAGTTTGAATGAAGTATTTTTGTTCCATGAAAAATTAAATTCGACCCTTAACATTCCAGTGTTGCAAACTATATTTGAGATTAGTGGTGTTACTTAATCAAAACATGGCAAAAACATGGCTACCTTCAAAAAAGCACGCACCCGAAAAACTGACAAAAATCACGTATATTTTTAGTACGAGCGGTTTATCTTATATTATGTTTTCTATTAATATGTCAGTTTAACATTATTTTTTGACTCATTTTGAATGAATGAGAACATAAAAACATTCATAGAGGACATTTTCGGTGTTTATGTCAACAGCCAAACGTGGGGCTATATTTTAGTTACCAGCCTGGTGTTCCGGACCTAAAAAGTAAGTGTGTTCTTTTTTTCAGAACTGCTTGGTATGCCTCAGACACAATACGTATTTGAAGAAGTCATTGAACAGCTACGCTTGGCCGTTGCCTCCTGGACAAACCAAACAAACCAAACAACAACACCGTTGTCCTTTGCGAAATTTGAAGAAATGATCAAGGGTATATACATACATCTTTCCCAAGCACCCACAGATACTGTACAGCATTTGTTACAATCCAAATGTCTCACCCAATGGATATGGCATGGAAGTGGCTTTACCTCACCCGAGAAAGTTGCTTTAGAATCACCTTTTCCGAAAAGCATCAACCTTCATCCATACTTGTTCCGTCTTCCAAACGAACTATTCAAAGTGAAGGTCTTTCTACTATCCCTCGGAGTAAAACCTCAGTTTAAAGTTGATGACCTGCTGGTTATGCTGTGGGACATCAAGGCAAAGCATGATAGTGAACCGAACCAACCGCGTGAGGACGCGATGCAAGACTTAGATCAATGCCGTGCAGTGTTAGAATGGATTGTGAGAAGCGATGGCGAGCTATCTCAAGAACGCCGGTGTAATCTTCTTATTCCAGTCCAGACGACTTCCCGACAGCTGCAACTCGAACCATGCAGCAAGTGTACTTACTGTGATAGGGAATTCTTAAGACGAGGTGTCTCTGAACATGAGATCTCTATCCAGTCTCATTTAATTCATAAAGCAATTCCTGATGATTTGGCTAGCCGCCTTCGAGTTCCGCCTCTGTCAAGTTGTCTCGCAGGAGCCAAAGCAGTTGGTATAAAATTCAAAGAAGCTGGTCAGTATGAGCCACTGACCACGAGGTTACGTAACATCTTACAGCAGTATAAAGAAGGAGTGGCGATTTTTAAGGAAATTATCCAAAACGCAGATGATGCTCGCGCTTCCAAAGTGTGCTTCGTCGTTGACTGGCGGGAGAATCCCCGAGAACGATTGCTTACTGAAGAACTAGCTAAATGTCAGGGACCTGCTCTTTGGGCTTATAATGACGCCATGTTCTCTGAGGACGACTTGGAGAATATCAACAAGCTCGCTGGTGAGACGAAGAAGGAAGACTTGGACAAGGTGGGTCGTTTTGGTCTTGGCTTTAACTCAGTGTACCATCTCACTGATGTTCCGAGTTTTGTGAGCGGCGAACACGTTGTGGTTTTTGATCCGAATATGAATCATATCTCTAAATTGATCGACGGCAAGAAAAGGAAAGGTGGGCTGATGTTAAGCCTGGTAGAAAACAAGCACGTTCTATCAGCATTCCCTGACCAATTCATGCCTTACAACCAGTTGTTTGGCTGCGACATGACCGGTACGGACACTTTTCACTTCGAAGGGACATTGTTTCGGCTACCTTTTCGTACAACTGTACAAGCGCAAGAAAGTGAAATTTCGAACGAACCTTACACCCGAAACAATGTGAACAATCTGATCAAGTCATTGAAAGAAAGTGCCTCGACCCTTTTGCTGTTCGCCCAAAATGTTAAGGAGGTTCGAGTTTTTGAGATTTCGAAACATTCTTGCCCAAAGCCGTCTTTAGGAGAACCCATTATCAGCATCACAAAATCGGTCGAGAAAATCTTGCGCACCAACGATGCCGATAAATGTGGCAAGGGAACGATCTTGCAAAACTCGTCCACTTGGTTATTAAACAGCCGAAGTTCGGAAATTGTGTGCCCATCAGAAGGGCCCCGCCGTACTGAAGTGCTAAAGATGAATGTTTCGATGGTGAAATCTGACCTAAGTGAAGTATCAGAAGTTGTTCAAACAGAAGACATGTGGCTTGTTAATTCCTGCACAGGTGGCAGGTCTTCTCTTCAAGTTGCGCAAAGTTTTGATGGTATCAGGAACGCAGTTGTACCCGTCACTGGAGTAGCTGCAAAGATGACGCGTTCAAATATACATGACGTGAAAATATTCCCCGTACCTGGAGAAGTATTCTGCTTTATGCCACTTCCTATCGAGTCTGGGTTTCCCGTGCATGTCAATGGCTTTTTTTCGGTTTATTCAAATCGGCGACGTCTATGGGAAGAAGGCGTGGGTGAGCATCAATCGTTGAAACCGTTTGAGGCAAAGTGGAACGAAGCTTTGATGGAAGATTCTTTAGTTCAAGCTTATCTTCAGCTGCTACAAATACTTACGTCCTACAATGATGAACAGTACGAGTTCCATAGTCTTTGGCCTAACCCAGCAAAAGTAAACTACCCAAAAGCATGGAAACCTTTTCTGTATTCATTCTTCAACAAAATCATCGACGAAGAATGGCCGCTGTTTTATTGCAATGGAAAGTGGAGAAGACCTCAAGATTGTCTGATCCTTGATCCAAAACTTAACATGGTTGCTGAATGCCTCACGATTATGAATCTACTTGGTGAAAATGTCCTATCACTTCCCTACAACTTCATGGAAGCCTTCAAATCTAATGAAAAGGAAGCCTTCATCAAGAGTCACATGTTGACTGAAGATAGATTCTTGGGAGAATTCGTTTTCCCCAGAGTTTCGTGGATTCCAAACCATCTTCTCAATTCAGTTCTTCTTCACATTCTCGATCGACGACTAAGCAAATATCGAAATTATGATGATCTCTTACAGACGTATCCAAGTTTCTGCTGTTCTAAGGATGGAATATTGTTGCGCAGACCAAACGAGCTGGTCCATCCTAAGGGTAAAGCTGCCTGTTTGTTTAATGAAGAAGAGAAGCGATTTCCGTTGGACGATCGTTTTCTGGAGAAAGAGCGAGCAATGATGTTGGAAGAGTTAGGAATGGCAATTGATTTTCTTCCGTGGTGTGCTTTGTGTGAGCGAGCCGAATGGGTTTCCAGTCATTGCGATGTCACGAAAGCAGGTTTGTTTATTCAATACATGAATCAAATGCCTCCGGAATGTGAAATAACTGCTGAAGAAACGAGAATTCTACGAGCTGCGCAGTTCCTTCCAATTTTGTCCAAGCCTAAAGATTACCCATTCCCCTGGAAGTCTAACGAAATTCGTGGGACGCAGTTAGCTGCTGCAGATCATCTCTACCCCGAACGACATGAAGACCTTGTTGGTTCCTCTCAGCTAATCCTGGATGAATCGTCTAACAGTCCAAGCGTACCAAACAAATCTCTCAAGAAAATCCTTGGGTTTACTGAAAAGCAACCAGAGTTATCTGATGTGATTGCACAACTTGATCAAGTCATCCAGTTACGTCAATTACTCACTAGAGAAAATAAAGAATCACTGTGTTCGACAATTTATGAATTTTTGCAAAAGGTTGTAACTACTGAAAAATACAAGTCACAACAATCTTATCTTCGTGAACAACTAGAATGCCGACCATGGATGCTCGTTAAAGGTCAAATGGTGGATCGAAAACTTGTGGCACAAAACTGGAACAAAGAAGATGGATCGCCATATCTTTTTTCACTGCCTCTAGAATACAGTACAAAATTCAAAGGCCTTATCCTTTGGTACGGGGTGAAGGATAACTTTTTGCTGGAAGATTTTATTGAAGCAATTTCCAAGCTTAGGGAAGAAACTGGTCGAACGAAACTGCTAGATAATAAAATCCGTACCCTTATTTTTCTCCTTGAAGAAGTATTTAGCTTAGCCGACACGAAGCTTGAAATTACATTGCCTCTTCCAAGTGTGGATTGTCAGTTGTATGACGCAGATGAACTTTTAATTAATGATACCCCTTGGCTGGAGACGGATGGCGCAAATATTAAGGTTGTACACGAGAAGATCCCTATAATGTTGGCATACAAATGTGGTGCAAAGGTCCTCAGTAACGCAGATTTAACTCGTTGCTCTGAACCTATTGGTCAACCCTTCGGACAGCATGAGAAACTAACTGATCGTTTAAAGAACATCCTGACAGCCTATCCTGATGACGAGGGAATATTGAAGGAACTTCTTCAAAACGCAGATGATGCAAAAGCCAGCGAAATTCATTTTATACTTGATCCTCGAACACACGGCAGTAAACACGTCTTCTCTGATGATTGGAGAGACCTTCAAGGCCCTGCGATTTGTGTCTACAACGATAGACCATTTTCTAAAGAAGATATTGAAGGTATCCAGAAGCTTGGAATTGGAAGCAAGGTGGACGACCCTGCGAAAACTGGACAGTATGGTATTGGATTTAACGCAGTTTACCATCTTACTGATTGCCCATACTTCATTTCCAACAATGAAATCATTTGTGTTTCTGACCCGCACACAGCGTATATTCCTGGTGCAAGTGAAGGGAAACCTGGACGATTGTTCAACGAGCTCGACCAAGAGTTTCGAATAAATTACCATGATGTTTTATCTGGCTTTTTGGGTGACCTGTTTAATCTTAAAGGAAGTACAATGTTCCGTTTCCCACTTCGTTGTAATGCAAAGCTCCAGTCTAAGATTTCCATTATTCAGTGGAATGAAAGAAAAGCGACAGAGCTATTTGATTTATTCCGTGCATCCGCGAAGAACATGTTGCTGTTTCTGAACAACATTACGAAGATCTCTGTTTCCGAGATAAAGAATGGAAAACTTGAAACGTATTCTGTGAAGTGCGAAGTTTCTGATATTGGTAAACGAACTGAATTCTTTGAGAAGATCAGAGCATGCAGTAAAGTGCCAACTCAACAAATACCATGGCAACAGATCCATTACGTTATGAAGATATCAGATACGAATAACGTAAAGAAGGATTGGTTGGTCACACAGAGCTTGGGGAGTGATGGAGAAAGCGATTCGCCAGTCCCAAATGGAACTAAAATGGGATTGTTACCACGCGCTGGAGTTGCCGTACGCTTACCCTCAACTGAACCTCAAAATTCTCCATTCCGACATTGCCTATTTTGCGTGCTTCCACTTCCAGTATATCCGAAATTTCCCGTTCATATCAATGGCCACTTCGCATTGGGCTCAGCACGCCGTGACGTGTGGCATGATCCTAAAAGTTCGGACGAACGAAGTATTTGGAATAACTTCATGAAACGCCAAGTAATAGCTCCAGTTTATGCGAGTGCAATTTGTCACGCCAGAAAGCACATCCTTGGGTATCAAGCTGAATCTGACACTTCAGGCATGTTTTCTTCCAAGAAGGAAACTGAGGATGGTCTCAGGTGGTATCATCAGTTGTTCCCTTCCATTACAGATCTTGATGTGGCATGGAAGCCCGTCGGAGAAGCGCTTTACCAGAATTTCCTGTCGATTCCTCCTGTTTTACCAGTCGCCATGTCAGTTCCGCAATGGAAGAAACCCTCGACGGAGAACCCTTCTGAAGCAAGAACAGAAACTGATCAGACTCCTGTTAAGGTCACGTGGTGTAAAGTCAGCGATGCTTACTTTTGCACTCCTGGAATGTCGCAGTCATTTGAGAAGACGTTGCTGGGCACAGGATTCCACCTTCTCTCACACACTCCGTGGAAAATTCACGAGAGTTTCAAAGCAGTTGAATATGACCGTGATGTGACCCCAGAACATGTTAGAGTATTCCTTTCTAACCACAGAGCAGTCAAAGATAATTTACTCAGGGAAGTCAACGACAGCGTTCTTCAGGACGTTGATAATGTTTTTGAACTCACTAAGTATTGTGCTGAAGCTGAGGACTTTCTCGAAAGTCTCGAAGGCATTCCCTTGCTTCTCACACAAGATGGCAGGCTTCGTTGCTTCCATCGTGGTGCCATAGTTTTCTGCAGCAAGTTTAGTCAGCTGTTACCTTCCAGACCCGATCTCTTCCTGCACAAGTCGCTCCAACTCTTTTATACAAGCGCCATAAAGAAGTGCTCCAACGTTATGCGAGAATTTCTTATACCAGATCTTGCCGAATTTCAAGCTATCCTTCTCCCATCGACTTGGATCAACACCACTTTCCACCAACCATGGAGTCCAAACGAGCCAGACAACACATTTCCATCGAAAACATGGCTTGTATTGCTCTGGGAGTTCATTGATAATGTTTCCAAAAAAATTGAAAATGATGAAGAATGTGAAAGAAAAACGAATAATATCCTCAATGAAATCGCTGGTTGGCATATAATCCCGACCACACATAACTGCCTCGTTCCAGTTTCCATGGGCAAAACTGTTCTCAATGTAAGCACATATCTGAACAGCGATTCAACTCAAGACGAAACCATACGAGAGCTGTTGGTGAAACTTGGCTGCCCGCAGTTGAACCATGCCATTCTAGTATCTTCATCTTTAAGATCTTCAAATCCTACTGGAGCTACTGCAGTACGTAAGCAATACCTTGCAATGGTTCAGTCAACGGAGGACGTCCTGGGACTGTTGCACCAGACTTTGAACGGCGCCACGAAGGAAGAAGCTACGCTTCAGTATGACGAAATTGAACGACTCCTCATGTTTCTACAAAATGGTCTTTCCGGACTGTCTTGCTCTCTTTTGGTAGAACTTCCATTTTATCAAACCATCAGTGGAACATACTCAAGGGTTTCTGGGAGAAATACAGTTTATGAAGTGCCAAATAACGTCCCTGTGGATGACCTTCAAGTCCTTGCCACAGTAACGAACAGTATCTTCTTACGCCATGCTCCTAAACTGGCAGATCTTTACCGACACCTTGGGATAAAGAAAGCTTCCTCTGTGAATTTCTACCTGCATACAGTTCTAAGGCACTTCAATCATTTAACACCTAATGGAAGAGTAAATCATTTAAAGTTTGTGAGAGACGACCTTTTGCATGACCATTATAAAGGTTATGAAGCTCTGCTGTCTGCTATGAAGCAGTTGTCCTTTATTCCTGATCACTCAGGCGTACTCTGTCAAGCAGAAGAGTTCTATGACCCAGCTAATGAAGTATTTGGGAAATTTGTACCAAATGAGAAATTTCCGCCAAGGCCGTTTGATTCCATGAGGTGGAAAGAATTTCTAAAGAAAGTTAATCTCCAATGCTCCGTCACCCAAGATCATTTCGTGCAGTATGCCAATCAATTGGGGGAAGAAGCTCGCAATCTCCCAAATTCAACGTCATATGAAGCGGAAGAAATCTTGCAAAAATCAAGTATTTTGGTTTCGCATTTGTTTGAAAATGAAAGTTTGCACGCATCAGCATTTCTTTCCCGAATTTCAAAAATCAAGTTTGTTCCTGCAGCCAATATAAGGAGGTTGTATCTTGATATCCACCCTTCATATACAAACTCAATTTTCACGTGTTTTAGCGGTTCCGTGATCGAAAAGCATACAGCGCTTGTATGGTCAAGTGCATCCATTCTAGCAAGCTCAGCTGTTCCGTACCGTAGAGATGATTTGGTCAACATGCTCGAAATACACACCAAACCTCCACACGAACTTGTCATCTCTCATCTCAAGAACATTTCTGGTCGTTTTGCTTCGACGAGAAACGAGAAAATTCCTTCGACATTGCAACCAATCTTTGTTGACGTCATGATGGAGACATACAGCTATTTTAAAGAATCGTGCGACATCAATTCTGGCCCATGTCAAAGTTGTACACGTGAGTGTAAATTGACCAGGAATGCCCTTCGCGATGTTCCCGTGATATTGGTGGACGGCCACACTCTGGTGCGTGGTAGCCAACTTGCATTTAGCGGAGTACGGAACGACATGAACCCACACATGTTCAATATTCCCCGTCATCTTCAACACTTGGAACACTTCTTAAAATGCCTTGGAGCTCAGGAACGTCCAACACCACTTCAATGTTCTTCAGTACTAGAAGCAATCAAAAGAAGTTGTGGAGATAATCAAATGCATGCAGTAGAGGTTCGTGCAGCAGTCGAAGCGACAAAATGTTTGTTCATACGTTTAACCAGTGGAGATTCCTCCCTGAATGTAGAAAAGTCGCTGGAAAATGTTCGTAATCTTTATCTCCCAACCGAAGATAATTATTTGAAGCCGTCATGTGAGGTTTTTGTCAATGACACAATGGAGAAGAAAGAACGTTTGAAAGATTATTGGAAGGAGCTGCTTATTGATTCAACCATGAGGAATCACGAACGTCGTGCGCGACTGGTTAAACTGTTGCCGAGTCATTTGAAAGTTCAAAAGTTAAGTTCTAAACTAAGTGAAGAGCTGAGTCCAAGTTGCATCGACAAGATTTGCATTCTTGATCAAGATCCAACCGAGCCGTCTTGTGACTTCATCAAACGATATCGCGACATTATTTGTTCTCCTGAGTTTAGCGAGGCGCTAATTCGGCTGTACAAGTGCCAAGAAGATACAGCCAATATTTCAGAACAGGTGAAAAATGATCTTCAAAGTCTTGAGAAAGGAGTCAGAGTTTCATGCATGCAGACTGTAGAAGTACGTCTAGTCACGAGGGAAACTACGGAACCGGTTCCAGGCAGCGAATCAGAAGTTCCTTCATTTTGTCAAAAAGCTTCGGATGGGTTTTGTATCCTAATCAAACACGGCGAGGAGAGGAATCCTGGTAGGTTAAGTTCGTTTATTTCTATGATCACTGGGCAACATATCGACGAAGCTTATTGGCATTATCTGATGATGATCCTTGGTGTTAAAGACCCCAGGCAAATATCGAAGACGTTGGATGATGCTCGGCTACCACGAACTATCAACAGCAATTCCAAAGAACCAAATCCGGGAGATAGAATTCCGGAAAATTTCTACCGTCTTTTGAAATGTAATATAAATTACCATCTGCGAGAAGGTGAATTGGTTGGATATGAAATACAAGAGGAGAGTGAAGAAAACGTTGCAGTATATGCGTATGCCAAGATCATTGAACGAACAAGCCAAGGTATGTCCTTATTTTTACTCAATTTTTAGTTCACTAAACACATTTTTCTGCTTCTGATTAACCAACAACATCAACATTTTCGTCATTCTCATTTAATGCTGATATGCTTTTTAGGTGATGGTAGATTCGCATTTAACAGCAGATACAAGATTGGTATTGGTGAAAAAGGGCCAGTTGAAGTGAGCAAGCTGAAGCTGTACAAGTTTGATCGTGAAGGAAGCGTAGAAGCGGCTACCAGTTCGAGACATCATGCAAGGATGGATTTGGTGCCTTATGAAGGTCCTGGTACTGAAACTGAAAATTTTAGCGAAGATACTACTGCCCGTGAGCCAGCAACGCTTGAAGAAGCCAAAAAAGAGGTTGCTGAAGCACTGAAAGAGATTTGGCAACTTCCAGAGTCGGAAAGATCAAGTGCTATTAAACGTCTGATCCTACAGTGGCATCCCGACAGAAATCGAGAATCTTTTGTTACCGAAGTAATGCAACTCTTATTCAACGAGATCGAGCGTTTGCAAAGAGGGCGGAGAACCTGACTACCATCCTGACATTGACAATTCTAATCAATCTTCAAGAAGACCATCAAGACCCACCTGGGATGGTCCTGACTTCAGAGAATTTTCCCGCAGACAGGAGAGACGGCAACAGCAACACCGCCGTGAGAGGCGATACGATTATGAGGATGAAACGGAGCCAGCCAATGGGAACGAAGCTAAACGATGGATGCGGCAAGCTCAGAAAGATTTTAATACAGCTAGTTACCTATTCCGAAGCGAAGAGGAACCATATTATTCTTACACGTGTTTCCTTTGCCAGCAAGCTGTCGAAAAAGCCCTGAAAGCTCTCATGTTTGCAAAAGGTCGTCTTCAAATGAGTGATATGGAAGCCCACGACGCGCTCACATTAGCATATCGTGCGTCAGGAATAGATCCACGTCTTCACGCTATTCCGGATATGGTTAGGGTTATACATGTACGGGGATATTATATCAAGACCCGCTATCCTTACTATACAAGAGGGAATTTCGTCGATGATTCCATTCCGGCCGAGATGTTTACTCAGGATGATGCTGATGAAGCGCTTTCAAATGCCAGAGAAATTTTACAGCTTCTCCGACAAGTCATGGAGTAGAAACGTATAGACTTTGTTTTAAACTTTATTAAACTTTTACTCAGACCTGGAAAAGGTGGGATCTTGGGGTTGTGAGGAACATTTCCCTCAGCAACAGGATTGGCCCGATTTGTACTAGAGATCGATTATCCGTCTGAACGAACTTGGGCTAAGAAAACGTCGTTTGTCTGATAATTTGTCTGCAAACAGACGGACTATCTGAGCAGTTCGTCTGCTCGGTGCTCAGACGAACTCGGTGTATAAATACAACTTACATATGACAACTAGGAAAACCAGTGCTCTATTACCCATAATAAGCGGATTTTTGCAGCAAAACCGATATAATATAGTAAGGACCCTACTGTCTCTATAGCCAGTGTAAATCGCGCTATTCTACCTAGTTTGGTCGTCATGTGTTTACACTAAGACGGATGATGCTTTTCTAGTATAAACGGGACATCGAGGAATATTTTTAATTTTTCACATGAACAAACTTCATTGGTAAATCTTAACGAATTAATACAGTAAAAATACAATCATGTAACATGTTATATGGGGCAATTTTTGCTGCAACTTGCAACGCAATTTCTGCACAGAGGCACAGAGCCATGTTATGTGGAAATATACGAACAAAAAAATGAACATGACGGACAAGACCCCGGCGTTTCGCTTCACCGACATTCTCATTCATTTCTTTGTTGCTTTCTGAGCATGTTTAGCAAGAAAATATCGGCAAAGTAAAACGAGATTCACGCTCACAATTTCTCTGCGAATATACTTTTACCTAACATCAATCTGTGTCCGATATTTCGTTGCAAGTTCAGCAAAAATTGCCTCGTGTAACATGGCCTTGTTATACAGCTCTAGTTACACACTACCCTGGTTCCAGAGGCTCTTAAAGAACGGCGAGGCGAAATAAATACGAGGCGAAAGAGCTCTTTCGCCTCGTATTTATTTCGCCTAATACGAGGCGAAAGAGCTCTTTCGCCTCGTATTTAATTCGCCTCGCCGTTATTTTGGCTCGCTGTTCTTTAAGAACCTCTGGAACCAGGGTAGTTACACATAAATGCTATACACACTTTTTTGTTGAGGAACATTTAAGAAAGGTGTTCAGGTCTTCAGGATACGAGAGACATAACATTTTCAGCCATGCAGGTCTGATCAAACAAACGTTGTTGTTTTCGAACTCGATTAAGTTGATTGATTTATCGCTGATTTAACGGTGAACGTTTAGGATGTTGGGTTAGTGGGGTTATTGTAATTAAATTTAATAATCTATAATCATTTTAACTATAACGAATCGATTAAAACTAGAAGTTTTTTAAAAACTCCTAACTAAAACTAGAACTATTTTTTTAATCCAAAATTAAGTATTTTCTTCATTGACTGGTAACAACGAGGTAGACGGATAAAAGCCGAAATGGGGTCTATCGTTTGAGAGAATGGGCGGTACCGAGCGTCTATATCACGATTCTGTTTACCTAAAAGATCCATGATTATCAAGTCTGAAAGGAACTCCTTTCAAAAATGCATAACCTTTTGGACATTTGTTTCTAAGACAGTAATTCATCCTTCCCTGAAACATAATATATGAATTTTATGAATAAAGCCAAATCGTTGCTATAAATCTTTCCATGCTTTGGAAAATATTGGCGTAATACTTCTATTAATCAATTGTTCTTAGACAGGTGATTATTATGTTTACTTTACAAAATAGAAATGGGGGCTATGTGAATTTTACCAGGATTATTGACTAAACAACAAAATAGTAATCTTTTTAGTTTGGACAGGAAGTTTTAAAAATCTTGCTTCTTATACAGTGTACTATGATAGTTACCCATCCTAGGTTGACATCTGTATGAGGTCCAAATTTTGAACAATTGAATTTTGTAGTGACCACAGTCTCAGTAAGAATATCTTTAACATAAGACACGTTTCCAATCCCTGAATGAAAGTCCGTACAGCCACCACTTCCAACACCAAACAGATTACCAAGAGCACGATTTATTTTTAATCTGTAAGACCTTTACACAAAATGAAAAGTATGTGTGGATGATATGATATATTGTGGAATGGACTGAAATGGATTGGTATGGTATGGTATGATACGGTACGGCATAGTATGGTATGGTATGATATAGTGGGTATGATAGGGTAGATCTATTATGCTTGGTATGGTTTGGTAAGGTATAGTATGGTATGGTATGGTTATATATGGGATGGTGTAGTATGGTATTGTATGGTGTAATATGGTATGGTATTGGTGTGATTTGCTTTTGCTGACTTTGGTTTCTTCTAAACCCTTTACTTGATTTTTCACAATATTGAAACAATAGATTGTTTCACGCTACTTCACTCACCAATGAGCCTTCGTGTCTTTAAAATTCTTTGTGGTTGAAATTTGAATTGCAAAATCTTGTACGTTGACGTCACCAAACTTGCTGGACCAATGAGGAGGTCCCAGTGGATCTACTGGACTGTCATTAGATGGTACGTTCCATGTGACTGGACTGTCATTCATTGTGATCAACAGAAATCCCCCGCAATCTGTATATGTATCACACCAGCCCTAGGGATTGAAGAATTAGCAATCATTCATGTATGGGGGGATGGTAGATTCATCATTGACTAATTGTCTGATTGATTAACAGATGGACTATTGTGGTAGAGATGGTATTTGCTCAATTTCCCTTGCCGTTTCGCTGTTGCATTTGCATCAATTTCAAGTCTTTTCTCTGGGCGTTCCTTGGTATTTCAGGCAGCACTCCCCAGTGATAATGACTTCTAAAATATTGTCTTACTGGTATATCATTATAGCAAGGTGGGGGGTTGATTTTTTATACACATATAAATGATCTGCTGTTCAGCTGTTCTATGATGGTTATTTGAAGATTTCCTACCTTTGAAAGGCCTTGTTGGCCAAGTTTGAGCCAATAAAAACCATCTTTTGCTCCGGGAAGATTGTCTACTATATCAGAACAATCTTTTGCTGGATTCAGTTTCTCACCAAGTGTAGAAGAACCTGAAATTATGTGAATGCATGTATATAAAGACGATTTATAAGAAAGAAAGTCTTACCTTTTGAAACAGAGGAGAAATGGTTTATAAATGTGGTAGAAATTCCGAAACTCTTCTTTGGGCAGGCAGACGCTTTGAATATTATAAGAAAGAGCAAACCCATCAGTGTTTTATGATCAAGAATGCATGCATGGTTTTGACTTTGGTTTTGTTCGCTCCATTAACTCTTTTGCAAGTAATCAAATATTAGTACCAATCAATTAGTATATCTCTTCATCCTAGTGCAATATATATATGTTATTATTTCCCTATACGGACCGACCAAGCCGGTAAATAATTTATTTTTTTAATATCATTTTAAAAACAAAAACATTGGCTCTATGGCCTCTATGGATTTAAATCTCGCGCGGTGCGTACGGCCTCATTGCAGGAAACCCTAGAGTATGAACTCGGACCGCAAACGAAAATATTACCTATCACTATGTTCATAGAGTGTTATCGAGTTTAAATTTTCAGTGGCCCTCAAGTCATGAGTTATGAATCGGTTAAAAATATGAAGTTTAAAAACGGGTGTATTCTGACGTGGATGCATATGGTAAATACGTTTTAGGAAGAAGACAGGGTGGTCATTTATATTATTCTACACAACCACCATGCTTATGATGACCAGTCTCTTACCATCGAGGAATTTCCACACATATCGATCGCTGTTTTTAACGCAGACCATAACACCATCATCGCCTGAAACTTTGCGATACAGTTTCCGAATTCCTGCATTCGGCTTGTGACAAACAGGCAGCTAAATTGAAAGAAACAAATGAAGTTTTGTTTTATTTCTTGTTTGGTTATATAACGATATAGAAGCTCAATACTTAAAAACTATACTTCATGTCTTCATCTTTGTCTTCAGTACATCTACGTTTCTATTTCAACTTAATTTATGTTAAATACTTAATTATACATTAATAGAGTGACTTAATAGATACTTTAATGCGAGCAACTCTTAACCAATTTCATGGATATGGTGTTTTAGGCCAAACATATTATTAAGGCAATCGTTTAACGTTATGTATACGTTTCCTAATTACCCATGTCTATGCGGTATCAGTTGTTCAGAGTTGTTACTTTGAAACTTTAAAATCAGTTACCTCAGCGTCTGTAAACATGAACCATTGCACTGCTATGAACAAGAACACAGCACGAACTTTCCAAAATCTCAAATACAACGTCATTTTTAACCTTTTCAACGATCATAAATGTTCACTCTTACAAGGTCTGTGACTGAATAAAGCAACCCACCCAAATTTCTTGTATATCATTGTAAAAATACAAAGAAAAACACGAAAATTCGTGTCTCAGTTAGCAGCCGACACTAAATTTATGCATGTATTGTTATATCTTGTACAGGGCAGTGATAAAATGTTTGGGGGAAAAAAGATTCCCCAGTGAAATAACTCCAATATAATCTTGGACATGACTTATTAGATAATTCTGAAATGGTCTGTATATGTGTATAGGTTAATGAATTTTAGGATATTTTTTTATGTTAAATCATTAGTCCTTACTTTACATAACGGTTTTATTCCTGTTAATATTGGTTTAAATGAGTCGCATGATGAGCTAACTTCGACCCCTACAGAGTGCTTCAACAATTAACTATGGAAATACCAGCTGTTTATGACGTTATGGTGTCTATACTGTGGAACGATTTTTGAATAATTATTGAATAAGGAAGAAAATCATAATATTGAGAACTTAACTGGACCAAAATACACAAAATATTCTATAGACGGAAACATCCTCTTTGCTATATAGCGCCAATTTATACTAGAGAAGGTTGATCCACCTGTGTATCTAGGAATCATCCTTCAAAACAGACTATTTGTGTTAGTTTGTTCTGATAGAAGATCAGGCTTTTGCATAATTATATAACCTTTAGCATAAATACAGCATTATACAAACTAGCAGCCAGACTGGCATAGTCAACCAAGAATTAATGCCCTGATTATATGTGCTTACGACTGTATACGAGATTGCTTTAGAATATCTAAATTGTCACTAATTCTTTCAATCAAAATTTATGCTGCAGAGTGATGTGCCTGGATTACTCAAATAAATTTTAAATAAGTTACAACCCGATTACTAATATACTGTATAGTTAACACCAATCTTAAATGTTTTCTATTTCTTATGAAGTGTTTTTTCTACGTTGCAGATAATAGCAACGCTTCACGTGCAGTATTAATAATATCGTCTTAGATATTAGAGATTATTTAGTTATGTCAAGGGTATGTGTTATATAAAACAAACTACTGAATGTAAAGGTTTGGCTTCTAGCGAAGATAGATTTGTCCACCAGGGTTGGAAACTCCTTTCTTGTGATTTTGGCCATATTTGCCACAAGGATCATGTGCTGGCCAGTTACCACCACCTGTGTTTCCATCAAAGAAATAATATGAAAAGTATGGTCCAGCAGAGAACCAATAAACTGTATTTGGTGCCACGCCATTACAAGCTGTTGCCACATTCTTTATATTCTGACAACTCATTGATCCGTCTTTCCTTGTGACCAAACTTCCAACATTTGGTTGACACACAATCCAATCATTGATATTTGACTTCATCATTATCTCTTGCCCAATGTTCTTCCAAAGATTCCAGTCTACAGCCCCACGTGATGACTCTCTGAGTGGAGGAGTGGTTGAGACTGGGACATTGGCGCTTCTGGCAGGCCAGTTTGGACGGGGGGTTACGGCGTTGCTTGCTGAGTCAAAACTGTTGTAATTTGTAAAGGTGTAGCTGTAAACCAATGTCCAGCCTCCCCCGTGAGTTTCCATGTCGCAGTAAACTTGAAATGCCGGTTTATTGTCTGCAGGTTTAATCCAGTAAATTCGTGAAACTGCGGATTTATTTGTTGCTAGGAAATCTTTACAAGAATGTCCTGGGTGTAATCTTGAACCATAGCTTGGCATGGACATGGCTGAAATAAATATAGAATAATATATAATTATTACACGCGAGTGGTGATTGTTCAAAACCCGTATTTTGACAAGCCTTGGGGATTTCCCGCCAAAACCATTTTGATGCTCGCGAATAGTTTGAATATTCCCAACAAGCAATATCTCATATTGTATTGTCTGCTTGGACTTACCGTTTAATTTTGTTTCAATCTTTTTTAACTTGTCTTCAAGATTTTGCAACTTTGTATTTATATTTGTCTCCAGATTTTGGACTCGTGCATCTTGCTGAGAGCTTTTGTTGTTGAGACGGCTTTGCAACTTTGCATTTATATTCTTCTCCAGGTTTTGAACTCGTGCATCTTGCTGGGAGTTTTTGTTTTGTAAACTCTGTTGGAGATGTTTAACTTGAGCTGTTAAATTCTCAGTCTAAAAATTATTAAAAAACATATTAAAATACAGCACAAGCTCAAGAATATTAGGCGATAAACTTTGCTGTTGTCACTCATGTGAGGCTGTTTATTCGTAGGGTATATTTATGTTAAAACTGTAATACTGGAGTAAACAAAAATGTTCGAGTTTAAGTATTGCTGTTCCCATTATGCCTAGCTTGCTGAGCTTGCAGATCTCGTTCTCAGACGGCTTTCATACTTTTAAAACTCCCCAAAATCATGTTTATTATTTTTACGATCCAAACTTGGTTTTATTGGATTTTGACAGGACACATCTCAAACTGACTCACTTCTTTCTCACTGCCAATCTCATCCCATCTATTTCCTTTGTTCACATAGAGTTTTTCGTTGTCTGCACGATATGAAAGCAGTCCTGACACTGGTGGAAGATTATTGAGACTTTTTTTGTCTTTTACGAAAAGTGTCTGAAAGAGTTAACAGTTAATCAATCAAGCTGATTTGTCTATACTGTGGTGCAGACTTGGTTAAATAGTAAACATAAATGAGAAACTAGTCATTTGCAATAAATAGTTCAATAACTTATTTTGATGCAAATAAAACATAAAAGTATAAAAAATGCCATACGTACTTACACCTTCATTCAAGAATGTCTCAAATTGCTCTGAACATGTACCCTGTATAAAAAACGAATTTCATATTTCTTAGAAATCTTTAGTGAAATGATTTCGTGATTGGTTTCAGTAAGCGTTGCTGGGTAGAAAATATCTCAACCACTATTTCGGCCCGTTCATCTTCTTCCATCTCATTCACCGTTTATCATGCAGTAAATATGGCATGCTCTATAAATTGGAGAAACTGGAAGATGTTTGAGGGAAATTTGGTGAGCATCGTCGTTCCGTCATCAACAACGATGCTAAACTTTAACAGTGGCAATCACGATTATCATGCAGATATGAAAATTCGAGCCCACTGCCTCATTTCCGGTGATTATGATAGCCACAAAAGACAAGAAATGCGTTTTATTTCCATACTTGGCGTCCTTCACCTCCATAGTCTGAACCAGCGTTAATTTCTCTTGCATACTCTAATCTGTCCATGTCTGACATTACAGACATTGACAGTCTCTCAACATTTCACCTCACTTCATGCACAATTCCATATTTTTCTGGCTGTAATTTACTTATTCTTCAATATTAATATATTCACTGTAATGACTAATGTGGTTTTCTAATTCTGAATTTTCCATGCCAATCTCATCCGGTCAAATTCTATTTGTTTTTTTTTACCAAAAAATCTCTCACACAATACCTTATGAGCAGTACCGGTATTTCTATCAATATAATACGTTTCAAATTTTCCAGCTGCTGTCTTTCTCTTAAACTCCATACATCTTTTCCACAATCGTTCAGGCATTCGTGTTCTGATCCAATACCAGACGTAAACTTGATCTGTGAGGACAGTTCCACCATTAATTTTTTTACATTTCTTGCCGCAATAATGACCTCTTCCACCTTTAGGACCAAAACATGCGCAACACTAAAGATAAGCATTGTAAACGTAATAATGACTTATCGTAAATAACTTGACAAATTGGTTTCGAGATAAAGTTGAAGCTCTGTTGCTAATGGAAATCATGTTTTTGATGCTAAGTAGAAGATCTAAGGAAACAACTGCAAACACCGGTCAAACACACTGATCGCAAAACCAGGCCTGGATAGTGCATCTGTTACGCACAATTTCATGCATTGACGCACATAAATCTAATGTGGAGGTGTTGGCATGTTAAAAGAGACACCAGATGAATTTTACAAACCTTACGAGAATCGCAACCAACAAAGGCTGTAGCATCGTGTGTGACACCTGAAAACTCTGAACTTGCACTATAACTGAAAAAGTAATATATTATACATTTAGGTTATATTCAGGCCCCCTTTTACAAGATCAAAGTTTCTTTGATCGAAGTCATTACATCTTGCAGCACTTTTTAATTAGAAGCTTTCAAACTTTTTGATCAACATTTTGCTGAATATTTCTTTTACAAGTTCTCTAATCAAATAATTTTCCATATGATAGCTTAAACTCGATTTTTAGGTGATATCCACAATGATATTCAAATTATGTAGTTTAAATGACCAAATTAGAATGTTTAGAAAACACTCCGATGTAACATATACGAGTGTACAATAAATCAGTAAGAAACAATCAGTCCGACAGCTTTATAGTAGGATAAATCCATGAAGTCCATTGTTTGAGAGCACGGGTAGTACCAAGACTTTAGGGTCATCCTGTTTACCTAAACGATCCATGACTATCAAGTCTGAGAGGAAATCCTTTGAAAAATGCATAACCTTTTGGACATTTGTTTCTAAGACAGTGATTCATCCTTCCCTGCAAAAGCAATAATATTACCGTTATTACTGATCTGTACAGTAATTGCAATAACGTGTACAATTTAGAGAGTTTAACCTAACTCGATCAACGTGATAGTTTTATGCATACATTTTAAAATAGTAAAATAGTTATATTAACTAGAATACGGTTAAATTCGTTTCTACTGACCAGGTTCCTGGTTGTATATGCACTTAGTTTGGTAATTCAACCTGGAATTCCTAATTAAATCATCCTAAATTTCTGCTTAGATCTGTTTAAAGATAACAAGAAAATGCTAACTCAAATAGTTTTATATTTAGTTTGGCTAGGAAATTTTAAAAATCGTGCTTTTTATACAATGTACTATGACAATTACCCATCCCAGGTTGACATCTGTATGAGGTCCAAATTTTGAACAATTGAATTTTGTAGTGACCACAGTCTCAGTAAGAATATCTTTAATATAAGACACGTTTCCAATCCCTGAATGAAAGTCTGTACAGCCACCACTTCCAACACCAAACAGATGACCAAGAGCACGATTTATTTTTAATCTGTAAGACCTTTACACAAATGATTAGAAAAATGTGTGAATGCATGGTATATTATGGAATGGAATGGATGGTATGGTGTGGTATGGTATGGTATGGTATGGTATGGTATGGTATGGCATGGCATGGAATGGTATGGTATGGTATGGTATGGCATGGCATGGAATGGTATGGTATGGTATGGTATGGTATGGTATGGTATGGTATGGTATGGTATATTGTTTCACGCTACTTCACTCACCAATGAGCCTTTGTGCCTTCGAAATTCTTTGTAGTTGAAATTTGAATTGCAAAATCTTGTACGTTGACGTCACCAAACTTGCTGGACCAATGAGGATGCCCAACTGGATCAACTGGACTCTCATTGGATGATACGTTCCATGTGACTGGACTTTCTTTCATTCCGATCAACAAAAAACCCCCGCCGTCTGTATGTGTATCACAATACGCCTACGGATTGATAAGTTAGTACATGCATAGTACATGTAAGGCATGGTTTCCATATGGTCGTAACTGTGTCGTAAACGTGTCGTAACTGTCGTGGAGATAGGCTTGCAGTCTATCTCCACGACAGTACGTTACGACACGGTTACGACCATATGGAAACCAGGCTTAATGAATTACTATTGGTTCACCTGCAGTATGTTCTAAATATATGATCATTATTAGAAGTAAAAGGTTCAAATATATATTACCAACTGCATTAAAATTTTTTGAGAACTCAATTGTGCAATTTCCCGAAAAATATACATACCGATTGTTCAGATTGTTAAACTTGTATATTGCTCCCTACATTATGCAAGTTTAAAGACGCGAAGTGATCACGATTTTGGTCGTGACATTTCTAATTGTTCAGAGCGGCTAATTGATGCTATACTATTCCTGTCATATACATTGTTTTTCATTAAAAAGAAAATCTTTAATATGCATTTATATATAGTTAAATGCGCGCTGAAAATGTGTTCTTTTGAAGCAAATTGCTGATGTAACTCCATGTAGTACTAGTAGTTACAATTTTAAGCTTTGAAGAGGCCCTGTCTTTGAACAGGCGCGTAATATTCTTCATTGCGTAATTTCTGGTTAATACAATTCTAAAAGGTTTAAATAGTTTTCACCTTTGAAAGTTTTCCCTCCGTGTGTTTTATCCAAAAGAAACCATCTTTCGCTTCGGGAAGATTGTCTACTATATCAGAACAATCTTTTGCGGGATTGAATTTTTCGCCAAGTGTTGAGGAGCCTATATTGGAGAATATTGACAGTCGTGCATGATGCTTGTTTTTTATTTAAAACTGAAACTGATAATGAAAGTCGCGTGCATATATAGGACACATGGAATATATAATATAGTTTCAGAATGGATCAAATAATATGCATGACGATCACTTGGTTTACATTAAAAAACTATATTCTAGCTATAAAACTATATTTTAAACCTGTTTTGGTAATATTTGATAATATTTATAATAATAACATGATAATATTTTAATGTTACTCTAATACTGAGATACTCGCAGTGTTTTGTTCAAACAGTGCGTAGATTACCAAATATTCAGACCACACTTTTGTATGCCTTATTTATCCCCCCCTAAAGATTCTATATTGTTGCACTCGTTTTTCATAAGTGTAACGTTGTAAGAATTTATATTCACAGGCTAAAATTAGCAAAATTTTTAAGAATATATCCAAGGCTGAGATTTTTTATTGAACACGATCTTGTTTTTAATAAAGGATCAAGTGTATCACTACTTTAACGGATGGACTAGCTACGGCAACGCCATGCTGCAATTTACAAGATGAGGTGTTCAAAATGCATATTAATTTCAGTGTATTATTGAGTCGCTCCCCTCTGATTCCTGTGATGCCAACAACTACTGAAATACCTTATATACGCTGTACTCCGCAATCTATGAATGTACCTAGGAATATGGCCTAAATTTGTCCGAGAAAAGGATATCTAACCTGAGCATTGAATTTCGTAGTTTATAAAAAATAAGTGTAATATTACCATCCAGAAATTTCCATAGATATTGTCCTCTGTTTTTGATGCAGATCACAACTCCGTCATCTCCTGAAATCTTACGATACAAGGTGCGGTTCCCTTCTTTCGCTTTGGAGCAAACAGATAACTGACGAGAAAATATATGGTGTTTTTGGGCTTGTCCAACCTTTGCACAAATATCGAGATTTAATAACAGTGTTAGTCAAATGAGCTATTTATTCCAGGCTTTCCGTGATGCATTTTTCAGATCTAGTATTGGTACGCAAAAGCCGGAAACGCTTTTAGCATTTTCAGATTCTTCCGCGCTGTCAGTGCTTGGTGGAAACGTTAATCGTTACTCAATATTTTCTTTTCTATACATGTCGTATATACAATTGTAAATCTCGCTTATTTAAGTCATGAACAATTAGGTACTTGAATCACAACTAAGTCAGAACGAATATGAGATATCTCAAACAGCTAGAACTAAATCAGGATTTCCCAAGTTTCCTAACGCAGTACATTTGATGCTTATTATCAAGACCAACATTATTTAGCATCTTTAAAAAAGTAGATAACTCTTTCGCAAAACAAACCCACCTAGGCTTAGAGAGCTTAATATGTATTAACAGTAAATATATAAATTATATACCTTTCCTTCACCAACTAGGAATTGTACAGATACCAGGAACAGAACCAGTAATAATGTACGAACTCTTTCTGATCGAAAAGAAATCGTCATTTTAAATTTCTCTCTGATGCAGGCTTATTTCTTCAGAAGTGTTTCATCCGCGGAAGTTTGTTACTAAATGAAGTGAGTTTGTCAGGTTTTCGCGATTCATTGTTTTGAGGATATCGAAAACAGAGTTGGAAGATTCCGTTTCCGCAAATACGTAAGCACTCTGACCACTCATTATGCATATTTACATTACATCAACTTACGGGAGAACGTTTTCAAAAGTTTGCGGTTGCGTTTATATCCGCAAATATTTTGTTGCGATAAGACTCCGTCTTATCACACTCTGCCTTTTCCACGTTTTTATCAGACTCCGCCTTTTCCACCACGCAGTGGGGCATGATGAAACTCTGTCAAAATATTATTACCGAACAACTTGCGTTCGTAGTTCGTCTTGACAAAGGATCATCCTTTTGCATGAATACGCCATTTATGAACTACCAGCCAAGAAAATATCAGATATGGTTTGTTCCCAGAACTAAATTACTAATATATAGATCGCATTTTAGCTAGTTCCTCTGGTTTCAGTGTGTAGATATATAAGGGCTTAGGGACGAGTTTATCGAGATCACGAACATCCTCGTTCCCAGGACTCCTCGACTTATCCGAGAAGCCCTGGAAACGAAGATAGGTTAGGAAGTAATAAATATGACCACAGCTAACTCCAATGCCAGGTTACTCAACTGGAAATGTCCTTTTAACATGTTCTTACGACTGTATACGAGATTGCTTAAGAAAATTTAAGTTGACACTAGTTCTTCCAATCAAAACTTATGCTGCGTGATGTGCCTGAATTACTGAAATAAATTTAAACTGCAAAAAATTGAAGTTTATTTCCCGATTACAACCCAATTACTAATACAATGTTAACACCAATGCTAAATATTTTCTATTTACTAAATGTTATCTTATTACGTTGCAGATAATAGCAACGCTTCACGTGCAGTATTAATAATATCGTTTTAGAAATTAGAGATTATATAAAGAAGCTATATCTATGTCGTGATTACCTGTGTGTTATATCAAGTGTATATGTTATATAAAACAAACTACTGAATGTAAAGATTTGGCTTCTAGCGAAGATAGATTTGTCCGCCAGGGTTGGAAACTCCTTTCTTGTGATTTTCGCGATTTTTGCCACAAGGATCATGTGTTGGCCAGCTGACACCTGTGTTTGCATTAAAGCCGTAATAGTACGAGGAAGCTGACAAGAATGGTCCGTCAGCGTACCAAACAACTGTATTTGGTGCCACACCATTACAAGCTGTTGCCACGTTCTTTATATTCTGACAACTCATTGATCCGTGTTTCTTTGTGACCAAACTTCCAACATTTGGTTGACACACAATCCAATCATTGATATTTGACTTAATCATTATCTCTTGCCCAATGTTCTTCCAAAGATTCCAGTCTACAGCCCCAAGTGATGACTCACTGAGTGGAGGAGTGGTTGAGATTGGGACATTGGCAAGACTGACAGGCCAGTTTGGACGGGGGGTTACGGCATTGCTTACTGAGCTAAAACTGTTGTAATTTGCAAAGGTGTAGCTGTAAACCAAGATCCAGCCTCCCCCGTGAGTTTCCATGTCGCAGTAAACTTGAAAGGAATTCTTGGGCGCGAGCTTGATCCAGTAGATTCCTGAAACTGCGAATTTATTTGCTGCTACGATATCATTACAAGACTGTCCTGGGTTTAAGCCTGAACCATAAACCGATTTTGCTGAAATAGAAAAATATTTAAATTTATACCACATATTAGCCACACGAGCAATGATAGCACAAACTTTAAAACTGATATTTGTCAAGCCATTCAAACTAACAATGTCAATTAAATCCTTTCATAATAATTTCATACGTAACATAACCATTCCGGTTTTACCGAGAATTATTTAATGTCTTGTGTTTCTATATTTTTGCCACGAGGATTTGAGCAATAAAAACTGTTGCAAACAAGTTTATTTATGACGGATAGTGGTTTGAAAATCAATTCATCGTATATAATAGTATGACACACTTGGACTTACCATTTAATCTTCCTTCAAACTTTTTCAACTTGGCTTCAAGGCTTTGCAACTTTGCATTCATAAAACAACATTCGTGCCACAAAAGCCTCTTTTGTGAACTAGCCCTTCGTCATGCTGCACATGATATCGTTAGTTAAACGGTAAAATATTTGAGATGGTAGCAATCAGCATAAAACAGCGTACGTAACGATGCGCAACTTATACACCATTCAAATTGTCTAAAGCCCCGCCCTGAGTTGCATCATACATTTACAAGTGCATATATTTCAGCCTAGACATAGGCCTTTTATTTATTTCTCAGCGCATTTTCGCATTGGGAGACTGGGGCTCAGACGATTTGAGCAGTGGCGTGCTGGCTTGTGTTCACCAGGGGAGGCCACCTGCAAATTTGGCGCCCCCTTGTAATATGTGTATAGTTGAGCCTCTTAGACGCGATAAATAATTTTTTTTTATGTGTCGACGGGGGGGGGGGGGGGTGTTGTGGTTGTTTAAAAAATTTTCCCGGACTAATAACGTTCTTATATTACTATTTAACCAATAAATATCTTTCTTCCTACAAAAAATTTTACTTTGTGCCAATTTCGGCGCCCCATTTATGTTTTGGCGCCTGCCAGCACGCCACTGGATTTGAGGGCGGGGCGGAGGTAGGACGAAAGAGAAACTTGTGACTCGGCTATTGATCCACTATAATGCTAATGACATGAAGTAGCGTGAGCCTACATCTAGATCAATTTCAACACTAAAATAGAAGTAAACTTTATTGCACTGCATGTGAAGGGGAAAAACATGAAAAGATATTTGCGATGACCAACCCCAAATATGATTTTTGGTGTGTGTAATCATATTTGGGTCATTGTAAGAAGAAATACAATACCTTTCTTGGGAAAAACCTCACCTTTATCAACGTACTTTTTCACTGTAGAAGTTGCCTGATATGATATCTTTGATGATTGCATTGGTTTTTATGTAAAACTCCGCCCAAACCCCCGCCAATTTTCAAGACGTTAAAAAAAACTAATGCCCCGCTGATAGGAGCACGAGTAAACTGCCTAATTCCCTGCTAATCCCCGGGGTTGTGGGGTTGGGGTTTACATTATCTGGTTTATTGTTGAAATGCAAAGTTGGACATGCCAACAGCATAGATTTCCCTTTGTACAATAAAAGTTCTGGGCAAACGATGAAATGTTGTCGTAACATTTTTCATGCATGGCGGGGAAGTACGATATCCTGTTTCCTTATTTACTATTTGAGACACAATCTCGATTCTGTTTGTCGAAAGAAAATTTTGCATTCCGCAACAATGACCGGATGGTTCTTTATGTAGCCCGGCTTTGCCCTACACGAATTATATATCTGTGACTATTTGTAGGGGTTAGTATCATAGGCGGATCTACCGGGGGGGTGCAGGGTGATGCGCATCCCTCCTAGAAATCGTCAGCACCCCCCCAAAAAAGTGACCCCTTTCGAGTTCATTTATACACTCATACATGGGCCCGGAATATATTCCTGACCGAGGCAGAAAAAGCTGTCAGTCCGCCTCTGTATATATATGATTTTTATACACGTTCAGAGCGTGGTTTGCCTGTGACCTGAGTGAAAATATAAAAAGTACTCCGCGACCTTTCGACTAACTTAATATAACACACAGAAGTTTACAGACGAAGGGCATTTGCTCGAAATGTCCAAGTATTTTTGATATTCTCCAGGTAGTTAGATCCTTCAACCAAGCTCGTGATTTTATAGCAAAACTATAGAGTTCAAAGGTATTTCCGTGAAAATAAAATAAAGGTTTTCATTTGTTCATTCATCAACGTATCACCCTCGTCAAGAGCTCGGTGATTATAGCTGTCACAAACCTCATGTCCCAGGTGCATTCTGGGTAATAAAATACCGCACGTGTGGAGATTTCAAGATGGCCGATTCCGAAGTAACTGAAACTACACAAATAGAAGGCGCTACAAAGTGTCTTGAAGAAGAACACCCCGAACCAATGGACGAAGAACAATCCCAAGGTATTATACTATACCCTAGCTTTCTTTTTCGTCCGCAATTACGAAAGATTTTGTGTTTTTGTGGCTGCTTTTAAAGGCGGGAAGCGGTGTTGTCCAGACTGTCGATTATGACATGTTGTGAGTAATGTGTCTTTATTGTTTTAGCTGAAGTACAAGAGGAGGCTCCAAAAGCGAATGAAAACGGACACCAAACAGATGAAGCTGCCCCTCAAGGTATATTTGATAATAGAGTAAAGTGTATTTGTGAAATTTAGTGAAAGATTCAAATTTTAATAGAGCATGGGAAATTTCAAATTTGGGAATAAATCAAATAATAATAACACGATGACAGATTGGATCTATTGAAGTTTACGGATCAATTGATGACCCCCAATAACCTAGCGCCAAAATAACTGACTCGTTCTTTAAAAAAGCTCTTATTTTTGTCCTTGGATATTCCAAATGAACTCACAAATTAAAGTTGTTCTGGATGAATAAAAACAGTATTTATTGAAGAACGAGACAGTGCGAAACAGCGCAAGGTGTTTGGGAGTTGTATACTTCAATTGATCCAAGTTTACGACCCCAATAAATTAGTGCTAGATTTGTTCTGTTTCTGAACTGAATAAATTGTGTCTTACATATGCATATCCAGGACAGGCTGGACAGCTAATTCATTTTATAAAGATGGTAAAGTTGATTGCGGCAAATGCCAAGGAAAGTTTTCCAAATGCGCAAAGGAGATTCCTGAGAATGTACATATGAAGAAGCTTAGGCCTCAAAAAGTGCGCAAAGGAGAAATCCTTTGTGCACTACAAACTTTCCAGTCTGGCAAGCATGTATAATTTAACAACTTCCTTTGCAAAGTTTTTTTAACTGTTTACTAGGCGAGGATGAAGAGGAACCTTACAAAGAAAATGAGGGTGTTGAACAAGCAGAAGAAGCAACACCAAAAGGTTTTGTATATAAGATAAATAAATATATCATCTTACTGTGCAAATATATGGGGTCATTCCACAAAACATCCACACATTCCCCACAGAGAAAATTGGAAGTTAACCCCCTTCCCCCTTGATATGTCCTAGTGCATTTTACTATTATAGAAGTGGATTTCCCCCACTTTCCTTCACCTACACTCTAGTCCAGTGTAGTCCAATCTAGTTTTAAATTTTCTTTATTATGTTATGCTATATTTTTGCCTATTTGCTGTGTTACTATAGCAGAGAATGAAGAGGAAACAGCCAAAGAACCTGAAAATGGAGATGAAGTTGCAGATGAAGTTGCGGATGAAGTTGCAGATGAAGTTGCAGATGAAGTTGCAGATGAAGTTGCAGATGAAGTTGCAGATGAAGTTGCAGATAACAAAGAAACCACTGAAGGTATATAAACTCTTTGAATAACCAACTGATCAGCTCATCTATATTTTACAAATAATTTCAAATCATTTGACATTTAGACAAACCAAGCGAAGAAACAGAAAAGAAAACTGAAGAGCCGAAGGTAAAACTTATGAGATCATGCTTAACCCAATAACCCATTATGAGTCTTGGGTAAAGTCATAGGCGTTAGACAGAGTAATACAAAAAGCATTGTGTTTATGGTACTGGGGCCGGTTGTACGAAGGTCGTTTAGCTTAAACGGTGGATAAGCCAAAATTAAATTTATAACACTTTCACACATTTTGTGAATGACTGGACTTAAATCTTATGCACTTAATATGTAGTTGCAAATATAATTTTTCTATTCAAGTTGAAAAATTTTAGCTTGGTTTTTCGATGAATGTATAAACTTGATCAATATTTTCGATATTTCCACCAGATAGGCTAAACGGGTTTTGTACAACAGGCCCCATATAGTCTAATTAACCCATTAACACCCAACACTTTCCATTGTCTTGCTTCAAAAGGGCAAACTGGGGTTTGCCCTTTCATCCGCCAGTTTCTGCTTAATTAACAAGTTAGTTAGATTGTCTGGTGTTAAACTGAATATTACCAAAACTGTGGATGCTTCCTCTGGCTTTGAAAAGTAGAATTGCTGCTGGGTTCGATCATAAAAATTCCTAATTCCGATGGCTGAGCACCTTGTGGCTTAACCCATAAGGCATTAATGCCCAAGGTATTAAATTTAATGCCCAAGGTATTAAATTTAATGCCCAAGGTATTAAATTTAATGCCCAAGGCTTTCTACTTGACAACTAAATTTCCCAGGGCAATTAAACAAAGTAAATAATCAACTGTTATGAATTGTATCCAGGAAGCTGAGAAAGGTCATGGAGCTACGGTTGCCAAACATTACAACGAACACAAAGAAAACACTCGCGAAGAGAGAAAAACATCTCCAATATTTTATCTCAGAAACTTCAATAACTGGGTTAAAAGTGTCTTGATCAATGAATTTATGGAGAAATATAAAAGGTATAATAAGTTTTACCCGGGCAAGATGTATTATCATAACTATGTCCCCAAGGTGTTGGTGACATAATGGTTAGTACGATGTGCCTTTCAGCAATCGACCTCTTTCATAATGTTTGCCTGTTAATCATGTTTTAGGAAAACATTTCGTAATCTGTCAGTGCTAGACCTTGCTTGTGGGAAAGGTGGAGATCTACTAAAATGGCAGAAAGCAAAAATTTCAAATCTTGTTTGTGCAGGTAGGTGTCTTGCCATATATTTTTATTGTATATTTTACTGCTTTTAGAACTGCAGCCAAATTTCAGATGCAGGAATACAAAATTATTTAATGTAGAAAGTGGTTGAAGAGAAACTATTCATGAGCATAACCCATTTTTTCCATGGAACTTTTTTTTCACTTGTCAGGGTACGAATTATGGAGGAAAATCGATTCGCAAATCTTTGTAAAGATTCGCAAAAATTTGTAAAGTGGAAACACTGACAAAATGGCGGCCATTTCGTTGCAAATTTTGTGAATATTTCGAAAGAATTTCAGCCATATTCTTCATTTTCGCATTCTTTTAGTAGAAAAATGAATTTAGGAACAAATACGAAGCAAAATTATGTTGAATTTCTTGAGTTTGAACAATAAATTTAGTAAATAAGTGTGCAGAACTATAAGGCAGAAGAGCATGTCACAGTAATTCCTTCAACTTGCTTCGCATTTTCCCATCTCCATATGAATTTTACTTCGCAAAATCTAAGAAACGCTTCGCAAATTGCGAAGTGCGAGCCGCTAATTCGTACTCTGCTTGTACCAAGCAGGCAATAAGAAAAATTATATTTAAGATGCAACATGTCGGCGGAGTGGAAGGCAGGCTAAGCTCACCACATCTCTTAGTATGTTTCCACATCACATGACTTTGTCCTTGCCAGTTGGCAAAAATGCATCATGCATACATGTGACAAAGAGGTGGCAGAGATGGATCCAGCTTGATCTGGTAGGGGGGGGGGGTTTGAAAGCAGGTGCTGGTCATGAAGTGGGCCGTGGGGCATGGTCAGCATCCAAGAGGCTGGATCATTGAGGACCAACGCCCCCCTCCCCCGCAGGATTAAGGGATCATCTTATCAGAAAATATTTGACAATATTTTATTTTTGTTTGATAAATACCCTGTTAAATCCAAAATTTGGATTGGATATGGGAATTGGCACCCCCCTGCACCCGCTTTGGCCTTAGTGAAACCAACTATACCTTGCATTAGTGATCTTAGTTTACATTTTATATCTTAAAGTAAACTAACATTATTTCCTTACAGTAGCAGCGACCTGAAGCAACATGTAAAGTTTAAGATTGAAAAAGCCCATGCAAACAAAATTTCGCCTATACTGTTTAACATGAGAAAGGAACTAAAACGAGACTAGTGTGACTTGATTAACATACAACCATTACATTAGCCAATATTTAAGTTCATAGAAACAGTGGCGAATTACCAGTTATGGGCCCTGTAGGCTAAGTCAAATTCGCTGGCCTTGAGAATGATATTTTCATGCCTGTGAACGGTGACACATCTTATAGCGTGGTCTGGGCCATGTTCCGCCTAAATATTTGGAAATGCTATTTCTCGCTTTCTGAGGCTGTTTTGCTGAACTAATGTCAAAAATAGTAATAATTCTAATAAAAAGTGCATTCTCTGAAAATCACAGGCCTCTTGAAGGCCCGGCCTGTAGGCTTCAGCCTTGGTAATCCGACACTGCATAGAAAGTTTTATAGAACAATAAATTATAAAATCGATAAAATTGATCACATTTTCAGACATAGCTGACGTATCCATGAAGCAGTGTGAACAGAGATACAAAGATTTGAGATATGGCAGGAATCATCGCAGATATAATCAATCACAGAAAATATATGATGCACAGTTTATTACTGCGGACTGCGCTAAGGTTTGTTTATGTATAAAGTTTATCTGCAAAAGTTTATTGGTTTTATCCATAGAAATACACACTCAGTAATTTCAGTTTTAACTAAAAGCTGAAACTTTCAGCGAGCGTGTCATTTTTAACTGGGTATATGTTCTTTATGTAGCCCCACACAAAATGTATATTAACCATAACCCTATTCAACAATTAGATTATGAGCTCAAGATTTCTATGAGGTGATAGTTGATGAGGGCAAAGCCCGAATGAACTATCATCTCATAGAAATCGAGAGCGAATAATCTAATTGTTTTAGTAGAAACCAGCAAGAAAGCAGTATTTCAAAACGTTTTTCATAATTTATTGAAATAAATTCGTTAAAAATCGCGCCGAGGAGATGGCTGTTTCGCTACTCGCTATCTATCGACAATTAGATAGCGAGTAGCGTAGCCAATCAAATTACAGCATTTGCAATAGTATACTAGTATGATTCTACTAATTATATTTAGTACGGCTCGCTTAAACGAGTAAATACGGTACTGTATATTCAAACAATACACGAATTGAACCCTGTTTAATTGAATGCAACCCTGTTTAATTGAATGCAACGTTTATTTCCCATTTAGGAAATCATAAGTGAGCAATTTAACAGTAGAAATAGAGAGGTTGAATTTGACATGACCAGTTGTCAGTTTGCTCTCCATTATGCCTTCGAGTCTCCTGAGCAAGCTGAGAAAATGCTACAGAATGCTTGTGAAAGACTAAAGCCGGGTGGATACTTTATTGGAACAATGCCTTGTGCAAATGAAATAATGTGAGTGGAAATTATTCATCTATACTGGCAAAATGGGTGTACAAGTTTGTTGACCTAAGGCCAAAATAGAATAATTGTTGGTCTCAGGTTTCGGACCAACCTGTTAAAAACGTCTCCGACCATAAACATTTTATTGACATAAATGCAAAGATTTTTCAACTGTAAACTAAAATGTGGTTTCTGTTTAACATTTTGTGTGCCTCAATCGTGTCTAGTCGTGTTAATGATAGTTTTAAACTTGAATATACGTGTCTGTCTATATTTGTCAATAATTTTGTATCATACACAGGATTACTAGAAAAAAAATTCATAAAATATAATGGTTTCCCGACCAACCTACCCATTTAAAACATAGTAGTGAAACCTGAAAGCAACTTTTTTTGAGGACTGAAACTTGCAGCACGGCTCGGGCTATGTTGCCAACAAAGTTTACACGTCAATATTTCGTTAGTATCCACTACTGTTGCATGGGAACTAATTAAAAGATAATGTCAAACGTGTATTTATACTTATTAATAAACAGCTTTAAACCCGATAAACTTTCAAGTCTTTGAAAATGGTTTCTGTAGAAGAACCGAAACGTTAGACAAGAGCATTTAAAACTTTGTAAATAATCTAGAAGAACAATAAACAAACAAACTGAAGGAACCTGGATTCAAACCCTTTAATGAGCTTTAAACCCAATGAAAATATTGAATATTCCAGTAATTCTCACACTTAAATTTCTTAGAAACCGTCTGCGACAGTCGGAAGACATGTCTTTTGAGAACGATTGTTACAAGATCACGTTCACGGAAAAGGAGAACATCTCCTTGTTTGGACATAAATATGATTTTCATCTGGAAGGAGTGGTGGACTGCCCTGAATTTCTCGTGCATTTCCCGCTTCTCGAAAAGTAAGTTTTAAGTCTTTCATTGTCTTTCTGTATCGATCCACTATAGTGTAAATAATTAATCATTATTGGATGAAGGTGAGCGTGATATCGAGAATTATGCCTCTCCAAATTCCGAATAATAATGTCATTTTGAAATTCAAAACATGAATAAAACAAGACGAGTTTGAGAGACTGTAAAATGTCGACTCTATTTCAAAGTCATCATCAGACAGAATAGCGGTCGGTTACGGTTTTTTGGCTGAGTTAGACATCTGTATGTCTTTAATCTGTGGCTAAACGCTGTGTTTATATACGCTATCTCGCAAAAGTCGTAGTCGTCGGGCTTTTGACTACGAGATTTTTGATAAATCGATTAATCTCGTACTCAAAGCCCGACAACTACGACCTTTGCGAGATGGCGTATGCAAACAACACGTGAAAATGACGAATCTCGTACTCGTAGTCACTACTAAAGTTCCCTAATATCTCACCTCGGTGGGACAAAATGACGTAAGAATTATAAACGTGGTGACCTCAAACAAAGTGACGTGGTATTACTGTGTCTGGTAAGGCCTATTAGAGTTGAATTTTCATGCTGATATTTTCACCTACTCCGCCCAGCATCAATGTAGAAAGAGGGGGTTTAAATAAGAAATCAAAATTTCGCACATCAAAAACCTACGTATATTTGTATGTCTCACTAGAATGGCGGCGAAATTTGGTTTGACGTTGGAGCTCGCGCAAGGATTTCATCATTTCTTTGAAGATCATAAAGATAAAGAGGAATATAAATTTCTGTTAACCAGAATGAACGCCTTAGAGGTAAGTTTGGGTGATTTGTCCAATATGTAGATGAAGGGGGTGAGGGAGTATGCCTGTGTGAAACTACAGTATAGTAACTTTCGCAGGTAGCAAGGTCGCCTAGAGATTTCGCGAGGCTCGGGGAAAATTTCGTCTGGGTTTTTTAACGTCATAATTTTGAAGTATTAAGGCCATTTTACACTTGTAACGCAATTTCGGACAGAGAGCAATGTTAGGTAAAAATAATATTTCGCAGAGAAATTGTGAGCATTTATTTGCGGATATTTTCTTGTGAAACATGCCCAGAAGGCTCTGCACTTGGAGTTACTGGCTTGACTCACCGGTCATTTTGACCGGTCACATTTGTATACCTTCCGATAGAATTTTAAATCGTCTTTTTCTTCGACATCTCAGCTGAAATCTTGTCAGAGAAAGACTGTATATTTCATAACGTTGACTGTTTTACAACGTGATTTCTAACGTCTTGAGCGTTCAGAACATGAAACAATAAAATCCTATTTTGTTCCACCGAATTCACAATGTGTTTTAGTGTCTGCGTATTATTAAGTAATGAAATTATATCATAAGCTCGCTCTTTTATAGTGATCTTTTTGAGTATTTGCTGTATTTTACTCATTTTAAAAATGACCGGTCAGAGACAGAATTTGAGCGAGCTAAATCAACTTGACAGGTCATTTTGTCCGGCGACCATCCTGCCGTTATTTTTAGCCCTGACTGATGTTTGTAAGTAAATGCAGCATCTAACATCTGTATGTCGTTCTTGTATAGACATATCCTCCAAGAAAAGAAGGTGACAAACTAGTGTCAGACAAAGAAGATGCTTACTCTCAAGCGAAGGAAGTTTTAGGTGAAGGAGATGACAAGGACGATAGGAAATATGTGGTATGTATATATTATTACTTCCGAGGTTATGTCTTCACCTGGGTTTGTTTGTCTGTTAGCACGATAACTCAAAAATATCAAACAATTAAATGCAATCAATTTGGATGAGAAATTTACAAAAGTTCGTCTTGCTTTCCCGGGCTGAACAGAACTGAATGCGCGATTATATTATAAGTAGTATTTAACGAGCAATTTGATTGGCTAATTGCGCGTGCTTTATGACGCAATAAAGCACGGCCACTGTTTTGGTAAAGTCTGTCAGAAAACAAGAAAAAGTAGACCTAAACGAGATGGAAAAAGCCAGCCAACCAATGACAACGGGACATAAACGGCGAACAAAAATTCGTAGCTGTTTCTGAGTTTGAAATATTTGCTTGAAAGTTCGCATTCAACGGCGGCAAGAAACGCAAAAATCTGTGCTATTTTGACATTCAAAGATACAAAAACTCTATTTAAATACAAACGAAACCAAATTTATCCACAGTTCTATGTGAAAAAAATAAACGTTCATTGAAGTACCATGTAAATGTGTATTCGGATCGCGATACCGTTACTTTTAGAAAAGTAATCAATTTTCAATGTTCTTGATTGCAGGGGACGCTAAGTAAAGATGAATGGGAGGCAGCAGGTATGTCATTAATCATGCTACTTCGATTGCTACTTGCATTACATGGATCATTATCAAGCATATGTTTGATTGATTCATGTCGTGCGTAAGATGTCATTCCAAGTCCTCGCTTGTGGCTGCAGCTTTCGGCTTCGCCTAAAGTCTTAAAATTTTACATCAAACCGCACACAAATTCGTCTGAAGTCCATTTTCCACCTGAAGTCCAATTTATTTTTCTGTAAAAATGTTCCAGTTGATTCCGAGTACCAGGGCTCGCAAAATTTTAGAAAAAGTTATTGCCCTTGGGCAGGTCACGCTAATAATTTGGTTGCCCAAAGCTATTTCTGACTTACCCTCCTCAATTAAGTGAAAAATGAACCGCAACAAAATCAATTTACCCCTCGCGATTAACACACGCTCATGTGAACGGGCATACACTCTGGGTACGAGACTGACAAGCTCACTGAAATGGCGTACGGGGAAATTTATTTTATCGCCCATCAATTAAACCCTTTGATATCAACACATTTTTTGTTCAATTTCAATACATTTGACAAATCAACTTTTCACACGGCTTTATTAAACGCATGGACGAAATGACAAGACTTGTAAAAGTACGTTTTTAATCGTGGTCTTAACCTAATTTCTGGTTGCCCGTCGGGACATGAGTGAAGAGATTTTGGTTGCCCGACCAAAATTTTAGCTGCCCCGGGACGTCGGGCAGGGGATTTTGCGAGCCCTGCCGAATACTTAAAGTGCACAGTGCTAGCAAAACAAACCACTTGAACTAAGCTTGTTTATAACAAGGCCCGTTTACACTACGCTCAACTTAGTACCAAATTTATCCGTATTCGGCCCTGTGCGATAAATGGCACCCGTACAAGAGACTTTTATGCTTATACCTTGTAGATAGGTAATGCGAGCACGGGTAAATTTTATACCGTAAATTTGGCCATTTCATTCGTGCCTAACCAAAATATGAGCGTAATGTAAACGGGCCTCAAATGTCTCACCAGGATTGTACATGGTTTTCGCGTTCAAGAAAGCAGAGCCGGAGCCGGAATCAACGCCAGTTGAAGAGGCCGAAACTGAAGTCACAAACACTGAACAGCCTGAACAACAGTCTGATGAGAAAGCCGACGACAAAAAAGACGACGACAAAAAAGACGACGACAAAAAAGACGACGAAAAAGACGACGACAAAAAAGACGACGACAAGAAAGACGGCGACGAAATTGACGAGGAAAAGATGGAAGAGGACAAAAATGTGGAGGAACAGAACACTGAGACGAAAATAGACCAAGGTGATGAAAAAGACGAGGGCGACATAAACGACGAAGATGCCGACAAAAACGACGTAGATGTCGACAAAAACGACGAAGATGCCGACAAAAACGACGAAGATGCCGACAAAAAAAGTGAAGATCCCGAAATAGAAGACGAAGATGCCGACAAAGAAGACGAAAGTGGCGACATAAAAGACGAAGACGCCGACAAGAAAGACGAAAGTGGCGACAAAAAAGACGAAGACGCCGACAAAAAAGACGAAGACGCCGACAAAAAAGACGAAGACGCTGACAAAAAAGACGAAGGGGATGACCAAGTGATGGGTCTAGAAGATACAAGCTCGGACGTTTTTCAGGGGGTTGAGGCTGGCGAACAGGGGGTTGCGGCAGAAGAACAAACCAAGAAGTCGACACCACAACGGGGAGGAAGGAGAAAACGGTCGGCGGGGGCAGCAAAGGACGAGGCCGCCAGCCCTGAAGAAGAAACCACAGAAGCAACACCAAAACGGGGAACCAGGAAGAGAAAATCAACTGGGGGCGCCGATGAAGAACCCCCTGAGAAAAAGAAAGCTTGAGTATTTAAATTCGTTTTGAGATACACCAATAGATACGTCGGGTTTTGTTTTTTTAAACTATGAAGTAAGTGAGAGACACAAGTTATTTGCCTCACAGAACACGAGTTTGAAGATCATACACAGAATTTAGTCTTGGACTTTAGTATGTTGTTATATTCTGGACATAAATCGTACACAAGAGTTAGAAATGTACGTGACATTGTGATCTTGGCCATAGTTTATTAACCGTGTGGCCATTTATTGTATATCATAGTATGTACAGGGCTCGAAATAGCGGCCTGCCAATGGCCAAAAGCCATATTTGAGAGATGGCAGGCGAAAAAAATTTTGAACTGCCAAGTCAAAATAAAATGGCATGCGAAATTCTATAGGTATGTTTCATTTCATTTGCGACCTCGCCATTTTGGCAGTTCAACAATAGAAATGGCAGGTAAAAAATTTATTTGACCGGCCAAAAAAAATTAAACTGTCAGGCCATATTTTTTCTCTATTTCGAGTCCTGGTATGTAGTGGCATAGTTTTTAAAATCCTTCACTTGTATTGTGTTATATTATTAAATGTAGGTTGGTCTTGTACTTTGTGTTTATTATCATTGGATTTTCTGTAACCAGGGCGATAATCCAGGATGAACCATATTGGTATTATTAGATGTAAGGGTTAGAGTTAGGCATAGTTCGGAAAGGGGTTTTATCCCCCCCTTTTTTTTAAATATCCCCCCTTTTACCAATGTCCCCCCTTTTTAAAACTTTTCATCCCCCCCTTTTACAACAACTTTTTTCAGAGAGCAAAATTTGACAGGTTGACACCTGCAAATGGTGCAGAATTAATATTAAGGTTGTGTAATATCCAAAGAAACTTCCATCAACAAAATAATCAACATGAACTCAACATTTATTTTTAGGGACTCGTCTTAATTTTCTGCACTTTTGAAAAAACGCTTGTTCTACAATTTTTATGACAGCGTTTTTTGCTCATCCCCCCTTTTTTAAATCAACCCACCCCTTTTCTGTAACCCCCCATTATTAAAAAAATGTCATCCCCCCTTTCTTGTCTTTTTTGAGAAGGTTTATACCCCCCTTAAGGGGGTCGAACTATGTTAGGGCTGGGTTTTTCATATCGTAATATCGATGCCACGACTGGAAATTGTCCCAAAAAATGGTCATGTCACTGAGCATTCATTGCATCATAGACAATCGAGCGGAGTAGTCCTCTCGATAGTCTAGGATTGCACCAGGCAAGAATTTTCGCTCGCTTTTTGTTTTGCTCTACTTTGATATATTTATAACAAATTGAGGCTCAAATTGTAAGTTTAAAGTGTTTTTAATCATGCTTGAGTTTCGTAATACTGTTTTAGGCCTTTAACCTTTTCTTTACTTTAAATATTCAAAATAGCTCGACATGTACAATGTACGCATGCTCGGTTAAGTCAAGTTAACCTGGCTTAGATGTCAATTTTTGGCCGCAATTTCCGATCGTGGGAACTGTTAGTTCTACTGTAGGTTTAGGGTTGAGTTAGAAGTTATAATGAAGTCATGCATCGATGCTATTATAAATTGTATTCACCGCTGAACGAGAACGATATGTGCTCGTCCTCGATCTTTGCTCACGTTATAGCAAGGCATTCATATCCATAACTATCCACAATATTTCTATGTTATCTCTGGTTCTTCACACTTCTACCAGAGAGCGGCAATGTTTCGTTGTGCTGTTGCGAACTCGTATTGTTCCAAAGATTTTCACGCGCTTTGGCAAATTTTCCCTGTGGAAAATTATTTTCCTATTGTCTATACATTATGCCTTTTCTCGCGTGATGGTCGTCTCAACAATCACAATTTGCCAAACTCGCCGCTCGCGTGTGCCGATTCAACCCCTCGAGAGACGGACTTAAACCAAGTCTAGATGTCACTCAGTTCGTGTGTTTGTGTTCTCATTCTTATCAACTTGGTCTTTTTTCTCTGCATCAATAGGTAGCAGGTCTCCCCATTTAGCACGATGCCGTACACACTTGTATATCTCGCTATAAAACAAGGAAAATAATCAAGTCAGCGATGGCTCCAGCTTGATCTGATAGAGGGTGTGCTACGCGGGCGCCGGTCATGAAGCAGGTCGGCGTCCGAGGCAGGGCGAATCATCACTGAGGATCCCCGCAGGGTCAAGGGGTCATCTTGTCAGAAATTTTTGGAAAAATAAGACTGCCTAGATGGTCAAAAAGGCCATCAATAGCCCGATAATATATTTTTGTTTGATAAATCATTAAATGCCCTGTCAAATCCAAAACTTGGATTTGGTATGGGAATTGGCACCCCTCCCGCACCCCTCTTTGCCAAGCATAGGAGAGGTGCGCACCCCCCAGTAAATCCTTCGTCGACATGGTTTTGAAGTTTATTAATCTTTGGTCAGTTACATTGTACTAACCTGTCTTTACGCTTTGTCAAAATTTTCTGTTCCAAAGAACCTTAAACAAATCAAGATATTTTACTATTCACTCTTATTATTTGCCCACTGTATTTAAGCACTGGTCATACGAGTACGATAGTTGATGAGAGTTAGCAAGCGAGAGTTTACACGAGAGTTTCATCAACGCTCATGCCCCAGTCAAACGAGAACAAGGGTTGCATGAGAGTTGACTGGATATTACAGCGCGTACCGGTCAAACGAGGGAGAACTCTCATCAAAATATTAATCAGGTCAAAGTTGACGAAAGTCGGCGATCAAACGCGAGCGAGAGTTGAAACTCGCATCCTCGTTTGACCGGGGCTTTTCTGTTGAATTCTTTCTCATCTAATAGACAATTTGCATTATAGACTAAATTTTGTTCTAGGCAAGGAGAAGGAAATCAATCACAACAGCTACAAAGAACATAATAAGATTAGTAAAATTGCAAAGTTTGGTTGCGAAATGTTGTAAAATGCGGAAAATATAGCCTTGTAAAGTTTGCAAATTTTGTATACTTTTGTATTACGTGCGGAAATTCCTACCACATTTGGGACGAAATGTGGCAGGAATTTCCGCACGTAATACAAAAGTATACAAAATTTGCAAACTTTGCAAGGCTATATTTTCCGCATTCTACAACATTTTCGCAACCAAACTTTGCAATTTTACTAATTTTAGTATGTTCTTTCCGGCAATATACTTTTTTTGGCCTAGATAAAAAATTAGTCTATAATGCAAATTGTCTATTTATTTTCAAATATTGAGTCTCTATTCGTAGTTTGTTTCTTCCGTTTATTCCATAACTGTTGCACTTACCATTTTTGCTGCAGAAGTTGCAAATCACATGTTTCTCTCTCAAACGGACAGGACGCACTAATCTAGCCCAATCCAGTTCTAAATGAGAAAAATGTCATGTAAACTAAATGACAGATATAATCTCCTCAGATTCGAGTTGAATTTGGAGTGCTCACCTTCTGTAGTGCGTTCTGCTTTTCGTAACACAACATATGAAAACATTTCGTTGTAGTAGCCGTATTGTTTTAGACTTGTTGTCCGCTGGCAAAATGAAAAGGATAAAACAAGGTTCGGTACATGCGCAAAAATCTCACAAGTTGTTTCCAGTTGTGATAAATTTGTAATAATGGCCAGGGGCCGGTTGTTCAAAAGCCGGTTGTTCAAAATCCTGGGTTAACGAAATTCTTCAAATCAAACTTCCCAACAGCTTGTTTATAAAGTTGAATATGTTTTTCCAGAAATCTTTTGAAATGAACGGCCATGCAGAAATACATAACCCAAAACAGTGGGTTAAAATTTAACCCAGGGTTATCGCTAATCGAGCTTTGAACAACCGGCCCCAGCTGTTCTTGATGGTAGGTAGGCAAGTAAACATTGGAGGAGATTTTTGGAAAATAATTCTGTGCCAGAGCATTGCCTATAGCGTATGGTCCAGTTAATCATAAAGAGATCATACCTGAGCGAAAGACAGCTGAACACGTTGTTCGAAGTTGCAAGGCTGGTCATCAGATACACGAGATCATGCGGCATGCTGGAAAAGGTAAATATGACGTCAAGAACTTGTGTACGAAAGGATTACAAGAACTTCGACGTTTCGAGCGAAGCGAAGGCTCTTCGTCTGGAAGTTAGTGGCGTGGGTCCGCGATACTAACTTCCAGACGAAAGGCCTTCGCTCGAAACGTCGAAGTTCTTGAACATTGTATTTTTGAGTTAGTTTGATCCTGTAATCTGTCAAGTATATCATATATCGCTACCTGCACTTAAACCACGCTTTCAAGTACAGAATTTGAACACCAGTTTTTCAATACCAGTGTGTTATCATACACTTACCGGGGAGAAAACAAAACCGCGACATTCTTGCTCGTCGATGCCAGCTAAAGAATCGCGTGTCTCAGTCACTGGGTTCTCTTTCTGTCTATCCTTAATGTACAAAAAAGAAATTTAAAACCGATGCATAGAACTATTTATCATGTGAAGGCGAAAGTAAAATGATATGACTAGACAAAATATATGATATTCAGAACACATTCAATTGCTTACTGCGACTAAGTCTCTTGCTTGCGTTATGATATCAAATCCTTCGTTATTTCCTCTTTCGACGATTACCTAAAGCACATAAAATTGGTTTGTCCCAACAAAATTAGTTTGTATGAATGATGGTGAGTACATTTTTTTGTTCTAGTGTTTAAAACTAACCAATAAAACAGTCGGGCAAGACTACAAGATTCAGGAGCAAAGTTGCAAAACGATTTCAACCTTCCTCTGGGTTTTCCCAACCTTCCTAAAAATGACTAGAAATTTTTGAAACAGTTGGCCATTGCAGTACTACTAGTCGGACTGAGTGCTGACTGTTGCTACTGCTTTGCAATGTTTTATTCACTGTTTCACTTTCAACCTTCCTCAATGCCAGTAAACCTTCCACACGGGTCTTACCCGCATGCCCGCAGGTTTTTTGCGACTTTGTCCAGGAGTAATTGGTCACAATATAATCGCCATTTTGGCTGGCAAAATCATCGCGAGCACTTCGGACAGCAGCGATAATGCCCGATTGAATTCGACAGAAACCATTCTCGGCGGCATTTTACGTAAAGTTCGTTCTTAATTAGTTTTAAATATTTGCCACCCAAAATGGCGGGCGCCAAACAAAACGTCACATTGTTTGTTGTGTCGTCATTTGCAAAGGCTGAATAGGCAATTGTGCATATGATCTTCTTTCATGAGAATGGTTTCGAACGAATGAGCGCAGTGAAAGAGTGATATGCTAAATCACTTACCAAGAAGTGGTTTGTTTTCCTCCAAAGACTTTCCAGTATTTCTTGTCTTGCTCTGCTGAAAGGAATTTCACTTAAGGAATACGACGCCAACACTATGTCGTACGTGACCTGAATGGAAGAGAAGTGGGCTAAAAACGTCACGCAAACGTCAAGCAAAGAAAAATAATTGTTGTTGGACAGCATATAGGGAGAAAATTGATACGAGGTCTGATGATTGTAGGATCAGAGGTTGATTGGAACTTGGGGAAATTGTATTAAATGACGCCACTCATCTAATAAAGCGCGGGTGAGAGATGCCGTTAGGCCAAAAATAAATCTTCTGTTTCTGGTCAGCGCGCGCGTCATTTTTAACTGTGCACGTCAACGTTTTTTTTTGGCAAATACGGTCCATCAATATCCTTGCAAAATGAAGTATGCTTAAATAAAAATTTTATTCTATTAAACCCGCAAATTTGGTGACAGTTTAGCATTAAAAATCACTATACACTTTATAAAAAATAGAAAAATACTCGCCCATTTCACCCATTTCTCGCCGCGTCAATTCTGCACAATATTTTTTAGCCTTAGCGCGCTGCCCCTTACCTCTGAATTAAGCCGGCTCTACGGCAGGTCGAGGGAAGGGATGTACTTAGGCTGGGTAACATCTCTGTGCCTGATAAACTCATGCAAGTTGAGATTGGTTGGTTCTCTCCTGTGCTTCGAGGGTTTTTCTCCGGGTACTCCGGTTTTCCTCCCTCGCTAAAAACATAACTAACAAACTCCCGGAGACCTTTATCAATTGGGTTGTAAAACCTGTTAAGGCTTTCCGTCCACTTCAGAGTGGTAAAAATAATAAACTAAACTATACTATGAGTGGCTCTGCGCGGTGGAAATCCAACACACGACCTTTGGTTTGCTAGTCCAGCCATTGGTTCGCAGGTTCGATTCTCACCACGGTCTGAAAGCAATTTTTCAGATTCCTGGTGTGGGGCCACTCGTAGTAGCGTCGTCTAATAATATAGTATGAGATTATAAAGAGAGTAAAGTTTAATATGCTAGAAACACTGACTTTAATTTGCCGTAGCTCAGAAACGCGAGCCTACAACTTTCTAAAGTTTACCTTATCCGTAACTGGTAAAAACTCTTTGAAGTACACTCGAGGTATATAATGTGGTGTTCTGTAACCCTCGCTATCTAAAACGACAAATTGAATGAATAATTATCACATATAGTAAGCTACTTCACTAACATTTCTATAATTATACACACGTAAAAATCTTGTAGCAAGCTTGTCAACAAGTTGTAACAATGAATGTTGCAATTTTATCAAGTTGCTACAAGGTTGTCGCTCAAAACTTGTTAACAAGTTGTTGAATTGCAGGACGATAACAAGTTGTTGGAACAACTAATTGTTACAAGTCTGTTGAGCCAACAACCTTATAGCAAGTTGTTAACAAGCTGGGAACAAGCAGTGTGAACACATCCTGATAACAAGTTGTTGAAACAGCATTGGTACAAGTGTGGTTTAATGGGCTTAATTACGAATTGCAATGGACACGAGCCCGTAGGCTGAGTGTATCATGTACAATTTCATACAGTTTATTATGTACATATATATAAACATTAGTCTTCAGAAATTATATTCGAATTCGAGTTTGAAATTGAATAAATACATCAGACATCTAAATTACTTCTAAGTAGGTATTCTGCTGTTTCGTTCATGTCGTGTGAAACGTCAACACACTGATAAATCTTGATTGAATCCTTCCACAGTTCATGGGCTGCCCTGGAATAACAAAAAATATGCCATGAGAGGTTTAGGCCCCGATAACAGGGAACTAGACAATTTCACCAGAGTACCTGGAGCCTATGGTGTTTGGTAGAGGCGTAGAGCCAAACTGGAGGCACTTATTACACGTGACTGAGGAGAAATTATAGTATGAATAGGAAATGGACTCCATGCAGTCACAGAGTTAAGGCATATGGCGCACTAGGTTAACATCCTACCACGTTGCAGTTCCTACACCTGATCCAAAGTCCAACACGGTTTCAGGTTTGAAATCCTTGTCTCTTTTAGCGATCTATATGGAATGTGGAATTCATGCATCTGCTTTATAAACATGCATAGTCATAGATACACATTATGATGCCTATTAATCATACAACGAATTGTCATCATCTTAGTTATAGGCTGATAATTACACAGGAATCCTGCTATAGTCAATAGCTGAGTTTCGCAGCAAATGGCGAGAGACTGATGTAGTTCAATTTTAGTTCTCGTTCTTATTAAAGAGTGTCAACATTTCTGGAGTTGATAACAATCTACTGTCCTGCATGTAAGGCATTCTGAAACCCACCAATATACAGACTTTTTTCTTTTTTGGGCATCTCGTTCGATAGAACTAATAGTAGAATCTGTTTTGTAGATGGAATACTCGAACGAAAATTTATATATATTCTTAGACCTAGCCAGGAACAGTTGCGAAAAATGCAACTTTAGGCCCTCTGACTCCTGGTTAGGTCTAAAAATATATATAAATTTTCGTTCGAGTATTCCATCTACAAAACACATTCCATCCAATATATACAATGCATGGTGGTATAATGTGTAAAACTCGTGGTGTTTTCTTTAAGCTTCCTTCGTAATATTATACATAGTCATATACACTGTAAACCCTGCAATTGCAAGAAGAAATGTTGGACTTGGTTACAGAATTAAGAGTTGTAGAACCTTACTTCATGTAACACTCGTAGTGTAGCTCCGTAACTAGCAGGGACCCGATCTGCTGTGTATGCTGCTGCCTCTCGCTTCTGATATCTATGGAGTATTATGAATCATAGTTAAGGGGTCTGGGGTCACACATAATTATTAACATTTTCACAAGCTAGAGGGTTAAAGATGCGGTACAGTCTGTTCTGCGCATGTGTACATTGGAGCCTCCTGATCATAATACAAGCAGTTTAACTTGGTTGTATATTCTTGCAAAGCTTGATTGTGATACCTTGATCATTTATTTTACTGTGGAAGCAGGAAAATATATGAAGTTGCCACAACTTCGTTGATAAAGTCCATTGTTTTGATAGAAAAAATGTAAACAAAGCTGACATGTGCTAACAGACTGTACCCCATCTTTAATCATAACAATTTTACATTCATAGATACCGTATTATTTTGTATTCTTGCATTTTTGGTTTCTTTGTGAGAGAGGGTCTAGCAGGTTTTTCAATATGTTGCGTTTCAGACGTTGATGGTAAAATATCAAATTCGTCGGCTTCATTCAGACTAAGTCTGTCGACTCTCTGAGTGTCATTTGCTTCAACGGCTGGATTTTCTACATTTTAAAATAATTTACGCAGAATCAGTATTATTGCTAAAGATCATTTTAGATTACGGTCACTATGCCTGCGTGGGCGAAGCGATCTAGCTTGGGCATACCCAATTGGTGTCTTATGTAAGAGTTGTACGTCCGTCCCTGAAGATTTGACAAGCAGAAACCAGGTCATTTTGTTCATTTGGCATTTCAGACAGCGAAGTATATGACACCTTCACATCAAGCTATCCCATTCTGATCTTTTTTGGAGGGCTTACCCCCACCTCTACTTAGGGGAATATAGTCCCCTAGCCCCCTGTCATCCAGTCCAATCCATCTCTCATCCCATCTGATCATTGATCCAGGAAATCTACTCTTTGGTTCCAAGGCATTATATATAGTAGATAAATTTGCTAACAATTCATGCAAACGTTTGGAATTTCAGGGACACCTTTGATTCGATTCTTAGTTTAAGCTTAGCCATTAGGCAGGTTAACCCTACAGAGCTTATTGCTCCATTTACAGGGTTCCTAACAATTGAACGGGAACACTTGCAACTTTTTGTTCGATTCTTAAGTGTTACAAACCTTTGAGCTGCTTTCTAGCAACCTTAGCTTCCTTGTACTTGGCCCAAGTCCTCTCAGTTGGTCTGCCTCGGTTTTGTAAATGTTTTGATAGTTGGACTGCGTCTTCCACAATATGCTTCCTTGGAAACTCTAACAAATTTCATTCAGTAGAAAGAATGAAGTTTCGTGCTGTGAAATTTTCAAATAATTTTATAACCACACTATCGGCCCATGCCTCAGGGTGCATCATCACTGAAGACAGGGTCAAGAGACTGAGCTTGTCAGAAACGTTTTGAAAAATAAGATTTTCCTAGATTGTTAAAGAGGGCCCAAATAGCCCAATATTATATTTTTGCATGCCATGCCAAATCCAAAATTTGGATTTGATATAGAAATTGGCACCCCACCTGCACCCCCTTGGCCAAAGACAGGAGGGGTGTGCACCCCCCAGTAAATCTACCCCCTGGATCCTTCTTCACCTTGATAGCCTGAGCTTACTTATAAATAAGTACTTATTAAAAATTAGCAAAATCATTCATAGGCTTACTTTGCAAATATTCATTGAGATTTTTTTCCAATTGCTGAGGTAGATTGATCGTTCCCAAATGATAGAGACCTGTTGTGTTCTTATCATGTTTCTTGAAACCATTTTCCTCACGAGTATAACCCCATTTACTTGACTTTAATCCTTCCCCATCTTTTGTTAACGGTTGATTGCCTGCCTGGCTTGTGCAGCACTGAAAGTTAAAAATGTGTTTGACTTTGATAGCTTCAATTCTGATTAACCCATTAGCTTGCAATGCATCCAGATGCATCCTACTTTAGTATTTTACTTTGTCTAACACCAGACAAGACTAGGGCCTGCCAGTTAATGGGTTAACAAAACTATCTGCCAGTGTCTCTTGTTAACCCATTGGCTGGCAATGTGCCCTACTTTAGTATTTTACTCTGTCTAATGGCAGACGATTTTATTTGTCAGTGGTAGGGTACTGCCAGTTAATGGGTTAACAAAACTATCTGCCAGTGTCTCAATCTTGTTAACCCTTTAGCAGTTTAGCTTGCAATGTGCCAGCCCCTAGCTGTCTATGGTTTGGTGGCACATTACTGCCAAAAGAAGTGCCTTTTACTTAATTATGTTATGGGTCTAGTCTTGTCCCGACCATATAGGATCAGTCAAGTAATGCAGTTGGGGGGAGAGTTGGGCCGTTGGGGAAGAAAATACTATTAAAAATTATTGAAACTGTATTGTATGAGTCCCTAAGCAATCAATTAGATGATCTAAAGCAATAGCCTGCGTGGGAGTGAACTGAGTTATTATTGATTTGGAAAACTAAATATTTTGGCAGCACAGGTTCGCCCCACCCAAATACTATACCCAAGTTCCCCACTCCCCAAGGGCAACTTTCAACATTGAAGCTAAAATATTTTCAAATTAATCTCACCTTTACCAAAAGGTGGCTGATTTTATTCAGACGTCCTCCAACATTTATAGCAATATGTGATGATTTCGGGAAGTAAATGTAAGAACGCATTTTTACATTTTAAAATTCTTTAATTAAATTCTAAATTTTTCTAATTTTTTCTATATAGATAGTGTTACCACTTGCTAAAAAGAGTTTTCTTTTCTTTACTGTACAATTTCTTTTAGTTGAAATTTTCATTAGTTAATTTTAGTTAATAAAACGAAAAATAATAAAGTTTATAGTTAAAGCTAGTGTTTGAAATGAAACAATTGAGCTTGAAGTTCATTCTTTCACTTGTTCTTTTGCGGCTCATCAATAAAACAATAATTAGTAATTTTGTGAGGTGCTTAGTAACATTAATACATAATGCATATTGCATAATTCATAGTAACTTAAGCTCTTATTCATAGATAACTTAAGCTCACGTTTTTTTTCATTTAACTTAATACTTTATGGGCTATAAATTTTTACAATTTTAATAGTTTTTTTATAATTTAAAATTTTGAGCTGTCTTGCGCTTCATTAAAGTGGAAGCACTGTCTGAGAGCCTCGCTCGCAAGTGGCGGTGAATATAAAAGATGGGTGAGTTTTTTTTCTGAATTTTGTACTGGACGACCTTCTCAGCTCTTAGTTGAAGCTGCGATCACAGCAAAATTATGAAGATTTATTGACAATCTCATGCGATCTTTGATTTTATCATGGCGGGCAAAGGTCGATCAACGAAGCCTCCAAATCTCGGGGAATTTAACTTTCTTGGTGCAGGCGATGGTGATCATGAAGGCTCTGTTGCATTCAGTGATATTTCGTTTCCTTCTCATGTCAGCGATCTGGAGTCGTTTCACTCAGATTTGGATATTAGCAGTAATAGCATGCATTCAAGAGAGAGTATGTCTGCTGATGATGACGATGAAGGTGTTTATAGACAATGTGAAGATGGTGGTGACAAGCAGAAGAATATTGGGTATTCTACATTATTGATCTAATTCCTAGAGGTTATCCATAATAATCAAAATTTCAGAATAGCTTAAAATGTATGCTTATAGGCAGATATGCAAGCTGACATGCACAACCTCCCCCCCTGGCCCCTGCATGCTTCACTAAACCTACTACAGATTCAAGAGTGATAAATTTGTTGAGAGTGCACACTCCTGTACATCCAATCAGTTTATGTAAGCCCATATTCTATCATTTTTGGGATCAGATATGCAATTTTAGGGAGCAAACAGTGATTGGCATCAATTGATCATAGAGCCTTGACCCCTATCTCCCCTTCAGTTGTCCTAGTACATTTTACTATTTTCAGAGGTGAGTCCCCCACCCTCCCCTCCGGACGGCAGAAAGTTCCTCTGTAGGGGGAGTCAGGATCTTTTCTGGAATTACCCAATATTATGATCAAATAATAATTTCTTAGGGAACTACCAGATCTTCCAGAACAGGCATCTGAGAATGTTGATGTTTTGCTTGCTGCTCTCAAGGCAGCTACTATGCAAGGTTAGTTCTAGTTAACTTCTACTTTAGCATTTGCAACAAGCCGATTGACAGGTGTGCTAGAGGAAACTTGAGATGGGGGGGGGGGAGGCAGCAGGTCCTCCAGGAGGGGTACTTTTATGAATCAGAATGTAAGTTAAAACTTACTAACTTAAAGCCAAATCTTTATCACTTTGAGTATACAATACATCTTTGCCATAATATATGGTAGAACCTGATTTTTGTGACCTTCCTTAGTACCTGTGAAAATGATTATAACTTGTCAATGAGTTCATTAAGACAGGTTTGCAAATAGGTCATCATGATTCATCATGGTACATGTCATAACTTCAGGCTTAAATTCCTAATAATATTATATTATGTTATAATAATAGCTGAAAACACTGCAATATTTTATAGCTTGTCACTATGGCCCCCTAGGCACAGCACTGTTGTTCTGAATACCTCTAATTGATCAAGAAAACTACAACCCATTACGATAGAATTAATTTCTGTATTTTAACTTTATAACTGTCACATTTAGTTTAATATATACATAATAATTTGTTTACTTTCCTCACACAATGGGACTTGAACCTGAATTGCCATTTTTACATTCAGATTCCTTCAACCCAATGCTCTGCGATTATAAGCATGATAGAAATGAATATAAGTTGGGGTAAATTTTTGTAATTACTATGCAATTGCCTTTGCTAGATACGAGCAGCGACAGAGCGAGTATTGATACCAACAAGTCAGGAAACAGTAGTAATTCCAATCGTGACAGTTCAAGATTTATAAGCAAGGAGTCGTTCCCTGAAAGTGTGTTAGCTGAAGCCTCTCAAAGGTACATTAAAGACAATTTTGCTTACGTAAAATGCTAATGGTTATCAAATTATTTAATAGGCCATTTTTAGCTAATTCTCAACACTTCCAAAAATGTTTACTCAAGTTTAAAGGCAGCTATCTCGGTCAATATTGCATGAAAATGCACATGGCATATATCCAAATTTAAGTTAGACATCGCTGAATGCAAAGAAACTTGTTTTAGTGTAATAGCTCTTTTAGTTTTTAAGTTATACTAAATCAAACAGTCGTACTTTTTTTTGCGCCACACGGTATATCTTCCTCATGAAACTTATGATTTAAACTAACTGTAAATCATTATATAATATTAGTTGGGCAAAAGAAGCGAGTCAATCGGCTGAAGAAATTCCAGACGAGTCAACTTCAACAGTCTTGAGAAGTGAAAACCGTGAAACATTGGTCAAACCCAGTCTAGATTCGAGATTGTCTGAGAAATTTCTGGCTCCAAGTAAAACACCTGACAATGGTCGTACTGAATATGTTGGTGATATTGATAAGTCTGACAGAAGTGCATGGTCATTTAGTGGCGATAGCCTGTTGTTTCAGACCCCCAGACCTGCTGGAGACTCCAGTGCTTTGGCTAAGGTATAATAGGGGCGTAAAGACTTGTTCACATGATCCGATTCAATAAAAAATGTATCAGTATTAAACGAAAATGTAATATAAGAATAATGGTTTCAGTACATTGTACATTCGCAGAAGCACTTTTCTAAAAACGACATTAATATACCGCAGGGTGTTATATAGTGTATCAAGTTTTAAAATCCATTATATGTTTGTGAGCATTTTAGTCAAAAGCTTTCGAACGCAATTCTAGCTACAAAAGATGTTGTTTAGTCATTTTGAGGGATTTCTATAACTGAAAATGGAAGAAAATATTTGTTATTTAAGCATTATTAAAGTCTTAAAATAGTTCACAATTATTCTTAAACTTAAAATTATTCCAGTATTACAGTCACTGAATTTTGAAAAACTTGATATTTTAGAATCGCGAGACATCATCTAAACCATCATCTGAAACAAAAACCAAACCACCATCATCATCGACACCAGTCGAAGTAAACCAGTCAAACCAGTCTTCGAACCAGTCAAACCAGTTTCCAAATAGAGCTTCCATATCCAACGATACATTTCCTCCACAGAAAGATAGAATGAGTGACATGAACTTCAGCAAAATCGCTTACAATCCTTTTGATGAAAGTTATGTTGCTGGTTTGAATGTGAGTTTATGGAAAAATATTTCCATATCGATTCTGAGATTCTGAGTTTACATGGGCAGGGATTTAAATGTCTAGTTAAGCCCCTGGTTAAGCGAGGATGAGAGTTGCCAACGCTAGCGAGAGTTTTCATGAGAGTTTCATCAACGCTCGTGCCCCGGTCAAACGAGAACAAGAGTTGCATGAGAGTTGACTGGATATTACCACGCGTACCGGTCAAACGAGGGAAAACTCTCATCAATTCTCATGCCGCAAAATTTGAACCAGTTCAAAGTTCATGAGAGTTGATGGGAATTGGCGATCAAATGCTAGCGAGAGTTGCAAATCTCATTGACTCTCATTTATATAGTTTAAGCCTCGTTTGACTATATCGTCTCTGGCGATAACTTGATTTTCATGGATTTATTGGCTGTTGAATTACTGCATGGACATGACACGTCCTGTTGAGATATTTTGCCACCAAAAACAAAAGAAAATTCACTTGCAATAATTCTCCATATGACGTAATGTCCGAGAGCTAACAGCCATAAAAATGAAGATTTTGCCTGATAATAGATGTTAAGTTTTCCATATATGGTCCATTAAATGATTTACAAGTATGTTTAATCAATTTAACAATGCGAGGAAAACTTTTACTTTGAGATTGCAGAAATATATAGAACATTCATTGTTTTGAGCGGGATTTGATAACTCGCATCCAAACCGTCTTTAATTTTAGAATGGCACATCGCGGTCTAAACCTTCATCTGAAATATCAACCAAACCATCATCATCATCAACACCAGTTGAAGTAAACCAGTCAAACCAGTGGCCAAACCAGTCAAACCAGCGGTCAAACCAGCCGCCAAACCAGTCAAACCAGCGGCCAAACCAGTCAAACCAGTGGCAGTCAAGTAGACCATCAATCTCCAATGATACATTTCCTCCACAACAAGATAGGATGAGTGATATGGACTTCAGTAAAGCTGCTTACAATCCTTTTGATGGAAGTCTGATGAATGTGAGTTGAATGTGAGTTGAGAAAATCTACCAGAAAATACAACAAGAACTTCGACGTTTTCGAGCGTAGGCCATTCGTCTGGTCACAGGGCATATTAATTAGTTTTAGTGTGCAAAAAAAAAAAAAAAAACTTCAAAAAAAAATAAAAAAATGCATCGTTTTTTTTTTGAGAGGTGTGTGTAAATTTAAATGTCAAGATTTTAGAACGTGCCTGTACAAATGCGAAAGGTACCTGCGAGCGGCGCTCGTGCGCTCGCACATTTTAATGATGCCTGCGTCTGGAAGTTAGTTTGGCTACTAAATTCAAGACAAAGGGCCTTCGCTCGAAACGTCGAAGTTCTTGTTGTATTTTTCAGGTAGATTGATCCTAAAGCTCCGAAAGCTAGCTTATTGTATAGACACTACCTACACTGGCACCAAACGTTCTATGCCTGTTTACTAAATGCAATTACTTAATGCAATATCTAACGGGTTTCTTTTTAAATTCATTAAATTTGGTTATTTTGTTTTTACTAGAACCAAGGCTTGGAAAATGGAACCAGCATGTTCGGAGGTAGGAATCTCGAATATTTTCTGGGAGCAAAAGGACAAAAAAGTAACTTTGCTTGCATGGATTTTTCCACCAAGCCTATTCATCAGTTATTCTCAAAATTGTTTTGTAGATGGCGACGGAGATTTTGGTAATGATATTCAAGGAGAATTTTCATTTCAATCAGCAGGTAATGAATTTTTACTACGTTAAGAAATTAAGAATATATAAATAGATGAACAGATAAAATATAGATAATTTAACTCTGAATGAAGTGTTCACGTGGAAAATTTTATCCCACTTGACTGAGATGCCACCTAGCAAAAGGGGAGAATGCATGAGATCTCATTCCTGTCATGCCTGATGTAGTTACATATTAATATCTTTAGGCGAAGCTGCTAAACGTTTGGATGAAGATGAAAAGATTTTTGAGGAAAGTCATCGAATTGATCAAGAGGTAAGTTTACCGATCAACTTGCCATTCTGTTGCTTTACCTTGACAGGGAGAGCACCGGGGTAACGATCTGGAGATGACGGGTTCAAGCCCCGTGTGCAGCGCGACTCAGGAATTTTTCCTGAGCTACAGTATAACAGCCTGCACAAGAAAAACAAGCGAATTCTAACCGACACGCAAGCTGCAAACAAAACAACATAACACAGTGGCGTAAAGTTATATCAGGGGGCCCCCGGTTCAAAAAATTTGAAGGCCCCCCTAGTACGAGTGCCGAAAGCACAAGCTCGCGCCGAAGGCACGAGCATTCTAGGAGGCATGCCCCCCCGGAAAATTTTTAAATCTAGAGTCTCTGAAATGCCATTTCCTGGACTTTGGGGGAGGATTTTACAGAATTCTGACGGTCAGAAAACGACATTTTAATATATCAAGAAAGAATATATATTTTGTTGTTGCGTTCATGTATTTTTCGTTTCTCAGAGTCTTCCCTGTCAATTTGTTTTTGCTCTACAGTCTGAACTTGGCTGCCTGGGGCCTCCCCTTTAATTGGGCCATTTGGGTTGGGGGCCCCCGGGTTCGCCCGATCTGAACCCATAGTAGTTACGCCACTGACATATAACAATATAATTATGCTTGAGGGTTTGTAGATTGTCGACGTTTCAAGCGAAGATCCTTCGTCTGGAAGTAAGAAGTCGGAGAAATGAAGGGCCTTCGCTCGAAACGTCGAAGTTCTTGATAAGTCAGGTAGTTTTAAGGTGCACACGTAAAAACGCACGAGCTGTAACATATTTGCAGCAGACTTGTACCAATTCCGTTTGAACAACTTGTTATCAGGATGTGTTCGCACTGCGTGTTCCCAGCTTGTTGACAAGTTGTCAACGGATTGTTGACAACTTGCTACAAGGTTGTTGACTCAACAGACTCGTTGCAACTTGTTACCGTCCTGGGGCCGGTTGTATAAAAGTCTTAACTACATTTCAACTACTCGTTTTGTAGTTAAATAGTAGTTAGTTAATGATGTCGTGACGTTTGATTATTTTTCAAATATCATTAATGTGCATAGCTGAAACTCGGCCACGACAAATCGCAACGTAAACGTACCTTCTGCATAACTTCAAAACACTTTGACTTTTGTGTTGAGAACTTGAGAACCTTGGATAAAATTAAATTTAAAACTAACCCCCAAAAAAAACACTACCACACTTACTACTTCACACTACCCACACCTTACTACACTGACCTACCACCTAGCTCTCACTCAACTATCACGACTGACTAATACATTTTTCTTTTCTATCTCCTCTCTCTTTTAATTTCTTCTTCTTTTCGTTCTCTCTTCTTTTTTCTATTCTATATTTCTGTTGTTCTGTTTGTACTGTCATGTCTAATAGTGAGCACCATGCATGGGACCTGGTCTCGTTTGTGCTTCGCCACTTTTGGCACCTTACATAGTGTTATGTTTCTATATTAGTCTGTGTTAGTTATGTACAATAATGAGTAGTTATTTGTGTGCCAAATAGACTATTAAATTAAAATTACAACATTGTTATAACTTGTTGACAAGCTTGCTACAAGTCTGTTGCGAACACATCTTGTTGACAAGATGTGAGATTTTTTCGTGTGTATCTACTCTACACTGAAGCCATGCATTCAAGAGAACAACAGAATTAACAAATGTTTAATAACGATTTTTCATTTGCTGTTTAGGACGCAATGCTTGATGGTGGTAAGTCATTTTCATATTACATTCTTCCTGACGAGACTCCTGGAAGATCTCAATCAGTGGTTGGTGTAAACGATCCGAATGATAAGGGAGAGGTTAGGATTTCCTTTGGTGAATTCTTCGCAGCCAAGACGGAGGAAATGGGAAGATTAGGTGATGGCAATGAAAATAGACCAAGAGTAAGTGTCATATACTTTGAGTTGTAACCGGTTGTACCAAGATATAAGCCCAATGAAGAGGGAAACAGTCAATCTTTAGCATCTTATTACTAGATTAATAGACAAATTCGGCTGACGCTGTTTACATCGTTGCTACCCAATTCACAATTTTAGATAACTCACATGCATAGTTACTATTGTGCTAGGTTGCCTAAACATAGAATAGAACAAAGGTAACTCAGTGGTGTAACTTAACGCTTGCCCGGGGCAAGTGAAAATCATTGCGGGCAAGTAGAAGTTTCTTCTTGGTTGCCCGATCGGGCAAGTTGCTTTCTGTTTCAGCTTTGCCAGAAAAAAGCTGACCACCTCTAAGTTATTATCCCCAGTACATCATTAAATGAGTAAAATATGGACCAGTTGACTATTCAATCTGCTGGATAATTTGAAAAATGTAAATAAATGAACAAGCCCCGACGGACATTGTCCGACCATTGTACGATGGACATTTATGTGCCTCGACTTATATATTCAATTTCAGTTCTTAAGGAAAATAGAAGAGTGGTGATTGGTGGCATATAATGCAAATTGTAGTTATCCATCAACATATCATGCTTACTGCAATCATTTGCTTCAAATTGTATTATAATGTGAACCAAAGTTAGATCTAATGGCAAGTGAATTATATTCAGGGCAACCATATTTCATGTCCAACTTGCCCTGATCGCAAGTGGTCAGAAAAGTTAAGTTACACCACTGGTAACTGTTAAGCATTATAATTATGTATACGAGCTATTCACTCATAGATCATTCTAATACTTGGTTACCTTTGTTCTATTATGTGTTTTCGCAAACTAGAACAATAGCAACTAGGCATGTGATTTATCCAAAGTTGCGAATTGGGTAGGGTCAAGCGGTCTCGTGTAAGCAGTGACTAGAGACAACACTATAACCGAAACTAAGGCCCGTTTCAGACGCCGCTCCACTCATGCGCCGAACTTAAATGACGAATTAGGTGCGACAGAAGAGCGACGTTTGAATCAATTATGTTCGGCAGAATTTGGAGCGACAGAAGTTCGACAGAATCTGTGCCATTATGCGACGTTAGAGCGACATTGATTCATACGGCGCTCCAGTGATTAGCTACTTTATAATGTTTACTTAATTGCATTTGGAATTCCCGCGCGAATACGCTCCTCGCTCGTCAACAACATTATATTTTGTACACCGTTTGAATCAGTGCCGCTCTTGTGTCGCTCCAGCGTCGCACCTAATACAATTAAGTTCGGCGCATGAGTGGAGCGGCGTCTGAAACGGGCCTAAACCTTCCGCTCAGATTTCGTCCCGGTCTCGTGTAAACCGGGCATGGTACGAGTAATCCTTAACTTTTGGTTGTATTTATTTAGCCTCAGTTCAGTGATTCGCGTGACACCAAAGTCTCCCCGACCGCCATGCCACCTCGTCCCAGGTACAGACCATCATCTCCAGAGGGCAGCGAGAAAGACACATCATATCAACCAAGTTTTGCCGACTTGGGAAAAGTTCAACAGAAAAGAAATCGAACCGGCCAATCACAGACCAAGAAACCTGTTGCTATGGCTACCAGATCTTCACCATATGGCGCTGAGGCTGATGAAGGGGAAGGGAAGGGGGCGACAGTGGGAAAGGTGGCCGCTTCTAGAAATGACAATAAGGATGGTAATAAGGGTACCGAGAATGGTATAAAAAGTTCTAAGACAAGTTCAAAGGCGCGCCCAAGGCAATTTCAAGCCGAGCCGGGCAGTGCTGACGGTCCGGAAATTTCCCGTAGAAATACTGGTGGTTTGGAGTTAAATGATTCTACTCTAGCAGCTCTGAAGTTTTGCAATTCTAGCGAAGGATCGAAAATATCGGAGATGTCTTCGAACGAACTCAAAAGCCTTTCAAAAACATTGGCGCGAGCAAATATAGACGACGCGCAGGAAATATACAAGGTCTTGGTAAATTTCATTAACAACAAGGGAATAAGCCCTGAGGAGGTTGTCGAAAATGCGCAACGTTTGTCTGAAGTGTTTGAATCTACTGGAGCCAGGAGGGAGTCTGGGGGGCAAAGGGGTGAGCCCCAAGAAGGGGATGTAATGACGTTTTACCATAGTGATACAAGTTGTGAAGTGTCCCCCACCGACCCAGCGTTTCGTACAATGTCGTCCATATCCTCCCCTCCCCTAGACACTTCATCCCCCAAAAGTAGCGCGAGTTCTATAGGAGTGCAAACTGACACGCATAGCATAGAGCAAGTGTCCACTATACCTTCCACACTGACCATGGTAACTTCAAATTTGAGCGAGGGTATATCTGTGGGTGCCACTGTGACTGGCCCTGTTTGTACCACATCGCACGTGGCTGGACAATATAATGGTGCTTCTGAACAGAAAACACGCACTAGCCAATTGATACCATCCAAGCATTATGGTACCGTATCTGGCCAGACAACTCGCCCTACTCCCTATGGTACTTTTACCACCAGCCCGGTACAATCTATACATTATGCTACCATACGTAGCCAGACAACCAGCACTTTGCACCCAAATGCTCTCGCTACCAGCCCGGTACCATCTATGCAGTACGCTACCATATCTAGCCAGACCACCCCACCTGGTGATGTCAATACCATACCAAGCACGTCCGTTACCAGAACATTAACCCCCGACCCACACAACCACCCTGCAAGCATTTCGCCTATTATGTCTTACGGAAGCCAACAAATTGTAACTGCTGCAGCTACAAGTTCTGTCCCAACTGAACAACGAATATATGGGGCTGATAATAGGCCGTTAGGTTACTCAGACCCTAAAGCAGCGGGTTCAATGACCTACCATCCTGAGGTCCCAAGATATCTACCTCCAGAAAAGGGTTACTCAACTTCGCAATCAGCTAGCCTGGAGCCTAGAATGAGAGAACCATTTGTAATGCCAAGGTACCCAGTCGAGACGATCAGTCATGCAGATGGTCAGCAGTACTACCAATTTAGAAGCGACCAATTGAATGTTGGGACAGGCCGTCCTATTTCCGCAGGTCACACGATCGCCACCTTAAGTCAGGCGGTATCAACATCGTCTCGCGTATTGCCAGCCCAAAGTCACGCAGTTCGCCTGCCAGTTCACGCAAACTCTGAAGTAGATCACGCATTTGTGGGAACAGCTAACACGAATGCTGGTCCAAGATACGCGATTCCTGTTTCAAGTCGCGCTTTTACAAGTAATGACCACGCAAGTACCGACCCAAGACGCGCAATTCCCATTCCAAGTCACGCTTTTACGAGAACGGACGCAAATCACGCATCGACAAGACATACCCACGCAATTGCTGATCCAAATCACGGAATTCCAGTTTCAAGTCACGCAGGTTTTAGACCGGTTCAAACAGACTCTGCACCAAGACAAGCTATTTCAGGCTACTCAATACCTCGAACAACCGGGGATATTCTTGCTCAAAGTTGTCCAACGTTTAATGCTCCTAGATTCACATCGCCTAAGGCAGACCCTGGATTTGCTTTGCGGACATTACAGCCAGGTGCGCCGAGTGTCCCTGGTAAATCTCGTACAATGTCAGGCGATCATTCGGCCGCATACCAGAATAGACATGTAGCTCCAAGCAAATTTCAAGAGCCAAAGCCGATGTCTGCACCTCATACACAAAATGCGTTCAATTATCAAGATATTGGTCAAGAGGAGTTTCGTGTTGTCAGTGATGTTTATAATCAGGATGGTACGCAGATGAGACGGTTGCGTGGTTGGACTGGACCTGGCCAGAGGCAGGTAGGTTGTGAGTGTTTATGTTAATCTTAGCCTTGATTTTCGAGCTAGTGGCATATGTTTATTTACGACTGTAGTTATGTATATTTTATTTTATTCTATGTACTGTCTGTCGTTGTATGTTAATCGGAGAATGCCTTGCATGGGACCTCGAGTCCCGTTCGCACTCCTACCGTTTGGACATCGTCCAATAAAGTATTTAAAACAAAATTCCAAGGGATTAGATTTTGAGTGGTTTTGGAGTTCCAGTGGCTTGCTGCCTGGACAATTTTCAATTTTGGAAGTTCAGAGTGGCCATTTCCTGCATTTTCCGGGTGAAATTCTTACAAAAAGTTCCTCATTTCCTTTTTAGGCTCACTTTATTCCCCAAACCCCTGACAAATGGTAATTACGTACACCACTGACCCTGTCCTGAGCATCCTCTTAGTACCATCCATTAGTTCAATGGTACTACCAGATCTCTTAAATTTCCACATCATCTCTATCTCATCCTCTGTGTCCCAACTTGTCTTCATTTTGTTGCGCCTTTGTGAATCATAGGGCGAAGTATGGAACAGTAGAACTGAACGCACATCTCAGATACAAATGGTCATTCCTCCTGTACTTGACTTCCCTGGCGTGCTGTGTGTTGGCACCTCAGCCGAAGCTGATATTTCCATATATAATCCTACATCAAGATGGATCAGATGTTCATCAGAGATTGTCACTTGTATCGTCAATGGCTTGAAGGTAGGTCATTTTGTAGAATTAAGTGGAATTGAATTATTCATTAGCCCCAAGGCAAACCAGGAAACATTCACTTGAAAACATCGAATGAATGGTGATGATTCATTCGATGCTTTAAATAGTGATGGCGGTTGTTATCTACCACAGGCTGTGTGGTGTGTGCTGTTGGTTTGTGCGTATGTTTTTCTATACGCAGGATAACTTCGTATTGAACACTCTAATACGAAAATTTTTCGAGTTAGTGGGCGTAAGCCAAGGACAAATCGATTAAATTGTTATTCAATTTGGATGAAAACTAGATGAGAAACAAAACTTTATCTTACTTTCACCGGTTGAACAGAACTCATTAGGGAGCTTTAGCAATGACTACGAGTACGACTACGAGTATGAGATTCGTCATTTTCGCGCCAAACGCCGTGTTGTTTGTATACGCCATCTCGCAAAAGTCGTAGTCGTTGGGCTTTTGACTACGAGATTTTTGATAAATTTCGTACTCAAAAGCCCGATGAGGCGACGACTACGACTTTTGCGAGATGGCCAAACGAACATGTACCGACTACTTAAAATTTTTGTTCTCATAAAAATATTTTTTATGTGTCGAAGGGGGGGGGGGGGGGGGGAATTTACAAACTTTTTCCCGGACTACTAACGTTGTTATATAACTATTTAACCAATAAATAAGTTTGTTCTTGCAAAACAATTAACTTCCTAAAAACAAAAATTCCCTTTAACTATTCTTTGTGCCGACTTGTTTTGTGCCGACTTGTTTTGTGCCGACTTGTTTTGTGCCGACTTGTATTGTTTTGTGCCGACTCAAATCTCGCTTCTGCCTACTAAATCTCCAAATACAATTCATGGGGGGGGGTGACACCCCCCCCAAACCCCCCCCCCCCGTAGATACGGCCCTGTACCTGCAGCATTGTGCTGTAGTGCTGTGGGCTGTGTTTTATAGCGCCCTGTCTACCACAAGAGCATCTTCGCCTTATTGGGAAATGACGTCATCCATCGATTATATAAGGAGCTATGTTGCGACTTCAGATAACCCAGACACTAGACCAGAATGTCAAAGCGTTGGATCGTGAATGTAATTTGTTTGTGAATTACATTAATTGATTTGCTAATTGGAGTAACGAAACTGAGAAGTCTGATAAACGTGAATGGAAAAAATCGTTAGAACTTGTGACTAGAAAAAAAAATAAAATAATAGTACAATAATACGAAAAAAATAAAATCTGATGGTCTGAATATTTGGGTTTGAGTTGGCTATTGTCCCTGTGTTGTTTTTTTTTCACATGACATTTTAGTGGATGATAATCAAGAATGCATTCAACATATATAAAAAAAAACAATGATAGGAAACTGACTGACAAAATTATTTAAAGGTATGCCATAAATAAAATATAATATATAGAACACTAAACTAAAATTAAACTCGAGTCTCTATAAGTTCCAAACTGTTTCTTCCTATACGTCGTCTGAAGGGTGTGGTAATGAGTGGGGTAAAGTAAAGCCAATCTCCCCACATGCGACTGAGGTGCAATTATAATCAGAACACTTCATATTACAGAAATTGAACCCTGTGCGGTCTTAAAGGTGGAAAGCTCATGCACTAACAACCACTATGGCCCCAAAACGTTTGCTGACATACTGTGATTTGCTATATTTGCCACAGATTGATTTCAAGTGTTTATCTGCCGGTGTGTACATCGCTGAAATGAAAGTTATCTCAACTCCTGTTGCCTCGATCTCCGGCGACGTTGAAACGTCTTCTGCATTCGTTAGCTTGCAAGGTTTTGCTGAAGAACCGAAGTTAGAGGTGAATTTAAAAACTTGTGGTATATTCGAATTGAGTCGTTTCACTTGATAAAAAGGTTGACAAATTGGCATCCCTCCTGCACCCCCCCCCCCCTTGGCCAAGCATAGGGGGGTTGTGCACCCCCTGCAACTCCCCAGTAAATCCACCCCTGCCAGGAATCGAACCCAATCACCAAAGTCAAAATGTTTCTTACACTAACTATATGATATGTTGGTATACATATTCTTACTATGCTGTATGTTTTTAGATCATTGCTGATGAATTAAGGACATTAGATTTTGGTGAAATACATCATGGATGTGATAGTGTTAAACCACTGAGGATTGTCAACAAAGGAATGACGGTTGTTCCACTGAAGATGCGTATTTGCTCTGTAAGTATCGTTCCAGTTGTGTCAGGGCACAAGGGGGGTCGGTGGCAAAGTATAGGCAGTTCATAGGCCTGTCACGTCTGCGAGGTTTGCTTCCTGTATATATGGAAGCACGGGTGGCAGATGCGGTTAGCGCGCTGCCCCTTACCTCTGAGTTAAGCCAGCTATACAGCAGGTCGAGGGCAGGGATTTACTCAGGTTGAGTAACGTAAGTGCGCTTGATAAACTCATGTAAGTTGAGATTGGTTGGTTCTCTCCTGTGCTTCGAGGGTTTTTCTCCGGGTACTCCGGTTTTCCGCCCTCCGACTAAAAACACTAACCTTATCTAACTAACCCTCGGAACCTTTGTCAATTGGGTTGCAAAAGCTGTTAAGGCTTTCCATCCACCTCAGAGTGATAAACACAATTTAGTTTAGGTTTCTCTTGTGGTAATACTGGACCAATGAAGTATGGCACTTACTGAATCTACCTCTGGTGAGAACAGTTTCGAACTGATAGAAGTTAGTTTAGTTTAGTTTTTGTACAATGTTGAAAAATGATGTTTTGTTATTGATGATGTTTATATAGAATTCTTCTCCTGGAGTGTTTAAATTTTCCAAAGCGAATTCCCCAGAAGTAATACCTGAGCTAGACTTGCAAAATACGACGTTAAAGTGTCTTGTGCCAGTTAGAAATGACTTGGTAAGTGAACGAATCAGATGTCCAGGTTGTAGTAAGCTGAAGCAATATACGAGAGATGGCACTTACGGACCTCTAGATATAGAACAATGTATAGAACTGATAGAGCTATCTATTATAAATAAAGTTAGTTTAGTTTAGGTTTCCTCCTGTAGTATAACACTCGAAGATTGCTCATTTTTATTCTTAAAGGGTATGAAAGCAGAGCCTCTTGTCGTCTGGATCGAATTAGCCGGCAAGAATGAACATTGCTGTAAGTAATCTCTTAGTTTTGACATCTCCTTGTCGTCATGATAAACATAGTGCATGAACGTTTATTACCCTGGTATTAGGACGAAGATACGCCGATGTTGATTTTCTTTGTGTTTTTCCTTAACACTATATGTTCTGGTATTACGTTTAGTCGAGAAATCAGACGAGGCACAAGTATTGAGCGCTGGAATTAACGTTCAACTTGACACGGGGACCGTCGCCAAGATACTGGGAAATATTCAACTTTCAGCCATCATGGGTTTTACCAAGATCCAGATACCTAAAGCTTTTCAAGTAAGCTTTACAAAGCCAGTCGAAGCATCTTAAATAAACATAGCCAACATCAAACCAAAAATCATAAAGCTTATACCCCAATTTTCGACCAAAAACCAGTGAAAAACCATATATTTAGAAGGGCGCATACTTATTGTAAAGTACATACGGGGGTATCCTTTCCCCGGAATGGCGGGGGGGGGGACCAAAAACCAATGAAAAACCATATATTTAGAAGGGCGCATACTTATTGTAAAGTACACACGGGGGTATCCTTTCCATCGGAATGGCGGGGGGGGAGTGTTATTTAAGGTTACCTGCAATTTCCGAAAAATTATTTGTAATGGATGTAGGCAGTTTCAACAGTTTAACAGTCACCATATACACATTGAAACCTAGACTCGTTAGCTCAGTGGTATAAACCGAAGATTAGCACTGTAAGCATGGTGCCTGACTGTACGTGATTCGTGTTTCCATTCTTATTTTAAACAAGATGGCGATGTGTCTTTCCTCTCCTGTTGGTAAAAGAGTGTCTCGTGAATTTCCTTTCACGAACGCGGGCAATATCTGTGCCAATGTAGAATTGACTGTACCGAAACATGTGGATGTTTTCTCTGTCACACCTGACAAGTTTCAAGTCCGCCCTGGGATGGTATGTATACATATTTATTGTGCTTGGCAGGCAGTTTGAACCATTGGTTTGAACCATTGGTCTGAACTGAACTGAACTGAACTGAACTGAACTGAACTGAACTGAACTGAACTGAACTGAACTGAACTGAACTGAACTGAACTGAACTGAACTGAACTGAACTGAACTGAACTGAACTGAACTGAACTGAACTGAACTGAACTGAACTGAACTGAACTGAACTGAACTGAACTGAACTGAACTGAACTGAACTGAACTGAACTGAACTGAACTGAACTGAACTGAACTGAACTGAACTGAATACGTTTGTCTTACATTTTGTTTTGAATACTTTTTTCAGGCAGTCATGGTTAAGGTGATGTTTACACCTTTATGCAAAGAGACTTACGAAAGGTACAGATGATATTGGGTATAATATAGTCTTGGTTATAATGCGCTTGCTCGACCAGCGTTATCATTTTGTTTGGTTCTCTTTTCTCTGTAGCGTGATCCAGGTTTTGGAGCCAGATAACAGCAAGTGTTATGAAGTATTGTTAAGAGGGTCAGCGGTAGAGCCACAACCTGAAATGGATGATGGGTAATACGACTTTGTTTACATTTTATTATGTTTAATGGCAGTTATATGCAAATTATACAGTAACATCAAGTCCTGCGCCGTGCGCACACTCAGAAATGTTATCCAGCTTTCTATTATCGGATTTGGCCAATTAGCATGCTCAAACCATTATTTGCACCAGTTATTTTCAGCGACGTGTTATTTGCACCAGTTATTTGCTGGAAAATTAGCCAATCAAAATTGAGAAAATAGTTATGTGAACGATAAATACTTTTTTTATGTGCATAAAATTTATGTGTTAACTGTAGTTATTCTGAGTAACATTTACCATGATTTTGTCATTTGACTCTAATAATGATGTAAATGATCCTTCGTTGTTGTATATATTACTTCTAAAATTCATTAATTATTCATAGGCAAAATACAAAGGAAACTCATGACCCGTAGCGGATCTATATATTTGATATAGACTTGCTCAAATTTTCTCCTTCAATTTTTACAGCGTAGATAACATCAATCTTCAAAATTCCAACGCCAGTGAGCGTATACAAAACGAGTCATTTTAGAAGTCATATACAAACCTTACAGTTCGGCCTTTATCAGAACTAAAACACTCGGCTGCGCCTCGATGTTTTAAATCTGATAAAGACCTCTTGTGCGGGTTGTATATATTACATAGAGAATAATACATGGGTGCGCGGAAATACCAGATTTATTTCGAGTGTTGAACATGATATCTCGAGTGTTGAACATGATAGATATAATATATCATATACGAGAAGGAGTTTATTATAGTGATTTGAAACACCGAAAGTGTGTTGAAAAACAAAGCGCTAGCCGAGTTTTTCCAAGCATCCATGTATTTTTCTGTTTATAAAATAAAGGACAGTCTTTTCAAACAAAATAAAATAAAATAAAATATCCATTTTCATAAACTTCAAAACCGATAATTTTCACATGTGAGATTACCATAAATAATCTCACATGTGAGATTATCAGTTTTATCAGTGCTCGAAATCTCTATAAAGCACTATACTTTGTATAATAAAAATGCTTATTTTCTTTCTGTGTAGGCCGCCCATACTAAGCAATAAATCCTGGTTGTGTTGGACTGGAGTAGATCTAGGAAATGCCACGTATGTATGTTGTTTACAGAACTAAAGTACGTTGTACCTCTCGGCTGCCAATTCAGTACAGTACGTTAATTGTACGCCTGGTTATTTCAGACATCAAAGATTGTTCTTGCTCAACGACGCTGCTGATCAGTCCATTCACTTTCAGGCGATGATTTTAGGAGAACATTCAGATTTTGAGGTGTATTTATCCGTCCTTTATTTCAATGCAAAAATTCTCCTCGTTTCATTACTTATGTCTATGTTATATAACTAAAGTAAACTAATTTCCTTTTTACTTTATACTCTAAACTGTTTTTCCTAGAAGTCCAGCAAGGGCAATCCCTATTGCTACGGGAAAGAAGCATGAACTAAACTCCAGTAGGAACCATCTCACATTAAAATCGTATCGATATTTCAACCGTTCTAGATTCAACGCATGAGATCTGAATTCTCAAAAGGTGGAACATTATCAGAGCAAATGGTGTTAAGACCCAAAGTAAGATATAACTATATCGAATAGAAAAATGCTACTAACGCCTTTTATACCCAATGTATAACGTTGAGTAACTCGTTAGTTAGTTATTGCATTGGAATCGAATCCTACATCCAGAGATGAAAGCCACATGGATGCACTGACCACTGTGACACCCCTTCAATAGTAATCTTTTTGAAATATCAAGAATACTTATGGAGTGACTTCCCCCTATTTGGCAGGTCAGTGACTTTGTGTTAAAATAAGAATTTTTTGTTTCTTTTATTTAGGAAAGAATGCCAATTTATGTTCTCTTTGCTCCATCTTCTTTTGGTGTCTTTAAAAGTGCCTTGGTTCTTAAGCCTGATCGTGGTCCTCGATTTCAAGTAAGCCTGATAAATCAAACTTTTCTCACAATTCACTGGATTTCGGTAAAGAAGATACGTTTATCTTAAAACTGGTTAAAATAACCAATTTAAATTAGTTATCTCAGATGCTTTTCGTTTTGATCAATATTATTTGGTCAAAACAACCGAAATATTGGTTAAAATAACCAAATTTGTGGTCCTTTTTAACCATTAAAATATTGGTCAAATAAATGCATCTGAAACAAACCTTTAAATTGGCTATACTTTATTAACCAATCTGTTTTTTCAGTGTGTAATGTGCAAATTGATTTCAATTTAATGTTTTAACTTAATTTGAATTTAATTTGAATTACAGTTTTACATTGCAATTCATATTTCTTTCGATCTGGACAACCTAAATTTTAAGCAGATCTCCTGTGAACATATTTCTTTGACGGACCAATGTTTAAAGTATATTTCTGAGTATCATGAAGCATGAAAATACATATTCATAAAAAAGACCGACTGAGGTATTGTTTTCTTGCAGATACCGTTGTATGCATATGGTGGGAAGAGTTGTCTTTCATTCTTAGATCTCAAGAAGACGTCTGAAGGCTACGATGCTCAACTTGGCGAAGTATGATTCTTGATTAAATGAAGATTTTTCTAATAAGGAAAGAATGCGCGGAAACAAAATTTCAATAGCAACCACATATTTTGTTTGTTTACACTAGGTGTCGCTTGGTCGTCGTAATATACTAAAAATTACTCTAAAGAATACTGGACATAGAGCCGCTTTTGTGAAGGCTGTCTGTTACGCTGGTAAGCCAAATTCCCTCTTGGTAACAATAACAGAGTCACTCGGGCTTGGTAAGAGAGCGCAAGAGCATCAGCTTTTTCTTTTAAATTTTAGATTTTCATATTCGTCTTCACTACCATCAGACGCATCTCAGTATTGTTCCAAGCGAGTTTGTCTTGCCAGAGAGATCTACCAAGGTGGGCTATATGAACGAGTACACCTCGTAAATGTGTCAACAAAAGATCAACATTTGTACCACGTGGCCAGGATATTTTCAGGATTGCATCACAGTCTTTGTAAATATCTAATAGCGGACACTTTTTGGGGCGAAAGGGTGGGCTGATCCCCTACCAATAATTCGCATTTGAGAAGTAATATATCATACACGAGAATGTGTTTATTATAGTGATTTGAAACACCGAAAAGTGTGTTGAAAAACAAGGCGCTAGCCGAGTTTTTAACATACTTTGAGGTGTTTTTAAATCACTATAATAAACGACTTCAGTGTCTCAAACAAACCAGTATTTAAAGAGAAATTCAACGCGAAAGTTGAGTTAATTTATAGGTGTTTAATACCGTGGTGTCAAGACAACGATACGGTGGTGATTTCCTTTGTGTTTTGCTCATGAATTATTAATGAGTTTGAGAAATACATTTACTGGTCAAGTGCTTGGCAAAAATGAAGTGCCATTTTCCCGTTAATTTTATAGTGAAAAAAACAACATGCCGAAGCTTCAACATGATTGTGGTGGCCGGTAGACGTTTTTGGCGTATTTATTTAAGTGTATTCTACAGGTTTTCTCTAGATACATCGGTTTCTTCTGTTCTAATACTGGAACAATAGGAAATTACCGTCCGAAACCTTTACGAAGAACGGTTTAGATAAAACTGATAGTCTTCTCCAACATTAAAACAGTTAGTTTCTCAGTTTTGATATTATGATTCTTGTTTAGGAACTCGTGATTGTATACCAACCGTTACAACACGATGCCAAAACATGTCAACATGAAACAAAGAGAGTTGCAACGGTCTTGTTTTATCATGGAGATGAAGTTCTTAGACAATGGTATAGGAGGTAGGTAACTTTTTACCACGCGATTAAAACAGATGGATTTTCGCTCGGGAAGCCAAACAATATGGAATGAAGTCGTTTGATATGGGTGTTGTTCTCAGATTGGTAAAAGGCGTGTGGCTGTACTGGATGTTGAGTGTGTTTGTAGATGGAAATTCTGAGCGAAAATCATATTCGTGTGGCTTTTGCTTCTGTGACTGGGGTTTGGATTCTTGCAATATACAGATGTCTAATTACATTTTCACCTCAGTCGCATGTGAGAATTAGAGTGATTCCAATGTGACTGTACTCAACACCATAGGTTTTCTTTAGGCACTCCAGTTTGATGCTCCAGCATTAAGGGTGACCCACCCTTACCGGACCTCTAGGGAGAACAGTTTACAACCTATAGTTACCTATCTAGAATATAAATGGGGATTGGACAGCGGAGTTCGATTTATATCTATTCTTTTTTTTATAGGAATGGTATGAAACAACAAGAGTTTGATGGGAGACGCACTGGCAGAAACTTGAAACATGACGACATTCGATTTGATAAAGTTTTCCAGGATGAAAATTGTGCTGCTGAAGGTTGAACTTTTAAAACTTAATCGACTGGTCTCAGAGTAGCTTGAAGCGCGACATCGATTAACAAAGTGCAAAGTGATTAGAGCCGTTCGTCAGACGTCTTTCTGGCTTTGGGGAATAGCGTATTTCTCCGAATTACCAGTAACTAATATTGTGCGCATTGTAATACTGAATATCATCTAATACTAATGTTTAAATAACAAAATTCGCCAAAGATAAAAAACACAAAACTACTTGTATAAAATATCTATTACACAGCACAACATTGGGGTTTTCGTACTGCATATTCGAAACTTTTCAAGTACCGGGCGGAAGAGTCTGCTTTGGCGTGAGTGCCGGGCGGCACTGCTGAGTGCTGGGCGCTGTCGCCCGGCGCCGCACACCGTGGGCAGATCTACCAAACACCACAGGTTTTTTTGGATACTTCAATTTGCTCCTCGACCAATTAGAGATGACCTAAGGAGTAAAGGATGGCCTCTATAGAGAGACTATTTTACCAGACCCCCATAGGGAGAATATTTTGGTCAAAACTCATGGAGCTATCAAATATAAATTAATTTTTAGTTTATATGAACAGAAATAGTTTTAGGTGTTTATGTTTTGATCTATTTAATATCATTTAGACTTTGATTTTCCTGATTTGGAGAACTACGAGCAGCTATTTGATAGTCATATTTCACAAACATTCCTCAATCTTCTGGGCGGAAGTGAGAAAAATGTGATGCAGTCAGGTATGGATGACGAAAGTCTGGTAATGGCTACACCCAGGAGACGTCGTGTCGAGCCTGAGACGGAGACAAGCGCTGGTGTTAAGAGCGATAAGTTTGCTGAAGGGAAAGAAAAACTAGGTTTGGAACTCTGTGTTTATACTTATTCTTGTTCTCATTCATGTTATAATTGTAAATTGTTATAGTTGCGATGTCCGACTATTATATGTTTCTAAATGTAGACTTTTATGAATTATTTAGACAAAGATGAAACTAGCGCATGGTCTTTAATACCAGAACAACTCAGTCTAAAAGTTCCAGTTCAAGGTTGGAAACGTGTAGTTTATTCAGACAACATTATATACAGTAAGAACCCTCCTTCATAAATATGTTTCTAAATATTCTTGTATTTTTCTTGAAGGTTCATCTGACTCGACGAAGAAGGTCCAATTATTAAACTTCTCTGACAGACCACTAGAGTAAGTTTAAATAGTATCATGGATGATTTAATGACTTTAAGAAGTTCTTTATATTTTTTGTTACTTTGCCAGGTTTGAGTTAATTTGGCCAGCTCACTGTATAGCTGTGACGCCTCACACTGGAACAATAGCTCCAAAGTATGTATACAAATGCATTCACATTCCTAAAGTTATATATAATTTTACTTGTTAACCCACCATAGAGCTAATATTCACGTGTTTATATCTGTTGCAATGATCCAGTCCATATGTTTTACTATTTTGTAGAAGTCAAACGACAATCAACATCAGTGCCTGGGGAAGTATTTTGAAGTCTGGTGTTGATTTACCGTGGTCCGGTACTGCCTATGTGAAATGTGATGGCGTTAAGAAGGTAGCGTAGAAAGGGATTGATTGGGCACCAGGGCTAAGTGGGGCATATCCACTGATCTGAAAATATAACTGGATCGATTGTGTTAAAAGTGAAGCCCGAAGTCAGCCGTTGCTAAGGGGCCAACTGACAACATTTTAGAAATGTATTCCTTGACATGCTTTATATGTTAAAATAATGTAGTAATGTAGTAATGCTTGAAGACGCTTTACAGTATATTTCTCCCTTAATAATGGATTTCTTTAGTCTGGCAATGTTTAACTGGCTTCATTTTCTACACCAGTGAACAATATAGGTTGCACTATCCAGTCTATACTTTTCAGATCAATTCTAATATATTCTATTTCCAGGCAATAGCAATCCAGATTCACAATCCACTAGTGAGTGACAACTCACCAGCCCCCAGCGTTATTGATAAACCATTGTCCATTGTCAAAGCAAGCAAAGATGAACCACGTTTGTCTCAGACTTATACTGCCTTCGTGAAACCTGTCAAGCAAACTCAGCTATTGAAAGTTACACCAACCCTGATTGATTTTGCTGGAACAGAAATTAACAAGGCATCATGTGAGTAGTTTTATCCTATAGTTAGACGGTTCGTATCCTTTTCAAATGTTATGCAGGTACGGCATCAATGTAACACTGGATCAATGAGAGATGGCCTTATACTGAACCTCTAGGAAGAACAGTTTAGAACTGATAGAGCTATCCATTTTAAATCAAGTTAGTTTAGGTTTCCTCCTGTGGTACCACTGGATCAATGAGGGATGGCCCTTATTGGACTTATAGGGAGAACAGTTTAGAACTGATAGAGCTATCCATTTTAAATCAAGTTAGTTTAGGTTTCCTCTTGTGGTAACACTGGATCAATGAGGGATGGCCCTTACTGGACCTCTAGGGAGAACAGTTTAGAACTGTTAGAGCTATCCAGTATCAATATGTGTTAGTCTTGTCTGGGTTTCCTCCTGTAGTAACACTGGATCAATGAGGGATGACCCTTACTGGACTTCTAGGAAGAACAGTTTAGAACTGTTAGAGCTATCCAGTATCAATATGTGTTAGTCTTGTCTGGGTTTCCTCCTGTAGTAACACTGGATCAATGAGGGATGGCCCTTACTGGACTTCTAGGGAGAACAGTTTAGAACTGTTAGAGCTATCCAGTTTAAATAAAGTTAGTTTAATGTAGGTTTCCTCCTGTGGTAACACTGGATCAATGCGGGATGACCCTTACTGGACTTCTTGGGAGAACAGTTTAGAACTGTTAGAGATATTCAGTATCAATAAAGTTCGTTTCATTTAGGTTTCCTCTTGCAGTAACACTGGATCAATGAGCGATGACCCTTACTTGAATTCTAGAGAGAACAGTTTAGAGCTAATAGAGCTAATTCGCGAGGTGTCCACCACTGTCAAGTATGTTGTTGCCTCCTTTCTGTAGGTTCAACTGTTACAATTGAAAATATATCAACGTCATCATTAAGGTGGAAGATATCGTCATTCGCACCAGCTTATGCAAAGGTATTGGAAGGCACTCAGAGACTTGCATACCTCCTCCAGCAAATTAAGTGAAGCACATGGCTTTATACTAATGAGTTGTGTTCCTATAATAACATTTCAGATATCTGATGCAAGTTCGGAGTTACTTCGTGCTACCTACCCAGTGTTCAGTTTCTCAACACAAAGTGGTTTCATACGACCGAATCAAGTCGTTAAGGTTTGTTAAGTTTTAAAGCTACTGGTCAAGCGAAGATGAGAGTTGGTCAGAGTTAGCAAGCGAGAGTTGATTTGATATTACCACGTGTGTAGCAATATAACTCTCATCAACTCTCATCAAAATTTGAACCGGTTCAAAGTTGACGAGGGTTGATGAGAGTTTATGAGACGCGAGCGTGAATTGCAACACTCGTTCATTCTGATCAACTCTCATGCATCCTCGTTTGAATATTGTCATTGTAGATTCAAGTCGAATTTCGTGCCAGAGATGCTGGAGATTACTGCCAAATATGGGACTGTCAGGTGGGTTCTTAACATTTATTGACATCTATTGACACTGTTTTCTTAATGCTATGAAAGTATTCTTATAGTAGGATATCGGTTGTACAGTTGTCAATGCGCCTTTCACCTCTGCGATCCTGCATAGTTCGAATAAAATTTCGCATCAGTCACATGTGGGAATTAAGATTGCTTTCAGTTTAACTCCTACCAAACACCGCAACTTTTGTCTGAGTACTCTAGGGGCCGATTACATGGACCGGGCTAGCCCGATAAACCGGGATGAAATAAGCTCATTAATCCTCATTTTGTCAACTGTTGAATAATCGTTGCTATATATTAATTGAATATTGTTTATATGCTGCATTTAAGGGCTTCCGCACGTATCGATTGATATTTGTTGGTGTAATTTCATTCAGTATTAGCGTAAACAAGTTTATTCGCTTGTACGTTCGTAAAATGCAGTCGCTTTACTGTCTGAAATTTTGAAGTGTCTATGAAACACAAAAACAATGTTTTGATGCTAGTTTCAGTTTCTTTTAACGTTATTTGTTTACATTTTCAATATAAAAAGCCGTGCGTGTGCGATTTTCAGTCCGGTTTGCCAGGATGAAGCGATTACATGGCGATTTTCATCCAGGCAAACCGGGCTAGCCCGCTTGCAACAAGCGAGATCTCGCCACAGCGGGCTAGCCCGGCTTCCATGTAATCGCAATGCAAAATTTATATAAGATTATTATATAGTAAGCGGGCTAGCCCGGTTTAGCGAGCTAGCCCGGTCCATGCAATCGGCCCCTAACACTGGACAATCTAGGATGACCGTTCTTGGACATCTATGGAGAACAGCTTTGAATGATAGAGCTATTCAGTATAAACAATGATGATTTATTTGAGAAAAGGGAAAAACTGAATTGCGGAGTAATTTTCTCAAAGAGGAATCGATTTTTTGAAACCTTAAAATCGCTTCGCGTTATCTCGCATCCAGGCACGTACACTACAGCTTGATTGCCAAAGTTATCATTTATGAGAGCTCGTCGACGTAATTTTTCTCAAATGTTCTTTTTACAGACAAATCCGGAAAGTCCTTTAACTTCAAGAAAAGTCAAACTAGAGCTCTCGGGAAAGGTAAATTTCCGAAATCTTTTCTACTTGTGCTTGTATGGTAGGACAGATTTTAGGACTTTTTTGGTCCTGTTGTCTGCGCCATCAATCTGTTATCATTGATTGTAAAATTAATAAAAATAAATAAAAATAGCAAGGAAAAAAATCGACGTTGTCAACGTTTTACCTACGATAATTTCCATTTTATAAAGGCTGTTGTAAAAGAGACATCGTCGGCCGTGGCAGAAAAAGACAAGAAATACGTTGATACGGAAAAGATTGCCACATCGAGAGAGTCGCTGCCAGAGCTTCCCTCGAAAGAAACGTAAGTATTTATCCGGAGTTACAAAACATTTTCAGCCTTCCTCCAGGTTGGATTTTAGGTTTTCCCAGCCTTTTTCAAACTAACTGGAAATTTTACGACATGCAGGCTTTTGCCTGGGTGGGTTTGCCAGTTGACCATTGCAGTACTGCTAGTCTGACTGAGTGCTAACTGTCGCTACTAATACTAGCCTGATTATAATACTTACTGTTTTGGTAAATATCAAGATTTTTCTCGGCATCTCGTTCGATTGAATTAATAGTGGAAGGTGTTAGTAGATGGAATACTCGAAGGGAAATTTATATACATTTTTTAGACCTAGCCAGGATCAGTTGCGAAAAATGCAACTTGGGCCCTCTGGTAGGAATTGAATCTGCGGTTCTGCCCGATTCAGGTGTAGCGCTCTAACCAACTGAGCTACAGAGTGCAGTTGCTGAGCATTAACACTGTTTTGCAATGTTTTATTCAGTGTTTCACTTTTAACCTTCCTAAGAGCCAGTAAACCTTCCTCGCATACCTGCAGCCTTTTTGCAACACTCTAGTGTTATCAAGTGTCGTAAAGACTTTACACACAGCCGAATACCCAATTTGTCACCGTCATGAAGTAGAGTTGCTATTGGTTGTTTTCAGTAGGCGTTACCGGACAGCAGACGATGGTCAAGACTCTGACAGGAGCCAGGAAATTAACCTGACTGTAGATCTCTAAATTCTATTTACGAATACAATACTACACTATATATACGTATAATTGTTTTTACTGAGTGACAGTGGCGGACACCAGGGGGGGGGGGGGCAACTCGAGGCTATGCGTGGATAATGCTACACTCCAGTAATTCGGCAAATGGTCTATTCCTTCTAGCAATGAGCCTCAAAAAGGGAAAGCTGTTGTATATTTCCAGTCAGATAATGTGGAATTTCCCGATACTGAAGTAGGACAAACCAGCACAGTGAGGATAAAGATTTGTAATAAATCATCCAGTGAACAGCAGGTATAGGTTTGCGTTTCTTTTTTGTGCTTTTTTCTCTCTTTCCAAACGAGCATGGTTAATGGCTGTTGAATGTTCTTATATAATGGCTGTTGAGTGTTGCTTATTAGAGTATACATGCAATCATGTGAAAGTTTGAGCGAATCTTTTGAATTAAGATATTTTTGACGTTCGTATGATCATAGTCCCTATATAAACAGTGTCTGGAAACGCATCTAAAGCTTTTGTTCTATGTTTTTGTCCATGTTTGTGCACCTTCACGCTCTGTAAACACATTGTTCTCTTAGCATAATGAAGGAAGCAGCCAATAAACTCCGTGCAGCTGAATATTAACATTTGTAAAACAAAGAAAACGTGCACTCTCAGTACACCCTCAACATCAACCCACGCACATGTCTATAAACTTTCAAGTTTGCCGCGTTTCCAGACACTGTATTATAGGGACCATGGTATGATTGATGGTTAATCTTTCATTTGTTTTCTTGTGTAGTTTCGGATTATCACTTCTTCAGCGCCTTTTTATATGAAATGCACCAGTCTTGTCACCAAGTAAGTACATTGTATTTAGACAAAGCTCTAAACACGAAACTAACCTTATTTATATACTAGACAGTTCTTAAGGACGGTTCTCTATAGAGGTCCAGTAAAAGTCATCTCTTATATTGGTTCAGTGTTATTACACGAGGAAATTGCGACTGAAGCGAAATGGAATCAGACAACTGTAAATTATAGGGAATCGAATCTTGGTCACCGAAGGCACAAGCCTGGTGGCCCAGTTATAGCGGGACAACCCGGTAAGCGAGATCTTACCGTGTAGTTACTTTTATAGTACAAATTACATTGCATTTATATGGACAACCGGACTGGTCCGGGTGCTGCGATCTCACTTGAAACAGCCTGGAAACGAGATCCCGGTTTGAAACCCTGGGTACGAGCACAGAGTAGAGATCATACAGAGGTGTAACGGGTGTACCCACTTATGCTTCAGACGCTTGCCGAGCATGCGCAGTTAAAGTGCACGATTCAGATGGCGGCTCGCTTTTAACGGCAGTTTACCTTTTAGCAGTACGTAAAAATGCGAAAGGCCTTAAGATTGTGAAACTTTAAAGAGCCGAAAATGTTGGGAACTTGGGGAATGTTGAGAACTTGGAATGGGGGGGACTTGCCGAGCATGCGCAGTTGATCATTTTTTGCCCGGCCGCCTGAAATCAGGTGGGTACACGAAAACGTAAGTCTCCCAAGTGTTTACGACGGTCCGATCCACCTCTGTATGATCTCTACTCTGTGGTACGGATGATAATTTCTCCCATGTAAACACTAACTGGGTTTCCCCGGTTGCCGTGATGATAGAACAAGAGATGCCGCCACGAAGAAACAGTCAAAACAACAAAATAGTCCCGGCAAGCGGACTATTCTCATATATAAACAAAAGCCAAATTCATCCCGCTTATTGGACTGTCCCACTAACCGGGCCAGCCCGACTTCCATTTTAACAATGAACAGACCACACGAGTCTATCTATTTTCCGCTCGATAAATTTTTCGCAAGTACCAGAGGTTACGTTTTTTATTTTTCAGACCATCACATTATTTGAGAATTCCAGTTTATTTCTCGCCTCAAGAAGCGGGCAAACATTATGAAGCTAATATCGTTTTTGAGAACATAAAGTCTGGAGAATCATTAACTGTCAAGCTAAGAGCAAATAGCCTTTGAATATTTAGAAAAGGAATAGAAATATTAAATCTTTTGTATTTATTTAGTAATTTATAAGAAGAATGCAGTTAAAACTGTAGCCAGCAAACTTAATCAGTTGGCATGTGCTTATACCTGTTCCCAACCAATAGGCCTTTTGTAACAATTGGTCAGTCACGTGATCCCACCACCCTTAAAACAAGCAACTATGTCAAAATGAGAAACCTCAATATTAGTAAAATTGCAAAGTTTCAGCTTATAAAATGCAATAAGGAAGAAATGGCATGTAACAAATCCTAGGAAAATGTCCAATCTTAAATTGAATGCCATATCTTCCATATTGCATATTTTAAGCTGAAACTTTGCAGTTTTACTAATATTGAGATGCTCGTTTCATTTCTGGGGTTCATTTTGACACAGCTGCTCGTTTTAAAGGAGATGATGGGGTCACGTGACCAATTGTTGTAAAAAGGCCTCTTCACCCACAATCGTTCTTTGCCTTTGTTCCATTCTATATTTACATTATCATAACAGTGGTAACTAGGCAACTATGCGAAAATCTTAATTGGGTGGGAACGGGCATAAAACATGCTTATAGGTATATCGACTATTGTATAAATGTATATTATTTAGAATTTATTATGATTAAGGACAAAGTACGTACGCAGAAAATTATATAAAAAACTATACTATTAAAACAAACAATAATACGCAGAATACGAACTTGTGTTAATTCGGTAGAGCTATTTGGCGGGTAAAAGAATCCTATACCAAGATAAAGCCAGATTTGGTTATGAACTTTGCTAAATCGAGCAAGTTTTTTTGAGAATAGTAAATTTACATTAGAGACCTTAAGATTGACGTATTTTTACGAATACCTCAAACCGCTAGCGATCACGTGACTAGACTCCCGCGGTAGAATTTGCGGTAAATTTTCAGGTTTTCAACGTGTAGAAATTGTTTTTGCATATGAATAATCCCTCAGGATATTTTTCGAAAATATCAACCTATATTTTAGTTTTACTAGAATAAATGTTTAAAACATCATCTTAGCTTCATATTGCACTTATTTTGAAACAAGTAACAATAAACTAAGCTTGGAAAAAACTATAAAGCACAGCTTTCAAGAGAAGATGGCAGAGTTATACTCAAAGACATCTTAGAGTTTGTACTTCAATCTTAATCTCCTCAAAATGTATTACCTCTGACGTCTAACCTCAAACTGCAGTTTGAGGTTTGAAGTAAATATTTTAAACCTCAATCTTAAGGTCTCTATTGTTATCTAATTAACCTGACTGCGAGCAAAGGGCCTGCGATTAACTTATTAGTTCATAACTCGTGTATATAATTCTAATGTTTAGTTACCTTTGTTCTATCCAATGCTTTCATAAACTATAGGGCAATAAACATAAACATCCAAAGTTTTAAATTGTGTAGCAACGATGGAAAGAAGCGTATATAGCTGTTAGCCTATGTTTAAGTGAACTAATTTTATATCCATATTTTCTTTCAGTCAACAGATTCATGAGGCCAGTTGAGTGATTTCAGCACTCCCTGTACAGGTTTTGTATAACGACCATATATTTCCAGTCGACATTGAGGTTGTGTCGAACGCCAGCCTATCTCACCACTGCTGGTTTTTGGGAAAGGTCTGGTAGAGGCACCCACTCGAAGTTGTTTTACGTTGTCAATTGGAGGAAGTTTTAATTTCTCTCGCTTTTCTTTGACTCGTACTGAGGCTGCTCCTTGCGGCACGTCCTCGTCTTCGTTGCATAACTATATATTGAAATAATTCGTTTTCAGGCCAGATTTGTCGGATCCAATTCTGCAACAACTATACTTCTGCGTCAGGTATGAGCTAGGCTTGCTCCAAGTCTATCTCTTAAAGGGGTTTTTATTGATTGGGGAGTTATAAAAAGCGCACGAAGTTATAAAGGGCGCGCGAAAATGCGGGCGGAATAGCCTTATCTCTTGTCAGCAAATCCAGTAAATCACATACGTCAGGAGGAGAATCGACCTTTATTTTTTTATTTTATTTTATTCAACTTCGCCTCAATGGCAGGGAGTCCACAACAGCGTCAGCCAATTACTGTGGCCCCATTGTTAGTTCCTAAGGGTTAGTATTAGAGGGAGGAAACCGGAGTACCCGGGGAGAACCCTCGAAGCACAGGAGAGAATCTCAACTTACATGAGTTATTTGAGCACACTGCCGATCTCATGCGAGTACCAACAGTGACCTCGACCTGTTGTGAAACCGGTTCAACTCAGTGGTAAGAGGCAGCGCGCTAACCGCTTCCGCCACCCGTGCTACCCTTTATATTTCACTAAACAATTACCTACAGCCGTAAAAGAGTAAAAAAAATATTCTTTAAAGGGATATGGCAACAAAAATAGTTTATTTCATTTGAAAGAAATTTTAAAATCATCTATATAAAAACTCTATAAAAATGAAAACAGTGAGCTTTCGCCATCTTGGATTAATTTTTTACTAAAGACCCTAAAGTAAAGGTGATTTTGTTGACTGAAAAGCAGGGTCAGCCATTTGAAACCTAATGGGGCCGAATAACATGTTTAAAAGTATAAATGTTTAAAATGTTGTTAAAATAGTTTGGGGATCATGGATGTTTCTTTGTTTCTGTATAACCACTGAACATATTTCATTCTGAAAATGATTGCGATATTTTATGATATTTCGGGCCTTTCGATATTTCGACCAAAAACATGAGGGCATGAATTAACCAACTGTGAATTAACTGACCCCAATTCTGATATCGTGTTTCACCTTTGCAAGCCATACGAGACATGGGTATTAGCATGTGCATATAATAATGCGCATAAATGTGGCAATAGTTTAACTACTTGTACAATTCAAGATCAAATTGAAACTACGACACTACCTTTTTGTATTGACCGATTAAAAATCCCCAATTTATTGGCCATTTTTTGGCCGCTGTTGCTTCGTTTGTGACATGATCTTTCCTATATATATATATAAACAAAAAAAAAACACTTCTACATAACACATTCAATTTAAATATTTAATAATTAATATCACGCATGGGTCTGTAACTTGCGGGTATTTGGATCGCTCTGCAGTCCGTGTTCAGTCAGTCGATGTCGATGACTATTAACGCTTGTAGTTCCTACGACACCAGTCGAATTCGGATTTCGGAACTGTATAGAATTGGCGCAATTTTGTCCTTCGCGTGGACACGGGGCGCGTAAAACCGGACGAATTCGAGCACAGCTATATAACCGTGTGAATTCCTGTGTGAACAAGTGGCTGGACAACTTTTCGTACTATCGTCCCGTCTCCTGTGAACGTCGTAGTCTCAGAAAAACTTTGGATAGAAAGTCGACGATAAACCTAAAGTTGTGAGGTTATAATCGTGCTTGCCTTAAAAGACCTGCCTAGTCACACGAGAGCTCTTTGGCTGAGGTAACGACCTCATCAGGCGGTTGATCAGCCACATTCTCTCGTGTGCGTATGGTTTTTTCTCATGAGAATTTTACCTCGCAAGGCCGTGAGACAAAGTCTATCGTTTTCTATATTAGAGGAAACTTGCCAGGCTACGAGACCACTGAGACCTCTCGTGGCAACGAGCTCAGTGTGCGGCATACACAATAACAACACGAAACAGCTCGTGCACTACATGAAATGTATTCAACTTCCCAGACAGCTATATATTTCCAAGGCAGACATGAACAATTCTTATTGAATTTATTAAACTATAATTAGTATAAACGTAAAGGCGGGAGGTTATAAACATGTATCAATCACGCTTCCTTTCGGTCACAAAGCCGGCTGCGTGAAGGTCGTCCCATATAAAATGCACCCTATAATTTCCTAGACAACTATTCAAGGAGAGCAGTAACTTTTATGGAATTTATTTAACGATAAACCTAAAGTGTGTAAAGAGAAAAGGTGGCAGGTTATATTATGACTGTGCTTGCCAAAAGAACACGAATGACTGAATGCAAGTCAAGTCGTGCAATATAAACAGAAACGCACTCGAATTCCTAGACAACGATATCTAAACATAAACACCATATAACGCCGGTCATATTGCTATTTTGTCGAAAGCTTGCCTTACCATATTTGATCATGACCAACAAAGTTCTCGGTATTAACCACTGCCTTCGAACCAAAAACCATGCCGATATTTTGTGTAATAATTTGTAGATCGAGTAAATTAAATTAAAGAAGCTTACTATTTCTGTTATTTACATCAACTTAATGGTTGCCATAGCAAAATGTTTGATATATGTACGTATTCAACATGCATGGTCATTAAATTATCCCTGATTAGCATTTTAAACCTGATTAGCATTTTAAGTCGTAAGTGCGACAGCGTGTATAGACTTTCGCAGAATTTATATTGAGCCATATTGCTTGCTATTGGTGTATTTGGTTTTCTCATGCAAGGCCTTATAATTATGTATTGGGTTTAAAATAAACTGGTTTGACAATTCAGTAAGGAAGGAAATTTTTTTGTAACACCTTCATGTTATTGCCTTTCGAGCTTCGTGTTTTTTTGACATCGTCGTGTCACGCGAGGCCTCGACAATTACCCTAAAGCATGGTTAAAATTTTATAGGGAATTAAAGGTCGTCGTCAACAGCAGATTTCTCGTTTCTTGTTTACGTTTTAGTACACGTCATTAAAATGCCAACAATGCGACGTATTTAGTCTCGTGATCCAGTCACAGAAATTGTAATGTCACCACCGGAATTCCTGAACGTCTTGCGAGTTACAGCGATGAAGAAATATTTTCATTATCGATCAAAAGTTTAGCCAGTTCCTATAAGTACAAATTTTGCCTTCTTTCGATTTGTCGTCACCGTCTGTATAAGGAATATCACGACAGGGGGTTCTTGAGCGTCCTGTCACCATGGCTAAATCCCAAAATTTCCACGGCAGACGTCAATCGTACGTCATTTGAACGAGAGGCGTATAATTAGAGTACATGGTTTTTCATGATTTGCTAAAATAATATTTCCGCTTCGGGGGAACGAAATAAGAACACATTTTGTGGGAGAGCTTCATTTCTTCGTAGCACTCTTGTCGTGTGCGTCTGCAGCCATGAAACCGACTGCGTGTCAAATCATTCTTTTAGTTTTTATTTTTGTGAAGAAAAGCGAATGTTGTCCGGCAGGGACATATTATAGCGAAGATATGCCGGGCTGTGTCGGCTGTCCTGTGAACTGCGACGACCAAGACGCTCGTGACATTTCGAGATGTAAAAAAGCGTGTGGTAGGTGTCACTTATATTATAGAAATATAGATACGCTTTTGTTGAATTCATATATATACATGAGCTTGTCTGATTGGCCGACCCTAATAATACACTTAAAAAATGGGCCATAAAAATTTGGCTGTGCCGCTGTGTAACGAGGTGACGGATTCACTGGGCAATAGGAAATCTCTGGTAGGATATGTATATTCTATTGTATTGGTGTTTTGCGGGAACATAAATAGGTGACCGTATTAGCGAGGTGTCCGTAACGCGATGTTTCACTGCATGCGCATGTGTTTTAACGTGAGATTAATTGAGTGTAACCACAGGCAAAGTGTATTGTGTAAAGTTCCCATGCAGAGTTAAACGGCCAGATTTGGAAGAGATTCAATAATTTCAACCTCGTTATATGAAAACCCGGGGCTCGAAAACTACAAATCTAGGGGCCAAGGCGCTAAACATTTTCCAGGCTCGAGAGGCTGTCGAAGGCACAAAACCGTCCAAAATGGTACTCATACATGTTGAAATCCATGGAAATAATTTTCCCTTAAAAATAATTTCGGGGGCGGCGGCATAAACTAAATCTACATTGATTTGAAGCATTTAACAAATGCAGTGAGTAGATATCTTCCATTTCTATTCAAAACTAATTCGTTTCCTACGGCTACAAGTGATAGAAACTTAGGTAGATTGATTAGGTACAATATCCATAGGCCATAGTCTGCGGCGTAGCGGCCGATTTTTTGCGCTGGTGTAAACTGGCGTTTAGCAACACACTAATTGATTAGAAACACTGACTTAACTTTATAAGAACAAAGTTCATAACTTTTGAGGACAGATATGAAATAGACAAGCTTTACTAACTCACAGAAAATTCGCTAGTGCATACCAACTGACGTGTAGCCATGCCCATGTACATATTTGCTTGTAAACGCTATTTTTAAATATTCCTTTTGTCGTTTGGCAGACCGCAGACCATAGCCATAGGAACGGACTAATTGTTGCCCACGCTTTGACAATCTGACGCAATTCTGACGTAAATCACAGTTTGACACAAAGGTTTCTTTTTGAACGTTGTAGACTACAACATCACATGTTTCCTTATTTAAGAAACGATACAGAAATTGCTACATTTTTTAATGATTACTATGCGTATATTGTTTTGTATTTGGGAGTATATATATTGTACCAAAATTTTCTATTTTGTTTATGACGAGGGACTCAATTTTTCTCGGCATCTCGTTCGGTAGGACTGATAGTAGGTGTTTGTAGATGGAATATTCGAACGAAAATTTATATAATTTTTTTAGACCTAGCCAGGAGCAGTTGCGAAAATGCAACTTAGGCCCTCTGGCAGGAATCGAACTGCGGCCCTGCGATTCCGGTGCAGCGCTCTAACCAACTGAGCATCAGTATAACCGCAAGTTCGGTATATATGGTGGGAGTGATGCCAGTATATGGTAAATATCAAGATCCCTTTCTCGGCATCTCGTTCAATAGGACTGATATTCCATGTACAAACACCTTCTACTAACCTTCCTAGACCGGGGTAAATTGTAACTTTGGGGTCCTAGCGATTTTCCATCATTTAGGATCTCGGAAATGGCAAATTCCTGTATTCTGGGAGACTAATTTACAGTAATAATATATGCATATTTCAAATGTGTGGTGTCAGTGTAGGTAGAGTCTTTACGAAGATTCGGCGGTTGAGTAGGATCAATCTACCTGAAAAATACAATAAGAACTTCGACGTTTCAAGTCAGTTCACTAACTTCCAGACGAAGGGCCTTTGCTGTCCTTATTGTATTTTTCAGGTAGATTGATCCAACTCAACCGCCGAATCTATGCATATTTCGGCTTTATTTCTATTTGGGGGCCCTCTTTAGCTGGGGGCCAGGGGCAAATTGCCCCCTTTGTTCCCCTCTGGGCAGCCCTGCCTACTGGTAGTAAACACCCCCGCTGGGGTAAACACCCCCGAAAAGCAATTTTCCCATTTACACCGATTTTTTTGTTATTTTCGCAAGTACACAAGGGGGGACTGGGGGGGCCATTCCCCCCAAGTTTATATGTTAAAAAAGGCCCTGAATTAAAGGCATTAATACAAACGGGAAGTGTCCATAATTGTTACGTCTCTGTGCTTACGGGGGGAAACGTACCCTTGACGTCACAACAGTGGGTTCTTCCCACTGATCTGAATATAGGCTGGATAACGCATCTCTTGTCAAAAGTGAAGCCGGAAGTCAAGCGGCCGATCAGGATTTTGAGGCTACTTTATTATAGATAGTATTACAGAAGCTTTTTGCCTTTTAAACGTTTTCTGGTCTGGCCAGTTTTACTATCACAAAGATAGAAGCACACGAGAAGAATTTGAGCAAAAAATTTGGAGTATTATGGTTTTATAACGCCGTGAAACTGATTTACAAGTTCGAAGGAGGAACAGATGTTTGTTTATGATATTTCAATTCCACTCAAAATATAGAATTAGAATTTGATGACATGAACCAGCTCAGCTGCAGTATGAACAAAAGCGTGAATGTGGTAAGTTTTTAAAACAGGAATTAAATAGGTTAACTTAATTCATTTCAGTACGTGAATATTGAACCAGTGTAGCACTGTTCCTAATTCCTGTTTTAAAAGCTTACCACATTCACGCTTTTGTTCATACCGCAGCTGAGCTGGTTCATTTCATCAAATTCCTAGAGTGCCTTCGTCCAGTAGCAGTAATTCTATATTTTGAGTGGATTTTGAATTGAAATATCATAAACAAAACATCGCTAACATGTGGCTGTTCACTCCTTCGAACTTGTAAATCCAGTTTCACGGCGTTATAAAGCCGTAATACTCCAAATTTTTGCAAAATTTCTTCTCGTGTGCTTCTATCTTTGTGATAGTAACCGGCCAGAAACGTTTAAAAGGCAAAAAGCGAAAAACTAGGATTCTGTAATACTATCTATAATAAAGTAGGGCCTCAGAATCGGGTGGCGGCACTGATCGCCGCTTGACTTCCGGCTTCACTTTTTTCCATCAAATTATTAAGAGATGCGTTATCCAGCCTATATTCAGATCAGTGGTTCTTCCCTTATCACTCAGGACTATCTGATCTGAATGATATTGCATCATTGGGTTGTGCTGAAACCAAGAGGTCCTGAGCAACATTTTCCATTTTTTCCTTTATTGGAGAACCTTAAGGAATTATTCCCAATATAACATAAATACTGTCAGTTTTGCACGCATAAAATTTGTGCCAATAATAATCTAATCCCCTTCTTATAAAAGTGCATTGCGGTTTCAAAAAATGTGGCTTAATAAGTTTTTAGGTGATTTTTTTTCCTTCCGTCGAAAAAACGGGAAAATAACAGCTTATTTGATTCTTGTCTCCAATTTGCTGTCGTACGTCATCACTAGCAAACAGGCAGTGACAACAGCATAAGTTGTTTGGCTGGTGTGCCTTTGGAAGTATAGACTTGCTACAATTCGACTCGCATTAAAAATTGTCCTAAAGTATAATGACTGGGTTACTAAGGAAAGGGTTACTACAGACTAGCTTTATACGGGCGAGCTTCAAGTAGCCATTCTCCGACTCGCGCTTTAAGGAAATTTGGCTTAACTGCGCGTCTGGGTTTTATTACCGCGCGTCTAAATAATTCGAGTCGACTTGTAGCAAGTCTAAGGGAAGTAATATATAGGCAAAATGTATGAATGTAATACATATAATCTGTTATACTGAGTCTGTTGAATGGGAGCAGTACTGAATTACAGTAGATGCATAACCAAGCGACATATACGGGTCCTTTGTGCTATTTGTGCGTTTCAGTCAGTTTTGGTTTTGAGACCAATACAGAACGGGTAGTTAAAAAGTAGTGAAGAGTTATGTACAAACGGCACCAGATTATCCAAAATTTCTGCTTTGCCCTCGCTTCATTGATTTGCCGCGCAAAGCCGCAAACTCGGTAATGCATGGTTTTATTCTATATAGAAAAGAAAACCACACCGCGACCTGCAATAAAGACTAAAGTTCCGAAACTTACTACGACAAAACAGTCCACTATCAAGCTTACTACAACTCCATCACCACCTGAAACACAATCGACTACAAAAAATTTCCAAACACGTCTGGGGACGTTCATAAAGCCGAGCAGAACGACTCAAAGTCAAAGCGTAAAGACGGGCCACTCAGCTAACTCTGAACACTCAGGAAAGGGAAATTCCTCACCAACGGCTGACTCTGTACGCTTAGGCTTAGCAGTAAGTCTCGGAGTTTTTGGAACAATTATAGTGGTTTTGGTTGTCTTGGTTGCATTTTTGTGGCGGTGTTCAAGGACAAGGGAAAAATCAAACGAAGGAGAACGCATTGAAATCTGTGTCGAGCCTTCAAATTCCAGTCATGAACCCAGCCCTGTGACTGTGTCAAAGCGTTCGCACAGGTAAAATTACAAATTATTTACCCCTCTCTCAACTCTACGGATATAAATTTGTAAAACAACACCGAGTACACCGGTTTTCTCTTGCAGTAACACTGGACCAATGAGAGACGCACTTCTATAAAGAGAACAGTTAAGAACTGATAGAACTATTTAGTATAAACAGGAGATGGTTTCATTTTAATTTTCGTATTGGGGGAAGGTTTTGACACTGCATGCTTGTTCATGCATGCGCATGGTTATCAAAGCAATGTAAGTTAAACGCTTTCTGGTTTAATACGCTCCTTCTTTTGTCTATTTTCAGTGAACAAGCGAGCAGCATTGAGCAGATAGAAGGTATAATACTTCCTGTGCCGGAGACTGAGAAGGACAATCTTATACGTCCGGCACCAGAGCAACATCACACATCAACTTTACATCTGGACGAAAAGGAGAATTAGGGAAAAACTAAGTCTAATCCTAAAAGAATTCTTCAATTACTTGAAAAGTGAGACAATTCCAACCAGTGATGCGGACCAGCCAACAAACAACTTTTCAAGAACATCGTTTAGCAGTGCATTTCGCTAACGACAGGATCCTATTTATCAATTGTCATAAATCTGACTTTTGCATAACGTCACAAATATGTCGAAACAGCGAGTGACTGGATGGCATGATGGTATGAAGAACATGCAGTAGTCTATATAGAAGAACAGTCTGACTGCATGGTAGTATTGTTATGCTAACTGTTATGTAAAGGGCGCTGTGTGCAAGTAAATATAACCGTATGTAAGATAATTGTTTGTTTGTTATTTGTAAATTAATAATAAAAATAATAATTAAAACTTTTATAGCGCAAATTAACATATGAATATGATCAAATGCGCTTTACAAGAATTGATATAGACAGGTAAGCTAACTAATAAACTAATCTAATTATACATAATTTGTCGGATATCCGAGAAATCGGAATGTGTGAACACCATTAAAGTGACCTTCCAACAGTCCGAAAAATCGGGTCGTCAGTCCGAAAAATCGGCTAGGTTGGTTGCTATGCATATTTCTCCCGCATCAAGTTGCAGTTATACTCCAAGTTGTAGATGGACCTAGCTATTTTGTATCCTTTGAGCTCGCGTAGAGCTCTTGAAACAAGAAAGAAACGTCATTCGAAATCCTGATTCATTGGCATATTTGCAGCGTTCGTGTTGCGCCATATTACCCGGCGTGTGCAATCGATGAAAATCGATGATCGGAAAGCCAATCGATCAATCGATATCAATCAATACCAATTAATTAATTGATATCGATTGGTATTTGCCAATCGATGACCAAACAGTCGTGTGTTTCACTGTCCGGTGCACAGAAAAGTTACATTCCATACTGGGACATGTATTTGCCTATTTGGTATGGAATACATGCAAATGCCAAATATTGCATGCTTGTGGTAATGTTCTATATCCGAGTGACACTATCCATGTTTACAGAGAAAATGAGAGGAAAATTCATTTTCCGTATTTGTTAGCATTAAAGACCATGTAAAGTCCATTCTGCGCATGTTCTATGGGGGATCCCGCGATGTAAACAATGCCCAAATATTTAAGCAAATATATTCTGACAGCAAATAATTCTGATTGGATTTTGGAATTTCGTTGTTATAAAGCAAAACGACACCATTTTGATTTTAACAACGAGACCGCTGGGTAAAACGAAGCCCGCGCTTCCGGCAGAAAATTACATAGCAACCGACCCCGTGGCTCGAAATAGATAAATATATAAATCGCTATGGGTCTATTTGGTTTTCTCATTCTAATTTGCATGAAAGTATATATATTTGGTTTCAAATAGAACGACACCTTGGTTTCTTGACACCTTCGTGTTATATGCGAGGCCTCGAGGTCGTCAACAGCAGTTTTCTTATACTCCGACTTCGTTTCTTGTTCACGTTTTAGTGGACGTCATAAAAATGCCAACAATGCGACGTATTTAACTCGTGACCAGTCACAGAAAATGCAATGTCACCACCGGAATTCCTGAGCATCTTACGAGGATTATCGCAATGAAAGGCATATTTTCTTCAACGATAAAAAGTTTAGCCATGAGTCCCTTTAAATACAAATTGTACCTTCTTTCCATTTGCCATCACCATTTGTACATAAGGAATATCACCACATGGGTTCCTGTGCGTCCTATCACCATGGCTAAATCCATTATTTACTCCGTCTTAGCAACCTATGACGTCAATCGTACATCATTCGGTTCAAACTGTGCGTAAGAGTACATGGTTTTTCATGATTTGCCAAAATAATATTTCCGCTTCGGGGGAACGAAATAAGAACACATTTTGTGGGAGAGCTTCATTTCTTCGTAGCACTCTTGTCATGTGCGTCTGCAGCCATGAAACCGACTGCGTGTCAAATTATTTTAGTTTTTATTTTGGTAAAGAAAAGCGGATGTTGTCCGGCAGGGAACTATTATAGTGAAGATATGCCGGGATGTGTGCTTTGTCCTGTGAACTGTGCCGACCAAGACGCTCGCGACATTTCGAGATGTAAAAAAGCGTGTGGTAGGTGTCACTTATATTATAGAAATATAGAATACATAATTAATTAATTATTGAATTCATATACTGTGCCGCTGTGTTAACGAGGTGACGAATTCACGGGGCAATAGGAAATCTATGGTAGGATATATATATTGTATTGGTGTTTTGCGGGGACATAAATAGGTGACCGTATTAGCGAGGTGTCCGCAACGTGGTGTTTAATTCACCGTGTTTTAACGTGAGATGAATCACATGAATTGACTATAACCACAGGCCAAGTGTACTGTGTATAGTTCCCAGAGTTAAACGGCCAGATTTTGAAGAGATTAAATAATTTCAACCACGTTATATGAGAGCCCCGGGCTCGAAAGCTATAGATCTAGGGGCCAGGGCGTTAAACAATTTCCAGGTCTCCTCGAGAGGCTCTCGAAGGCATAAAACCGTCCAAATTCATTGGTGACATGTTGAAATCCATCGAAATATATAGTTTTCCCTTAAAAATAATCTCGGTGGCGGCATAAACTAAATCTACATTGCGTTGCGGCCGGTTTTTTGCGCTGGTGTAAAGTATGCACTTTCGCTAGTGCATACAAACTGACGTCTAGTAATGCCTATGTACATGCATTGCCTGTAAACGCTATTTTTGAATATTCCTTTTGTCGTTTGGTTGAGGTTTGGTAGACCATATGCATAGCCCGCATAGGAGCGGACTAATTGTTGCTCACACCTCTTGACCTTTAACCTCTCTGACGCAGTTCTGACGTAAATCACAGTTTGACACAAAGGTTTCTTTTTGAACGGGTGTATAGGCGTTGGGAAACATCTCATATTTCCGCATTCAGGAAACGAGACATAGATTGCCATCATTTTCTATTTTGTATATGACGAGGGGCTTTAAGAGTCAAATTAAATGTATTACTGTCGTTCCAATTGAAGTGTTCCTAAAATATTACATCAATTCATTGCATAAGTTGATCAATACATTTGCTCAAAAATTGCTCAACTTCCTGTTTACTAGCATACTTGTTCCCAATTGGTCAATCAGTCACTGAAATGAGACGCCATTGGTCGATTCACACACACAGGAAGTTGATCAATTTTTCAACGAATGAATTGATAAACTCTAGGTAATGAATTGATGCAATATTTTAGGAACACTTCAATTGGAACGACAGTAATATAAACGGGAAAGTGCCCATAATTGTTGGGTCACCTAGCTTGTATCAGAATTAATAATTGAGGACCAATGGGAAGAATACAAATTAATTTGTAATAGGCGTTACCCTCTATAAATAAAGTTTATCAATCAATCAATCAATTTGTGCTTAAGTCTCTGTGCTTGCTTGTCACATGAATGATGGGGAAAATCCTTGACGTCACAGACAGTCGGTTTCCTCTCATCATTCAGGACTGTCTGAATGATATTGCATCATTGGGTTGTGCTGAAACGAAAAGGTCCTTGAGCAACATTTTCCATTTTTTACACAACTTTATTGGAGAACCTTAAGGAATTATTCCTAGTATACAGTAAATATAACATAGATACTGTCAGTTTTGCACGCGTAATGGCCGTCTTAAAGGCATAAAAATTTGTGCCAATAATGGGTGATATAGCTAATCCTCTTCTTATAAAAGTGCGTTGCGGCTTAATAAGTGTAACTAAGTGTTTGGGTGATTTCTTTTCCTTCAGTCGCATGAAGAAAAATAACAGCTTATTCGATACTTGACCACAATTTGCTGTCGTCATCACTAGCAAACAGGCAGTGACAACAGCATAAATTGCTTGAGTAGCGTGCAAAGAAAGAATGTATATGAAAAATGTATAAATGTAATACATATTGATATTAATCTATATATACTTTTGAAATAGGGCAATAATTATAGTAGACTGAGACACTCTTAAGGCTCTTTTCCACTCATCGCAAAACCAACTCGCAAGCCCGCTGCGAGTACTTTCATCTAATTAAAATTAACTATCGAGCATATTGATTGGATAAAAGTACTCGCAGCGAGCTTGCGAGTTGGTTTTTGCGACGAGTGGAAAAGAGCCTTAAAGAGCCTTTATACGCATCGATCCTTTTGTTGTTTGTGCTTCTGAGTTTTGGCCGGCTTTTAGTGTTGTTCTAATTCTGTAAACTAAAACACCTGGGGCTTGTTGAATAAAAAGTGGCTAAGATTAATAACTACTAATGCATGGTTATTAGTTAGTGAAGAAATTATAACCAAATAGAACGGGTATAGTTAAAGAGTAGTGAAGAGTTATATACAAACGCGACCAGATTATCCGTTTTGCCTTCGCTTCATTGATTTGTCGAGCAAAGCCCCAAACCGTCAGTAATATATGCATTTATGCATGGTTTTATTTCGACTTTCTAATATAGAAAAGAAAACCACACCGCGACCTGCCATAAAGACTAAAGTTCCGAAACTTGCAACGACAAAACAGTCCACTATCAAGCCTACTACCACTCCGTCACCACCTGAAACACAATCTACTACAAAAATTTTCAAAACCACTTTGCAGAAGACAACAAAGCAGAACAAAACGACTCCAAGTCAAAGAGTAAAGACGCGCTCAGCTAAATCTGAACACTCAGGAAAGACGAGTTCCTCATCTGACTCTGTACATCTAGGCTTTGCAGTGGGTCTCGGAATTTTAGGAACATTTGTAGCATGTTTACTTGTCTTGGTCGCATACATGTGGTGGCGGTGTTCAAGGCGGGCATCTAGTGAAACTTCAAAAGAGGAAGAACGCATTGAAATGTGTGCCGAACCTTCGACATCCAGTCAGGAACCCAGCCCTGTGGCTGTGACAAAGCGTTCGCACAGGTAAAAATAATAACAAATTATTGACCCCTCTCTCATTTCTACGGATTTAAGTTTCTAAAACACCACCGGGTACACCGGTTTTCTCCTGCAGTAACCCTGGACCAATGAGGGACGCACTTCTATAAAAAGAACAGTTAACAACTGATAGAACTATCGGCTATCATATAGATTTTCGTATTGGGGGAAGGTTTTGAAACTGCCAGTTACTGCACAGACATGGTTACCCGTCAGACTCGATCCCAGTCGTTTTCAATATAAATACTTAATGTACATCTTGAATATTTTATTCCTCTTTATTAGCATTTAATATGTTTCACATACTTTATTCAGGCAATTGTCAGGCGGCTGAAGTCAAGAGCGGGCGCGCGGGCTGAGGTCAGGAGTGGGCACGCGGAGGTCACGGGGAGGACGAGAAATTATTTTTCCATTCGCCTTCCCTTTAATTTTCCCCTTACGCGCGTCCACCTTTGGCACTGACCTATGTATATTATATATATATGAGCGTGTTTTGGTTCACGAAATGCCAAAGAGTGCTCGATATCATATAGATAGAGCAAATATAGTTTTCGCTTACCTCAAGGTAACCACTACAGCCTGTTTCACAACAGGCTGTAGCACTGACCTATACCATAAGTATAGGTCAGTGGGCTACTGGGCTGTAGTGGATACCTTTGAAGTAAGCGAAAACTATATATACAAGCTGAAAAAACTATATATACAATATATATATACTGACGAGCCGTTGAACGGCGAAACATGCATGTCTGCAGATTTGACTATATATGCTCCTTCACTTGTGTTGTTGAGCACTCTGTGAGGTTAATTGGTGGCTATAAGCTATAATGCAAAAAGCTCACCTCCCTTGTGGTCGTTTGAGCACTCTGGCCCCAAGACACTTCACGCATGTCTGGATGCGCATGTGTCTGAGTATTGTACCACATGCGCTTGGTGAGGGCAAGAGTATGGTGTATAAATACGAAGTCACTCGCATCTAGACTGCGTTACAAGCTGCACTGACGAGCCGTTGAACGGCGAAACATGGATGTCTGCAGATTTGACTATATATATATATATATGTTTGTTTTCATATACTAAGTCTGTATGTGATATAGTACATGTTGTACATGCTGTTCAGATGATTTTTCTGAATACAAAAAGCTTGAAGAACAATATATATATATATACATTTATCGGTATGTCGCTAATTTGAATTGCTCTATTAAATAACGACTGGGAACGAATTCTGCCGTTACCTAAAGAAAGTGACGCTTTCTCGTTTAATATGTATACTCAGTTATTATACCCTTTAATTTCAGTGAACAAGCTAACAGCATTGAGAAGGAAGGTATCCGACTTCCTGTGTCCGAGACTGTGAAAGAACCAGAGGAAATTCAAACGTCAACTTTACATCTGGAGGAAAACGAGAATTAGGGAAAACTACAAAAGTTCTTCAAGCATTTGAAAAGCAAATATTCCAACCCAACCAACGAACAACTTTTCAAGAGCAACGTTTAACATTGCATTGCATAATAATGGCACAAATATGTCAATACAATGAGTGACTCATGGATGGCATGGAGAACAGTGGGAGTTTGAAAAATGGCCGGAAAGACAATAGAACATTCCGACACTGAATCGTGCCTGGATTGCGCTATTATTATGCTAACTGTTATGTAAAAAGCCAAGTGTACAAGTAATTAAATAGCCGTATATGTAAGACAATTACTTTGTTAACTACGCAAGTGAAGTGAATGCGACTCTCGCTTATCAGTTAATTACGTCATCTTGCGTCAGCTATTATATGGAACGATCTTCAGCTGTGATGAAATGCGAAGTCTGGCTTCAATACAGTCCTTTAAAAATTCACTTTTTAACTTTCAAATTTAATACTAAGACTGAAAAATAGTTGTAAATCTTATAGGTTTATATATATATATATGTTAAGTTATTGTTTCATTCTTTTTTTAACATGGCTCCTTGGAAGAGCACTCGTGTGAAAGGATACCATATCAGTTATGTATTTTAATTTTAATAAAGCTTCTGATTGATTGATTGATTGATTGATCTTCCTGTTTGCTATACTCATAAAGATCTGAACGCGCTTGTAATATAGTTAGTTTTGAAAATGACTTTGAAATATAGAGTCGAAATATCGCAGTGTTATTTTTTGTTTTAATTTTTTTTTCAATAGCTTGTGTTGTATTCGTGAATGTGTTTACAAGATGGATGTTATTTTTCGGAGTTATTTTCATATTATTCGACAATTTAAACACGCTGTAGGAGGGGCCTGCGATCTACTTTCACAAAACCTATTTTTCCATCGATTTAAGTTGAATTCTGTTCTCTAAAACGCTTTGTTGAATGACGAAAATGTGTTGCTAAGCAATTTTTTCAAACCGAATTTTATAGTTTGGTTTTTCGACAATAAAAACCAAGACACCATAATCGATTCTTTGCCATATAGTTCAATGTAGTTGCGATTTTCAAATCATACGGTACAACACAGAACGTATGTCTAGCCTTTGAATTTTGCGAGATATTCCAACGAGTATAAACTTTCGTTGGAGTGATTTCATTCCCCTGCATATGCATTTATAGTGTTGCCGTTGGATAGCGTTGGTGAAGCAATAAGTTTCGAATATCAGCACCGCATGCAAGGCACACGGCTTGTCAATCAAATTTCGCGCGCCGAAGTTATAATAGAGTTGCTGTTTGCGGGATGGCGTTGAAAAGGCCAAAGACGTATATCGAGGATTTTATATTTAAATAAATCGGGTTCGGCGGGGGATTTGAAATCATCGGCGAGAGCGGGATTTGTTAGAAATAAGATGATGCGAGCGGGGACCAGCCGATAATTTGTCATTATACGGGATATATAATACCAATTCAGCCCGTTTATTAATTACTTACTTTGTTCTTATGTCATCTGTGAATCATTTTTCATGCAGTAGTCATTGAACCGCGTTTCTTCGCCCATTTGCTGCCTACCTCTAAAGTGTTCAGATCGCATACTTGAAAAGTATCAGGAAAACGGCGGGAACGGGAAATTGAAATGAGACATGGCGGGATTCGGGAATTGAAGAGGAAATCGGTCGGGATGGCGGGATTTCGGAAGCCAGTACAGGGCCCTCATAATAGGATTCAAATTCCTGCAAGGGAAACAAGTCTGTCAGTCTCCTCTCCCAATTTTCTCGCCTCTCGCCCGCATTTTCGCGCGCCCTTTATAACTCCCAAATAAAGATCCCTTTGGCTTTGAGAGACAGACTAGGATGTAAGCAATTCGTTTGCTATTTTAATAAAGTATTAGTATTGGTTTATTTTCTCATTCTAATTTGCATGTAAGGCCTTATAAGAAACAAAGCTTTCTTGTAACAGATTCATGAACATGTTATTGCCTTTCGAGTTTCGTGTTTTTGTATAACACCTTCGTGTCACCCTGTGGTGTCACGCGAGGCCTCGACTACCTTAAAGCATAGTTACAAATTATAGGGAAATTAAAGATCGTCAACAGCAGATTTCTTATACTCCTCCGACCTTGTAATATGAAACCTAATATAGTTCCTGTTTATACGTGTTATTAGTGCACGTCACAAAAATGCCAACATATTTAGTCTCGTGAGCCAATGTTGGAAAAATTGTTAGTTTATCTAGCAAGAATAATATATAATATAGAATATACTAGCAAGTACCAATCAAGGCCAAGGGCAAACAACAATGTCAATGACCACGCATTGATTTTGACCTGTATTTCCTTTAACTTTTAGTAAATGCAAATTCATACTTTTAGTAAATGCAAATTCATACTTTTAGTAAATGCAAATTTATTTCCTGATAGGTTAAAATCCAAAGTTAAGCAAGATCTACCCTTATGGAAATTTCACATATCATTAATTAATCATTTCACATGCATGTGGAATTTTGTGTGGAATTGGTACACACGGGCAAATAAAATTTGTCAAGGAAAACTTGGTCGTCTGTACGAGCCTTAAATCTTAATTACAGTACACGACACCGTCCAAATATTTGTCCGGAATATATTCGTACGAATACGCTTTGCGCATATATGGGATCAGCCTATCCGCGTGCAAGTTTTTGACCACCTATCCGTGGAAGCTTTTGTCCTCCTACGAAACGTACTAATTTAAGATGGTGCCGGACAAATATTTAGTGATAGTGTTATGCGATTTTAGCGAAACATTCAAGGAAAATTAATGCTTGGATTCGAAAAATACTTCCTATATTTGTTTCAGTACTTTTCCCAAGAATTACCCACCCATGAATGTACTCCCACACACGAGAGTTGCTTGCACACGTCATCATTACACGGAATAAAATACGCATGATCAAGTTACATACATGTATATAATTATATAATATTATGCAGTGGGAGACTTAAAACTCCTATCCGTCATACCGTGTCTGCAGTCATGAAGCGAAGTGCATGTCAAATCATTCTTTTCATTTCTATGTTGGTAAAGAAAATCCACTGTGTTCCGCGTTGCCAGGCAAGAGAATATTATAGCGAAGATGTACCGGGCTGTGTATTATGTCCTGCGAACTGCGACGAACAATACGCTGCTGACATTCCGAGATGTAAGCGTGCCTGTGGTACGTAGATGTCATTTAAGTATTATAGAATATATATAGAGTATACGCTTTTGTTGAATTCATATATTTGAATACCATCAATAAACGTTATAAACATTTGGCTGTGTTAACGGGGTATCTTTTTAAGGAAAATGTATTATCTTGAGCGTGTTGCGGGCACAAAGTAGTGACTTTATAGTGACTGTGATTGAAGTAAACGCCGTGTTTATAGAATGAACACACCGAACCTTTTAGATCCGATATTTCACGGACTTGCTTAATTACTGTCCAGTTGTGAAAATTAATGTGTGAATAATGTGATATTGTGATTGTAGGAATGCCTTCCCTAACTACACGAAACATCAGTTCCTCGTCACAGAGACATCGAAAAAAAAACTTAGAATGGTGAAACCTGAAAATATTATTAAAATAGTGAAGAAAAGGTGCTCTTACAGAGAGCGGCTCGAACTCGGGAGGTACTTGTGTGCCAGTCTCAGTGTTTTCCGGCAAGACTGCGAGCGATCACTTGAAAATCAATCGCGAAGAATGCCGCTAATCGCTATATTTATATTGCATATGATACCATAGTCACCATATATTAGGGTCTTTAGGGATGTGCTTCGATGCGAATAGCCCACTTTGTATATTTTTGGGTATCGAACAGGTATTCTTGTCAATTTTAGAGAACGAGAAAGTTATGTGATTAGTCATTTTTGAAAGAGCATGAATATTCTACAATCTGGCCCACTTGTGAGTTGTGAGTAAAGTAAAAGAGGTGACTGTATTAAAGAGGTGGGGTTAAGTGGAGTTTTCACTGCATGCAATTCGGGATGTTAGTGTTCATATGTGCAGCACTTCCCATGAGGGACACTGAAAACGTTCCCCTTAAAAATCTTGTGTTACATAATGTATATTGTAAGAATTATTTCACCCTTTGCTTTTACTCTAGATTAATTTAATAGTATTCTATACCTTGGTTAACCTTTAGCCTATGGTTTAGCCGCGCCCGCGTGCGTAAGCAAATACGTCCAAAGAGGAACGCCTAGCCGCAAACTAATATAAACTATAGTTCCGGAAACGTAGAGGATGTGAGTCATGAATGATCGAACACTTGAACTATCGAACCTCGTGTATGTCGCATCAATGTGCATCACTCAGACAGCAGACGAAAATAATATATAAAGATTACAATGCTTTCGTTGTAAATAAATAGAACCAAAAGCGGCCAAATATAATTATATAATCATTGATTGAAAATATTTAACAAACGCTAGAATAGCATATAGCTGTCCTTTATTTCTTTTAAGTTTGAAGTTTTAAGACTAAAGTTCTGGCTAAACGAGAATGCGAGGTGATGAGAGTTGGCAAGCGAGAGTTTGCCGCATGAGACTATGAGAGTTCCGTCAACTCTCATTCCCCGGTCAAACGATCGAGAACAAGAGTTGCATGAGAGTTGACTGGATATTACCGCGCGTACCGGTCAAACGAGGAATTAAGAACTCTCATCAGTGTAGAAAATCAAAATAAAATAGTGGACTATAATTTTAACCCGCGGGTTGGCGCTAATCGAGGTTTGAACTCAGCAACCGGTCTCCAATTATTGCGCAAAACTGCAAACTAATGCATGGTGTCATTTTCACTTTCTAACATAGAAAAGAAAATCATTGGCACTCCGCCACCAGTGACGAAGACAAATATTCCGCAGCTCACTACGACTCCATCCTCGTCCAAAATACGATTCACTACAAAGCATTTCAAAACAACTTTGGACAAATTCAGAAATCCGAACAAAACGACTGGAACGGTAAAAAAGTCGGGTTCTAATTCTGCTGGCTCTGAACGCTCGGGAAATGTCGGTTCGTCAACCTACTGTATCGGAGTTTTGGGCACCTTGGGCTTTGTGCTGTTTTTAGTTTTCTTAATTCTATACATGTGGCGGCGTTCAAGGACATCCAGTGAAAAGTCAAACGAGAAAGAACGCATTGAAAGCTGTGCTGAACCTTCGACGTCTAGTCAAGAATTCAGCCTTGGGTCAAAGCGTTTGAACAGGTGAGACTACAAGTTGTTTTGTAGGGTGTTGGTATCACAGTGGTTAGTCGCGAGAGTCTTTCTCCTCTCGTTCTCTGCGACTATATGGCCTTATGGGTTCGATTGCTCAATATGCATTAATTTGTCTGGATATTGATTTCGCGTCAGTCCCATGTGAGAAGAGTGCGTCCTGCACGGTGACTCCACCAAACACCGCTTGTTTCCTCCTGGTTTCTTCTTGTGGTAACAGTAGAGGTTTAAGAATTGACAACGACTGACAAGATTCAGCCACGCCATATGCTTCAGTATATAGATACTGCTATCCTAGCATGTCCTGTGATGAAATGTTAAAAAGGAAAGGTTAATTGTGTAATCGAAAAAGCAAGAGTATATATTATATAAGAATGCACTGAGTTTATATTTAAACAAGTCAAATAATATAGTGTCCTCTTACAATAAAAGACGTTTAGTTTACACATAAAAGCATTAAAGTTTTCTTCGTTCCTCGCCATAAGAGGAAGAATGATGTATAAATATGCGCCTTGGTAATGGAATGACTTGCGTTCAAATTCCAATTCGGCTAACTAGCATGCAGGCTGTGCGCAAATGACGAGTCTTGTACTCGTAGTCGACCTCGTAGTAAAAAAAATCTAAATAAACCTTACTGGCCTTCTAAAGGGAACTATTGAGAACTAATAAAAATATGCAGTAAAAGGAAAAGTGAGCTTAGTTTATTTTTTAGAAATTTCAGATAATCTTTCTAATTGCCGAGGGGGAAGGGGGGGGGGGTGGTACTACTAGTTATTGCACACGCAGTAAACGACAGAAATAACTAAACTTTCTTTTGTTTACCTTATCTTGGAACTAAACTTTCTTTTGTTTAGTTCCAGCAAACAAGTCAGCAGTAGCATTGAAGATATAGAAGGTATAAAACCTCCTGTGCCGGAGACTGAAAGGCTTCCAACACAAGAGAACAATATATATATCACTCATTAAAATTAGATCTGGCGCGAAAACATGAAGAATTTGAGAATAACTTACAATGGTAATGGTAATGGTTTATTACATACACTAAATAGATATTGAGCTAAAAGTCAATCATGGCATAAACAAGTTGCTTTATTGCAATTGGGAGATTTGGTAAAAGGTGATGAAGTTTATGTTCCGGGTTTGACTTATATTTAATTAGCTGAACACATGCACATATTATCTCTGCGGTCTGCCAAATATTTAAGTTCGATTCTAATAATGCTTGGTAATATTCTAGTTCTGGGTAGATTATCTTTAACGCTCTTTTCTGAATTCTTTCGATGTTTTTAACTTGCTCTTTTGAGTTTTGTCAAATTACCGTTCCATACTTGAGCTCCATATTCCACCACTGATCTCACCACCGCTACATAGCAAGTCTTTTGGCGCATTATAGCTCTTTAAAATCTTCATAAAGTATAGTCTCTTCGCTCCTTTCTTTATTATATACTCCGTGTTTGTTCTCCACTTCAGGTCATTGTCAAAGCCCAAACCAAGTAGCTTATATTATCTTACTATAGCGAGGGCCTGCTCGCCGATTATGGTTGGGGGTATGACAGTTTTATTTTTTCGAAAATCGATTTGCATTTCCTTGCATTATTTTGGAATTAAGTTACATATTATTGTCTTTCGTGAACTGTACCACACTCTCTAAATTGCGTTGGGAATTCCCAACCGCAGTTCCAGAGGTATCCTGGGAAACGTTTATAACTTCAGACATGGTGGTGTCGTCCATGAACATTGAAACACTATCGATATTGTCCTCGGATGAATGAACAATAGTAGTAGACATATAGTAATCTATATTAATAGTAGTATAGTAATTTATTAGTATTTAATAGTACTTGTAATACAGTAATATTACTTGTATATATAGTAGTAATTTTCGATTAAATCTATTTACAAAAGGAGAAAAATTACATAATATAAAGCTGGGCTAGAAACCTTTAGGAAACTTTTCCAGACTTTTTACACTAGGTCCCTAGTACATTCTCATATTAATACAGCCTGAAACTAGGGGGCACTCAAAGATTGCATACCTCCGCCAGCATGATATTGAGTCAAGTTTTGACCCCTTGCTTTGTTTACGTTTCTCTAGCAGGCAAAAGCTTTTTAAAGCTCCCAAGAGAGCTTCGGGCAAGAGAGCCTCGGGCAATAATTGAACCTGCGGCCCTGCGATTCCGATGCAGCGCTCCAACCTGCGATTCACATGTTTAGATTGATTTGGCTTGAATATTTCAACAGTACGGTCACAGATAAATGACGTACAGAAGTGCGACTGCTGATTAAAAATGCGTAAGGCGTTTTTGGAGAAAAAGCTGCCATGTTCTTAGCAAGTGCCGTCAAGAGAGGCCATTATATCTATGAGAGAGGCAGTCACCCCCTGAAAACATTCAAAATGGCGGCATGTGAAGGAGTGAAAAGTACGCAAATTGAAATATGCGGTTTGAAACATGGGCTAAAATATTGTAAATTGTCTTTAAAATTTACCGACAGTAATATTTTTTGTTACTATCAAGTCTATGTGCGGAATGGGTTAATCGGAAAGAGATTTCACACCGAATTTTGACAATTTCACCTCGTGATTTTGGTATTTGGTGTATTCCTTGGACCAGTATTGTCTTGGATCATCCATGCAAGAGGTAAAGAAAATATGCCCCAAAATAGATGGATTGGTTATCTAAAAGGATCAAACTATTCTGTATTTCAAAGGAAGGATTTCAGTCATTTCACATTTCAGGGCTTCCCTTTGTTGGTTTTGTCTTCGCAAATAATTCTTCAATGGATTCTTCATGATTAGCCTGGTATGCCCTTGTTGGTTGGTTTCTTTAGGGATCCTTGCATTTGTTAAATTTCCCGACTAGCTTGCACATCTAGCTTTCTGCAGTCTAGCTTTCCATCGTCGTCTGATCAGTCATTTTGGATTAAAAACGTGCTGTTACAGGGAACTGTCAAAGTGTCAGTATGATTAAAGCAAAGGCTCTATGAGAGTTAAATCCTTGGCATTTTATCCCGGCCTTTGTGTTTCTGTTAAAACCCCTGGATAGCATGATGGCAAGTGTGTTAAAATCTATATTTCCCCCGCACCAGGCTGCAGAGTATGGCACAGTATATAGAGACGCCAGTAGGGCCACTCATTTGAAATTTTGTGTGGCCGCTCACTACGCATTGGCAGCCAGTTGATTTCTTTTTCTGGCCAATAAGCAAGCTGGACTAACTTTCTTGGCCAGTAAACAGCATATTTTTGCATAAAAAGCCGGCTACATGTTGCATCGCCGAGTGGCCCTACTGGTCGTCTCTATACTGTGGTATGGCAGCGGCGCACCCAAGATAAATTAATGCAATAACAATGGAATCTTAGGCCTAACTATATCTTCGTCCTAATATTCCTATTTGTGGAATCTTAGGCCTAACTATATCTTCGTCCTAATATTCCACAAATTGGAACATTAGGACTAAGATATAGTTATCATATGTTAACCACTAGACGACCTGTTCGTTGTTGCAATCCTATTGCGATTTATTCTACTTAATCATTCACTCAGACTTGAATTGAACAATTAATAATAAATACGGCGGTTGACTGTTGTCATTAGTGTAAAACTACCTGAAAAATACAATGAGAACTTCGACGTTTCGAGCGTTTCATAAACTTGAACTTAAGCTGAACAATTAGTGATAAGCGATATATTAGTGATAATTAGTGAAGGTGTTTTGCGGCTGCAAATTTTCGAGAAAAGATTATACCGGGTGGGGCAAAAAAAAGTACGACTGTTTGATTTAGTATAACTTAAAAACTAAAAGAGCTATTACAGTTAAACAAGTTGCTTTGCATTCAGCGATGTCTAACTTAAATTTTGATATGTGCCATGTGCATTTTCATGTAATATTAACCGAGATAGCTGCGTTTAAACTTGAGTAAACATTTTTGGAAGTGTCGAGAATTAGCTAAAAATGGCCTATTAAATAATTTGATACCATTAGCATTTTACGCAAGTATTCGTTCCAATGAAGTGAAGTTGAAGTTAGAAGGCCAAATGTTAGAATAAAAGAGCATATCTATTCAAGAAACATTTCTAACTTCAAGTTCACTTCATTTAAATAATACTTACGATAAAATTGTAACGGTTATCAAATTAGTTTAATAGACCGTTTTTAGCTAATTCTCGACAGTTCCAAAAGTGTTTAGTCAAGTTTAAACGCAGCTATCTCAGTCAATAATGCATGAAAATGCACATGGCATATATCAAAATTTAAGTTAGACATCGCTGAATGCAAAGAAGCTTGTTTAAGTGTAATAGCTCTTTTAGTTTTTAAGTTATACTAAATCAAACAGTCGTACTTTTTTTTGCCCCACCCGGTATAGCTACATATTTTAGACCTGACCAGGAGCAGTTGCGAAAAATGCAAAGTTCTAGATATAGACCCTCTGACAGGAATCGAACTTGCGGCCCTGTTATTCTCGTCCAGCGCTCTGACCACCAAAATATGTATATAATCTTTTCTCGAAAATTTCCAGCAACAAAAAACGTTCAACATTCAGTTCTATCGAACGAGATATCCAAAAATCTAGAATATTAAGTATAAAACCATCTTTTTCATCTAATAAATCTAAACATAAAATCAAAATAGATGTTCATGTAAAAAAACAATGTACGTTTTTCGTTATTATACTCTTACATTCTTTCACATGCAATTGACCAATCATATGTCCTTGACATGGTCTCTGTGGTACGGTGGAGTGTTTCAACAAGATGATGCCATTGGATGATTGCTTAATTATGCCATATTCATTGTCTTCGCTGTGCACATGTTTGCCTGAACGTTTCGTATAAATCTGAAATCTGCAACTGTTCATTCTTAGGTGCAACCGCATTAGCATGATTTGCGCATCGCGCGTGCCGTGATAGTCCCGCCCATGGCGCTTGTCTCGCGCGATACGTGTTTCTTAAACATGGCTGCACATTTGGAAATTTCAACTTTGCAAATCGACGAAAATCCTTTACATAAACTAGAAGGAAACTTGCGTGTTTTGCTGGATAAGTTGAAAGGTAGGAGAAACAATTATCTGCTGAAGGTTTCTGTATCGTATAAGATTGTATTCTATCTTAAATTTAAGTAATATTTGACTGTCTTTTTAGGAGAACCCACCTGTCAATCGGGTGTTGGAAATACAAAAATAAACTCGCGAACAACTTACTGGAATACACTAGGTAGGAGCAGTATATAAATATGAATTGAGTGGTTATATAGGGTCGGAAAATACCAGAAATTAGCAAAAAAATCACATTTTAAGTTGTCAATTTTGTATTTAAATATCTACATCACCTTCAGACCAATCAGAATGGAATATGTTACAAATTACAGTATACGTCGTTGATATGCATCCGACGATATGGATCCCAATGTGGTACTGCCATGTTTTGTCTGCACAATATTATGCATACAGCATTCATGTTGTTTTAGACAATAAATTCTTCCTCCCTGTCAAACATTTGACCATGTAGCTAATTATACCAATGCATTTATTAGGTTGTTGTATTCAAACAGTGTCAAAAGAATGCACAAAACTTTCTCTGGCATTTACCAAACCACCGTTACCTTCTAGTGAGGTAAGATGGTACGGATTTTCATCCATAGGGTGCCTCAATTCTCCCAGATGATATTATTTGTGCTAGGCTCTGATGCATGATTCTAACTCAACACACTTTACAAATACTGACACGTACTGACTACTTTGAAACGTTTTAGGACACAGAAGCTTTAGTGAATGGTCTTGAAGTTGTTGTGACTGCTGTGTTTGCAACATATGAAGCATTCAGTCAACAAGAAGGTAAATTAACACAGATGTATAAAGACCATGTTAAATGAGGCAATTTTTGCTGCAACTAATTGCAATACAATTTCTGACACAGCGAAAAATATATTCACAGAGAAATTGTGAGCGCATGAATCCTTTTACTTTTGCCATTATTTTTCTTACTAAACATACCCAGAAGGTAACAAAGAAATGAATGAGAATGATAATATTAGTGGATTTAAACACAGGTTATGTTAACTAAATTTCTACATATGGCACTGTGCAGGAATTGAGTTATAAGTTGCAGCGAAAATTGCTCTGTGTACGTAACAATTGGCCATAATAATTGATCTAATGATGCCTTGTTTTGCTTTTTCAGATATACTTTTCGTACTGTATCCATGCTCCTGCAATAATCACCTTATCTTATCTTGTATTATACTGTAGGTGTTCTGCTACACAATGTGTTGAAAACATATGTCATTGATTTAACCAAGGCCTTACTGGGCTTTGTAACATCAATAAGATGTGCCAAGTAAGTTACTAAATAGATATTATGGTTCTATTTTGGTGTTATTTAATTCACTACTTACTAGTATTTTGCATTGTGCTATGTTGCTTTTAATGACCTTATAGAAAAGATGAAATATTGAAAACAGTTGGAATTGTATGGGAATGTTGTGAAAGCTTAGCTTCTTTACCAAAAGGTACTGCAACAGTACATTGCATTGTGCCCTACGCATGTCATTTATTGTTCTTCATTGGTCGAGGATGGTTTTACAAATAAATTGTATCCTAATGGCTTATCCTTCTCTACAGATATAAAAGAACTAGCTTTAAAAGAAACGAAGTCCTGTTTTGGATTAATAAATGATGCAATTACTGAATTAGAAGAGGTACAGTCTATACAGTTATTATAATTATTTATTGTAGTGTATTTTGTGCTGGAACAAGAAATTAGTCACACTAGTTGCATTTGCTAATATTCTTCCCTGTGATGGGGTTCTATTCATACTATAGTTTCACCAGCGGCGTAGGAAGCGGGGCATGTGGCTCCCCCCCAATATTTTATAAACAGGGACCGGAATAGCTTTCGACCCCCCCAAGAATAATTGAATTTTAAAAAAAATTGCAGCAAATAGCATAGACTCACAAATCATAATGAAAGAATTAATGAAAGGGCTTAACGAAAGAGGTAGAGAAGACTCTGAAAATGCCATTTCCGACGAACTAGAGACTTTAAGTTTTCAAAATTTTTCTGCTTGGCGCCAACCATGGTCGCGCCTCACGAGGGTGACTGGACTCTAAAATATCCGATAGACCAATACGTAACCATATCTGATTTACCATATCTTGTTCTACTTACCTAATTGATTTGATGTTAAACTGAATTTCAGTACTATCAGGACTGGCATGAAAATCAATGTGACGTTGTGCAGAGTGGAAAAGACAATACATCTGACAAACTGCAAGAGCAGCACATTCAAGCTTCAATAGGTCTGGCTAAAGTAAGAAATGTCACTTCCCATTAGAAAGTATTTAAGTATATAGAAATTAAGTATTGTTCAGTCATAATTTCATAACTAAATTAAGGTGCTTTCTTTATATCTGAAAAACTCAGCTTCTTAATCCAAAACCTAACGCTTACCCTGATGCTAAACCTGACCCTAACCTTACAAGTAATTTGGACTGATTTATATGAAATTTATTTCGTTTGTGAATTAATGTCATGAAAGAGCTTAAATAGATCTTGCAGGTTTAATGCATCAATATAGAAATAATTGAAATCAATATCCACTGTTGATTAATTACACACTCAGTCTAGCTTATATGCCTTTAGGTTGCTAAGTCTTTACTGAAGAAAGTTACAAAATGTTTCAGTAAAAATGCTCAAACTGAAGATGTTAGCAAGGTGAATGAATTGGATACCATCACCCAAACAATCAAGCTTCTTAGTCCAAGGTATGTACAGTAAATGAACCTAAAGCTGTAAAATTTATTGAGTGCCAGATGGTTTTGAACACTTGACATCAAGGCTTGCTAGTCAATACTCTGACCTGATGGTGCTATCTGCTTGTACATGACTTTAGATTGCAAGTGAAGGCACAGTATGTCTAGAACCCTAGTTCCTGATGTTTTTCATTCTGTCTACACTGTTTTCTCTATAGATATCCAGTAATAAACAATCTCTGTTCTATATTCTGCAAAAAGAAACTAGGGTGTAGGGTAGTAGCATACTCAGAGAATGCAAGTGCAGAGTTTGGTAGAGTCTGGAAGCATTCTTTTCACATGTGACTGAGCCGTCTGAGACAAAATTAATATCAAACAACTGCAATATTGCAGGTATGAAACATCGTTTACAGAGTGGTATAAAGGCACATGCCGTCATTGCTGTGTACCCCCAATACCCCAACTGACAGTACCTTTTACAGTGGTGAAGCTAAACATAGAAAGTGGTCATGCTGTGTAAATTTATACTTTTTAATTCAAACCTTTACTAATGTATATATTGTTTTAGACTATCGAAGTACACATTTATTTGCATAGTATGACCAACATTGACATTATTGTATGGATTAACTATCCAATTACAGTTCTGGGCTCTGAGCCCCAATGTTGCCTAATATTGCCCAATGTTGCCTAATATCGCCCAATGTTGCCTAATATCGCCCAATGTAATTAATTGTGGCGACATTAGTGCCCAGAGTAGGCCTAATTCTGTCTCCAATTTTTTCTAGTGTTGACAATCTCTTCTGTGGTATATATTCTGAATCTCTTACTGAAGCCCACAACGAGGTAAATCATTTGCTGTAATTTTCAGTTATTTTACGAATCAGAACTTGAAGGTTCAAGTTTATGGATATAGGGTCGATATAATCTAAGCCACACCACCTACATACACAAAGTTGCTTCAAGAACAACCTGGGCCTTCAAATGGGCTATGGCTCTATTTATGATTCTAAGTGGATCTATCAGGCCCAGCAACAAGCCAAAAGTTTATATACTGTAATTTCCAATTTAGTAAGAAAATGTAATAATATTAAGTAGTTACAGTACTTGCTGCTTTAATAATTAAAGGGCTTGGAGCTGGCCAGTTTGGTGGAAAAACTACTTCAACTTTGCAGGTACTAAAACGAATCAATATTTAATAGATCTAAGCAAAGCTGGACTTAGTTACTTTGTCCAGCTGGACTTAGTTACTTAGATACTTTGTCCAGCTGGCCTTGAATTGCTGCTAGTGGTGGTTATAGACCTAATCGGCTAACTCAAGTGTATGCTTATGGTCATCCAATTCACATTTTCAAATAAGGAATCTAAATTATATATGTTAGTGAATTGGGTGATTACGGACATAAACACTCGTTATCAGGGTCACCACAACAGCATATGCCAATTACTGTGGGCCCTTTTACCTAACCCACCCTGTCAACTTTCCCTGTGGGAGGAAACCGGAGTACCCGGAGAAAACCCACGACTTTCGGCAGAGCGTTGACTTTACTCTTTTCACTTGAGGACTGGGTTCGAGTCGCATTGAGAAAGTTCTCACTGAGACTTGAACCCGCGACCTTAGAGGTGAAAGGCAAGTCACTTCGCCACCGAAGCCCCATATATAGTGGTATCTCTTGACAAATAATACAATAATACAACGATAGGGCCTTCCCTCATATACTGCATCAGTGCATGTCATGTTAATGTAGAAAAATAACTTTGAAGTGAATATCAGACCAATTTTTAGGTCGTCACACTTTTGCTTGGGCGAGGATGATCCTTGGTTGGATTTCTTATCTCAAGCACTGGACCACAATCTCAAGAAATTTACCATGACCGAGCCCTGACCGAGCCCTGACCGAGCTAAGTACTTGATGTTAGCCGCAGGTATAGTGAACGGGATAGGACGCCTGCATGGATGTCCAGCAAGTACCGTGTACGGAATGCAGGGGTAGTCTCATCTGTATGAAGGAGGTTCACGTTGTATATGTAGATCCTTATTCCTATCTGAAACCGCTGCATCTGCTGTCTAAACCGGGTGAGACATACCTGGTTAGAAAGGCAGCGATAATAGCAGCGATGTTATTATGTCACTATCTGCGAACCTTTAATATCGCACATACATGTACATGTATGCTGCTTCAAAAACTGCAGGTGTACAGCCTGTGGTTTGTAAGATCAGCCCAAGTACTTCGTCATTTCATTTGGATTGGGAACATCGAGATGTTCGACTCGAACATGTTGACACGCAGCCGCAAAGACTTGTATATCAATCCAGAAGCAAGGATTTTAAGCTTCAATTAGACAAGCCCGCGGCACAAACATGACGAGTTTTTCATATCGACATTGCTTGAGGTACTCCCGAACTACAGCTTCAAAGCGGTACTTAACAGACGATATGGAGTTGAAGCATTGACGTTGTCAGTGGTCTAACTCCAAAGTGTTGTATATTGAAAAATGGCTCCTTGCAACGCAACTTACTAGCTTTGTGCATAGCGTAAGGCTATAGAACTGCCGTTATGAATAAACATTGTAAATATATAAAATTCCAATATGGCGGACGAACAAGGCGAGAGAATTCTGGCAGAAAGAAAAAGAGAGTGGAAGGAAGTAGTGATAGAGAAGTTGGTGAACATAAGTGTATTGTATGTACTATGGGTGTCCTGCACTCTGCAGATGCCTTGCATGAACAGCATGTCTATATACACAGTCTATACATATATTGTTCAGGGCCACTATAATGCCTGCAATTGCACTATACTATAGTGGATCGCAGGGGTGGATCCAGCAGCGTTTTTTTAGGGGGGTGCCGGGTGAGTCGAGCGGCGAAGGCGCGAGCCCCTAGGGGGGTCCGGGGACCTTTAAAAGATAAAATGATTTCTTTGTTTATATTTAAGGGTTTTTGATTGGTGTTTAACCGTCTTTTAATATCTCTTTTTTCAATATTGAATACTTATAATGATGGGCATTTACTGCAATTATAGTAATACTGATTTTTTGCACCCCCCTTGCACCCCTGTTGACCAAGGCCAACAGGGGTGCGCACCCCTGTGCACCCCTCCCCTAAATCCACCCCTGGTGGATCGACACACAAAGACAATGAAAGAGAGACTTGCAGGCTAGCAAGTCTACACAAACTGAAACGTCAATTACAAACCACCAATAACGAGACTAATATTAATAAGCAAACTAGTAATAAAGCAATATAGACATTGCTGTTTCATGTCTTTGACTTATTCTGGAACTATAGAGTATAGGGCATCTTTACAACCTGTTTAAATTCAAGAATACACAATGTATACAATAATACTTTATTCAAAATGCAATCTACGCCTGTTAAAAATACATCTTTAAAAGGAATCGTGCACGAGGTTAATCCTATATTTAACAATTTCTTACATGCAAGGACGCGCGAGTCTGGAAGGCTATTTGCCATATTTTTCATCTAGAGAGGTTAATATTTATATACATTTTATAGTAAGCATAAAAATGATATTTCATAATACGTAATTAAAATGTTTGTATTCTTTTACGGGGAAGTGTCTTTTCCTGTGTATATCTTAGTATCTATTGAATTTCTTACAAATATGGCGCTTACTTTGCCCTTTCTAGATACGCAAGTAGACGTCATAATACTGACATCGTGTCTGTGTGTCTTTTCATATTTAATAGCTTAGTCATATAGAGGTTATTTATATACATTGCATAGTAAGCGTAAAAATGATATTTCATAATACGTAATTAAAATGTTTGTATTCTTTTACGGGGAAGTGTCTTTTCCTGTGTATATCTACTAATCTATTGTTCTATACGTACTTTGCCCTTTCTAGATACTCAAGTAAGACGTCATATTACTGACACTGTGTCTGTGTAAGAGTTTTGTCGGTACGAAGTTCAACAGAAATAACTTCTAAAAGACCCAACCTGTGTATATCTTAGTATCTATTGAATTTCACAAATATGGCGTTCTATACGCACTTTGCCCTTTCTAGATACGCAAGTAAGACGTCATATTACTGACACTGCGTCTGTATAGGAGTTTTGTACGAAGTTCAACAGAAACAACTTCTAAAAGACCCAACAAATTACTTTTAAAAGATCGTACTTCTTCAAAAAATCCTTGAAAATCCTTAAACTCAAAAATATCCCAATTTCCAGGAAAAATCTGCATGGAGAAAATACCTAAAAAACCCAAGAGACTTTCGAAATCCTTCAATTCTCGTACACGTTTTTGGTGTGATACATCCCTCAACAAATGGTATGCTTTTTATATGATAATATATATATACATTAAAGTCAAGGATAGAATTACATTCAAAAATTCAAGAGAGCAAATCACCAAACAAAGCCAGACTCCCACAAAATAAAAAAAATATTTCTCTCTAATTTCACACCAAACCTTTCGCCCAGTGTATAAGTAGCGACTTTGTTTACCTTAACTGAACCCTTTATGTAAGATTAGAATTCTACAATTTACAACTAGATTAGAAAATAGCATACGCCCTCTGTCACCAGTTATATTTTTCACATTAATGTTTGTATTATGGACTAATTGGCTCTCACGCCCTTATTTATGCATTTAAAATGTTACTTTGATAAACGCATTGTTTCATAAAATTGCGCAACTATTAGATGGGTTGCCTCAAATGGTTTGAGACAATTGCGAAAGTTCTTTTCAAGTTGTTATTTCCTGTTTTGACTATTAGAGTTAATTACTTTTGCAATTGAAATTCCCCGCCTTCAACGGCCTTCAGAATGGCTTTTGAAAAAATAACATTAATCCCCTTTCTCCGACAAATCAAGCATACATAACTGGTTTGTTTTTGAATCAACAAAACTAACAATATATTATCCCATTCCCACTTTATCCCCACGAGAAATGAAGTGAGGGAATACACCGTAGGCTAGTCATTTAAATTAATGTCTTGAGGAGTTGTGATATACTTGTCACACCTCCTAAAGCACCTCTTAAAGGCCATTAAAAATAGTTTACTATGTTCAAGCGACCTCCTTTGAGTTTCTTATAAACAACATTTTTTATTTACAAATTGTTTTGTACAACACAACACACAAACAGTAAACAAAAAACTAACATAAGAAATTTCTACCCGCGGCAATGCCAATGGGTTGCTAGCCATATTCATAATTATATATAACTAGCTATATAGATTGTAGGTAGACTTTGAACTATGAGCCTATTATACCTATAGACTATATGATTATCTTCATGTTCCCTTTTATCAAGATTACGGTTCAAGTTAAGATAAGCCATTTTAATGGCTTATAAAAATTGTTTAAAATTGTTTAAAATTGTTTAAAATTGTTTAAAATTGTTTAAAATTGTTTAAAATTGTTTAAAATTGTTTTCATTTGTAGTTTAAACTGATTTTATTTCATTGCAAATAACTGATATAAGATCTTGTCAGTTTTCGTATTTAGTTCATTTAACTAACGTCTAACGATCAGCAAAAATCTAAAAGCTAAAACCGGAACCAATTTCATCAATGCTTTTATTGTTTTGTCTGCAATAGAGATCTTGATAGGATTGGTAGTCTTTACATATTTAATAGTAATAATACTAGTAGCCTACATAACTGAATATCCGGTTTACTGCATGAAATTCTGCTTTCTAAGCAATATTTAAAAACACAATTGTAATTTGTAAATTTGTTTATTCATTTTGCATTTGTGCTTATTAATCTTGAATTCTATTTATAATCATGCACGTTTAACTTTCACGATTTGCGCGAAAACTTCAAGGGGTCGAATTGTCGAAATGATTAAAATAATACATCCTATCTTGATTTATGAAGAGGCAAATCACACACAAGTAATATGACCATGATGCAATGTAGTATGAGCATTGTCAATGTTGAAAGTTTGGCATATCATGCACTTTTGTAAAGTTGAAAATAAAACGAAACTTGTATATAATATATATAATATAAACTTCAATATAGACAATCATAGTCCGCATAGATTACAAGAAAGGTTGTGACATTGTGTCTTTACTTTGATATATATCAAATCATCATAATATGGTCATGGTTATTTTGATGTGAGATTCCATGTATTTTCACCGAGCTTCTCGAAGCGCATATTGACGCAAATATAAAGAAATCTTTTGTGCATGAGCTCATTGTTTCCCATAGGCCATTCCGCCATTCGTTCGGTTGTTTATGAAATTATATTTTGCGACATTGCGACATACTGTAAGTTTTCCGTTTTCCGCATTCTAGAATATTTGCTAATTTTAATATGCCTACCATTTATAGATCAAGAAAGGATTTTTATCGCTATTTACTATATAAAATATAGTGCTTTATAGAGATTTCGAGCACTGATAAAACTGATAATCTCACATGTGAAAATTATCGCTTTTGAAGTTTATGAAAATGGATATTTTATTTTGTTTTGTTTGAAAAGACTGTCCTTTATATAATAAGCAGAAAAATACATGGATGCTTGGAAATACCAGATTTATTGCTCGTGTTGAACATGATATCTCAACACTCGAAATAAATCTTCTATTCCGCGCACCCATGTATTATTGTCTATTTAATCGACTGTTGCGTCCAGTGTTCACAATATATAGATGTAGTCCATATATACGTATATAGTCTATATACTATAGTCTGTACTCTGTACTCTGTACTGATATGTATTGTTGCAATTATATTTCTTGTAACTTACAAAGGTTTTTGGAGACATGTAGCAGGTGCATGTAGCAGGTGCATGTAAAATGGAAATATTTGAAATATTTAAGGCATGTTATAATTATAGATATACATGCACCAATGTCACGATTGTCACATACAGTATTTAATTTCAGTAATACTGAATAGATCTTGCAGAGTAAGCAAAATCGTTTCCGTTTGAGATGACGTCATTTTTAATTTATATATATTTTTGCGCGCGATTGTATTTTTGATCATTTCAAACATGTCCTCGAAGAGAGAACAACCCGTGATATCACCTTAACCATCAGGCATCATGCGTATTTTTTCAGTATTTGTTGCATGTATTGTGTTACCAAAGTCGTCCAAACAAGAAAAGCCCGGGAATTGTAAGGACCGGCAATATTGGGGCACGGGTATAATTGATAGTGGTTCCTGGATTGCGTGTCCGTCTTTCTGGAAAACCTGTAAGGAACAGAAAACAATAGAAGACAAGAACAGTTGTTTAGATTGCTGTCATCGTAAGTCGCTTAACATCACTATTATATACATGCAGTATAATTTTCAGTATTTTGAATGCCTTGTATATATGTGGTAGATTTTTAATATGTATGTTGGTATTTGTCAAGCCAACCAGAAAGGACTCGTATGCTCTGCATGTTCCCGTATGTTGAATATATGATTTATGGTCGTTTCGTCCCCTAACCGTTTCGTTCCCTAACCGTTTCTTTCCCATTTCGTCCCTAACCGTGTTTTAGTCTTTTGTGAATTGCATGATTACTTAAGTTTACATCATTACATGATTATTTCGTTTCTGTCTCGATTAATAATTTTATTCTGTGACTGTGAAGTCAATAGCGCTAAACAAAGCGTCGTTAGTTATAATTTCTACATGTAACAGCTTTTACTTTATTTTAATGTCTTTAACGTTCATATTATCCACGGGCACGGTAGTTGTTTGACGGTTTTTGTTAAGCATGCGAAATATGCGTGTCAATTTTTCCGTATGGAAATGTTACAAACGAATGCCAAACGGAATTTACAATTGTATAGTTGGCAAATTGTCATATGTCTGACTTTGTTATATCGACAGAATCCTATATAAAATGTATTAAAGTGTCGATAACATTTCAGCTATAATCCCTATATATTTTCTAAAATTGTCCTAATAATCTTAATGGTGCATAGTAAGTTTGACCTGATGAATTAGCAATATCCAGTGGTGGATTACCAAATAGGCAGAGTAGGCTGAAGCCTGCAGGCCCGGGCTTTTAAGAGGCCCGTTATTTTCAGAGAGTACACTTTTTATTAGAATTGTTAGGCCCCGTAACTGGTAATCCGCAACTGGCAATATCACATGAACGTTTTATAGAGACTAGAGTACCTTATAACCCAATACATTTAGCGTATATTGATAATTGATGTTTTAAATATATTTGTTTAATTCAAGAACAGTTGCACTTGCCGGCCGCTGTGGCTTTATTGTAATATTGAACTTGAAGTTTTACATTTTGACCATTCCCACTTTGCCCTGCTTTGGCCTTTGGCTTTGTCCTATCAAAGCGGCTATCAATATTGATTAAAAATTAAGCACTTCAACACTTTTAAAGGTGAATTAAAACTGAAAATGTTTGTGATTTCAGCTTGTTGCTAAATTGTCTATAGGCCTATATATTGTCATTGATTATGGAGTGATACGTTGTTTTGAAATAATATTTAAATGCCCACAGTCACAGGGCTTCGTTTACTTACTGTAAGTTTTCTCGACTGAATAATAGACGGGATCGAACGGGATATGACTACTAATATAAAACAAAGTGTCATATCAGCACAAATACGTAAACACGAACTTTTTAAGATGGGGAATTAGGTAGAATAATTTTATACCTATCTAAGCGGTTTTTACGTACAGCGCACTTGTTCTTCGGAAAAATATGGTTGCTAAGCAAAACCAGTCACATGCTGTTAACCTTTGTACTTTTCTTTACTTATGTTTTTATATATGAATATATAATGTGCAGTGGAGGAAATTAATTTTCTGGTGGGTGGTGTGGGGGGGGGGGGCAGGTTTGGTGTTACTATATATACTAAACCCCATACATGATATTTTAATTAAAACAATGGCGATTCAAACGTGAAAATTAACATGTATATCATTGTGATAATATAATTGTTATATCATGGCATATCATTGTTATTAGCTGGCGTTTTATTTACGATTCGGCCTCGTTTCCATGGGTGGCTTTAAATATTGACGAAAAAAGTGAGAAGCTTCAATTAATGCCTATACCATTATGCCATACTCTTGGTAACACACTGGGTCACTCGCTGAGCAAGACATTGCTCCTCTGATGTGCATAAACTATATGGTTTGCATGGGCTCAGATTCTTCAACAACCTTAAGCATTACATTTCATATAATAGTAGGAGTTCAATCTTCCATGATCTGTAATTAAGGGCTGTAATCTTCCATTTCACTGACGTAATATCTTTGAACCAATCACAGCTGTCTCAGTGCCATCACGAACCAATGGCGTGCGTTGTCAGTTTGTATATGTCATGAATCACGTCAAATAGTGTGAGTATAAATCTCTCCATAAATCTAAAATAGTCTAGGACCTGTATAGGAGTTTGTATGCGTTTCATTTAGCACAGGCAATCTCAACTGTTTTAGGGTAAAATGACCATGGCGGTCAACATGGCATATGTGCGAAAACCTGAATCCGGGACGAAAGTACTGAAAATGACCCCGCCCTGAAACGGCAGTGCCGACATAGCTCTAACTTCCGAAAAGCAAAAGCGACAGCCTTTCTGAAGTGCTTATAGTGTTTAGAAGGGTTTCTTTTAGGGGTGTTATTGGAAGGAAAAATTTGTCTAAGTATAATATTTTACAAGGAAATGACCATGCACCACCCCAGGTCAACTGCTAATTATCCATGAAATAACTAATATACCTGGCAGAGATTAAATTTTCTTATTTCCTAACAATTTTATCATGGGATGAAAAACTATGCTTAATTTAATATAATTATTGTAGATTTCATAAGATTGACATTGTTTTGTTTAAATATAATACATTTTATTTCACTTACCCCACCAAAACACGATTTCAGCCATATTTTGCCGTCTTGTTTGCTTTTTATCGCCGAGTCTCGCAAGTATCATCCAATTGTTGTACTTTTACATAATGATAGATGGCTAAAGAAGATTTCAACCAAGTTTCGTCAAGTTTTGAAGCAGTGCAGTGTATTTTATCTTCGATATTGTGTCCTTCGATATTTCGTCAAATAGCGGCCATTGCAATGCCTCGCCGCTTCTCTTCCCGATAAATGCCACTTCTTCGTCTTCATATGTATTTAGATTACAGTATCCAAGAGTACTTCATTGTAGAATAGTCCCAATCGAAAAACTAGAGTAGTATAGTCCCACTTGAAAGGAAAAAACCTCCCATAACAAATTTAGGATCAGAATCAAAGACACAAGTTTAAAAATAATTTGAAAGTCACGCGCAATCTTCGCGAAAACTCCTCGTGGGCTACTTGACAGGGGGGGCAAATATTTTCACGAAACGCTGTTCGCCACCACAGAACCCAGTAAATATATTATATTTATTGTATTTTTATGATTTATGAAAAAAACAATAAATATTTGCGTATTTTCTATTGTTTTTATCATAAATCATAAAAATACAATAAATATAATATATTTACTGGGTTCTGTGGTGGCGAACCAGCGTTTCGTGAAAATATTTGCCCCCCCCTGTCAAGTAGCCACGAGGAGTTTTCGCGAAGATTGCGCGTGACTTTCAAATTATTTTTAAACTTGTGTCTTTGATTCTGATCCTAAATTTGTTATGGGAGGTTTTTTCCTTTCACGTGGGACTATATACTACTCTAGTTTTTCGATTGGGACTATTCTACAATGAAGTACTCTTGGATACTGTAATCTAAATACATATGAAGACGAAGAAGTGGCATTTATCGGGAAGACAAGCGGCGAGGCATTGCAATGGCCGCTATTTGACGAAATATCGAAGGACACAATATCGAAGATAAAATACACTGCACTGCTTCAAAACTTGACGAAACTTGGTTGAAATCTTCTTTAGCCATCTATCATTATGTAAAAGTACAACAATTGATGATACTTATGAGACTCGGCGATAAAAAGCAAACAAGACGGCAAAATATGGCTGAAATGTGTTTTGGTGGGGGGTAAGTGAAATAAAATGAATTATATTTAAACAAAACAATGTCAATCCTTATGAAATCTACAATAATTATATTAAATTAAGCATAGTTTTTCAACCCATGATAAAAAATTGTTGGTAATAAGTATATTTAATCTCTGCCAGGTATATTAGTTATTTCATGGATAATTAGCAGTTGACCTGGGGTGGTGGTGCATGGTCATTTCCTTGTAAAATATTATACTTAGACAAATTTTTCCTTCCAATAACACCCCTAAAAGCAACCTTCTAAACACTATAAGCACTTCAGAAAGGCTGTCGCTTTTGCTTTTCGGAAGTTAGAGCTATGTCGGCACTGCCGTTTCAGGGCGGGGTCATTTTCAGTACTTTCGTCCCGGATTCAGGTTTTCGCACATATGCCATGTTGACCGCCATGGTCATTTTACCCTAAAACAGTTGAGATTGCCTGTGCTAAATGAAATGCATACAAACTCCTATACAGGTCCTAGACTAAAAGTCTTCAAAGCTCCAAAACTTCTATTTTTTCAAGTTTCTTTATTATACAGAACCAGTGAGCTAGTGGTCACATTTATGTTCTAAATGCACGTTATCTGTCGTTATAACGCCATACTGTCTGAAAAGACAAACCGCAAAATGTCATCTATTTGTTAATTTGCTCTATAATTATGGCACTTCATACAATTTTACGTAACTTTTTTTTAGCATGAACTAATATTAGATTAAACATTTAAATATTAGATGCATGTAAAGAGGGTCTGTAAGAGGAATATTAAAGTATTACATTTCATGCTCGATGCATCCATAGCGCTATATTTTGCCATGGTATAGGTAAACATGATCATGTGTTTTTAGTATAGGTAAACACGATAAAGTTTTGCTTCTTTTTATATGTTATTTTAAACATTTGAAAGCGGACTGAACCATGTAATTTGCTTAAATTTTGTTGAAAACTGAATTTTGTCCATTCGTCCAAAACTCAAGCTAGTTCATGAGTTTACTCCGTGTACGAGCGCCAGCATGTTGTTTGGTTTTTGAGTAATCTTCCCACTGAACTTAGCTCAAATTAAATTTGATTGGTTTGTAGTAATTACAGAAATTTGCCAATCAAATTCGAGAAACATTTTATGTATAGTATTATCATTGTAACAGTAAAAAGTGAAGTATTTTGATTGTTCAAGAAATGTATATATAGTTCAGTTATTTTTACACTTTATCTTCTAGCGGAACACAAGCCGAAACAGTTCTCTTCTACAAGTACGAAACCTGCCTTGGCAACATCGTCGTATATATTTGCAGCACTTCTGAACGTTTTTGCCACATCGTCCGTAATAAATCTTTCCTTCACCCCAACAGCAACGTCTTCGTTTAGTTTAGCACTTCCGAATGGTCCCTCCACATCGTCCATACCTGTGGTAAAAATTTCTCTGACTCCAACGCCTTCGTTTAGTTCAGCACTTCCGAATGGTTCCTCCACATCGTCCATACCTGTGGTAAAACGTCCCCTGACTCCAACGCCTTCGTTTAGTTCAGCACTTCCGAATGTTCTCTCCACATCGCCCATACCCGAGGTATATAGACAAAGCCGAGAACCTCAAGAATCCAACCTCCAGCATCCGTTGCTTTTTGTTGTATTAGTGGTTCTTTCGTTGGCGGTTGTTATAGCCCTAGTTGGGTTGTTGATGTTGGCTCGTAGAGTGCGACGTGCAGAAGCTAAAAGAAACGATCCACAGGAGTGTATAGCTCTTCAGGTGATACGGCCAAACGATGCGGCGGAGGGTTTGCAACCGCCACATGATGTAGAAGAACCTGTGGCTCCTCCTCAAGAATTGGTACGACCTCCTGTCCAGGCTACACCTTCAAGTACAAGAATTGGAGGGTAAGTATTTATATAAGATGAATGGTTGCAGAAAAATATTGTCTATATATGCAGGTCAATTTGCACTTTGTGTGTGTTACTGTACTAGTTTATGTCATGTAAGTTTAACATGTATTTTAGTTAAGTAGATAATAATAGGACAGAGAAGGCCCAGTGTAAGATTAGCTTTGCTAAACATGTGAAAAGCTCCAATTGGGGCCACTATAGGAGGTCTATACTATAGGAAAAATTGCGTAAAGTCAACTTTAATTCGTTTTATATCCCTGTGATAACAGTTCAGTTTTCAATGCATATTTACCCATTAAGGGTCCAATAATTTCCCTTGATGATGGGTAAAATCATCTGCCATTAAACAGGCAAAAATAGAGAATTACAAAAGGAAACAATTATTATTATTATAGAAACAGTCAATAATAATAATAAAATAATGATATATAGGAACTTGAATTCTGGTGTAATCATTACAGATCACAGAGTATACAGTCGGAAATTTTCATTTTTCAACTTAACCGATAATTTACTATAATTAACTTTCACTTTTCTCCTTTGTTTTAAAGAGTCCAAGAAGAATCCAAAGAGATAGGTTCATCATCGTTACACCTGTCTGAAATCAACAGTTAAATAACGCCGCTTCGTGAAAAATATTTACAGTGGATTTTTGTTGTTACTTATTTATTTACCTGGGGCCGGTTGTTCAAAAGCCAGTTAACGCTAATCCCGGATAAAATTTTAATCTGCTGTTCTGGTTTGTATACTTCTGCATGTTTTTATGTCAAAACTTTATAAACAAAAACTTCTATCGCCCAGTACAAAGTTGATAGAAAAAGTATTCATATTAATATAAGCGATGTCGGGTAACTTGTATGAAAGTTACCACTAACCCTGCAGGGTTAAGTTATAACCGGCTTTTGAACAACCGACCGAATGCCCAATGTGTCGTGTTTATGAATGGCGTAAACACAAGTAAGATGTATGTAATATCCTATATTTATATATATTGCACTTGTAAAAACAGATTGGTTAAAATAACCAATTTAAATTGGTTATCTCAGATGCATTTATTTTGATTTATTTACTTTGTGTTTAGGCATGGCCGGTATAAACACAAGTAAGATATATGTTTATTTAGGCATATAATATCCTATATTTATATAAAATTACATATAGTCATGCATTATGGAGACGGAACATATATAGTCATATATATATAGGATGCCATAAATATTAAAATTCAGAAATTGTTGAAAGCATGCAGAAATAATATAATTTTATTTGTATAATATGTTCATACGAAATTGGATTATATTTTAATATAAACATTTGTTGACCCATGTTAATGTAGGGTAGAGAAAGATCGAAATTTAGAAATTCTATCATTATAACTATATAACATATAGAAATTTCATTTGAATTTTAGCTTTAAAGTTGTGGGAAATGGACATTTTTAGGATACCTACACAATTATCTGCTATACTTTATAAGAATTAAGATCTAAAATTATACTGCACACTGTGATATTTTTACACAGTCAATTTAGTGTTTGTATTAATAACCAGCCTCGTACCCAGGCGCTTTTAAGGAAAAGAATAAAAATCGCGTTCAGCTAATTTATAGAGATCAGTGGCTAAGCTGAGCGAGCGCGCAGGGGTGTTTGTCGCGTCCTCCCCAAGCACCCCCGCGCGCTCGCTAATCTCAGCCACCGATCTCTATAAATTAGCTGAACGCGATTTTTTTTCTTTTCCTTAAAAGCGCCTGGGTACGAGGCTGATTAATAACATGCATAATATTCTTACGGGGAAGTGTCTTTTTTTTCTTAGTATCTATTGTCTATTGAATTTCTTACGAATGAGGTTGTTCTACGTACTTTTCCCTTTTTAGATGCGCAAGGAAGACGTCATATAACGGCAACGCCTGTTTCAAACGTCGCATTTTGCATGTGTCGAATCCAATTGTTTGAATTATGTGCATACGACGTCTGAAACAATTAAATTCGACGTTTTTAATTGTGGTCGACCGTAACTTGAAATTCGACGGTTCGGTCGCATAAATAGCCATAATGCGAGAGCTAAGTGCGACGTGGTTTCAGACGTCGCGCGACGTGGTGCCAGTTTGTCAAGCGTTTTGTGGGAAATACGGCGGCCGGCGTATAGCTTCAGAAAAATATATATCTTGTATTTTTAGGTTGTTATTTCCTGTTTTGATTTAGAGTTAATCAATTTTGCAATTAAGCCCGCCTTGCTTTTGAAAAAAATGCATTAATCCATTCTTTTATAAGTATTTCCGACAAGTCAAGCATGCATAACTGGTTTGTTTTTGAAATAACAAAACTAATAACATATTATCCCACTTTATCCGGCCATTTAGGATGTCTTGTGATACCGTTTTAATTGCTTATTTTAAACAGGCCCTTAAAAGCCGTTAAAAATAGTTTACTTTATTCATGCAACTTCCTTTGAGTTTCATAGTCTATACAACATTTTTATCTATACAAATTTTTTTTGTACAATTTAAGATCTTGATTGTGTTTAACTTTTAAGGCACAGACAGACACTATAGTATAGACAGTACTATATAAACACAATACTAATATTAGAAATTCTACCCTAGCTAGCCCTATATATATAGCTATAGTAAATGACAAATAAATCCTCTACTTTCAATCTAATGCAATACTATTTTACAATAATAGAAAATAGATCGTTCTAACTATATACTATATAGAAGTTTCGTTTGGATTTGTGAAACCATTTATGCCCATATCGCATAGTCTATAGACGAATTAGAGAAGTATAATAACTGAATATCTGGTAAACATAATTTTTGCTTGTCTAAGTAAAAAAACAATTGTGAATTGTGCTTGAATCTTTATTAAAATCTATTTGAAAAGATACAAATTGTTACAGTTATTGCAGGTATTGGTAAATTGCAGTCACGTTTAACTATACCCAATTTCACCCAGTTGCCAGAAGCACAAACAAATTTGGCTGTTAAGAGAAAATAATATATGCCATTTAATTAAATTACGAATCGATCGTAAAAGGACGTAGATGATTTATATTGGGCGACATCAGTGGGGGGCAATATACAAACACACAAGCTACATGATGCCAGTAATGGTTGCCTACAATGGGGGGCGTTTAAAAACATACTATCTAAGTATAAGTAATGACTAATGCCTTAAAGTACTATAATCTATATAGATGCAGTGTCAAAGACATCAAATTCTGAAATATGGATTATTTTGGCCTTGGACAGTTGGACTGGCATTGGCTAAGTTGTGGGATTGCTTGTACTTTTTAAAATAGCCGTATTTACATGCATCTGATTCATATATAAAATGATTACTTTCATAAACGCATTGTTTTATATGAAGTTGCATACCTAAATGAAATGCCTCCAATGGTTTGAGACAATTGCGAAATTTCTTTTTAAGCTGTTATTTCCTGTTTTGACTCTTAGTCTTCCTCGCCTTGCAGAGGCTTCCTCCAAGTATTTCCGACAAGTCAAGCATGCATATTAAACTATAGTTTGTTTTTGAAATTTGAACAATATATTATCCCACTTAATCCGGTCATTTAGGATGTCTTGTTAAAAAGAGTTTGCTGTATTCATGCGACCTCCTTTGAGTTTAATATATACAACATTTTAATTCACAAATTGTTTTGTACAGTTTAAGAGCTTGGTTGTGTTTAAGGTACAGTATAAACACAAAACTAACATCAGAAAACTTCTATCGGTTAAAAAAAACAAACTTCTATCGGTAAAATTATTTTACTTTTTAACCTAACGCAATGCTATTTTACAATAATACGAAATAGATCGTGCTATCTATAGAAGTCTCGTTTTTTTTGCCAAGAACCCATAGAATTCCCCCACACTATTAGTCGATTAAGTAATTTTGTTAATATCAACAAATGACAATGGGCAAAATAATCAATGCCACAAAAATGCTTCAATTGGCTAACAATTACTTCATTTAACTAAATGCCGACACTGTCATTAATCAACCTCATGCATGTATGGCCATTATTTTGTCCGCGAGTGACTTTGGGTTGGATTGGAGGCTTACAACATGAAGTATAGAATTTCGGCATGCATGAAGTACTTGCCCAGAAATACATCTTGTCGTGGTCAATGCATGCTATCTTGTATTTGTACCGTCAACTCAAAATTCGAATGATTGCGAAACTGCGAAAGGAATCAAATACAAAATTATAAAACTAAATAAGATGATTAGTGATTACACGTGTCTATAGGTGCACGTTAAGTTGAGAACGAAGCTATCATGGCTGCATATAACTGAATATTCGCTTGAATTTTTAATTTATTAAAACTCTTTATGAAAAAAAACAGATTGATAGATTTGCTTGCAGGTATTGACAAATACAATCACATTTAACTCTGCACAATTTCACATATATATAGAAGCAAAAATTGTTTTCGCGCAAAAACTTCAAGAGAAACGAACCTGTATATTTTGAATCGAATAAGCCGATAATCCAATATGTCGATCATATATAATTACGATCGTAGATATACGACCGCAAAATATCGTGGAAATTATATATGGCAATATGGAGCGGCAAAACACAAACACACTATAGCTGTATTATGATTTATGTCTTAATAGGTCGCCTACAACGGGGGCGTTTAAAAACAAACTATGTACAAGTTAGTTCTATGGTTTAAGAATTTGGCGTCCAACAGCGACACTAAATGAATGCGGGACGTGGAGTCAACAAACGATCAATTCCAATGATATTTACAATTCACAGTTGGAGTATAATATTGTAGTTTATACCCACTGGCACTAACACTGTTTCCTTTTAATTTTGTTGTTTGTCTTATACACTAATTGACATTTTCAATTTGAAACTGTGAACTTATTGTTTCAAAAGTTCCGTATTTGAGGATGTTGTAATATTTTAAACAATAGCGACATTCTTCAAAAGAATATTCCATTCTTCCAGAATATTTCTGAATCTTAAAACATGCACATTTAACAATCATTGATTGCTTTTGGCTTGGTAAGTATAATCAATTCTATCGCACATTTTACGGCTATGGACGCTTTTATGAAACTTAGACCTATATAGTAATTAATGTCAAGACTTCTTTGAAAGAGGATGTCCATGCGACCTCCTTTGAAGAACATTTCACAGGTGGCAAATAAGATATTCCAACAATTTAATTAAGGAATGCAGTTATAGAAATACAACAAAGTCACTGTCATATATAGAGTATTTAATATATGAACATTCAGGCAATATAACAACTTACAATGTCTATATTGTTCATTAATTTGTAGTTAAGCCTTAAGGTTTCCGTTTTCCAACGTAGTTGCATAAATTATAATATTCTCAATTTCATATGACATCACTCTATAAAGTCGTGCGACGGCGCCCTCGTACTCAATCATTCCCACCAAGCCGTTGAAGAGAGAGGAACCTATAGTATTGCATGCTATACCTATAATTAATAACCATGTGGATCGACGTTAACGTTATTTCGATATTTGTTGTTTGCGTTGTGTTTCCAAAGTTTTCGAGACAAGAGAAGCCCGAGGATTGTATTGAGGGACTCCAATATTGGAGTAAGACTGTTATAAACGAGGATGGAACATGCGCACCGTGCCCGCTACATTCGAAAAATTGTTATGACCAGCCAATAGCCGATGAGAAAAGTTGTGTAGATTCATGCAGAGGTAAGTTGCTTAATATCACTATTATATATGTGGTAGTTTTCTAGTCTAATAGTAAGTATATATATCAAGCAGACCACTAATTAAGGACCGTAAGCTCATATTAGTAAGCTGATATTGTCGTGTATTGAATATTTAGATGATAATGTCAAGTGTTTGTTTATATTGAACATTTTTACATGGTGTTACAGTTTTTACAGCCTTTAAAATGAGTATTTAATATATTCGTGCGAAATATATTTTTCGTATCGAAATGTATCGAAAAATACCAAAAGAATTGTATAGCTGGTTAAGTGTCAAATCGTCTGACTTTGACTCTTTGTCTGACTTTGTCTTGGACTTTGCAATGTCGAAGTCGACAGAATGCGTGGGTGCGTCGTGTTTAATACGATTATATATTTAAAACGTCGAAAACACTTCAGCTTTAATTTTAAAATTCTCTTATCAAAAATAGATAGGCAAAATATTAATGGTAGTTTGACCTAATGAAGCAATATACATTACCACAATCCACATAGATTTAGTGCAGTGATATATATCGCATGCTCAATTCAATAACATCAATATTTAATAGTTGTGACTTGAAGTTTCAAATTTTGGCCTTCGGCCTTTTTCCAGTCATAGTGGCTATCAAAATGGATTTCAATTTTAACAACTTATTACTCTCACAAAAACCCACGGTGATATTTTAACACCAAATCACCAATAACTTTCAATAATTGTTTTAAAATAATATTTAAACTTAGTTAAGACACATGAATAGATTCCTAGAGTGTAGGCGGTATAATTAGTATACATGCACAATGTCAATTCAGTCTTTTCCTGTGCTTATTAAAATGCCTACCTAAGCATTAAATGCACCTGTGCATGACTGTTATCGTCATGTATTTGTGGGTAGCCTGCTTGGCAGGCGTTCTATTGTGGGGAGGACGTTTTGTTTAGAGCGCGCGCTTTTTTTTTTGAGAGAGCGCGCGCTCTAAACAAAACTCCCTCTCCCACAATAGAGTACGTGCATGTATAATAATAGCGGGTTTTAGTTTTTAGCCATATATTTTGTAATAGGTGTAACTTAAACCTATCTGCATTTTCTATACCAATTATTTATAGTAACCGGTCGTTTTACCGTATATATACAGAACACAATGAAGCATTTTTAAACAATATACGAATGGCTATAAAGTTATCCAAATGCTATATATCGTTATTGCTGGCGTTATCATGCATTTTGCCTCGTATAATTTCAGTCTCGGTTTTAATGAATGGCCTCGAACATATAGCATTTAGATTTTAGTAGATGTGAGGAAAAGCGAGAGGCATTGATGAAGTATGATACTGATAACTGCTGATTGCTAAATTTAATAAGTCTTATATCTGTGTATGGATTGCGTTACTGTCATATATTTATATGAAGAGTTGCGAAGGGAGAGTTATACATTAAACTGTAGATCATGCAAGTTCATGCAAGGCGATTATAAGGATAAGTTATTTTCTCTTTTAGGAAAGGCAAAGCCCAAGGTCAAGCCGGCAAAAATGACTTCAACACCAATACTTCCCTCGACACCAATGGCAATGCTGCCACCAACGACACCTGAACTTCCACGCGAACAAAAGAAAAATAAAACAACCCTCGTTGATAATAATCAACCTATATGGCTTGTCATCCTGGTTGCTTCTTTTTCCGTATTCGCGTTTCTAGGCCTAGTTGCCGCAGTACTGTTGGTTCGGCGAAAATTCCGGAAAAAAGCGCAAGGAAACGTAGAAGAGTGTGTAGCTCTTCGGCCGCCTGTTCAAGCCAACCCTTCTAGTTTAAGGATTGGTGGGTAAGTATATATATCGTCAGCCTGCTAGCATAATTGCCTAACTCATTTTCTGACATTTTGAGAAAAACAAGAAAAACAAATTTTCTGTCAAACGGAATGTTCTTTTTTTCTTGATTTTTTGAACAAGAAGATATGACTACAATTACTCCCACAAAGATTACATAACGGCTATATATGACCTAGGCAAATCTTGCAATGAACAGCCTGTGAGTTAGGCAATTTAACGTTTGAGTTAGACATCATATTTCTTTGCAATTATGACTTAGGCAAGTTTGTCACATTTGTTTTGATTGGCTAACGACCTAGGCAGTTTTGCATAAGATGCAAGAGCTGATTTGCGGATGAGTTAGGCAAAAAAATAAATTTGGTCAAAAAATGAGTTAGGCAATTATGCTAGCTGGCTGACGATATGTATTATTATCAATTTCAACAAGTCCATTTCTTTAACACTCTTCCCCTCTGTCATCAGTCTCATCCTCCTGACCTCCTTCAACCTCCCCCCCCCCCTTTCCCCCCTTTCCCCCCAAAAAAGACTTTATCAGGAACGTCTATAGTGTTAAAATTATAAGTTAAGAAATTCGCCATGTAACATTTCACTTGGCAATGAGTAACATGTTTGTTTACTATTTAACAATTATTCGCCGAAGGCGAGGTGAATATCGGTGAATAAAAACCGAGACGAAGTCGAGGTTTTTATTCACCGATATTCACCGAGCCTGAGGCGAATAATTGTTTTAGTAAAATTACATAGGTGATTATTTGGAAAAAATTAAAAATGCACATTTCAAAATATTTTAATTGAATATTTACGATAAAAGCGGCTTAAAACGCTTTAGGTGATTATCGCGTATTAATCCGAGGTAGCGCAACCAATCAGCGTTGAGAATTTTCAATAATCACCTATGTAATTTTACTAATGTGTATTGATAGTACAAACTGTGAGTGCCCTCAATATTGTCTTATTAAGTGCTCTTAATCTTAATTCTTCGGACATACAGTACAGCGGCAGCCCATTGTAGAATACTGCCAACATTGGTCCCCCCATGCAATACTCGATCTATAATATAATTACTTTTTCAAAACGACAGCTGTGCATCTAAAAATTGCTCATTTCTTCAAAATGTGTAGACTGCATAGACGTTGGATTTTGCTGCTAATCAGAATTTAATAATCTGTTTTAATACATTTGATACATTTTACTTTAAATTAATTAAGTACTTATATTGTATACTGGCTAGACTTGCTATATACTGGCTTGTCCTATCGTTTTATCGTTTGGCTAGCTAATGCGGGTGTTTAGTCAATTAATCTTCTCATTTTCGTCACACTTTTGAACTATAATCTCCAGTCTAGACAGCATTGTCTCCTGTTGTCCCAGGGGGGGACGATATTGTCCCAGGTATTTAAACAATGTCAACCCCCATCCCCTTAAAACCGCCAGCTGCGCAGGCTATGCGGAAAGTGGCTTTTAGAGTAGCGGAAATTGTAATCGAAACTTTTGACTTTTGGACTTTCGAAAGTCTAGTAGGAATTTAATATAATCGCTCTGGACGCTTCCTGAATTTGTACTAATTTCGCAAGAAGTATTTTGTACTTATTGTTTTCTATATGTTCTTTCATGGTGAAGCTTTGTATATATATATAGTATAAAGCGCGCGCGATAAAGCAGCCATTGAAATTTCACCTGCAGTGACTGGCTCACATAGCTTCGGACGGCATGCGGATACAAATGACGCGTTCTGGGTCGGAGTGAAATCGTGGTTGAATCATAACATGCAGCTGAGACTGGGAGAATTAGAATATGATGATCAAAGTATTCAACTTTTCAATCATATCCATTTGTGTTTAACATACTATCGACAATAGAACTGTTATTAAATCATTTTGTACTGGCATATTATGTTTCCTTTTATTGTGAAAAGCAAGGTTCACTTATATAAGGGAAAGCGAGTCAACCGTGGGAAAATTAGTTGTTCGTGTAGCTGGCAACTTATGCATATTGCAATGATTGGACAGTTGAGTACTTCGATATGCACATTTTAAATCTTCTAGTCTCAGCTACATGTTATGATTCAACTGCAATTTTATCCCCGACGCGGGACGCGTCATTTTTAATCTATCAAATAGAGGGGGCATGAAGGAATCTTGCAATAAACAATGAAATAAACAAGATCACACAATGAACTTTACTTTTTCTTTGCTTTAAGAATACCGGACACTGAAGAAGACAAAATTAATGGTTCGTCATCGTTGAGCCTGCGAGAAATCCATACTTAATTACGCCGCTACATGAAGAGCAATCATATAGAACTTTTAGACTTTAGTTTTAGCGGATTTTTGTAGTATTTAAACGTGAAGTAAACACGTGTAAGGTATGTATTTATTTACGCAAGTCGAGGGGTGTATTACTTCAAAAGTCCTCGAAATCCAAAACAAATCTCGAAATCCTGCATGTCAAAATATGTCGGAAAATTCCTACAAAATCACTAACTTTGCCATAAAATCCATGAAAAGCCCAAAATCTCTTCCAAAATGCGCAAAATCCCTCACACTACAAAATCCCAAAAATCTGATCAAAATCTCGAAAATCAAGCAAAAATCTCCTTTAAAATCCACAGAAAATTTCACAAAAAATTTCAAAATCCCTGGATATATTGCAGGGATTTTGAAATCCCCAAAATCCTCGTACGCTTTTTTCAGAGTAATATTATACACCCCTCGACGCAAGTAATATTCATCCATGTTGATCCTAACGCCTTTTATAGTCACTTTAGATGAAAGAAATATTTAATTATGTATATAGATTATAGAGAAAATAGAGAGCAAACGTGCAGTCATAGTTTATTAACACATAGCTATAGCATCGAATACAGATCGGGTTGCTGAAAGCATAATGCCATAATATTATTTTATATATGCATATACCAAGTTAGATTATATTTAATATAAACATTTTTCTAATGACTGATGTAGAGTAGAAAAAAATATTTAAATTACACTGGGAAAAGATAGCAAAATCCATATTATGGAAGTCACTGCATCACTTAATCCATAGTATTACAGAATCATCCTTAGAGATATAAATTATAAGTGTATAAGAATTAATATGAAACTAGATTTTTTACATATCCATACTATATCCATAGTATATCCATAGTATATCCATATAGTATATCCATGTGACTATATCCATAGTATATCCATACTATATCCATGTATACTATATCCATAGTATATCCATACTATATCCATACTATATCCATAGTATATCCATACTATATCCATACTATATCCATATACTATATCCATATACTATATCCATAGTATATCCATACTATATCCATAGTAGGGCCATTTATTTATACGGGAGACGCGTCTTAAAGGCCAATTTACATTTCGCTCAATATTTGGCACGGATAAAAATGTTACCCGTGCCACTTTTACCCGTGCTGAGACTACCTATTTAGGTAGTCTCAGCACGGATAAAAATGGTACGGGTACCTTTTTATCCGTGCCGTGCCAATAATCGTGCGTAGTGTAAACGGGCCTTTAACATAAGACGCGAACACACTCGTATAAATGGTCAAATTCTAATAAGTCGCGTCTTATTGTGGAACAGTTCGAACCCCTGTTCTTATTTAAGTCGCGACTTACTAGAATTTGACCATTTATATGAGTGTATTCGCGTCTTATGTAAGCCGCGTCTTATTTTCTCCCGTATAAATGGCCCTAGTATATATCAATAGTATGGAATTGGCAATTAGTTATTTCCATACTCCATAGTAAGGATTTTGAAAAAGTTCTCCAGCGTTTAGAATTTTTATATTTATAACCGTAAGTAATTATTGTCTTAAATGTTTCTTTGGTCCTTCCGTGATCCTCTCAACATGATGAATAATATTATAGATCAAATATTGTGTATACAACTGAACGAGCAGGTGACACTGTGCCTTTAAGCCTGCTATATACAGCAAGCCGAGGACAGGAATTTAGTTAGGTTGGGTAACGTTTCTATGCTTTAATATACTCATATAAATAGAGATTGCAACGCTGGTTCTCTCGTGTGCTTTGAGGGTTTTTCTCCGGGTACTCCGGTTTCCCTCGCTCAAATAATATAGACATACATATAGTATAATAATACTAAATAATAATAGTTTTAAAGTTATTTTTATAGCCAACCCGCATGAATCATTTGTTCAAATAAAACAAGATTTCATATTGTTGCATATTAATCATTGAACTTTTTCATATCTTTATCTAAATTAAGCATGCATGCCCTCCAATCACCTGCATGCAGCTGTAGTGTGAAGAAAACAGAAACTCTGTAAGACTCAACAAAAATACTATTTAGTCATTTCAGAAAGTAATGTACAATTCCTTCAAATATAAAACTAAATATTATATTTGATGTCCATCCAGTTGGTCCACCCTTATTACTATTCTTCCAATGTTATCATAGGCAGCCGAGAGCGGTCAAATTGGAAGCACTCTATATAGTGTCTTTAGGCTATACTCTCACATGCGATTGAGGCTTATAACTGACTTGTTAAAGATATTGATGTATAATGAGACAATGAAACCTTTTTACCAAAGAAGGAAATATAGTTTAATTAAGAATGAATAAATTGATAAAGAGACGAAGTGATATTCAGAAACTGCGTATTGCAGGAAGTCGAACCGACCCCAGTCAGGTGAAAGGTATACATGCACTAACCACTGTGGTAGAAACATTTATTTACCGAAGTAGAAAATGCAGTGACGATAGAATTTCAATTAGAAATTCAATATGAAACGGGCATCGCCTTTGACCTACGGAGATATTTATAGCTGCTGTAGAAGGAAACTTGACTCAACAGAAAAAGTTCTACTTGTTTCGGAGTTGCTGTGTAATTAAATGTTATGACTGTATTTGTTGACTTTATTAATAGGAGATACAGTAATAATAGAATCTGTGAAAAATGAATGAGTTATGCCTGATAGGCATGTCCAGTTCCTTAAATCCTTGCACGGATTTCAACAGCTGTATAGAACAAAACAGAAAACCCTAGAGAATGACTCAACTGAAATTGTTAGTTATCTCAGACATTGTAGCGTATAATGAGACATTGAAAACTTTACAATAATAACATCTATCGAAAATTAATTAATAATTGCCAATTATAGCACGCCCTGTCGCCTGCAGGGAAATTTAAAGTTGTCAAACAAAACAAAAGGAGAGCCTATAGATATGACTCGACAGAAATGGTTCAAGAAATATAGTTGCGTATTTAATTTCTTATCAAAGGAAGTGCCGAAGTAATAAAATCTTTATCCCACCCTACACCATACAGAAACGCCTGCTTTAACATGCAGCTTTAGAAGGAAACAGAAGACCTTAGACTCTAGAGGAGGACTCAACAGAATTCGTTACCAACATATGCATGCAAGAACATTTAGAGTTTGACGTTCGGACGTCGACTGTTTCACCGACATACAATAACATAACGTAAAGTCATGCATTAAATAAAAAAAATTGTTAAATTATTTATATTCCTCCTTTATCACAAATACAAAGCTTTTACGCAAACAAAATCTTTGTTTATGACCTAAAAAGGTAATGTTTTGCACAGTTCAAAGTTTAATATGACATCAAGTTATGAAAACAAAGCATACTTAATAAACAAAGCATACTTAATTATCATTTTGGAGCCGATGCGTTTAAACGCGCGGATTTGAGCACAGCTGACCCGCCCTGGCTGACCGTACGAATTCCCGCGTACGAACGCAGGCTAGTGTGAAAGCAGTCTTAGAGCTCAGCAATCTCGTTCAAAGCCCTGAGAACGAGGTTGGGCAACCAATAAATTTTGAAAGAACCTCTCAAAGACGCAACATATAAACATGGCAGTTTCGATGTTTTTTTACTCTTATATAGGCTACGCACCTTTATATATGAATTAAAATTAGAGACTTAAAAACACACGAATGCGATTGCAGGAAGGCTATTTTCTTGTATAGATGATATAGTATACATGCATGAATGATAATAATATATACATATTATATAGACTTGCCCGCTTTTGGGTTTCGCCGTATAATAAATATGTTTGAATCGTCGCAGGAAAGGGCTAGTTTTCCTGTTGGTATTTTTAGTATAATAATATACTATATATATAATTGTTTATCATAACATCTATTGAAATCCATACAAATTAAATACGGCGTTTTTAATCTTTTTGTTCTCTGCAGTACTTTGCCCTTTCTAATACGTCAATCGTCATATGACTGTGCATGTGTGTGGGAGTCAGTGCCTTATAATTAAGAGTTATGGAAATATGCATGGCATTAAACAGAAAGAAATTAATTTTGTGGAAACCCGCATTTTTAGGATAAGAGGATGCCGACAATTCTATGGCTCTGCTATATACGTTAAGAATTTAAGATATATAGATAACTTTCATGGAGGATTATTTCATGGTTGGTTCGCCGTACATTTTTATAACTTATAATTCTCAAAATCCCTGGCTACGCTTTAAAATGAATATAAACATTAACATTTTACTGTAGTAATCTTTTCAAAGTTTACATTTGAAGCGAGGACTGTTTTTTTTATACACCCTGTATACATGCATGCATGCATGCAGATGTATATATAGAGCTCGCCACATATATATAAAGTCAAATAATTATATTATAAACGCGTAAAGTTGCGTAACCAAAATGTTGGTTAAAGTAATAAAGCCTAAAGGTAAAACGATTTGAAACAATTGCGAAATTTATTTTAACTGAAGTGCCTGTTTTGGCTATAATGTGTTACAGCAATTTTGTGGTAAAGTATTTCCCCGCCTATTTGGAACTAGCCATGTGTCTTTTAATTGAGACCAATATACCTGATATTAGATCCGATAGAATATAACTGGCATATTGCATGCCGTTTCCGACTTTCACAAGTTTTAGTTTGTTGTTATAATCAATTACCTGTACTTGCTCCAAGTCTGTCTCTTAAAGGGGTTTTTATTGGGAGTTATAAAGGATTGGGGAGTTATAAAGGGCGCACGAAAATGCCGCTCGCCTTAATTTCCTCCCGCCCGCATTTTCGTGCGCCCTTTATAACTCCCCAATCTTTATAACTCCCCAATAAAAATCCCTTTAAGAGACAGACTTGGAGCAAGTCTACTAATTACCCCACGTTTCCCGGTCGCGTTAAGGATGTCTTCGCCTTCGGATATACTTATATCATGCACTTGTGTTAAGAACCCCCAAAATAGCATTGCGCCTCCTTGGATTTCCCAGATATTGATAGTCTGGAACTTTATTTCCTCTATTAAAACTTTTCAATGACAATGTATATTATTAATGATACAAAAAACCCGGCTTGAATGTTTAGAAACTTTGATATATCATTGAAAAAATCTAACTCTACGTTATTTCCAGTGGCGCCAGGATTTATTTTTTGGGGGGCAAACAAATTCTAGGGGGTCCGGGGGCATGCTCCCCCTCGCCCCCCCCTGCCGGCGCCACTGGTTATTTCTCAACATACACTGCGCTGATTTAGTGTCTTTTCTTCGTTATCGAGTACTGTTCTGAAACGAAACTTCGGGAAACAATTTGTTATTTTGTATATTTTGTATATGCGAGTTGACTGGGCCAGCTAATGGAATGGTCTGGAATGTATAATTACGTAACTCCTGATGATATGCGAATTAAAAGCCATGCATGTATTAAAACTGTGTATTTTTCCCAAATTTTGAGTGGTCCCTATAATCCCATAGTACATACTTAAGACCAAGTATCCGGTCCGGAAACGATTTTTGCTTGCCTAAGCCAAAACCGGCACCAAACTTTTACAATTTACCAAAGAATTCCAATTATTTTTCCCGCTTTTAAATTATAAAACATTATAAATTCACACTGAATACGCTTACATTTTTTTCAAACTCCTTTTTATTTTACTGGGAAAAATGCGAATTATTGACATTGTTCCCATAACTTCATTAATATCAAAGACATTTTGTCTTTTTAATATCCTCAAATCAATTCAAAATTATTTCTAATCTGTTTTGCTTCGTATTAGCGGTAAAATAAAGTACACAGAAATCAGAATAGCCTAATTGCAAGGGGAATGCACTTATGCTAAAAATGAGTTAAAGTTTAACTGAAACAATAATAAAATAATGCCAAACAGTAAAAGGTTAATGAATCCTTTATTTTTATTGAAACGAAATAATGCTAAAGAGTTAATGAATTGTTCCCATACTCTCACCCGGCATTGGCATTACATTTTCTTCAAAGCGTAATATACGCTTCGGACATCTTTTAGATTAATATGCTAACAACAGTAAGATTAGCAATCTAATGTCATTATAATATAATGGCTATGTAATGGTTTGTAATCGCGTCTTTATCCAAACCTATATTAGAAAATTGTTACGGTGAATGTCCGAGTGATTGTATTCCCAAATATGTTCAAATGTTAAAAATCCTCACGAATAATTGGTCGTATATAGTGTCACGAGGGCAACTTCAAATATATGTATATTGGGGATGGCCTTATCACCCGTGTCACTCACAATAAACCGTAAGAAAAACGAGTAAATCAAGTTGACACCAGCTTGTCATACTTGCAGTTTTCTCTAACTATATGCGTGGGTTTTGTCCGAGTAGAACGACTTCAGTGATTGGGTATTCAAATCCTATCAATGATGTCACTACTGCCGCATAAAAGCTATTGGTGATTTTGATTGGATGATGTATAGACGTCGCGTCATTAAATGTCAGACCACTGCGAAACGTCATTCAGTCTCAACACGTTGTCGAAAACGAAGGTACTTTTTAAAAAGTTGCTATATATTCCGTTGTACAATGTCGGTTCAGCGCGTTCTTCTGATATTTTTAGCTTGTGCCGTACTAGTAAAATTGTCCAAACAAGAGAAACCCAAAGATTGTATCAAGGGGAAGCAGTACTGGAGTACATCCTTCATCAATCCTAGTGGTACTTGCGCTGCTTGCCCACCTCTCTGGATAAGCTGCAACAATGAACCGATACAGGACCAAAAACGGTGTATCGTCTCCTGTCGTGGTAAGTCGACTAATATTTCTTTACGAATGTCGTTTACACTTGCCTGTGTCTGAGAAGATTGGTTATCTATGTAATATATATATTAGTTTGAGTGCAAGTAAGTCTATAATTGTATAAATGTTCAATTATAGATCACTCGCGCCAGTGGTGGGTTCTCCCTGAGACCACGGTGAGACCGTCTAGAAAGAGCCCCCTTGTATACTGTCATATTAATATAGAACTGTGCCGAGAATATTGGTTATGCATTGTGTTATCAGTGTTATAATGAATTGCGTATTTGTTTATATTTAAATATCACTTACAAAACGTTTTATATTGAAACATTGGGAATATATCAAAGATATTCTAAAATATATGTTATATAAAACTAGAAATGCCTTTTTTAGTCCTTTCGTATTGAAATCACCTGTAAAATAGGCATATAGTAGCTATGAGTTTGTACGCTAGACGCTACGACAGCAAGTGTCAAAGTTCATCTAAAATATCAACTGAAACAACGTAAATGGCGATTTCAATTATTGTATTATTACCCATTCTAATGAGTCATTAATATCTTATTCTTTCAACATATTAGTTGCAATTTTCATGTAATGTATATACATCGAAATGTTTTGATGGTTTGCTGATAAAGGAACTGTGTTGGTATATGTTTCATGAGTAATTTCGTGTAATCGAACTATATCGAAGCATGAATACATGCGTGGGCAGTTGATATGATTATCTAAAGCTAATAGTATTTCTCAGCTTTATATAGCCTTTAAGTTTAACTCTTAAATTGTCTCATCAAAAATAGATAGGCGAAATATCAATGCATGGTGGTTTGACCTTATGAAACTATATAACGTAGCAATATTACATGTACCACATACATTTAGCACACTTGACGTTTTGAATGAATATACGGTACAAATATTATGTCTTTTGAATATTTAATTCATCTGGCCTGAAGTTGAAAATTCCAATTTTGGCCTTTTTCGCAATCAAAGTGGCAATCAAAACGATTTCAACTGAACTTAAGACCTTCACGAAAACTCACGGTGTTTTAAAGCACTACTACCGGGGGCTTAATAGAGAGAGGGGGGGGGGGGGCTTATTCTAAATATATACAACAAGTCTGTTTGCGTGTTCGATTCTTTTTTAGGTGCAGTAAAATAGTAAACATACATTTAGGTTAAGTTAACATAACAGTTTTTTCTCGCGTTTTTTTATGTGTTTGCATATGACGTTTTATTATCGTTATAAAATACGTGTTTATTATTCGCGAATGTCCAGAATGTCGTCATCCTCATCCAGAATGTCGTCATCCTCATCCACCATAAGCGGGGCTTATTTCCCCCCTGCTTCCAAAAGGGGCTTATTAGGGGGGGGGGGGTAAAAGAGAAGGGGGGCTTAATACAGAAATTACGGTTATGCACAATCAGTTAAGAGATAGTTAATAATTCATAGACTTAATATTTAATATGGTTGATCCGGCATTGTCGGACATCAATAATTAATATATACAATTTGTTACAAAAGGTTTTGTCTTTTTAGCTGGTACATGAACTGTTATCATATTTGTAATTTGGTTTTAAGATAGTATTTATAATTTCGACACAGAAAAACTTGTCAGCGGTTAGATCTGGTTTGACGTGCATGTGTGCATGCGCTGATGAAAAATGTGCCTACCTAAGCATGTTATTATAGTCAATATAGATATATATAGTCGCAGTTGCTATGCGGCAACATCCCACATGCTGTTTTTCTGCCTAGTATGTTGACATTTTATTAAAAAGTTCTCTGCTTTGTTTTGTAACATGTATACTCAATGCATTTCAGATTTTGGATTTGAAAATCACAATCCATATCCCAACTTTGGCCTACTTTATGACTATGCCAATCAAGCCGTCGTTTATCGTTATTCGTTAACAGCCCGTGTGTTAATAACTTGTTTCTTATCTGTTTGTAAACTGATTGTTCACATTCGCATTGTATATATTCGAAGACGTTTTGTGTTATTATACTATTAACAAACACTTGGAGTTATTTGCATTAACAATGCCAATGCGAATGGCTTTATGGCAATGGCAATGCTATGTCGTTATTGCTGGCGTCCTAATAGTCTCGTTTTCACGAGTCTCGTCGTCATTTAGTCTCGTTTTCATGACTACTGCTATAACTGAACGTAGGATATGAAGAAGAGCCAAAAGCATTGATTAACCATTGGCAGGTGCATTTATTATAATATATAAGTCAATAAAGGGGGTATGAATCTCAATAGCATTATTTTGCTCATGCAGTGATACTCATCATTAGAACAATAATATAATTGTCGAATTTGGAAACTTATATGTTACAGTAACATTTAAGTTACCTTTGTAACATTACTCATTAAACTGTACTCTGTAGACTTTTTGCTTAGTCAGTTTTATTTACTAGCTAGAACATTTTAGAAATAAGAAATCGAACATTCGAAATAACATTCAACAATATTAGTATTAAAACAGTAAACTGCCCTAAGCCAAACTGTCCAATGAAGATTTTAGTAAGTCTTTTATATAAAGTTAAGTTATTTTCATATTTTATTTTCATATTGCAGCAACATCCTCGTATATCCCTACTGAACTTTCAACAGCTATTCCTACTCCATCCATACCCGTGGTATATCATTCAGCGGTACACCCAGACCCAGGTGAAAAAAACGAAGATGATCCCCGCGCTGGTAATGATGAGAACCATCATATTAAAATAGTGCTTATCATTGTGGCATCGGTTTTTTCCGTATGCGCGTTTCTGGGCCTAGTTGCGGTGGTGCTGTTGGTTCGTAGCCGGAAAAGATCTCCACGAAATCGAGGTAACGCTGGTAGAAACGATGCAGAAGTATGTGTGCCTCTGCACGAGTTTCAGACAAATGATGGAGAAGACCATTTGCAGCCAAATAATGGAGAAGAACGTGTACAGCCAAATGTTGTAGAAGAACATGTACAGCCAAATGTTGTAGAAGACCATTTACAACCAAATGATGCTGAAGAACCTGTAGCTCCTCAGGAGATACAACCTCCTATTCAGGTTACTCCTTCTAGTTTAAGGATTGGAGGGTAAGTGTGTTAATTGCCACAAGCAAAATTATTTTGCACTCTTCCCCTCTTTCATCCTCTGCCCTCCCTTTTCCATTTACCCCTCCCCCTACTAAAAAATTCAATATTACAAGATATTTGCCCATTTAACATCATACTTAGCAATGAATAACATGTTTGTTTACAATAGTATACATATGAAAACAAAGAGTACGTGTTTTTATTTTTCTTCAGGCGGTTCGGACACAAACTACGACAGCTCGTAGAATTCTAATGCGGGATTAGTCAACTATAATATGCTCAAATACTTCACACTGCTTTCGGGTCATTTTTAATCCATTTCAACAATGCGGAAAATGCAGTCTTTGTTGCATCACCTTCAACAGAAGGAATTCAATAACAGGAAGGAATTAATAAAGAGGAGGAGGGGAAAATTGATAGCTAGTGTACGAGATTAGTGACAAATATAACTCTGTAACAAATTGGTTAAAACAACCAAGAAATCGCGATTGTCTCAGATTTAAATGAATCTGTCTCTTGGTATTTTTAACCATTTTTACAGTGCAAAATCACATTTCTGCATGATATATAGTCTATTATAATTGGGAGTTGAAGGACTAATTGGGGGTTGACGGTATGAGTGCATGCAGGTGTCCGGAGTATTCAAAATTTCAATCTTAGACTTTGAAATTTACTTTACTTTTTTCTAATTGTTTTAAAGAATCCAAGACTCTGAGAAAGACAATTGTTCATCATCTTTAGACGTGCAGACTGAAGTTGAGAACTAATTGAGGATGAAAAAGATTTAAAGATTTTTGTTGACTTTGTTGTATATAAAAATATATTTATATATATATATATATATATATATATATATAAATATTTATTAAATCAAAATTTTACAAACATTTGTAACTACTTAAAGTTTCATGCCTGGTGAAGGCAATCTTCGGGTTACACAGGATTAACCGTTAATATATATATATATATATAGTCAAATCTGCAGACATGCATGTTTCGCCGTTCAACGGCTCGTCAATGCAGCTTGTAACGCAGTCTAGATGCGAGTGACTTCGTATTTATACACCATACTCTTGCCCTCACCAAGCGCATGTGGTACATGCGCATCCAGACATGCGTGAAGAGTCTTGGAGCCAGAGTACTCAAACGACCACAAGGGTTTATAAACCTGTGATTGTGTTTACACATGAAGTAAACACACACATTCATGTAAATTAAGTTAAGTTAAGTTGAGTTGAGTTTAGTTGAGTTGAGTTACGTTGAGTTACGTTACGTTACGTTACGTTACGTTACGTTACGTTACGTTACGTTACGTTACGTTACGTTGAGTTAAGTTACGTTGAGTTAAGTTAAGTTAAGTTAAGTTAAGTTAAGAGGGCTAACGACTATCTCTTTTTATAGCATGAAATGCAGACATCCTGAGTTCGTAGGGTAGTATACCATTGCCACATTGTAATATACTTTTGTTTATCAGGCCAGACTTGTTCTATTATTTGGTTTACGGATTTGATTTAAAAAATATAGTAGCCTCTAGGTCGGAAAAAATAAAAAAATACAAAAGTGAAGTTTTTAACAGAACCTGCAAACTTAATATAATAGGCCCTTAGTTCTTTGAAATCGATATTATTATCCTCCAGGCATTCAATTTCTTCCTGGAAGAACATGATTTTAAATTTGTCCATGCATACTTTGCGAAGCCTTGTAAATACGAGATTATTTGAGCCAGCAGTATATACTTACAGTATTTTAGTTCATTGTGTACTTCATGTCAGAGCCACTTTTTGCAATCATACGTTAAGTTTTTAACATATATTTTTTTCACTTTCTGATTTTTTACGGTCGGCAGGTCCGTAAACCAACTAATAAAAGAGAGAGGTCTGGCCTAATGAATAATGACTGATCTTTTAATATATTTAATAATTTATTGTTCAGTATATTTCCCCAATAGAAAGACTTAGACATACATATTTAGTATATTGAAATTTGTACATTTATAATTATAAATATATGTTACCAAAAAATATGTCTGTTTTATAGTCCAATGTGCGCGGTGTTTCATGCGCCAGATTTACATTTTATTGCTTTGACCTCCCTTTGTCTTTGAAGAAAGGAAGCTATATTTTTGTAACTTATAAACCCCATGCCCATTAATCAGTGTTTTATGCACAAAGGTCAAAGTATAGTTTAGTGAACTTTGTTTCAATTTTATGTGGCGTATTATCTCGCGGTATTCATCTTGGTGGAATTACAACACAGCTAGTGGTAACAAATACCTCTATATTACTGTTTTCTATTTCATTGTGGTACTCATGAAACTTTTTAATATTCGAGCCATTACTTGGATTTAGTACTTCAGTGGATGTGGTCAAACCTATTTTTATTTATCTACATCCACAACCATCGGTGAAAATATACAATCATATAGAATAATTCACCGACTATTTTATCGCCCATTTATATAATAACCATGCACTCAAAAATAAAGCGACTGCTTCGCAGGCTAGTTAGGGTACGTATGTTAACATGTTGTTCCTACACGCCCACATATGCGTGCCACCGATAGGGATCAACGCGGGAGGCTTATAATCGTAAATACTTGTGGAAAGTACTTGTATATTTTAAGCGGGTTTTCCCAATTTAGTTATTCAACGATTGTGTCATGCATGTGATCTGTTTTGTCTTTAAACTCCTCCATATATAGTCGTTCGAGCGAAATGTATACATATGGTCTGGAAAATCTGCAAATTTAAAAAGGTTATAATGAGCTGTGAGCTGAGCACCGTGGTCGTGGAGAATTTGTGTCTCATATTATTATTTCAATAGCACTTTTGATCGATTCGAGTGTACACTCAGCCCATGCATTGACAGAGGGTTGACGTTGACTGATAATTGCTTCGTTCATGTAAATACAAAAGTATATAGCCTATATTGTTTTCACTACAAAGACATCTCTAGATTTGCATATATTTTGTATGTAGTTTTACTTAGTGCTATGGAAAACACATACATTCAACTTCACAGAGTATTTTACAACTGCATGGAAGAGTGGCACGAACACGTAAACACGTTATACATATATTATAGTATAATCAAGTACCTGATGGCTGTAGGTTCATTACACTATCACTGCATGCAAAAAGTTTTTGACGCAAAAATGTGAGAAAAATAATGCACACACAAAATAGAGAACTCAAATTGGGAGTAAAAAGTACTCGAATTTTTGAATGAAGTAAATGCACCCACAGTGATTCAAATTTTTGAGTAAAGTTATTTACTGTGTGTGCATTTTTAGTCACTGTGGGTGCATTTACGTTACTCAAGAATTTGAATACTTTCAGTTTACTCACAAATTTGAGTAATGTGTTGATTCACTCATTTATCAATTAAAAAGAGTAATGCACCGCTAGCTGTAAGATTGCACGAAATTGCTTATTTCTATGTAGGGATGAGCAAACACAAAATCTACAGTCATGAACCAGAATTTAGTTAAATATTTATCCTTTAATCCTTATATTCTTCAATCACAAATACAAGATTTTTATGCAAACAAAATATTTGTTCAGTATGACCGTCTAATAATCACCATTTGGCATTGACACAAGTCTTGGAAAATCGTTTATAGGGCTTAATCTTATAGCAAAATTGTTTTTAAGGCGTTACAACAAATATATTTTGTTGTAGTCTGTGGGTAAGTAGACCTTGATGATATTTATTTGCTCTAATTTGGATCATATACTAAAAGGAAGGCTATTTCCTATATAATCTTTACTACTTTATATCACTCCAAAAAATTATGATGGTGTATAAACTAATTGTTTTGTCCGTAACAAAATTTGAAGGTTATGTCTCATATGCCTATATACATTCTTGTCATTCTTATCATGATAGGATTGTAGTCCGTGTTGATATAGGTCACGGATAAAAAACAGCCGTAAACATATCATTCTCATATCATATCATTGGGGTTTTGTCGTCGGGGTTTTCGTCGGTGGGGGTTTTGACGGCGGGGTTTTTGTCATCTAGGGTTTTTGTCATGGATCCCATCAAATGTGTTAGACCTTTGTCTCACGGCCTCGCGACGTAAAAATAATAAAGTTCTCAGCAAAGACCATGCGCACACGAGAGAATGTGGCTGAACAAACCGCCTCGTGACTCGTGAGGTTGGTACGTCAGCCAAGAGCACTTGTGTAGTTGTGTGCGGCTGGCTTAAATGAGCATGAAGGTCACGCATATAAAATTGAGCAGTATAAATGAAGGTGACAGCCGTTCTCTTGGTAGATTGCCCATATTTCGAGACTATAGGCATATGCGTAAGCGCGACGTCCGTATTCATAGAAACATCGAGCATTGAAGTGATACGAGCAGTGAAATTGCTACAACTTGCAACAAGTGGCAATTTACGAAACATGCAGGGCGATGCAGCAAAATTCATAGACATTTCCAACCAACAAGAGACAAAAATGTCCTTAAAAACCCAAATCGAACGAAAAATGCCATTTAAAACCCGCTGCAATTTCGCAAAAACATCCCAAAATTCCTGGATATATTGCAGGGTTTTGAAATCCCCCAAATCTACGTAAGCTTTTTAGGAATAATGCCCTCGATCCTATGCTGCGCACCGTCGAGCAATTCCGCATTTATTGTCTTTCCTTTTTGACCTAGCTTAGCCTCTCTCCTTTGTAGAGTTTTATAACACTTCCTCTCCACCGGAATCCTCTGCAGAGGAGAGAGGAGTAGAGGACCTTATAGACTTAGCAGTCGCCAGTCGGTAGGAATGGTAATTTGTAGTGTCCAAATTGAGTCGCAACACTTGTAAACTTGTCATGAAAAATTGATTTTCTGAATGTCCCAACCGTGAATCGAAGCGCTCACTGAGCTATTGGGATGACCGTTTGGGACACTCAGACGTGTAAACATTTATATAGAATAGAATAGAATTTATTTTTCCATTTTTTTACATATATAATTTTACAAGTATATATAATACAATTAAATGGAAGGAAGACTAACAAGCCCATCCGGGCTTTTCGAGTAGTCCACCCTAAAAAGTTTAAAAATAATAATAAAAGTGTAATAGTGGTGTCAGAGTCTGGATAAATTAATTAGTTACACGTTTACAAAAATTGTAAAGTATATATACAATTATGAAGGTTCAATTAACAATTTATATCAGAGGAAAGAAGATGTATTTTTAGGTTACGTTTAAATATGAATTTGCTGCAGCTATTTTTTACGTTTGCGGGAAGCATATTCCATACTTCAGTGCATCTGTTTCTCGTAGAATATATTCCATAGTTTGTTTTGTTGTATTGTTTGTGCAGCTTTGAAGAGCCTCTAGTATTATAGTTATGAATAACATTATTTTTTACACACAGTGAACGAAATTGAGGTGGTAATGTATTGTTTAATAGATCAAATGTGAACAAACCAATCTGAAAAACATTTATTTCCTTAATATTTAACATTTTTAGTTTTGAAAATAGTGGCAATGATGGTGAAATGTATGGCGAAAAAGTTATTAGTCTTAGAATCTTTTTTTGTAATGTAAATACTGATTTTAGTCTCGTTTTATAATTGTTAGCCCAAAGTATATTGCCGTAATATAGCGGATAAGGATAAACAAGCGTATAATACAGTGTGTTAAGATGCCTTTTATCAAGGTAATGACGGACTTTACAAATAATATTTGATACTCGTAGTAATTTTTTAGTTACATAATTAATGTGATTTTTCCATGTTAAGTGATCATCAATGATGATACCTAAGAATTTGGTATCTTTAACATTTTGTATGTGTTCGTTATGAATCATAAGAGACATATTAAATTTGATTTTCTTCCTCGCTGATTTGAATATAATGTAGTTAGCCTTTTTAATGTTTAAGGTAAGCTGATTATCACTGAGCCAGTTATGCACAAGTATAAGTTCATTATTTATTTCCGATTCCAGTTGTTTGAGATCTTTTCCAGAGCGAAATAAGTTGGTGTCATCCGCAAACAATATAAATGAAATGTTTCTCGAGCAATTAGGTATGTCATTGATATACAAAAGAAAAAGCAGGGGACCTAAAACAGTTCCCTGAGGAACTCCACATTTAATAACTTTTTCATTTGATTGAACTTCGTTATATTTCACTATTTGTTTTCTGTTTGTCAAATAGTTTGTAAACCAATCGTGGCATATACCCCTAATTCCATAATGTACGTGTAGTTTTGCAAGCAAGATTTTATGATTCACTCTGTCGAATGCTTTAGAAAGGTCTAAGAAGATACCAATAGTAAATTCATCATTATCTATTGCCGTTGATATTTTGTCAACTAGATCAATCACTGCAAGACTTGTTGATCGGTTATGACGAAATCCATATTGGTTGTCATAAAGGATACTGTGTTTTGTTACGTAGGATATTAATCGTTTATACATTATCTTTTCTAGTATTTTCGCGAAACACGGCAAGACTGAGATAGGTCTGTAATTAGTAAATCTAGTCTGGTCTTCTGTCTTATACACAGGTGTGACTAATGATACTTTTAAATCGCTAGGTATAATTCCACAGTTAAACGACAAATTAAAAACATGACAAAATGGTGTTGAAATAAGATGAGGAAGACGCTTTATAAGTTTGGAACTTATTCCGGCCCTTCCACAACTAGTTTTTAATTTCATACTAGCGATTATCTCTTCAATTTCTTTGTTTGAATTGTTGTCTAGAAATTGAAGAGATAATTGCTAATATGAATAGGCTTAAATTTATTCAGTACAACGACTCAGTTTGTATACATAGGCTTATGTATACATCAATTGATCAATGTTTACATGCACATATAGTATTTCTGAGTGTCCCAATAAGGCATCCCAATAGCTCAGTGGTCTGAACTTTGGTACGTTAAATCAGATACCTTACAGGGTTCGGTCCATCCAAGGAAGAGTTCAGTACGTAAACTCGTTCGATTCAATTTGGTCACACGCAAATTCGTATGGTTAGCTGTGCTTGATTTCGTCCGTTTTCATGCGTGGCGAAATCGTGGAATTGTAAGATCAACCTGATTTTGAGATAAAATTATCAACAAAGTTACATATCTGAATTCAAATGGCACTATTAAACCGTTTTAAGAAATTTTAGCTGAATTGCAAAAATCGTTTCCGTTGACGTCATTCTTCAAGACCTTTTGACGTGTGCTTCATTTCATCAACGACTTCATTGAGAGAAGAACTCGTATCCCTTGGCCACCATGTTCATCGACCGAAACGTCGTTATTTCGATATTAGTTGGTAGCATCCTGTTACCAAAGGCAAAGTCATCGAAACAAGAAAAGCCCGAGGATTGCATCAAAGGAAAGCAATATTGGAGCAAATCCTTTTTAAATCCGAGCGGGACGTGCGCTGCGTGTATGTCAGACTGGAGAAACTGCTACAATGAACCAATTAATGATCAAAAACGGTGTGTCGATTCGTGCCGTGGTAAGTAATCGCTATTATGAATGTCTTCAACATTACTGTTGGTATGGGAGTTTGTATACCCTTTTAAACGGGTATTTAATATATACGTGCGAAATAGTGTTTCAATTTTCACGGTGTATCGTAGTTTCACGAAATATTTCGAAAAATTCTAAAATAATTGTATACGGGGGTAAATATTCGTCTTCGTGAAAGCGAAGGAATTTGTGCGTGGGTAGATATTGTTTGACACAATTACGAGAAGCGCAATAACATTCTAGCTTTAACTCGAAAATTGTCTCGAAAATCAAAAGAAATGGGCGGCGAAATATCAATGGTGGTTTGACCCAATATGACATATATATATAGGCAATATCAAATTGCGTGTACATATATATATATATATATTTTTGTATATATGTTGAGTACCATTTCATTTAGTGCACATAACTTGTGTCTGTTTTGAATATATTCGACGTCTTATGAGTTATGGCTTAATGTTTCAAATTTTGCCTTTGCCCTTTGGGGGTTTTCCGCAATCAAAGTGCAAAACCTAACGTACAAAAACACTACCAACAACTTTTAATAATTAACAGACTGAATTCTTATTATGATTTATATAAAATTTACACGAAGTTTACAACGATATATGTCTGACATGACTTACATGGTGATTGTTATTTCAGCTTGTCGCCTGTAACAAGCAGCACAGTTGCGGTTAATTCTGGTCTGACCCAGTCTGTTTCAGTAAGATGATTACTTGTATAATAGATGAGACTTGTAATACTCATCGACTATATGCAGATTACTAAATCCCAAATCAAGCGTATTTTAGACCAATCAAAAAATCATACAACACAAATGTACATACACACCAACTATATATAGGATATTCTAGGGAATTTGAAGGTTTGGGGTGAAATCTTAAACCACTTTCTTGTTGTCTAGTTGTCTACGCAAGCTACATTGCAGCGTATGTATTATTATTGCACGATCTGTGTTATTATCTGTGTATACCTGTTGCCAGGTGCAAACTGCAAAGGAAGGCACATGCTGTTTTGCTTTGTGTATAATTGGGATAGCCTGCTTCACAGACGCTCGTGGGCGCAAAAGGTACTATGTCTCGTAGGTTATAATTGGGAAGGTTTTGTGTTATACACTTATACAAATAACCCTATATATATATGAAGGTTTTTCAAAACAATGCCAATGGCTACTGCACGATTATATTAATGCTCGAGATCAATCATTAATGGCATATGCAATAATATATATATCTTTATTCGTTAATCATGCATCTAGCCTGCGTAGCAGTTCGAACATATAGCAATAAGTGTAATCTATATGCATTGCATTTCTGTTGTATATTTATGTGCATATTTTTATTATTTCTATGGACTTTAAATTTTTGCTAGTTTTTTAATACTAAAACAATTAGAAATCATGTAAATATCTAGATAACGCTGAACTGCCTCTAAGTTATTTATATATTTCGCAAAGTCAAAGCCCAAAGCAATGATTGGATAACCTATTTTATCTTTTACTGTTTTAGCAAAGCCAAACCCCGAGACCAAGCCGACCAAAATGACCTCAACAACACTACTTCCTTCTACGCCAATGCTGTCACCAATGACTTCTGAACTTCCAGAAGTTGTTCCCACTCCCTCTAAAGCTGTGATGTATCCATCGTTAGCACACCTAAATGAAGCAAACAAAAAAGAAAAACTCCAACCTGGCAATAGTGAAGTGAAAAAGGGGCCTGTCATTGCGATAGCCGTTCTTTCCGTAGTCGCATTTCTAGCCTTACTGGTTACCTTGGTGCTGTTGGTTCGATCTCGACGAAATCGAGGTGTCGCTGGTAGAAACGATGCAGAAGAAGGTGTGGCTCTACACGATTTTCCTCAAAATGTTGGAGAAGCGTGTTTACAGCAAAATGATGGAGAACGTTTACAGCAAAATGTTGCAGAAGAGCGTGTAGCTCCTCAGGATGCACTGCCTCCTGTTCAAACTACCCCTTCTACCTCTAGTTTAACGGTTGGAGGGTAAGTATATGTATTAATTGCCACAAGTTAATTCTTTTAACTCTTCTCTCCCAGAGAATCTTCGTTAGACTCTACCAACACTGGCACCACGCGTTCTAGTTATTATTTCAAAATGTAGTCTTGTAGAATGTATAGACAGTACGATTTTGCTGCTAATCAGCAACCTTATTTAATTTCCTAAATAGAATCTAATCTGTGTACATTTTACTTTAAATTAATTAAGTACTTATATTGTATAATGGATTGGCTTAAAGTTTTATCGTTTGGCTAGCTAATGCAGGTATTTTGTCAACTAATCTGCTCATTTTCGTCGCACGGTTTAACCATAAGATCCCCTGTCTAGACAGCATTGTTTCACTATTCCGCAACTATTTTAACAATGCGGTACGCCGGAAGGCGTCTTCCTACGCGTAGATCAATACGTAGGCGTAGCTGATAATTTAGTTCACAAGGAAATTATAATCGTAAAAGTGTACGGGACATTTGGACTTCTAGGAATCTAGGTATGAGTCCTCCTAGAATTTGTAGTAATTTCGCAAGAAATAGATCAATATTTTCAACCTCGTTCCCAGTGCAATATTTTCTTCTTACTATAGAACAATATATCTTATTTTTTTGTATATTTTCTTTATCGAATCCTCAAGAAATACTTATACTTGAAAGTCATTTCAATAGTGTTTATATTGTAGAAAACTGACTGACTGACTAAGTAATTGAATAACGAACGAACTAAATACCTATATTAGCCAAAGTCAGTGAACCGTGCGGAAAATACATGTTCTCTGTTCAACTTTTTCATATTCAAATGATGATTTAATAGTTCAATACAATTCGTCTTTGATGTAATGGATATTTAAATCTTCCAGTTTCAGCTACATGTTATGATTCAACTGCAATTTTATCCCGACGCAGAATGCGTCATTTGAATCTATGAATTGCATGGCTTATTACATGTAAATAGAGGGGACTTGCACGAATCATGCAATAAACAATAAATTGCAAAGAAGACATGAATACAAATACTATATATGTTTAGTACGATCATTTTCAATCTTCAAGTTTCTAATGAACTTTACCTTTTCTTTTTACAGAATCCAAGACACTGAAAAAGACAAAGGTTCATCATCATTGACCCTCGTGCAAGAAATCCATAATTAATGACGCGGCTACGTGAAGAGTATTATTTACTTATTTACCTTACTTGTGTTTAAGCAGTTAGTAAACACAAGTAAGGTATGTATTTATTTACGCAAGTAATATCCATGTTGATCCTAACGACTTTAGTCACTTTAAAGTGAAAGAAATATTTAATTGTGTATATATAGAAAGAGAGAGCAAACAAGTCGTAGTTTAACACATAGCATCAAATGCAGAGATCGGTCGCTGAAAGCATAACATAATTTTATTTGACATTTGTGTACATACCAAGTTGGATTATATTTTAATATAAACATGTAGAGTAGAGAAATTTACATTGGAAAAGATAGTGAAATCCATACTGTGGAAATCTTATTTGCATCACTTAATCCATAGTATATCGGCACACTACCTTACTTGTCCTTAAATTCGCGCGATTTAATTTCACGCACCCTAAATGCGATATTTCCGCGCAGTTTTAATTTCGCGCACCCGTTGAAATGGTACAAAACTAGAAAAACACACTTAAATAATGGTTTTTCTGTGTTAAAATTACATTTGGATACTTAAAATTTCCAAACTACCTGGACCGAAAATTCCCAAGAGAAAGATAAGCAGGCCAATTTCTCATGTAATAATAATATTTAATCAACATAAATACCAGTTTTGGTATATATAGATACATACATAAAATCTACTACAATCTAAAAAGTAACATACAAATGTAATAATGTATGTAGCTGTAACAACGAATTTAATGGCTAATACATATTATACATAATGTCAATCAGAATAAGATATAATTTTCTTTTCTATCTAACAGTATTTTGTGTTCTGCGACAAACATTTAGACACGGATTATATTTCGCGCATGTTACAGCAGCAAACCTTTTTGCGCGGATTATTTTTCGCTCAGTTTTAATTTCGCGCACATATGGTCTGCGCAAATTCAGTCTAATACTGCGCGAATTTAAATACAAGTAAGGTATTTCCATATACTTCTTCATACTATATCCATATAGTATGGAAATGGAATTAGTTATTTCCATAATAAGGATTTTGAAACAATTTCCACTGACAGTTTTTATAATAGAATATTTATATTTATAACCTCAAGTAATATATTGTCTTAAATGTTTCTGTAAGTGCATGTCTCATGCGCCATACTTATATTTAACTTGTAGGAAGCATGGGTGGCAAATACATGCCCTTACCTTTAAGTTAAGCTTGCTGTACTACAGGTCGAAGGCAGTGATTTACTTAGGTTGGGTAACGTCCCTGCATGTGTTTGATATAAACTCATGTATAAGTAGAATTTGTTTGTTCTCTCCTGGGTTTTTCTCCGGGTACTCCGGTTTCCCTTTCTCACTAATAAACATGCATATAGTATAATAGATATTATTATTAGCATGATAAAATTACTGGATGCTGATTGGTTGAGAGGAGTACAATTATTTCATTAATTGTACTGCAGTACAATTAATGATTTTCCCGAAACAAACAAAATGGCGGAAATTTTGTCATGCTAATAATAAACAAGTAATCATGCGATGTTGCTATTAATAGTACTCGTGATGTTTGGAAATTTTGCCAAATTGGACTCGCCCCGGCGGCTCGTCCAATTTTGGCAAAGTTTCCAAACATCACTCGTACTATTAATCCCTAATTGTACTCGCCATCGCATGATAACCTATACTAATAAATAATTCATTACGAAAATTTTACATATCATTTTCACACGTGAAATTATGTGTGGAATTGGAACGTTTCATGTGTAATTTGAATCAGTTTGACATAATATATTTTCACATGTGAAAGTAAAGGTTCATATGTCTATTTTCTAAATTACTATTTCACATGTGGAATTGGAACAGTTCACATGTGAAAAGGCATTTTCACATGTGAAATTATATATGTGAAATTTTCGTAAGGGATGGTAGTTTTAACGTTATTTTTATAGCTCAACCCGCATGAATCATGTGTTAAAATAAAACAAGATTTCATATTGTTGCATAGTAATCATTGAACTTTTTCATATTTTATAAAACCTTTTAGAATCTAATTGATACTTAAGCATGCATGCCCTCCAATCCAGGCCCGTAGCTGGCCCTCTTTTTTTGGGGGGGGCACGTTTCGATGTCTGTCCGCGTTCGTCAAAATATTTAACCTTTTCCGACAGAAATTCTTTCTTTTCTTGTCGACGGGGAGGGGAAGGGTGAAAAATCACATTGTATTGCGTTAGTAATGTATTACTTAATAGTTAAAAGTTTATATATATAACAAATTAACTTTTTCAAATGAAATATATAACAAATTTACTTTTTCAAAATGAAAATTTACGTTACTGTTATTTGTGCACAGGGGCACAATTTCCTTGCCCCTGCTCCAATCATGCACCTGCATCTGTATAGTAGTGAGAATCAAACAGAAGACCCCGTATAAGACTCAACAAAAAATACTAGTTATTAATACAGAAGACTCTAGCCTAGAGGATGACTCAACAGAATTAGTTACCTGCAGCATGTATGCATGAACATTTAGAGTTTGAGGCCTTACGTTTTGCCAAAAGTAGGAAAGTTCAGCGTTAAAACATATCTTCCTTTAAAACGTTGTGAGAAAGTATTGCCTATTTATAATCTATATTAATATTGCACTGTCTATATTGACATTTTTGAATTCCCATACGTTTTCCGAGTACTGCATTAACACCAAAGACTGCGTCGGAGCATCCCACAAAGAATACACAATTGTCAAATTTAAAAACACTTAAAATACTCATAAACTATTATTTATAGCTTGGACTCGCACTGGGAGTCGACAAAATGTCCGATCAAATTTCATTTTGGTCAAACGGCTTTTTCGGCTCCGAAATAGTTAACTAGAATCCGAATCAGTAAATCTGAAACAACCTAGCTTGTGATGGTTATTAGGCAATTTAGCACATGCATGTTGTGGGCGTACGCGTTTTTATCACCTGCGGATATATATTAATCGCGTTGTGGAATTGCAACACAGCTGGAGGAGACACAGACCCTTGTAACTGCGCGGTGGACTGTATATTTACTTACCGAGCATGACTCAAATTTTTTTTATTGCTTACAACTTGTTGCTTATATATAGTTTCACGGCCAATTTGTAGGGATTGTAAGTCCTATATATGTGTTGTTAGGCACGTTTATCACTGAGGTGTCGGACTATTTCACCGACATATACAATAACAGAACATAAAGTCATTAAATAATAAATACAACGTTTTTACGCAAACAAAATCTTTGTTTATGACGTAAAAAGGTAATGTTTTGCACAGTTCAAAGTTTCATTATGACATCAAGTTATGACTTATGAAAACAAAGCATATACTTGTGTAACCCGCACCATTTCGGAACCGAGCTTAAACTTGCACCGATTTCACCTTGCGTTTAAACATAGACAAGTCTTCTGGATTGTCTATGAGTTAAACGAATTTGAGCACAGCTGACTTGAATTCCCGCGTGCGAACGGCAATTAAATTTATTTAGATTTGTCAGAAACTGCCTGATGATTCTTTTACAGATGAAACAGCCTGTTGCAGACAAGTTTTGAGGTAAGCGAAAATCTATACTATTGACGTAAGCTGTTTGCAGTTCAGTCGTAGACCTAAACCTACAAATGTACACGTATATATATATATATATATATATATATAGTCATATCTGCAGATATGCATGTTTAGCCGTTCAACGGCTCGTCAGTGCAGCTTGTAACGCAGTTCAGATGCGAGTGACTTGTTGTATTTATACACCATACTCTTGCCCTCACCAAGCGCATGTGGTACAATACTCAGACACATGCGCATCCAGACATGCGTGAAGTGTCTTGGGGCCAGAGTGCTCAAAAGACCACAAGGGAAGTGAGCTTTTGCATTATAGCTTATAGCCACCAATTAACCTCACAGAGTATATATATATATATATATATATATAGTCAAATCTGCAGACATGCATGTTTCGCCGTTCAACGGCTCGTCAGTGCAGCTTGTAACGCAGTCTAGATGCGAGTGACTTCGTATTTATACACCATACTCTTGCCCTCACCAAGCGCATGTGGTACAATACTCAGACACATGCGCATCCAGACATGCGTGAAGTGTCTTGGGGCCAGAGTGCTCAAAAGACCACAAGGGAAGTGAGCTTTTGCATTATAGCTTATAGCCACCAATTAACCTCACAGAGTGCTCAACAACACAAAGTGAAGGAGCATATATAGTCAAATCTGCAGACATGCATGTTTCGCCGTTCAACGGCTCGTCAGTGCAGCTTGTAACGCAGTCTAGATGCGAGTGACTTCGTATTTATACACCATACTCTTGCCCTCACCAAGCGCATGTGGTACAATACTCAGACACATGCGCATCCAGACATGCGTGAAGTGTCTTGGGGCCAGAGTGCTCAAAAGACCACAAGGAAGTGAGCTTTTGCATTATAGCTTATAGCCACCAATTAACCTCACAGAGTGCTCAACAACACAAAGTGAAGGAGCATATATAGTCAAATCTGCAGACATGCATGTTTCGCCGTTCAACGGCTCGTCAGTGCAGCTTGTAACGCATGCAGTCTAGATGCGAGTGACTTCGTATTTATACACCATACTCTTGCCCTCACCAAGCGCATGTGGTACAATACTCAGACACATGTCATGCGCATCCAGACATGCGTGAAGTGTCTTGGGGCCAGAGTGCTCAAAAGACCACAAGGGAAGTGAGCTTTTGCATTATAGCTTATAGCCACCAATTAACCTCACAGAGTGCTCAACAACACAAAGTGAAGGAGCATATATAGTCAAATCTGCAGACATGCATGTTTCGCCGTTCAACGGCTCGTCAGTGCAGCTGATGTATTCTATTGATATTGTGTCGAGTAGATATATACATGTTTATATTATTTATGCCCATGTAGCCTATATATATATATATATATATATATATATAGGCTACATGGGCATAGGGTGTAGGCATACATGGCTACTCCTACTCGACACAATATCAATAGAATACATCAGTTGTTAATACTATATATAGACAGTTTCACTCTCACTACTTTATTATAACATTATAAACATTCACGGCATTAACAAAAACAAGAAAGCCGGTCAATAAGGATTATATTAATTGCATAATAATTATAAAGACAATAATTATAATTATAAAGACAATAATTATATATTGTCATTGACATTGCTATAAATATAGACTAGGCCTATATATAGACATATAGTATAAGTAATGCAGTAATGCTGCGTGTTTGGTTAGATTTGGAGTAACTGAAAGGCGAAATGAAGGAACCGAGGTGTTTAGCAGTTATCATGCACTAGTCAAATCAGTTGTTTTGCCTTTATTATTTATAACGACTACGTTTCTGCATAGCATTCAGGTTGCAGTTTCGTCTAATTGTTCAAGTTGGTTTTCCCGAGGGTTTTCCTATTTATTTGGCCTTTTCTATACGCGATATCGATTTTGATACCAGTTTCTTTATCCAAAAGACCAATTACCTGTACTAGATTTAACTCCACATTAGCCAATATATTAACTGAAAGTAAACGAAAGTAAGCTACTTTAACCATTTACACTTTATTGTCTTTAATATACCTTCTGAAATATATATTACATCTCCGTATCCTTATCTTTATTGTAAGTATAATAATATAAATAATGTCAATAAAAAATTGAAAAATTGTGAGTAATAAAGTTGAAGTTGATATCACTGCCGTCAATACAGGTTCTGAGATCTTCGGCTAAGTCTGAGATAATTATCACACCTGTAAATTAAGGGAAAACATTTTAAAATCTTGTTTATCAATATTTTGGTGTACGATTGTAAGATATCACGCGCACGAATATTGGTTATGGTTAGGGATGGGGTTGGGTGGGTTAGGTATATTCGTGCGCGAAAAATGGTTCACCGAAACTCCCAAATGCAACTCCCTATGAATGTAGCTCCATATTATATGTTTTATATTAGTAATTATGCACTTTCTGAAAATACTCAGTCGTTTCCGTAAATAGTCTGAATAATATACAATTATTGGACGAGGTTGAGCAAAATATCGTGATTTATCAGTGGCGAGCAGATCAATTATTTGCCGATGCCGAAGGCAGAGGCAAATAATTGATCTGCGAGACACTGATAAATCACGATATTTTGCGATAACCGAGTTCAATAATTGTTTTATCATTTACTGCAAAAACTTTGGTCGCCTTCTTCGTGTTGTCAGCATCTTTTTGGTCGAGCAAACAGGTCAAATCGTCTTTCGACAGCTCTGCAAAACGGGCCATGTTTACTAATGATTATAAAATGGCTAAAGAAACCGATATTTTGCAGCTAAGCAGTGCTTGCCGAAAGTGCGCATGCTCAATAAACTGTTTGCACCAGTTATTTGCAGCTGACGTATTATTTACACCAGTTATCTGTAGGTGAATTAGCCAATGACAATTGAGAATATAATTATGTGAATGATAATATATATTAATATAAATATAGATGATCGAGAACGAACGTTCAATGAAATACGAGCCGAAGCCCAGAAGGCAAGTTATTCAAAGGTCGAACGCGAATGCTTTATTGTACTTAATTTTCAATTTTATCCACCATTTCAAAAATATAAGCTGTTTCAGTCGAGAAAATTGAACGAAAGAGAACATCTATGTGTAAGGTGTTAGGGGTCATAGGGGAAACATTTACGTTCAACAAGCCTTGTCCGTCCTATATTTCGATTCATTACAGATGTGGTGCAATATGATATTTTAGGAATGTCACTATCCTCGCGCAATCTATGTATTTACTATGATTTAGATGAACTAAACGACATAGCTAACTATATTTTGGCTTTGCAATTTGCATAGGAATGTTACTATTCTCTTTACCCCGCTCTTTACTGTGAATATGAATACGAATAATATGAACCAAACTAGATTACGGATGCGTCACTGTCATCATGGTGTCATGTATAGTGCATGGGAAAGCCGTTGATTGGTCAACCACCATGACCACCAATTAGCGTGGTTCGGCCAATGGCGAGTTACCTTTCAAACAGTGCGTTATATCTGATATATTTCCGTGGGCCGACCGTTCGAGAAGATTAAAGAAGATTTCTCTTCGAAACCAAAATCTTCTTTAATTATTTAAAGAAGATTAAAGAAGATTTAATTAAAGAAGATTTGCCAGCCCTGGCACAATGTTGGTTCAGCGCGTTCTTCCGATATTTTTAGCTTGTTCCCTATTAGTAAAATTGTCCAAACAAGAGAAGCCCGAAGATTGTATCAAGGGGAAGCAGTACTGGAGTGAATTCTTAAGTTCTTGCGTTGCTTGCCCACCAGTCTGTACAAGCTGCAAAAATGAAGCGGGACAGGACCAGAATCGGTGTGAGGTCTCATGTTGTGGTAAGTCGAATAATATTTCTTTACGACTGTCGTTTACACTTGCCTGTATGTACTCTGCCGTGTATACAGACTATAACGAGCCCCCTTGTATACTGTCCTAATATAGAACTTTGACGAGAATATTGAGTTATGCATTGTGTTATTAGCAGTGTTATAATGAAGTGCGTATTTGTTTATATTTAAATATCACTTACAAAGCGTTTTATATTGAAACATTGGGAATATATCAAAGATATTCTAAAATATATGTTATAGTAGTTGCCGTATATTATTACCCATTCTAATGTGGCATTAATATCTTATTCTTTCAACATATTAGTTGCAATTTTCATGTAATGTATATACATCGAAATGTTTTGATGGTTTGCGGCTGATAAAGGAACTGTGTTGGTATATGTTTCATCGAACTATCGAAGTTATACATGCGTGTGCAGTTGATATGATTATCTAAAGCTAATAGTATTTCTCAGCTTCAAACTCAAAGCCTTTAAGTTTAAACTCTTAAATAGCCAAATAGGCGAAATATCAATGCATGGTGGTTTGACCTTGTGAAACTGTATAACATTATAATTTCGACACAGAAAAACTTGTAAGCGGTTAGATCTGATTTTTCGTGCATGTTTGCATGGGCTGATGAAAAATGTGCCTACCTAAGCATGTTGTAGTTGCTATGCGGCAACATCCCACATGCTGTTCTTCTTCCCAGTGTGTTGACATTTTATTTAAAAGTTCTCTGCTTTGTTTTACAATATGTACTTAATGCATTTCAGATTTTAGATTTTAAAATGACAATCCATATAAGTTGGCCTACTTTATGACTATGCCAATCAAGCCGTCGTTTATCGTATTCGTTAACAGTTTAAAGTTTTGCCAACATTACAAGCATGTATATGTACAGTACCATATATTTAATCAAGTATAGTCAGTCTACCAAGAGAACGGCTGTCCCCTTCATTACGGCTCAATTTTATATGCGTGACCTTTATGCTCATTTAAGCCAGTCGCACACAAGTGCTCTTGGCTGAGGTACCGACCTCGCGAGGCGGTTTGATCAGCCGCATTCTCTCATGAGCGCATGGTTTTTCTGCTAATTTTATTATTTTTACCTCGCGAGGCGGTGAGACAAAGGTTCAACACATTTGATAGGATCCATGACAAAAATCCTAGATGACAATAGCCGCAACAGCCTAATATACAGTCAATTACTGCGGTATCTCGTCCTGGTCTTGGCCTTTGGTTGATTGAATTTGATTTGTCAGCTAAACAGCAAAGCGAAAACATGGCCAAGGCAAGGCAAGGTAAGGCCACGGCTTTACATTACATGCGACTATACATAAGACTATAAGTACGTGTTAATTTTAACCAATGAGTCAGTGGGCAAATGGGTAATAGCTAAACTCTACTCGTATGCAGACAATTATGCCCTTTGTCTCTGAAGTTAATTATTGGGTGTTAATTGGACTATCAATGCATATCATACATATGTACTATACTTCTAAATACTATATACTTCTATAGATGTAAAATAACTAAAATAGTACATGCATTCGCAAAGGTTGCGATAAAATAGTACCCGTTAACAAAATGTGTTCAAGGAAAAATATTGAGCATTCACAAGTCATGAATATACTGAATAGGCTGAGAATAGTCTCAAAAACGCTTCACACCTGCAGCCGACAAAAATATAGAAAGAACAAATTTCGAAAAAAAAATTACTGTCATTCTGCATGAGAATCACCATCACGTGAAACAGAATTCCGATAATTTCATAATTATACCGGTATATGATTTCGAAATCGCTTTCTATAATCTTTGACCACGAGTTTAGGAATGTGAGGATTTTTCAAGGTTAACCCCAAATTTTGTCAGTCGCGCGAGTTCAAACTGAAGGAATAGTAAAGCCAAAGGCAGGCAAAGATTATATGTCTTAGCTGCAGTAAAGCCTGGTTTCCATATGGTCGTAACCGTGTCGTAAACGTGTCGTAACTGTCGCGGAGATAGGCTTGCAGTCTATCTCCACGACAGTTACGACACGGTTACGACCATATGGAAACCAGGCTTAAAGAGTAAATCTAATGATTTTAGAAGATTTCCCAAGGTTTTCTCGGGGATTTTAAGAACTTTTGCCATGATCGATTCATGAAATTTAATGCGATGACTGATGATTTTCGTCAGTGTCGGCACTGCTGTAGCCGCCGATTTCCTGTGTATAAAGAGTTTCAAATTATTATATCCGCGGGATTAAAAGTAGGGCAAATTAAATATATATATATTGATTGTTGAAAAGCAAGAGATTTAATACTCAAGTATAACAGGAAAAGGAACATTCAACAATTTAATAAAAATAGAATGTAAACTTATTCCAAATTATGCCATCTCCAATTCAATATTAAGCTATTGTTTTACCTTTTGTGCACTCAAGCAAATACGGAAAGTGTCCATTCACTGTTATAAAATCCTTCTGACTTTATTCTGTTGCTGGTTCTCGATCCTTGGGACTGTATACTTTCACAATTCGCAACACGTTTCGTTTTCAATTTTTATTCACACTCGTTACATATGACTGATCACTGCTATCGGTTTAACATTCGTACACTCGGAGTGTTCACACTCGATCGCTCGTAACCCTCTCTTTCATCAACGCTGACTCCTATTTATACTAACGTGCTGCCCCAACCATGGGAACTTTTCTGCAGAGGAAGGTCAATGTTGACGCACTTTACTGCACATAACTTCCCCATACGCCTCTCTAATCTACCACATAACTTCCTCGCTTGGGTTGAACGCAGCCTACCTACAAACTTCCCTCACATATTTTTACATTATTTGTTTCCTATGCTTTCGCAAAGTTCCTCATTCCATCACGTTCTATCAAGTTCTTTAGAATATTCAATTATTCAACTATAATATTCAGTGTAACATGCTATATAGATATATTCTTATTTTATACTAAATCTAAGGCTAGGCTATATACTAATTTATAACATTCACCTCTAACATTCGATATATTTATTTATAAGATGTGCATGCGCTTCTAAAGGCTGGTTCACATATGATCGCCCGGAATCGCGTCAAAAAAAGTGGAAACGATCGAGACGATTCGATCGCTTCGCTGTTCACATATGATCGCACCTGATCGCATGTGAGTTCAATTTCACACGGCCATTCATGGACCCGATATGTATATTCGAATTTGGGGCATATTTCGATCGTCCGAATCGCCTGGCCATGTTCACATATGATCGCCCGTGGCTTTTTCTCGATCGCACCGATAGAGCAGTGTTCTATCGGGGCAATCAGTGGCGATCGCGATCGCCCCGATCGTCTGGATCGTCCCACAACTTGAAACGTGTGTTCGCATATAATCGCACGGATCGTCCGCGCACTATTTCAAGCGATTCGGGCGATCGGGGCGATTATATGTGAACCAGCCTTAAAGAAGTGCCTCAAAAATATAAGGGGCCAATTAATATAGTGCTATTAATTTGTCCTTGGCTTGGGTTATTTAATTTTTTCAAATGACAAACGTCTTTAGAGGCAAACCCTTTTTCATCTGAAAAGCAAAAACTGAACAGCAATGATGGCAAAAGAGGGTATGAATATACATGCCTTATAATCAATCGACATATAATCTGGCACAACAAAAATATTTCATCGGCACAGTTCAGCAATTCGACTAGACGATGCTGTTGGATAATTGCTTTTTTATGTCTTCACTTTGCACAAGTCTTCATAAACATGAACCAAAAGGTGGATAAAAGCAGACCTTAGCGTCGCCCATTTCATCCAGTCCATATGGCAAATCTTGTATTATTGTCTATACTGGCTTTACTGTATAATAGCTACAATAAAATATAGAGTCTTCCAATAACACTCAGTTTGACTCTTTTCGTTTAGTGAAGTCTACTACAACTCGGCAGCCTTACACTTCCAATGGAACTGAAACCACGCAGGGGACCTCGCAGGACAACAGCGCGCATAGGACACGTTTGACTTCCTCTACCATATCTCCTGCCAAAACCAAACCAAAAAAGACAGATGTGCAGGACAACAGCACGCAGAGGACACGTTTTACTTCATCTACTATATCTCCGACCAATAACCAAGGGACTTCCTCTACTATATCTCCTACCAAAACCAAACCAAAAAAGACAGATGTGCAGGACAACAGCAGGCAGAGGACACGTTTTACTTCATCTACTATATCTCCGACCAATAACCAAGCAAAAACAATTGATGTGGAACAAACACTGGGGATAATCATAGGGTGTACCCTAGGAGGGCTTCTTTTGATCTCAGCACTTATCGCCTTAATATTATATTACTGCTATCGAAAACGGTGCAACAGTCTCCTAACTGCAGAGGTTAAAGGTTTTGAAATGTACACAAATATGAATCCCAACTCGAAGGAGCCATTAACATCGTCACAGACTAAGATCGGCGGGTAAGTTTATGATTTGAAATCTCTTTGTACCTTCATCTCGGCAACCGCACCAGCCCGACCTCTTAGAACGCTGAGTCTCGTAGGTATGAGGCAATTCGTAGTCTCGACTGTTCATCCAAATCAAGACGCTTTCTCCGTGGGGATGAAATTTCATGTTAAATTTTTAGTGCATGTAATAAAATTTTACTGCTCGTTTAATTTGCTAAACAGAACTCCATTATTTTTAGCATAAAACCACAAGAAGATCTCAGTGAACTGCAAACGGGAGCCGAACCTCTTACGGAAAAAGGTCGACAAGATTACACGTCCTCGCCCACTGAAGACACCAATGGCAATGCCACCAATCAGTCCAGGTAAGCTAAACAGCCTGACAAGCGAGATGAATTTTGACTTGTGTTTATGTGAGAATCCAAAATCAAGACATTTTGCTGTTCGTTTGTTGAACAGACATTCAATTTTTTTTAGCACACAAGAGAGCACGTCCCCGCCTATTCAAGACAGCAATGCCAACGCCACCGATCAGCCTTACCGAAATTCAACTGTTATGTCCGACGAAACGAACGTATGAACACTCCCCGTATAGCTAGTACGCCCCTGTTTACATGAGCCCTAGCTTCATGAAGGACTTGTCCTACCAGAAGGGCTGGTTTTCACCTCGTGTTTACAGCATTAATCCAAAATCATATTTTGCCGAGCAATTTTTCGAATAAAAATCAGCGGACAATTGAATATTGTTTTAGAGCTAAATGTTTAAATCGAAAATAACTTCGAAAAGCGGAGGTTGACACAGCTACGGCAAGTTTTTTACTCAGCCCTATAGACTATATGTAGGTGAGATCTCGGGCTGAGTCAATAGCGAGATCTCGCCTAGGAGGGCAGACCCTCCAATATTGAATAGGAATTTGAGTTAGCACGTGAGATCTCGCCTAGAATGGCCAGCCCTTCATGTACGGCTCATATAAACAGGGACTAAGGTAAAGCTATAGATTGCCACAGTTTATGGATGAATGAATGAATGCACTTTATTTAAACACGCTAGCCTAGCTCACGCAACTATAGTTGATTTTCAGGAGGGGCGTATGAAAACTAAATATACCGTAATCTCTCTATTCAGGCACCTTTGGAGGGGGGTGGGGGCTTATTGGAGAGGGGGGGCTTATCCATTTTTCCGTAAAATGATATGATAATTTTGTCCAAAGATCTTATCAAAACATAGTTTGTGTTTTTGTGTGAATGGGGCAGGGGAGCTTATTAGAGAGGGGGCTTAATAAATTTCTTCATCTAAAAAAGGGGGGCTTATTAGAGAGGGGTCTTATTTGAGAGAGGGACCTTATTAGAGAGATTACGGTATATACAAATATGAAGATAGAAAAATAAGAATTTCTACAATAGAGACTAAGAAAATATGAATTAATGTAGTACTTAGAGTATTAAACAGGCGTGTAAGGCATATTAACAGTAACAGGCGTATTAGGCGTATTAAGACGTGGCGATTGTTCTTTTAAATTGACGTGAGCGAAGTTGCCTTTTTTGCCTCTAATTGGGAGACCATTCCATAGCATTGCACGACTATACTTAAAACTTCGTTTCAAAAAAATAGTATTAGGCCTTGGAAGTGCTAGATCAGTATCAATGTTACGCAGATTATAATTCCTACACAAAAATACACTTTTCATCCTAGAGTGCTCCACTGCACACCTTCCAGTACATCAGATGAGTTTATACCATACTTCGCTCCAGTTATGAGTTATGACCCTTGCAGCCCTAAAGAGCCCAAAAATGATGACGTAATTGTTGAACGGCCACTTATTTCAGGCTATGTGTCAATAGGATGCAAGCAAAAGCCAGTTTGAGTTTAGCGTAACGTTTAGGCTTAAATCAATATTCTGTTTCTCATGGTCAACGCGTTTTTAAACGTGCCCGTCAATGTTGTTTTTTGTGCAATAATCAAATGACAATTTTTTCAATAATAGTAGTTCTCATTTAAATCCGCAAATTTGGTGACTCTTTAATATTGAAAGCATAGAAATCACTTAATATACACTTTATTTAAAGTACAGGGGTAGCAAGAACTCACCCATTTTACATGCTATAAATAATTTTATGTCAGAAATATTTAACATAGTTAATATTCAGATAAGTATATTATTGTATTGTAGCAAGTTAGTAATGTTATTGTAGGTTTATCTGTATTGCGTGATGTGAATGTATTCACGTGGTTTCAATTCCGGACCGAGATCACATAATATCGTGACGAAAGAGATTGTGTTAGTACATGACTCGGATTGAAATTGTAACGTATAGTTATTAAATAGAATTTATAAAACGAAACGTGTGTATCGAACCAGCCGTTCATGCATGCTATTGTATTTGTTGAAGGCAGAGGACGAATTCTGCGACAACCCCTAACCCGTTTCCATACATGGCGTTTTCAATTAATATATATGTAATGTACATGTGCGTAATTGTTAAACGAACAGAAGATGCTTTATTGAGCGTTGCTGAGTTGTTAAACGAACATGACGCTTTTATTGAAGTTGCTGGAGCTAACCTGTGGAAATTGGCATTTTTTAAAATACGGTAAATTGTAGGTTGAATAACCGACGTAGATTTGACACTCTTTACTCATGCTTACACCTATTATCCCTTGGGAACATCAACAATTAGCTCAAACTAGGTCACTTTATATAATTGCCTCGATCTTCAAACACGCGTATCAAATTTGATAAAATCACATATTCTTGCGATTTCATCTATAAAGTTACAGTTTAAACTATTTTCAAATGATTCCTGTGCTTTTTTCTGTTTTTAAATGAGCAAAGCAAGGGAAAGTGGACGCGGTATCGTTATTATACAGTACCGGGGGGGGGGGCGTACTGTACGAATGCCATACACAGCTCAAACCGAGCCTATGGGGGAAAATGAAAGGCAAAAATGAAAAAATACTTCACACAAATTTTGAATAGTAATTGTTAATTCTATTTCGATCGATAATCGGCGGAGAAATGGATATTGCCAACATGGGGCTCAGTAAATCCAGTATTCCAACAATCAGGTTTAAATTTCCGAGCCAGCTAACTAGTACTTAAGATGGTCTTCCACATTAGAAACATTTTTTTTAATTTAATGTTTTGTCACCATGTTTGGGTTAACCAAGGTAAGACTCCCTTTGCATTTTTCTCGAATTAGCAAAACTAGCGATTTCCATTATTGCGCGCAGGATATCTGAAGAGGCATTGAAGCTATCTTGATGAAATTTTCAGCATAGACTCATCATATCAAGCTCTAGGAGTTGAACTAAAATAATTGAGTTATGCTGAATAGTTTTGAAGTGGTGACAGTTTCCATGCGAGTCGTCAAATACCTTTCCAGTTTTTGACCTATAAAACTGGTGATAATGTTTCAATGTTGATTGTTTTAGTTCAACTCCTAGACAATGTTATTTGTTAGCAAATAATATTATTAATTTTATCATTAATGCTTAATATTTAGTTATTGTGTTTATAAAATTGCATGAATTTCACCACAGGGGTGCTTTATCTCGGTAACCATGGCAACAGTGTCCTGGAACAAAATGTTGTTTTGGTCAGAGTATCGAGCCAAACAAGATAGTAAGAGTGAGTTTCATACTATTGAAACGTAGGGAAACATTTTTTTTTGGTAGAAGACCACCTTAAAAAGTCGCTTTGTACTTCTATCACACAGTTCTTCGTGTGACATGGACTGGGATCATTAGTCTTAATGATGTCTTCACCAGGTCTTTTACAGGCTGGAAACAACGCAGACAATCTGTATGCGTTGAAATCATTCGCCATTTTGTCGCTCTAGTGAGAATCCGATAACTTGTTCCCAGTAATTTCCTGCGCGGCCAGCTAAGATATGTAAAAAATCTCCCAAAAACTCAGTGAATCTGTTGTATTTCACCAAAGAAATTATATCGGTTTGAAAGAGGGATGCTTTCCGCTTTAGATTTTGCCTTTTTTCAAAATTGCAAAAATCCTCGAAATTTGTGTAGAAGACCACCTTAGTTCACTCAGATTACCTAATTCAGTTCGAACAATAACGTAAAGTAATGTCTATTTTATTGCCATAATGCAAAATTAATGTTTAAATAAGCGATGCAGTTTGTCAGTTGGAAGCGGTTTATTTATAGCGCGCTGCCTCTTACCACTGAGTTTCACAACAGGTCGAGGTCACTGTTGGTACTCGCATGAGATCTCGGCAGTGTGCTCAAATAACTCATGTAAGTTGAGATTCTCTCCTGTGCTTCGAGGGTTTTCCCCGGGTACTCCGGTTTCCTTCCTCTAATACTAACCATTAGGAACTAACAATGGGGCCACAGTAATTGGCTGACGCTGTTGTGGACTCCCTGCCATTGAGGCGAAGGTTGAATAAAAAAAAAAAAAAATTAAAAAAAAAGAAAAAGTTGTTTCCATGATGATTTAATGTAGAATCTCAGTTCAATCAAAAATAGCAAATAAATTTATACCTAAACAAACGCAGCAGTTTTTTTGGTATAATTTGACTTATTTTGTTCGATTCAATTACATTTAGTAACAGGGTATATCATATTTCAAACGATCACGATTTTCATTCATAAACAGTTTAATTAAGTAAATTGTCAACTGCCCGAATGGAAGCGACGCCACAGAGAGCATCATTAAATTTCTGCGCCATTGAGTTGTGCTTAACCAAGAACGGCTTGATCGCATCCCATCCGTAAGGATCTTTGTGCGCCAACCAGTCTTGGACATCATTTTCTTCCACATCTACAACGTGGAACCTCAACTTGGAGTCTTTGTATCGATGGTTTGTCTCGTGATAATAGTAACACCCAGCAGTCGCATAACCAATATTATTCAAAAGTTCGTGTAACTCGGGACTGTTTGGATTTTGGACTTTGATGCTCTCTATCATCTCGTATGTGTACTTGATGATTTCGTTAAAGATTGAGCTCATTTTACCAACCGCTTCAGTAGCGTTAGCAATTTCCTTGTTGTTTAGCATTGATTTGACTAAACTATCACCCGAGATCGAATCGTCATTTTCTTCCCTGTGGTACGAGTACAAATCGTTCACGATATTAGTACATAAACTGTAAAGCATATACAGTTCGGTTAGAGCTGTTGCATGGGGTTTTGTTTTTCCTAATGAAGCTGATTGCACTTCTGCGAATAAGACGAAAACGAGAGGTCCTCCTGCAAATATTCGCCTCCACAAGCATCTATTTGTTGTCTCTGGCGATGGTTTTCGTTTCTCAGACGCCACGCCTTGGAAGTAAAGTGATATTGTGTTGGACAGACTTCGCCTGTAATCCAAAATGGCATCTTCGAAGAAGTTTCCATGCTGTAGAAGAAGGGATGTAGCTCGGTTGACAAAATCCACGTGAAGGATGATCGAGGAAATTATCCTTTCGTTCTCTAAATATTGGAGGGAATGTCGCAATTCTTTGATGGTTGGCATTTTTGGGAATGCCTTCCTGAGTTTTTCTTCCAGTTCGTCGTATGCATCACAGATTTTCTCTGTTTCTTCTAGAGTACAGTACATCTCTAGCTTATCATCATCAAGATAAAAGCCGACGATGTAATGCAAATATAATTTAAACATAGCTCGACACAAATTATTGTTTGGGAAGATTGGAAATATGCAGCGCATGGAGTGATAAGTATTTATCTCTTCGAAATACTTTTGCGTTACAATTTTGTCGTCGGTAACGCCACATTCCACCACCCAATCGACGAGCTGTTCATATCCAATGAGACTCTCATCTGGTGTTTCTATGAGAACTTTTCTTTGCGTTTTTGCCCAATCGCTTGGAATGCGAATTTCTTTGCTGCATGACATAATGTGCTTGGTGTTCAGGGAGTAAAACGAAAAAGAAGCATTAGTGATTGTTGTGAGCATCAAGTTGTGCTTATGCAGTAACTTAGTACGACTGGTGCCTGATACCGTACAAGTTAGTAAGGTCTAGTGACGTGTTTGTTTTTATTTGTGCCACAGGCACGTTATCTGTTACATATTTGTTGTCAAATAGTAGTTTTAGTACAACGGTACATGGCAGCACGAGTTTTGTAAGGTCGACAGTGCCTGGTATAGTACCAGTTTTGTAAGGTCCATGAAGTCGTCAATGACGTGTTTGTTTCAACATCACTGTAATTGTGTAATATTAGTTTAAATTTATTCAATCTTTTTACATTTATCTTCGAAAGTGAACGCACTATTTCTTATAAACCATTGTGCAAGAGTCAAGATGGAGGCTGACGCTCACGCCTATGATGAACTGAGCCAACCACAAATTGGAGCAGGCAGTAAATTTATCCGTGAATTAAGCCTCAACCAGGGGGACAAAGTGCTTGATGTGGGCTGTGGTACAGGAGTCCTTACTAAATATATCATCGATATCGTCGGGTCTGGTGGTCAGGTGGTAGGAATCGATCCCGATGCTGCGAGAATAAAAATCGCTGAAGAGAAATTCAATGAGGTCAGTAATCTTCAATTCCATGTTGGCAGCAGCGCGACTGAATTCCCACACGATAATATACCGTATTATGATGTTCATATCAGCACGATGGCGTTCCACTGGGTGCCAAATGAAGAGAAAAAGCTTTACATACAGAAAGCACATCAATGTTTAAAACCTGGGGGAAAGTTGGCAATCTTATGTGTCGATCTGCCAGAAGACCGAGGTGTTCAAAAGGAAATTGACGGCTTCCACCCTTTAACGCAAGATGGCTACCGTAAGGTGTTTGAAGATGGTGGCTTGTTCACCAATGTTGTGCTCAAGAAAGTTGTCTATCCAGCACGATTTAAATCATTTGAAAAATTCAAATGTTGGGGCAAAGCTTCAACTCATAAGGACGAAGTGGATCCTGCCTACGTAAAGGAATATGTTACCATAGAAGAGGATGGAAGTGTCACTTGCAAAATACCGAATGTGTCCATTACAGCCATTAAAATGAACACCGTAAAGTAATGACATTTCCTTCGTGTACGGAATAAATAATTTTACACGAACTGCCTTGTTAGACTTAAGTAATCTGACTCTATCATTATCTAGGATACGTTAAATTGAATGAATTATACAATTCCAGCACAATATAAGCGAAGTTGAACTGTCTTTGATTTGGCTTTGACTTTGTATTTGATATCATTATTGATTTTGAACGAATGAATAAAAAGCTAAAAAATTTAGAACTAGGTTTTTTAATTGAGTCAGAATAATTGAAAACACAATTTGATTAATATTTTTTTATTTATACTGTATATACTGTATGTATGTCATAGGTTTCCAGGGGGCTGTATTACATGATCTCGTTTTGTCGGATGGCCAGATGAGAGGTGGGATGGTTTTACATTGACCTACATCACAAGGAAACGTTCCATCATCCCATGTCAATGTAAAGGTCGATGTAAAAGCTGTAATTATATAGATTCTTCAACTGCTATTTCGGTACTAAAATCTAAGTATACGATCAAGCACCATTTACGTGTCTCCTGCCATCTCATCTACGGCATTTTATGCAGTAAATGTGGGCATGTGGCATGCGTTACATTGGTGAAACTGGGGGGTGTTTAAGGACAAGGTTTGGTGAGCATCATCGTGCTGTGACTGACAACGATGCTGAACAGCCTGTTGCCCCAGACATTTCAACAGTGGCAATCACAATGCAACAAAGCAGGGGCGTAGAAAGCTTGTTAAACTTAGGGGTGCCGCCCTAAACAATTTGAAAATTTGGAGTCTTTAGATCGTCGGAAATGGCATTTTCATAGTCTTCTCTACGTTTTTTTTCATAGTCTTCTCTTTTTTTAATTCAATTTTTTTTTGGGGGGGCAAAGTTATTCCGCCCCCCTTTATAAAATATTGGGGGGGAGGGCTCGCCCGGCCTGCCTGCCTGCTTCCTACGCCCCTGTAACAAAGGATGCATTTTTCCAATAGATTCACTGACAGAAAAGTTGCGAAATTTAACATATATTGCGATATTTCCCAACACTACCATAGTAAAAATATTTACAAAAAGTGGCAAAAAATTCCCTATATGTCATACATATCGTATTACATATATATCATAATACAGGAAGACGTTGTTTGTAGATGGAATACTCGAACGAAGAAAAAATCTTGATATTTACCCATACCTAATACTGGCATCACTCCCATCGTATTTACCGAACTTGCGGTTAATGCTTATAGAAACTGGACTCTGTAGCTCAGTTGGTTAGAGCGCTGCACTGAAATCGCAGGGCCGCAGGTGCTCCTGGCTAGGTCTAAAAATTGTATATAAATTTTCGTTCGAGTATTCAATCTACTTATCTACAAACACCTTCTACTATTTGTGTTATCGACCGAGATGCCGAGAAAAAATCGACGATGTCAAGTCTTGCGCTTCTTTACCATCATTTAAATGTAGACTAAAGAACTTCTTTTTCAATAGACTTCGTGTACTATTTGACCACTAGGACAATATTAGAAGTTATAAGTTGATTTGTCCTAAATGTCGTCACAGTAACACTCTTAATTTATGTTCGTGTTAATACCGTCTCATTTGTAATTGTAATGTGTAGTGCTAACTCTCTGATTAGGGAGGGGATACATTTTATGTTTATTATAGTATAGTTACAGGCGTTCAAACCTTGTAGGGGACCTCGTGTCCTATTGTTTGTTCGCCTAGTGTATTTATATTACCATTGTTATTATGTAGCATATGTATCTATACTGAATTTTTAAAATAAAAAATAAAAATAAATAATACAGTATATCTGACACTGGAAGAAATATGAAATATCTGTGACTGTGTTGTCTATTACTTTAGTTTAGTATCTATTTTATTCCATTAGGCTGAATTGTTAGTTCAGTATTACTCTCAGTACTGAAAATGTTATTCCCGGTAATTGACAGAGACTACAGAGAGAAAGTACATAACAGAGTCCACAATGAAAAGCAACATCGCGAAGAAAGCACATGACTAAAAAAGATAAAATTTACATACATTATTAACGTTGTAAATATTTGCTAAAGTGGCCCAGGAAACTTTTGTCGAAATTGAACATGACCTGGCTGAGGTAATCATGGAATTTAACATATCTGTATAGTAAAACGTTACTTACCACACCACCAATCGAGTAACTACAACGGGCGAATTTAAAGTCGTCGTCCTCAGCTATGATATCGCAAAATGACTTATAATGTAAACTTTCTTTTGGAGCACCAAACGTGTCCACGGTTTTTGTAAGAAGGGCGGTAGAAATAAGTAAATGCAAAGCCCAAAGTACATGTACTGTAACAATCTAAAATACAAAAATGTTCAGTAAATTTCATATCTAATATAAAACATTTTCTGACCATCAGAATTCTGTAAAATCTTTCCCCAAAATTCGTGTAATGACGTTACAGAGACTCTACATTTCAAAATTTTCTGGGAGACATGCCCCCACACCCCTGTTGTGGCTTCGTTCCTTCGTTGTTCGATATCTGTGCGTTCCCTCCAACGGCATGCCCTCCCCCATAATTTTGGTTTTGGTCTGCTACTTTATGATAAATCCTGACCACCCCCTTTCGTCGAGCAAAACAACCCCCCCCCCATAATGTTTAGAGCCAAGTTACGCCCCTTGGCACATAGCGAAATCCACCTATTTCTGAATTCGGTTGAAGAATGTTACTATCTGGAAAAATACTAGCAAAATCTTGACGTTTTCTCTATATTTTCAGGTATAAGTAGGTTTCACTAAGCACTATCGTGCAGTGGCCAATCGACAGTTATCAGGGAGAGAAAATAATGTTAATTCTTTTCATTATATGCAGTAGTCAAATATCGAGGCAAATATATAGAATTGAGATTTGTAGTTTAATTTTCTTTCTCCAATAAGTTTGAACATTTCTGAAGTTGACCACCATTTGCTGCCCTGTAATTTTAAATGAAATCCACTAATAACTGCTTAACGTCTGCTACTACAAACTCATTGTTGTACTAGCTTTGGCTCGACTGTTGTTATAAAGATGTTCTGTGCCGAAGAGAAGATTTGTATAGTAGCAGATTTTTAAGGGAAAAATTTCGTAGTCGTACTCGTAGTCGTACTCGTAGTCGTACTCGTAGTCGTATTCAAATCTAAAGCTCCCTATTATCAACTTACAATATGTCTTCGGAAACTTTTCTCGTGACTTTTAGTGAGTAGAATGGGTAACATGACTACGGCAATAACAAGCCCGCCTACAGTAGCGTACAAGAAGAATTCAAATCTTCCAAATTCTCCCAAGTCGGACGGATCAATGATACTTTTGTCGTGTTTATGTATATAATCCTTCATCTCAATCAGGTTTTTTGCCACCAGCAGTGTTGCTATCGTAAGTGCAATCTACAAGAAGATATGAAAAACATTTCTTTAATGATTATTATCTCCCCCAAGGAGGTTATGTTTTTATCTGGGTTTGTATGTGTGTCAGTGTGTGTGTTAAGTTTGTCTGTCTGTGAGCACGATAACTCAAAAAATACCAAACATTTTGATACGAAATTTTGTAGAGGTCATGGCCATAAACCAAGAACAAGTTGAGTAAATTTTGGTTGAGTTTGGATGAAAATTGGACCATTTTGACGAGAAATTCGCAAAGGTTTGTCTTGCTCCCCCGGCTAAACAGAACTGCGCACATATAAATCTCACATCCAAGATTCCAACTAAGTTGTGTTCGCAACAGACTTATTGTAGCAAGCTGTACCCTAATCATCATAGAGGCGTTCTCTCCTGGGATATCAACATATGGCACGCGAAAATTGAAAAAGGAAGTTACAAAAATTATAGTAAATAAATAGCACAACAAACTTTATTTATGAAATAGAAAAACTAAAATTTTAACTAATTTACTTATAGATAAATAAATAAAGTAAATAAATCAATTGTCAAAAAAGCCAGCCTCAATCAAAGTTCTCTAAACTAGTGTGCACATTGCATAAGCAACAATTCAACTGAATTTATAGTTAATCAATCAAATACAATGAATTAATTGACTGATAGGTTAATTTATGTTGACTGGAGTAATGAATAAAAGTAAACAAAATTTCTGTGTGAACTTCCTCAGTGCTATACGTGCAAAAAATGCATAGAAAAGTCTTTGTTATTGTTAAGCGATAAAAGTAAAGTTATTAAATGACTGAGAAATTCTTACAATTTCGAAGACCTTCAATATTATGGAGAATTTCCGGTACACCATTTTTACTATCTAAAAGGTGAAAGCAACAATTTTAATGACGTTCATACAAGTACAAGCGTGGTGGCACAGTGATCTTAGCGCATGTGGCGCCGGCAAGGGGGGGCGAGGGGGGGCGGTCGCCCCCCCAATATTTTACAGAATGGGTTTCTAGATTCGTCCAAATCTGGTGACAAAGGGGAGGGGGTGACGGGGTGTATGGAGAATGAACTGTGCTGCGTAAGTTGCGCGTATCTACTGAACTTTAACTAAAAGCTCTACAATTGGAAAAAAACGAACTCGTATTCATAGATTGTTTGGAGATCATTTATGTTCCGGATGCTCCTAAAAAGTGATTTATTAAAACCTTTATATTTCTCTCCAAGTGCCTCCAAAACGCAGGAAATGGCATTTTAGACACCCAAAATTCAAAATTTTCCCGGGGGAGCATGCCCTCGGACCTCCCTAGAATTTGTTTGCCCCCCCAAAAATAAATCCTGGCGGCGCCACTGCTTAGCGCATGTGGCATTCACCTCTGCAACTGAGGTTCAATACACCCTTCCGGGAGCCTCGTTCGCATCAATCGTGAGCGAATAGCGTTTCGTTTTGATCCACGAGAGCGAGGCTCCCAGGCCAAGGAAGTATTCGTGACGTAATTATCGAAAGGGTGAATTCCTGCAGCAGGCAGTTGCTTCAGTCACATGTGAGGAGGGCCAGGGACGCCGGAGCGATGGTCGGGCAGGGGGGGGGCAATGCGAACGTTTTTGGCAGTCGAAACAATTTTTCGCTGCCACACCCTTTTGATGGGATTTCGATGATTTTCAAATTTCAGCTCATTTAAGTATTTCGCTCACAGAACGAAAACAATAGAAAATTGGCTTCCCCAATATGAACTGATCGTCTAATTTACAGTTTTATTCTTTCTTCTTTGGCAGTTTTATTATTGTTTCATTTATATTAAAAGGGCACTTTTTCCCCTTTGCCCTCCTTAGGAAAGGGCAGGAGGGCCGCTTCGGCGGCCCTCCCGCGCCCCCCTTTCTGGCGTCTTTAGCTGGCACTGTGGTTAGTGTACGTATGTGGCATTCATCTCTGCGACTGAGGTTCGATTCCTGCAATATGCAGTTGTCTGGTTTTGCTTCAGTCACATATGAGAAGAGTGCTTCCAGTCTGGCTCAGTGAGCTCCACATATATATATCTGGAGTGAGAACTTACGTCCAAAAAGTGAAGCCAAAGATGGCGGATATTGACGTCCAGTGCCAATCCCTTTCTATTGTTTTCGACCGCGCGGTTTACACAAGCCGGCAAGGAGTGTGCCGAAATTTCGTGTTTTTACTCCGATTCAAACAATAACATCATGATTTTATGAACTAATAACTTGATTAGCGATACGATCTGTTAATTAGCTGGAAAAATGGTATGAAAACTGTTTATGACCTTCATGAGTTTGGACGTCAATTGCCGCCATCTTGGCTTCACTTGGCTTATTGGCCGAACATTAGAAGTTCTTACTCCAGATATATATGGAGCTCACTGGTCTGGCTTTACCAAACACCGCATGCTCAGTTCTCCAGGTACTCGGTTGCCTCCTAAAGTAACAGTTTAGAACTGATACAGGTTTCTCCCGGTACTAAAATTTCCTCCTGAGGTAAAGAGGATCAGCCTTACCGGACGTCCAGGGAGGACAATTTAGAACTGATAGAGCTGTCCTGTATCCATATAAAGTTGGTTTAGCTCTTAGTTATCCGTTTTCAATCGGAGGATGAGGCGCAATTTTGGAATGGGGATTTTTACTTTTGTTTATTACTTAAAGGAATGATGAATTTTTTCAAAACTTCATAAGGAATAGGGAATTGACAATTTTAACATCTAATACGGAATTTTATGTATTTTTCTTCGTCAAATTGTACCTGTGGTTACGCCGATTTTCCTTGGAATGTGGAATTTTTAAGCTTCAAAATTCCGCCTCATCCCCCGATTTTCAACTCAATGCCAATGGATACAAAACCCTAAACCCAAAAAATTGAAACATGCGCTTCTAAATGGTATTTAACTGACTTACTTCATGATTGACAAGGTTTTCTCAGAAGACTAATAAAGACAATGCTCTCATGCAGTTGGAATGACTTAATCTTTGGCACTCTTAAGCATGGTTCACACGAGTGAGATAAGCATAAGAAGAAATACAAAAGAAAACTTTCCCTCGAGGGCTTAAAAAGACAAAGCGTAAATAATTTGCGGCTTAGCTTATGCTTTAAGCCGGTTTTCCACTAGGCGGAATTTTGCGCGCGGAGCGGAATTTTTGATATAATTTTTCCGGGCAGAAAAAACCGAATGATTTCCACTGCAATAATATTTGCGAGAGGATTAGCGGAAAAGAAAGTTGTCAAATTTGACAAATGACCTCGTAAAATTGTACAACGCACTGTGATTGGTTGATTTTGTCCATAGTACGCGCGGAAAATCGAAAAAGTTGAACTGCCTTCAACTTCTTGGCGGAGCGATCAGTGCACAGTCTTGCACAAGAGCGGAACAATTCCGCCAATATGTCTTGCTTTCTACGCATGCGCATGGCGCAATCGTCAGAGCACGCGCCTTTCACCTCTGATATCGTGGGTTCGAGTCCCGTTGGGGACGACTTATGATAACCATGTGAAAAGAGTTAGTCAACGCTCTGCCGAAAGTCGTGGGTTTTCTCCGGGTACTCCGGTTTCCTCCCACAGGGAATGTTGACAGGGTGGGTTGGGTTTAACCCCTAACTGGCCCTTCCATCGTAGCTGTGCTCCGTGATGGCGAGCAAAAGGTGGCTGCCATATGCGCCCTAGAAAGCCTTCGACTTGGTCACGTTGAGCTGTGTCCTTCGCAATTCAGCTTAGCTCTCAGCTGCAAGTAAGGATAATAAGCACACCTGCTTACTTACTTACTTACATGCGCAGCGTCAAAAACTTCAAAGGTTCCGCCTCAAGTGGCCCTTCTAGTCATTTCCTATTCTATGCTTGTGCTTATGTCGACGTTTATGTTGCACCACTTCACTGCATCCCTTTGTTTTACCTTTTGTCTTTCCTTATGCTTGTGCTTATCTCACTCGTGTGGACCAGGCTTTATTGTTTTATGCATGATTTTCATTGCATAATAAAGTGGAAAACAACAGACCAGTGTAGTATACACCAGATGATAATAGAAATAAGAAATTTTGCACCTTTTTAAAGAGCATGCAGGGATTTCAAAAGAATACACGATTTGTTATTCAAATTCTTTGTTAATTCGTAATTCGTCAAGGAAGACCAGTATTTGCACTGTCACTAGACTGTCGCTTCAAGAAAATTTGCTTTGGGTGTTGATGGTTGTTTTTAAATTGCATTTTTAACCGAAGTAGTTTCAGCGAGCATGAAGGAGAAATAATAGAATTAAAAGTTGGCAGAATTGCATGCCAGTGTACAAGAAAAGTTTCAAAAGAGTTCAAACATACGAAACTTCATGGGCCAGAACACGTATAGTCATCAAAATTTGCTTTACAATGGATAACAATGGATTGTTGGTTGCCCCGTCTCGCCGTTTATGATTATACAGAGCAAATGTTCGAATGATGAGACAGCAAAAGTCCTTATAAACACATAATCGTAAGTAAACATTTTTAATTGTGACTTTTCAGTGCGATTTATACTGAGCCGTTTCAGCTTGTGCCGCTCACGTTGAACTACCGACAAACCACAGCCAAAATAATACATATATGAGTAAACTAATGCGTTAAAAGTGGTATTTCGTCTTGTTTTCTTTTCGATTGTCTTAAAGGCTGGTTCACACGATCCTATTTGTCGGATCCAATTCTCCTCTTGTCTTCTACTTCTAAGCATTTTATTCTTTTTCAATACGTCACCCGTCTACCTCAGAACAAGACGGAATTTCTCATTTAATATTAAAGGCTAGATAAAACCCTCCCAGCAGCCCTCCTATACAGGGTGTCCCAAAAAGTCCCCCTTTAGAAATCACTCTTGTGCGTTATTATACCTTTGGGAATTTAATTGAATTGTACATGAACGGCGGAAGTATTTACAACTTCCCTTCGTCCAAATAATTTAACGCGACGATCGAAGCAAGCAAACTGATTTCACAAACAAATCGTTTTCCGACAAATACTCGTTGCTCTGTAGTCAGTTGAACCATTCTTACTCGAACTGACGGTAAGACGAATTTGTAATTTGACATTTTTGTGTCGCTGTTCGTTTTAGAAGCTATTTTAAATTCCCAGAGGTATAACAACGCACGTTTAACAACAAAAGAGTGATTTCTACAGTATAGGGGACTTTTTTGGGGACACCCTATATAAGGGTTGGATCTAGATGCAGCCCTGGAATATTAATTCAATTCATCAGCCCTGCTCCGCCTGCTGAATATCAAATCCCCTCCCGTGCTTGAAGAAGGTTTGACCTAATATACTAGTATTTAAGCTAAATATACAGCTCTATAAATAACAACGAAAGCCGAAAGCCGCGTGAATCATGTATTAATAAGGACTTATACAAGACAAAAAATAAATTTATGGAGATTATAATTTGATCCTTATAATCTTATAGTTATATGATTATTACCATATTCATAGATAATAGTCATGATCATACACTGTTAATTTTAGAGTGTTAAAATAGCACCTCGACTGGTGTTAGATTGACACCTAAGGGTGGTGCTAAATAGAAAGTGTCATTTTAGCACCTAATTCAGTGCTAATTTAACACCAAAGAAATACAAAGGGTCAATTTAACACTCGATTTGTTTAACACCACTTTAGAAGTGTTAAATTAGCACCTACAAGAGGAGTGCAAGTGTTACAATAACACCGGTTTCTGGTGCTAATTTTTGGGTCTTAAAATAACACCTCTACGGGTGTTAAACATTTGTTATTCGTAGTGCTAAATTAGCACCGTTTCTGGAGGTAGAACATGGGTGTTAAAGTAACACCTATATTGGTATTGCTAAATTAACTCCGTTTCTTGGGGTGAAAATATAAATGTTTGAATATTTTCGCGCAACCCTCTTGATACCACAAACGACATGGAAATTCGGTTCATTTCGATGAATCCTGCCAATATACTTTACTAATGTTTGAATAGATTCTGACACAAATTCGAGGCAAATGCTGCAACGAAAGCGAGCCATTATTAGGCCATATTTTTGTCAGAAACACAAAAATATTCTCAGTGGATGTGCTATCGAGACGTGACGCACAATACCGGGTTCCGAGGCCCCACGCGCTCCAACAACTCCGGTAACTCTCTATATGGCATGGAATACCATATTAGGCATAACATGAGATCAAATTTCGTGCGGCAAGATTGAAATTATTCATTCATCGCTGGCGACTTCATCGTTTTGTTTATATATTCCGCTTCGAGTTGTTTGTTTTTTTATATTTTCTGGTGTTGTCGCGGCTGTTAGTTCGTATGTTAAACTGCACATTGGCATTCTTACGAAGAGCAAAAAGGAATCGACTTTGTTGTTAAATTGGTATGTTCCACACGAGTTGATAAAACGCGATTTATGTATGATATTCTCAAAGTATTTTTATATCAAACATCATCTAATATTTAATTGTGATTTCCTTTCGTTTCAGAAGATAGATTCTTCTTTACGCGAAACTCTAATAAATGCGGGTTTGAAGGAGATTACCATCTCTATTCTTGAGGATGAAGAGGTACTGTATTTATGCCATTTACATTGTTGAAATATATTTAGGATATCGTGATCGTCCCCGTGCCTGCGCTTGAATCATAAATATATTAAGTATGGAGTTGCGTTCATCAGTCGGAAGAAACATTGAATATTTGCTAGTCGAAGGCCATATTTTATACAATAACACAACATGATTCACGATCTCATTTTATTTTAACTCAATAAAGTGCGAGATCAAAACAATGTCGTAGGTCGTATAAAAACTATGAATTTCGTGTCAAAAAAATTCTTCCATATTTGCGTCCTAGCAAAGGCCACAAAACATGCTGGTAATTCATGGTAATATTTATGTTTGAATCACAGATATATTAAAATACAAACGACATGGATTTAGATTTCTCCAAAAATAACCTCAAAAAGTAGGTAATTAAAATTAAATTATAATTTGAGATTTCAATTTATAATAGTATTGAGTATAAAGACTTAGATAAAATATTATTTTAAAATATGGATGCCAGGCCCCACACCCATATCTCTGTCAGAAAAATATAAATATTTTGAAAATGTTTTCATGGTAAAGTATTATGAAATGTTATTATATAATTTACCAGAGTATAGGCCTCTTGAATAGTTCTGTTTTAGTACTGTAAATATCAGGCTCCTGGAGAGAGCCAACACTCCAACAGGCTTGGCCTCAATAAGCCTGGGCCGGGTATACATGTAGTGATGTACTGAGTTGGCTTGGCCGTGGGATTGTATTGAGGGGCTGATTGCATGAGGTGACTGGTGAGTTGACCCGGTGAATAGGGGCAACTCGGAAAGCTAGCTAGACTGGCTCAGCTTCTAAATGTAAATGACATTATTTTTCCACGTTGGGTTTTATACATGGCAAGCAAGCAATTTTGCCATGTCTGGTATCCTGCTAGAACAAAGATAGCTGTCTACTACTGTAAGGGGCTGATTACATGGAGATTTTTCAACCCCGGGGCCAAATTCATCCCCAGGGCTGAAATGCCCTTAGTTGCTGAAGAAACGATTGGAAACTTCTGGGTCATATGTATACAAATCCTATGGTGAGAATCTTTCGTACTGTCTAGTCATATAATAAAAATATTATAATGGGTTTAACACTCTAAGCGGCATTTCACCCAAAAGAACCCCACCTTGGTACAGGTTATAGCAAATACAATATTTTGTACTCATGATGATGACATAAGAATTAATTAAGATTTTAAATGAATTCTTATGTCATCGTCACAAGCGCCTGCGATACACGGTGTATACCATTTTATTTTCAAATGGCAGTCGAACAAAAGAAATTTAATATACAGATATCGCTGTGAATTGAATAAAAGGTTAGTGATTCAAACAACTCTGGCGTGCTCCCTTGCTTGACATTGTTGTTTCAGTTACACTATCTCAGACTGATTGGCTTTGCTCTAACTTGATTGGACTGACGTATTGTCTAGTGATCAAGTTTATGTATTTTTATTTTAATGATATAAAAGATGACCCTCGACTTTTGTTTCTCGACTTATGTTTTACTAATTATAGTTATCCTTTACTTTTTTCCAGAAATTGAGAGCACTGTTACGGCATTGGTTCTCATGCAATCCCGTTTGAAAGAGAAGGCCATTTCAAAAAATCTCTTTTTCATGATTTGCACAGTAAGTATATTTTAATAGAAAATTTGACACACTTTATGAGAGGGGAAGTGTTGGGCATAGACACTTATATGCCTCTTGTTAAATCATTACTTGACCCTTTCGATAATTACGTCATACAGTAAACACTTTTATGACACAATTATTTAAAGATGCAACAATGTGACTTAGGCTCAGTGTTAAGTGGTGAGGTTAAGGGCCTAAGGTTAGTCGATATTGAACTTATAAGCTAAAATCAAAATGAATATTTTCAGGATGATGATTCCTTTGACGAAGAAGTAGAAAAATCCACCTATCCACGGATTATAGCTTCTGGAGACCTGGCAATCTTGGATCCTTTTTACATCGCTGCTGAGGGACAAATCTACTTAAACTTATCAGGCAAAAACATCCCAGTGGCTATGGCAGTGACCATGCTTATCGCCAAGCTTTTTATGTGCTGAATTCCTTCCTTCCTGGAAGCTGTTTTGATGGACAAGCGCGCTGATGCTAAGAAAAGAATTTCTGTTCAGAAGTTTGTCAATGAGCTGGGACTCCAATGGAAATAGTAAATATACTGCATTTACATTAAACTTCATTTAATGCATGCATAATTGTTGGTTAAAAGTTTTGTGAAAGGATATTTCAAGTGGAAGAATTTTAACAATTGTTAAACTTATGAACAGCTAAGGAAAATGAACCCAAAAACTTTAAACAAATTTTATAATAATAATCATGAAACTATTTTCTTGTTTGTGTGTAATATTATGGGGCCATTTGGGTGCATGAAATCACTTTAGTGCAGTGTAAACTAATAACAAAATTAATTGTTATTTTTACCATGGTTAACAGTTAAACTTAAAAACTGGTGTGACTTTAGCACCGAGAAGGCGTGTTACTTTAAGTGTTATTTTAGCGCTGCACAACTAGTGTTAAATTAACTCTAAAAACCTGTGCTATTTTAACAATACAAAAGGTGTTGTTTTAGCACCGTAACTAGTGTTAAATCAGCACCATCAACGGCGGTGTTAAAATAGCACCCAAAAAAGGTGTCATTTTTTACCTAATTTTTTAGCACCACTTTTTGGTGTTAAATTGACACCCCAAAATTAAGCGCTACACAACTAGTGTTAAATTAACTCTAAAAACCAGTGCTATTTTAACACTACAAAAGGTGTTGTTTTAGCACCGTAACTAGTGTTAAATCAGCACCATCAACGGCGGTGTTAAAATAGCACCCAAAAAAGGTGTCATTTTTTACCTAATTTTTTAGCACCACTTTTTGGTGTTAAATTGACACCCCAAAATTAACAGTGTATTATTGATCCTTATAATCTTATAGTTATATGATTATTACCATATTCATAGATAATAGTCATGATCATATTATTGATCCTTATAATCATATAGTTATATGATTATTACCATATTCATAGATAATAGTCATGATCATATTATTCATAAGTCCATTACTATCTTCTAAATAACTGTATTAGCTACCAACCTTTTGAAATTTATCCTGGTTCTTTAATATACTCTTCCTCTGAAAAGGACTCGAGATCAAACTGTTAGTATATCGTAATATGCTGCAACGCACTTGTAACACACATATATAACGATGACATATATTAAAGATCGTTCTTTGTTTGAACTAATTTTAATTAGAATTATGTTTAATTATATCGTTCCAATATTTCGGAAGCAACAAAAAGTCTTTATCAAAATTGGCATTAGAAATTTTCCTCAGTGTGAAAAATGCAAAGTCAAAGACTTTTTAGAGGCATCAACGCTGTCAGTTATCGTTTCGGCGCTGAAGCCACTCAGGGCGTGTCCAGCAATTTGCCAATTCTTAGTATTTGACGTCATGAAGCACATTTATCTCCTGTTGTTAATCTCTACAAACCTATCGATATTTCCAGCGATTTGCAACGGACAGGACATTTGAAAACAAGGCCCGAAAGCCTGACCTGCTAACTCTCACGGTTTTACGGCGCTGAGACTCCGCGGCATCAACCCCTTTACAAATACCCGGTGACATATACTGACATATAGAAATGTTAACAGATTAACAACAACTCTAAGAAATCAAAGCTAAATCAACAGCTTAAAGTACCAAACTTGACTTGTCGTATATTTCATTTATCGATCGTGTGAATTTTTCATGAGTTTGAGGAGGTTAGGACAGGGAGTTTATGTTGAAAATAGTTCTACTGACCTAATTTTGAGTACCACTTGTTGTGGATTAAAATGCATGCGTTTTTTTTATAAGAAGTGAAAATCTGTGGTAGTTTAACGTCGAATGCAGAGCAAGGACGATAGGGAGTTTAAGCTTCCCGTTCATACGTCAAACGACAACGTCTGGCGAAGAAAAATGAACACTATAAAGAAATAGAGGAAAAATGACCTTGTTATTTTAAAACTGTAGTGTATGATGATTCTTTTGAGATAAATAATAAAATATGAAGCGAAAGAGTTAAACAAGAGTTAAATTCGACCCTGTCGTTTGCCGTTGCCCACAAATTAAACGTGAAGCTTAAACTCCCTAATGTCTAAAACTCCAGAGTGACCTTATATAAATTGTTCCTTTCCTCAGTTCCTGCTTGGTTAAGGTATCTTATTTCGTATGGTGAGGGGGAGTGACGATAGAAATGTAAGTAAACAAGACGCTCTATGGAGCTGGGGATATGCCGGAAGTAGACAACTTTGCCTTTATATCTTACGTAATTGCGAAAAATCGGCTTTGCAAACACATTTTATATATATTGTATATTTACTTGCTCCTTCGGGCGGAAGTAAGATTTTGCATATTAAACAAGCGCAGAAGCTCTGGGTACGAGCCTTGTTTTGTTACCTTCAATAATCCGTGATCTGAGATTCGTGATTGGAGAAAACACAAGAGGGCAATTTTAAAGTCGCCGGGCTGCCCCAGCGACTAATAACGGCATTAACTCTCGCCCACTAGCGGAAAGTTCACTAATACAGAAAGAAACATATTCCGAAGAAGAAGGCTATCGTGAAATTCAATATTTGAGTAAAATTTCGACTTTATTTCAAAGTCATTACATAATTATTTATTAATGTTATTACTCCAGTTATGCATATATATATATATATAGGTCTGCCTCGTCCCTTCCTTAGCATCGGAGATAAACTGGTATTTCTATATATCGTTTACATAAGTACAGAAAACAGTGAATACAAGCATAGCTATAGTCAATGAAGATATAATTTGGAAACTCGGCAAAGTTACCGGTGACCCAAAGTCTTTGTTCTATATTTTTGTTCATGTTTATACAAACTTCTGCTCGGTAAAGACAAATAATTTTTGGCACAATGAAGCAATCATCTAATAACATCATCTCGTACCAGGGGCGGCAGGGCAGGGGGGGAGGTGATGGCTATGACTTCCAGAAGTACAAGCGGGGAGCTAAGCCCCCAAATATAGATCAGAATTTCAGAACTTAATAGTACGAAAGTATCCGATTCTTCGCTGCTTGAGATACAAAATGAACAAAATTATCTGGTTTCTGCATGTCATATCTTGGAAAGGTCATTTCAGAGACTTCGGAATCGCCACCACTGTCTCGTACAATCATTTCCTACTGTTGTCTGTTGAAGCATTAATAAGTAAAATCTAAAACATTTGTGCACGTTGAAGTCGTCTCAACATATTGAAATCGTAGCTCATTACAGACGCTTTGAAGTTTGCTGAGTTCCAAACCATATCTGGATCTCCATTGACTATGCTTGGCAACTTAATCCTACTGTGAAGAGTCTGAAGACTGGGTATAAGAAATAAAAGAAAAGACAGCGTCCAAAGCAAACAGTAACATTGCGATGAAACCATGTACCTAGAAAAAAATAACACATGTTAGAATTTTCTGCTATCATGATGCATCGTGCACTCTCTCTCCGCAGAGGCTATTTATTTAAATTTATTTATGATTGAGAAGCGCTAGAGCGTAATTGAACATCGAATATGATAACCGCTGAAAATCGGAGCGCGGGCGGCGAAGGGTGATTTTCAGCGGTTATCATACTCGATGTTCAATTACGCTCTAGCGCTTCTCACAATCATAAATAAATTTAATTATTTTTTTTGAGGTCCGTAACTCAGGTCCGTAACTAAAATAGAGCCTTTTGATTGGCTGAGTTGGCTGATACGGAGGTCCGCATTACACCAGTACGGACCTTGCGCCAAAACAAACAAAAAAGAAAAAAAAAGGAAAAAAAAATAAACAGTGTATTTACACGTTGGTTATTGAACGCACTTGAAAAATATTTTCTCTCAGCAGCCTCGACCGACCTTCGGTCTCGGGCCGCTTCTGAGACTTCGGGAAAATATTTTTCCAGTACGGACCTCCCAGCCGGTAAATAACATATATATCTCACAATCATAAATAAATTTAAATAAATAGCCTCTGCGGGGGAGAGAGCATCATGCATGAGTCAGATTTATACCAGAGGCGGACACTTCGCGAAATATTTGGGCTGCAAACGTTGGCTGCCAACATGTAACCACCCTTTTGTTGCTGCAAATCTCAGTTCTTAAACTGACCTTTTTGGCTTAAATTTCATGCAAATTTACTTAGCCTATCAAGGCTTTCGTGGTGATACAGCTTTGTTACACAGTTAATCAGGTATCATTCAAGGGCTCTGAGTGCCTGCGACGGTAGGTGGGTAGGTGGGTAGGTGGGTAGGTGGGTAGGTGGGTAGGTGGGTAGGTGGGTAGGTGGGTAGGTGGGTAGGTGGGTAGGTGGGTAGGTGGGTAGGTGGGTAGGTGGGTAGGTGGGTGGGTAGGTGGGTAGGTAGGTAGGTGGGTAGGTGGGTGGGTAGGTGGGTGGGTGGGTGGGTGGGTGGGTGGGTGGGTGGGTGGGTAGGTGGGTAGGTGGGTAGGTGGGTAGGTGGGTAGGTAGATAGGTAGATAGGTGGGTAGGTGGGTAGGTGGGTAGGTGGGTGGGTAGGTGGGTAGGTAGGTAGGTGGGTGGGTGGGTAGGTACGTAGGTAGGTAGGTAGGTAGGTAAGTAAGTAGGTAGGTAAGTAGGTAGGTAAGTAGGTAAGTAAGTAGGTAGGTAGGTACGTTTGAAGTTGCCTTCTAGTGTAAGTGATTATTTGAACGAGTTCAAAAAAGTTCTGTGGAGCCAAAAATTTTGTAATTGCGAAAAATCATGGTTCATTAATCGTGTAATACGCGCCCTGTATGCTTTTATCGTCATCTTTACATTGGCATCCTTTATGCCTATTAAAACTAGTTATATAGGGTTTAATAACAGAAAACAATAGGAAACCGCCAGACAATGGAGACCTCCAAAAGCCAGAAAGCTTCGATCTCAATTAGGTGTCCTATGTATTGAAGGCCAACTGTAGGTGCACACTAGAGTTAGACTTACCACGCCAATGATTAGATGACGGCATTGATAATTCCTGTCTTCCTTTTCCCAAAAGACACAGATAGATCTCCCATGCTGATAAGGATCCCGGTCTCTTTTTTGTTTGAATGTGGCCAGAGTTTTAGCAAGCACAGCTGTTGAGACCAGTAACTGCAATGCCCAGAAAACATATAACACGGCAATCTAAAGTTAAGTCAAGGTATGCTGTATCAATTAAAAATTTTAAATCAGTAATACTTAATTTAGGAACATAACGTTACATAAGATAACATGACATGACACTGATAAAATAACTCAAGGGCATGTTACACGAGGGAACTTTTACTCTAGATTTTTTCTCTGCATCTCGTTTGATAGGACTAATAGTGGAAGGTGTTTGTAGGTGGAATATTCGAACGAAAATTAATATACATTTTTTAGACCTAGCCAGAAGCAGTTGCGAAAAATGCAACTTTCCTGCCAGGGGGCCTAAAGTTGCATTTTTCGCAACTGCTCCTGGCTAGGTCTAAAAAATGTATATACATTTTCGTTCGAATATTCCATCTACAAACACCTTCAACTTTTACTCTAGTCTGAAGAACTTGCTAAAAGGGATTCGACAGCATTCCTTGCGTATTTTTCTTGTCTATGACATACTGTATACCTTTAATAGGCTGAAAAAAGGGTTATCTCTTCGGCTGCATTTTACCATTTGTGTACCACCTCCTCCACAAACATCCACTTGTTTCCCAACCGGATACATTGCAGTTATCTAAGCGCGCCACGTGATCACAAACCAGCCAATCACATTTAGCGTTAAGCACTAGCTACATAACAATAATATTTTCTAATTGACTCAAAACTATATTTAATGCAACTTACTGCAAATGCGCCACTTTTTTTCTCCTGTAGTCCAGCAAGAATAAACATAAATCCAAGTATGGCAATGATCAGTCCAACACTGGTAGTGTATAAGAAAAATGTAGTGTATAAGAAAAATGCATATCTGCCAAATACTCCAATGTCATAAGGATCGATTTCGGGACCGTTTTTCGTTAAGTCTTTGTGGTATTCTATCACAAAATAACTTACAACACTGCTTACTCCAGCAAGTACACTCTGCAAACAAGATCAAAATTGAATTTTTTTAATGCATAATATATTAACCCGTAGCCAATCTATTGTTTATGATGAAGCTAAAAGATTTACTGATAATTTCTTCAGGGCAATTTCTTTTTGTTGTTGAGATGGTGTATTTCAAAGCTATCATCAAAAAACATGATATCATACTTTAATCAGAGTCTCAGTGTGTTTTGTACAGGGTGCATAAACAATGGTAATCCTCGTGATAATCAATGCTGATCAAAATGGCTTTGTTTATGAAAACGTTAGTTTGCAGGTCACATCTTCATGTTTCGCGCTTGAATATATTTCTCCTCGATCGCTAAACACAAGAATTTTGTCATTCCAAAATTGTTACTTTTCAACATTCGGTCCCAATCCCTCATCAACCTCGAGAAGAGTTGGAGAAGGCGTTGTTCAAGCTTGTTAAAGGGGTGAAGCTACGCTAATTTAATGGAAAAATTAGCTCAAACATTCTTACAAATTCAAGAATCTTTAATGCGACAAAGAGTGCCTTGTACACCTTTTTTAACATCTAAATGTAAAAAATAAATAAGATTCAGCATAGGCATAGACAAGTAGTCTAGTAGCCGCAATGGACGGCAAGTGATTAGAAGGGGGAGCCTGTGTCAATTTCCTCCCCCATTTTGATACATTTTGCAGATTACATCTGGTTTTAAATTTTAATAGTGAGTTTGCATGGGAAACACAACGGCAACGTCAATAAAAACGTGAGCTGTTATATGTGAATGCACTGACTAGTGCTACTTATATAAGAGGCTTGTTTAAAAGAAAGATCAATACTATTAGGAGGGAAACATCTTTTAGTAATACATGCTTTTGCTCGAATACAAAATGTCATTTTGTTTTATGCCTTCGCCATTCTAACTCCCCAAACTCACTATTATTGAATGCAGGCGATTGATTGGCAGAAGAACCGTCTCTCCAGTTATATAATGATATTGAGTTCAGTGGTTGGACCCCGAGTGGTTTTTCAGGTCATTTTCTACTTCTGTGCTTCAAGTTAGGGACAGCTGTTTCAAGTTAGGGACAGTTAGGGACAGCTGTTTAGAATTGATGGAACTATCCAGTATTATACTATATACGGTTATAGTTTAATCGTCCGTTTTTAACCCAAATGTCTCAATGGAACTCAGAACAAAAAAATGACATCTAAGGGACCGGTCATAAAGTATGTGTACTGGGGGTGGAGGGTAAGTTGGGGGGGGGGGGGGTCCGAAACAAATTATCTAACCTTTGGGGGGGTATGAGACGAATTACGACATTTGTGGGGGGTACGAAACAAAAAATGAGTCTAATACTATGTCTATGATTAAAACTACAAACTTTAATACTTTAATAAAATTGAGTGTATGTTCTTATAATTAACTTGCAATGTAGCACAGTAGCATTTATCGGAAAGTGTCTCGATCGGAACCTGTTAGTTTGACATCTCTGCAACCTGAACAGTCTTTGATTACATAATTTTACCATCGGGTAGCTCCCCTACTCGTTTAGAATGATTTAAATATTGAAAAAGATATGAAATACGTCACGACGTTCTGTTGATATAGCCATAAATAATGCGCATGGCCGGGTCCTCTGTTGACTCTATTATTAGGTACGGAAAAGATAGTCGGGCAAGTCCTATTAATGGAATACTGGCAAGCATACAAAAGTACGGATTGGATACATGTGGTGTAAAAGCACTATTAAATTTATGGAAATGCTCAAAACTAGGATTAACAATAACAATTTGTAACAGATTATGTTCTTGGCATTTATATTTGTTTCATGTTTTTTGGGGGGAGGTGATTGGTTGGGTGGGGGAGTACGAAATATTTCATCACCTTTGAGGGGGGTATTAAATATTTTCCGACGCTTTTCGGGGGGGGGTGCCAAATTTTATGGTAGTATTTTAGAATACCCTCCACCCCCCATGCAGTACACATACTTTATGACCGGTCGCTAAGGAAGCGAAGAGATGGACTAAACAAGACGTAAAATGCTTAAATGGTTATATTCGGGAGTAGAAGTGGAACTATATGAATAATGAATATAACAGTCTCAAGTATAGGAAATGAACAATGAATATTTGAGTTTGGAAACCGGAATAAAGAATCATAAACACCAATATTTCAAATGGATATACGGTATATAAAATGAATAATGAATAATCGACTCACAATTATTCCACTCCATGCATCCTCGATTATATTTCGGTTCTATTATGTGCATAATACTACCTTATAGCTGGCAAATTCAGTAAGCCCGAAACTCTAGCTTGCATGGGAGTAGGGGATTTGTTTAGGTTGAGTAACTTCCCTAGGGCCGGTTGTACGATGCCCGTTTAGCCTATCCGGTGGATAAATCGAATATATCGATCGAGTCCATTCATCGAAAAACCAAGCTTAAATTTTTCAACGTGAAATAGAACAATTATGTTTGCTACTACATACTAAGTGCATAAAATTTAAGTTCAGTCATTCAAAAAATGTATGAAAGTGTTATTTAATTTTGGCTTATCCACCGTCTAAGCTAAACGGCCTTCGTACAACCGGCCCCTGTACTTTAAAACTCGTGTAGGTCGAGTTTGTTTCGTTCTTTCCTGTGCTTCGAGTGTTTTGCTCCAGAGCCTCCCGTTTTCCTCCCTCATCAAAAACATAGTTGTCGAGCACACATGCAATGTAATCAACATCAAATACATTTTTACGATTATCATTATTATTGATGTAATAAACCTATAACTGTATTATATATAGAACTATATTACCAACCTTTTTAAATATATCGTAGGTTCTTTCTACACCCCCTCTCTCTCTAAAGACTTAGGTCAAACTGTAATGTACTGCACTTTGACTCTCTTGTTATATATAAAACCATATATAAGATATTCTTTATTGCCTATATATTGCCTTATTGGACTAATGAATCTTATAATTATAATCATGTTTTACATCGCGCCAATATATTTTGGATACAATAACACCCCTTTATCAGGATTGCCAGCTAGAAATTTTCCTAACTGCAAAAAATACAGAGACAAAGACGTTTTGATGTGCATCAGCGCTGTTAGATATCGTTTCGGCGCTGAAGCTTTCCTGCGCCTCCGCAGCAATTTGTTAATTCCTACTTCTTGATCGATGTCACGCAAGCATATTATGCAAGCAGTTTATATTCCATCTAAGACCTACAAACTTATCGATAGTTCTTGCGATTTTCAACTTAGCACGTATGCCTATATGGTCCTCAATTTTTAGACCAGAACCTATACTTAATGTATGCCTATTATTATATCGCGAAAAACGTCAGGGTTGGCCGGGGATTTGGTTTGAATTGGGGACGGGCTTTAGGCATGAACGAAGTACACAAAGTCACAAAGGCCCACGAAACTATAAATGATAATAAAAAGTGATAGTTTAATGTTCAGTGTGTGTATCCATTGATTCAACTTTTATTAATTTCAAAATTACAAGTATAATCACAACAGCAAATAAAATTAAAACAAACAACAGCAGCTAGCTTTTAAACAAACGACAGTTCAAAATAAAGTAACTAAAGTAATTACTAATAACTTCAGTCAATGACCTGATTGGCTGATCGATTCAATACTATTCAATTCTATCGAAAGAGATGCCCAAAAATTTAGAATATTACCCATATACCATGCATACACTGGCATCGCCCTGGTATATATACACGAACTTGTATAGCTTTTGACAACTGGACTCTGCATCTCAGTTGGCAGAGCGCTGCACCACAAAAACCCCTTTCCAGAAATAAACTGATTTATAGATTTTATCAGATGCTACGCAACGAAACAAAGTTTTAAGTGACTTAAATAACTATCTCCAAATATTACTGATCATTCAGAAACTTATTATGCATGCGATGTGACGTAGAAAGTTGTCCTATTTTGACATATCAAACCAAGCTCAATATCTCGAAAAAGAAAAGAAAGATGGAAAAATGTATTCGTGTCATATGTACACCTAATTTTAGTGTGCAGTGATAACCAATTTGATAAACAGTTAAAATGTGCAGTGATAACATTTGAAAAATTTTAAATATAGGTTTCAATCTAGATTGTGAAACTTTAAGTATTTTAGTTTCCATATCAGTTGTGGTCTATTTTCAATTTTTAAGTATAAAAAGGCCCGATTCGCGTCATGGATTGCTGTTAGTATCGGGCAGGTATATGGCTGTACGTATTTTCAGTCAACCTATCATCCGTAAAATTTTCCTGGGGGATACCATGAGTATATATAGTCTCCGGACTGGCAGACAGGCCATTGTATACTTATGGAATATGGAGTGATATAAATCTCTTAAAATTAGGCATGGTCATATGCCCTTTAATTTTATATACTTAGTTTACATAAGTACGGAAAATAGACTTAAATAGTGAGTGTAAGTTACTGTCACTGTATGTTAACGTAAGTATTCCCTGCAGACTGGGTATAAGTAATACAAGCGGTGACACAGTCCAAAGCAAACAATATCGCTGCAAGAAAACCACATGCCTACAAAAGACAAAAATTTCACACGTTAAAATTTGCTGCTGTCATAATTTTACATAATATCAATAACTCTTCCAATAAATGATACCTCTCGTTCATTCATTTTAGTTTGAGTTACACATTTCGATAATTGCTTAATTTATGCGAAAATGATATCGTCTTCACCGCGCACAACGTTGCATAAACATGAACAAAAATATATAGAACAAAGACTTTGGCCGCATTTCACCATATGTTAAAAGTGACAGCATGCATGCAGTGATATAAGCAGTAAAAATGTGCCGTGATAAGATTTGAAAATTTAGTTATTTTGATTTTGACACTTCCATATCAGTTGTACTTATAATGTAGACAATGTAGACTATTTTCTATTTTTATGTAAAAAGCCTGATTTGGTTAAAAAATTGTCATTGATTGCTTTTTGTTCCGGCGTGCATGGTTGTATTTTCAGTCAGTCTAAAGGCGTCGTCCATAAATGGTCTGGCAGACACCCTATTGCTTATGAAACGTGCAATGATAAAAATTGCATAAAATTAGGTATGAACTCACCACTCCACCAATTATGTGAGAACATTGATAATCTCTGTCTTCCTCGTCCCAGATGTCACAGAAGGATTTTGCGGCTATGGATTTTGCATCTATTTCTTTTTCGTATGTGGCCAGAACTTTAGCAAGCAGAGCTGTTGAAACCACTAACTGCAGTGTCCAGAAAAATTGTAGAAGGGCCATCTGAAGTTAAGTAAAGATACGATGTCTCAATTAAAATCAATACTTGAAAGTGTTAAATAAACCAGTTCGTAGTTTCGACTGCGCATCCAAATGACGCGTTCTGCGTCGGGATAAAATTGCAGTTGAATCATAACATGTAGCTGAGACTGGAAGAATTAAAATATGCATATCAAATTATTGAACTGTTCAATCATCATTTGTGATTAACATAATTTTTAGCCATAATAGAAACTGTTTTCGAAATCTGTGTGAAAACCGTGCGAAAACCAATTGTTCTTCGAGCAACTTTTGCATATTCACATGATGATTGAACAGTTAGTTGAATACTTCGATTTGCAATATTTTAACTCTTCCGGTCTCAGCTACATGTTATGATTCAACCGCAATTTTACCCCGACGCAGAACGCGTCATTTGGATGCGCAGTCGAAACTCCCGAACTGGCCCGCTTATTAAAAAGGGTAAATTTTCCCAAAGTGCACGATGGTCATCGTGGGTATCTTACGAGTATTCGAATCCTGGAAAATTGATCGGTTGATCTGTATGTCAGTCAGTCAGTCCCAAAAGGTTAAGTCAGTGCATGGCATGGCTAATAATATGGATAGTATTTTTTATTTATTTCTTTAAATATTTATATTGCGATAAAACTATAAATATTCTAAAGCACATTTTACAATATTTATTAACAACTATCATTTGAAAGCCTTTTTAACAAACAGGTCTTTAACAGCTTCTTAAAGGTCTTTAACAGCTTCTCTTATATTTAAAGGTAGGCTGTTTCAAACAACAGTTCCCGCTTTGAAAAATGCCCGGTCTCCAAATGTCTTACAAGTTGTTCTTGGGACAACAAGAGCTTCTGCTCGTTGGATCTTAAACAATAAGGACCTACGTCCTTTAACCGAAGCAACTTTCCCGTATATACTGATGCCTGACCGTGAAGTACTGTAAAAACTAGAAGAGAAATTTTGAAAACCACACGATATCGAACTGGTAGCCAATGAAGCTTCCTTAAAAAGGTGTGATGTATTCAAACTTAAGGAACCAAAGACAAACTACTCTAGCCGCAGCGTTCAAAATACGCTGTAATCGATTAAGCTGGTACTGAGGTATACCTATAGGTTATATATAGTAGAATATTTAATATTTAAGAAATAGAAAACATTTTCCGTGTTTCTATACAGCCTCTATGATAGAAACACGCGTGGGAGTTTGGGAGAACGAGAAATAATCAGTGGGAAAACGAGCCCGTATGGCGAGTTTTTCCACGTTATTTCGAGTTCTCCCAAACTCCCACAAGTGTTTCTATAACTGTATAGAAACACAGGAAAAAAGTTTTCTATTTCTTTTATAATATAACTCAACTAGAGACATTTTTAAACTCGATTAATTTACATATTCTCATTACGTACGCATGCTGACTTTTGCTCGTCAATTTTACTTCAAAAAACAATTTTGTTTGAAAATTTACAGTCACAAATGAGTTAAAGTATTAAAATTATCTTTAAATTGGGTTTAAAGTTTTATAATTCGCATTATAATTGTTTATTTTACGATTTTAAGTTTTGGCGGGAAATTTTCCGTGTTTCTATACAGTTAGAGAAACACGCTTCTCCACCAATCAACGCTCGCGTACTATAAATGTTATATTATAAAAAATATAATATAGTACATAAGATTTGCTAAATATAATGCCTCCAAAGTATATTTACTGCAACTTACAGCAAGTGCACCACTTTTTTGTTCCTGCAGTCCAGTACAAACAAACACAAACCCAAGCATGACAATTGCCACTCCAACAGCGGTAGTGTACAAGAAAAATTCATATCTTCCATATTTTCCGAGATCATATGGATCGAATAGCGTTTCCGATTCGTCGTCGCGGTATTTTTTCAGAAAATTACCCACAATACTGGTCCCTGCTGAAAGTGCAATCTGTAAACAAAGCCGAGGTTAGTTTAAGTACACATGCAGAACACGGTTATTTAACGTCGTAGTCGTAGGTGTTCTGAAACACACAATTCTTTATCTTACAATTTGAACTATCTTTAGTATAATTGAAACATTCTTCAGAGTCATGTTGACCAAATCATAAGGTAGGAGAGACAGGTTTTAAATCAACTCCGACTACAAATCAAAATGGTGGGTGGAATCTTTCGATGTGCTTCTCAGGAAACAATTAAATTGATCACCTCAATCACTACACCAGCAACTCAGGAAACAAAGAAAGTTTAAAACTTATAAAAACACTAAAGCCTTTCATTCTAAGCCAAAAAAACATCCGTTTTGCAATTGAATAAAGACGATTATTATATCAGTATAATTATTATTTAAATTTAGAACTTAAGTCAGTTAGATTACCAACTGTTACCACATGAGCCAAACGGGCATCTAGTTGCTTGGAACTATATAATATAACACATGCATCGGCACATTGAAGTATTTCCTCTGATGACTTGCGTATCGAAAGCTCTGCCGTCTATGCAACAGATAACAGTGGCCATGGTGCTATTACAAAAACAAAACAATTATATTTATTACCTGCACGCAAAACTCACAAACTAGAATTATTTGTATAGTGTACAAGTATCGCCGTGGGCTATAACCTTTAGAGAATGGCAATTTCGAGCGAAAATAATATACCTATTTTAAGACCTAGCCAGGAGCAGTTGCGAAAAAGGCAACTATACTTATATACCTTCTATGAACCTACGTATGAATACGACTAGTATGTGATGTGTTGTAAATGCCTATAATCACGACTACAAAAGACTAACTGTTATAACTATAAGCATGGATTCTGGGTTTTCCCAACCTTCCTCAAAATAACTGGAAATTTTCCGACATATACGCAGGCTTTTGCATGGGTAGGTTGCCAGTTAGTCATTGCAGTAATGCTATTCTGGCCGAGTGCTTGCTGTTGCCAATAGTACTAGCCTGACTAGCTAGTCTAGTGACTTAATGCTTTGCAATGTTAATTCAATGTTTCACTTTCAACCTTCGTGAATGCCGGTAAACCTTCCACACGGGTGGTATACCCGCATACCCGCAGCGTTTTTGCAACCCTGCATGGTTAGCAGGTCTTTAAAGCACCATGGTGGAGTATGTAATTCCGCTGTAAAATTAAGGCCTACCAAAACTTTGCTTCAAGTTAAAACAATGATAGAGATACAGTACTGGTCCACTCTCCTCCGCAGAGGCTGTGAGCTATTAAAAATAATTAGTCGTTTTTAATAGTGAGGTCTCGAGCAATTTCAGTAGTCTTACACGAAGTTTTGAGAAGGGTGGGGGAGCTCCTGAAAACTTCGTGTAAGACTAGTATAATCTGCAGACCAAGTATCAAATGCAGAAAAAGTATAAATTGCAGCCACTATGGAATAAGATATAACCATGGGCCAGTTGTTCAAAAGCCGGTTAGCCTAATCCTGGGTTAACGAAAATCTTCAAATCAAACTTCCGAACTGCTTGTTTATAAAGTTGAATGTTTTTCCAGAAATATTTTCTGGATCAATAGAAGTTTTATTTTCTAAAGTTTTGAAACGAACGGCCATGCAGAAATACATAACCCAAAACAGTGGGTTAAATTTAACCCAGGGTTAGCGTTAATCGAGCTTTGAACAACCGGCCCCATATCGTTAACCCTGCCGGCATATCGTGAAGTCGTCCATTCTTGTAGATGGTGAACACAAAGGTTAATTTTATACCAAATCTGAAATTTTAGTCTTCAATTTATACCTATTTTACATTTTATACTTGGTCTGCAATCTGCAATTATACTGATCGCATATACACACGACTGCTCCCGCTTACATCATGACGGTTTATTTTGAAAGTTACAAATATAATCACAACTTCAAATAATATCAAAACAAACAATAGCAAACTATAGAATTTAAATAACAAACTCAAACTCCAGTAACTGAAGAAATAACTTCAAACAATTGCCTGAATGAAAAGCGAAGCCAAACTAGTTGAAATATGGCGAAAATAACGGTTCCACCGTAATTGAAGCTATACATATCTTGTTTTCTAATAATCACTTTTTAGCTTCACGCCCGGTACCCCAAATAGTTACTCCAGTTTCTTATTGAGTACACGGATTGGTCACCAAGACTTGCTCCAATTTATTCCGTTTTATATGCTGTTCAGAACTTCTCTGTTCGGTTTTGAACAGAAGATCAGTATTAAGAATTCTATTGTGTTGGCTTACTTCCGGGATGTATTTCACCGAATGTTAATGACGAATTATTTCAGTTAATGATGTTGTCAGATGACGTTTACCTCGTATTTTTCTTATATCATTATTGTGGATTCGAAATCGGCCCGACAAATCACAGTGTGTAAAACGTATCTTATGTTTCCTTCATTCCCTTGAACCACTACGTCATGTTATACTCACTATAAAGAAACGACATTGAACGCGTAGAAAAAGAAACTTGGCCCAAGTCTGATATAAGTCATACCCACAATCGGGACGGCCATTATTTTCACTTTTCATTCGGGCAAGTGACTCCAGTTATACATAGAGACCTGCCTCGTCCCTCTCCTTAGTTCTAGACTAACATTTCTACACTATAGAGTATAGTTTACATAAGTATATAAAACGACACAGCAACTACTAAGCAAGAACTAGTGTGAAGACTTGTTGTATGTAATAAATGAGTTGATGGCATCCAAAGCAAACCATACCGCCGCAAGAAAACCACACACCTAAAAAGGTTAAAATTACACACATTACACACATAGGTCAGATTTATACTAAAGACGGTCAAGTTGCATTATTACTGTCGATTTCAACTAAAGTTTTGACTAAAATATTCCGAACCTCGCACATTCGTTGCGAAGTCCAAAAGTTCATAATTGACTTCTTATTCTCTAGTAGCCAATCAGAGACTTTAACTCCGCCAGATGATTATTGTTTGTTTGTTTGTTTGTTTGTTTGTTTGTTTGTTTGTTTGTTTGTTTGTTTGTTTGTTTGTTTGTTTGTTTGTTTGTTTGTTTGTTTGTTTGTTTGTTTGTTTGTTGAGGGATTCAAACTTTTCGGTTTGTATATATTATACGTACGTATGCATGAAACCAGTGAATGCGGCCCAGTGCGCTCTATATATATATGGAGTATGAACTCGCGTCCAAAAAATGAAGCCAAAGATGGCGGAAATTGTTTTTGTCTTTCTATTGTTTTTGTCTGCGCGGTTTGCACAAGGCGGCAAGGAGTGTGCCAAAATTTCGTGTTTTGACTTCGATTTACAGAATAATATTATGGTTTTATGAACTGATAACTGTATTAGTGATACGATCTGTTAGAAACACTGGAAGTAGCTGAGAAAAATGGTATGAAAACGTTTCCGACCTTCACAGAGTTTTTACGTCAATTTCCGCCATCTTGGCTTCACTTTTCACATAGGCGGAACATCAGAAATTCTTACTCCAGATGTATATAGAGTTCACTGAAGCAGCCTTACCACTCCACCCTTTATGTGGGTACATTGAAAGTCTGTATCTGCTTCATCCCATTGGTCACAGAATGATGGCCGCGTGATTGTGATTCCCCTCACTTCAAGTTCTAGTTCTTTTTTGTACGTGACCAGAGCTTTATCAAGCAAACCTGTTGAAACTGCCAACTGCAGTGCGCAGAAAACTTGTAGAAGGGCCATCTAAAGTTAAATGAAGGTATGACCAATTAAAATCCGATAATATATTTTGACCGTTGTTTCAAAAGTCAAAATCAGCTTACCTGTACAGCTTAAACAAAATTAAGTATTTGTCCCCCTCATTAAAAATTACTGCCGGCGTAAGGTCTTCATGATTATTCAAGAATACGAACGTTTTTATCAAGACTCTTGACTTGCAAACAATTCCTTGGGAATTTAAAGACAAGAGAATGGCGACCATGTTGGTTCCAAATTCAATGAAAGATCAGTACGATTCTTTTGTTGAAATACCACCAATGTGGCCGACGTAGTAGTTGCGAGTCAAGAATACTGTATCTACACACGCCTAAATCTCACATCTTGTCAACAAGATGTGTTAATTCGCAACAGACCTGTAGCAAGCTTGTCAACAAGTTGTAACAATATTGTCATTTTATCAAGTTGCTACAAGGTCGTCACTACCAACTTGTTAACAACTTGTTGAATTGTAGGACGATGACAAGTTGCTGGAACAACTTGTAACAAGTCTGTTGAGTCTTCAACCTTGTAGCAGGTTGTCAACAAGTCGATGACAACTTGTCAACAAGCTGGCAACAAGCAGTGGGAACACATCCTTATAACAAGTTGTTGAAACAGCATTGGTACAAGTCTGCTGCAGGTTTGTTATACAACTTGTGCGTTTTTACGTGTGTATAATAGATATACAAAAAAATTCGAAACTATAATCGAAGTCAAAGAATATGTATTTTAACTTACAGCAAATGCGCCATGTTTTTTCTCCTGCAGTCCAGTAAAAACAAACACAAACCCAAGCACAGTAATTGCAAATGCGACACCGGTACTGTACAAGAAAAATTCATATCTTCCAAATTGTCCAAGGTCAAAGGGATCGATGACGGGATCGTTTTCCGTTACGGCGTCGTGGTATTCTTTTACAAAATAACCCACAAGACCGGTCCCTGCTGAAAGCACAACCTGCAATCAAAGTTGATATAATGATGTACTATTTTTAAAATCCGGGATATTTACTGTGGTGTAAATCGGGCTAAAAAAGTTCGATATCAGGTCCAGGGCGTGCAATTCCTTTTTTGTTGATCCGAGATGCTTCATGTATATGTTCAGCCCTTGCAAGTGACGGCACGATACATATCTTTTTTAGCGTCCGCCATTTTGGGTGGCAAACATTTAATACAATAGCAAACAACCATCAATAATCAATTGCAGTTAAAGCAAGGCATTCTTCCACCATTGGGAGTTGAGCGTTTAGCCTGGTCCACACGATCGAGTGAGATAAGCACGTACAAGCATAAGGAAAGACAAAATTAGGTAAAACAAAGGGATGCAATGAAGTGTAGAACATAAGCGTTGACATAAGCACAAGCATAAGTCCTCTAAGCATAAGCTAAGCCGGAACAAAAGACATTTTAAAAGAAAATTCTTCCCGCTTTGTCCTTTTAAGCCCTAGAGGGAAAGTTTTCTTTTGTATTTCTGCTTATGTTTATCTCACTCGTGTGAACCAGGCTTGAAGGCTGTTTTCCACTGCAACCGTATCGTACCGAAACGTAGCGTATTTCTTTGTTTTCTGAGCACTCGGGTATAGAACTGATGATTTCGATACAAACGAAAATGCTACGTTACGTTACGTTACAGTTCAAGTGGAAAACAGCCTTAAACCTGAAATTACTCAGTCTCATTTCGGATTCAGATTTAATAATTTTATTAAGATGGCGTAACCCATGGGCTATTTATCAAGTCTTGGCTAATTTAAAGAAGGTTCAAATCGCGATTAAACTGACGAAATTTGGTAGTTGAAACATTTTACGAAACAGGCAGTTCGTAGACTGAACGTTTCACAAATAGGCAACCATCATTTGGGCAAATGGTCGAATATTCGAAAGACGTTTAATTTCCAAAGGTGGAAAAATGTGATTTCGACCACTCTTTTTTCATCAGATCGTATTGGACCGGTAAATCTGACTATTAACTATATATTACGCGCGCGATGGCATGCCAAAGTTGGATTATGTGTTTTTTATATGCCCTGTATTATTAGTACTGGCTTACGTACCAGGCTTACGGATCAAACTGAACGGTGCAATCAATAAATAAACTACAGGGTGTATAAAAAAAAACTGGACAAATTTGAAATTGCTCTCAACTTCGCGAATTGCCCTCAAGTCTTTGATTAATATAGATTGTTTGGGTATTTATAATGTAGAATAAACGAAAAAATTCTGAAAGTTAAATTTTCGCGCAAACTTTCATTTAAAACAAAAATCCGCTTTTGCATGCTTAATTTACGCCTTTACCTAATTTGCATATTGTCAAGACAATATGCAAATTGTCTAGACAATATGCAAATTAGGTAAAGGCGTAAATACACCCTGTAGTGTTTACCACAAACCAAAACAAATATAATTTTCAACTTACAATTTGAAAAATCTTCAGTGAAATTGAAACGATCTTCAGAGGCAGAGGCATTCTGACCAATCTAAAGGGAGAATAATATATTTAAGAAATAGAAAACATTTTCCGTGTTTCTATACACTTATAGAAACACGCGTGGGAGTTTGAGAGAACGAGAAATAATCAGTGGGAAAACGAGCACGTAGGGCGAGTTTTTCCTCGTTATTTCGAGTTCTCCCAAACTCCCACAAGTGTTTCTATAAGTGTATAGAAACACAGGGGAAAATGTTTTCTATTTCTTTTATAATATAACGCAAGACATTTTTTAAACTCGATTAATTTACAAATTCTCATTACGTACGCATGCTGACCTTTGCTCGTCAATTTCGCTGCAAGAAAACAACTCTGTTTGAAAATTAACAGTCAAAAATGTGTAAAAGCATTAAAATTGTTTTTAAATAGTATTCAAAGTTTTATAATTCGCATTAAATTTTTCTTTTATGATTTTAGAAACACGCTTCTCGACCAATCAGCACGCGCGTACTATAAATGTTATATTATAATTCTTTTTGTTGACATGCAGTAAAAGTGTGGCTTGAATTTGGCCAGAGCCATGGTATTCTGCTAAACCATTTACTATATGAACCATATGAAGAGAGATGACGCCAGGATTCCCAGGAATTCTCCGACGAAGGGCTAAGGTCCCCGACAAAGGATCGTATTTGGCCATTTTTGTGCGCAATGATACCGATTTTTGTTGATACGAAAAAGTAAACCGATATATAAACTTAATACTTAACACACGCCCTTAAAATGCTAAAGTTGGAACACCTTCTACATACCCTGTATTTATAAATCAGGCAAGACAATTTTTTTTATATATTTTATATTTAGTTATCGACTGGGCGCGGTGCATGTTGTTACTATATATATGCGCATGCAATTATAGGCTATAACGTCGTATGTGCCAAAGGGTAAAATCTTGGCCATACCTCATGTTTTGCGCACAATAGGGTTAGGGCTGTGTTGTGTCTTAAACTACGCGTTTAATACGAAAAATAAAGTATCTTTTATTCTTGAACAAACTAATAAGAATCCCCAATACAATTATGCAACCTCAAATTCACGTGCGCATGCACGTGGTTGTCCGCGAGATGTGGGCAGAACACAACAGGCTGTCGTTAATGGTTCAAGATCAAAGAGTAACATACTCGTATACCCTATAAGACATGAGGATGTTACTGAAATTATGCCGTCGGTTTTCGTAGACTAGTTCAATGTGTCCGTGTGTTGGAGGGCCAGTCAAACGCTAGCTAACTCAATCAACTCTTGCTTCTTTATTCAAGGTTTACGAAATATTTAATCCAAGCATTTACAGTCGATTTCAACTAACTTTTCACTTAAATGTTGCGAACTTCGTTTCGAACTTCGGAAATTCGTTGAGAAGTTCAAAAGTTCATAATGAATTCAGAACCGGTTTGTAAACTGAGCATTTGATTGGCTGCTTTTTCTCTAGTAACCAATCAGATACTTTGTTTACAAACTGGCTTGTGAACATTATGAACTTTCCAACTTCGCAACGAATTTCCGAACTTCAGAACATTTGAGTGAAAAGTTACAGCAGGCTTTCTGGCAGACATACGTAAAAAAGTAGGTTAAAAGTAGGACTAAAATTTTAGGAAATTAAAATTTAACGTAGGAATAAAGTAGGAAAATATACACAAAAGTAGGCCAAAAATAGGAATATTTGGTGATTAATTTGCATGAAAATACCACAGAAATATTATTTAATCTCTCAGATTATCGCTGGAACTGGAGGGGTTTTTGAGTTGAAGAAAAAATTTTGGTATTTCCAAGGAGATATTTGCAATTTCCAAGGAGATCGTTGGGATTTACAAGGAGGTTTTTTGGATTTCCAAGGAGATTTTTTGGATTTCAAAAGAATTTTCCAAAGGTTTTTTTTGGATTTCCAACAAGAGTTTTGCGATTTTCAATGGACTCAATGGGATCATTAGATTTATGCGGGAATGGTTAAGATTCTTAAAAAAGTAGGATTTTAAGAAAAAAGTAGGAAAATCAAGCAATTTTTAATAAAAAGTAGGAATGTGAAAAAAAGTAGGAAAAAGTAGGAAAAGTAGGCAAGAAAGCCTGTTACATGCAGTCGTTTGCAGTTTCGCACGCAAACATAAATAGTTTCGCACGCAAACATAAAAGTTTCAAAAAATGTCGGTAAAGTTTCAAAAACATGTTACAAAATGTATTCTCGATAAATCTATTCTCGTAAAATGAATTCTGTCAACAAATTTGGAAGAAGTTATAAAGTAGGAGACCCTTGTCTGAAGATTATCGACATCAAGTGATCGAACTAGCTTTCGCAGAATAATTCTTATCGCGAAGTTAGTGCAAGACTGAGGATTCAACCGTCAACACGCAGTTGCAAAAATTTTAAAGCAATAACGTGAAACAGGCCAAACCACTCCATTCCCGAGAAACCATATTAAAACGAATATTAAAGTTTGTAAACGTGAAATGGGCGTCTGGCCGTACAGTAATTACATATTTTACTTTAAATCGAGTTAATTATAGATTTTTTAGGAAGCCAGTTAATAAACGCTTGCAAATTGCGCTATAGAATAGCCTAGAAACTTTATGAAAGGGTTCTAGCGTTACCGTTGACAGAAAGTCGAAAATTATTGTAGGCAAACACATTTTCCACGTAACATTAAAGCTAAGACGTTTGGCTGACAAACTTTTGCGTTCGAGGGGTAATCGTTTCAACTTTGCATCTAATTAAAACATGTTTTGTCACACGCGTGTTGCAAACGACTGTAGTTGAAAACTAGAACTTTTCCCACAGCTATTTCCATATCATGTGTTCTTTCCCTACAACTTTTCCTATACGATTTTAACGGATTTGAATGAGCTTAACTGACTAGTAATATTTGACCGTATTTTTGACTGAGAACTGACAAAATTTCTAAACTGGTAGCTGACAAAAACAAAGAGACATCAATGTAACAGAATTTGGAATCAGTGATATATTAAAAAATGTCATCGACAGCTGACAATTGGGTTGAATTTTGGCTAACAACTTACATCAAATACCCCCATTTTAAGACCCCTTTTATCGTTATGTGATCAATGATTTTTACATACCTGAATTCAGGTCTCATGCAATATATACTTTTATGTATATAATATTTCGCTTGCCGTTCAGTTGCTCGTTCGAAACATGTCAGACTATGATGTACCAAATTTAACTTCGCCCCTTTTTACACTTTGCCGGTTATCGTAATACAACTCACATGGTCAGGATTTTGCATATTGAATAGACAATGTCAGTATATTATTAATCATGCAAGTAATAAAATTTTCTAGCTTCAGTGGAGGGTCGCCATCAACCTATATGAACATGTTTTGTGATTGATTGATTACAATTAAACACAATAAAATTATAGTCGTATGGAATAAACTGATTTGCTAAATAACGAGTCACAAAGACTAACACTTTGTGTTTGAAGCAACCTAATATGAAATATGTTCATTTAGGCTGGTACTTACCGAGTTTGGAGCTGTTGAAGGTCAGTAATCGTCTAGTTCAGTCCTTTGAGTTAAACCCTTTGAGTTATTATATAAAGCCTTTCGAGTTATTTAAAGTCCTTCGAGTTAATAAGCCTTCCAAGTTATGCGGACTTATGCCCTTTTCGAGTTAAGCCCCAGACCACGCCTTACAGTCAATCAAAACGCGGTTCCCAAGTTTGTTGTGAATCAGAGAATATTCCCAATTATACGTTTCTAAATTTGGAATGTTGGGCGTGGAACAGAGGAGGGTGGACAGCTGTCACGTGAATTTCTCGACCAATGAAATCGCGCTATTTTTCCATCGTGTTTGTCAAAATTCTTGGTCGTGTAATTTGCATTGCACGCAGAAACACTTGAAAAATACATATTAATATTTTAAAAAATCTATAAAAAAGCAAGTGTGGCTTTCATATTATATAAGGACTTGCGATATCTGCGAAAACCTTTGAGGTAAGTGTCATTTTTAAACTTATTTTGAGCATCAAAGTTTGCCGTGTCTTCGTTACGTGATGACTCAAGGCCGCGTCTGTTTACAACTTTCAAAATAAAATATCTAGAATTCCCATGGTTCGATTTTTCTATTTTTTGCAAAAAAGTCAAGATAAATGTATAAACTAAAAATCTGCTGGAGGGGTCCCGGAGGTCCCCCGGCAGTTTTCGAGATATTCGGTATTGAAGTGACCATACTCATTTCAACTTTTGCCAAAATGGCACCTTATTGCACCTGACGACATTGCGCCACCAAAGCTTGTTTTTCCCAATGAATCTTGAAACTTCTTTAATATAAAGAGCGTTATTCTTTAGAGTAAGCGTTAAAGTACTTTTGAATGAATTTTAGGAGATTTAGGAGTTATTTGCGTGTTGTTTAGAGATTTTATATCTGGGCTAGTGTCTGGCTCTGTCTGCAATTTTGTTGTCTGACGGCCCACTCGACTCGCAAATATCGAATATTTTGTCATTGTTATTCAATTTTTTTCCTGGAATGCATCCATGCTATTTCAATAACTATTGATCTACCTATGTGAGCAGTATTTTTAAGGGAAACGTTATTTTGATCTTTTATGTAGGCTGTACGTTGTCATATTGTATTAATCCGATGCCATTTCTGTCAACAATCTTTGAAGTTGAACATCTCGAATCTCCCCAATTGACGCAGTGATTGCTCGTATTTTTCTGAAGAAGTGGACTTTACTGTTTAAAATAAGTGCTGAGTTTTAGAATAAAATTTGTTGTTTCTTTACAGATTTGTATTTTGGTTTGAATTCTATCATTGTATTGTTAATTTGCCTTCTTGGTGGATATTTGCTTTCTTTAATATTTCTCTATATATGTAGAGAATGAGCAGAGATATTATTATATTTTATGCATGTGCTATGTATTTTCAATAAAAATGGAACTGTATATTACTGTAAAGTTTGTTTTGTCTACATTTCATCTGTTGCAAAAGATCAATCTGGCCAATAAATATTTAGTTAACTGTCTGTACTACACTCCTCACTAGTTGCACTATTAAAGTACATTACAAATACAGACGATCCAGGCAGTGCCAAGGGTCAGCTTATGAAATCATTTACTTAAGTGTATAAAATGCAATACGTGCAACACTGAACAAAGTGTCCACAAATACATATAGAATTTTCAACACAACATTTATATTGACCACAAGACGAGTTGATCACACGCAGCCTTTGAGATTTCTGCACAAATAAATCCATTAAACGGACTCAAAGAGCCTTGTTATAGATCGATACACAAACACTAAACACATCCATAATGATGGCATTGAGTCTCTGGATCAATAGCGTCCATTTTCGCAGAATTTGCCATGGCCAGAGATGTTGACTTCACGGCAGTCAACGCATAAATGAGGCCGCACGTGGGAACATACGCTCATTACCCATGATGCTTTGCGGCCTGCTGTCCAACCTCCTCTGGGCGTGGAACTTGCAAGTTGCAAAGCTAATTTCGCAAGTTGTTTACTTAAGTACCGAAGTACTGACTAAATTAGTGAAGTACTATTAAAACGAACTCGGAAGCTGTGAGTTTAAAAGTGCAGTTTTAAAGTATGAATTCGTTTACGAGTGGCAAAAGACGAGGCAAAAGACGTCTTCTGTAATATATTGATATAGTAAACACAAAAAAATACGTCTATTTTAGTACTTCGGTACTTTAGTTCAGTACTTTAGTTCAGTACTTTAGTTCAGTACTTCGGTACTTTAAAATAAGTAAGCAACTTACGAAATTGGCTTTGCAAGTTCCACGTCCAACATTACGAATTTGGAAACGTATTGGGAATATTCTTATATTCACCACAAAGTTGGAAACCGCGTTTTGAAAAGTGACCTGAAATCGACAGTAACAACGCTCATGACATTTGAAAAAGGTTTAACTCGAAGAAAGAAACAAAATTTGTACCCTTCGAGTTGCCTCTGAACAGACCTCGTGGAGAACTGGGGCTTGACTCAAAATAGTAAAGAATTCAAAACTTAATGCAAATATAATACAAAACATAATCTGAAATGTGGAGTCTCTGAAACGCCATTTTATGCACTTTGGGGGAAGATTTTATAGAATTCTGATGGTCAGAAGATTAGAAAATTTTTCAAATTGCCCAAACTGGTCTTCAAGGCTTTTTGTTCTTACTCAACATGCCTTGAATCTATTTTTGCCCGACCAACATGGCAAAATTTGCCCTACGAAGTTACAATTGTTAAACATTGGGGGGGGGGGGTTGACGTACCCCCAAACCCCTCCCCCCCCCCCACTAGTTACGCCCCTGAGCATACGAGGTAAATTTTGCGGTCTGAGACTATAAAGTCTTAAATGACGTTTACAAATTGTAATGATGCTTATCGCTACGCAAAGACTGGGTAAAAGAAATCAAAGAAACGACGGTGTCTAAAGCAAACATTACCACTGCAATGAAACCACATGCCTAGACAAGACGAAAATTAAACGTTATTTAGAAGTAGTTTCGATTGCACTCCGTATTATAGAGATGTACCTAAGAATATTTCAAGCCAACAGTTGCCAGCAGAAAAATAACGAATGAAATTTCGTTAATCAAATCCAACGACATTTTCAAGTATGCTATCATACAAATTTTTTGAAATTATATAAATTTTTGAAGATGATAAAACTAGAAAATACAGGGAAGAAGATCTTCTATATATATAAACTGACTTGCAGACCAGGACTGCGTTCAAATAGTTCACAATAACTAACTAGACTACTGACAGCAGTTTTACTGCATGCAAAGAACACTGTCCACTCGTCAATGTACGGTTTGCATCAATATGCATGAATTAATAATCTGCATGCAGGAACCGGAAAACGTATAGTAAATGAGCACTTTTGGTGTATTAAGCCAGTGCCGCAAGTTTTCATTCTCCAAGCATCACTTATGACTATTTGAGGCATAAATATAGTAAAGAAGTGTTATCATGGGATTGGGTGGTTACTTATGACGTCATCCATACCCGAATGTTTTCACCCTTGGTAACATTGATGCATACTAGTCGGATAGTAGAAAAACCTTGGTAAGATATAGCTTCAACTGCTTCAAAAAGGCTATTTGATAATAAATTGGCTGATCGAAAAAGAGTATACTGCTTGTATCACCGAGATCACGTTATCAAGGTTATTGAAATTATTGGTGAGACAAATGTCGCAGTTTCGTACCCTTTGCTATACGGCTCTGTTTCTTGAAATAGTTTATATAGTAGCTCGCCTCATTAATATGCAGAACAACTCAACATGTACAATCTACACTTGGCGTTGAATGTCAATTCCTATGATTTAATTGATGGCATCAAGGCCAGTATACTGGACATCAAGACCAGTTTTCAATTTTTGTTCATTTGCTTTTTGAAGGACTTCATATATATGGTTGGAAGATTTACTGAAAAGCACGTAACATTAAAGTACTTTTAATACCCAAAATAATAGTTTCATTCCGGCAATTGTATGACTATATTTTACTTCACTTATATTCGGGTCGTGCAAGTGACGTCACAACTCGTAATTGTTTGGCTTCCTTCACTTTGGGTGGCAAATTTCACTGGGAAAATTCAAATGAAATCCAACATGGCTGACACTATTGAACGTACGCCAACGTTCCTTAATAACTCGAGTTCTAGACATGTTAAAACAGTTAACTATACACCAAAATACTCCTCGTTATTCAAGGATTCTGGCGAGATATAGTTTGCCTTATAACGCTCAGTATTTCGCAAGCTATAAACGAAAACGGCACTTCGATGAAATCCACGATGATGATGCCCAAAATAGCGGAATATTTACCATGACGTCATATTCTCGCGTGACTGCACGAACCGAATATAATATGGAGCTCACAAAATCACTACCTCGCCCCCCTTCCCATGCATGCACTTTAGATAAAAAGGTATTTTCTACAGTTTATAATTGGACTAATTGATTGTCATATAAATAGGACAGTATGAAAAACAGCAAATGCATGTTAGAATTACAGGTGAGCCCGTGTAAAAGAAATCAAGGAAATGAGGGTGTCCACAGCAAACACTACCATTGCAAGGAAACCACATGCCTAGAAAATACGAAAATTTCATATTATTTAATGATAATAAATCTTAATGAATTGCTGTCATGATTAAACACGTGAAAAAAGTATGCGCTTTGGCCAATAGATATAGCGATTCTTTTCAACTTCTATTTCGTCTCATCAGACGAACTTCAGCGACCGCGGAGCCTGTTTATAAGTGTGGGGGGGGGGGGCGCAGGATTCTGTATTTCGTCATTCAATTCCGTATTTCACCTTCATTTGAGCATTTTTATCTTTGTGTACCGAAAAGTTGGGGGGGGGGTGCATCTCAATATTAGCACAATTTAATTAAGATTGAACATTTAGGATTTGTATGGAAAATGCTCTGGTGGGCGAAGCTTTGCAAAAATATTCAATCTTAAATTACATGCCATTTCTTCCATATTGCATATTATAAGCTGACACTTTGCAATTTTGCTAATATTGAGGTAGGTGCTCTTTTCATTTTGGGGGTTCATTTTGACACAGTTGCTCGTTTTAAGGGAGATGGGATCATGTGACCAATTGTTGCAAAAAGCCTATTCATCAGAAGTCGTCGTGGACTAGGAAATTAATACGAACCACAATAAAAAACTACATATTGACATAATTTCCATTGTTTGTTCAACACGGCGATACGACGTCACGGTATGAAACGAACACGCGTTACATACCGACGTAGTATCCGTCTGACCATGACGGATAAAATTAACGTCTTTGAGATTTGGACGAATGCAATTCATTCCTACGACGCACCACCGTCAAGGTTATTTCGTTAAATTAAATTCGTCTGAATTTAATTCGAGGATAGTGCGACGTATGAGGCCCTAGTGTCCGCCACTTCTTTCTGGGGCTAAACTAAAGGGGTTTTTTAAGAAAAAAATTAGAAAATTTTATGCCCGCTTAAAACAGTCACAAAATGTACGTGATGGCAAGAAATTGAAAAAATGTCACAAGTTATCAACACTTAAACGTCACTGAAATACTAAATGCAATTATAGTAATTAGTACCGCCCATCTACCGGTTAATATTAGTAAGTGAATTTTCGAACACTTGATGAACTGCACATTTTGTTTGGAACTCCATGCATGCACATTAAAAAATCGCTGTGCTTAATTAATATCAATATAGGTGCATATCTTACCACTCCACCGATTAATTGGCCGCAGTTGTAATTGTAGTCTCTGTCTTTTAATTTATCCAATAATTCACATGCTGATACCCCGTTTTCTTCTTTCTCGAATGTGGCAAGGATTTTAGAAAGCAGAGCTGTTGAAACCAGTAACTGGAATGCCCAAAGTGCTTGCACTGCGGCCATCTGAAATCAAATCAATGTATGTTACAATAACAGTATCTAATTCTTTGATTCGCTCCTTCACTTAGGTGTTGTTGAACACCGCTCTGTGAAGTAATGTAATAGGTTACTTAATTAATAAGTTACTTAATAGGTTGCTTCAACTATACTATTTTGTCTATATTTTAGTCTGATGATGACAGTAAACCTGTAACAAACTTGTTTGTTTGGGTCAGTGTTACACAGTCATTGTCTTCTTGTGTTACTGATTGGCAAGAATTTCTCTTTTACTCAACTGAACAAGAAGCAATCAAAATTGTTTTACCCAAACTTTCATTAATTCTCAAAAATAATCACTCAACCAATTTCTCTTCGACTCTTCGTTATCAATTCCTAACATAATTAGTCATGCGACAGTCCCTAAATGGCTCTATAAGTCTAAGGGGCCATGCACGTTACACGAGGCAACTTTTGTTGCAACTTACGATGAAATTTCGGTCAGTGAGCATAGACTGCTTCTCACTTTTTGATATTTTTCATTCTCATTCATTTATTTTATGCCTTTATGAGGAAAAGCTCGGCGGAGTAAAATGCGGGATAATTTCTCAGTATTTTTCCTTGAATGTGTTTTATATAGCATGACTCGGCTCCGTTGCAAGTTGCAGCAAAAGTGGCCACGTGTATAACATAGCTCTGAAGAATACCGCAGCCCTACTTACAGCCAGCGCGCCATATTTTCTCTCCAGTATTCCAGCCAGTGAACACACAAATCCAAAAACGGCAATTGCCACCCCAACACCAGTACTGTATAAGTAAAACTCATATCTTCCAAATTGCCCCAGATCGTAAGGATCCATTTCGGGATCGCCTTTGGTGAGGAAATCATGGTACTCTTTTGTAAAATAAGCCACAAGGCCCATCCCTGCCACAAGTATAGCCTGCAAACAAAAACGAAACATATTTTTAAGATTGGTTATATCAATTTTCACAATAAAAGTTAAAAACATTTTCCTCTTACAAGTTCGACAGGCTTTAGTATAATGGAAACAATCTTCAAAGCGGTCATGTTGAACGAATCTAAAGGTGGGAAAAAAAGAAATAAATATGGCTATTATATTTGAAGAATGTCATACCTTTGTTATCAAAATCCAACATCAGAAGGAAGAAGAAAAAGAATATTAGAGGCCAGGGCCTTTTTTAACAATTCGTCAGTGGGGGCCCATCCACGAAAAGAGACCTACAAATGAGGTGGTGAAGTGGTGGTGTATGAGCCTGTAGGGTGTCTGGGGGGAAATTTTCGTATTCTTGAGCCTCTGTGGCTTGAGTTCCTGCATTTTCAGTGATAGTTTTTTCAGTATATCCCATCTATAGACGGACTGAGCTTTCAGTATAAAAGCAAGGTTTTGTTATGGGAATATTAAAACACTTTTCTCAACAAAGTCATCCCCTTTTTTGCTTATATTTTAGACAAAAGCGACCTTAACTAACTAACTAACTAAATAGTTTACTGGGGCCTTGCCCCCCACCCCAGTTTATTTGTTAAAAATGCCCTGTTATAGGGGCTGATTATAGGCCCTTCCCGATTGTGCTAGTAAAACTGGCACATTATGCACATAGCAATGCTTGTTTAGTTGTTTTCCCCCAAAATTATGCTCATTTGATTGAAAAAAATGCTTGGCTTTATTTAGAAGAAACACATCAACATATGGCACAACGTGTGCTTTTCGTTAACTAACGTTTCATGCAAATATAACGTTAAGTTTAAAATGTTAAATGTAAGTTATTTTGCGACGCCATCTTGTTTTTTTTCAATTAGCCAGTGCTTCCACTTTCATATTTGTATTTCCGTATGACCGTACGTATCGGATTATCAGATAATAAAATTAGTAAAACGCTACCTCCTCCTCAGGCCCTTTTTCCCGCGGGCGGGTGATATTTTGCATCAGGGGAAAGAGTGACGAAGGGCCTGCCATATAATGGTCGAAAATCAGGCATAAATGTCGACAATCGGGAATCCAAAAAAATCTGCCTGAAATATTGCCCATCACAGCGTAAAACGATATATTTTCGTGTTTTCCATCTTAGATGGATATATTTTAAAAGTTATTGCTGAAATATGATCCATATTAATCGAAATATGAAACGTTGAATCAAAGTGTTTTTGTCCTCAGTCTCGATGGGCGACAACACCGAAAAATGCACTCAAAATGCGAAGGGTTCAATTGACTTCAATGCTAGTGATGTCGACATCATTAATGTGTCATTCAGTATGTAGTATGAGTATGTATTTGACTACGAATATGTATAACTTGAAAGGAAAATTATATGCAAAATAATAACAAATATGTATAACAAATCTAAAAGTATATATGCTCATTTATTTTTGCCATCAGTAGCGTGACAGTTAGGGCAAAGTACTTTCCCACCTTCCTTAACCTTTTGTAAGAGCCTACGTTCATAAGAATCATTAACAAACTCTTTCTCCGGACGATTATAGTCAAATAAATGGTGAATAGCTTCTGCCATCTTGAGAACATTAGTCAGCAGGCGCTTCTCTTCGCCTTACCCGCATTTTTTATGCCGCCCGTGCGCCCCTTCCCTAATTTTCCAAGCCCGCTCCAATTAATAAAGCGCCTGTGGAGGAGGTAGAGTAAAACGTACTTTATTTTGACTTTATGGGGAAATAAAAGATGAAATATAGTCCGAAAACTGCATGAACACCAAAAATATGAAAAGTTTTGCTTTTTAACACCCAAAATTCAGATGAATTAGCGAAAAATTACTAAATTATGCTAGCACTTCTTTTCTTGAAAAAATGCAAAAAATATGCTCGTTAAGCCAAATTATGCTGAAAATTATGCTAGCACAATCGGGAAGGGCCTAGCTGATTACATCGAGTAACTGAGTTTCAAATTTCCGAACCCGAATAACCGAGCTGATTTATATTGTCACAATTACATGTAAGTTTCAGTCCGGGCTGAGCTTAAAATTTTAGCCCAGTTATTTTAAACAGGGCTGAAATCTTAGCCCAAGCGGAAAATCAAATGATAGTATAGTCTCTCTCTTCGGTTTAGGTGCCAAAACAGTTTCTCTATTTCTAAGATCGTGGGTGTTGTCACTTTCATTATTTAATCGAAAATATTCCTTTAGGTTGGGTGCGGTGTTTCCGTTAATTGCGTCAATTGTGTCACAATATATATATATATATATATATATATACACAGCCAATTCAAAAAAGGTAGTCCTTCAAAAATCCTAAACTTTAAACATTGAGCGCGCAAGGGATGATGGATAAATTCCTATTTAGAGTCGTTAACTTGGGAAATGTGCTTTGTTACAATGCAAGGGCATATAATAAACACTTACGATGTAGGGATACTTGGTTTACTAAGCTAATGGCCAATCTAAGGCTCCAAATAAGCAATACCCGTCATACCTTGCGCGTTATATATATATATACCAATATATTGTTGGTTTAATTACTAACTAAATTTCACAATCTCATTACACACTGTTTCACGCTTAGAGCGATCATCAGACGAATAAAAGAGTTCAACAATATTGTCATTCCAGTGGCACTGATCAAAATAACGTTCTATTGTTCATTCATAATGATAGTCTCTATTATATATTAAATCTGATATTAAAAATTATGTATTTTGTTCTAACTTTTGGAATAACAAGTGTCTGCATGATTTGAAAAATGCGTCAAAAACAGGTGGTAGAAGTTTATTATAGAATTTATTCATAAATACAGCAATTTTATACCAGATCAAAAAGTTTCATAATATTCAAATATTGAAAGAGTGGGCTTGTATGTTCATAATAGCTAGGGAAGCTAATGGTACGAATCGTTCTCTTTTCACTTTTGTAAAATAAATAGCGACTGAAGAGTAGTTGGATAGGTGCTTCCCCATACAAGTATTCCATAGGTGAAGAAAGGATGAATTAATGCATAATAAAGTTTTTTAATTAGAGTATTTAAATTGATATAATAACGAAGTTTTGATAAAATACCAATACTTTTTTTTACCTTATTTTCAACAAAGCTAATGTGGGTCTTCCAACTAAGATTAGAATCTAATATAATTCCCAAATATGTATATAAATTGAATATTCTTGCTTCAATAGTTGTTCATTTATAACTATTTGTATGTTTGTTTCTATTTTTCTTTGTCTCCGATGGAATATCACAAAATTTGACTTCTTAATATTTAGGGATAAATTATTCACACATAGCCATTTATATACTTCAGCTAGTTCGTTATTTAAATTAGCGTTAACACAAAGACCAATTTTTAGTTCAATTTGAGAAAGATAAGAACGCGCCTTTCCAACATATATATAGCGCAATGCATGGAATGTTCACAATGTTTTTCCTGTGACTGCAGTGTAGTTAATTACTAAAATTGTTCAACTCAAATAATTTCATCGGATCACAAAACAGGCACAAACACTTCAAAAACTTGGAATTTACTGACTTACCAATTAGTTATGTCCGGCAATAAATTGTCCACACTCGCGTGCATGTGCTTGATCAAAACAAATCGAAAAGCCATTTTCAGTCTAAAATATAGACTGATAATTCCAAGTGCGAGACAAGGGGAGGAAAGAGGTCCCGACGCCCCAGATTGAAGATTTGAAATCTTGCATCTTATTAAAACCGCCTTCCCGCCTTTGTCAAAACATTCAGGAATGCGGACTCCATTCGACCTATGGCTATGCTTTATATATATATTACCGTAAAAATGTCAAACTATTATTAGCTAATCTCAGCGCAATTTCCCGCGGACCAATCAGATGTCGCCACTCCCAAAATGTCAAGTTCACTTCGTTAGGAATGTATATAGTCGCATTCCTGAATGTATTGGCGCGATGACACGCGGTTTTGGTAATACTCTTTCAATATTGTCCAAACCCTGGCTCAAAATTGACAAAAGGGTGGGTGGAATCATTCGATGTTTTTCTCAGGAAGCAATTAAATTGATCACCTCAATATATACGAGTCAATTAGATAAAGGAAGTTGAAAACTTATAAAACACTTTCATTCCAAACGAAAAAATATCCGTTTTGCATGGAATTGGGTAAAAAGACAAAAATTATTTGTATTAGTATCAGTATGTAATTATATACGTTTGGAATTTGGAACCATCAGTGATGATTTTGCTGGTAAACAATTTACTATATGAGCAAAACAGGCGTTTGGTTAATTTTCCCAGGTAGAGCGGAGTATGCATTTGCATGCACTGATGGAGATCAATGCTTACGTGGTGCATTTAGTCAGTCCACAAAAACACAATAATTATACTTATCCTACACAAATAACTTATTAAATTATTATGGGTATATATAGCCATGCATGCACTTGAATCTTGATCCAGTGCCAATAAAACAAACACTGAATATAACTGCAGTGCCCAGTGGTGTCATTTTGAAAACTGAATTCAAAATATGAGTTATAGAAAATTGAGACGTACAACATGGTCTCTTGAATTAAATCAATATCTGGAGTTTTTCAAATATTAGTCGGAGTTATTCTTACAGCCCTGATTGAACTTCGATCAATATTATATAACTGATCTATAATCATACGATCTCAACTATTGTGCTATAGCAAAAGCAAGATCACGGAAAGTTAGAAAATGACCTTAAAGGTATTTTGTCATAATATACAGATTAGCAGAAATAGCTAACAAAAAGAAAGGAAGTCGAAAGGACTATATGAATACCTAAGTATAAACGGTAACAAGAGTTGAATAAATTATCATTGATGTCTTGTGTCGTGATGAGACAATTGACTCGACTAGTCGACTCTCCAGTAAACTTTACAGTTGTTTCCATGAAACTTTCGCCAAAGGGTTTACTTCCAGAACCTGATTGTGAAATTCATAATCACGTTTGAAATTGCAAACGAACATAACAACCAACTTTCCTACTTTGTAGCGAAATTTGAAATTACCAAACAGACTTCAGAAAATTTTGTATTTTTGTGGCCAAAGTTTTGTAAATCAACTGTAATGTAATTTCGTAAATGGTGTAATACTAAAAAGCCTTCGATATGTACAAAACCAGTGAAGAACGCTTTTGAGCCTTACTAATTGAGCCGGCTAAAGTTGATGCAAGTTGATAAAACAAACGGTCAATGGCGACATCTCTCATATCAATTCACCAAAATTAAAAGAGGGACTAGTGGTTTAGAAGTATCACATTTTCACCCCATATATGTATATCTATTATAAATCAAGAAAGTCAAAATCGTTTTACCCTGTAACTGTCAAACAGTTTATAGTTTTATAAAGATTATGAAGTTGTCCACTGGGCGTGGTCCATATATTTTATAAAGCAAGTTACATTGCTACCAGCATACCATTTAGGCCATAGTCATAGCTTGAAATTTGGCGTCGACTTTTGTAGAAATCAGTCAATGTACCTGTGGGAATGCCAGGCAAAGGCTAGCTTACTCCGTCATCGACTCTCATTCTTGCATGCTTCCTTGAGGGTCGTGAAGGGGGTATTTCAACCCCATTTTCCCAGTAAAATATTTGTCTGAATCCCAGTAATCCGACCCACTATAATTTGCTAATTCCCATTCCCTTGTAAATATGATCATTGATTTTTACATACCTTAATTTAAGCCTTAAATGCTTAATATATGTGATACTTCGGTTATTCGTTCCTTGTTGCTCGTTCGAAAAGTAGTCAAACTATGTCGCACCGAATTTCTCTTTGCCCGTTTTATGCAATTTACACACCGGATGTTGTACGAATACACTATTAGCATTTTTGCATATATTTTAGTGTGTTATTAACCAAATTACTTTTGTTTTGGAAACTGTTTGTTCCATGAAAGAGACTGGAACTGGCGAGTTTAGAACTTAATTCTTTGAATCTACGTCATAGAAAGATAGTTTGAAAATCGAATCAAAGAAGTCTAAAATTGAGGCCGTTGGCAAATTCCTTAAATGAAACCGTTTGGTGTTTATTTTGGACAACCTGAAAATATAAGGGCTTATAACAGAGTATTTAGACTATTCCGGAGCTGCCAAATCCCTACCCTGGTTGCCAGAGGTCCTTATAATTGTATTTCCTAATCTTCCGCTTTATATAAAGCGGAACCAGGATACCAAATCCCATTCCATGCAGCAAAAATATTGTTGGTGCAAATCTCTGCATTCGCAGTGGTTTAAAATCCTATTTTCGCGGTGTGAATAAGGCAAACCCTCGCTCCCATTTTCCCTCTTCAAACTTCTTCACGTCCCCTTCCTTGTTGCAAAGTTTATAAACGTTTATAAATAATTTTACCCTATTTCCTACATTCTTACACCAGTTTCCCTATCTATTTTTAGAATGTCTGAATGAGATTATGCACTCTAAATTTTAAGAAATTTATAAGGACCTTGTATATAGCCTATAGGACTATAGTGAGGATGAACTAGCGAAAAATAGTCAAAGTATGTCGCACCGAATTTCTTTTCGCCCGTTTTCATGCAATCTACACACTGCATGGATGATGTATTTTAGTGTGTTATTAATCAAATTCCCTTCAATTGACGTTATTGACCTTGGAAGCTGTTTGGTCGATGGGTGTGACGGGAAGTCGAGTTAAGGCCAGTTAAGAACTTATTTTTTTGATAAAGTTTTATATGCTGCTTCGAGCAGCCATGTTTATTTGGTATTAGCAAGGCTAGTTTCCAGTCTTTTACTACAGAAAAACAGAGAAATTTGCGTGCTCTGGTGACTTGGTTTCGTGTCGAATTAGTAATTTGCGTGCATATATTTCGAGCTATTTTCCATGGCAAAACATGTACAGACAAAAGGTCAGCAAGTATCAGGTGTCAGGTCATGCTTGGATTTCATACTACAATCGCGGGATAAAAACATGCATTTTTCCCTTTAAATTTCTCGCTTTATATATAACATTCTTAAATATACGCACAGCTTTACACTCCTGAGATATTGAGCTATCTCCCGTTGTGGATGTTTGTTTTGGAAGTGATAAAAAGTGCGGTACTTTTGGCCTCAAAGTCGCATGACTTTGCATCCATTACTATAAAATTATCGCGAAATAAGCCTGCGCCCCGTGTATGAAGCGTCTTAACGCTGTTTTGCCGTGCGCAATGTTAAAATATATTCGCACGCAGATTCAAAACGACTGGGTTCTTGCGAACATTTTGGTAGGAAAATTGGGAAGTTATGGCTTTGCAAGCCGTCTGCTGTAGGACAATTCCCCGTAGAATGCTATTATGAAGCGAACACCCGCTGAGCAAACGCAGTCGCAAAATGTCCCATATTTCTGGTAACTGAGAAGGTCTTCTATTAAGCGTCACTGCGTTCAAATATTTCACAATATCTAAATATATCTATACTAATAACAGTTTTACTGCATGTAAATAACATGTCTACTCGTCAATGTCGCGCGGTATATATATACGAGTTGCAATTAAACTGAAAAAGATACATCACAGTAACCAAAATGTTTGTTCAGTTCTATTCATATATATATACCGTATATATTTATTTATTTATTTATTCATTTGTCACACGCGTAAGAGTATACATTTACATAGAATTATAACAATAACAATAACAATAACAATAACTATAGAAACATTGTGACTGGAAAAAAAAAAGAAACTAAGGGACCGTTCATTATTTATGAGGGGGGGGTGGGCCGGTGGATTTGGGGGGTGGGCCAAAGTTTTAAAAATGGTTTTTGGGGGTGGGCCAGAGTAATTATACCTAAGGAAAGGGGGTGGGCCTACCTGATTTTTAAATAATTTTTAAGGACCATAGTAAAATCGCACAAAGCCTGTGGGTGCGGGTGGGTGCAACCCCCAAATATTTGTTTTCACCCCCCCCCCTCAAACGAAACGTTCACCCCTCTAAACAAATTTCAACCACCCCAATTTTCGCCATAATAAATAGTCCAACATGCAACCCTATAGAACCCTATGGGGGTTTACAGGACCTGCCAAATTAATTGACTTGACAACTTCAAAAACCTTAGTTTTTTGCTTCGAATGCCTTCTGATCTGCTCTAGAAACCTTGATTTTTTTCAAAATTTCCCGGGGTGCTTTGCTTTCTAGTCTCCCACCAGCGGCTCCACCCCTGGACCTCACTGGAGGCTGAGCCCTGCAGCACAACGTTTGGTGACGCCTTGTGTTACCTCACCAGCTCACCCCCTAAAATTTCTGGCGTCCTAGTAATAAATATGAAAATCCGTCTATGTTTAATAATGCTGCCATCTGGGAAAAGTAAAAAGTACAAATGAAGTTTTTCATATTAAAAACGTATTTTTATTCAAATCTTGATAGGGGGAAATTAATCAAACTATATTGGGGGTGGGCCATGAATTTGTGTTCAATGACATGGGGTGGGCCACAAAAATTTAACCGTTGTTCATGGGTGGGTCAAGAAAATATTGTAAATCAATGCTGCAAAATTACCGGCCCACCCCCCCTCTTAAATAATGAACGGTCCCTAAATTCCAATTGATATTCGACCCCTTAATTAATGGATATACGAGAACTAAGAAGACAAACGTGCACGAACATAACACAGAGTACAACTTAACATATAGGATACTACTGTACAACAATTTTAGAGTATAATTATCTATGGTGGTATGAAGGTAGACAGCTTGACTTTGTAATAAGAGTGTAGATGGTGCTTGAAGATCTGTAGGGAATCGGTGGCTTTGATGTTCGGTGGCAGATTGTTCCAGAGGATGGATATATAATTTTAATATATACCGATACAATACAATACAATATTTTATTGACAACTCCCCACTGGGGCTTTTCAGAATTTCAGTGACAATTTCCTAAATAATACTGTATAATAGATACAATGATATGTAAACTACAGCTAAAATCTAAAACATTCCTACATGCCTTCTAATATAAATTTATCAAGTAAAATTCTCCTTAATTTATTTTTAAGATCTCGAATTGTCATACTCAAGTTGAGTTCTGGGCATAAATTGTTCCATAGTTGAACAGCTCGAAAATAAAAGGTCTTATGACCTGATGCACTTTTAAGAAGTGGAATATTCAATTGTGAGGATTGTCTAGTTGATCTTCCACTTATAATTGTAATTGTAAAACTCATTAATAATTCTCATGAATTGCGTGAAGGAGTTTGTATACTGATACAGAATCATGCTGATTTACATAAACTTTAAGTTCAATTTTCTCACCAAATATCATTCATTTATTTTAAATTGTTGAAGAATACGAATGTTCTCATCAAGACGTTTCACAAGCTATTTACAACATGAGCGGCAGTGTTGTATCGGATATACAACGCTCGCCTTCGGCTCGAGTTTGTATATCCGATACAACACTGCCGCTAATGTTGTAAATAGTACTTGTATAATTATATATAATGCAAAAGCTCACTTCCCTTGTGGTCGTTTGAGCACTCTGGCCCCAAGACACTTCACGCATGTCTGGATGCGCATGTGTCTGAGTATTGTACCACATGCGCTTGGTGAGGGCAAGAGTATGGTGTATAAATACGAAGTCACTCGCATCTAGACTGCGTTACAAGCTGCACTGACGAGCCGTTGAACAGCGAAACATGCATGTCTGCAGATTTGACTATATATATATATGAATAGATTTCATGCATTTTTCTGAACGTTTACACTTTATAGTAGAATTGAGAGTGAAACATATAGACTTACTTCAAGTATATCTCTCGATTCTGTCTCTCTTCTCTCAATTCTCGTTTCCCGCCCCAAATGGAAACCCGTTTAAGAGGTAGACTTGGCGCAGTCTATGGAAATATTACAGTCAATCCAAGACGACAAGCGTTAGGTCAGTGTCGGTCGTCATGAAAACATTTCGGACACTTTAATCGGACTATAATTTGCTTCAACAGCTCAATAACTGCATGAATGTTGGCAGGGGTCTACAAACCCGCGAAGAAGCGGCTTCGAATCCCGCTCGTATATTTCGTAGAACTTACACGTTAACCGAATTTTCACCATAAAATCGTTAAACCCAAAGCCAGTTTATAAATTTCCTACACTCTGTAGCTAAAGATGAAGTATTTACACTGACATACCTGAATTTAAACTTTGTATCTCCGCGATTGTCCTGCTTCTTGCTGTTCGAAGTTCAGTGAAACTATATATATGACGCATTGACGACGCAGGTATGTCTTCCCGTCTCGTAAATATCACGAGTTCACAGAGGAGGTTGGACAGCAGGCCGCAAAGCATCATGGGTAATGAGCGTATGTTTCCACGTGCGGCCTCATTTATACGTTGACTGCCGTGAAATCAACATCTCTGGCCATAGCAAATTCTGCGAAACTGGACGCTATTGATACAGAGACTCAATGCCATCATTATGGATGTGTTTAGTGTTTGTGTATCGATGTATAACAAGGCTCTTTGAGTCCGTTTAATGGATTTATTTGTGCAGAAATCTCAAAGGCTGCGTGTGATCACTATGGTGTGATCAACTGGTCTTGTGGTCAATATAAATGATAAGCTGACCCACTGCCTGGATCGTCTGTATTTGTATTAATGTACGTTGTGCAACTAGTGAGGAGTTTAGTACAGACAGTTAACTAAATATTTATTCGCCAGATTGATCTGCTGGCATCAAAGGTTCGACTTTTAATATGTTTCAGTTATTTATTTATCCCAATAGCACATTGTGACTACTGAAAACCCGCATATTGGGGTTGTCAAAGAACTTCTCAGTTCCTCAGCTTAAACATATATATACTTTTGCAACAGAAATTACTGGTGAAATGTAGACAAAACAAACTTTACAGTAATATACAGTTCCATTTTTATTGAAAATACATAGCACATGCATAAAATATAATAATACTCTGCTCATTCTCTACATTTCAACATATAAGAAATATTAAAGAAAGCAAATATTCACTATAAAGAAGGCAAATTTATAACAATACAATGATAGAATTCAAACCAAAATACAAATCTGTAAATGAACAACAAATTTTACTTCTAAAACTCAGCACATATTTTAAACAGTAAAGTCCACTTCTTCAGAAAAATACGAGCAATCACTGCGTCAATTGTGGAAATTCGAGATGTTCAACTTCAAAGATTGTTGACAGAAATTGAGAAATGGCATCGGATTAATACAATATGACAACGTACAGCCTACATAAAAGATCAAAATAACGTTTACCTTACAAAATACTGCTCACATAGGTAGATCAATAGTTATTGAAATAGCATGGATGCATTCCAGGAAAAAAAATGGAATAACAATGACAAAATATTCGATATTTGCGAGTCGAGTCAGACAACAAAATTGCAGACATGCAGAGCCATACACTAGCCCAGATATAAAACTGGCTCTAAACAACACGCAAATAACTCCTAAAATTCATTCAAAAGTACTTTAACGCTTACTCTAAAGAATAACGCTCTTTATATTAAAGAAGTTTCAAGATTCATTGGGAAAAACAAGTTTTGGTGGCGCAATATCTTCCTAAACTATTAGACGCCATTTTCGAAACGTCGAAACGACTATGGTCACTTCAATGCCTAATATCCGGGGGATCCCCGGGATCCCTCCAGCAGATTTTTAGTATATATATACATTTATCTTGATTTTTTTGCAAAAATTACGAAAATCGAACCATGGGAACTCCAGATATTTTAGTTTGAAAATTGTAAACAGACTCGGCCTCGAGTCATCACGTTGCGATGACACGACGAACTTTAATCATCAAAATAACTAAATAAGTTAAACAATAATACTTACCTCAGGAATTTTTACAGATACCACAAGTTATTGTATAATATTAAGGCCACGCTTGCTTTTTTATAGAATTTTTAAAATATTAGTATGTATTTTTCAAGTGTTTCTGCACCCAATGCAAATTAGGCAGCCTAAAATCTTCAGAAACACGATGGAGAAATAGCGCGATTTCATTGGTCGAGAAATTCACGTGACAGCTGTCCAACCTCCTCTGACGAGTTCATAAATAGGCAATATGACAGGAACACTACAAAGCCACCGCCGCCTATCGTGAGTTCTGGCATGTCGTAGCGCGTGGCAATCGTATGGTGGCAACCGGATTAAATAAAATAATCTTTCATTGCCAATATTGGTTATTTGGTTTTAACCTTTCCTTAAATCTCGACTTAGTCTTGTATTACGGAACTGCCTATTTGCCTCAATATAGTTACATCGTCAATTATATCGTTTATATATCAGACCATGCAGGCATGCACAGTCTCATAGTTTGACTTTGAAGCTTTATTGGAGGGAGTCTGGATATCCGTCATCTTTTCTATATTGTTTGTTCAAATATATCCCAAATTCCTATATTATTTCGTCAAGCATCACTCTTGTGCTCTGGTGCTCTTGTGACGCGACGATGACGTCATTTCCTGTTGATTAATTCAATTTAATTTATTAAAGATTACATAAATTCGCACCATCGGGAAGGTGAATTACATTATATATTACAGGGTGTAAAATGATATATTACATTCAATTGGTATGTAGTTAAAACTATTAAAAAATCTTAGTTAAAATATAGCATGCAATAATTTTAAGTTAAAATTTTAAAGGATCTCAGTTATTGCTGATTATAAACCACCGTCATAGTCGGAAAAAAACTATTTTTGAATCTATCTGTTCTACATTTATATAAAGACAAATTATTTCCACTACGCACCGATCGTCCATGCGATTCATACCTCGTACGAGGTATAAGGTAGGAAAGTTTCGAACTTGACTGGGTTTTAAGTTTATTAAAAAGTTTCAAACACAAACGTGGACGGTTGTCATCAAGTCTTGGACATCCAGTAAGAGCTAAACCTTCGCGGTAGGATAAATGTGGAAATATAATGCGGAAAAATCGCTTCTGTATGCGTTCGATCTTCTCAGCAAGAAAAGAAGGGAGGCATGTATGCCACACAGCGCAGCCATACTCCAAAATGGAGCGGATAAGAGATGTATATATACTTATTAGGTCATCTTCAGGCACTCCATTACGCTTCAGAGTACGAATAATATATAAACGTCTTGCGGCTTTCTTCGTAATAATATCTACGTGATCATTCCATTTTAAGTCGTCTTGGATTTGAAGACCTAACAATTTATGGCTATTAGGCGTTCCAGTATCCCTAAAATTTAGTCATTAGCATGGCATATGCCTATGAATTTTCCATTAAATATCCTATCTCCGGCAGATATCCCAAATAGGACCTCGCATGCAATGCATAATTAGTGCGATGCATAATTAGTGCAATGCATAATTAGTGCATATATAATTTATGCACGAATACTTGACTTAATTTGCTAGCGGAGGTACAGGTATGCAATCTCTGAGTGCCCGAATTTAAGGCCGGTTTACACGACAAGCGTTTTCGGCAAGGCACCCCTAAAAGTTGGCACCCGTGCCTAAAACTTTGGGCACCTCTGACTTTTATCGTATAAACGCGACAAAAATCGGCAGCGGTGCCCAAAAAATTGAAGGTGCCGAGACTTCCTGACGAGGCTAGGCATAACAATTTGTGCTTAATACTCTTGTGTAGTGTTAATATTCGGTTCGGTCAATAAAAATACATCAGAAATACCTTGGCTGATACAAATATTACAACAAATGCCAATATAACGCGACTATATAATAATATAAATGACCTTTTCAAATCAAATCACATTTATTTCCGTAGGGTAACCTCATCAGTGATGTATCACTGGTATCAATGAGGGCCCTACTTTTGACCAACTGCAAATATATGCCAATTCAGCCAAGCGGCTTTTACCGGCGTTTAACTAGACACACTTTAAACTTAGTAATACTCAGTAATAGTATTAGTATCAGACTATAAACTAATATAAATAGAATCTCTTTTAATACCTTATCGCTGTACACGTCTTATTTTGTTGACTAGCAACTCTGGGTATGAAAATATCTGCGCCAAAATCTCTGGCGACAGACTGATATCGGTGTCATTGATAGCATCTATTAAAAGCTCTTGGACAGATCTTGTATCCAAAGCGTGCATTTGCTTGAACAGATCTGTGTGCACCTTTTCCAGGGACTTTAGATCGTCACTTTGAAACGCAGACTGAACAGTTTCATAAATTGACATTTTCGACTTGTATATAAAACAATCTACAGTATACTCGATATACTCAAACCAATTTGAACCTTTGCGGTCAAGTAGCAATCAGAAATACTTTATTTTCATTTCGTATTGACTGAAGACTGCTGAATACCCCAAAGAGCGAATTAGTCAAGATGAGTCAAACAAATCGAGCCAATGAGAAAGGAGAACATTTCTTTAACCAGCCAATCAGAAAGCTCGAATATTGCCCAAATGAGTCAGACTCCCGCAATGGCCGCAAACTTTAGTCAAATTGCAAATGGACCAATCAAATGCCTAGAATCCGCCTCAGATTAGTCAAAACTCACGCAGATAACCGCTATTTTGACTTTTTTACTGCAGGCTCGGCCGCTGCACGAAATTGATAGCTGGAGTATTTTTGAATATTAAGTACTTCACTGTCGGCTGCCGCTGCATGAAATATTACAACTGGACTATGTATTTTTATATCTGCGCAATTTTTACCTTAGTCGCGTGACTATAGTTTGACTATCCCTAGATCCGCCCCTGGTGTTGCTCGCAGGGAGGACTGGAATAGGAAAAAAAACTGCCATTAATAAAATTATGAAATGTGAAGCCGAAGATCGGCCACAAATTTGAGAAAAGAGATGACAAAACCAGTTTGGCCCTTAAATGTTAATTACTATGTTTTTGAGGGCATCAAAGCCCCAAACGGTATATATTTATACGAGTTGCAATTAAACTGAAAAAGATACATTACAGTACAGTAAAATTAAGTATTTATAACTCAAAATGTTTGTTCAGTTCTATTCATTCGGGCCATAGTATAACAAAATTTTTACTTCAGTTATACATGGAGCTCACTTTAGTCATGTCCCCCCTGTCCCCTTATAAATTGTATAAAATAATTATATGGATGGAGCTCACTATAGTCCTGCCACCCCCTCCCTCTTCCCCATGCACACATTACAGCTGTAGATAAAGTAGTACTGATTTCTATAGTTTATAATTGCACTTGATTGTCATAAATAAGTATGAAAACAGCAACTGTAGATTAGAATTACAGTTGAGACCGGGTAAAAAAAGTCAAAGAGATGAAGGTGTCCACAGCAAACAGTACCATAGCAATGAAACCACATGCCTATAAAAGATGAAAATTACACAATAAGAACACTAAGATACACTGTAAAGGTGATGTAAAGTTCCGATGTAAACAAACCGGCAACGTCCGTTTGTTTACATTTTAAAAACGCTATATTTAAAAAATTATGATGTGTTCTGGTTCGCTATGCTTTAAATATATACAGATTCGAGTTTATGATTTAGAAGATGTCGAAATTTAGTCGAAACAACGCGAAATTTGGGCATTGTTTACATCGCGGGACCCCCCATAGCACATGCGCAGAATGGACTTTACATGGTCTTTAAATGAAAAGCGGTGGTAAAAAGGAATTTAAGAAAATGGGTACGACAAAAGTTAAAATTTCAGCCGCTTTTATACACCTATATATATAGTTTATTCTTCAATTTCCGCCAATATAGGTACATTACTTACCACACCACCGTATAATTGGCCGCAGTTGTAATCATAGTCTCTGTTTTCTGCGGTTTTATCCCAGAGTTCACATGGTGATATCCGGCCAAAAGGGCCCCGGCCAATGTCTAGTTTTTTCTCGTATGTGGCCAGGATTTTAGTAAGCAAAGCTGTTGAAACCAGTAACTGCAATGTCCAAAGTGCTTGTACTGCGGCCATCTGAAATAGAATCAACGTATGTTGCAATGATAGTATCTTTCAGTGGCGTAGCCAGCCCGGCCGCCGATTTGGTCCCGCTATGCAAATTTCAAATAATTATCATTCATTTCTTTAAAAAACACGAACAAATTTGCATAGCGGGACTAAATCGGCGGGTTGGCTACAATACTGGTATCTTTGATTCGCTCCTTCACTTACGTGTGGTTAAGCACTCTGTGAGGTTAACGTAATGGAAGTCAGAAAAATCAGAAAAATTAAAATTATTCAAACTTGATAGGTTGCTTCACTACTATATTTTAGTCTAGACTTGCGAAAAAATGACGTCGTGTAACATAGAGTACCACAGCCCTACTTACAGCGAGTGCGCCATATTTTTTCTCCAGCATTCCACCGAGTGCACACATAAATCCAAGAGCGGTAATTGCCACCCCAACGCCAGTACTGTACAAGTAAAACTCGTATCTCCCAAGAACCCCGAGGTCGTAAGAATATTTTGTTCTTGCGTTGAGTTCATCATGGGCCTCCTTTGTAAAATAAGCCACAAGGCCCATCCCTGCCACAAGCATGGCCTGTAAACAGAAACGAAATACATTTTTAAGATTGGTATTATATCAATTTTCACAATTAGAGTTTAAAAAATCTTTCTCTTACAAGTTCGACAGGCTTTAGTATAATGGAAACAATCTTCAAAGTCATGTTGAACGAATCTAAAGGCGGAAAAAAGGAAATATATATATCAATTCAAATCAATTTATTCACACCTATTTATATATATGTACACAGTAAGTATAAGTATAAAATTGGAATTATAATAAATATATTTAACAACAAAAATGTGAATATATTGAAAATGTGTACGGTGGTCAAAGTAGCACGGGATTTCGGGTTGACCATCGTCTGCGATTGGATAAGTAACTAAGCAATAGTTTGAAGATATGGAAAACTATCTATATACTTCATGGAAACAACAGAATGTGTTGACCAATCAACTGCTTGATGCTTTCTTCATTTGGCAGTTAATTAATCAACCAATTAAGTGCAATAATCACTTTTAATCAGCCATGCAACCACTTAAACCATGAGATTGATTATATATATATTGTCCTTCGAAATTATTTGTCGTTGATACTGTTTTTATCCAAGTAGGAATGCTTTCCCATGCATGCATTTAACATTGAAGCCGAGTATTTGAATGTAAATTTTCCATAATTTGTTCTGATCCTTGGTCGATAAAATATATATAGAATCCTGAAAATCCTAAAAACTCTCATTGAAATCCCTAAAAAATAACGAAAAAACCCACCCCCCAAATCCCTAGAAAATCCCTAAAAATCCCACGGGATTTTCAAAATCCCAAAAATCTCGTACGCTTTTTTGGAGTGATACACGCCTCGGACAGACCCATTGCTTATGAAATGTGCAGTGATAAAAAGTCATAAAATTAGGTATGTCACAATTGCACGGTGAGTCAATTGAGCCAGGACTGGGCTTAAAATTTTAGCCCGAGCGGAAATTATCATTGAGTCTCCGAGTAGAGCTAATCCGTTATCATAATTCTTTCATTGATTTAAAATGCTGCGTATATCTACTATTTAACATGTGCGAGACTGTGGTTGTATATAGAGATGGAACAGCCAAAAGGCAAAGCCATGACACTTTAATTGGATAAAAACTCGCGCTTCCAACAGACCAATAATCTATTAATTTCTTTTCGCTCGATACCTCAATTGAAATATAGAGCTGGGATCTAGCAACCCGAAGATGCGTGTTCGAATCCGCAAAATGGTCAAACCCAAAGCCGGTTTATTAATTTGCTACACTCTATAGCTAAAAAATTGTATTTACACCGACATACCTGAATTTAAACCTCAAGTTTATATATGTATATATTGTGTATTGCCGCGTTCCTCCTGCTTGTTGTTCGAAGGAATGATGCATGTAGTTCCCTCCCGTCTCGTCCGTCCGTCTCGTTTTATACACTTTCGTCATGTCATGATAATTTTATGACAGGAACACTGCAAAGCCACCTCATGAGTCCTAGCATGTTTTAGCCCATGTCATGAGTCCTTTTTTGTTGTAGTTGGTGGTGGTGGCAAGTGGATTGTGAATATGAAAAGATGTTTTATTATAGGTTTAGGTTTTTTTCTTTCTTAAATATCGACGGAACTGCCTCTTTGCCTCAATTTTATTATATCGTCAATTTTATCGAATATCAGACCACAGGCTTATATTTCAACGTTTTGAGGCCCTATTGGATGGGGATTTGAGTTAAATTTTTTTTTTTTCAAATGTCACATATTCTTCGATCATTTCGTCAAGCATCTCTCTTATGACGCAGTCGATGACGTCATTTCCTGTTGATCAGGCGTTCCAGCACAGAGTAGACACTATACAGAGGTCTCACTTCAGGCAAAATGCGTAACCGGCCGCTATTCTGTCTGATGATGACTTTAAAATAGAGTGGAAAATTCACAGTCTCTCAAACTCGTCTTGTTTTATTCCTATTTTGAATTTCCAAATGACATTATTCTCCGGAATTTGTTTTTTTTCTTTATTTTCTTAAATTATCGGCCGGCCGCCATGTTCCTAGCCAGTGCGGTAACGAGAGGCATTCACCCCCCCGAACAAGATGGCAGCCGATATTTTCGGAAAATAACCGGCATAAGAAACCCTTGTTACTTTCTTTATAACGGTTTACCTTGACTGAAGTTGTGATTAACAACATTAAATAGTTAACTCGGATTTTGCGGTATTTTTACGTCTAAAAATGCCCTCCATTTTGAATGTTTTCGGGGGGGTGAGAGCCTCTCCTTTGCGCACTGGCTAAGCATCGGTTACGCTCAAAACATTAGGATTTGATACACAGTGAAACCTCTTTATAGTGTCTACTCTGTGGTTCCAGTATCTCTAAAATTTAGTCTTTACTGATCGCATATGCCTATGGCTTTTCCATTAAATCTTCTGTCTCCAGATATCCAAATAGGGCCTCACTTTTTTACTTATACTGAAACAACGTTTTGTAATCTAACCCCGTATTCCATAATCCGCTTTCTTGCAAAGATCACAGCTGCCACAGGTACAATTCAAAGTCTCAACAACATTGATGTTATAATTGAGTCTGTGTGTGCTCATGTGTGTTTGTTTGCCTGTGAGCACGATAGCTAACAAAATATCAAACATTTTGATACGAAAATTTGTGAAGCTAAGTTGGCCATAAGCCAATGACAAGTCGATTAACTTTTGGTTTAATTTGGAGGGAAATTGGATGAGAAATTTACAAAGGTTTGTCTTGGTTTCTCGGCTATAAAATACTCAATGCGTAATCAATTAGTGCATGTATAATTATATGCTTGAATACTTGAATTCCCTTAGTTATATAACGATGTGTCCCCTGACTTCTTGCAGGACATCAATCCGGAATTTATCCTTTAGGTTAGCATATTGACTATTGTAGTTTTTTAAAGCTAATGAACTTTATAGATATTTAGCTTTTTTAGTAAACAGGTCAAGGTTTATTGATGAAATTCCATGAACACATGCATGCAGTTCCTCGTAATTTACGTCATAGTTAATCTTCCGATAATCGTGTTTGTCCATTGCTTATTCGTATTTCCTGTGGCACTTTGAAAACAAAGAACTCCGCTTGATTGTCATTGAAGCCGTTGACGTGTTTCAGAAGTTTCAGAGGAAACTTGAAAATTTTTCCTTCGTGGAATCGTTCACACAGACGGCTTCTAGTTTGAGTTTTTGACTTTATATCTTGTGGGCTCCCGGCCACGAAGTATTCATTGATTTGTTTTCTGTCTTGTTTAGTTCTTAAGTCAGTGTGACCAGGTTTTTTGAGAGGTGATTACCAAACCAACGGGCAAAAATTACTAAATCTGATTAAAAATTACTAAATTACAATAATTGCAATCATAAATTCCTCCCCTAAAAAGATACCAAATTCCCATGAGGTTATTCTCATACGGGCCACAGGACGGGTGGTTTGGGCGTCATAGGTCTCGAAATATCACTATTTTCACAAATTGTGCACGATTGAAAATGCGGAAATTTACAATTTTGTATCACATAAAGTAAAATATCTCTATATTAATTGAAAATGATAGGAAAACAAGGGTAAATATTCCCTACCAAATTTTCAAAAAAATTACTAAAGTAATTACCAAAAATTTCTAATTACTAAGAAGTGCTTAAAAATCGTGAAAATCGTTTAAATTACCACGTCTGGTCACACTGTCTTAAGTGTATATATCTATTATGGCAAAATAAATAAATATAGTTTACTCATTGAGTCAGTGTTTAGTGTGTTCCGTGACAGAAGCTTATATATAAAGAATGGTTTTTACAGTTATATAAAGGCATTCAGTGATATATCGTTAACACGGATACGTGAAATATAGTTTATAGACGGCCGGCCAGCCTCGAAAAATATGACTGTCGATGGCATTTTTTTGTTTCAAACAGGAAACCACACTAAATGTCATCGGAGTGTGTTCACTTTGAAGGTGAAAGTGGTTGCCTTCCGTAATTTTTCTATTTATGAATTGAAATTGGAAGGTTTTTATAACGACATTTCGATGGATGGGACCATTTAAATGCAGTTTCGATATAATGGTTTTATTTTAAATAGGTTCACTATCAAATTAACATGTGCAAATTTCTCTCAGTTTTCTTAACTAATTGCCATGCATAACTCAAAGTGACATGCTAATGAAAGTATTATACGTATGTGTGGTTACTCAAATGACTATAACATGGCGACTTGCCCGTAGGATAACTAATTAACATCCATTTCTTGAAGTCACCGTAATATATACAGTATTGTTTTCTGTATAATGATAGTAGAGTTGTTAAGCTGTTTTATGAATGATAAATATGTAAACAGTATATTAGAATTAAAACTATGATATGCCATGGATTTTAAATCAGACCATGTATTTAGCAAGTATATAGCAATGTATATAGCAATGTATATAGCTAATGGCGTATAGTTAGTGTACGCCATTAACCAAAGTATAGAGCTCCGCATATTAACGCGGATCACGGCTTGGCAGTACCGATATGTTGCCGTATAGTGTTTAAGCATAGATTTTATAGCCGAATTTGCAGGTCAGTAACGGGCTGAGCTGGAGTGTAGAATTTTCGCGCGCTTTTTTTTATAATCGTTGCATAGAGAACATGTAGTCACATATATAATATATAGAATAATAGAATATACATTCGACAGTATGTTAGTAGAGGATTTACATACAGGACTTAAGATAATGACGTTGTTGAGGCTGTTGACGTCAGCCGAGTGCTTCCCGCACGTCAGCAAACACGTCATTTTCATGTTCCGGTTTTTTGGCTTCTTGTAAGCATTTTGGCCTGCATTGGAATTTTAGCAATGTCCCAAAAATAGGACTGAATAAGACTAGACAGGGGCGTAGGAAGCAGGGAACGGGGTGCCCGCCTCCCCCCAATATTTTATAAAGGGAGGCCAGAATAGCTTTCGGCCTCCTCCCCAAAATAATTGAATTTTTTAAAAAATGCTTAAAGTTAATGAAAGGGCTTAACGATTTCCGACGATCTACCCCCACACCCCTAATAAGGTTCGCACACGTCCAGTTCACCAACTTGGTAGGTCTCTTTCCATTGACGAATTCTTAAAAGAGGCCGTCATATATTATCCGAAATGGGGAATTTGCCTGCGAAGCTGAAGAGGTCTGTTATGCCACAACAGTAGACGACACAAGCAAAATAAATTTATCAAAGAAAACTTGCCCGTGAAAAGTGAATTATTTGTTAAGATAAAATATCTCAGAAACGAAGCATTCAAAAACGAGTTATTTTTATTATGCTAACAGTTCTAGTTTGGTGCACACATGCATGCAATGCTGAAAATTTTTAGAAAGAATGAAATGAAAACAGTAACGAAGTGGTCGGAGTAAAATTGCAGTTTTAGAGGGAAATGGATTAGCCATACACCCTGAAAAAGCAGTGTTGCCATATTGCTTCTTACACTAGAATCACACATGCACTGCGATTAGTCGGGCCAATTTCTGGTTTTGGCGGATGTTAATGACGATTCTTTTCAGTTGATGATGTCGTCAGATGACAATTTATCAAGTTAAATCATATTTTTCAAATATCCTCATAAAACTGGATACGAAATCAACCCGACAAATCGCAGTGTGTCAAAACCAGGAAGTCCTGATTGAATGAGACTAAATTCTTAGTTAGAACAGTTCAAAAATAACCAAAAAAGTTTACTTGAAGAATATAAATATTACCCAAGTAATCGGTTATTCTTAGCTTACAAGAGACTATTCTAGTTAGGTCAGCCACATTTTACCCCGACCTCATCTTGCTAAACCCTAATTTCTACACTATAGTGAATGATAAAAATTGTCAAAATTAAGTACGGGAAAACATCGACTGCAAATGACTTCTACTGAGCAGGTGACCGTTTGCACCAAATGGTGTAGACGATGGTGTCCACGAAGAACAGGATGGCTGCTATGAAACCACATGCCTAGATAAGACAAAAATGCACTGTAGAAAACAGAATCACCGGCCTTCGGGTATCAAGATATTTTGTTCATAAAATAGGTTCATCGTCAAAGTATCAATTTTTTATATTGCATCTCAAATTTTTGATTTTCTATGTCAATCACCTAGAATATTATTCGCTAACCAATAGCTCTGTAATCAAATGAGTGGAGCCTCGTTTTCGTGGTTGAGACGTTCGCTTCAGGACCTTTAATCTTGTTTCTGATTACATATTTACGGTGATAACAGATAAAGTAACAGGCATTTGTATAATTACGTCATCAGTAAGAAGATAAAAGCTCTAAACTGCCAAGGTCTCGATATGAAAGCGAGGCTCTATCCGGAAGTTGTCGTACTTTCCGGAAAGGTGTATTAGCTGTAACTTACTACTCCACCGATCAGGTGACTGCATTGGTAATCTTTCTCTAACTTATCGAAACCGTCACATTGTGATGTCTTTATACTGAATATACCACCACCTATCTTTATTTCTTTTTCGTATGTGGTCAGGATTTTGGCAAGCAGAGCTGTTGAAACCAGTAGCTGCAGTGCCCAAAGTACATGTACTGCGACCATCTGAAATAAAATTAAGGTATACTGTACAAATTATGGTTAATTAAAATTCTACAGACGTTACTGCGTTTCAGTCGAATGGAATACTGTAAATCGTGTACTGATGGTCGATATATGATAGTCTATATAACTATTTATAAAAAATGAACAAGATATTTTAATTAAACTGTAAAGGCAAGGCAAAGCAAGGCAAGGCAAAGCAAGGCAAGGCAAGGCAAAGCAAGGCAAGGCAAGGCAAGGCAAGGCAAGGCAAGGCAAGGCATGCGCAAGGCAAGGCAAGGCATGCGCAAGGCAAGGCAAGGCAAGACAAGGCAAGGCAGCTCATGCAAAAAACGAATTGCGCCGCAACTTACAGCAAGTGTTCCACCCTTTTTCTCCACCAGTCCTGTAATTACCGCCACAAGCGAAATAATTGCAACGATCACTCCAAGAGAGGTAGTGTACAAGTAAAATTCATATCTTCCAAATGCACCGAGATCACGGGGATCGTACGGGGTTTTTGATACGTCATCGTGATATTCTTTCACAAAATAACCTACAATACCGGTCCCTGCCAGAAGTACAACCTACAAAAGTCGAAATGATATTTTCAAAGACTAAATCGGTGTCAGTTCAGTGACGTAGAAACATTCGGACTAATACAAATCTCTATGTTGGCCCCTCTAGTACTTTTTCGGGGCCCCCTTGACTGAAAATCCTGGCTACGTCACTGTGTCAGTTACACTAAAGCCCGCCTCATACATGCACGAGCTCTGGACTGAGGTATCGCATGCGAATTACCATGCAAATGGTACCATGCGAATTATGCGAAATTTGAACGATACAATATCAGCACTTCAACACAATTGGTCTAAAAAAGATCTTGATCTTACAATTTCGAGAATCTTTAGTACAATGGAAACTATCTTCAGAACCATGTTGACGGAATCTAAAGGTAGATAAAAATTCTTATGAGTAAGAAACTCCGAAAACTCCACAACGTGGCCGAATTTATGAAATGTTAACAATGTTTTCCTGTTGAGCTACTGTACTAAGACTGCGCCGGAACGCCCACATGTATGATACAGTAACAACCCATAGAAAAGCACAGTTTTTTGGCGAGAGGCAGTATGAATTCAGACATAGTCGATTCTAAACTGGTTCTAATTCTGCCTCAAACAAATAATTGTTACGGGCCGTAGCCTGGTCCCAGTCCTTTCACTTCCGCAATGCTTGGTGCGATGGAGTGAGAAGCCTGGGGAGTGGCTGGAAGCGAGAAAGCCTAGCACAATTCGCAAATTTGCCCTTCTAGGAACCATTTTTTCCCTTCTAGGAACCATTTTTGCCCTTCTAAGAACCATGTGTTAGGCTTTCTAGCGCGCTTCAGTTCGCCCGTAAATGTCACGCTCGCGTCTGGAAGGCCAGAAACTAGGCTAACTAGCTCAATATATAGGTCAGTGTCAACCGACTGATAATTGTAATTTCAAAGACTCTCAATTTGATTAAAATGTATCCTTGTTGAGTATGTTTTTGTAAATGTACTAGAACTAAGTTAGATAGCGCCTTATAACTCCCGTTAGAACTTGCTTTCCCATAGAAAGTTAATGGTTTTTAAGAACAATTCTATTCAGTATAAGCCTGAAGTAGTTCTTGTAAATTGGGTGTTTAGTTGCCTCGATTTTAGGCTGGTAGTTTTTAATCATATCCACTCCTGGTTTTTAAGAAAAAGTACTATACGAGCGACAAAATCGCTGCAACTTGCAGCCGACCAAACTGGGTATAACATCACCTTAATTAAAGTCGTCCCTGCATGCAAAGTATAACTCCGTCGTCAGGTTATTTTTGGTAAAAAATTCCAACAACGAGTTTTTACGTTTATTGATAGCAAGAAATCCATTGAAATGCCATCTCAGCAGGCGGGATAAAAACACCATTAGGCATTATGAACATTCCGAAATATTGGCCCTTCGAGTTTAGCCCTTGTAGAGTTAAGCCCCCGACTATTTGGTCTAAAGTGGGGTATTTTTGTGCTTTTTTGTCTAAGATAGAATATAGATTTGGGGGCCACGTCTGGAATAGGATATAGACTCGTTTATGTTTTGGTTTGAAATCGAAAATAGAGTAAGGCTTTCAATAGCCTGGTAGCCCGCCAACACCAAAATTTTTAGGAGTACACTCCCCCTCCCTCTCCCCTAGTTGTTGCAACAACTTTTGCTTGACCAAAAATGTGTTTCGAGATGTGTTCTTTTGTGCACGAATAACATTAATCTTTTAGTAACAAAAAATATTACTATCCAAAATTGTTCTAATTACTGTGCAAATCTCATTTTTCAGTGCGCGAACTGGTTATAACAGCACCTTAATTAAATTCATCCCTGCATGCAGAGTATAACTCCGTCGTCAGGTTATTTTTAGTTAAAAATTCAAATGAATTTTTACTACGTTTATTGAATAGCAAGAAACCATTGAAATGCCATCTCAGCAGGCGTGATAAAAAAACGCCATTATAGCATTATGAACATTCCGAAATATTGGCCTTTCGAGTTCAAGTTAAGCCCCCAGCTTATCTCGATGAACAGTCCTTTGACAGGTAAATTAGACCCTGTTTTGGGCTTTGTAAGAAAATAAATGAGTTGTAGGGAAGCCATTTCATGCTATGCGAGATCTTGGGTAGGCAAGAGCGAGATCTCGCCTATAGCTACTAAGGGCCGGCCCTCCTCTCATGATTTCAATTAGAACACAGGATCTCGCCTAGTAGGGCCAGCCCTTCAAGCACGGCGCATATAAACAGGGGATTAAACTAGTATGTATTGCAAGGTCAATTAATTGTATTTCGATTGCAATATTTCATACATTTCATGAAATTTTATATTCTAACGTTCTGGCCGTATCTGTAGATGTCTCAAATGTAGTGCGCATTGTAGTTCAATCTAGTATATAAGATCGCGTCATCACGGATGTAACTGGCAAGTTGGCAACCAAAAAATATAGAATTAAAAAACTTCAAGACAAAAGGCCTTCGCGCTCAAAACGCCGAAGCTTGTTCTGTCTTTTTTTTGTTATTGTATATCTGTGCTCGAATTCCGCGTCACTGAGCTTTCATACGTCCCGTGTAGCAAAGCAAAACCGTTTGCCTTTTGGCGTTGAGCGTGTTTACTGTAGATACAACAGTATAAACACACTCAACCGACGCCAAAAGCAAAGTATAACTATGTACTGTAAGTTAATTTGGTATCACGGTTAGATTTTATTAAGTTTTTATTGTTTACACCACTTTAAGCTAAAATACAGTAACATTTGACCGTTATAATATATGATTTTTAAACAAATTCACAGCCTGGGTAGCTGCTTGATTTAGTGCTGTATAATTGCCTCGAACGCAATGTTTGTACATAAATAAAAACTAGCATTTAATGAGTTGCTGAATGTTGGTTTCACGTTGTATTAAGAGACCTTAAGAAAAACCTTTCGCTCTTCTGTATTTTAATATAAGCGATATTCAGTTGCATGGCTGTCATTTAAAACAGGGCGTCACCGTTGATTCAGAATACTGTCTCAGTATAAATTTGACTAAACTAAACGTTTCCTCAAAAATCGTGAGATTGCGAAACTTTGACGTGAGATGGTGAAAAACCACATTAATAAATCGTGAGTCTCGAGACAAAATCGTGACAATTGGCAGATCTAGTTCAAGAAAAACACTCAACAGATAAACTTTCGCTTTCACTTTTAAACTCTCATGCAACTCTCTGGTAGTTGCATGCAAATACCATAGCTCATGAGAGTACTATAGTAAAGGAAACTCTCAGTCTAGTGCAAACTCTCGCCTGTCAACTACCTGTCATGCAACTCTTGTTCTCGTTTGACCGAGTTGAAGAGACTCGCATGCAGACTCACTATCGCTTGCCAACTCTCAAGCAACTCTTGTTCTCGTTTGATCAAGCCATGAGAATCGAGGCTGGAAATTCGCGCATAAACTCTTGCTTTTCAACTCTCATGAAACTCTTGTTATCGTCTGACCAAGCTATATGAGTCATGAGAGCTAGATAGCTCTCGTACGTTTTGCTTGCCAACGCCCATCTACTTTCACTATACGTCTATGTATACGTTTGATTCGGGCTTAATTTAAAGATTTTACGAAACAAATTTCTAACACTTCTATATGCAATGTTGAAATGACTGCAGCTATACGTGTAAGAAGTTTTTAACATACCTGAATTTAGACGTTAACTTTATACGTGTTGTTTTACAGTTTTTACGGTGCTCCGAAAGTTGCTTCTTGGTCGTTGGGAGTTCAGTGACACTACGTGGCATCGAGTGCCTGGTCGTTTTGTTCTATGTTTGCTTTCCTTGACCCTATTTTGCATAATACATGCTGTCAATAAAGCGTCTTTCAGTGTTGATTTAGGCAGAAACTTTTATATAATACCCCATGCTGACGGACGTAGCCTAAAATGTTGAATGTGTGGTTCAGTGCATGACGAGATGTATAGGGCGCGATAAACGACGCGATATACTCGTGGCGGATTACAGAATTAATCTACCTGGAAAATATAACAAGAACTTCGACGTTTCCAGCAAAAGCCTTCGTCTGGAAGTTAGTAGCGAGGGTCACGAAAAACAAGTATTTTTACAGTGAATATACAAAAGCGATCACGTGATAAAAATAAACAAATCAAATGAAGTTCTTGTTATATTTTTATGGTAGTTTGATGAATATGATGCGGCATGATCAATCAGTAAACGTCAAACTAACGAGAGACATTAATTAAAAATGATTATAAATATTAGTGATAAACCAGTACAGAAATTTACAGATATTCCGTTAACAGATATTTTAGGACTAATATCGGCCGATGCCCATAGCCGATAACGTACGATATTTTGCTCTCATTTTAACGGCTGGTAGCTAGGGACCTCTCATTTCAAGATGTTTTTTTCTGCATCTCACTCGATTGAAATTGATGTAGAACCTCTACATCAATTTCAATCGAGTGAGATGCAGAAAAAAAAATCTTGTAATTTACCTTATCACAACCCGCAGTACCCGCATCTATATATATACATGAACTTGTGGTTAACGCTTGGCAACTGGACTCTGTAGCTCAGTGGTCAGAGCGCTGCACCGGAATCGCAGGGCCGCATGTTCAATTCCTGTCGGAGGACTTAGAGTTGCATTTTTCGCAGCCGTTCCCGTTCAGGTCAAAAATATCGTATATAATATTTCACCTTCTACCTCTCGTTTCATTTCACTTTATACCTGCGCATGCATGGGTTTGGTAACGAAGAGAAACTGCAAACGCTGCGACATTCCTATTTAGCCAATCAAGTACACGTATACGGATGAAAAAACTTTTACCAACGTCAATCGGGATACGGTCTACAAGTCGCATGCAGACATTCCATAATCATCAATCATCATCATCATTATGATCATCATTATGATCATCATCATGATTGATCTCCCGATTTCCATATGTTCCTAGTCCCGATCTCCCGATTTCAATCTGAACCTCCCGATTTTTCAGAAAGATCCGCTTATCATTTAACAAGAAAATCAGTTAAAAATTACAACTTTCTTGTTAAAAATTCATGTGCGTCGCCTTCTGCCAGCATTAAAGCACTACCAACGAAGAAAAGAGGTGAAAAACAAAAATTAACAAGACTATAGTTTAAAATTGAAAGCCCTAAAATGAGCTACGATTTATGTTGAGACGAGTTACCGTGCACAAAACCATTTGAATTTTCCTTATTAATATTGCAACAGTATACAAATAATGAATGCTCATGAGTGCAATGGTAAAAATATTTCATGAGGTGAAAGATGGAATTTTCCATTCCACGAGGCGACACACGAGTGAAATGGGAAGTTCCATCTTTCACCGAAATGACACCAAAATATATTAATGTTATATATCAAAGATTTATTGAATTAAATACAAAACAAATACATACCTGAGTTACATGTATGAAGTTCAAAATTGATATAACAATCAAATAAACAAGACCCAAAATGTTTTAATGAAGAATTAATAAAATAATGGCATTCATTTAACGAAAATTTATTGTAAAAGACATATTTTTACATCCGCCATTTTGTTTGCATTTAAAAATTCTATCGACCTCATTATTGAATTATAACGGTTAAATGAGCTACGCGAACAACGAACACGATAAATTAGGATTTTAATTTTAATTATTTAATGAAAACCAAACCGTGTGATGAAAAAAATCAGTGAAAAAATCGTGTAGTACAAAAAATCACGGCTGAACGTTACGTGATCATAAATCAGCCAAGGTGTTATATAATATTATTCGACCTGACGATATCATTGGATGATTGCTTCATTGTCTTCAACGTGCACAAGTTTGCATAAATATGAAAAAAAGATCGGACAAGGATATTGGCCGAATTTCTAGACCAAATCCTGAATGCCTTTGTCTGAAGATGTTTCCACCGTTTGTTTATTATCCACAACTATAATTTTAATGCATTCTTAACAATAAATGGTTACAATTTAGATATAAAGAAGACTAAAAGAGTAAAACTTCTTTAAAAACATTCAAATTAACAAAAACATTACAAGTTATTACTAGTGATATTTTGTTCACCTGTCCGTGCAATCTCGATAACACTTATGCCATCTTTTGAATGCTTCTGACTTCATCATCGATATTTATTAATAAAGTAGGGTGACGACTATTAGGATCCAATATGCATATTAATAATAAACATATAAACAATATAATAAACGAAATATACAAATTCAGCGTTAAATATTTCTTGCAAGAGTACGTTAAGAGTGTACTGTTCTAGTTTTTTCAAGGTTGTTTACGCCGGAGGCGAAGCGCTCGCTTGTGGGCTGGATCCCCCTGTCAGGAACATGCGGGCATGAATGGCCATATCGACAGCATACACCACCGTTGCGATAAAACCAAGAATCTAAAAATACAAATTAAAGCATTCGTTAAAAATGGCCTACCAATTAATGAGTCATGTAATGAGAAGCATGGTTAGCAGGTGCGATTACCTGGTTGGTAACGTCCTTGTGCCTAATAAACTTATGTGAGTAGAGATTAGTTGGTTCTCTCCTGGGCGTCCGGTTTCCTCCCTCACTAAAAACTAACCCTTAGGAATTAACCTTCACTAACTAAGTAACCCTCGGAACCTTCGTCAATTGGGTTGTAAAACCTGTGAAGATTTTCCGTCTACCTCAGAGTGGTAAACATAATAAACTAAACTATTAGCTTGTGCCTTGTTGCGGCCCCTTTTCCGTGCTTCGAAACTCTTCTAAGTAGAGTTGTGGTTGCAAAAACGCGAAAGGAAACTTTGCAACTCGCGAGCTTTTATAAATAGTATGCCTTTTTGAAAGCGTAGCATTCCCCTGAGCATGACTGTAAATATATAGTCGAAACGTCGAGAATTATACAATGTTAACAATGTCTATTGTTTTTTGTTTTGTTTTTATTGAAACGAGTGTTTTCTTCAATCTTCCAATCGATTACTTGTCGCACGTTCATTTGCTCTTTACGGAAATTTAATGTAAGTTTTTTGTAAGCCGGCTTTTAAAATTAAAGTAGGCTCAATGTTGATTATCATATTAAGTGGCTATGCCCTTTTTAGGGCCCTCATTGATACCAGTGATACATCACTGAAGAGGTTACCCTACGGAAATAAATGTGATTTGAAAAAGTGAACTACCGTCACTACATGCCCTTCATATTATATCTTACCGTTCCCCCAACAAGTTGCCCGCATTGTGAGTCTTGGTTACCATCATCCAAAATATCACATACAGATTTTCCCCCGAATAGGGACTTCTCATCATCGTAATGTTTTGCTGCTGCTGCTAGTAATCCTGAGGAGATGAGTAGAAGAATCGCCCACACTGCTGAAACAATAGCAACCTATAAAAACAAATAGAATTAACCCATAGATCATTTGCAGAATAACGTGAGTGTACCATTACCATTACACACACAGAGCAAATTCATGCAAAACAGCAAATTCATGAGATTTTCTTTTCTGCCATATTTTGACTACTTGCTTAATTTTAAACCCAATCTTGATGAGTTGATCGTAGGGATCGCAAATCATAACTTTTAGCGGAGTAGATAGGTGGGTATTCTCTAAAAAAATCCATCTAAAAGTTTTGAAATACTTTTCACCAAATTCCCATAAGTTGGATTATTGTTGTCGCCACCTTAAGGGGCTTTAGAAAGCAAACGGTTAGTATGTTATATTGATCAGTTAAACATCGGTGAACTGAAATGACATCACAGTTATTTCATCCAGTCACAGATTATATATCCTACGGCAAATGTCCACGCAAGATGGCGAAATATGACGAGCGCAACACTTACCGTGTGATATTTGGTCTAGGAATTGGGATTTTATCCTGTTTCCTCTCCTGTTGCTAATACGCAAGCAATTGTAAATAAGTGACAAATTTTAATAAACTAAACTAAAACTAAACTTTCCAATGTCGTAATTCGCGAGGCGAAAAAGTGAGGACACTAATATCAAAGGGGCCGACACCGAGTGAGGCATCTGGTTCATATATAATCTGTGATCTAGTATACAAATCTAAAACTTTTATTAAAGCTAGCGTAGTAATACCACAAATTAGGACACTTTTTTGAGAAACCCTGAGTGCATAGAGAACCCCTTGAGAAACCCTTACTTTCAAAACGGAAATATTAAATCACAGTCTTCGTGACAGCTCAAGTACAATACGCTTGCCAAAGCCAAATACGAACAACATGAAGAAAAGTTTCATGTACGATGGAGCTTCCATATGGAAGTCCCTACCAGAAAATATAAGAAAAAGTAAATCGATCTCAAGTTTTAAAAGAAAAATATATACTCTTAGCTTATAAAATCAAATGATTCTTAATGTAAATAGATACTTAATATTTGTATATTTGTAACTGCATGATACTTCTTTATTTTTTTTATTTTATTTACTTGTAACTATTTGTTAATATTTTACACGCCCATTGTGGAAACCAGCTTTAGCTGACAATGTTAGCGTGGTTAAATAAAGTTATCATCATCATCATCATCATATTTTAAAACAACATTACTTACAACGAGTGTCCATGGTACTGCAGGGACTTTTTCGTGGATGCCAACGACAAAAAAGATTGAAAAGACGATCGCTATGATCCATCCGACAATCGTTGCAAATAGGAAAAATTCAATATTTCCTTTTTTCCCGATATGACTTAAGAATCCGCTGGGTATTTCATTTAGAAAGTGACCAGCAAGAGAAAACGCGATCAAAAGAACAACCTAAACACATGGATTTATATAGCATTAAAAAGAGCATTGCTTCGGAATCTGTTTCTTTCTATATAGCATTAAGATCCATCAATGGCAGGGTCAAGTGCACTATTAACAAGGGGATCATGTATATTTAAACAAGTACTTAATACTAATGATGCGTGATCACATAACTGCGCATGCTCAGTTATACAAATTTGGTCCCACAAGCACCTAGTTTTTCCTTCATATTTAATGGTAAAATGGGGGCCGACCGAAGGACAGACATACCCTCTTATAGAGACGCGCGCACGCGTCTAAAAACAGATGTTACATCACAGAAAACCCAGGCTCTATTAGCAGCATTTGCCTGCAGCCGCCCGCGCCGGCCTTTGCTTTTCTTGAAAGCAAAGGCAGGCCGGGCGGCGCAGCCAAATGCTGCTGATAGAGTCTGGGCTTCCTGTGAAGTACATGGGACAACGTTTAGCGACAACTCGCAATGCAAATGAGGTATGCGGCTCATTAATTGCATAGCGATAAATATTACTAATTTGTAATGATTTGCTTGTCTTAAACGTTTTTAGTCAACTGATATACAGTGAATTAAAGGGCAATAAAAATTTATCTCATTTGAAAGAACTTTTAATATTATATATAAATCTCCATTACAGATTTTTCGTATCTTGCTTAGTCATTGAAATATTTTGACTGAAAACAATGAGCTGTCCGCCATCTTGGATTAATTTTTGATCTCATTAACGGTGGTTTAGTGACGTCACAAGCAGGGTTAGCCATATCCCTGGCGATCAAATTCATCAAATAGAAATTAGTAGATGTTTAGAAAGTTGTCAGTCAATTTGGTATTTGAAATAATGACCATTGGCTTTCTGGGAACAGCTCGCTGATTTATGAATATTTCTGTCAAAATATCTCAAGAACTATTAAGAAAGATACGAAAAATCGGTAAGGGAGATTTTATATAATTTTAAAAGTTCTTTAAAATGAGGCAAATTAAATTTTTATGCCATATCCCTTTAACACTGAATTTTCAACAAAGTTTTCTTAACATTCGCGAAAGCCATTCCAATTAATTTGTCAACCTATGCGGCCCGTTTTTGACCAGGCGATTTGTTCGCACGAAGCCGAACAAATTAGGCAGTGTCTAGTGAGTCAGTGGAAAACGCGTACGGGTCCTTAAAAAGTCCCGCTTGATTTTCATTTTGCAAACTTGACTTTATACTTTGCACTTTGAACTTTGCATTTACACAAAATAAAGAAGAGATACCGTATTTACTCGATTGAGCGCCGCCCCCGAATAAGCGCCGCATTTGAGATCAAATTGTTTTAAAGAGCGCCGCTCCTGAATGAGCGCCGCACTAAACAGTGTAAAAACTTTCCGCCGTCAAAATGGGGACATTTAGTGACAAAGACATTTAAACCTTGTTTATTTTATTGTTAAAAGTTCTTCTTATAATTCACAAATAAAAGATGTTTTTAAAGAGCGCCGCCCCCGATTGAGCGCCGCCCCCGAATGAGCGCCGCATCTGAAGCTCTGAAAATTTAAAGAGCGCCAAACGAGTAAATACGGTACTCGCAAACATTCTCCTTTCCAGGCAAATCCGTGGACGAAAGGCATGAAGAGGCATATGTAACAATCATTAAATCGTTTCAATCTCGATCAGTTCATAACCTATACGCACTGTTATTTTTAGTAGTATCAATTTTTGCATGGAATTCCTGGTAATTTATCCTTAAAATTACCTTTCACCCCACGAATAGTCCTCAAAATGTCCTTAAAATTTATGTTTGAATTCATACGATGTGTTTTGATGGATGGTCCGTCTCGATTATAAATCGGGCTGGCAAGAGTTACCGTTAGTCTAGGACCTGTAAAGGAGTTTGTATGCATTTCATTTAGGACAGATTATCTCAACTGTTTTAGGGTAAAATGACCATGGCGGTCAACATGGCATATGTGCCAAAACCCGAATCCGGGGCGAAAGTCCTGAAAATGACCACGCCCAGAAACGGCACTGTCGGCATAGCTCTAAATCCTGAACCGCCAAAGCTACAGCCTTTCTGAATTGCTTATAGTGTTTAGAATGGTTGCTTTTATGGGTGGTCACTGGAGGGTGAAATTTGTCTAGGTATCATATTTTACAAGAAAATGACTATGCACCATCCCAGGTCAACTGCTAATTATGCATCAAATTACTCATTCACCTGGCAAAGTCTATGTTTTCTTATTTCCCAAACATTTTTGTCATAGGATGAAAAAATATGCTTATTTTAATATAATTATTATAAATTTCATAAGGAATGATATTGTTTTGTTGAGATATAACACATTTCATTTCACTTACCCCCCGCCAGAACACGATTTCAGCCATATTTTGCCGATTTGTTTGCTTTTTATCGCCGAGCCTCGCAAGTATCATCCAAATGTTCTACTTTAACACAATGCTAGTTGACTAAAGAATAATTCAACCAAGTTTCGTCGGGTTTTGGAGTAGTGCCATGTATTTTATATTCGATTTTGTGTCCTTCGACATTTCCTCAATTATGTAGCCATTGCAATGTCTCGCAGCTTCTCTGCCCGATAAATGCCACTTCTTCGTACACATCTGTATTCATATTACAGTATCCAAAAATAATTGATTGTAGAATAGTCCCAATCGAAAATTACTCCCATTACTCCCATTTGGGAGTGAAAAACCTTCCCTCGTTCATCAAGAACGAGAATCTAAAACAAAAGGTTCAAAATAATTTGAAAGTCTCGCGCAATCTTCACGAAAACCGCTCGTGGGCAACATTACAGGGGGGGGCAGCATTTTCACGAATACGTTTGTTCGCGATCACAGCAACCCAAACTCCCAAAGTAAAGTTCGTGTGTTTTAACTGTTTATATGTTTTATGACAAAATAAACAAATATTCGCGTAATTTTGTATTTTTCTGGTTTCCTTTAGCTATAAAAAAGAAACCAGAGATTTACGCAATCTTTTTGCACCACCAAATGTATTCGTGAAAATGTTTCCCCCCCCCTGTAATGTTGCCCACGAGGAGTTTTCGTGAAGATTGCGCGAGACTTTCAAATTATTTTGAACCTTTTGTTTTAGATTCTCGTTCTTGATGAACGAGGGAAGGTTTTTCACTCCCAAATGGGAGTAATGGGAGTAATTTTCGATTGGGACTATTCTACAATCAATTATTTTTGGATACTGTAATATAAATACAGATGTGTACGAAGAAGTGGCATTTATCGGGCAGAGAAGCTGCGAGACATTGCAATGGCTACATAATTGAGGAAATGTCGAAGGACACAAAATCGAATATAAAATACATGGCACTACTCCAAAACCCGACGAAACTTGGTTGAATTATTCTTTAGTCAACTAGCATTGTGTTAAAGTAGAACATTTGGATGATACTTGCGAGGCTCGGCGATAAAAAGCAAACAAATCGGCAAAATATGGCTGAAATCGTGTTCTATGGGGGTAAGTGAAATGAAATGTGTTATATCTCAACAAAACAATATCATTCCTTATGAAATTTATAATAATTATATTAAAATAAGCATATTTTTTCATCCTATGACAAAAATGTTTGGGAAATAAGAAAACATAGACTTTGCCAGGTGAATGAGTAATTTGATGCATAATTAGCAGTTGACCTGGGATGGTGCATAGTCATTTTCTTGTAAAATATGATACCTAGACAAATTTCACCCTCCAGTGACCACCCATAAAAGCAACCATTCTAAACACTATAAGCAATTCAAAAAGGCTGTAGCTTTGGCAGTTCAGGATTTAGAGCTATGCCGACAGTGCCGTTTCTGGGCGTGGTCATTTTCAGGACTTTCGCCCCGGATTCGGGTTTTGGCACATATGCCATGTTGACCGCCATGGTCATTTTACCCTAAAACAGTTGAGATAATCTGTCCTAAATGAAATGCATACAAACTCCTTTACAGGTCCTAGACTACGTGTGAAAAATGAAATTCCGTTGCCATCACAACTGAAGAATGTATAGCATGGCGATTCTTGTACAGATTTTCAAACGTTTTGAGATCTAATGTTGTAGTCTTCTGTGGTTTGGGTCAGGACTATCTGAAAGCGATTGACTAGGGAAAACTGAATTAGCTGTGATGCATCATTCGTCTGACAGGTCGTCCATCCTATTGTAAAGACAAGACGAATTATTCAGACGAATGAGCCAGAATTTCGCGATCGATACTGACAATGCATGCCAAATCATGCCTGATATTTCCTGATTGCTCATCTAAGCCGTATTTATACACATAGACGGATCATCCGTCAACGACGAACCGTACGCGCGCAACTTCGCCGTAATCGTTCTCTAGTGCAAATCGGCTTAATGGGGCCATTCAATTTTTATACCACAAGCTATAGGTTTATGAGAAACGCAAACATAAAGAATACTTACAAATTCTATTATTTTTAGAATGAACGGTATCGATTTCACGTAGTCTAAGCCTTTTCCAATTTGTCCCATGTTTGATCTCTGCAATTTGAAGGAATAAAGTCACTTCGTCGTTTTACTCACAAAATAAATATTTGCGGATAAGCTATTGCCTTTACATTATACAAGTCAACTCGAATACGGCTCAAAGCACTGTTGCTGGGTGCTTGTAACTAGGCAACGTATAGACAAACTTTCGCTCGTTATGCTTTTAATTCATTTCGATTTTAACTCGTCGCTTGATGCTCATTATCGCATTAAACTTTAACAATTTGCATCTGAAATTATAGTATACAATTTGCAACATCCATATTGCAAATTTGAGTTTTAGGCTTATATATACAACTAACCCTAATGCATGGTCACATTCAGTTAAAAGTAATCATTTACAATATTACGGGAACCACTGAGTATTTTTACAAAATACTAAACAACGGCGACTCCGAACATTAACATTTTAATCAGGGCGCGAAATAACGGCCGGTCAACGGACAATGTCCGGCCAAAATGAGTAGTTGTCCGGTCAAACTCTCGCATAACCGGTCATTTTGACCGGCTAATTTTTAAAGTTTACATGTAATTCAGTTGCTAAATAAAGCGAACGAGCAAACTATTTTCATGCAATTTTCTCATGGATTAAGTTTTGAAGTTGCTGACAAGTGAAAATAGCCGGCACACAGTGGCTGCAACTGTCAAAACTTATGCATGTTCTTTGTTATTTCGTCTGATGTTGCGTTTACTTTGAATAATATTTACTGTACGGACTTTACAATAAAACTCACAAGTGATTCTTGACTAGTTCTACAGACATTTTTCTAGTTACATTAAGTGTTTTACATTTAAGGGGACTTTGTCAGGCCGTTTAGTTTAGCTGAATAATTTGACCGGCCAGAAATGCGGGATGTCCGAGCTAAAGCTGGTTTGTCCGGTCACCCTGGCCGGCAACCCTCCAGCCGTTATTTCGCGCCCTGTTTTAACATACAGCGACAATAGTCAAATGTACAATATGAGTGCTAAAAGAATTATTGCGGGAATAAATGAATAATCATAGTTTTAACACATAAGTAGTCTCGTGGGAATACCGAAATATAGTATCTCAGTACTACAGTAGCCATTTGTATTCCCCGCACGAGGCTACTGATGTGTTAAACTTATTTAAAACTATGATTATTCCCATCATTCATTTAGCGCCCATATTGTACATTTGACTACTGTCTGTGACAACCTTAATTGAAATACGGCGGTTGACTGTTATGTAAAACTACCTGAAAAATACAATGAGAACTTCGACGTTTCGAGCGAAGGCCCTTCGTCTGGAAGTTAGTAGAATGGGTCGGGGGTAAAACATGTGCTTTTATAGTGAATACAAAAGCGATCACGTGATAAAAAGTAAACTGTATTTTCTAGCTTTTGAATATGTTTTAGTAATCATCGGCAATGATGATGTTGTCCTTGGCAACGGTTAGCAACGAAAAAGACAGTATGCAGATCTATAAAACATATATCAGTATATAAATGACAGTAAAAACTAAAATGTTATAGTTTTGTGGCAGACATAGTGAATTATATATCTCGGGTTATATTTGAATACATAAAGAACAAAATCATTCGCCATCGGGCATCGGCCTCCCATTTTTACTGAAGTGAAGACAAAGTATAGCATCTCTGGATCAGTATTGCGGAAACCACTTTAAGACTCTATAAGTTGATTTTTATCAAATACAAAACAACTCCGAAAACAGTGAACATTTTTCAAAATTGCTTAGACTGCCAGACTCAGCGTATGTGTATGAATTTTATAAGAGTGATCGGCTTATAGAATATAGAATATTATATAAAGCAAAACTATTTTTCGAGTTTAGAGATTTGTATGATTACAGCAGAGATGACGCTGAATTCGTGTCAATAATATGTCATATGACTGCGATCGACTCATCATAAGACATAACGATGCTATAGTTTTGGTAATATATAATGTTGTAGGAGCCTGTATTTTCTCCATTCATTATTCGTCCTAATTCAGCTGCTGGACAGACTATATTTAATTTCTAACTACACGATAATTTCATAGCTTGATCTTTCAAAAGAACGAACAGTTAATTCTTAATAAAAAAAAACCTTAAACATGAGTACATACCTTTTGTCAATATCGTTTTGCAGTTACGCCAACTTATAGTGCAGTCAATGTTTGAAGCTATATATACGGACAAAAACTACGTAGTTTGTAAGCTATGCAAGCGATTTAATATTGAATTTACATATTTTATTACTTTTATATACTCAATCCAATATCATGCTTAGCCTTGGGGGGCAAAAACATTCTGCCTTAGCCTTAGGCTTAGTCCTGGCATATTTATTTATCTGACAATTTATAATTCTAAAGGCTAATTTTTCCATATACTGAACGAAGAATCGCTGCATAGATCGGAAGTCTGCATAGATAGGTTTAAATTTTAATTAAAAAGCTTTCTACAGACTACACACACATGTTAGCTCTTAAAATTTCACGGTTATTGCAACTAATTTGCCAATTGTATAGGGGGCGAAGATAATGCTATATAACTGCGAATCAATACCTGTTGCTAGGCAACTCGCGCCATAAAACAAATTCCGAAAAATGCATCTTGAAGAATCCAGAATGGAAATCTAAATATCACCAAAATAGCGAGATTATTTATTGAAAAATGTTACAATCCCTCAAGTATATCGTTCAATTATCGCTACCTAGCACACTGGAACTGCGCATTCAGGATGGAACTGTTTTCTATAACATCCTCAGTATCACTTGATCACTTAAACGTTGGGTCCATACTGACCTACTCTACAAACGTCGAAGCGCCTTCGCTCGAGACGTCTATGACGTAGGTGTTCTTAATATTTTTCAGGTAGTTTAGTGTTCAACCTGTTATTTGACATAACACATAACCTTTGAGAACTATAATTACTGGCATGCATGCATATACAATTAACTACAACGCAGTTTGTTAGTGCTTCCCGCTAAAGAGGAGTCTACCTATATACACAGATGTTAAACGCCATTTGTTGGTTGTTCTTCTTTTGGTTCCATCTCGACCGTTTCATCTTCGCTCGCATCAGGTTCAGCCACAATGCTCAACCAGAAGTGAAATAACGTGTCCAGAGAGTAGAGGACGAATGCAACAAATGCAAATATCTGAACAAAGATTACAAAATTTGTTGTAAATCCTCCATTGAGCCCCCGCTCTCAAATAAGTTTCCTATCTAAAAGCCCCCTCCCTTTATAGAAGAAGAAATTTTTTGGACCTTTCTTTCATAAATCCTCTCTTTCCCCTACACACACAAAAATGTAGTAATTACATGCATTTATTAATTGTTCTAAACGTTCAGTGGGATGGACACGCATAATCTTCAACTTAAAACGCTTCTGTTTATCATATCATGTACTGGGCTTAAGGCTCCGTTTACACTATACCGGATACGCATGGTCACGACATCAAATTGAGCCATATCAAGGCGAGTTTAGCCCCCAAAATTATAATAGTATGATCGATTCAACAAAATCAGCTAACTGGCAAAAGCCTAGGGTCAGGGATGGCGTAAAACGGCTTAAATTGATGTCGTGACGATGCGGATCCGGTATAGGGTAAACGGGGCCTAAATGTGCCCCCCAGGGTGCTAAGTTCTTATTCCAATTACTCTCTCTATTATACCTACAGATGTTTCTCGCCATTGATGCTCATTATCGTATTAAACTTTAACAATTTGCATCTGAAATTAGTATACAATTTGCAACATCCATATTGCTATTTGAGTTTTAGGCTTATATACAACAGTAACCCTAATACATAGTCATCATTTATTATTTTACGGGAACCATTGACTATTTTTACAAAATACAAAACAACGGTAACTTTAGTCATCGTCAGGAATGACGATGACGTTTCATCGCCGCCATGTTGGATGAATTTGACAAAGGTCTGGCCTTGTTTCCAATTCAAATTTCATCCAACATGGAGCGGAAAATCTCCGATTGTCTTCAATACGAAATTGAAGATCGATGTCGAGGCTATGCCGCGCGTATAATGGTTCCAGTGATTCTGCAGATATCTATACTTACCACAGCGACAACGAGATTGTTACATTCAATATCTCCACTCACGGACTTCCAGGAATCACAAAGACCTGAGACTTTATATGATCTTGTATTATCAGCAAGTATACCAGCCGCGATCAGCAGCATTACAGTGAATATAAAATATATAATTGCAATCTATAAAAAGATATGTATTTTAGTAGACGTTAAACGTTATTTATTATATGGCAAGCGCTAGTTCCTGTAGTTTACGCAATATGATTGGCTAATCAGAGGTCCGAATGCCCTGCAACAAAAACAAACCATATAATAAACTACTTATTAACCTCAAACGTTCGGTCTTTACGGTAAAATATTAAACCTCGGACCTCGGTTTAATATTTTACCGTAAAGACCTCAATTTCGGTTAATAAGTAGTTAATATAGACCTCATTGGTCCGTATAAAAAACTCGCTTGTACATGTTATGGAAGAAAGTGAAATTCATCAATTCCTTCTACTGAGTGGCGGTTCGTTTCAAGTTGTCTTCCAAATGTTATGCCTGAGCTCATTGTTGTTGAGACTGCAATGTTGCTGCAACGTAATTTCTGACGTAAAGACCTAGCTAGATTATAATAAGAGAATATCCAATGGCGTACCGAGGACGTTTCTACTGGAGTGTGGGGGGTTTCCCATTCCAAAATTTACCGACGATGCAGGGAAAAATAAAAAGATGGTAATTGTTAAGCCTCAGCGTGCGCGCAATGTTACTAGTCCCTCGCGCATTTTGGTTGTTTGAAATTTTAAAATGTACCGACCAAGTTACTTTCAAATTCTACGTTCTGTTTTAAGCGAGGAAGGTCAATTTACCGATTTTTAAAGAATGGAACACCCTCCGCTCTGTACCTCACTGAGAATATCGGCAGAGTAAAACCATAGCCAATGAAGACTCGGTCTGGAAACTCGGTTAATGTATTTGTTATCTTTTTGTTCATATTTATGCAGAATTGTGCACAGTGGAGACAATGAATTTTTGGCATAACGAAGCAATCATCCAATGGCACCATCTCATCGAATCACTCAACCGTGCTATTAAATTATTAATAAGCAAAATTCAAAGATCTGTGCAAACACGCATATCAGTTAAACACGCACGCGCTAGCGCCTTTCCTATGATGCATAACACATAGCACGGTCATTTATTTTTGCGCGTTTCCCCGCCCGTGTTTTACTGCGTCCTGTTACCACGTACCGCGAGCACCCAGTTGATGGAGGGAAATTTATTATGTGTGCCAAGTGTGAAGAATAGAAATGAAATCATTGTTAAAATCCACGTCGCTGCCACGCTGAAAAGGAAGAAATTCCATGTTCCTCTTGAATTGTTCAAAGTGTTGATAAATCCACCAATACATGACAGAGATATAAGGAGAGCAATCTAAAATATTTCAAAGTTAAACAATTTTAGCTAATTAGCATAACTTGCGCGTCGCAATCTCGCAGTTTAAAAGCCACTGATCTGAAAACTGGACTGGGACTGGACGTAAATAACCGCCAAAGCTCATGCTCCAGTTACATATAAAGCTCACCTACATCTTTCTACGGCACACTTACAAATTCAAATATTTTCAAGATGCCAGGAGTGGATGTGATGTAATCGAGACCCTTGCCTATCACCATCGTTGCACACGGCTTGTATTTGCTGTCAAAGAGAAATAATTTCATAATTCATGTTATTATATACACCGTCGTCGTTTACAAATGGAGGAGTGAAGATAAACCATTGCGCATGCTCCATACGTGAAACGTTCATATTTGAAGAGAGCATTTGACAGCCGGGTTTTAAATTGATCATCAAATCACGTTTTTAACTGGCCTTGCGCTGATTGGCTGAGCTAATTAACCTTCCAATGCCATGCTCGTTACAAACATTGAAGTGTTATGTGAGAATAGACAGTGTTTTTATCGTTCATCCTTGGTACAAAGACGGTATCAATGTATCAGGATATGCAAATTAATGAAGTGCCGTGCCGATAACTTTTACTTTATTTCATAAAGTGCTATTTCATCGGCCAGTTCAACTGATGGAAGTTGCATATCATGGTTGTTGAAAGGAAGCTGTCATAGTTTCCATCATTCAACCCGTTCCTGTTCTGGTGATTTTCTTCGTCCAAATCAATGTAAAACGTCTCTATCTGTTCAGAAACCCATACTTTAATAGAATTGTGTTTTTATGGAATAACTTGCCTTTTGATGTAACATCGCCTTCTAAACCTTGCCTCTATTATACTACTAACTTTAAAGACCATGTAAAGTCCGTTCTGCGCATGTGCTATGGGAGTCCCACGATGTAAACAATGCCCAAATTTCGCGTTGTTTCGACTAAAATTCGACATCTTCTAGATCAGAAACTCGAATCTGTATTTATTTAAAGCATAGCGAACCAGAACACATCATAATGTTTTAAATATAGCGTGTTTAAAATGTAAACAAACGGACGTTGCCGGTCATCACCTTTAGTGTTTGATGTAGACCGTTCTAGAACGTGGAAATCTCTAAGTGTCGTTCAGTAAAAACAAATTGCTGCTCGTAATGTGCTGTATAAGCCGAGGTATAAGCATTCCTTTTAACAGTTCGTTGTTAGTTATATATTGTAATTTTTTCTGTATTGTTGTATGTTAAATGTAATCTTTGCATATTCTTTGGTGTGACAGTCCTATGATTGTAAAGTTAATAAAATAGAATAAAAAATACGCTGAAAAAATGTATATTAGACCCCCACGATTGAGATATCATCACAGAAATTTAAAATAGTGGATCAACTACTATGCTCATATCACAATGTCAATGAACTGCTTTATTATGTCAGTGGTAATCAGATATATTTTTTGAAATCTACAGAATATATACCATAGCAACTGTTTTTTTTCCACAATCATAAGGCTTGAATTTTGCTCAGAAATCTATACCTAGAGTTAGAGTATTAGAAGCGCATATAATTCAGGCTTGAATATATGATCAATCTACTATGATCTGTATATAACTAAATGGTAAACACCATTGTTTGGAAGTACAGTGTGTGTATATATACACACAATGACACAATCATTATAAAGCTTATCGTTAATACTTTAGCAAACATTTACAAAGATAACTTGCCTCCTTTCCATGTCTGTGTTTTTAATTCTCTGTATTGGCAATTTGATAACCACTTAATAGTGTATACTTTAACTCCCTTATTTCTTAGTTTCCTTCTATTATATACCAGGGAATACTTTTTGTTGCAAACTATCAGCAGGCCAGAGTTAGTTATTGCGGCGTCGTCTCTGCCACTTAAGTCAGTAATGCGATCCTATAGCTATACTATAATGTATCAGTTCTTGTCATATTTCTGCACTTCTTAATGTTAACTTATTACCATATGCAGTCATCAAGATTAATCTAAATTTGTTGCAGGAATGTTATTAATTTGACAGAGGTCATTGCTAAACGGTTGGGGTTAATGTGTTAATTTAAACAAGATTATCGGAAATTAAGAAGAATTAAATTTTAAATTTTGAAGATAAAATTTTAGGAATGTTTTCGAGATGGAGATTTTGCAGAAGCAACAGGGACTAAGGGAAATTGGTTGGAGGTCATATTTTTAACTAAATAGAAGGTTGAGATGGTTTTTAAGTTACGATATAAATCGTTGCGTATCGATGAATTGCAGACTTCAGTGATCTTGAGGTTGGGTAAATAAGGAATTAGATGTTGCACTGAGAGTGTTAATTGCACATCAGTTATTCTTTTCGGTACCAACCACAACGGCCAAGGTCCCCAATGCACGATCCCTAAAGTGGCTGTCTCGGGCTACCACCATTATATTTTTTTACAAAACTTTCAGGTTTCCCGCCTGCAATATCGATTGCCATAGGCACAATTTTGTGAGAAAACATCTTGAATTGAAAATTTAATTTCATTAAAATAAAAACGGCTTACCTGAGTGTATACCTTGATAGAAAGAGAGTAAATCCCGACCTTAAAGAGGTTTAAAACTGTTGAATAACTTGTCAACATGAACGCAATATAGACTAATTCTCCTTCTACATGCATGCATACAAATGAAGGAAATCAAATTAATTACACGCAGTACAATATTTCAGCTTTAAAAGGACGTATATTGTATCTTATAGTTTTATCTAGATGGCGTATATTGATGTTATATAAAACAATAATGTGCATGCGCATTCATCAAAATATATTCAAAATATGATCCATATTGCATTCTCTATGACATTGCCACGCTTAATTAGAACCAAACAGAACATTGAAACCATAGATGATCAGTGGTGAAAATTTCGGTGGTGTGGGTGGATGGGGGGTCCAACTGCTCCCACCTTTTTTCTTGTTTTTTTTTTACCCTGTAAGTCTACATTCAATTCTGAACATTATAGACTATAACAAAAAATTATATACACAAACTAACTAGGTGGCAGTATCCTTTAGGTAAGATAGACAATTTGTCGGAAACTTTGACCTAAAAAGGGTTTTGTCGGAATGGATGGCTTTGTCCCCCCCCCCCCACCCCCAAAGTGAATTTTAGCCACTGTTGGTGATTGAAACCGCCTGTGCTGAAGAATTGGAACAATACGTAATAATCACGCGACGACACGCGACACGCGTGGGCCGCTTCCGGGAAAATTACTTTGTTTTTCTCAGTATTTTCGCTTTGAGTTTTGTTATGAAAATATAGTACGATATGAACGACTAGAACACATTAGAGGTATTGTTAAGGTTATATAATGAAGAATCTCGAACACGAAAAGGAGATATACCGGGTGGGGCAAAAAAAAGTACGACTGTTTGATTTAGTATAACTTAAAAACTAAAAGAGCTATTACACTTACACAAGTTGCTTTGCATTCAACGATGTCTAACTTAATTTTGATATGTGATATGTGCCATGTGCATTTTCATGCAATATTGACCGAGATAGCTACGTTTAAACTTGAGTAAACATTTTTGGAAGTGTCGAGAATTAGCTAAATATGGCCTATTAAATATTTTGATAACCATTAGCATTTTACGCAAGTATTCGTTTCAATGACGTGAAGTTGAAGTTAGAAGGCCAAATGTTAGAATAAAAGAACATATCTATTCAAGAAACATTTCTAACTTCAACTTCACTTCATTTAAATAATACGCTAAATACAGTTCCAAACAAATTAAATAGTACCATTCTCTGAACTTTTAGTCAATATTTAATATGAAAATGCACGGATCATAAGTAAAATTGCACAAAGATAATACGGAATGATCAAAATATCATGTGTTTGCATGTAAGATGTTAAAAATTTTTTACATTTTTGTCGCTCCTGACCAGTAGATGTAACCAAACCAAATCAATTTAATTTTTAAGTTATGTGAAATCAATGTATCGTTTGTTGAAGGTTGTCGATTTACCGTCGAGATATGTGGTTGTCGATCCTGACGATCGAAACGATGGTCGATGCGACGATGACGAGCCCCGTGTCTGGCCTTCAGCGCCCCCCCGCTGGGTAGTTCCGAAAATCGAGTGGTTATGCACGAATCGTCTGCACAGGATCTGCACACGTTCATTCATGTTCAAGTGTTTAAATTCTGTAGTCCGCATTTGTGCATTTTGGTCCGTTATTTGCTCATTATTTGTATCATTTCGATTATATTCGGTATTGATACTATTAACGGATAATAATGTTTCTAATTTTGGACGTAGAATGACATTAATTGTGAATTGCCAGTTGTGTAATTTTCTTATTTTTATTTTTATTCTTTCTTTTTTTTCTTTTAACTTTTTTTTGTTTTTACTTTGTAAAAACAGTATTAAAGCAAAATAACTAATAAGAAAAAAAATGAATTATTTTATTTTTATTGCAAAATTTTTATTGCAAAAACGTTTTCGATTTAAAAAATTTTAAAGAAAGGAATTAAAAAATTATACTTTTCCTTTGTACAAAAAAAAAAAAATGTGCAAAAATAAAAAAAAAAAAAAAAAAAAAAAAGAAAAAAAATAAAAATAAAACAAAAAAAATACGACAATCTACATCGCAAATATTGTAAATATTTTTTAACAATTTTTGTTCTTCGTAATCCGTCTATAATCCCGCAAATATATAACCAGTCTCGTGACCATACTTGCAAAAACTGTAAATAATGGATCTTAAAAGAGCACATTTGCGTGCTACAGAATTAAAACTGAAACTAAAGCCTAAACGATAAGAAAATAATTTTTAAAGGATGACAGAACCGTATAGTATAGACTTTAGTTTTTTCCATTGTCCTGTTATGTGTATGTAATGATGTCACAGCAGCACCACACCTTTGGTGCAGTGTTGTTAATATTTAGTGTGTTAAAATATCTTATTGGAGCAAGATCGAAAATTGATTATAAATATTTTTCCTTTGAATATTTGGCTCCAAATACAAGACTGTACTACCAGATATAATGTGAAGGATTAACACAATTTTCTCCCTCTAATGTCGGTTGACCACCATATATCTGGTGTACGATAACGCTTAGTGAAACCAGCCAATTCGAACTCTCACCCAAATTTGCTATGAAGTTATGTTAATCACTATACATATTTATTACAAAGTTTCAAATAGCTTCAAAAAGAAAATAGGAATGCACAAGGAATTAAATAGTCTCAGTAATAAATATATTAAATACAGCAAAATGGAATTTCTAAATACAGCAAAATGGAATGTTATTATAGATCCAGGCCCTTTGCTTGCCGTCAGATCTGCTCCTCCACAGCCCTGCAAATTGTGACCTTCCCATGAGGCAGCGGCAGCTGTCAGATCAACGGGCAATGACGTCACAAGCTGGGCTGAACATTTTCACCGTCTACAGGACTCTTATAACATATTACTGATTTAACTTATGCCTCGTATAACAAGTTAGTCAATGGAATCATCGCTATAGGTGAGTGCGTAAAAGTCAGTTTACGATAACCTTATTTTATAGTTAATGAGCTCATTTTGTCTGAACAGACTTGAATTTCTTTGACAGCGGGGTAGGCTAAAATTCCGGTCTAGTTATATCAATTATTGAAGTTTACATGCAGAACTGTCCTGACTATATATAATAATAGTTCAACTATAGTTCTGTCTAGTTCTGTCTAGTTCTGTATGATTCTGACTAATTTATATCGTTCGATTTTCTCATAACTGTGACGTTGAGGTCTGCGTGTCAGTTTGTGTCTCCATATTATTCACGATGGCAGATTCACGTTGGGATTTATTGTCCTTCATGGCCTTCTTGAATAGAATCAGGGACTCGGTCAGAAAGAGGAATGTTAAGAAAAACGCGATCACCTGTAGTAAAAAGACAGTTGGTAATAAAAGATTAAATTATTAGACACAGAATGAGAATTACAAATAGAGAATACTAAGTAGGAAGAGGTTTAAGATATCAATCAATACTAACGAAGAGTGTTATTTAATTGGGTTTAGTATAATTTCAGTAGTAAATAATGGCTTTCGAGTGTTTTGATTGGTTGGCTGAGCAGTAAATCTGAGGCATTATTGACTAGCCGGAGTACTGGAGTAGTAAATAATGCTTTTCTTTCAAAATGGCTTCCCAAAGTCGTTTTGTAGTGACTTCTCTCCGATCAAATTAAAGAAATAAAGAATATTAACGCAGTTCCACAAAACACAAAACTAGCAACAAAATATGGGGTTAAGCTTTTTAAAGGTATAAAGATGAAATGTTAAATGTGAATTGCAATTAATTTATTAACAATTTGTTTGACAAATTTAAAACTTACAATTAAGTGACAAGCAAAGAGCGGCAAATTGCACTTGCCAAGGACGTTCATTCACATTTAACATGAACATGACAACGACAACAGTACAATTAACTTTTCTTAAACGTTTTAAATTGTTTGATCTATATCCTTCATGATCTTTCTTGTAAATTTTAAGCATTTTCAGCGCCATTCGGCCATAGATTTTGTTGTTTGATTAAACGACTAGACTTTGTTGTTTGATTACGTATTTAAGAAGTAAAGTAAATTATAATCATAACGGAAGCGCATGTTGTTGTATTTAACTTTATGCATAGTTTTACATTTCTACTACTGAAATTATATTGAAACAATCATTTACCTCAGTCTCGGTGATTATCTGTGAATATCCACCTCGACTTCGTCTCGGTGAATATTCACCGATCTGAATCACCTCGACTTCGATAAATAAATGTTAAATAAAGCCATTTCACATGACTTATAATGGAAGAATTCAGAGGGAAGAATTCGTATAGGCTAATATGCTGTTAACAAAACGTAAATTAGCATAAATTATGGGCGGAAACAAGAACATATGGACTAGAGCATTTTGAGGACACATCGACATTTAGATATCGAAAGCACTTGTGGAGAGACAAATATATAAGTAAAAGGTCATATTTTGTAAAGTTATTACTTGGAGAAAATGTTAACTGACCAACAGAATATTTCTACATATGCTCATGAATTTCATGAATTATAAGTTTTGAATTCCAGTAAAATCCTCATGTTTCTCGCAAAATTTCATCTTGACCCCAATCATAACCTATTGTGCGCCAAACATGAGGTACAGTAACCTGAATCCTTTCCAATTATAAATGGTTATTCTTGCTTCTCCCGATTATCCTCTGTACACGAGTTCGCGAGTGAATTTCAGTATAAAATTCCAATATAAAGAAATCAATATTCGCTTACCGCGGCGACAGTGACCAAAGCGCAGAAATCCAAGCACCCGTGATCAATATGAATAGAAATGACGATCGAAGAAGCCAGAAGCAGTATAGCAAGTATTATTGCAGTAATGGACAACTATATAGAAATATAGAAATATATAAAACAATATTAAAACTGTCTTACAATTACACTATTAAGGTTTATATGACCATAGTTGGCCGGGTTACCTTTTGAATCGTCTTTTAAATCAATCATACAGAAAGCACAACACAAAGAAAAAAACAAACGTAGCATAAGCTGAGGCAAATCAAAGGGAAATTCAAAATAATTTTAATTTTTTATTTGGCTGAGAATTAAAGCGATAAAACGGCGGCCATGTTGGCGCACATTTGTATCAGACAAACAGATTCTTTTGTTAAAGTACCCCAAGATCTACCTGTCAAAAGTCTTGTGGGGCACCTAACATTTTCTAAGCATTAATTTTAAAGACAACGTCTGTTGAAAGTTTTTCAAATTTTCATTTAACGATGTTTGTAAAATCAACATTGTGGGTGGCTTAGAAAAGAGTATAGTTTCTCATTGTGCACACGCTGTTGTGCATGTTAAAAACTATTGAACACAAGAATATGCTGTGGTGTCTAAAGGACTTTTGGCCAGGATTGTAATTACACTATAGTGTTTCCGCTCTATTTCTTTGTATATATAATTAAATGAACAAAATCAGCAGTGAAAATATACTCAGATCGAAACATCCCATACCTAATTTTAGTGTGCAGTGAAAACCAATTTGTGCAGTGATAAAGTGAAAGTGTGCAGTGATACTGACACTGGAAAATTTCAAACTATAGGTTTCAATCTAGATATTATTTAAACTTTAAGTATTTAGTTTGACACTTTCCATATCAGTTGTGACTTGTGGACTATTTCAATTTGTATGTGAAAAAAGCCTTTTCAGTTAAAATATTATTGTCATGGACTGATGCTGGTACTGGGCAGGCATGTTGTATTTTCCGTCGTTTTCAGTCAATCTTAAGGGTGTCGTTCGTAAAATTTTCCTGGGGAGTTCCGATAGTCTCCGGAACCGGCAGACCTGGTTTTTGGAAATAAGAGAATGTATAAAGAATCGTTTTTTTGGATCCTATTATAAACTATGTTCCGTCTCCTGAAACAGTATGGACATATGGTTTCCATTCCTGCTTGGTTTTGGGAAATAAGAGTATGTTGAGAACCGATTCTTTATGCATTCTCTTATTTCCAAAAACCAAGACAGTTTGTTAACCCTTCGATTCTTTGAAAGGCTAAGACATATCGACCATCACTGGACTTTACACGATGTCCAGAGTCAGTCACGACCTTAGAAATGGAACCATTGCATAATGACACGAAGACAATTTACAACTGCCTTCACACCAAAATGCTCTCCCGCTAAAATACGTTAAATTAAATAAAAAACACATCTTGTGGCCATGCACGTCACACTGAACAGAATATATAATTCACATCTTGAATACTTCATGTAATGCATTTTCAAATATTCAATTATACATACTTAAAGCAGGAATGGAAACCATATGTCCATACTGTTTCAGGAGACGAGACATTTATACGTTTCTAAAATACGTTTCTAATATACCTTTCATTTATACGTAAAACCGATTCTTTATACGTTCTCTTATTTCCAAAAACCAACTATAGGTATGAACATCCGTCTAAAGGTGTATACTAACCACAATACTAACATACCGTAATATTCCACTTCCCACTGGGATACGTTCGTGGGATTTTCTTCAGAAATATAATAGGCACAGAGACAGCAAACGAGAGTGCCAGGATACCGACAAATATGAAGAAAGCCCAACGACCTTTTGACAACTCATTATGAGCCATGTAAGCAATCACACAGCACACAGAAACTATTATGGCTGCCTAAAAGAACAAATTACATTCTGACCACTGACCTACTACTGCTTGAATGAAAACCTAACATATTATCGTATTGGTACTTCTCACCACGTAGGACAATGTTGCCGTACGTGTCTAAAAGTAAGCTGTTGGCTCGTTTTTCAAGTCTTCTCGTTTATTCATATGTTACTGCAATAACTGTATCGTTGTCTTCATTATAAAATATACTAGTTTGGTTTTGAAGCCATGCACATCCGATGCACTCAATTGACTCAAATGAAGGTGTCATATATAGTGTACGTGTAAAATTTAAAAAACCCTCTGTTGAGCGTGTCAAAAAAGTAAGCAGTTGGCTTATTGTCTCGTTTTTCAACCGACTTCTGGCTTATTCAAAATTACTATATTATATTATTTCTATAATTATACCGCCCACCTCTATGCCGCCCACTCATATATATGATAATCATTTTGCATAATTTCACCATATGCCACAATTATGTTAAAAAAACAACTCATTAATTGCACCTGTTTCGTCTCATTCGAAACGATGTGTAGTCTATAGACTTTTGCTCATATATATATAAGTCATAGTATTCTACTCTAAGGTTGAAGGGGAAATTTTGAGCGAAATGTCATACATATATACCATATATTCTAGACCTAACTGCTCTTGGTTAGGTTTAAAATATACGTAGATATAGTTTCGCTCGAAATTTCCATCCACAAAGCCCTTCGTGCAGTTCTATCCAGCGAGATGCCTCAAAATTTAGAATATTTCGCTATTCAGTTTATAATTAATTATGACATTAACTATAACAGGGAAACCGTATCTCCTACGACGTAGGCTTAGCTTTGCCACAACCCACAGTGTACCCTTCTTTAGATGATCTTTGTTATTTCACATAATCACATTTATATATGTCATGCACTCATGCAGATTATTTTACTTTTTCTTTACTAGTGTAATAGAAGGATCGATTTAAAATCCCGCGTTTTTCACTTTAATCATAAACGTACGCCGGAAACGTAACGTATTCCTTTGTTTCCTGAGCATTAGGATGGAACTAGTAACTACAAAAAACCAATATACCAGCCGGGATCAATTCACAGCACGGGACCGAACAAATTCGAAACCCTGTACGCAAATTATTGCGCTTCCGGCACTTGTTCACTCAGTTATTCGTACGGTTAAAGGCCGTTTTCCACTTCAAATGTATCGTAACGTACCGTAGCTTTTCGTTTGTGTCGAAGTCATGCATTAAGGCTGTTTTCCACTGGCACAGCAACTGTATCGTAGCGAAACGTAGCGTATTTCTTTGTTTTCTGAGCACTCGGGTAGAACTTCCTCAGTGCACAGGAAACAAAGACGTTTCGCTACGATACGGTTGAAGTGGAAAACAGTCTTAAAGGCAAAGTAATACGAACGACAAAATTGCTGCAACTTCCGCCACTGCAAAAAGCTGATTTCAACGCATGTTAATTAAAAATGTTTACGAATGTTGTCTCAAGTTTTGTTACTTATCTGTGTCTGTGAAATTTTTTTATTAATTAACATGCGTTGAAATCAGTTTTTGTTGCAATTTGCAGCAATTTTGTTGCTCATAAATCGTATTGTTTTGCCTTTGGCTTTGCTCGAATTCAACCGGTATTATGCGTTTCGTGTGCACGAGCGGGTTCCAATTTATCCGATCCCTAGTTGTAAACGGGGCCTATATAAGTGCAGTAGAACGGCTTAGTCTTTACACAGTTTAAACACGTCTATTACGCCAGATAATTTTGCTGAGAAAATGTTAGTTGATGTTAAAGCTGGTGGAATCTTTGCTTTACATCTTTCATGCAGTTCATGCATTCGATAACCTGATTCTGAAATAATTAAACCCACAATTTATATTATGTTTTGTTCATATCACTCGCTCAATATGCACGCATTCATTGAGTTGTTTATAATAAGCGGTTTATACTATATGGTTGAGCTTGTCAGTTATCGCTATACTTTATAGTATTCATTTTGCCCCTGTGTATTCTTGCTAAGTAGTCCATGCGAAACAAATTGGAGTTGAATATATAAATTAATCAACAATATGATTGCATGTTCTATTTATTGCGAGCGTTGTTGTTATAGTTTATATTATATGAAATAAATGTACTACTTACGATTTGAAGGAGGCTGATTGTCAAAATCTTTCTGACCTGTGCACGTTTTGGTATTTTAACCATCTTGAAGTTTGGATATATCTAAATGACCGAAGGATATTGAATTTGTTTATAACTCGGCTTCGAGTCATTATTCCGTCATCAACGACAGATGTTTTCAGGCTCTTTCAAGAGAACACTCGTAGTGCTTATATGCAAACGTGACCAAATGCGTCAGATGTCAGTTTATATAGGGTTATTGTAGAGCTGGTGTGTTTATGTGCATATAATCATCCCCCAACTTTTTTTCTGAAAGACTAGTGCCTTTTTGAGGATTGTCTTTTCCGGTCAAAGAAATGAAAATGAAAGTAAAAAATGTAGTTTTCAACGGTGCATTGTCTTTCACAAACTTGAAAATGTTGTGAATTCTATGTTTGGTTACGTAAAAATGATCTACATTTCACAGGAATTTAATGAGGATTGTCTTCCGTTTCGGACGAAGTTTCATGCCTGACAGTCTGTGCCCTGTGCATAAGCTACAAAAGGCATTGCAGTATGGCGAATTCCGATTACAGTGCATGCGGTAAGTCGACACTACTAATTTCCAGCAGGGGTGGCGCTAGGGGGGGGCTGAAAAGTTTTCTCGGGGGAGCATGCCCCCGAACCCCCCCCCAAGTTGAACATCAGATAAAAAGTTTGACTGCCTCCAAGAACGTAGACCCCTCGTCGGGGACCCTAGCCCCCTCATCGGGGAATTCCCAATCCTGCCGCCACCCCTGATTTCCAGACGAAGGGCCTTCGCTCGAAACGTCGAAGTTCTTGTTGAATTTTTCAGGTAGTTTGATCCTAAAGACCCGAAGCTTATTACTAAGTTTATGCGACTGTGACAGCTGAATGGGTGACAGGAATAAAGTAGACATGCAATATTAATTAAGGTTCGTTTACAAAGTACACGTTTTCAGGTTATCAATGATCCGCGATCAAAGTTGTCCATCAAACTTTGTCAGCTTGTGAACATGGCCCGCGTTCTACTCCTCATTCTCTTTCATTTCTTTGTTGCCTTCTGGGCATGTTTGTAAGAAAAATATCGACAAAGTAAAACGATATTCACGCTCACAATGTTAGACTTGCTCGAAGTTAGTCTTTCTTCATGTGTTGGCCCACTATATTTATTGTAATTTACATGACGCTTACGGAAATATAGTGGGCGAACACAGAAAGAGCAAGTCTAACAATTTCTCTGCGAGTATACTTTTTATCTAACATCGCTCTGTGTCCGAAATTGTGTTGCAAGTTGCAGCAAAAATTGCCTCGTGGAACATGGCCTTTACACCGTTATACGTTTTCATCAAAGACAGCAAAGTATACTTTGTTAGGGAATACTAAAGCAGCTTTGTATTTGGAACCGTGTGTCAAGGGCAACTGGACAGGGCCGAGGACTTATTAATCAGGCCTCTTTTAAGAATTCGTTTGTGGTGGGCATTACGAGAAAGGTCAACCTGTTTCCCAGAGTCTCACCTTCGTCCACGCCAGGGCAGCTGTTAGGGGAGCGGGGCGGAGGCGAGACTCTGTGGAGGTTGGGGAAAGGGCACCGACGCCGTAGGCGTAGTGATCTTTCTTAATTGAACCAAGCTATTGACCTTTACAGTCGATTTCATAAAACTTTTCCCAAAATATTCCGAAGTTCGTTCCGCGCGAATTTGCGAAGTTCAAAAGTTCATAATGATTGGCTACTAAAAAAAGATAGCCAATCAAATGCTCTGCAGTTTACAAACCTGTTTGTGAATTTCATTACGAACTTTTGAACTTCGCACGCGAATTTGCGAAGTTCTCGGAAGAATTTCGGAATATTTGGCAAAAGGTTTATGAAATCGACTGTAAACCGCAAACTGCCTTTATGCCTTGGCCTAAGGCTATGGTGACTGGAATTACAACACATAAATGTCTGTAGATTCTACTGGTTATCTTGCATTCGTGCATTATACATTAAGATATTCAGTATACACAATTTCACGGAATATATGCCGGAAAAATTGACATACACCGAATTATTACATCTTGTCAACTCAAATTTTTATCGGGGCTAAATTTATCATTTATCAAACTATCTGTCAAAAATATGGACTTTTATTAACCTGAAAATAAATGACAATTATACTTTGTCTTGAATGAGATGAAATGTAATTGTAGAGTAAAAATTTCATCGTGAATTTTGGTATCTTGTTCTTGACTCTTGAGGTTACAATATGACAGAATAATATAAATTGTATAAATTGTATTTATGCTTGAATAAGAAATAATTCAATTTTAACTTACCGATTACGGACCTTCTAATTATGACACTGACACTGTACCCGTCTTTGTACTTTTGCTGTAATTTTGCAAACTAGTATATCATAATATTAAAGACCACATAAAATATTATAATAAAAACCTTCAGTAGACAGACTCTTATTCCAATGTTGTAGTTCACTCAAACACCACTAAAAACCGCTTGAAATTTGTAATGACTCTCGGATGTTCTTTTTGTAATAAAGAGCGGATATGTCGATATTATATTATATTCATTTCGCCATTGTCCTCATTGTGATATTGTGCACGTAACAGTTTATATTATTCAAAAGTTTAACACGTTTTCAGTTTACAATATATAAGATAACGACATATGTCAATCTGTCTAAGTACTCATACCGGCCATTTATCGTTTATCAAATTTTTTGTCAAAGATGTGGAATTTATCCTTTTGAAATAACCATGCTTCCTGATTAATTATACGGATACATATTAGTCTGAGACATTTTATAGACACTGGCTTCTTGCTTTTAGTTTTGGCTCGGACAAAACTGTGTCCATATATGTTCAATATTATGTTTCGTACACCTGTCTATTTGCTCGAATCATATTTTTTCTTTGAAGAACGAGTGTCATCTCCTGAAAACGGAAATGAAAAAGTAAAGGGCCTCTCAATTGATAGGCTACTCAATTGAATTAGGGAGTAAAATACTAAAATCGCTATGGGGACCATGGGGCGAATGTTCGCTGGCTGCACTGCAGTCATTTTTTGCTTCGCATCAGAAAATACCATTTTCTCGAAACAAGACGCACTTCACTAATCTAAGATTACTAATATAGTTTTAAAATTCTTATGCGTTGAAAATTTTCCCAAAAATTTGTAGTGTAGCGTCAGAACTCAGAACCCATCCCGCGACCACAGAATACTATACAGAAAGTCATCTCCATATTGTTTTTGCGTAAGTGCTATTCGTCATCGATTCGCCACTCAGCAAGTGCCCTAAACAGAAGTAGTCACCCCCCTGGAAATATAGCCATTTTGAATACTTCCAGGGGGTGACTACTTCTGTTTAGGGCACTTGCTGAGTGGCGAATCGATGACGAATAGCACTTACGCAAAAACAATATGGAGATGACTTTCTGTATAGGTTAGTATTCTGTGCCGCGACTCTGCATAATTTTCGGCGACGATTTGTACGGCTGGAAGTCGGCGTCAAACGTCCGAATCGGGTGCTGTATCCCACGTGACACTCCCGCCTTCGATTCAAAATTTCGAACGATTCGAACAAGAAAGATTCCGTTGAACTACAAAATTGAAGTAAACTATTTTATACATATATGTTCTGAACGTTCAACTTTCCTTTCAATAAATGGATCCATTTACAGAGGTATAGTAACAGTTTCGTTTTATTTAGACTTTTAACCTTTTTAAAATGTTTTGGCAGAGAAATTCGTCGAAAGTTTGAGGATTATTCCGCTTTCGAAATATGGCCGTTTGGATTCTAGTTTGTTTATTTTTTTAATTGTTGTTAATTCGTTTGTAAGATGTGTACGTTTTGAGTTTATTATTTGTTATTAAGTGTGTAGGCTAACTAATGGCTAATTTGTGGTTTTTGTGGTTATATGTATATATATACTGTATTTATTTGATTTCTTGGAATTTATATATCATATTTTGTAAAGATAATATAACTGTCTGGTTTTCTCACTGTCTATATATTAAAGCAAGGAGTTTTGCTTTTATATAAAACCCTGATATAGCATGAGCTTTATAACACACTACCGATTTAATTGCCATAACTGGGCAGCCTTGGGGTTTTGTATAAAATTTGTACATTCAAGAGATTCCATTCTACTTCATAACCACATCTACAAAATTGTTATTTTATATAATAATTGTAATAATAAAACAGGTCTAGTTGAACTGTTCAAATACCTGCATATTGACTGAGGCAGCAGTACTAAATCAGTGGCGCCGCCAGGATTTATTTTTGGGGGGGCAAACAATTTTCCCCCGGGAAAACAATTTTCCGAACAATTTTGGAAATTAAACAATTTTCCCGAAATTTCGAATTGTCTAAATGGCATTTGCAGTTCATTCTCGTCACCAGATTTGGACGAATCTGGAAACCCATTCTGTAAAATATTGGGGGGGCGGCCGCCCCCCTCGCCCCCCCTTGCCGGCGCCACTGTACTAAATCATAGTTTGTGTATGACAGAGCTCAAAATAACTTTGTCTTAATTGACATCATATGCCGGTCATGGTGACCAGTCGGTTCCATCTGTAACAAAAAATGCATAAAATTAATCATATTCTGCACTATTATGCTGGTACCGATGCATTGTCACTTGATCTTAGTAGAAGCATTCTCACAGGGGCTTAGCCTGAGGGCCATCCACCCGTCTTTTGGACAGGCATTTTTGAAAGTGAATGGGCAAAAATATTTTAAAACACACAAAACTCCAGTATTTTGTCTTTATTTCATTGCTACATCATACAGACTTCAAATTTGCTAAGATATTTAACAATAGATCATAGATGATTAAGCTTGTTTCACAGCAACTAGCAAAAATTGAGTGCATTTCCGGGCACTCGTTGAGTGGACGGGTAAACCACAAACCCTGGCTAAGTCTCTCACATTCTCGGCAAGATCGTTTTGGCTGTCGGCGATACAATTTTCCCTTTCGTAAACAGTCAGCTCGTCCCAAATGGTCAGCTCGTCCCACCTCTCAGCATGTTGGGAAAGTTAAACATCAACGCATGAATCATACACAAATTGACATAAAATTTAACAGTTTCCACAATATCTCAAAAATCATTCTCATTCCCAGAGCCAAGATTTGGCCTGTCATTGACCGGTGATCGGCCGTTATTTTGAGCCTTGGTATGATAATTAACATACTGTTGCAGATAAAAACACTATTCTTGCACGGAATATCAATGTTTGTAACTACAATTTCCAGATTTCAACAAGCCCAAGCAATCACAATCAAGCTAGTTAAACATGATTGGTTGACAAGCAATCGACTAAAGAAAGTTATATATTTAATATTGAGCTTGATTGATTTGGTAGAGGATTAATTACTGAGTGAGCAAGGTTCGACTATAGGCATGGAGTGTGGGGCATGCACAGCAAGCTGGGGATGGGCTACCCTGGCCAAGCGTGTACGCCCGCACCTCTCATTTAAAATTCTAACTTTGTTGTAGAAACTGCTAGCCAGGACCCACGCAAGGAAAGCAGCTTTGGCGAAGAAACGTGAGGAAGTGGCAAGTCGAAGTCCTGTTGTCACTCCACGTCGTCCATTGTCTGAGAACATCCCCAAGCCTCTGGGTTCAACTCCCGTCAGAAATGAACATTCCGGGGGCACCACTCCCATTAAACCATCCACTGGTACACCCGTTGTCGTCAAGACAACCGAACATGTTGCAGGCACTCCAAAAAGCGTTTGCTACGAGAAGTTTGCAAAACAAGCGAGTCTTCAGCAGAAGGAATGTTTCATTGAGTTAGGGGAGGCTAAAAGTGCGTTGAAACCCACACCTACGAAAAGAAACATCGAACAGAATGGTGAAAAGTTGGACAAAGTTACCTGTGATGAGCCAGAATTGAAGAAAGTTCTGAAAGATGACGTTGTTAATAACACAGACAGTCCTTCAGTTAAGGTACTTTGCAAATTAGTATGTTTTAAAAGTAACCCACTATTAACTAGAGGGTCTGTAGGATCAAAGTACCTGAAAAGGTACTTCGACGTTTCGAGTGAAAGCCCTTCGTCTTGTTGTATTTTTCACGCACTCTGAGACTGCATAACTCCGCCAGTGAAAGACAAGTATTCTTGCATAATTATACCATAATTATACATACATTAATAATGTATTCAATTGTTCTTTTAAGCCCGGAAAACCAAGACAAATTTTTGTGAATTTCTCATCCAAATTCAACCAAAATTTGATTGATTTGTCCTTGGACTACGGCCGTTGGTCGTTTTGATGACATACAAACAAACCGACACAAACAAACAAACTTACTGTAGGTGAAAACGTAGCTGAATATAAATAAGATCAAAATTTATTCATCATTTCAACATTTACAACAATAGTTAATTCATCATTTTCAAAACAATTATACTAATAATACTAATAATACGAAAGAAGAAAATTATTTCGGAAAAATATTACATATAAAACTCATTTCAGTTAAAAGATCTAGAACTAATTCTTGATAATTTATAATTTGGAAAGTAATTCAATAAAATGTACATGTCCAGCGGTAAACGTAGCTGAATATTGATCGAATAATTTTGATAATAATTCTGCATTGCAGGATCGAAAGGCATTGTACATGAAACAGGTGCAAGACGATGCAAATGTTGCCCCTGCTAAAGTAATTGGTAATCAAGCTGAAAAACCATTGCAGGTTTGTAGTAATTTTTTGAATTAGTTGAAATCGACCGGCTGAAAAATCGTCTTCAGATAATGGACGACGTGGAGTGACAACGGGACTTCGACTTGCCACTTCCTCACGTTTCTTCGCCAAAGCTGCTTTCCTTGCGTGGGTCCTGGCTAGCAGTTTCTACAAAAAAGTTAGAATTTTAAATGAGAGGTGCGGGTACACGCTTGGCCAGGGTAGCCCATCCCCAGCTTGAAAATCAGAAACGCGTAGCTTTCGTAGCGTCTATACACGATATGCTGTGGGTCTGAAAATGTATCTTTCTAATATATTCTACAGACCGTACAGACCTACAGAAATATCGTGTCAGTCAGAAAGATTTAAAAAGCAAATACTGTGTAATCGGAGTACCCGGAGAAAACCCTCGAAGCACTGGAGAGAACCAACCAATCCCAACTCACATGAGTTTATCAAGCACATGGACGTTACCCAACCTAAGTAAATCCCTGCCATCGACCTGCCGTATAGCCAGCTTAACTCAGAGGTGAGGGACAGCGTGCTAACCGCATCTGCCACCCGTGCTTCCTTTAAATTAGATGTATTCTACATTATATACCTAATGTAAACTTAAGACCTATTATTAAAAGGTGAAATCAAATGAATCTGAGAAAGTCTTCCCGTCCATAAAAGAACCTAGATCAAGTCTTACAGCTGGTGGACGATTTTTCAACGATCCTCGAAACAATTCGAACGAGGACTCCCCTAAACCCGCAACAAAAGTTACACCCTCAAAGCCACCACGTGTTACAGTCACAGCCAAGGTCATCAAACCCCAACAACCCGTGGCCCCTCCACGAAAGAGTTCCGAGGGTATCCCTACTAAGCCTCCGCGTACCGGTCAAAATATTCCACCGGCCAAGCCACCGAGAGTCCAGAATTCTGAGCCCATGAATAATGATGAAAGTGAAACTAAAGTTAATCAGTCCAGTGTTAACATTAGTCTTAAACGGCCTGCCCCGGTTCCACCAACCAATGAAACGACAGGTAATGGACTAGAATTGGAATAATTAGTTTATCATTTTTAGAGATATTCAAAATATCTAAACATTGCCGCACTGCTGATTCACAACGGAATTGGACGCCCAAAATTTTTGACCAAAAACATATTCTCAATGATTTGCATAAATATATTGAATTTACGTTTAATATAAACTAACGATTTCGATCCGACATAAGCTATCTACACTGCGTCTTACGGAAATATGTCTCTTTTACACTCTTACCGATTCATTATGCATGAGATAAATAAAGTCACAAAGTCTCCCAAAATTCATTGAATACCTAGAATATACGATAGACGTGCAATTTTGATAAACATTTTTTGAACTCACGAGTGTCTGCAACTTGCTAGAAATACCGTTTAATGCAAATTGGATAGTCTTATCTTTCAACCCCCGTTATAGGTGAAGCTGTCCAAAAAGCATCAAAACGTTGCGAAGGTGAACTAGAGAGTAACATACCCGCGAAGAAATCGACGCTTGAAAGAAACAAAAACGCAAAAACCGTCTTGGCTTCTACAACAACAGAGACAATATCAAGCCCAAGTAAAGGTAAGAAAATACATCGTTATAAAACGGACTAGCATTGAAAGAATCATATTCTCTATACCAAAAACAGGGCGCAAAATAACGGCTGGAGGGTTTCCTGTCAAGGTGACAGGCCAAACCAAATTAACTCGGACATCCCGCATTTCTGGCCGGTCAAATTATTCAGCTAAACTAAAGCCAAACTTAATGTAACTAGAAAAATGTCTGTAGAAGTCAAGAATCACTTCTGAGTTTTATTGTAAAGTCCGTACAGTAAATATTATTCAAAGTAAACGCAACATCAGACGAAATTAACGAAGAACATAAGTTTTGACAGTTGCAGCCACTGCGTGCCGGCTATTTTCACTTGTCAGCAACTTCGAAACTTAATGCATGAGAAAATTGCATGAAAATAGTTTGCTCGTTCGCTTTATTTAGCAACTGAATTACATGTAAACTTTAAAAAGTAGCCGGTCAAAATGACCGGTCATGCGAGAGTTTGACCGGACAACTACTCATTTTGGTCGGACATTGTCCGTTGACCGGCCGTTATTTCGCGCCCTGCAAAAACTAAAGCCCTGGGGCCGGTTGTATAAAAGTCTTAACTACATTTTAACTACCCGTTTTGTAGTTAAATAGTAGTTAACTGTAAAATTCACGATTCTGATTGGTTAACTTTCGCACTAACTATATAGTTAACTTTAACTACTTTTTTATACAATCGGCCCCAGGTCTTGAAACGAGGATGAGAGTTGGCGAGCGAGAGTTTTGCATGAGAGTTTGTTCAAGTGTTTAGATTTCCTTCTTTATTACTTTAAGCTTTTCTTGTTATAGACACAGTCAGAACGTGTTATTTTGCTAAGCCAATTCTTGTAGAAAGTGCAAAACACTAGTCTGACTATAGTTGTATAAAATTCTTATGCAACTCTCGTGACCGGTCAAACGAGCAAAACACTCATCAACACTCGTCAAAATTTGAACCAGCTCAAAGTTTATGAGAGCGCATGAGAGTCGATGAGAGTGCATGAGAGTTGATGAGAGTTGATGAGAGTGCATGAGAGTCGATGAGAGTTCAGAGTTGGCGGTCAAACGCGAGCGAGAGTTTCAACTCTCATCCTCGTTTGACTGGGGTTTAAAACTAACTTTGAATTATAGTAAATATCAGGGAGTTAAGATATGGAAGTTAAGAAGAATCTCCCTTGATGAGGTAGATAAAAATTTGTTAGCTTTTGAATCGAAAAGGAAGCCTAATTAGTTGAGCTTCGTTGATTCATAGTCTAGTTCCATTTATCTCCCCAAGAGATAAGAGCCTATGAAAGAGGTTGCATGGTTCCATTCACAATGTCTTTATTGTTAGATTATTTTTCTTTGCATGGCTAAATTTTCAAAATACAGGTAGTAACCATATGGTGCTTGTCGATCTCCCTGTGATTCTTTTAAATTCTGCAATATTTGTTCTTTGTACTTTGTGAGTTTCTGTTCGTCAAGCGTTGTGGGAAAATTGTCTTTTGCTTGATTCATCTAGCCCAAAAGTTATTTCAGGAGAGCACTGTTGGCTGATGCGGTTAGCGCGTGCCCCTTACGCTGAGTTAAGCCTGCTTTTGTAGGTCGAGAGTAGGGGGTTGTAAAATGAGCCTAGAGCTGGCTCGCGTGGATTGGGCAACCACACCCTGTACAGTTGACATTAAATAAATATATTACCATTGTCATCTTTATCAGGAAGGTATAGTACCTCTGCACACAACGCAAAAATTATGTAAATGTCCTATGTTAATTATAGATTGATATGTGTCTAATGTCTTGTGTCTTGTCAAGGTTTGCTACCACCACCAGCTACCAGTAAGCCCAAGGAGACAGTTTTAAGCCCCCGTAAAGGTAACAGACCTTTAGCACCACAAACGCAAAGTCCAGTTTCAACAGTAAATGAAAGCACACCTACACATGACGGGCAGAAAGAAGATTTCAAGCGCTCGTTAAAATCACAAAAGATTTCCGCCATAAGTCTGAATGACATGGACACGCCACTGAATTCTCATGAAATAACATTCAATATATCCATGACGGAATTCGATGAAGCCTTGGAGGAGGAGAAGAAAGCCACGTTTCAAATGACTTATGATGAAAGTATTAAGAAGGCGGAGGAGGTGCAGGTATGGGAACAAGTTTGATTAAATCTTAATTTCACCCCTAAGCTCTGGTCAAATGAGAATGAGAGTTGATGAGAGTAATTAGCCGAAGCGAGAGTTTGCATTGCATGAGAGTTTCATCAACGCTCGTGCCCTGGTCAAACGAGAACAAGAGTTGCATGAGAGTTGACTGGATATTACCACGCGTACCGGTCAAACGAGGGAAAACTATGTTGATGAGAGTGCATGAGAGTTGGCGGTCAAACGCTAGCGAGAGTTGCACCTCTCATTGACTCTCATCAACTCTCATCCTCGTTTGACCGGAACTTTACCGCACTACGCCATCATCCCGATATTTTTCATGAGTTTATGGGCGAGCTCTAGGCAACTGTACTCTGTGGGCACCGGTCAGAGCACTGCGCTGCAATTTGGTTGACCTTTCAAAGCCACGTTTTTACTTTTCCATCCTCTTTTTCATCCCAGTATTTCCAGAGAGCAAAAAATACAAAGTTCTATGGAGTGGTTTTAAACTGTTCTCCCTAGAGGTCCAGCAAAGTCTTTATCCTTAGGCAGAAACCGGAATACCCGGAGAAAACTAGACTTGCTCCAAGTCGACCTCTGCTAGTCGAGAGCAAAATCTGGCGACGAGCGAGGGCAGCACAATTGAGCACTCCTTACTTTCATTCTTCGCAAAAACTTTTCGCAAATAAAACTTGAAAAGAAAGACGAGAGACTTTGAGAGAATCTAGGAGAAAAAGAACGGAGAAAGGTTTGGTAAAATCAAACCAAACTGGAAAACTTCTTACATTCTTGACTATGAAAACATAATTGCATTTGATCAAACATTGCATGAATCAATCACCATTCTAAGGCACAATTATACACTATGATATCCACCTATCCACCTACCACCTGCATTTTTGAAACTTATTGTATAGACTACAAACTAAACTCAATTGGACAAAAGTTTGTTTGGACATTTTATTTTTAAAGTGTTACTAACCCACCAACCCAATGTGATTTGGTATGTGTAATATTAAATAATTGAGAAGAATGTAAATATCTTTTATAGTAAAAATCCTCACCTTGATCAACTTTTTCACTGTCAAAGTTACCGGATATGATGTCATTAGGTGAATTGCAAATTAGTTTTCCTTATTTTTTTATGCTAATATTCATATAATGACATCATATCCGGCAACTTTGACAGTGAAAAAGTTGATCAAGATGAGGATTTTTACTATAAAGATACATTGCATTTCTTCTCAGAATGATCCAAATATTACACGTACCAAAAATCATAGTTGAGGTTAGTAGCACTTTGAGCAAATGTTTCTTTAATTATAGGAATGTGAAACCCACAATGGTCATGAAATGGCTGCTCCTGTCCAAGCCACATTTAAAGGAGTTCATAAATCTGGTTATCACAGTTCAAACATTGACCAATATGCAGCCATGGTGACACCCAAGAAAGTCCGTGCTACTACGACAAGAAACTTCACCGTCCACGAAAAAATTCAGGTTTGATGGGCATTATCCGATTTCAAGAATAAACGCAAGAGGTCACTCAGAGACTGGATACCTCCGCCAGCAAATTAAGTCAAGGATTCATGCATAAATTATACGTGCATAGATTATTCATGCATAAATTATACATGCATTAATTACGCATTCCGTTCTGTTCAGCCGGTGTAAGAAAGACAAACTTTTGTACGTGGTTTCTCAATCAATTTTGATCCAAATTGAAACAAAATCTTATTTGTCGTTGGCTTATGACCATCCAATTTTCGTGTTTAAAATATTTGATATTTTTTTAGTTATCGTGCTCACGGACAAACAAACACACACACACACACACTGAACCTAGGTGACAGCATAACGATTATTTTAATGCATAATGATTATTTTAGTAAATCCAGGAATTTTTAGGCATAGGTCGTTCTTTGGATCCGTGGGAGCCGGGTTTCCTGCAAAGTCTATATCAGCTATAACGGCCGAAACGGGCTTCAGATGAATACCGCGCGTGCAGGTTTTCGCTGCTGATATTCGAAAGACTGAAAATAGTGTTGGCTTCACGAAGCTCTGGCAAATTGAGTAAAGAAAATTATGAGTGGGTAAACTCATTATAACTTCTTGTCACAAGGAAGATGCGACGAACTTGCCTACCTTAGAGCTTTAGCCGTTTCCTGAGAGTAAACGCTTTTCTTTTCCTATTATTTTGGCAAACATTTCCCCCGCCATTTCCGCTCACTACAGTGTAGTTGTTCCACGATATACATACAAATATACCTTACCTTGGGCAAGTTTCCTGCTTACTCATGTAGGATAAACTATATCTGGTAAGGTGAGATAAATTCCCAAGTTAATCCCAGCTTCACATTTTTCAACTTGTGATGTCTGTTTCATGCCTTGGGAACATTATTTTAATATTAATAATAATTATATTACTTTGGACTAGTTGATAGTGTATACTTAGCTTTTAGGTGTTAATTACCTCATCTTTAATATGAAATAATTATTGTTGACATGATTGTTGTTGTTGCTGTTGTTGTGTTTGTTGTTATTGTTGTTGTTGTTGTTGTTGTTGTTGTTGTTGTTGTTGTTGTTGTTGTCAATTGTGTAGTTTTTACATGCATTTTTACTTCTCATATGCTACTTTAATTACCATACAGCACTGTATATTAACCATTAAACAAATTGAAATATCTTCGGTGTAGCCAGCTCGTTGCCAACTAATTTGAAATCATATTTAGATGTTACTTGAAGAAGCAGCGTATCAACAAAACATTGTACTACAAGCCAGTCAGGCTGTCAACACGTGTCTGGCTCTACATGAAGGACTGAGTACAGGATCCTCTGAAGAAGTGGAAGCCGAGAGATTGTTGAAATTCTCGAGTACGTATTAAATGTCAATTATGCTTAACAACAGTTAGTTATGCCCGCTCATTTTAGTTAGTTATGCCCGCTCATAAAATTTCTGCCAATATTCCGGCATGTAGCTAACTAGGCAAGAATGGTAAATGGAGTGTAAATGCCATAGGCATATCCAGCCAGTCAAAATGGCCTAATTTATTTACTATATATTAAGTTGTATTATTAAACTTGATCACCCTTGCCCTCCAAGCCCTTGTCAACCAAACACTACTATTTAGTCCATTCGTTTCTCCCTCCCTTCACTTTTATTTGTTTTGTTTGTTTGTTTTTTCTTTCATTCTTTGTCTATATTTCATTAATTTATTTTGTCCTTTTCTTCCTTCTGTCTTTCTCAATATATCCGAAAATTTTCTGGGAACCTAAAAATTGTCTGGGACCAAATGGTCCCGTGTTCCGATACTTTTTCAACCCATGGTCTTTAGCTCAGGGCATATTTTAAGGATTTCTAAGTGGGTGGCCATTTGTGAAAAATGGCCCTTAATCTGAGTGCTGAAGGCGCGAGCCCTGTAGGGGTCCGGGGGAGTTTTTTCCCGGGAAAATTATGAAATCTGGAGCTCTGAAATTGCCAAGCCAATGGTATTTCAATGTTTTAACTAAAACTTTAAAAATGTCTAACTATATAAGCCATAAAAACAATATTTCGTTAAACACAGACAAATCATTTACTCTGTAAACGACCCAATGTATAGAGGGCCCAGGGAGTGGGGGCCCCATTTTGTGTGAGTGGGGGGCCATCAAGAGGGCCTGGGGAGCCAAGTGGCCTCCCAGTATATATGTTAAAATATGCCTTGCTTTAGCTGCATGCAAAATGAAAGTGAACCCCATGATTCGAAACACTGGAATATCAGTGGTGTCGCCACTGTTTAAAGTAGCTTAAGGTGGCTCCCTACAATTTTTAGATCAAAGTTTTTGAATAATTTTTACTTGTTACAAAACAAAAATTGTATGACTTATATTGAGCAACATTCTAAAAGCTGAAAATTGTTCACAAAAATGACGTCATTACCGTTGCTATGGTGACAATGACGTTTCAATATGGCCGACATTTTTTTTAAACTTGTTCGGATAATCTATTGTACTAGACGAAAATGTTTTATGAAATAAAAAATGGGGGTAACCAGGCGTTTTTTCGAGTAAAGTGTGTTAAAAGCTAAAATGTCGGCCATATTGAAACGTCATTGTTACCATAGCAACGGTAATGACGTCATTTTTGTGAACAATTTCCGACTCTTAGAATGTTACTCAATATATGTGGTACAATTTTTGCTTTCTAACAAGTGACAGTTCTAGATTAAATCAGTATTTAGATTAAATAATAAATTTACCATATTTCAAAAATTGTAGAGAGCCACCTTAAAAGTAACTCTAGAAAGCAAACAGTTAGTTATTTTGATCAGTCAAGTATCAATCAAAACGATGATGTGGCAGTTACTTTATCAAGTATAAGAATTTCCCACGACTATAATGTGTAATTTAATTCTTCAATGGCATAATCTGTATATCTTGTTTCATTATATAATATTTTTTCATGCCTAGCTGAACGTCGTACTGTTTGCTTGGATGAAGTACAAAAGCTGAAAACTGCAGATGAAGATGATACTGTGTCAATGAGAAGTGAAGATATCGACGATGATTTACCTTGTAAAGCAACACTGAAAATATCAGGTACTCACCTTGTAAAAACGTTCGGGGACTTAAAGCGGATTTGTTAGAGAACTGTGGCCTTGGGGCACAGTCGCGACCACCTAGCTTTTGTTTCGGATACCGTGTGTTCGATTCTCTAGAGCTCCAGACTCAAGACATTCATGGTAAAAGTGTCAGTCCACGCTTTTTAGTTTAAAAATAGATAATTGGACAAATACTGGTGTGAGATATTGGGTGTACTAAATGATATAACCATGATTGTATGAGCACTCTGACCCCATGACACTTTGCGCATGTCTGGATGCGTTGATGTCATCGTGTTGTACCACGTGCGCTAGGTGAGAGCAAGCTCGTGTGTATAAATACGGTTGTCATCTCGTATCTAGATGTACCAAGCTGCACTGACGCCGAAACATGCGTTTCTGCAGATAGTACTATATATATAAGTATATATCAATTAAGAACTAAAACTGAGTGAAACAACGTTCGTAGAGGACAAGAGAAGTCTGGAAGGAATGTTAGGGGTAATAATGGTACAAACGAAGTAAGGAGTAAGGAGAGAGTGGGTGAAAAAGAGTAAGATAGGTTTTGTAATAACCAGACAATCCGCTCAAAGAAATCTTTTTCAAAGTATCTTTTACAGAGTTTTTTGTGACACTGATTTCCTTGATTCTTTTAGGGATTAAGATTCCAGTGGATAAGAAAATGTTGCCGAACAAAAATTCTTCAGGTTTGTCACACGACTCACATCATTTGTCGGTTAGTATTCCTTGCAATAACTTATTGTCCCGGCTTATTTTTTTGTACATACCGTATATATAACCATGAATACATATTTCATAGTTTAGATATGATTATGGAAGCACGGGTGGCAGATGCGGTTATCGCGCTGTCCCTTATCTCTGAGTTAAGTTAAAAAAGTGGTAACCGTTTTCCGCGCGTAATACAAAAGTATACAAAATTTACCAACTTCACAGCGCTATATTTTCCACATTTTACGACATTTCGCAACCAAACCTTGCAATTTTACTAAACTTAGGATGCTCTTTCCAGCTGTACTGATACAATTTCCTAGTTCAAAAATTAGTTTAATAGGGGAATGGTCCATTGGGTTGCAAAACCTGTTAAGGCTTCCCGTCCACCTCAGAGTGGTAAACATAATAAAGTAATTATACAATATTATGAACTTACGGCATATATAATATAATTCTTATCTTCTAGAACCGTGTATTTACAGTTTTATTTGCATCATAAAACATACTCCGAAACAGATGTATTGTACAAAAGCAGTGTCCTCGGATGAAGTCAAGAATGGTTGCATTACATTTGATGATAAATTCGAAATGTACGACTTGATATTATAAGAATATGATCACTGTTTTTGTATTGGGGCACTTGAGAATCGTAAGGATTTACTTGGAGTAAAACAAGTACTTAATACTAATGTCGCGTGTTCGCAAAGCTGCGCATGCTCAGTTATACAAATTTGGTCCCATAAGCCTTGCACGTAAATTTTGCTTCCTATGTTTGGGTAAATTGGGGACAGATCGAAGTTTTTGGAAAGTAATAATATTAGAACTTTCATTTTTTAGAAAAAATGTCAAGCCATCTTTTACATTGGATATCCATGTATTTATTCTCGTAAGTCGTGATTTTTATTAAATATTAGGGAGTTTGGCAAATACAACGCCAATGAAGATGTGCTCATTATAATAGCAAAGAGACCCTCTGACAAAGGAGTCGATAAATTGTATTCCCTTGAGCATTCCAGACGCCATTCTTCAAACTACTACGTTATTTACATCATTTCCACGTTTCACAACGACGCTAACACATATGCCGTTCGAAGTCGTTTGGGGTGCTTTACGTGATTTCACTGACTAGTGCTACTTAAATACTTGTTTAAAAGAAAGATAAATACTATTGAGAGGCCAACAAGCTCTTAGTAATGCATGCTTTTGCTCCAATAGAGCGTTTGCACATGACGTCACAAAATTCATAAGTTAAAGCTACAAAGCTGACTGCTTTATATTTTCCGTATGTCGTTACTAAAAATTTTGGGTTCGTACAATTATTTCTCCCTGAGTTATGGAGTTTTGAAAAATATTGCTGATGTCAGCATTATTTTCAAAGGCTGTTAAAACTATGCTATACACACTATTTGGTTTTAAAATGCTTGGTTAAGAGGCGATGCCTAATCCAAACTTAAAAAGAATCTAAAGATTCTGGCCCTTATATTAGCATTTGATTTTAGGCCGCCATGTTGGTGTACTAACTCAATGCCATTTTGGAACACCAACATGGCGGAGAAAAAACAAGTGCTCAAATGAAGCCGAATTTTAACCCAAATGTTTTGAATCTTATTAAGGGTGATAAACAATACTTCTTAACCTTAACCAAGCATTTTAAAACCAAATTGTGTCTATAACATAGTTTTAACAGCCTTTGAAAATAATGCTGACGTCAGCAAAAGTATTTTTCAGAACTCCGTAACTCACGGAGAAATAATTGTATGAACCCAAAAATTTTGGTGAGCACTCTTAATAGCGATCTAGAAAACAAGTGAGAAAGCCAGCTTTGTAGCTTTCGTAGTTTAGATTTTAGAATTTGTCACGTGATAAGTGCAAACGCTCTATACAAAATGTAAGCAATTTTGTTGCTCCCTATTGACTTTTGTAGCAAACCAATTAATTTTGTACCATATATTGATTTGAAATATTTTCGTAGAAAACTCAGCTACCGTTGGTTGCACCCCAAAACAAGAATAGAAAGAAAAGCATGATTGCAAAGGTATACATTTATGAAGAAGAAGATTATTTTTTGTATTATTATAAGTGTCATTATCTTAGAAATTTTTGCATGAAAAATATTGAATATTTTTCTTTTGGAATTTGATTTTTAATAAACTAACACTAACCATAGTTAATGCACTAACACAACTAATCGTTAATATTACTAACTGATTACTAACCATTTTTATCAATAGAAATTATTTTACGTGATCCAATTTAAATATTTAATTGCTACTTCCAATTTGCGCTGATTATATTTTAGCTAGTATCAGTAAAGTAGACAACTAACCTGAACTAACAAAAAAAATTTCATTGACATTGGACAATGTTTTTAACTTGCATTGTTGTTTGGTATTTTTACGCAGTCAGTTTTAGATTCGCCGAAAATTAAACACTTCATCAACAGTACGGTATGTGAAACATAGAATTTTCCAGTTAAGATAAACCTTATAAAGTATATTAAACTGTAATGCCTGATGTAATCTGGCAAAGGCATTGAAAGAAATTGTAAAATCAATGATAAGAATTAGTTTAACCATTTTTAAATGTTTTTCGTTTCTACCGGATGGCCGGACAACCTTAACTACTTTGGAAATGTTATTTAAAAAACTGGTAAACAATTGTAATTTGTTATAAACATCGAGAACGAAAGTGAGCTTGCTACATAACTTTAGTCTCTAAGGTGTCAATATTATATTATATTGTGAATTTAACTAACTCTGCTTATTCTATTTGCACACTCAGTCTGATTATGTGCAAAATAACATGTACATATTAGCTTCTTTTTTATTTTGCAGAGAAAAGGCAGTGATGGCACTTCGCAAGGTAATTAGGATTGCTAACTGGAGGAATAAATTGACATAATTCTTCTATACAATGCTTAGGCCTCTTTGCCTATGGCGAATTTCGTGGAACCGATGTGAACTCGTAACTCAGTTGACTAGCAAACCAAAGGATGCATGTTCAATACACCCTTCGATAATTACGTCACAAATACTTCCTTGGCCTGCGAGCTTCGTTCTCGTGAACCAAGACGAAAGGCAATTCCCTCGCGATTCATGAGAACGAGGCTCCCGGGCCAAGGAGAGATTTGTGACGTAATTGTCGAAAGGGTGTATTCCCACCGCGGTGGTCAAGCAATTCTTCACCTTTACTGATGTGGAGCCTCGGGAGTTAATAATTGATTGGATATTTAGTTTCGGCTGTTTGAGCATGCTGTACTAATGTTTTCAATTTCCTGAAGACTGCTGTCAATAAAGTCATGTTTTAATTTCACGTAGCTGTAACACCAGGCTCGACTCATGGTCCAGTGTTTCGAACAAGTGACTTTGCACTGGCTTCGACAACCCATATTGATTTGGAAAATATTTACAGCCGAAAACATCAGATGCAACAGGTATTTTGTTTTTGGCTACAAGTATTGTGCACAGTTGTGAAACTTGCCGTGAGTTATAAACAGCCAAATTCATCGAAATCTTTTTGCAGGTTGAAGACAGGTCTGCGCTTACTGGAGACATTCAAATAGAAATTAAATGCAAACCGGAATACACGAATCAAGCAAAAGGCTTCCTTGTAAGTTAAGTTAAGTTTTATTCATTGTAGAGAACTAGAGATCAAGCTAAATCCATTCACGAAAGACGAATTGATTGTAGGGAGTGCACCAAAAAGACTACATAAATCATTAAAAAGATTGTGTACGCACTATATAGTTGATGCTAATTTCTGGGAGAGAACACAGGAGAGACTTGATCTCTACTTGTACGAGGACATGATGAAAACAATGTTGGGTTAGGATAAACACGCTAATTTCGCTATATAGCACACTATTCTTAACGCTGCTTGTGATTCTCCACAGTTTATCGGTACTTTAAACAACACGAATGTCTTCCCCAATCAATAGATTAGAAACGTCGAGTTTGAGGCAGCACTTTCTGTGCGAGAGTAACTCCTAGTATATACTGTATATGAACTGTCTGGTAACCCAATTTGGGGATTGAATGTCAGCTAGCCCTACATATCACCTAGCCCGACATATCACCTTAATTTTTTAACTCAGTGGCAAGAGCAACGCCCTCAAGAGCAACGCCCTAGCATTACCTGGAGCATCATATAGAATATGTGAAAATTGTTGCACAACACAACAGTAAAAGTAAAAATTGTACGTTATGCGTTGATTTTTAGACGATATTTGAAGATGTTGGTGGTCTGGGAGATTGGCTGAGATACTGGTGCATACTTGATGGGAACGTTTTGAATTATTGGAAATATCCAGATGACGATCTTATCAAGGTAATGCATTGGACTGCATATTATTAGCACAGCTATTGAGAGGACACACCTTCACGATTTATGTGAACTAGGTTTTCATAACTTTTCAAGGCCATTGTAAAAGTAGTGTTGGTTAAAATGCGTGTTTAGCAACATTGACAGCACAACTCTGCGTCTCTGCCTTAAGCTTATTGTGATAATACCCGTCATATATTGTTGAATTTGTAGAAATCAACTCCCCTAACTCAACGATTGAAAATTTCCTTCTCTGAGTTCACCAACTTCACCAATCGGTTGAAAACGTTCAAATTTTCTCCAGAGAGCTGAAAGCAGAGGTGGAAAAAGTTTTTTTTCTTTCTGGGAACCTGGGTTTCAGACTCAAAATTAATAATGAATGAGGTTCAATGATCACGGATTGATTTTGACATTGAACTGATTGGAGTGTTGTTTCTTGATATTCAGTGGTGTTCAATTTGATATAGTGAATACAAAATGCATTACAATTACTAGACTATACTCTAGTTTAGTTATTGCTCATCAGTTAGTTATTAACTTTATAAATTTCTGTTAAAAAATTTCTGCAAAAGTTCAGATCCAAAAATGTTTCTGGGAACTAGGTTCCCAGGATCCGATACTTTTTCCACCTCTGGCTGAAAGCATCGATTTTGTTTTAACTTACTTATATTTATTTAGCCTCCACTTGGATCAATTGACCTCAGTAATTGCGTCAGCGAGTCTGTCACAATTGTTCCCAGGGATATATGTGCTCGGCCACACACGATGCAGCTTGTATTGGAGAAACCACAGATGCCTTCTGACCGAGAGACACTGATCACCATGAATGCAGGAGGAAGGATGCTTATAAAGTAAGGGACAGATTGATTTATACCGTATTGGGCAAGGGGTGCCCCCCCCCCCTGTTCTTTAAATCCGAACAGAAAGTAGAGGGGAGGGTGCAATGTCTGGTATAACGATAAAAATTGCTTTTTCCGTGGTTATTATTTTTCTTCAGAATGCGAGAAATGCTGTTCTAGAGACCCTAGAAATTCAAAATTTTACCGGGGGAGCATGCCCCCTAGCATTCTCGCGCCATTGCTGCTCGTTTTCGCCCCCCCCCCCCAAAGTCAACACTGCGCTACGGCTACGTCACTTAACATCCCCCAGGTGGAAATAAACCGGTGAAAACTCGCGACATTTGGCAGAGCGTTGACTGTCTCTTCTATTAGGAATATCGTACTATATACCCGTTATTGTTCTATGAATAGAGTCCGAAACCGAATGAGAATCGAACCCACAATTAAATGTCCTCTACTATCCCTACGTTACCACTATATGTCACCATTATTGTCCATAATAATGAAGAATTTATCAATTTAAGTCTCTGGACTCGCGTGGACACTTAGATAAATCATTAGGCTGCAATGCTCCCTACGTCGTTAATTCACTTGCTTTCGCCAGTTGATTTTACTCATGAGCACTTGTATCTCTTGTTAACCCATTAAGACCGAATATACCCCAAGGCATACGAAGACATATTATGTTTCTGAACAGAGCGCGCGTCATTTTTAACTGTGCGCGCCAACGCTTCGGTGCGCAGATTCGACGACTCTTCAATATTAATATATATATATAAGAGAAGGGAGGGGGAAAAGCTGCGTCATTTCTGGACAAACCATAGAATATTTTACGCCAATAATGCGTCCTACTTTGTTATTTACTCTCCATTTAACTCGTCAAGAGAAAAATTCTGGACATTAATAGAATAATATAACAGGGTTCGTGCAGGTCATTAAACTCCTTGAAAAGTGCTTAAATTGAAAAATCAATTTCAAGGGCACTTGAAAAGTGCTTGAAAATACAAAATTTGTTAAAAGTGCTTGAAAAGTGCTTGAATTCAAAATAGAATATAATTATCTAATGAGGACATTTATCTAGCAAATACTGTAAGAAAGTCGCTTGTCTCTGTAAGAAAGCCGCCATCATTTTATCAGAGTCCACTATATTTTTTCTTATATTTGGATTGTGTTTTGTTTGCAAGACAATAAAAAGTCCTTGAAAAATTTCATTTCAGTGCTTGAACAGTCCTTGAATTTAAGTCCTTAAATATTCTTATTGGGAACTTGCACGAACCCTGTATAAGCTAAATAGAAATCAAAACTACATCCTTAATTTTCCCTAGGTACATGCTGTCAGCAGACACGAAAGCTGATAAGGTGACATGGCTGAACACTATTAAAGATTCACTCAAAGACTGGAGAGCGTGGCATCACAATCTGGCCCAGAAAGTCAAACAACGATCACAATCTGTCGAGTCAGATGTCATTATGCTGTAACAAAGCAGGTGGTATAGTGTATTGTATATAGAAAATATTTGGGCTGGAAATCTAGAATTAAAATCTCCAGTTTGTGGGGTCTAAACAATGGTATATATACCTAATAATCAACTTATACGACTTGCCATTGATATTAACTGAATATTAAAAGTAAAAGCGTTGCTGAGGACAAATCAAAAGAACGTCTGCAAAAGGGATCTAGAGTTTGAAAAATCCCCCAAAATGCAAATATATCCAACTCTTATATAAAGCTTGCACAAACTGGTTAAGCTTGAACTCACTTGCCCTAATTTTGGAAGCACATGCATCTAAGTACTTGGGTGTAATTATATTGATTGAAAAACATTGTAATTAAACCTGGAATACACTAAAATCAACAACTAAGGTATATAGACACAATTCTGACATCTAAGCAGGTTATTTGAGTAATACTGTAGCCTGTAGGTGACCTTAATCTTATCTAAATAGTAAAAAGTTTAAATTTTGTAAACAACATAATGAAATACATAGTAGCTCTGTACGGTATCACAAAATATATATTTTCTATATTTTTAATACAAAATAATTCCTCTAAACTTATAAGTTCAAAAATCAGTTTTGCCATTTAAGAAATAGAAAACATTTTCCGTGTTTATACACGTATAGAAACACGCGTGGGATTTTGGGAGAACGAGAAATAATCAGTGGGAAAACGAGCCGTAGGACGAGTTTTTCCACGTTATTTCGAGTTCTCCCACGTTATTTCGAGTTCTCCCAAACTCCCACAAGTGTTTCTATAAGTGTATAGAAACACAGGAAAAAATGTTTTCTATTTCTTTTATAATATAACTCAAAAGGCATTTTTTAAACTCGATTAATTTACAAATTCTCATTACGTACGCATGCTGACCTTTGCTCATCAATTTCGCTGCAAGAAAACAACTCTGTTTGAAAATTAAGTCAAAAATGTGTAAAAGCATTAAAATTGTTTTTAAATAGTATTCAAAGTTTTATAATTCGCATTAAATTTTTTTTTTTATGATTTTAAATTTTGGTGGGAAAATTTCCGTGTTTCTATACAGTTAATATAGAAACACGCTTCTCGACCGATCAGCAGCGCGTACTATAAATGTTATATAAATCCAATTAGTGTGCATGTATTTATTCCTACATGTAAGTAGGCTGTCAGTCAGGCATTTTCATACAAGTTGTCATCACTTCGATTTACTTGATGTAATCGTGGTGGTGGTTGGTTAGGAGCATCGGGCAAGGTGGACTTATTTTCTTGACTAGCTTCATAAGTGACCGTACATGGTTTCCATTCCTCCCCGGCCAGTGCTGCAACCAGGTATATAATGCTTGATATGCACAAGGAAGCTCCACCAAGGAGTGTCGAGAGAAGAAATCCACAAGGAATCGAGAGACTGAAAACATTCAATATATACCAGGGCTTGCAAAATTAAAAAAATCTGATTGCCCTTGGGTAGTGAACAACAAAAATTTGGTTGCCCAAATCTATTTCTGGCTTGCCCACCCCAATTAAGTGAAAAATGAACCACAACAATGTATGTCGACCTGAAAGCTGCGGCTATCTTTTATCTCCCGAGTTACGTGAAGAATTGAATTTACCCCTCGCGATTAACACACGCCCGCTGAAAATACAGGAAATCTATTTTATTATCATCCATCAATTAAACCCTTTGATACCAACAATTTTTTGTTCAATTTCAATACATTTGACAAATCAACTTCTCACAGATGGCTTTATTGAAAGCATAGATTTTGAAATAACAAGTCTTGTAAAAGTATGTTTTAAATACTGGTCTTAGCCTAATTTCTGGTCGCCTGTTGGGACATAAGTCAAGAGATTCTGGTTGCCCGACATAAATTTTAGCTGCCCGGGACCATTGGGCAGACGATTTTGCAATCCCTGATATATACTACAGTTTGCAAACAACTATGACCTTTGACGAACTAGCATTGTTTACATTCAAGGATGAACAGTCAGAAAAAAACAGTCTTTTTTATATGAAACAGTTTACAGGATCTGATCTAACTAGCTAATTGCATGCTCGTTATATAATCATTAATACAGCAGGTCTTTTGGATCCATCTGCATGAAAAATACAATAAGAACTTCTACGTTTCAAGCAAAGGCTCTGGGTCTGGGAAAAACATGTGCGTTTATAGTAAATGCAAAAGTAATCACATGATAAAAAAGAAACCAATCAGATGGATTTAGTCAAAACAAACTATGAACAAAATATGTAAAGAAGGGCTTTTGCTTGAAACGTCTAAGTTCTTATTGTATTTTTCAGGTAGATTGATCCAAGAGACCCACTGCATTTCGTATAGATGCTACTTACACTGGCACCACACGTTTCGAGATATTATAACAAAACCTTACCCAAGATATAACACAAATCTGACATAATAGTTTCTTCCAAATGGTCCAAGACTTTTAACTACTGGTGTTAAGAACTTCTGAGCACTGAATAGAGATTGCATTTAATTAATAGTGAGATTAATTAATTTAAATTGGTAAAACGCACAAGCAAATAGTTGGCGGTCTATCTTACATTCGTTCTTTTGTCCTTCCCTTTTGTCTTTTGCCTCTGGGATATTCAATTAGAAATATCAGAATGCCAGCAATACTTATGAAAGTCAAAGATTGTAATGATACAACGGATAGAAAAACAGCCTGGTCACCTCCTATATGTCAAAGTGATTGGGTGTTTGGTTTGTTAATTTTGTTGGTTGGGTGGCCAGTTAGCCACCATAGCTTGTTAGTTTATTATTATTGTCTTTATCTATCCACTAAAGTATATTTACAAAGAGTTATATAATTAAATATACTTAAACAGGTAAAACAAAGACCCTAAATGGGACGAGGCACAAACAGGACTATAAGAACCATGCAAGGCGCCTGCCCAAACTTAGTGTTCTCATAGTAGTTGTCTTGATTACAGTATAATTTAGAAAGCGACTGCAAAATAATGTTAACCTGGGTCAGATTTAGGGTGGAATTTGCCGAGCTTAATTTTGAATTTTTTAAAGGGCCAAAGTTATTGCAGTTAAAATTTTGAATGTTTTAAAGGGCCAAAGTTATTGCAGTCAATTAGAAGTTTAGATTAGTAGTTAATTAGTTTATTAATTAGATAATAAGTTTACTAATTAGTCAGTTATTTAGTTATTTATATAGCTAGTTAGTTATTTCTGTTAGTTCATCTATAAATTTGGCTACATTTATATAAGATAGCTTTATGAACAAGTAAAGTAACCTATCCAGTATAGCAAACAGTCTTAGTCAATTTTTAATAGTTATATTTTGTTGGTTAAGTATTAATTTTAAGTAATTCAGATACACAGCATAGATGGCTATTTGCCATTTCTTGAACTTGCCAATCCAACTCAAGACTCCGCCAACAAACACAACTACAAAAATAACAAAATATATACTAGTTTTACATGCAGAAGCGGTGTGTTATATGCTATAAATGATCTTTCAACGTGCTAGTGTACAGCAATTTTTCTTACCAATGCTGCTTGCCACAGCCTGTTCGTTTGCCCACATTGCCCATTCAATCTTGCCCATTTTAATCTGAGTATTATAAAACAACACCACAGAAATTGTTTCAAACTCTTCTATATACTGTCACGTTCGACAGTCTAGTTCTTATTCCACACGTACTTCCGCTATAGCTTTGTTTACCAGTGCTTCCACTTTCCAAAATGAATATGTCCTTTTTTTGTCCTAAATTTGATCGAAATTTCCTTCAAAAAGTTTAGTGAAATCATGCATCGCACAAATTATACCATGACTTACAGTGATTGTAGTGTGGTTGTCATGTGCGGTTTGCGATGCATCGCACAAATTAGCATACCATGACTTGCAGTGATTGTAGTGTGGTTGTCATGTGCGGTTGTGCGATGCATTGCACAAATTAGCATACCATGACTTGCAGTGATTGTAGTGTTTTTATAATCCATGGTGAAATTAAGTTGAATATTTCTCAAAAGAGAACGAAATAGCCTATTGTGAGCAGAAAATTCACCTGGGTGTTCAACTTTATAACTCTAACGGTCTAATACCCAGGTCTATTAATGTTTGTCAAGAGCATTTGATTTGACAGGTAATAATCTGGTCAGCCAATCATGTTCAACTAGCCTCGCGTTGATTGGTGAGCGAATTGAAACCACAAACATTGAGGTTTCACGGGAGAATAAACAATGTTTTTTATCAATCTCGTAGATTGTGTTTTTATCTGTAGCTGTTCGTCCTTAGTTCCTAACGACGGTACATTTGCGCATTTGAGTCCAAAAAAGAGTCCAACTGTACTCAATAAATTTCTCGGAAATTGTTTCTAAGTGGATGCACACTTCATGGCAACCGTGAAGGCCTGGTTACGCAGCACACAATATGGCCGACGAAGATGGTGAAATAACAGTAGAAGATTTATCACAGCGTCAGAAGAGGGAACGAAAAGAATTACAAGGTAATAACTTATATATATGTGTGCTATGGATATTGAGCTAAGTGGATATGTAGTAAGAATGTTCATCTTGGCCATTGAAATCATAAAAAATCGCAATTAAAAACTCGTGTTTATGGAATGTTTTCACTCCTTAAGTGGTTTTCCTTGATGTATTTATTGCACAGAATACTATGTGTTTCACATCATTTATACTTTCGGTGTACTCTAAAATATGATTGTAAAACTGTAAAAGAGTACAACTTGTCCCGCACAGCTGGGAGTCATGGAAAATTCCTTTGGCCGTGCTGCCCGTGCTGTAATGTATTTTATAATAGGCGGGCAAGTTGGGCAACTGGCCCAGTTATGTTGCACTCTTTGACGGGCTTTAAACTTTGGCGGTTGCCCCCAATAATTTCTCTGAATGATAGCTGATTAACTTTGTAACAAAGCTGTATCAATGATTTTACAACCTCAAAAGCCTTGATAGGCTATAATTTAAGTACATTTGCATGAAATTTAAGCACAAAATGTTTTAAGAATTGAGATTTGCAGCAACAAAAGGGTGGTTATATGTTGGCAACCTAAGTTTGCACCTCCAATATTTCGCGAAATGTCCGCCACTGCTCTTATGTGCCATGAGTATGCCCCGGATTCCCAGCTCCACTAATTGATGCTATGGCCCATCCAGGGGCGGATCCAGGATTTTTCGTACGTTAGTCAAAATATCTGACAATACAAGTTTGCGCCGCAGGTGCAAAATTGGCCGAGCGCCGTAGGCGCGAGCAACCTAGGGGGGTATGGGGGCATGCCCCCCCAGAAATTTTTTGATTTTTGAACCTCGGAAACACCATTTGCGGCACTCTGGGAGCAGCTTCAGCCAAAAATTAACCTCATAAGATGGGACCCAATTATAGCAATTTTCAGTCTCACTGACTCCCACAAATCACTCCTTAGGGATTTCACTTCACTTGATCAGACATTTAAATATTTGAATCATTGAATGTGTGCCCTATGAAACTACGTCTGTGGCTGTGGATTAAAAACATGAATTTCACAAAATAACACATGATCGTATTACACATTTACACCAAGCTATGCCATGTGGTATTGCCTTTGTATATTGCTCCATATACATTATATAAATCCAGTATACTGTAGATATAGATAATATTAAACTAATATTAGTCCACAAAAAGCATAAACAAACTTCCGATTCGCCTGGGTATTAAACTTGGTTCGCTGTAAATCTTATCTATAAAGTATATTATTATAAAGCGTCGAGTCTAAGTCTTGACCGCAATATTATGTAAAGCAGTTCACCTCATCACCTACGCGGGTCAATACTTTGCGCACAAATAAACAGTATAGGAGAATGTATTAATAATGTATAGGAGTCAAATTTAGTCAACATATAATATATTTACCTTAGGGCCGTACAACAGTTGCTCTTTCGATCTCGAACGTACTTCGGGATGTATGATGCGGCACCAAAATTTCTCCCAAGGCAAAAGCTTGTGTTGTTGATGGCGCTCACTAGCTCTTCAACAGAACTCTTCGGTGAAGCGTCTATTCGCTTCTTTAGATCAACTTCAATATCTTGAAGATATCGCCGATCAGAAAGGCCTTCGAATATAGTTCTATAAATATATTCAGGCTGACCAGGCTGACTCGCTCTGATCGGTCAAAATTATGCAGCCAATGAGAACTCAGATATTTTTTAAGATTGGCCAATGGCAGAGCTTATATTTGTGCCCCTGATGAGTTGCCCGGTCAGAACTCCCCGGAAAGTGGTCAACATCGCTGCTAACCAATCAAATGACCAGATTTGCCACCAAGTCGGTCAAGATTCAAGCGGAAGACCGCTGTTTTGACTGATCATCATATTGCTTTACAGAACGTAAACCTTTACCGCTGAACGCAATGTAATTACTGGACTACAAACTTAAATATGCTGACGCCACTGAACTAATTTGATAACTGGACCGCGATTTGAATTCGAATTAATTAACTTCGCAATTTTTTACCCTAGTCGCGTGACCGGGTTGACTACCCCTGGATCCGCCCCTGGGCCCATCTAGATTTCAGATTACCCAGCTACTCCATTTCTTATCTACATCACTGCCATACACTTCACACAACTTGCATGGTTGCACCAGGGTGCAGGTGCATTCCATGTGAACAGACATGCCAATTTGCAACCTGTTTCCCAGGGTCTCGCCTTCGCACACCCCCCCTGCTGTGGAGAGACCCTGGTAATGTCTGGGGTCAAAGTCGTCTACTATACTCCATAGGATTAGGCGACCAGTCTGTTGTCATTGCATTGATAAACAAAACAATTATCCCATATATGGTAATGAAACTGTTTGTCTAATTATAGAATTTCTCTGGCAAAATTGTTCTGAGTTCATTTTAAACAATTTTACTCTTCTCGTGCTAAAATTCATTTACTGTTGACAATTATCCTGATAAGTCATTATGTAAACAATACAATTATAAGATTCGTACTTCAAAGAGGATATTAATATCTGTTACAGGATGTAAACGAACCACTATCATTTAACACAGTTTAAATATATATTTAATACAATACAATAACATATTGTTAGATCGATACAAACACGACAACGAGTGTATCAATTTCGTGAACCATAAATATTATAAATATGTTGCTGTAAAAATTTCACACATAAAGCTTGAGTTATTTTTACAAACTCAATTTTGCATATAGTTTGACTTTGGGTCATTAATAAATGAAAAAGATTCGAAAATATGAAAGTAAATCAAACAAGTTAATTAATATGCACTCTCATAACTCTGCCCCACGTACCCACCCTAACGACAAATTATTCTACATCCCAAGATCTGGGATGTCACATGACCAGACAGTAACAGGGTTTCGCCGGAGCAGCAGTTAAGGGGGCGTGGTAGAGGTGAAACACTGGGAAACAGGTTGGCCAATTTGTTGCAAATAAAATGAGGGAGTATATTTTTTTGTGATTTTTCGATCAGCGTCGTGAGCTGGCAACAACCATGCATTAGTTCATGAAATATGCAGCGAGGTCTAATAAGGGTTGCTGCAAGCCCACTGGTAGCATCCAGTTTTAGTGAGTTATTTAATATGCATGAACCTTTTAAGATACACTCATAATTATGCAACAATACATTAAGCACATTAATTACAATAGATTAATTTATTTCCCTTCCAGCAAAAATACAAGCATTAAAACGTAGCATACCAAAAGGTGATAAAAAGAGAAAAAAAGAAATTACTGCCGAAATTGCTTTGCTTGAGGCCAAATTTGATGAGAAACATAACAAAGAAAATAATGAAAGTGCTCAAAACTGCAAAGAGGTGAGTATAGGAATTCCACAAGATTCTGGAACAGTACATTACATCAGAGAAAGTCATACTGTATCAGGGCTTGCAATAGAATATAGTGGCCTTGCCTGTGTGGCAGGCGTTCTATTGTCCAGGAGGGAGTTTTGTTTAGAGCGTGCGCTTTTTTTAAGTTTAGATTTTTAGTTCCCCTCCCTAACTTCTCACCTAGCGCGCGCTCTCAAAAAAAGCGCGCTCTAAACAAATCTCCCTCCCCCCCACAATAGAACGCCTGCCACCCAGGCTAATAGTGGCCAGACAAACGATTTTCTTTTTGGCAGGTCAAAAAGATGATGGCCTGCAATTTGATTTCTATTTTTTAACTGCCAAAATACTCGCACTCGGCAATGAAAGAAATTAATGATAATTTTCTTCATGCATTTCAGTCATTTATGTATTTGCCTTGCTAAACTGTACTCTTTGACTATTAACACTCTGAGAGTATTTAGACACTATCTCATTATGCTAGCTAGTATATTTAACACAGAATATGGAGTACATTAGGATGTGGTAAACAAATGAAATGAAATAATCTGCAGAATTTCATCTCCTGTTCTCAGTGGCATACCCAGCAAGACAGAAGTGGGGGGGGCAATTTTTATGTCGTCAAGAAAATCGTCTTTTTTGGTGGAGGACGGAGCGGCTAGCCATATCGCCGAAGGCGTGAGCTTACTAGGGGATCTGGAGCACAAAATTGTGATATCTGAGGGTTCTTAGAATGCCGGAAATGCAATCAAATTTGCCAGCGATGGTAAAATGTTGTGCACACGTCCCCCCCCCCCCAACATTTCTCATCGGATTTAAACGTATCTTGAAGGTGGTCCTGGAGGAGAGTGGGGGGGGGGTCATCCCCCCCAGTCCCAGTGGCTACGCTTCTGGCCTGTTCTATTTTTGACCTGGCAATTCAAAATTGTTTTCATCTGCCATTTCTCAAATATGGCCTGCATATGACCATTGGCTGGCTGCTACTGTATTTCAAGCCCTGCATCTTGCAAATTTTTGTGGTAGCCTAGCCCTGGTCTGACCAAACAGAGCATTGGGTTATTATAAATGTTAGGACAAGATCTGCCCCCCCCCTGTACAGAGGAAATTTGTCCTGTTCGGAGGGGGAGGGGGGAGTACAGTATTGGGTTAAGTCATTACTCAATATGATTGGGTTTTTTTGTTTTTTAGGTAGATAAGGATGCTGGTTCAGAATTACTACCTCAGTTAAACATTTTAGAAATAAGCCCACCTGAACAGAAGAAGGTCACCAAGGCTCAGAAAAGACGGGTAATAAATCTAAAAAAATGTTATGGCTTGTGAGGCCAAATTCTGTCCAGAAAACCAATTATTGAATGCTTTAAAGCAATCTTAGTTAATAAGTCTAAGAAATAATGTCCTTGGATTCTATAGCGCCAGGTCCTCAAAGCAGTCTGCAGCTTATTGGCCAAAATATGTGTCTCGAGATATTGGTCTATATGCAAATTACACATACAACTTTCTATGTCACATTGCATAATGAGTTTTCGTTTTCGCATAATGAATAGGAATAGGGTGAATTCACGATTTTCCAAGATGCTATGCAACGAACAAAATTTTAAGGCATAAAAATCTCACAAATTATTGTTGGTCATTCAGAAACTCCTCAATATGCAATGTGACGTAGAAACTTGTGTTGCTTACATTTCGAACCAACCTCAATATTGAATATCTTGAAAATGAAAAGAGATATAAAAAGCTAAAATGTTTTTGCAATTGCATGCCAAGTTTCAGCCTGGACTGAGTATAAAAAGCCTGGACTGAGTATATCCAAATCCGCTGACGGATATGGACCTATTGGGTCTATCCGCTAGCAGATTTGGACCCCTCTCGCGGATTTGGACCCCTCTCGCGGATTTGGACCACCATCAATTCAGTAACACACATGATTTGTGAAGATATTAAGAGCGAACCTGAAGGCGAGTGGCTCTGCAAAGAATGTAAGCCACCAACTCCTAGCGTAAAACGCTTGAAACTTAAGTAGAACTAACCGTGGTAGAAATAACGTTGAGACATTTATCGTGTGCTCTTGTTAATAAAAGTTGTGTAAACTTTCCGTAAATGTTTGATTCCATTCGAAATCGAAACGTCAATTGTTTACTTTTATATCGTACAAGTAGTGTTTAGCCGAATGGCTAATTAGCCGATTATTCAGACTTCATATTCAGGACAAAATATATCTGATTTCATAGGGTGTCCATTTCCGCGGAAGGGGGTACATATCCGTTAGCGGATATGGACCGTGGGGGTCCATATTACGCGGGGAGTCCAATTCCGCGGGGGTCAGCCTATTTCAATCATATAAAATGTTGATTATTTCCACGATTTGACTTGTGCGAGACTGTAGTGTTGCATTTGGAGATTGACAAAAAAACACACAAAAATATAGCCATTTAAACGATTGATTACATGACGATTTTCATCCCGGATAGCTCAAACCGGGATGAAATTTCAAACCGGGATCAAATTTCAAACCGGGATCAAATTTCAGATATTCGAAAACTCCATTTTACGAGGAATTTATCAGAAGCCCTGGCTGAATTTTCAGCCCAGGCTGAAAATATCCATGTAATCGACCCCTAAAAGTTATTTATAATAGTAAAATTTGTGTCATATGCCTTTTAAAGGATAAGAAAGCTGTCCAGGAAAAGGAAAGACAAAAAAGAATCGAAGAAGCTGAAGCTGAGAATGTTCATTCGGCGAGAAATGTAGAACAAGAAAAATTGAAATCAATGTTAGCTCAATTGGGACTGACTATTAGGGAGGTGAGGATTGAACAGGTTTCCAGATAATGAATCGTGCTATTTTTGTAAAACAAACCAGTTACTACATGTACCGTAGTCATGCAAATGTACAAGGAATTGCGTCTATTTAACATTGTGAATACCGAGGGGAAAATCACTGATTTAAACATTTTCAAAAAATCACCAAAAAAATCCAAAAATCACTGAAAAAAAAACTTTAAAATATGGAAAAATGACAAAAAAAATTTGGAAAAAATCACACAAAAAATAACAATGATTTTTCAATCTTGTTGCCGCTCGGTGAATACGCTATCAAGTAACGCTAGACCAACAACACTACAAAATTTTTTGTTTCATTATTTTATGTAATGGTACCTCCTCCATCCACAATAGCAACTGGTCGATCTTGTTGCCTTCGATATTGACGCCATCAACCGAGTAATATTGAGGCGAGCTAAGCATGCAATACAAGCCACAAAACATTTGATGACAAGGGGTGGGAGAATCTGGGTGGGAAGCTTAAAGCAACTGTCTGCACAGCTCGTTGGCGATTAATTATATATTCGTGTCTTGTGCCCACTAATTACATACCATTAATATACGGTAAGCGAATCTTAATTCCCTGTTAACTTCCGCTTATTGTACCAATCTGAAATACATTTATGTTTGATCGTATAATTTTATGATTATTTATCAGTAAAATTAACGTGATTTCATCATTTCTAAATTATATACTGATTTCAACTTACAGTTTTAAATTTTGGTCATCACTTAATTACTGTGTTTTATACTTTACAAATACCCAGGACAAATATTACTAGTATATACTTAGAACATTCATTCATTGTTATTTTCTTACAGATTGCACCAGATGGCCATTGGTACGTATAGAGTGAGTCAGCATAACATTTAAACGCATGTTAAAGACATGAACTATGAGGCAAATCGTTGCACTTTTCAGTTGATGTCGAAGTAAATGCATATACAGTATTATGTAATATATACAAACCGCACAAGAGGTCTTTATCAGATTTAAAACATCGAGGCGCAGCCGAGTGTTTTAGATCTGATAAAGGCCGAACTGTAAGGTTTGTATATGACTTCTAAAATGACTTGTTTTGTACACTCACTGGCGTTGGAATTTTGAAGATTGATGTTATCTACGCTGTAAAAATTGAAGGAGAAAATTTGAACAAGTCTATATCAAATATATAGATCCGCTACGGGTCATGCGTTTCCTTTGTATTTTGCCTATGAATAATTAATGAATTTTAGAAGTTATAGATAAAACATCAGCAGTCGATCTTTATCTGATATAGAAACTCGAGTCGAAGGCGAGCGTTTGTATATCAGATAAAGATCGGATGCGAATGTTTTATCGAACTTAAACAACGACCCATCTTATGAGTTCATTGGCGAAGTAATTTTAAAGATAAACATTGTCTAAGCCGAGAAAATCAAAGCTGAAATTTATGTAAATCAGGACAAACCTGTATCCGATTTACAAACATTGATTAAACATTCATTTCTTTTGAATTTTCCTCATGAATTATTAATGAGTTATTTAAGGTTTTACAAAATACAAAACAAGTCCAAAAATGAACATATTAATATTCTCTAGCTTTGGACTATGTTTTAAATATCAGGAATAAATTATAAATCCTGATAAAAAATAAATAGTCCTGATGATGACAAAAACGTAGTCGAAAGTTAGAAAATAATAATAAAATGATCATTTTCGGAGTTAACATTGTTTTTTGTTTTGTAAAAATACTCAGTGGTTTGGTAGTTCCCGTAATTTATCCCTTTTGTTTAGTTTATTTTTGTATTTTATCCAGCCTGTATAATGCCATCGCTGATCAGCTGCAAAGACTAAATATTCAGGTACGCACAGCACATGAGTCGTATATCTAAGTAATATACCAGATACAATTTACCCTTTATGATTTCCGTTGTCAAATTGTCATGATTACATACTACATATTTGATCTGAAAGTTTTTCTTTGGGTTTGGATGGGTCATTTCAACACTGCATGTCAGGCTGGTTAATTCCAACACTGCATTATCTAATCATTTTCGCTGTAAATCTCAATCCTATCAAGGCTTTCATGGATGTAAAATTATTGTGACCGCTTTGTTGCACAGTTAATCGGCTGTCATTCAAAAATGTTCAGAAATTATTGGCGGGGAGGCGTTTGCATCTCTACCACCCCCCACCACCCAATGTCTGCTACTGGTAGAGAGCAAAAACATGCCTAGATCAACTTAAATATTTCCGATGTCTTTCAATATCTTACCATGTAGCACACATATTCAAGTCTGCGAGAACTGGCAGCGAGATACATGCGTGATCATCAGGATGACTTTCTTCCTTTCCTGATTGACCAACAGACTGGTGACTGTTACTCACCTGGTACGTCTTGTCATAGTATGGTCTTGTTTAGACAATACTGTCGAATCTCTATTAAGGTGGCTCCGTACAATTTTTGAAATATGTGAAATTTACGATTTCGATCGAATTTTTTGAAGAATTGTTATTTGTTAGAAAACAAAAATTGTATAACTTAATATAGAGCAACATTGATTCTCAACATATTCTGTTTGTAGAGGCATTTTCCCGATATTGTCAAGAACTCTGTGATACTGTAGTCTGGGGTGGACAATTAGAGGTTGGTTTAAAGTTCACGTTATTTTAAGTCATGCTATATATAAATATAATTTAACCAAAAATTTATTGGGACAAACGAACGCATTTATTGTGCAAATACAAATTATCGGTGAAAACATTAAACAAATAGTATCTCCCAAGTTTTCTTTGATGTAATTTTTAAATCAACCTAGATTCAAGCCATCTCAAGTGCTCTCCAAGTACCTGTGAAAATTTTTCAAGCTGTTGGACCAACAATAGAAATTGGACAACAATATAACAATGAAGAAATACTATTATCGTAAGTTAATCAATAAATTATTAATGATATATTAATGATATATTAATTATACAGTCCTGTTTGTCATGTGCGATGCACACTTCGTCTTTTGATAAGCCATTTTTGAAGCAGGAATATTTATGAGAAGAGATCAGTGGTGGATTTATAGGGGGGGGGGGTGCAGAGGGGTGTGCACCCATGTTCCATGTTCCACCACTGGAAGAGATTACTGCCAATTTCGATATATCGTTTCAGGCCTTCCGTATCCGGCGATTATTTTTGCGTTAAAACACAAACAACTTGTCCAAGAGCAATTTTCATTGTTCACAAGTGCAAATGTGCAGTACTTAGAGGTATTGCACCATCACATGACTAAATTCTGAAATCTTTAACGTGCAACCTATAAAGATGGCTGTTTAACATGTTTTGTATGTCATTATAACAAGTGTTCATAACAAATTTCAAGTCGATACCATTATTCGCTCGCGAGTTAAGAAGGTTTGAATAATTCATATTGCTGACGTCAGCATTATTTTCAAATGCCGTTAAAAACTACGTGTTTTTTTTTCAAAGCTAACGCGAAAAACTCAATTCAGCTTTTAAAAGCAATATATAGTATCATAGTAAACAGAATGTAGACATATGTAATAATGGCATCCTCTTACCACTGAGTTGAGCTTGTTTCACAACAGGTCGAGGTCACTGTTGGTACTTGCATGAGATCGGCAGTGTGCTCAAATAACTCATGTAAGTTGAGATTCTCTCCTGTGCTTCGAGGGTTTTCCCCGGGTACTCCGGTTTCCTCCCTCTAATACTAACCCTTAGGAACTAACAATGGGGCCACAGTAATTGGCTGACGCTGTTGTGGACTCCCTGCCATTGAGGCGAAGTTGAATAAAAATAAATGCTCAAGGAAAGACGTGTTTTAATCACTGATTTTAATGCACATGATCATATTCTGTATAATTTTGTTGTTTCCTAGATTTCACCATCATGCATACGGTTTGGGGAAACATTACAACTCTGTGATCAGAATAGGCGATGAAGTGTAGAACAGCGGTGTATAAAATGAATTATTTCACGTTGGAATATATATCCTGGATGGATCTATTTATCTTCTCTGAAGGTTAGCATAGTAGTTAATCTTTTAAAAATATTCTAATTTATAGGACGAACATATCAAATTTTTCTAAACATTCAAAAAAATATGTACAGTTTACATATAGGTTAATTTTAGCATAAACGTCGTTTGGAAAATGTAGGTAAAGGTGTGATTCCACGAGTGTTCTTTCTCAGCGAAATGCGAAAAATTTCGCACGAAATGAATTGACGCATGCGCAGAAAACATAAATCAGGCTTCGCGAGAAAAAGTTAGAAAAAGTTAGAAGTTAGTTCTACTCACTGCGAAAAGCGAAAAAAGTGGGGAAATTGAATAGAATCGCTGCACATCAGCCATCCCTATCCACAATTTCTCGCGAATAATTTCGCCGTGGAATCAGGCCTTCAGATTACAAATATTTTTTCGTAATTAGTTAGGTTCATTTATAATGTAAATATATACTATAAAAATTTGAAGACATATTTACAACTTTTGGCTATTGCTGGTTTTCAGTACGAATTGCTGGATAAAAAGATGGTCGACTTTACAACTGTCAAAATTTATTCGTCCATGCTTTTCACCTACGTCTATGCTCAACAAACACCTTTAATTTAAGAAATGTCAATGCATAAAGTTATCCACCAACGACGATAAGTTAATGCCATATTTTTGCAAATTTTGGCCAAAAGTCGCCAACAAGTTAAGGTGGTCGTATCCCTTTCTCTGGTCATTTTTTCAAAAAAAAATTTGTGTCATTTTGGGTATTTTAAATATTGTAGATTTAGAATTTGTAATTACTTTTGTAATTACAAAAGTAATGTATGAAGCAGGAGCATTCTGAAGCCTTCTGTAAGGTACATTTACCAAACTGAAACTTTCGCACTGGATTTTCTCCGATTTGTAATTTGACAGGAGTCAGCAATACCTGTGACATTGTAATTTTCTAGGTTTTTAGTATAGAAGCTTGATATTTTGCACATTTATAGCCTGTACCATTGTCTAGTGCCTGACACTCTTCAAATTTCAATATTTTTCATTATTGATGAATTATTCACAAATTGCATCATAAATATCTCAATTAAAAGTACAAATAATGCAAAAATTCCATTTTTGGCTCTAAAATGTTTATTACAGAATTTTGCACTAGATCAGGTTCTAAGCTTTTCAAAAATATATCATTCATTAGATTTGGGTAATTGGTTCATGAGATATGATGTTTGCGCCGCTAGGCAATTATGGCCTAATTAGCGGCCGCCATATTGGATAATTAGTGTAATTAGTGACTTTGTGAAAAAAAATTTGCGTGGGTCATTTTACTTCACCTTACCTTTCAGAAAATGATATTTTCACTTTATTATCTTTAAAATTGAAAAAAAAAGGTTAAAAGGGATACGACCACCTTAAGGGGATAGCTCAAAAAGTGGCTAAAAATGGTCAAAAAGTACAGGTTTACTATAACTGAACTATTTTTTCGACAAAAAGTTAAGGCCAACCCCTTTACTTTTTTGCCATTTTCCGCGACTTTTTTGAAAACCAAAAGTGGCTAAAAATGGCCAAAAAGTAAAGGTTAAACTCTTAACGTTTTTTCGACAAAAATATAGGGCTAACCTCTTTACTTTTTGACCATTTCTGAATTTTCTGGCCACTTTTTCAAAAACTCAAAAAAGTGGCAAAAATGGCCAAAAAGTAAAGGCTAACCCCTTGAAATAAAAATAAATGACAATTCTTTCTCTCGTTAATGTGGGACCATGTCAAATCGGTTGCGCATCCTCAGTATAGGTGAACATAAGGTCCCATAAGCCGTTCTTACGTGTCCTCCTTCCATACATCCCTTCAACTGTATGTGCATGCCTCTGCAGTGCATACCATGCCAAGATGTTGGAGCGAGAGCACAGAAAAAGGCTAATCATTTAAATATAAACGAAGGCTTGACGACAGTTTAAATAACGGCTCGTGTGACCGTATGAACGTGAACCTACTGAGGATGTGCAACCGATCTGACATGGTCCCACATTCACGGGAGGAATAACTCATTTAAATTGAGTCATGATTGAACATTGACTCAGTCTCCTAATTCTTTGCAGCCATTTTCGGCCATTTTTTGAGTTTCTGAAAAAGTAGCCGAAAATGCCCAAAAAGTAAAGTGGTTAGCCTTAACTTTTCGTTGAAAAAATGTTAAGGGGTTAGCCTTTACTTTTTAGCCATTTTCGGCCACTTTCTGAGTTTTTGAAAAAGTGGCCGAAAATGGCCAAAAAGTAAAGGTTAGCCTTTTAACTTTTCGTCGAAAAAATGTTAAGGGGTTAGCCTTTACTTTTTAGCCATTTTTTGAGTTTTTGAAAAAGTAGCGGAAAATGGCCAAAAAGTAAAGGGGTTAGCCTTAACTTTTCGTCGAAACAATGTCAAGGGTTTAGCCTTTACTTTTCAGCCATTTTCGGCCATTTTTTGAGTTTTTGAAAACGTGGCCGAAAATGGCCAAAAAGTAAAGGGGTTAGCCTTAACTTTTCGTCGAAAAAATGTCAAGGGTTTAGCCTTTACTTTTTAGCCATTTTCGGCCATTTTTTGAGTTTTTGAAAAAGTAGCCGAAAATGGCCAAAAAGTAAAGGGGTTAGCTTTAACTTTTCGTCGAAACAATGTCAAGGGTTTAGCCTTTACTTTTTAGCTATTTTCGGCCATTTTCGGCCATTTTCTGAGTTTTTGAAAAAGTAGCCGAAAATGGCCAAAAAGTTAAGGGGTTAGCCTTAACTTTTCGTCGAAACAATGTCAAGGGTTTAGCCATTTTCGGCCATTTTTTGAGTTTTTGAAAAAGTGGCCGAAAATGGCCAAAAAGTAAAGGGGTTAGCCTTAACTTTTCGTCGAAACAATGTCAAGGGTTTAGCCTTTACTTTTTAGCCATTTTCGGCCACTTTCTGAGTTTTTGAAAAAGTGGCCGAAAATGGCCAAAAAAGTAAAGGGGTTAGCTTTAACTTTTCGTCGAAAAAATGTCAAGGGTTTAGCCTTTAAATTTTTAGCCATTTTCGGCCATTTTTTGAAAAAGTGGCCGAAAATGGCCAAAAAGTAAAGGGGTTAGCCTTAACTTTTCGTCGAAAAAATGTCAAGGGTTTAGCCTTTACTTTTCAGCCATTTTCGGCCATTTTTTGAGTTTTTGAAAACGTGGCCGAAAATGGCCAAAAAGTAAAGGGGTTACCTTAACTTTTCGTCGAAACAATGTCAAGGGTTTTTTATTTTATTTGTAAAACTTTATTGGCATGACCTACTGTAATTACAGGCATTGCTAAAGTATATAAGTGCTGCAAGAGCACTGAACAACAAAATATATAAGATAATCTATATAAAATGTTGGAATGTTCGAACAATAAAGTTATGACCACTGTGTATATACAATATGTAGTTCATTTAAAAGTTTTCTTTTTAAGTACTATAATATAGGTTTTTATATTAATATAATATATAGTATGTATCGCTATATCCCAATATAGTATTGGAAGTATAAGATGCAGAATGAGAAGTATTTTGTTTGTTTTTTTGTTGTTTTTTTCAATTATTTTGGGTTTCCCAGGATTTGAGGTTATCTTCTCGTTCTCGGGGTTAGCCTTTAGTTTTTGGCCATTTTCAGTCACTTATTGGCATTTTGAATATGTTGCTGGAAATGGTCAAAAAGTAAAGGGTTTAACGTTTTGCTTAGACTAACCTCTTGTTTTTATGGACCTTGCTCACTTGTTTGAACGTGCGCAGTGGCTAAACGATATTTGGGTGACTGAGCATGCGCAATCGATTAGGTATGCTCCCACATTTATAACAGAAAGGAGTATGATATATATACTGTAACGTGAGTGAACGTTGATTTGTTCTTCCTCTGTCGTCTTGGACGATGTCGTGCCTTCTTCTTATTCGCTGTCCTCTTGGACGATGTCGTGCCTTCTTCTTATTCGCTGTCCTCTTGGACGATGTTGAGCGTGCTCTCTCGCTGTCCTCTTGGACGATGTTGAGCGTGCTCTCTCGCTGTCCTCTTGGACGATGTTGAGCGTGCTCTCTCGCTGTCCTCTTGGACGATGTTGAGCGTGCTCTCTCGCTGTCCTCTTGGACGATGTTGAGCGTGCTCTCGCTGTCCTCTTGGACGATGTTGAGCGTGCTCTCTCGCTGTCCTCTTGGACGATGTTGAGCGTGCTCTCTCGCTGTCACATTGGAGGATGTTGAGCGTTAACTTCTTCCTGGTTTTACAGTTTTGCCCTCTCCTACAGTATAAACCATTCCCTCGTAGGTTGACACCCGTAGTAGGTATTTTTACTGAACCTTGTTCGAAGGTGCGCAGTGCAATTTGGGTACTGAGGGTGCGCAATCGATCTGGTATGCTCCCACATTTATACCACAAAGGAGTACGGTTGCTGTCCTATTGGACGATGTTGGGCGTAGACTAAGGTACGCCTTTAACATTTTAATCCTGAATTTGTTAAAATGGTCAAACTAAACCAAAAGCTTTAAACACACCAAATTTAACTCATCATGGCATAAAGCCCCCCTGTTCGCACTAAATAATTCCCAAATGTATTGCCTACCCACACCCCATAAAACCAGATTCCCTAATTCTCGCCCCCCTTTCCACCCCGCTATCTCCATCCCTCCCCCCCCCTTTATCATTGTTTTTTTTTGTTTTTTTAATTTTTGTTTTTCCCTTCTTTTTTTTTTCTTTTACCTTTCTTTTTTCTTTTTTTTTTTTTTTTCTTTTACCTTTGTTTTTTACATTTTTCTTTTTTTTAGTCTTTATTTTTTTAGGGGTTTTTTTTACCATTTATTTTTCTTTATTTCTTTTTTACATTTTTCTTTCTTTGTTTTTCTTCTTTTTACTTTATTTTTATTTTTTTACTTTTTTTTTTTATTGACCTTTGACCTTGACCTTTGACCTTGACATTTGACCTGGTCAGTTTTTATCCTACATATTTTACTTTTTAAAAAAGATTATTTTTTTCCCAAGGAATACTTTTCCCACCAACATTTTATTTTTTCAACGTGCTAACGTTGGTTCTATTATAAGGCCAGACCACAAACCCACCCACGTCCCTGTGCGAAAAATACTTTTACAGCGTATAATCTTCCCTTTGGGTTGTGGTGCAAAGAATTAGACTTTTGCGCATGCGCACATCAATTGTCCCTATCTACGCATGCGCAGAAAGAATTTCCCGATTTCATATCAATTATTTTACTAATTTTTAAACCATTTTAATCACACCGTTTTCTAATAAAAACATGCCTCCCTTGAAAGATTCCCACCACGACAGTGTCGAACACACCCACCACCTCACCACCAAAACCCCTTTTTGTGCTCCTTCTTCCACACATCCCTTGAACTGTATGTGCATACCATGCCAAGAGGATGTAAGTGCTCCATTGGTACATCCCTTGAACTGTATGTGCATACCATGCCAAGAGGTGTACGAGCAAAGAATTAGGAGACTGGTTCAGTGTTCAATCATGCTACTATTTATATGACATTTCTTTCTCTCGTGAATGTGGGACATGTCAGATCGGGTGCGCATCCTCAGTATGTTAACATAACGTCCCACAAGCCGTCATCAATTTTCTTTTTATAAAAAGTCAAGCCTTCATTTATACTTACATCATTAACCTTCTACGCTCTTGCTGTCTTCTTGGACGATGTTGAGCCTTAGTCTGTGATCTCGTTGTCCTGTTGGACGATGTTAGAGCCTTAAGGCTCTTTTCCACTCATCGCAAAACCAACTCGCAAACTTGCAGCGAGCTTGCGAGTTGGTTTTTGCAACGAGTGGAAAGAGCCTTTAGACTGTGCTCTCGTTGTCCTCTTGGACGATGTTGAGCGTGCCCTTAACTTTTGGTCGAAAAAATGTTAGCCTTTACTTTATGGCCATTTTAGCCACTTTTTAACTCTTTGACAACCTATCCAAAACAAGCCAGAAATGGCCAAGAAGTAAAGCAGTTAGCCTTAACTTTTGGTCAAAAAATTGTTAAGGGTTAGCCTTTACTTTTAGGCTAAGTAAAGGGATTAGCGTTAACTTACCACAACATCATAGTCCCAGTGTCTCATTTTAAAGGCTTCAACGACTTGCACAGCCATTTTGGCTAAAAGTAAAGCTAACCCCTTAACATTTTTTCGAGGAAAAGTTAAGGCTAACACCTTTACTTTTTGGCCATTTTCGGCCACTTTTTCAAAAACTCAGAAAGTGGCCGAAAATGGCCAAAAAGTAAAGGCTAAATCCTTCACATTTGTTCGACGAAAAGTCAAGGCTAACCCCTTTACTTTTTGGCCATTTTCGGCTACTTTTTCAAAAACTCAGAAAATGGCCGAAAATGGCTAAAAAGTAAAGGCTAAACCCTTGACATTTTTTCGACGAAAAGTTGTTAACTCCTTTATGGCCATTTTCGGCTACTTTTTCAAAAACTCAAAAAATGGCCGAAAATGGCTAAAAAGTAAAGGCTAAACCCTTGACATTTTTTCGACGAAAAGTTAAGGCTAACCCCTTTACTTTTTGGCCATTTTCGGCCACGTTTTCAAAAACTCAAAAAATGGCCGAAAATGGCTGAAAAGTAAAGGCTAAACCCTTGACATTTTTTCGACGAAAAGTTAAAGCTAACCCCTTTACTTTTGTGGCCATTTTCGGCCACTTTCAAAAACTCAAAAAATGGCTGAAAAGTAAAGGCTAAACCCTTGACATTTTTTCGACGAAAAGTTAAAGCTAACCCCTTTACTTTTTTGGCCATTTTCGGCCACTTTTTCAAAAACTCAGAAAGTGGCCGAAAATAGCTAAAAAGTAAAGGCTAAACCCTTGACATTGTTTCGACGAAAAGTTAAGGCTAACCCCTTTACTTTTTGGCCATTTTCGGCTACTTTTTCAAAAACTCAAAAAATGGCCGAAAATAGCTAAAAAGTAAAGGCTAAACCCTTGACATTGTTTCGACGAAAAGTTGTTAACCCTCTTTTTGGCCATTTTCGGCTACTTTTTCACAAACTCAAAAAATGGCCGAAAATGGCTAAAAGTAAAGGCTAAACCCTTGACATTTTTTCGACGAAAAGTTAAGGCTAACCCCTTTACTTTTTGGCCATTTTCGGCCACGTTTTCAAAAACTCAAAAAATGGCCGAAAATGGCTGAAAAGTAAAGGCTAAACCCTTGACATTTTTTCGACGAAAAGTTAAAGCTAACCCCTTTACTTTTGTGGCCATTTTCGGCCACTTTCAAAAACTCAAAAAATGGCCGAAAATGGCTAAAAAGTAATGGCTAAACCCTTGACATTGTTTCGACGAAAAGTTAAGGCTAACCCCTTAACTTTTTGGCCATTTTCGGCTACTTTTTCAAAAACTCAGAAAATGGCCGAAAATGGCTAAAAAGTAAAGGCTAAACCCTTGACATTGTTTCGACGAAAAGTTAAGGCTAACCCCTTTACTTTTTGGCCATTTTCGGCTACTTTTTCAAAAACTCAAAAAATGGCCGAAAATAGCTAAAAAGTAAAGGCTAAACCCTTGACATTTTTTCGACGAAAAGTTAAAGCTAACCCCTTTACTTTTTGGCCATTTTCGGCTACTTTTTCAAAAACTCAAAAAATGGCCGAAAATGGCTAAAAAGTAAAGGCTAAACCCTTGACATTTTTTCGACGAAAAGTTAAGGCTAACCCCTTTACTTTTTGGCCATTTTCGGCCACTTTTTCAAAAACTCAAAAAATGGCCGAAAATGGCTAAAAAGTAAAGGCTAAACCCTTGACATTGTTTCGACGAAAAGTTAAGGCTACCCCTTTCAAAAACTCAAAAAATGGCCGAAAATGGCTAAAAAGTATAGGCTAAACCGTTGACATTTTTTCGACGAAAAGTTAAGGCTAACCCCTTTACTTTTTGGCCATTTTCGGCTCCTTTTTCCAAAACTCAGAAAGTGGTCGAGTAAAGGCTTAAACCCTTGACATTTTTTCGACGAAAAGTCAAGGCTAACCCCTTTACTTTTTGGCCATTTTCGGCCACTTTTTCAAAAACTCAGAAAGTGGCCGGAAATGGCTAAAAAGTAAAGGCTAAACCCTTAACATTTTTTCGACGAAAAGTTAAGGGTAAGGGACCGGTCATAAAGTATGTGTACTGGGGGGTGGAGGGTAGGTTGGGGGTGGAGGGTAAGTTGGGGGTGGGGGTACGAAACGAATGATCTAACCTTTGGGGGGGTATGAGACGAGTTACGACATTTGTGGGGGGTACGAAACAAAAAATGAGTTTAATACTATGTCTATGATTAAAACTACAAACTTTAATACTTTAATAAAATTGAGTGTATGTTCTTATAATAATTAAATTGCAATGTAGCACAGTAGCATTTATCGGAAAGTAACTAGATCGGAACCTATTAGTTTGACATCTCTGCAACCTGAACAGTCTTTGATTACGTAATTTTACCGTCGTGTAGCTCCCCTACTCGTTTAGAATGATTTAAATATTAAAAAAGATATGAAATACGTCACGATGTTCTGTTGATATATCCCATAAATAATGCGTATGGCCGGGACCTCTTTTGACTCTATTATTAGGTACGTAGATAAATGGAATACTGGCAAGCATACAAAAGTACGGATTGGATACATGTGGTGTAAAAGAGCACTATTAAATATATGTCAATGCTCAAAACTTGGATTAACAATAACAATTTGTAACAGATTATGTTCTTGGCATTTATATTTGTTTCATGTTTTTTTGGGGGGAGGGTGATTGGTTGGTTGGGGGGGGTACGCAACATTTCATCACTTTGAGGGGGGTGTTAAATATTTTCCGACGCTTTTCGGGGGGGGTGCAAAATTTTATGGTAGTATTTTGGAATACCCCCAGTACACATGCTTTATGACCGGTCCCTAACCCCTTTACTTTTTGCCCATTTTCGGCTACTTTTTCAAAAACTGAGAAAGTGGCCGAAAGTGGCCGAAAATGGCTAAAAAGTAAAGGCTAAACCCTTGACATTTTTTCGACGAAAAGTTAAGGCTATCCCCTTTACTTTTTGGCTATTTTCGGCCACTTTTTCAAAAACTCAGAAAGAGGCCGAAAATGGCTAAAAAGTAAAGGCTTAAACCCTTGACATTTTTTCGACGAAAAGTTAAGGCTAACCCCTTCACTTTTTGGCCATTTTCGGCCACTTTTTCAAAATTCAAAAAGTGGCCAAAAATGGTTAAAAAGTAAGGCTAACCCTAACCCTTAACATTTTTTCGACGAAAATTGAAGGCTAACTCCTTTACTCTTTGGCCATTTTGCCCACTTTTTCAAAAACTCAACTAAAAGTGGCCGAAAATGGCTAAAAAGTAAAGGCTAAACCCTTAACATTTTTTCGACGAAAAGTTAAGGCTAACCCCTTTACTTTTTGGCCATTTTCGGAAACTCAAAAAGTGGCCAAAAATGGTTAAAAATTAAGGCTAACCCTTGACATTGTTTCGACGAAAAGTTAAGGCTAACACCTTTACTTTTTGGCCATTTTGGGCACTTTTTCAAACACTAAAAAATGGCCGAAAATGGCTAAAAAGTAAAGGCTAAACCCTTAACATTTTTCGACGATAAGTTAAGGCTAACACCTTTACTTTTTGGCCATTTTGGGCACTTTTTCAAACACTAAAAAATGGCCGAAAATGGCTAAAAAGTAAAGGCTTAAACCCTTAACATAATTTCGACGAAAGGTAAAGACTAACTAACACCTTTACTTTTGGCCATTTTCGGCCCCTTTTTTAAGAACTCTAAAAGTGGCCAAAAATGGCTAAAAAGTAAAGGCTAACCCTAAACAGTCTCCTATATGCAGATGATCTCATTATACTTTCACGCTCAAAATCAGGTTTACAAAACTGTCTAAACCAACTGCACGAATGGTGTAGTAAGTGGCTAATGGAAGTAAACATCAAGAAAACTAAAATTATGATTCTACAAAAACATAACTCAAAATTACCAAACCTTAATTCCCACATTGGAGATAAAAATATAGATATAGTCAAAGAATATACCTATCTTGGTCTCAAACTTGTACCCAACGGCAAATTTAAGCTTGCTCAACAACAGCTATGCGAAAAAGTTCTGCATGCCCTTCATAAAATTCGTAAAAAACTTGATTTTCATAAACTCTCTCCGAAAACAGCTACCAAAATTTTTAACACAGTTATCTCCCCTACTATACAACTCAGAAGTCTGGGACAATTCCGAAACAGAAAAAGTCCACCTAAGATTTTGCAAATTATATTTTCTTTTCTGTTCAGAAAACAAGCAATATAGCTTGCAGAAGTGAGCTTGGGAAGTATCCACTTCTGATTTCAATTAAAAATAATATAATCAACTATTTTAAACATATTCTTAAACTAGATGACAACTCAATTGTTAAACAATCATTCCTAATATCTAAACATATATACCAAGGCGATAGCTATGTTAAAACCATTCTATGATAAAACAAACTTGGAAAATGATATCAACTGCTGTACAAAAACTATCGTAAATATAATGAAAGAGAAATATGAAGAATTTTGGCGTCATAAAATGACTAACTCCTCCAAACTATCTTTCTTTTGTAAATTCAAAAACCAATACAAAATGGAAGAATACTTATCTATAATTAAAAATCCAGCAATAAGGAGAACATTCTCCCAATATCGTGTAAGCAACCATGCATAAGTTACAAATTGAACGAGGAAGATACGAAAATGTTCCTCGTGAAGAACGTATTTGTAAACTATGTGACTCTGGCAATGTGGAAAACGAATTCCACTTCGCCTTCATATGCCGAAACTAAACAGAAATTACTTGAACACACGATGTCTTCGGACGATCCTGTTCTAATAAATCTATTTTCCAAGTATATATTTCTCTGCACAACGGAACGAGAAGATAGCCTCAAATTCCTGGAAACCCCAAATAATTGAAAAAAAAACCCATTGGGATACAACCATACATATTATATTAATATAAAAAAAACTTATATTGTAAAGTAGTCATATAACATTATAGTTTGGACATTCAAACAATTTATAGATTATCCCATATATACATTATATTGTTGTTCAGTGCTCTTACAGCACTAATATACTTTAGCAATGCCTGTAATTACAGTAGGTCATGCCAATAAAGTTTTATAAATAAAAAATAAAACAACTAGCCTTAACTTTTCGTCGAAAAAATGTCAAGGGTTTAGCCTTTACTTTTTAGCCATTTTCGGCCATTTTTTTGAGTTTTTGAAAAAGTAGCCGAAAATGGCCAATCGAAAAAATGTTAAGGGTTTTTTTTATAAAGCTTTTATTTGCATGACCTACTGTAGTTACAGGTATTGCTAAGCGTATAATATAGAGTAAAATAACAAGTAAATTTAAAATAACAAGTAACTTTAAAGTATTTACAGTATTATATATATAAGTGTAAATAATTATAATTATAGCAAAATATAGTATAGGAATGTAGTTCATATCTCATGTTTGAAGGCTTTTGTCTCTGATGTTAAAACATTTTGCAATGAATTTCGCGAATAGATCGACTAAAACTGAGTCAGTGCTTGATATGACATGACTCAACAAGTTTTGCTTTAACTCGTTTCTGATGCTTTGATACTTTTGACAATCGAAGGCAAAGTGAAATTCGTCTTCGACTTTCCCTGAACCGCATAATTTACAATAGCTCTCTTCGCGTGGTATATTTTGATAACGACCGTATTCTATGTAAGTAGTTTGTGGTTACGGAATTTTGAGAATATTCTTCTTTTGAATGGGTCTTTTATGACGTTAAGATATTCTTCCAGTTTATAATTCTTTTTAAATGTACAGTAAAACGATAGTTTTCTGGAATTTGTTATTTGATGTTTCCAGAATGAAACATAGTTGTTTTTAATGCTATTAATGAAATTGTCTATATTGGTCTCTTTAATAAACGTTTCTAGATTTATCGTTTCGTCAAGTGCTGGGCATTGTTTCTTCAATATGTTTATAACATTGGAGTAAAAGACTCCTTATTAATTGTTCAAATATAGCTCTTTTAAGCAATAAAAGCTTGTTTCGCGATACATGAATCAGGGAGTTGGTAAATATTTTTAATGTATTAATAAGTATTTTTTTTAGTATTAAAATCTGTAATGGGTATCTGCCTAATTCCCCTCTACTGGCAAGGTTACTGGCTTTTCTGTTCACACCCAAGTATAGTTTTAAGCTCCCCATACTTCTGAATTATAAAGTAGAATTGGTGATACATACTGTCAAAAAATTTACAAGCTATTTGGGGGGTAGGCAGTGAAAATCTACGTTTTTTACGTATTTTGTAAAGAGCGTGCATAGCCTTTTCACTCAGGTGTTAGTTGGCAACTGAGAATTTGCCATTAGGCGTTATCTTTAAACCTAGGTATGTGTATTCATTTGTAATAGAGACTCGGTTGTTTCCTATAAAAAAATTCAAGTTCGAGTTTTTCTTTTTAGAATTGTGTTTTTGAAAAATTATTATTTTGGTTTTCTTCAAGTTGACTTCCATCAGCCATTTTTTACACCAACTATCAAGTGTGTTTAAACAATTTTGGAGACCAGATTTTGATTTTGAAAGAATAATGAGGTCGTCCGCATACATGAGGCTACTAATTGATGTACCATTAGGTAGTATAAATGGATCAGAATTTGTGTTTTCAAATAGTTTTGGTAAGTCGTTGGTGTATATATTAAATAGGAGTGGACTGAGAACACAGCCCTGACGAACTCCTCTATTGTAGGGGAAGAGGGCGTTCTATGATCTGATATCTTAACTGCACATTGTAAATTTGAGTACAAGTTTTTGATTAAGTCATAGAATCGTCCTCCTAATTTATTTTCTAATAATTTTAAGAAGAGGGCCATCGTGCCAAACGATTAAGTCATAGAATCGTCCTCCTAATTTATTTTCTAATAATTTTAAGAAGAGGCCATCGTGCCAAACGGAATCGAAGGCTTTCTTAAAGTCAACAAAACATGCATATATTTTTTTATTACTGTGCTGTTTAATATATTTGTCATGTAGTATCTTTAGTGTTAAAATGTGATCTGCTGTTCTGTTTGCAGGCATAAAGCCTATTTGACTTGGGTCTATTATTGAGGATAGAGCAAAATAATTTTCCTAGGGAGCTTGAAACACATATACCTCTATAATTGTTCGGATCTATTTTATTTCCGGATTTAAAAATTGGGATAACAAGACCTTCACACCATGATGGATGCAATTGTCCACTTTACTTTTTAGCCATTTTCGTCCACTTTCTGAGTTTTTGAAAAAGTGGCAAAAAATGGCCAAAAGTAAGGATTTATAACTTTCGTCGAAAAATGTTATGTTAGTTTACTTTTTAGCCATTTTCGTCCACTTTCTGAGTTTTTGAAAAAGTGGCAAAAAATGGCCAAAAAGTAAAGGGATTTAGCCTTAACTTTTCGTGGAAAAAAGCCATTTTCGACCACTTTCTGAGTTTTCCAAAAAGTAAAGGATTTAACTTTTCGTGGAAAAAATGTCTTTAGCCTTTACTTTTTAGACATTTACGGCCCCATTCTGAGTTTTTAAAAAGAGGCAAAAAATGACCAAAAGTAAAGGGTTAGTTTTAACTTTCGTCGAAAAATGTTAAGGGTTAGCCTTTACTTTTTAGCCATTTTCGGCAACTTTCTGAGTTTTTGAAAAAGTGGCAAAAAATGGCCAAAAAGTAAAGGGGTTAGCCTTATCTTTTCGTCGAAAAAATGTCAAGGGTTTTTTTTGGGTTTTTTTTAAATTCACTTTATTGGCATGACCTAATTTACAGGTATTGCTAAAGTATTAATGCTACAACTAGCACTAAATAAGTAAATAACAAAACATATAATAAGCTATATAATGATGTTTCGGAAGACCGAACAATAATGTTATACGACTACTGTGACTAATGTTCTTGTAACTTTCACATTCAAAAGAAAAGTGAAATTCATCTTCAACCGCTCCAGTTCCGCAGGTTTTACAATATCTTTCTTCGCGGGGTATGTTTTGGTAGCGGCCGTATTCGATTAATAATTTGTGATTACTTATTCGAAATTTTGTCAGCATTCGTCTTTGCGATGGATTTTTTATAAAAGTTAAGTAACCTTGTTTGTACTCTTTTTTAAATGTGGAGTAGAGAGGTAGTTTTGAGGAATTGTCTATTTGCTGTTTCCAGAACGAAATATATAGTTGTTCTTTATGTTGTCTATTATAGTATCTATGTTTTTGTCTTTGATAAAATAAATGTTTCTAGATCTATTGGTTCGTCAAGTGTAGGGTAATGATTTTTCAATGTATTTGCAATATTTGAGTAGAATGATTCTTTACCGTTCATGTAAAGTTCTTTCGAGTTGTAGAAAGCTTGTTTTACAATTGATGAGTCTGGGAGTTGACAAATAGTATTAATATAATTGAGTATATTCTTGAATACTTGAAATAACAATGGGAACTTTCCAGTTCCCCTCTACTGGCGACGTTGCTGACTTTTCTATTTACAGCCAGGTAGAGTTTACAGAATCTTAGATGGGCTTTCTCTGTTGACGTTTTATCACACTTATTAAAATCGTTGTCTGTGTACGCCCCCCATACTTCTGAGTTATATAGTAAGATGGGTGAAATCACACTGTCAAAGATTTTACAAGCTAATTTTGGAGGTAAGCAGTGAAAATCAATATTTTTACGTATTTTGTACAAAGCATGCTGCATGCATTGCCTTTTCACTAAGTTGTTGGTTGGCAACTGTGAATTTTGTGCTAGGTGTTAATTTCAGACCGTGTATTCGTCTGTGATAGAGATTGCATTATTTCCAATAAAAAAGTTTACGTTTTGTACTTTAGATTTATGTTTTTGTAGAATCATAACTTTGGTTTTCTTAAGATTAACTTCCATTAACCATTACTCCAATTTTGAAGTACGTTCAAGCAATTTTGAAGACCGGATTTTGATCTTGACAATATAACGAGATCGTCTGCATAGAGAAGGCTGCTTAAATTGTTGTATTATTTTTTAATAGAAATGGATCAGAATTTGTTTTTTCGAATAACTTCGGCAGTTCATTAATATAGATATTAAATATAGAAGTGGACTTAAAACACAACCTTGACGAACGCCTTTCTGATAAGAAAGAAAGGTGTTCTTTTATCAGAAATCTTCACAGCACATTGAGTATTTGTGTAAAGGTTTTTGATCAGGTCATAGAATCGTCCACCTACTTTATTTTCTAGCAGTTTTAGGAATAGACCATCGTGCCAAATTGAGTCAAAGGCTTTCTTAAAATCAAGGGTTTAGCCTTTACTTTTTAGCCATTTTCGGCCACTTTCTGAGTTTTTGAAAAAGTGGCCGAAAATGGCCAAAAAGTAAAGGGATTTAGCCTTAACTTTTCGTGGAAAAAATGTTAAGGGGTTAGCCTTTACTTTTTAACCATTTTCGACCACTTTGTGTAAATGTTTTTGATCAGGTCATAGAATCGTCCACCTACTTTATTTTCTAGCAGTTTTAGGAATAGACCATCGTGCCAAATTGAGTCAAAGGCTTTCTTAAAATCAAGGGTTTAGCATTTACTTTTTAGCCATTTTCGGCCACTTTCTGAGTTTTTGAAAAAGTGGCCGAAAATGGCCGAAAGTAAAGGGGTTAGCCTTAACTTTTCGTGGAAAAAATGTTAAGGGTTAGGCTTAACTTTTTGTTGAAAAAATGGTTAGCCTTCAGTTTTTGGGCATTTTCGGCCACAGTTTCAATATCTCAAAAAGTTGCTGAAAATGGCCAAAACGTTTTTACGACAAACAGTAAGGGCTATGAAATACATGCAGTATAGGTAGTGTCCTATGAAAGACATGCAATATACGTAGGTCCTGTCAAATCATCCACTAACCTTACGACGTCTTCTTCAGTAATATTGCACATATGCCCAAGATATCCCTCAATATTGCACATTTGCCCAAGATATCCCTCAATATTGCACATTTGCCCAAGATATTCGCCAATATTGCACATTTGCCCAAGATATCCACCAATATTGCACATTTGCCCAAGATATCCACCAATGTAGCACATTTGCCCAAGATATCCACCAATGTAGTCCAATGTGGTAGGGTGGGAAATTTTTATCATTAGTGTTGAAAAAGAAGGTTTGGGGTCCGATCCTGAAGGGCCTAGTGCGTGGATTTCACGCTTGATGTCCTACCTAAGCTAGTCGAGTTTATCTCACTCGCTCATGTTGGTCTTAAACTAACCTAAGAGACCTAATGCATTCGACATGTTCATGTAAAATGTTCAAATCCTAGCGAGACATCCATTCATAAGGTACCATTTCTGCCAATATAGTTTCAATCACATTGATACAAAACGGCCAAATCAACATCAGAATGACAATGGTAGAATGCTAGATGAAGCCACACAGGCGAAAAGCCGGTCACAAGTAGGAATTTGAGGACATTTTGGCTCGGATATTCCTGGCCGTGTTAAACACGATTCACATTGATGCATCCTGTGAACGGGTGCTAAGCCAGGTAGCAATAGTTTATTTTGCACACCAGAAAAATCTAGCCAAAGTGATATTGAACTCCTACGAATGGCCAACCTATCCCCTTCTGTGATTTTACACATCAGTCAACGCGTTGCAATTTTGGTGTTAATTTAAACATTTTAAATATAAATATAGTTGAAACGCGCTTGAGGGTTTTTATATACGACCGTGCTGTAAAGTATTAAACAAGGCTAATTTGCTAGTCTAGTTTCAATCACATTTATACAAAACGGCCAAATCAACATCAGAATGACAATGGTAGAATGCTAGATGAAGCCACACAGGCGAAAAGCCGGTCACAAGTAGAGATTTGATGACATTTTGGCTCGGATATTCCTGTCATGTTAAACACGATTACACAGATGCATACTGCGAACGGGTGCTAAGCCAGGTAGCAATAGTTTTGCACACCAGAAAAATCAAGCCAAAATGACATTGAACCACTACGAATGGCCAACCTATCCCCTAGTGTGATTTTACCCATCAGTCAACTCGTTGCAATTATAATGTTAATTTAAACCTTTTTAATATAAATATAATTGAACGCAATGCGCTGCAGGATTTTATACACTGACGTGCTGTAAAATATTAACAAGGCTAATTTGCTAGTCTAGTTGCAATCACATTTTATAGTTGCTGCTTCTCAACACTATTTTTATAGAGTGCAGCCATGAAGAAACGGTACGATGTAAACGTATGTCTAATAATAAGCAGAAGGCATGCAAAAATATGGCCAATGGGTGTATAGGAGGTTAAAAATGCTTGACTGCCTATCGCAGTTGGGGTAGATTGGGTTTGCCAGCGACACAACAGATTTGTTTTGAACCATTCAACCTAGAATAGAATTAGAGATAAAAGACTCAACTTTGATGTCTGGATGATAGGTCACGTTTTAGGAACATTTCTTCTTTTAGACTTTGATGTCTTTATTCGTTCTGTTTCTAATCCGACGTAACCCTAATCCCAACCCTAACCTTGAAATACATGCAATATAGGTAGTGTCCTATGAAAGACATGCAATATAGGTAGTGTCCTATGAAATACATGCAATATACTGTAGGTAGTCTCCTATGAAATACATGCAATATAGGTAGTGTCCTATGAAATACATGCAATATAGGTAGTGTCCTATGAAATACATGTAATATAGGTAGTGTCCTATGAAACACATGCAAAAAAGTAGTGTCCTTTGAAAGACATGCAATATAGACAGTGTCCTATGAAATACATGCAATGTAGGTAGTGTCCTATGAAATACATGCAATATAGGTAGTGTGATTAGTGTCCTATGAAATACATGCAATATAGGTAGTGTCCTATGAAAGACATGTAATATAGGTAGTGTCCTATGAAATACATGCAATATAGGTAGTGTCCTATGAAAGACATGTAATATAGGTAGCACTTGTCCTATGAAATACATGCAATATAGATAGTGTTTTATGAAGGACATGCAATATACTGTAGGTAGTGTCCTTTGAGATACATGCAATATAGGTAGTGTCCTATCAAATACATGCGATATAGGTAGTGTCCTATGAAATACATGTAATATAGGTAGACAGTGTCTTTGAAAGACATGTAATATAGGTAGTGTCCTATGAAATACATGCGATATAGGTACAGTAGTGTCCTTTGAAAGACATGTACAAATATAGATAGTGTTTTATGAAAGACATGGAATATAGGTAGAAAGACATGCAATATAGGTAGTGTCCTAAGAAATACATTCAATATAGGTAGTGTCCTATGAAACACATGCAATATAGGCAGTGTCCTAAGAAATACATGCAATATAGGTAGTGTCCTGAGAAATACATGCAACATAGGTGGTGTCCTAAGAAATACATGCAATATAGGTGGTGTCCTATGAAATACATGCAAAATAGCATGCTGCTATTTTGAAATAGGAAACAAAAGCCTGTACCAGCTGTGCAGCAAAATTTTTTGCACTGAAAATGTTCGCCTGGTGACCACTTTGAAAGGACTGAACTGGCTAAAAAATAAAAGTAAACACTGCTTTGTTGAATATTCTTGCTGCACACAGACTAAAATACTAAAGGGTGCATCTGGGCACATATTGCAAGCTAATGGTTAATGTTCCTGTAGCTATCATCTCTATATCTATCCTTTCTTTAATACATCCAATTTTTCCCTCTCTATCCTTGCTATTTATAACCAATTATTATACAAAATATACCTTCGTAGAAGAGAGTTTATAGATATTCAGTTTACAATCATCAGACCCTGACAGCAGAACATCTCCACAATCATTCCAGGCCACTGTGTTCACCTGTTTAATAAGAATGATGGTATCAATTAATATCTGAAACATGTGGTGCCAGTGTAGGTAGTATACAATAAGCTTCAAGTCTTTAGGATCAATCTACCTGAAAAATTCAACAAGAACTGGCCTGGACTTATCTCATCTTTTGTGTACCAGCTTGTCAACAAGTGGTCAGCAATTGGCTTGTAGACAACTTGCCACAAGGATGACGACTTAACCAGACTTGTTACAAGTTGTTACAACTACTTGTTATCGTCCTGCAATTCAACAACTTGTTAACAAGTTGTGAGTGACCTTGTAGCAACTTGATAAAATGACAACATTGTTACTGTACAACTTGTTGACAAGCTTGCTACAAGTCTGTTGCGAACACATCTTGTTGACAAGATGTCAGATTCTTTTACCCCGGTCACATTGATATGTTCACAACTGTTACAAATAAATATCCATAATGTGAGCTATATACTTACACATCCTTTGTGGCCAACAAATACATGCTCACATTTCATCTTTTGATCAAGTATTCACTACCTATAGTTAACAAACAAGTAGCTTGATAAGATGTCACACATTCATAATGAAGTTGCCATCATGCAAAATATCAAATTGTCATTTTGGGTGGGTAAATGGACCAAAACTATCATGGTGTGACAATTTTACTGTGGCAAAATAAATACCATTAGCATGCAATGCACTCAGATGCACCCTACTTGTATGAAAAAGAAACAGATATATTGATTAAATTTAAACTTAAACTTGCCTAGCACAAACACAAGGTCTTTTGATAAAAGGTAAAGTAGACATCTTAAAATACAACTTATTTCGACAAGAATATAGCGCCATTAGCCGTATAAAAAGAGGATTTCAATAGAGGGATTTCTGTGTAAATTTGTTCGGTATCTATAACCAATTGTTCTGTCATTCAAAGACTTTTTTCCATTTCACTCAAATATTTTTCACGAACCGTTTGATATTATTCCACAGATTTTTATGATAAAAATGTTTAATATCTCTGTTAAAAAATCACCATGCTTGTTTAAAGAATATTGAGCTGGGTACTTCATCTCGCATAGATGAAATGAATTGTGGTAGTTCAAATCCCACTCAAGACAACAAAGTTATCTTACCAAACATTTTTCAATCACTACTCTGTGAATTAAATTCACGACCCAACGCGAGGACACTCCACTCTAGTGTCATCATCAGGGTTTGATCTGAGTAGCAAGCGAAAGTATGTCTGATATTGAACCTGGTTCTAGTGAACTTGAAATCTTTAAATCATTAAATCTTACCAAGTTTAGATTTGCTTGCTACAGATTCCTTAAGTTGCAGCTCACTTCTTTCATTGCGAATTTCCAAGAATTCCTTCCCTTTCTTCAATTCCCATTTCTTCTCACTCGTCTTCGCCTCCAAGCTCTTCATCTCTTGAGTAACGACCAACAATTTCTGTCTCCACACTTTCCTCGAGACTTTTTACCCGTTCCTCGAGAGCTTTCTGTCTCTCGCGAGATCTATTCAACTTCTCTTGAAGAGGGTCTGCTCAGATCTCGGCTCTGCTCAGCAGCCCAACGGGAAATGACAGCCGCAGCTAGGAAGGACTGTTTGAGTAAAGGTTTTGCTTTGCCAAACTGGAGGAGAGACCTTGAGACTCTCATACTTTCATCACCATTTATCCAACTGCGATAAGATTTGCTTCCGACTGCAAGCCTCACAAGACACAAAAGCAGTGTCGTAGGTGTGTGTCGGTACATCTTTACATGTCTTAGTAAAAGCTACTAATTCTTCTATGAGCCAAAGTAACATCATTGGCTTGAGACAGACTTTCTAGGTTATTTAGGTCCACCCTAGGAGATAAGATGAATTTTGCTGACTGGTTTGAGAGGATGTCTTCTTCACCAGGCCTTGAAGCATGTAGATTTCTTATTTCTTCTCTGCAACAGTGTTTTCTAAGCTTCTTGAGTAGCTTTTTATCTTTATTGCCAGACTGAAAGAGAAGACAAAAATTGTGTAAGTCTAACTCAATGCATCCTGGCAAAAAGACATCAATATGACGTCTGGGGGGGTGGGGGTATATGGGCAAAACATCATTTTTTCTGAAAATACGCTTGAAAATACTGAATGAAATGCGCAGTTGTATAAAGCAAAAGTGTCCCATACTCTGTAGTCCTCTTCCAGTTTTCATGAGAAACGTTTATGCCTGTGCGGTAGAACTAGCGTACTTTAAAAACAATACAGAATTTTTAATTATACAAATTCAAGATCAGCTATTTATAGGACCTGACATTTTTGGTAGGGTGGGTGGGGACTGGGGGTTTGTACAGGGTGTATAAAAAAAGGTAATGAGCTCAACTGGTAATTAAATTTGCTTAGATTTACACGGGTTAATTCCCATTGGTGGAAGAATGCAATTTTCGACAAACAATTTTAACAGACAAGTACTCTGTCAATTTTGTCCGTAATGAAACACGAAAAGCCATATCATTTAACCCAGTATTTGACTCACAGCAACCAGTCAAAGTTGGATTACATTTTTCAAGTAACAACTTGAGAAAATATGTATATAATGGCATCCAACAAGCAGTACACTGACTGAAAGATTATTCAGCAAAGGCAGACAAATAGTACGGCAAAATGAGTCAGCTTAATTTAGCTGAACAAGAAGGACATGTTAGTCTCACTGAAAATTTGCAAAACATTTCAGATTCTCGATGCCTTTATACAACTGTGCATGTGTATAGACTGTATATTTTGATATATACGGTTCTCAAACTCATTAATAATTAATGAACCAAAAACAAAGAGAACATAGCGTGGAAGATGGTTTGAAATCAGAGGAAGAAATTACAATAAATTAAGTGAACTTTCACATCGGTTAGAAGTAAGTTCAAACACTCGTAAGGAGGACTTCCTCCGATATTTAAACACCTCACTGCCAGTGGCAGACACTAGGGGGACAATTGTCCCACCCCCCAGTAATTTCTCAATGCCTTTGGTTGATAATGACTAAATTGTATTAATGATTTTACAAGCACAAAAGCCTTTATAGTCCAAGCAAGAAAGTTTTAAGAACTGAGACTTGCATCAACAAAAGGTAGTTATATGTTGGTAACCCGAGTTTGTACTCCCAATATTTTATGAAGTGTCCAGTGTCCACCACTCTAATTAATATGCCCCAGTAAAAGTCCTGTATAAACCAGTGAAGGTATAAACCTGCTATTTAAAAATATAAATGGCTGAATGCTCTTAAACACACTTCATCAATGGCTCAAATATGTTGTTGCTATAGCTCATGTCAAAAATAAAAATAACAAATTCTATCTGAAACTGGATTAAATCCGTGTATTTCGACATTTTCTTACATTCTATAGTTGTATTTGGACATTTCCTCCAATATGATAGATGAAAGATCATTAGATCTGTGTCCTTTCTGTGTCCTTATTAAATATTTGCGATCGCCATGTTGAATTTTATGGCCTACTATACTCTCCTTACATAAAGTTTCCCGCCCCCGACTTGTGACTTACAAAAAATTTTTTCGAAAAACGAAAATGACGCCGAGGGTCGTTAATTAATAAAGTTTTCATTCATTTTTTTGAAGAAATTCGATTTTTCTTGTCATTTCAAATGCTCACTTCTCGCGTGGAACGGGTTTCTCTGACGGTGTCAGACAAAATGCTCACTTCACGCGTGGACGCGTTTGCTTCTCACAGGGCCTGATTTCAAATCCTTTGGTCCCCCCTTGCCCCTTTGCCTCTGACCACAAATTTTCAACTGCCCTAAAACATGTTTTCATCACTGGAAAATAATTGTTTTGATGAAAGAAGGGTAGTTTGAAGCAAGGGGAAAACCAAAGGGGGAAGGGGCCCCTTTTCCTCTGACCAAAGTTTTTAATAGTAGTTTTTTAATATAGGTAGACAGGTAGTGTCCTATATGAAAGACATGCAATCTAGGTAGGGTCCTATGAAGTCATCCACTAACCTTACGACGTCTGCTTCAGTAATATTGCACAATATGCCCAAGATATCCCTCAATATTGCAGATATGCCAAAGGTATCCCTCAATATTGTACATTTGCCCAAGATATCCACAAATGTAGCACATTTCCCAAGATATCCACCAATATTGCAACATTTACCCAAGATATCCACCAATGTGGTGCACGGTGGTAAGGTGGGAATTTTTATCATTAGTGTTTTTCCCAAGATATCCACCAATATTGCAACATTTACTGATTTACCCAAGATATCCACCAATGTGGTGCACGGTGGTGAGGTGGGAATTTTTATCATTAGTGTTGAAAAAGGTTTGGGGTCCGATCCTGAAGGGCCAAGTGCGTGTGCGTTGATTTCACGCTTTTAATATGCCTTGCTAGTCGAGTTTATCTCCTCGCTCATGTTGGTCTTAAACTAACCTAAGAGACTTAATGCACTCGACATGTTCATGTAAAATGTTCAAATCCTAACGAGACATCCATTCACAAGGTACCATTTCTGCCACAATAGCAACTTATAGTTTCAATCACATTTATACAAAACGGTCAAATCAACATCAGAATGACAATGGTAGAATGCTAGATGAAGCCACACAGGCGAAAAGCCTGTCACAAGTAAAAATTTGATGACATTTTGGCTCGGATATTCCTGATCGTGTTAAACACGATTACACAGATGTATACTGCGAACGGGTGCTAAGCCAGGTAGCAATAGTTTATTTTGCACGACCAACCAGAAAAATGAAGCCAAAGTGACATTGAACTCTTACGAATGACAACCTATCACTTCGTGTGATCTTACGCATCAGTCAACGCGTTGCAATTATGCACTGCCGTCGCTCTTCGGCTTAAGCAGGGGGTGTGAGCACAGAATAGGAAATGACCAGAAGGGCCACTCAGCAGTGCAACATGACCCCCTATTTTATGCAGTTATCTGGCCAGAATAATGGCGGACCAGCCAGTTCAGCGTGTTTATTGGCCAGAAAATGCAATTGACTGGCTAGAATAATGGTAATGAACATGCGTAATGCGACATGCGCAGCGTCAAAAACTTCAAAGGTTCCGCCTCAAGTGGCCCTTCTAGTCATTTCCTATTCTATGGTGCGAGTATTACATTTGCCGACAAAAGGGCGTGGTCATTACTATATGTAAGCTTTATAATGAGTTACGGTTTTGGTCGACGGTCGAGGGTCTGAAGTCGAGGGCAAGGTCGAGTGTGAAGTCGAGGGTGAAGTCGAGGGTCGCAAATTATTCTAAAAATTATTTTTCTTCCAAATTTGATTAATGAATGTTTAATGATATTTCGAAAAATTAGTAATGATATTTATTGTAAATTATCTAATTACACTAAAACGCGAACCAAAACAATATGAATAACATTTATATGCAAGCCAATGTAATTAAGCGAACGTTCAGAATCAGTACGTTGTGTAATTGTCAAATTCCAATGGTATTTTTTATACACACATACAAATAATTATACGTACATTAAAAATCATAAGCCGTCGTGCAGTTATTTAAGGGCTGATTATACATGAGCCATGAGACGAGTTGACTCGGCCAGCCGGGCTGATACGTGTCACGAAAATCTTTCCTGGGCCGTAAAGTAATATTTTAATGAACGTTAGGGTGACTTTCCATCTATATTAAACCAATTCTGCATTACAAAATGAGCAAGCCCGGTTGGTTAGAGATTGTGGTTCTTCCAAATAACGTGAGGAAATGTTACGGATGTGGACGTGACTTCGCAGCCAAATACAGAAACCCGCCTTTCAATTTAACGGTTAGGAGACGTTGACCGTAGAGTTATAAAACGGGGCAGTTAGTGTACAGCTACGATTTTAGCAACACTCGCTACCATTTAACCGCATTACATATATTGCGGAAAAATCCATATACAGTACACTGAGTTTACAATATTTTTAGCAAAATGTACTCATGTCCATGGTTGTAGTAAGGTCGAAGTATAAAATTAGCAGCCTCAGGGGCCGATTATACACGAGCATGAGGCGAGTTGGCCCGGCTAACCGTGCTGGCTCGTATTAATAAATTTGCAGTGCAGAATTGGTTTAATATAGATGGAAAGTCACCCTAAAGTTCATTAAAATATCACTTTACGGCCCAGGAAAGATTTTCGTGACACGTATCAGCCCGACCAGCCGGGTCAACTCTCCTCATGGCTCATGTATAATCAGCCCTTAAATAACTGCATGTAATAAGGTGCACGTAATAAGGTTAATAGATGTATACAAGATGCCAAAGTTTCATATTATCACAACTACTTTAGAGACCATTTTGGTAACATTAAAAACACTTGGGAGGGTATGAATGAAATCATGGGTAAAAATTCTAACACCAATGTAATAAGTAGCGTTAAAGTTGGTGACTGCAATTACACTTCTCCAAGTGAGATTAGCGCTAGCAATGCCCTTAATAATCATTTTACTCAAATTCGACACAAATTAGTTAACGATGTTCCCGCCTCTAGCTCTCATTTTGAGGAATTTATTACACCTACCGGTAATCATTTCTCTATTACAGAGACTAATAATACAATTGTATATAACTGGATTCACTCCACCGATCGATTCCTGTAAATAAATCTAGGGGTTTGGATATCTTGTAGACCTATTAAAGGAAGCTTCGCCAATTATTTCTTCTTCCTTAACTCATATTATTAATTTATCCATTAGAAGTAGGATTTTTCCCATTGGTTGGAAAGTAGCTAGGGTAATGCCAACTTATAAAGAAGATACCAAATCTAATCCCGATAATTGTAGGCCAATATCTGTTTTACCGATTGTCAGTAAAATAATTGAAAAGATACGATCGTCTTCTCCCAGTTTTATGGATACCTAATTGATAATAATCTACTGGCTAACTCCCAACATGGATTTAGACCTCGACACTTACAACTATTCTAATATCCACCAATAATTGGTACCAGAATATTGATAAAGGGTTAGTTAATGGAGTTCTACTATTATAGACTTAAAAAAGGCTTTTGATACCGATAAATCCATCAATTGGTTTAGATCGTATTTATCAGGTTGCAAACAATGTACAAGCATTAATGGCACTCTGTCAAGCATGTTACCTGTTACATGTGGGGTCCCTCAAGGGCCAGTGCCTGGGCCATTACTGTTTCTAATTTATATCAATGATCTTCAAGCCTGCCCATCTTCGTCGTCCCTTAGGATGTATGCCGATGATACGTGTTTAACTGTCAGTTCTAAAAATAGTTGTAAATCTTATAGGTTTATATATACAGCTAACTCAAAAAAGGTTGTCCATTGCAAACCTTAAACCTCAAACTCTAAGCGCGAAAAGCACTATGGGAGCGCAAATTTCATGTAGGGAGATATTAATCATTTCACTCACAAATGACCGCCAAATTCAAACCGTAAACTTGAAATAGTGCTTTTCGCGCTTAGAGTTTAAGGTTTAAGGTTTTAGAGTTTAAGGTTTGCAAAGGAAAACCTTTTTTGAATTAGCTGTATATGTTTATATATATATATATATATATATATATGTCTTTTTTTAACATGGCTCCTTGTAAGAGCACTAGTGTGTCAGTTATGTATTTTAATTTTAATAAAGCTTCTGATTGATTGATTGATGTCGGCTGGTAATTTTTAATGTACGTAGAATTATTTGTATGTGTGTATAAAAAAATACCATTGGAATTTGACAGGCCATTTGAATTACACAACGTACTGATTCTGAACGTTCGCTTAATTATATTGCCTGGCATATAAATGTTATTCATATTATTCATACTGTTTTGGTTCGCGTTATCGTGTAATTAGATAATTTACAATAAATATCCTTACTAATTTTGCGAAATATTCATTAAAAAGTCACTAATCAAATTTTGAAGAAAAATAATTTTTCGAATAACTTGCGACCCTTGACTTCACCCTTTCGACCTCGACAAAACCCTAATTCTTTATGATAGCTTTGAAGTCATGAAGACATGAAAATCGATTTACCCTTCCGCAGTCTGTGGATAGAAAAAATCTGGGTGACAGGCGGTCGTAATAAGTATTTTAAACCTAAATCGCCACGGGAATTTCTTTACTTGCCGACAACGGCATCATTTGACGACATTTTTTACAACATTTACAAACAACCCATTTAACTAATCGATCCTTTATTTGTCCATATATATTTTTCGTTTGCCGACAAATCTTTCATTTGCCAACAAAACGTTTTCAGGGGGGGGGCACATTCCCCCTTACCGACGGTCCTGCAATTATGGTGTTTATTTAAACATTTTAAATATAAATATAGTTGAAACGCTTTTGAGGATTTTTATATACGACCCTGCTGTAAAGTATTAACAAGGCTAATTTGTTAGTCTAGTTCCAATAACATTTATACAAAACGGCCAAATCAACATCAGAATGACAATGGTAGAATGCTAGATGAAGCTCCACAGGCGAAAAGCTGGTCACAAGTAGAAATTAGATTACATTTTGGCTCGGATATTCCTGATCGTGTTAAACACGATTACACAGATGTATACTGCGAACGGGTGCTAAGCCAGGTAGCAATAGTTTATTTTGCACGACCAACCAGAAAAATGAAGCCAAAGTGACATGGAACTCCTACGAATGGCCAACCTATCCCCTCGTGTGATTTTACCCATCAGTCAACGCGTTGCAATTATGGTGTTTATTTAACATTTTAAATATAAATATAGTTGAAACGCGTTTGAGGGTTTTATATACGACCCTGCTGTAAAGTATTAACAAGGCTAATTTGCTAGTCTAGTTCCAATCACATTTATACAAAACGGCCAAATCAACATCAGAATGACAATGGTAGAATGCTAGATGAAGCCCCACAGGCGAAAAGCTGGTCACAAGCAGAAATTTGATGACATTTTGGCTCGGTTATTCCTGATCGTGTTAAGCCTTGCACCCGAAGTGCAAATCTGCCAAGCCTATTTTGCACGACCAACCAGAAAAATGAAGCCAAAGAGACATGGAACTCCTACGAATGGCCAACCTATCCCCTCGTGTGATTTTACCCATCAGTCAACGCCTTGCAATATTATGGTGTCTATCTGAACATTTTAAATATAAATATAGTTGAAACGCGTTTGAGGGTTTTATATACGACCCTGCTGTAAAGTATTAACAAGGCTAATTTGCTAGTCTAGTTCCAATCACATTTATACAAAACGGCCAAATCAACATCAGAATGACAATGGTAGAATGCTAGATGAAGCCACACAGGCGAAAAGCTGGTCACAAGTACAAATTTGATGACATTTTGGCTAGGATATTCCTGATCGTGTTAAACACGATTACACAGATGTATACTGCGAACGGGTGCTAAGCCAGGTAGCAATAGTTTATTTTGCACGACCAACCAGAAAGAGGAAGCCAAAGTGACATTGAACTCCTACGAATGGCCAACCTATCCCCTCGTGTGATTTTACCCATCATTCAACGCGTTGCAATTATGGCGTTTATTTGAACATTTTAAATATAAATATACTTGAAAGGCATTCGAGGGTTTTTATATTTGAACCCGCTGCAAAATTTTAAAGAAGGCTAATTTGCTAGTCTAGTTTCAATCACATTTATACAAAACGGCCAAATCAACATCAGAATGACAATGGTAGAATGCTAGATGAAGCCACACAGGCGAAAAGCTGGTCACAAGTAGAAATTTGATGACATTTTGGCTAGGATATTCCTGATCGTGTTAAGCCTTGCACCCGAAGTGCAAATCTGCCAAGCCTATTTTGCACGACCAACCAGAAAAAGGAAGCCAAAGTGACATGGAACTCCTACGAATGGCCAACCTATCCCCTCGTGTGATTTTACCCATCAGGCAACGCCTTGCAATATTATGGTGTCTATCTGAACATTTTAAATATAAATATAGTTGAAACGCGTTTGAGGGTTTTATATACGACCCGGCTGTAAAGTATTAACAAGGCTAATTTGCTAGTCTAGTTCCAATCACATTTATACAAAACGGCCAAATCAACATCAGAATGACAATGGTAGAATGCTAGATGAAGCCACACAGGCGAAAAGCTGGTCACAAGTAGAAATTTGATGACATTTTGGCTAGGATATTCCTGATCGTGTTAAGCTTAGACCTTGCGAAGTGCAAATCTGCCAAGCCTATTTTGCACGACCAACCAGAAAAAGGAAGCCAAAGTGACATGGAACTCCTACGAATGGCCAACCTATCCCCTCGTGTGATTTTACCCATCAGGCAACGCCTTGCAATATTATGGTGTCTATCTGAACATTTTAAATATAAATATAGTTGAAACGCGTTTGAGGGTTTTATATACGACCCGGCTGTAAAGTATTAACAAGGCTAATTTGCTAGTCTAGTTCCAATCACATTTATACAAAACGGCCAAATCAACATCAGAATGACAATGGTAGAATGCTAGATGAAGCCACACAGGCGAAAAGCTGGTCACAAGTAGAAATTTGATGACATTTTGGCTAGGATATTCCTGATCGTGTTAAGCCTTGCACCCGAAGTGCAAATCTGCCAAGCCTATTTTGCACGACCAACCAGAAAAAGGAAGCCAAAGTGACATGGAACTCCTACGAATGGCCAACCTATCCCCTCGTGTGATTTTACCCATCAGGCAACGCCTTGCAATATTATGGTGTCTATCTGAACATTTTAAATATAAATATAGTTGAAACGCGTTTGAGGGTTTTATATACGACCCTGTTGTAAAGTATTAACAAGGCTAATTTGCTAGTCTAGTTCCAATCACATTTATACAAAACGGCCAAATCAACATCAGAATGACAATGGTAGAATGCTAGATGAAGCCACACAGGCGAAAAGCTGGTCACAAGTAGAAATTTGATGACATTTTGGCTAGGATATTCCTGATCGTGTTAAGCCTTGCACCCGAAGTGCAAATCTGCCAAGCCTATTTTGCACGACCAACCAGAAAAAGGAAGCCAAAGTGACATGGAACTCCTACGAATGGCCAACCTATCCCCTCGTGTGATTTTACCCATCAGGCAACGCCTTGCAATATTATGGTGTCTATCTGAACATTTTAAATATAAATATAGTTGAAACGCGTTTGAGGGTTTTATATACGACCCTTGTAAAGTATTAACAAGGCTAATTTGCTAGTCTAGTTCCAATCACATTTATACAAAACGGCCAAATCAACATCAGAATGACAATGGTAGAATGCTAGATGAAGCCACACAGGCGAAAAGCTGGTCACAAGTAGAAATTTGATGACATTTTGGCTAGGATATTCCTGATCGTGTTAAGCCTTGCACCCGAAGTGCAAATCTGCCAAGCCTATTTTGCACGACCAACCAGAAAAAGGAAGCCAAAGTGACATGGAACTCCTACGAATGGCCAACCTATCCCCTCGTGTGATTTTACCCATCAGGCAACGCCTTGCAATATTATGGTGTCTATCTGAACATTTTAAATATAAATATAGTTGAAACGCGTTTGAGGGTTTTATATACGACCCTGCTGTAAAGTATTAACAAGGCTAATTTGCTAGTCTAGTTCCAATCACATTTATACAAAACGGCCAAATCAACATCAGAATGACAATGGTAGAATGCTAGATGAAGCCACACAGGCGAAAAGCTGGTCACAAGTAGAAATTTGATGACATTTTGGCTAGGATATTCCTGATCGTGTTAAACACGATTACACAGATGTATACTGCGAACGGGTGCTAAGCCAGGTAGCAATAGTTTATTTTGCACGACCAACCAGAAAAAGGAAGCCAAAGTGACATGGAACTCCTACGAATGGCCAACCTATCCCCTCGTGTGATTTTACCCATCAGTCAACGCGTTGCAATTATGGTGTTTATTTGAACATTTTAAATATAAATATACTTGAATGGCAATTTAGGGTTTTTATATTTGACCCCGCTGCAAAATTTTAAAGAAGGCTAATTTGCTAGTCTAGTTTCAATCACATTTATACAAAACGGCCAAATCAACATCAGAATGACAATGGTAGAATGCTAGATGAAGCCACACAGGCGAAAAGCCGGTCACAAGTAGAAATTTGACGACATTTTGGCTCGGATATTCCTGATCGTGTTAAGCCCTGCACCCGAAGTGCAGATCTGCCAAGCCTATTTTTGCACGACCAACCAGAAAAATGAAGCCAAAGAGGCATGGAACTCCTACGAATGGCCAACCTATCCCCTCGTGTGATTTTACCCATCAGTCAAAGGGTTGCAATTATGGTGTTTATTTGAACATTTTAAATATAAATATACTTGAAAGGGATTTGAGGGTTTTTATATTTGACCCGGCTGCAAAATATTAAAGAAGGCTAATTTGCTAGTCTAGTTTCAATCACATTTATACAAAACGGCCAAATCAACATCAGAATGACAATGGTAGAATGCTAGATGAAGCCACACAGGCAAAAAGCCGGTCACAAGTAGAAATTTGATGACATTTTGGCTCGGATATTCCTGATCGTGTTAAGCCTTGCACCCGAAGTGCAGATCTGCCAAGCCTATTTTGCACGACCAACCAGAAAAATGAGACATGGAACTCCTACGAATGGCCAACCTATCCCCTCGTGTGATTTTACCCATCAGTCAACGCCTTGCAATTATAGTGTTTATTTAAACCTGTAGTTGAACGCAATGTGCTGCAGGATTTTATACAGGGAGCTGCTGTAAAATATTAACAAGGCTAATTTGCTAGTCCAGTTGCAATCACATTTTATAGTTGCTGCTTCTCAACACTATTTTTATAGAGTGCAGCCATGAAGAAAGGGTACCATGTAAACGAAGTCTAATAATAAGCAGAAGGCATGCAAAAATATGGCCAATGCATGGTAATTAGGGTATATTATTATAAAATTATCTCGGGAGATTTTATTACTTCGCTGATTCTCAATTGAGACTGTATACTTTCGTTTCAAATATTTATTTCTCTTTTAACATTCGTACATATTATATGACTAACCACTGCTATCGGTCGTTCTCTCTCTATCATTCGCTATGACATTCAATTCTCACTCATATTTGTACTATCTTGCTGTTCTGGGAACTTTTCCTCTGGGAACTTTTTCCCAGAGGAAAGTCAATGCATGACGCACATTATGCACAAAAATTTCCTCACACACCTTATCTATCTGGCACATTTCCTTGCTTGGTTGGCCACAACCAACCTACACAACTTCCCTTACGTTCACATTCCATCTTGTTTGTTAGATAAAACTAAAAGTTCCTTATTTCTTTTATAGTTCCTTTTCCTGTTATTTACCAGTTTTGTAAATGTTCCAGATATATGTTATTATAACATTATTGACATGCATACATAATTATTGATTCTATATTATTCTATTGTATACTAAATTTAAGCTACTATATAAAGTTAAAAATGCTTATCTGCCTTCACAGTTGGGGTAGATTGAGTTCGCCAGCGACACAACCGCGTATATTCAGATCAGTGGACACAACAGATTCATTTTGATCCATTCAACCTCGAATAGAATTAGAGATAAAACACATGAAATTTGTAGTATGGATGATAGGTCATAAACATTTATTCTTTTCAACTTTGATGTCTCGGTTCGTTCTTTTTCAAGATCCGACCTCAACAGCTTACACTGGGACTCTAGAACGTAGTGTCCTATGAAATACATGCAATATAGGTAGTGTCCTATGAAATACATGCAATAGAGGTAATGTCCCATGAAATACATGGAATATACGTAGCGTCCTATGAAACACATGCGATATAGGTAGTGTCCAAATAAATACATGTAATATAGGTAGTGACTAGTGTCCCATGAAATACATACAAAATAGCGTTCTGGGGCTGAAGTAGTTAAAGTTAACAATAGTTAGTGCGAAAGTTAACCAATCAGAATCGCGAATTTTACAGTTAACTATTATTTAACTACAAAACGGGTAGTTAAAATGTAGTTAAGACTTTTATACAACCGGCCCCAGATATTCTGAAATAGGAAACAAAAGATCATACCTTTGTACCCGCTGTGCAAGGTAAAAACTTTGCACTGAAAATGTTCGCCTGATGACCACTTTGAATGGACTGAACTGGCTAAGAAATAAAGGTAAACACTGCTTTGTTGAATATTCTTGCTGCATATATATTGGCACTAGACAGAGTAAAACACTAAAGCGCTCATCTGGCCGCGTTTCAAACTAATGGGTTAACAAGAGACACTGGCAGACAGTTTTGTTAAGGCAGTGTCCTACCACTGACAAGTAAAATCATCTGACGTTAGACAGAGTAAAATACTAAAGGGTGCATCTGGGAACATTGCAAGCTAATAGAGGTCTTTTTAACTATTTTTAACTTTCATATAATTAATTAGGATAGATAAATTTTTTAACTGTAATAAATAGGAATTTGACATTTGTAAAGTTGCACGTCTGTTGTGACTCTAGACAATAAAGACTTTAATAATAATAATAATAATGGTTCATGTGCTTGTCTCTCTTTTGAATTATAGCTATCATTTCTATATCTATCCTTTCTTTAATACATCCAATTTTTCCCTCTTTATCCTTGCTATTTATAACCAATTATTATACAAAATATACCTTCGTACAAGAGAGTTCATTTATAGATATTCAGTTTACAATCATCAGACCCTGACAGCAGAACATCTCCACAATCATTCCAGGCCACTGTGTTCACCTGTTTAATAAGAATGTATCAATTAATATCTGAAACATGTGGTGCCAGTGTAGGTAGTATCTATACAATAAGCTTCAAGTCTTCATAGGATCAATCTTCCTGAAAAATTGAAGTCCCTGCTCAATATTTTTTAAAGAAGCATGGCAATTTTAAATTAATTAGGAGATATTAAATTAAGAATTTTTCACGGTTTAACGTGCTCAATCCAGTTATTGAGAAACACTTTGCAAGCGTGGAGTATATCGTCTTGTTAATTAGCACCCAAGCGCAGCGTTCTGATTGGTAGATGAATTCACAAAGGAGTTGCACTGATTGGTTAGCTAGTTAAGCTAGCTGGAATAAATTAAACGTCTGTAAATTACACAGTAGAGACGACCAGTAGGGCCACTCGGCGATGCAACATGTAGCCGGCTTTTTATGCAAAAATATGCAGTTTACTGGCCAGGAAAGTTAGTCCAGCTAGCTTGCTTATTGGCCAATTGACTGGCTGCCGATGCGTAATGAGCGGCCACACAAAATTTCAAATGAGTGGCCCTACTGGTCGTCTCTATACTGTGGTAAAATATATTAAAATACTAGTTTACGTTCTCATTCACGGCGTTCAAACGAACGTAAAATATTTCCCCCTATTATTACTTTCCCCCTATTATTACTTTCCCCCTATTATTACTTATGAAAAACAGACAATACAGTTTATGGTTGGATTCACTTGCAGATCCAAACCAAAGTACAAAAGAAGGAAATCGCCAAATGAACTCAATACATACCACGAAAAAGCTGATTATCAGAACTCGTCGCATTTTAGGCCTCTTGTCACCGGTGTTTGACTGCGAGACTTTCTATCGCCGTTGTCGACTGGCTGATTCTTTTGCTTTCTTGAGACGTTTCTAGTCTTCCGATCCAAGTCATCGGATTCATATTCCCCAACAATCTGCCAGCCATCTTTGCTTCGGTCTGCTATTTTGATAAGCTTTTCCCTTTTTCGAATAAGCTCTATGGCTTGCTCTACCAGCTTCTCTACTCGAACGCTCTGTCCAGCCTTTTGATTTTCTATTTGAACGCTGTGTAAAATAGAGTCGATCTGCGCATTTAACTCGATTTGTTCTGATTTCGTATATATTTTAGCTAAACGATATCTTTCTCCGTCTTGCTGTTGAGCTCGATTTCTTTGCCCTTCTGGTCGATTCGGTCTTCTAAGTAAGACTTAAACATGGAACACTTGCTGTATACTGTCATTTGCTGTATTCTTATCACCATAGTTGATGTTTCTCCTTCGACCTTCGTTATTGACCATTGGTTTGGCGTATCCACATCGTTTGGAAAGGTTCAAATCTTTATCCGACTAGTACATTTGTTGTATTCAGAATAATGTAAGCCTGTAGACAGTTGATGGGTCAGCGAGTGAGAGTGATATGGGTGCGGCTGACTAGCAGATTTATAAGATCTGCTAACAATAGAAATCACAGACGCACATTGCAGCATTGTGCTTAGCACAATCAATCTATTCATACTCATACCAGCGGAAAATTCATGGCGTTTTGAAGTATACAGGGTGAGTCAGAAAAAAGTGATGCCTTTGAATTTAATACAATAGTGAACCTTTTGAAATTGAACTTCAATTTGCATTTTCTTTCAAAGAATCTATTGTACCCTATTGTATTTAATTTCAAAGGCATCACTTTTTTCTGACTCACCCTGTACTGTACAGAAATTATCCTATTGTTATAATTTGAATGCCTGAGCACTATGCTGAACCCACGGATGCGTAAAATACAGTATTGACAGGGTACATACAGTATATAAAAAAATTCGATTCAATTGCGTTTACATGGGTTCAGTATACTGTATAAATTGGTATTTAAATATCTGCAAAAACCAAAAGTATACGACGATTTCTCTTTCAAGGAATTATTATAAAGCTCAGTTGGTTAGAGCGCTGCACTGGAATTGCAGGGCGGTGGGTTCAATTCCTGCCAGAGGACCTAGTGTTGCATTTTCCGCAACTGTTCCTGGTTAGGTCTTAAATTGTGTATATATCTACTCATTTGGATTATCCACCAAACCCAGTATTCTAGTTCAACCAAGTGAAGTGCAATAAAATATTTCTGCACTGCCAATTTGAAAAAATAGATGCCTGTTGTGATCTGTCCCGTTTGAAAGAAAAGTATACATTTAAATATTCACACTGGAAAGGCAATAACGGCGGCAATAACGCCAGTTCATTTACATTACAATGCAACTATATAAGACAGATATACTTTATGAAGCTCTTGTGTAATGGATCCACAGCAGATCCACAGCAGACTTGTACCAATGCTGTTTCTACAACTTGTTATCAGGATGGGTTCGCACTGCTTATTAATTCCCAGCTTCTTGACAAGCTTGTTGACAACTTGCTGCAAGGTTTTTAGCTCAACAGACAAACGTTGACCGCTGTAGTGGACGGTTTTAAGGTGTTGGGGAACCATTCCAACTCCTCAAAACTGCCAGCTACACAGCCAAACCACAAAGTTTCAAACAAAATACAAGTGGATCCATTACATAGGATACAACATAAAGTATTTCCCAAATTGAATTCAACCTCAAGTTGCGGAAGAGCGGAACGGATTTCGTCTTCGTTTTATATTTTTCATATAGTTCACCATTTTTGAGCCATGATTCTCACTGTAATTGACCAGCGTACTCCCCAAACATAGAGATGCAGCGCCTTTGCAGCGCCAGATTGCGCCCAGTGAACTCTATATATGTATATGTCAGTGCAGCTTGAAACGCAGTCTAGATGCGAGTGACTTCGTATTTATACACCATACTCTTGCCCTCATATATATATATATATACAGGGTGTCTCAAAAAAAAGTGAACCCTTTGAAATTAAATACAATAGGGTACAATAGATTATTTGAAAGAAAATGCAAATATGAAGTTCAATTTCAAAAGGTTCACTATTGTATTAAATTTCAAAGGGTTCACTTTTTTTTGAGACACCCTGTAGTGAGTTGGTGAAAAAAGTAAACGGTTTTTTTTAAATTCACTTTATTGGCATGACTTAATTTACAGGTATTGCTAAAGTATAAATGCTACAACTAGCACTAAATAAGTAAATAACAAAACATATAATAAGCTATATGTTTCGGAAGACCGAACAATAATGTTACTACTGTGCGTGTAGTTATAAAGTCTCTAGTATATATATATATACCGGGTGTCCCAAAAAAAAGTATCGCTGTTTGAGTTAATATTTCGTAAAAACTACAACATGTATTTTACTTAAATAAATTTCATTATATTTAAAGAGGGCTAACTTAAATTTTGGTATATAACATTTGAATTTTGATGCAATATTGACCGAGATACAGATGTTTGAAGTTGAGTAAGCATTTTTGAAATTGCTAAAATTAGCATAAAACGGCCCCATCAAATGTCTATTTGGTTAGACTTGATAAATACTTCTATGTGGTCAAAAGAATGCGCATGTACAACGATATTGTTCCAAAGATCAAGATTTGATCATCTGGAAATTCTCATCTTTGCGCATGAATACACCGTCTTGCTCTGGAAACCATGCCAAAAGAATTTTGGATCAGTTCTTCATCCAAAGTTTCACATGCCAAAACAATTGCCTCATGCACAAAGCTGTCTTCAATGTTTTTAATTAAATTTTATTTCAATGTGTATTATTATTCCATTTTTATTCCCAAGGGTTACAAAAGACTAGCAAAATAGTAAATCTACTAGGAAATAATGTGAAGTTAAAGTTAACTTTATTGAAAATGACAATACTCGTGATAAAATGACAACTGTTTTCAAATCAATTTAATAAGCCGTTTTTTCTCGATTTTTCACTAATTTTAAAAACGTACCGCAACTTGCAACATCTGTATCTCGGTCAATATTGCATCAAAATTCAAGGGTTATATACCAAAATTTAAGTTAGCCCTTTTTAAATACAGTACAACTTGTCTGAGTGAAATATCTGTTGCAGGTTTTGCGCTACATTAAATCAAACACGGATACTTTTTTTTGGGACACCCGGTATATATATTATATATATAGTATTTTTATAAAGTATATATCATATAGTAGCATTATAGTATATATATATAGTATCTATTGGTATCCCCAGGTTGAAGGCATTTGTCTCTGACATTAAAACATTTGGAAATGAAGTTTGAGAATATCATTACTAAAACTGAATCATTGGACGACATTACGTGAGTCAATACATTTTGTTTTGATTCTGTTGTAAGTTTCATCAGAAAAATATTTTTTTAAATATGGTTTGTATTGTTTCTAATGTTCGTGTAACTTTCACATTCAAAAGAAAAGTTAAATTCATTTGGCCATTTTTAGCCACTTTTTGAGTTTTTGAAAAAGTGGGGGGAAATGGCCAAAAAGTGAAGGTGTTAACCTTTACTTTTTGGGTATTTTTAGCCACTTTTTGAGTTTTTGGAAAAGTGGCGAAAATGTGAAGGGGTTAGCCTGAGCCTTTTGTCGAAAAAAGTAAAGGGGTTAGCCTTTACTTTTTGGCCATTAAGTTGTTAACTTTCTGACGAAAAAAAATCAAAAACTGAGAAAGTAACGAAAATGGCCAAAAAGTAAAGGCTAACTCCTTAATATTTTTTCGACAAAAAGTTAAACTTAATTTTTAATTGATTTCTCGCCACTTCTAAAGGTTCTGCAAACGTGGCCGAAAAGTTAATTGGACAGCCTTTCGTTTTACAGTTGATTATGCATATAAAAGGGAACTTTAGACACCCTGGTATATATATAATTAATGATAACAGTTTATACATTAAATTTACAAACACTGATGATATTTTATATCGGGGAAGGTGAAAATTTCAGGTGTATGTACCACAGAATACCGCAAAAATTTACATGTTCCATATTTTTTGTCAAATATATATAATGTGGCTTCTTAATATTTTTTAGTATAGTTTATCGATATATTTTTTCTTCCTGGGGATTTTGGGGTTATATTTCATAGACTTAATTTAGCGAAAGGTAAATACTAAAATCAGTACAGCATACCAATGGTGTAACCAAAGAATACCAGGTTTATCAATAATTTTGAAAAATTCAGTTTTTCAATGGTAAAATTTATTCCTCGGTGTGGTTTCTGTTAATCCTGATTATTTTAAAAAATTTTATGAAAATATTCATTTTTTGTTTTTTATATGTCAATTTAAACTAAAAGGCCGTTTGTATAACAAGCTAGCTAAAAAGTTAACTATACTGAATGGGAAAGTTAACAGAAGAGAATCGCGTATTTTAGAGCTAAAAGTACTATATTATACAACCGGGCCCTTGGAATTATTTTAAGCATAAATTGATATTGTGTCATAAATCATAAAGCTCCAAATATCACACGGAGAATGCGGTCTTTCTTGATTATCGTTCATAACAGATCAATATTTGTTAACCAGGTAAAATTCTTAACTCACGGTTTCTGCTTCTTCTTCTTTTGATTTCTTGTCGTCAGGTTTCATGGCTGGGAAAAGCAACACTTCCTGCAAGAAACGGTTCCTTTTCTTATTGTGGGAACTGTGAAGCTACTCCGACCAGGGGTCGGTCGGATTTGTGTCCTTCTTCCTTATCAGCTTTACTAGGTGATTGTTGGGTATCATGGAATGGGGTTAACCAATCCACCAATATCGGATAAATTTTCAAATGTTTACATCATGTTCCTGGGAGTTGAAAGTCATTGTTTTGATGAATGAAAAGGTTTTGACCAGCTCCCAAACGTTTGGAGCAGTTCGAGATGAAATTTGAATTTTTGAAAAAGTGTGCAAATTAAAGGGGGGGGGCAGTATGCCTTTCGTCAACCCTTTGCATTTGAATAAAGTTTTCAAATGTAAAATCTTTTAAAACATGCTTTTATAAGTTGAAAGTCATTGTTTCGATAAAAGAAAATGTTTTTGACCACCCCCAAAACGCTTGGAGTAGTTCTAGGGCAGATTTGAAATTCTAATAAAACGAATAAAAAACCAAAGGGGGGACAACAGGGCCTAAATTTTCAAATATGTAAAAATATGCTTCTAGCAGTTGAAAGTCATTGTTTTGATGAACGAAAAGGTTTTCGACCATCTCCCAAACGTTTGGAGCAGTTCGAGGTGAAATTTGAATTTTTGAAAACTAATGTGAAATTATTTTCTTGAAAATTGTTTTTCTCCAAATTTCAAATTTTACCTCGTTCAAACTGTAGTACCGTAATACAGACTTTGTGAAGGTTAAAACGTCAAATTACACAAAAGTGACTTTACCTTGATATTGTTCGAGTCGGTCAGGAACATACAAAGACGATCAATCCCCAGTCCCCAACCAGCTGTAGGAGGAAGACCATATTCTAGAGCAGTACAGAAATTTTCATCCACCATCTGAGCCTCGTCATCTCCGGCGGCTTTATCCTGAGAAATGGAAATTGTATACAGTAAGGCCAAATAAAAATAAATGTGGGTTTCCGGTTTCCTGACCCTACCTAGCTTGTGGAAGCCAAAATCCCGACCTTAAACTTTTTATTGGATAAATTAAGTGTTTCCACTTTGAAGAAAATGTAGTTGACCGGAAGAAGGAAATTTGAAACAATCCGACAGGAAATTTCTCTGGCTTGTGGAAATCAGTGAACTCAATTTGGTTACCTGGAACGATAACAGGCGGTGAAAAGTGAAGCCGAAATAACAGTGCCTACGCCATCAAACGTGATTGATTTCACAACGGCCAAAGTTCAAAATAAGTTACGAAAATAGAAAAAAAACTTGAAAAGCTGTTAAAACCTGCACGATAACTTATTTTATCCCATATTTTTATGGCTTTCATAAACTTTTTGCACAAACTAGCTTATACGGCTGACAAAAAACAAAATATTTTCGCTGTTTGAACAAAAAACACAGAAAACTAACTTACTTCAGTCACTCAGTGACAAAGATATGTTTTCCTCCTAGTTTTCCTTCTGTAATCTTTTTTAGCCAGTTACAAAGTAGAAACTACTTCGATTTGCAAAAAAACTGTTGTTTTTTTTCCACAAAATAACACAAAAATTGAGTTTACGTACGGACCGCGCAGTAAATAAGTTGTGGGGGACTGAAACTGACGTACGGACCGCGTGAAATTGACTTTTGAGGGACTGAAACTGACGTACGGACCGCGTAAAAGGACTGGGATTTAGGCTTCACTTTTTTCCGCCTGAATGATTGAATGTTATCGTTCCAGGTATTAGAAATTTATGGAGTTCACTGGTGGAAATACGCATTAAAAAACATGGCGGACGATCCCATGAACATTAACAAAGTTTAGAAAAACACACAATATTTTTTTGGCCCAACAGGTTTGGTAAGTGACTGTCTATATGAGGCAGCTTTTCCGGGATATGGGTGGAAATGGGAACAATTTGGATGTATTGAAACAAGTTATGCTTCATATTTTAGCAAAACTACATCAATTCCAAAGTCTGCAGTCTAAGCAGCCATAATCTTGTGAACTACAGAATCTGATGAACAACATTTCAGTTCCTTTACATTCATGCCAATAGAAGCGTTTCGAAAGATGATGATCACTCCCTTTCCTCATTTCGACAAATTCCTAATTTCCTGTATGAATTGACCAATTAGAATGGCTCACTAAAAATATGCGATTCTAATTTGTCAATTCAAACAGGATGTTAGAATTTTTGAAGAAATATGTCGAAGTGAGGATCGAAATGAATTGATCAACATTTTTTCGGAACGCTTCTATTCGCACGAATGTAATCGTCGATCCACCTCTCGTTTAAGTCTGGTGACTTATTGCTTAGATGCCCTTTTAAACTTTTTTGTTTATTGCTAGGCGATTATACTCATCAAGGGGAAATTGTGTTGGGTATTATACAAAAATAAAGTAACATATTGCAGATTAATTTAATTCCCAATATAATTCCCAATTCACATTACCCACATTCGCATTTGAGAAAAAGTGCTTCTACGGTTTCTGTTTGACTCAATCAAACATCACAGGTTTTTTCCTGGTACGCCAATAGTAATACTAACGAAAATCACGAAACACAAACTACTTTTATACTGTAACTTACCGCAGCTTGTTGTCGGAACCTCTCTCGTTGAACCACGGGATCGTTTAATTCTGTGTAAGAATTACAGATTTCTTTTGTGCAGACAAACAGTTCAAATCTTTCAGTTAGACCTGGAATGGATCTGTGCCTAAAAGAGAGTGGAAAGTGTGACTTGATAACCTGACTAGACCGCAAACCATCCACATGGCGATGGTAGAGATAAAAAGTCTATAAGCCAATTCGGAGGTTTTGCAGTTGAATCCAGTGCTGTAGAACTAAATTCATAATTAGGTGGACTCTCTAGACGAGCATGTTACCAAGGGTGAAAACATTCGGGAATGGATGACGTCATAAGTAACCCCAATCCCATGGATATTCACGCCTGAAATTGTCGTAAGTGATGCTGGGGGATGAAAACTATGGAAAAATTATATATTTTCAAGCATTCTTGCAAAAAAAAGAAGGGAGCCTCCTCACCCACATAGCATGAGGAGGGGGGGGCTCCGCCCCCAAGCGCCCCCTCTTCTACAGCACTGATTGAATCATAACATGCAGCTGAGACTGGAAGAATTAAAATATGCATATCGAAGTATTCAACTGTTCAATCATCATTTGAATATTCAAAAATTGCTCGAAGAATAATTACTTTCCTCACGGTTAGAAAATCTATTCCCTTTAAGAGCACCTTTCTTTATTTCGCTTACACAGAAGACAGTTCTATTGTGACTATAAGTGAAACACAAATTAATGATTGAACAGTTGAATACTTTATATGCATATTATAATTCTTCCAGTCTCAGCTACATGTTATGATTCAACTGCAATTTTGTCCCGACGCAGAACGCGTCATTTGGATGCGCAGTCGAAACTCCGAACTGGCTTATTGCATACGTTTATATGCCAGTTTGTAGTATCACCACTTACCATTTGGATAGTGGGCTCATAATCTCAGGATGTTCAATGATGAATGTCGGATTAATGAACTGACTTTCCAAAAACTCTCCAACAAGCTGATGAAAATAATATCAAAATAAACAAATGCTATTTATACATACAACACCCACTAATGACAACTACTATAGCCTAGATACAAGTACAAAGTAACAGGAATCAGATTATGTTATCATCATTATTCATCAGTCCCGAAAGATGGTAGAATAATATGGATCTCATCATTTTCCTGCATTTTCAGCTTCATTACTACACAATATTGCAGTGTAACATCTTTGAACAAACCTTATCTAAAAGCCGAGCGACTGTTCTTGGGGCAGGACAATCCACTTCTTGTTTTACACAAAGATCATCAAAGAACTTGCGTGCTTCTGGAACAAGCAAAGATTAAAACATTAAAAATCTTATAGGCGGATCTTCTGGAAGGAATGGGAGGGGTAGCACACGCCCAAAAATGTCAGAAACCCTCCAGAAAGGAACACCCATAGCAGTAAAGGTACGTTCACACACAGCGATTTGTCGGGCCGATTTTAGGTTTTGCTGAATGTTAATGACGAATATTTTCAGTTGATGATGTCACCAGATGACGTTTGCCACGTATTTTTCAGATATCATTAACGTGCATCTGAAATCGGCCCGACAAATCGCAACGTGTGAAGGAACCTTAACGCTCCAGTCTAGTGTCTTCATTAGGGGTGACACAGTCGCAACACGTGACTCCCTACATACTCGAGGGATGACGTCATCCGCCAACAAGATGGAGATATTCTTGTGGCAGATAGCTACCGTCAGCTTTATTCCAAAGCACGATGATTCAGATTTCACCTTCGGTGGAATCACGTGCAGTTATCGCATTCTACGAGATGGATAGACCTTTCACGGTTTGTCCAAATGTTTATTTAGGCAATTCCAACACCACGGCTGAAAAGAGCACTCCAAAATTAATACATCTGCAAAGTTTGGTGATAAAATATCATAAAATAAGGATAATATGGCCTTCTGAAATTTGCACATTTTGTATACTTCTACCAGGTAGACAAATAATCATGGCTTCCGCAATATAAAATACACAAACTTCGCAAAGCCATATTATCCTTATTTTATACTAATTTACCACCAAACTTTGCAAATGTACTAATTTTGATGTCCTCTTTTCGGCTGTAGTGTTGGATTTTCATTTCTTTGCCTAAGTAATTATTTAGAGAAACCGTGAAAAGGTCTATTGAAATTCATTCTATGCTGTCACCCTAGCTGCCCTTTTAGAATAAGTTAGCATTTTCAATCTTTACCGCTATTTTTCTATACCATTATTCAGAACATTAATGTAGAACAAACTCAGTACCAAATCAACTTTTGCACAAACCCTATTTACTGCATGGAACAAAAAAATGTACCCAAGGCATGAAACAGATGTCACTATATATTACAAAGTGGATCTGCGATTATCTTGGGTTGTGCCGGTTAATCTCACCTCACCAGATATAGCTTACTCCGTATAGAAATGACAGAGAAACTTGCCCAGGTGGTAAGGTACGCATATTTAAGGATAGTAAATTACACAAGCCTTGACAATGACAGACACTGCACAAACAATATGGGGTTTGAAGTTAGGTTAGCAACATATTACCAAAACCGTGGACGCTTCCTCTGGTCCGAACTACTAACAGGTTATGTTTTTGCATCCAGTGGCGAAGCCAGCGGTCATGCAGGTCATGCAGTGCATGACTAAAACTTTCCCCAAAAATGTTTAAAAATCAGTTCAATAAAATTGTCTAAAATAGAATTACGCTTTATCTTTGCCTTTATACGTTCAGCTGCTTTATGCTATATTTTTAAACATAAATCAATGGTCTTTACGCGATATTTTCGCTGAATATTCTCGTATGTTTTTGATTTCGGCTTTGTTGCCTTGGCAACTGAGTAGGGCATGCATATTTTCACATGCATGACCGGTTGCGTAATACGAGTGCGTGGAATTGCTGCGTGGTTACCCGCTGCGTGTTTTGGTCATGCATTTTCAGAATTGCATGACTAGCTAATATTATTTTATATTAGGTTTCTTGTTTTCTGATTGGCTTACGATGTTTGCGCACGCGCAATGCGGTTGTTTTTGAAGCAATGGTCATGCAATTTTCGATTTGCATGACTAACGGGCAGCCCAACCTGATCACACTATCACAGCCTCTTTGCTCGAAGCTTTCCGCCTGAATGAACATGGCTTCAAGTCATTCAGGCATTTCGAGTTCTTCTTCACTCGAAGTTAACGATATTGTTTCGGAGTTGGTGAGGAAATCCTTTTCTGCTTGGGCTACTGCAGTACTGCTGAACAGAATATTATTGTTAAGCAGCGACCAACGCCAGATCTTTCGTCAAGAAAATACTATTTGACCGGCAGGGGACATCTTCGGTTCGGTGCATGCTATGTAGATGGCAATACCACCGTTCGATTCAGCGTTTTACGATCTCTTTAGAGAAGTAAATTGTGTTTGTTTACAACGCTATGCGGCCAATTTAGCCGCTTTTAAACACTCTGAATTTTGTTTTGTTTACAAATTAGCAATAATATAAACTAATTAAATATTCATTTCGCTTTCCTACCTTTCGTTTACACGGTACAAACTCGTAAATACCCCCATTCGACGGGTCTTTGTGATATCTTTGAAATGAATCCATTTTTATTACAATACGACATAATCTAGCCCTTTTATGGCAATTCTTGTGAAAATGCTTTCTTTGTTGCGAAGCGGCGGGTATTGTCGAGTGAGCGAAACAGTCAAAATTTAGATATTATTCTGAATGGGTTTTCCTATTTTTGTGTTTACCTTCATTATTGTTCTCTGAAATATGCAAAATTCTCAACATTTTTTCCTTTATTAGGTCAAGCTATTCATAGAAGTTGATGCCCAGATTGCTGCATATGGCAATTCTGGGAGTCAATATTTCAAAATTTTCCCGGGGGTGCATGCCCCCGGACCCCCCTAGCAGGTCTCGCGCCTTCGGCGCTCGTTGCATGACCACTCACATCGGACTGGCTTCGCTACTGTTTGCATCCAAACATTTAGGAATGCCAACACCGTTCTTATGTCCTATTCCGTTAAAATGTGAATCCAGGGGAAGCATCCGCATTTATCATCCGTCTGTTACATCTAAGAATCGCCAGCCAACATGGTTTATTCTCACGCGAAACATCGATGTTTGTAACGAACATACGTGTATGAACGTTTCATCAAGCTTATGATTGGCTGATTAAATAGAAACCTGTCAAATGACTGTTCATCTTTAAGGCTGCTTTCCAGTCATGCGTTTTTTATACGTACGTACACGCACGGAAAAGTTTAAATACTTCTAAGTTTTTAATATTTTACAAAGAAGTTAACAAATGCATACTAAAACTTATGGAACACTAAATTCTGTGCAGTTATTCATTTGGTTATTTGACAAGTAACATTTCAATGGAAACTTTTCCGTGCGTGTACGTGCGTACGAAAAACGCACGACTGGAATGCAGCCACTAGATGCAAACGACGGTTTATCCATATCATTTTGTTGCTACAAATTTTATTCCTTAAAACTCTTTTGGCTCAGACATGATGTATATTTGTTAAATGGCAGACTGGCTTAGAACACAATGTTAGAATTTACTATAAACTGGTCACTCATACAAACCAGGCTCTTGTCATGAGATCAACTTACCTTCAGTACCAAACGTTGTTGGTGATGGTATCTTCACCTTGAAGATCTTTTCCAGTTCAGAAAGCATGGAAACCCTTTTGAATGGTGGTGTGAAATCAACCTCCATCGGTTCCCCTTTTTCTGAGTCAGTCTGGTTTGCATGGTATTTGATCTTATAACCACCAGTTATGTGTTTAACCATGCCAGATACCATTGTCTCGGTGAGTTCCATCAGGTCCTTGTAGTCTGCATAAGCCATGTAAAATTCACACGTTGTGAACTCCGGGTTGTGGGTAAGGTCGATGCCTGAACACAAGTAATACAAAAACATGGTCAAGTTTTTCAAAGAAGGAGCGATGCAAGTCATGGTCACCAGGGCCTTTTTTAAGAAATCGTTAGTGGGGGGGCAACAATCGAAAGGGGGACCTAACAAGTGGATGACCGTCAACGTTTGTCAATAAATATTATTCGTTTTGTTGTCGACGGGGGGGGGGTAAAAAAAATTTTCCCGGACAATACTACATATTCCTATTTTTTATCTATACTATCTAAACCGATCCCTGTTTTGGTTGTGATAATACCGTAATTTTCCTCAAAATTTGCTTATACTTTGCACACAAGGGACCTTCACTGGCAAACATAGTTGACTGGGGGGCACTGGGGGGGGCAAAAGTTGACTGGGGGGGCAAGCATGGGGGCTGGGGGGGCATTTGCCCCCCCAGTGCATTAGTTAAAAAAGGCCCTGATGGTCACTGTCTGAAAACAAGCACTGGATGGTACATCTATCTTAAAGCTAGAGACCTCCCAGAAAACACCTAATTGGTGAGTGAGCTTCTATTCCTACTAAAATATTGTTATAAATAAACATATTGGTATGACGACCACAAATCTACTGTGGTGTTGGGAACATGTTTAAAGAGCTTCTATAAGTTCCTAGTTATTGGTGGGAAAGGACAAATATTGTCTAGATAAGAATTTATCACCAGTGGCCTCTGGTGATAAATTATGGCCGCCATAAGCCTCATTATGTGGTGTTTAAATCATTCTAAAACTCATTAGAAGAGATGTTGGAAGTTATATTGCTCAATTTACACAGGAAAGATTTGACTAATCAAGAATCTGACAGATTTATAAATCTCATCTCATTATAAATATTCTAGCTTCAAAATTGGCTAATTGAATGGAATAGGATACTCTTATCCAGTTCTAGTGTTCAAATCAGTGGTCAGTGTGCTGCATGGGAATCACAAGACCACAGATTCAATCTCTGCCGGAGGGCCCATGCCCTATAGTTGCATTTTTCACAGCTGCTGTTTTCGCTCGAATTTCCATCAACAAAAATCCTTCAACATCCTTTTAATTAATATAAAGTGCCTGCGTTTCAGTCACAGAGAACTAGGATCAGAATTTGGTATCATCATTGTAATCAGTCCCGAAAGATGGTTAATGTGAAATTTTCATCATTTCCTAGCTACTTTGCTTTGAATTTGCAAGGTCACTTGGACTAACTATAGACATTATTAAATTGAATTTCACATCCAGCAAAATTTACCCATTGATTTATGGTTTGGTAACCCTACGATATCTTTATTATTCCACAATAACAATTATTTTGATCACCTATTAAAATGGAAGACGATACTATTTCCGCTGATATCAATAGTACCCACAATTATTATTATCATTAAGGAATTTTGCTGTATTACCCCTGGAGCAGTTTACCAGCTTAAATATTTCTTCTAATCGCTATGTCTGATATATTCAACTTCAAATCAGAAACGAGACTAAATGAACCTACTTTATGTGTTTTTGTTTCAATTCATGACACTTACCTTCATTTCTAAACTGACGTCCAATTTCATAAACTCTATCTAAACCACCAACAACGCACATCTACAAAGAAATGGAAGGCTCAATGCATCAGTGATTGATTTAACAAGCAAAAACACCTTTTTTATAGCAATAATAGATCATACTAAAACAAAATTCTCATTGAATATGAAGTTACTCTTGTCTATATTGTAAAATTAATGTTCCCAAGGCATGAAACAGACATCACAAGTTGGAAAATGTGAAGCTGGGATTAACTTGGGAATTTATATCACCTTACCAGATATAGTTTATCCTACATGAAGTAAGCAGGAAACTTGCCCAGGTGGTAAGGTAGATGAATGTGCAGTATGTACAATGTATATCGAACAATTAGTAACAACAATCTATACACACTGATAAATCTTTGACATTTTAAAGATTAAGATCTTACTGTAAATAGCATGGGCAACAAAACATGACATTCCAACAACAACTACCATTCTTACAACAACAGTAATATCAGCAACAACAAAACAACAACAGCAGCAACAACAACAACAACAACAACAATGATAATAGGTTGTCAAAATAACTTGTCAAAAGGCATGAAACTAAAAACAGGGTTCGTGCAAGTTCCCAATAAGAAGATTTAAGGACTTTTCAAGGACTATTCAAGCACTAAGCCACTGAAATGAAATTTTTCAAGGATTTTTCACAATCCAAATATAAGAAAAATATAGTGGACTCTGCTAAAATGATGGCGGCTGGACGATAACCATAGTAAAAGAATGGAAGACAAGCGACTTTCTTACAATATTTACTAGATAAAATTATGAAAATGTCCTCATTAGATAATTATGTTCTATTTTGAATTAACATGTGTGATTTTCAAGCACTTTTAATTTTTATTTTTCAATTTAAGCACTTTTCAAGGATTTAAGGACTTGCACGAACCCCGTAAAAATCGCAATCTAATATTTCTGTTCTTATGTTTTCAATTGTACTGTCGTGCTGCAGCATGATTCATTAGTGCTAATTGTTTTGATTCTTTTAATTAAATAGCAATTTTTATTCTTGAGCAAAGTTTAGGGAATTGAATTTATACTTCAACAATGCATAAAATGTTTTGTAATACTTTCAAAAGACACTGTTACCTTATGAAACAATTCTGGAGCAACTCTCATGTAAAGGTCCATATTTAAATCATTATGATGAGTTATAAATGGTTTGGCTGTAGCTCCACCTGCAATCATGTTCATCATTGGTGTCTCTATCTAAAATATCAATAATAAATATTAGCAATATAAGCATTAGTACACAATAGGCTATTGCAGTATTGAAAAAATACCGAAAACTGATATCAAAATAACAATTTAGTGATAACATCAAAATGTTTTACCCTAATATATGCTAAACTAATTGGACACTATGAGGATATTTCCTATATACATTAAATAAATAGCTTCATGAACGAAAACTCATGCCAATTCGACCTATTTTGCACCAAAATACAGAAATTTACCCTATTTCAAATACAGTTGTGCATGCTCAATACTGATTACTGAAAATACCGATTTCAGTTTATCGTTATTTTCAAAAATGCAGTATCCAAAAACCAGCACAGACCTAAGCACAGATATTAATAAACCTACCTCTAAAAATCCTAAATCATCCAAAAATTTCCTAACATAATTGATTATTTTTGCCCGTGTGACAAATTTATCACGAACATGTTCATTCAAAATCAGGTCTAGGTATCTTTGTCTGAATCTAGTTTCCTACAAAACAAAATTACAACACACGTTTATCAAAAATATTTAACACTGAGTGAGAAGGAAATTCAAGAAGCTAAATAGCAAGAAACTAACCTTGTCTTTCAGACCATAATGAAGGTGAGGCAACATATGCAGGCAAGGTGATAACAATGTTACTGACAATGGCATGATACTCAGCTCTCCTTTTTTCGTTTTACCTGAGACAGATAAAATGGCATATACCTGTAGTTTATGGAACATATATTGCCAGTTTCTGCAGAGGCAAGGTCAGTGGGATTCTATTACTCTCACCTGGTTTTCCTTTAACTCCTATAATATCACCCCTCCTAATGTTGCCGTGAACGTCTGCAAAGTCTTGTTCAGATACCCTAATAATATTTCCAAATCATGGTCATAAACAGTAGTTACTGTAAATATTTGTACTGGAGCAAGAATAAACAGCTACACTGCAGTAAGTGTAGAGTTGGGCAATAATGAAAAAATTATGTCATGATTATCGTTTGCAAAATTATGATCATATTCGATAATATCGTGATAAATCCAATGAAAACAATGACCAAACAGTTGCAATTTAAATTAATATGAAAACCATATTAACAAAAATTTAACATAACAATTAAGCTACACTAATAATGTGTGCTATACCTTATTATAAACAACACATTAAAGTAACTATCCGACTTGAAAAATAAGTAATATCCTTAAAATAGAAACCTTGCATCGGCCATAACTTGCAATTTTGTTCCCTCGCCACGAAGGTCGTAAAATATTAATTTTGGTCCTTGTAATCGTTTGGCATGGACTCTGCCTAAATATAAAGATATTCTAAACTGAAATAGACCCATATAGTTACAGGTGTAGCAGCCTATTGCAGGTATCCAAGCTATTTAAATTGGTAAATATATATGAGTAAAAAAAAAGAAGTGGCAAAAGGGGGCAGCTGCTTCTTGATAACTAAAACAATAACTGATTGGCATAGTAACTACACTGTAACAATGTTTTTTTCTACATTATAGGCTTTTGTTAATGATAAGTAAATTTGAATGGAATTAAGGAAAAATGATGAGAAAATGTGTAGAGTGGGAAATGTTGGTGATCTAAATTGTACCCAACATTCAAAGTTTTACACTTGGTGTCAAGTGATCAATCAATAATTTTATCTAACTGCTTTTAGTTTGACCCATTAAGCTGCAATGCGCCCTGCAGTAATGCGCCCACTTTGTCATTATACTCCGTCTAATGCCAGACGATTTTACTTGTCAAGGGGAGAGTGTTGGGCGTTAATGGGTTAACCAGACTATTTGCCTAGATGTCTCTTGTTAACCCACTAAGCCACAATGTGCCCTAATGCATCCACTTTGTCATTTTACTCTGTCTAACGCCAGACGATTTTACTCGTCAAGGGGAGAGTGTTGGGCGTTAATGGGTTAATTTAATGTCACCAGCTTGTCCCACAAACTCTCCACTACATTTGGATTCGTTGTTCTATTTGCTGGTTTTTTTAGTATCAGCCTGTTGTTAAATGGCTATGTTACTGACAAAACACACCATTGTCAAAATGAAAACAGGCCTTCAAAATTTTGCACTTACATACATTATTCAGTTCACTCCCCATTGGGGCTTTTCAGTGACCGATTACATTGTCTACACTATCTATTTTACAACAACTGCAATATTACTTTCCTAATCTGTATATCCTAACCCACCCAGGCAGAGCGTTGACTTACTCTTTTCATATGAGTGTGATGAGTAAAGTCCCCAGCGAGAATTGAACTCAAGACTCAGAGGTGTAAGGCGCTTGCTCTGACAACTGCGCCACCGAAGACCACTTACTATTTACAATTAGAATTAGTTATTATTACAATGATCTCAGATATCATAACAGAAACTATTGTATATGCTGTTTGAAAGAGATTGAAGACTTATATAGATAAACAATAAAGATAAACAATAAAGTCCTCCCTGCCTATTTTTCGAGTGTATTTCTTTAATCCATTAGCTTGCAATGCACCCTACTTTAGCATTTCACTCTGTCTAATGCCAGACGATTTCACTTGTGAATGGTAGGGTACTGCCAGTTGATCGGTTAAAACAAAGTGTATTGTACCATCCCTCTAACAAGTTCTCTAAACAACCTAAATTGTTGAGGGTGAATGTTGGTGTACAGTATGCTACCCGGATCACACACACCACCAGAAGAAAGCCCTCCTGAGATGTCCATTCTTCAATGGGTTGGTTGCCAAACTTCTCATAAATATGTGCAAACACTGGGAGTTTTTGAACAAACCTCAAATCTGAGTCGGGATCAGCCACATGCCAGACTGCAGAGTTGGGCAGTTTTCGACAAGATATCGAGGGTGCAAATGCTACAAATATACAGTAGGGCAAGGGTGCAAAATAGTTTCTAGGGGCACATCAAATGGGAGTCAAGATAAAATAGGTGTTAAAAACAACGAAAATTATAGATTTTGGGGCAGCTTATAGTCTGAAAATTGTTATGAATGCACTCTCTAAGGGCACAAAAGTTTCCTTTAAAAATCCCAGGGGGCAGCATTGACCAATTCTGCAGTCTGTGTATGTATGGCTAACAATAGTCAGATCAATAATAGTAAAAGCTTGACGAGTGATAAAACTTACAAGTATTATTATACATGTCAAGTATTATTTTCTAATTGTAAATGATGCCACTTCACACACATACCAGCTACTGAAACAACATCTTCTAGCCACTTTCCCTCCTCGCAGCCACCATATTTCTCAATAAAATCTTGCAATGATATTGAAACATGAAACTTGTGTGGATATGGTGAAGTACTGCTCTGTTTCAAGTTGGCAACAGAAAGACTTCGGATTTCAAAATATTGCTATATCAAGTTAAAAACATACATTCTTACTGTAAGGAAAAATTGCATTGAAGCGAAATATGCCTGCAAATCAGGGTTTGAATTAGTTGAGAAAAAACAATGTTCAACTTTTTTCGAAAAATTGTCATAAAATCGCTTCATGAATGACCATGATTATATTAAGCACTTTGAGAAACAACTGCTCATTAACTGCAATAATTATATATTTTTAAAAACACCGTATGTAGTCTTTCTTTAATGCTATATTGTACATGTACTCTTTTAACCCATTAACTGGCAGTACCCTACCACTGACGAGTAAAATCGTCTGGCGTGAGACAGAGTAAAATACTAAAGTAGGGCGCATTGCCAGCTAATGGGTTAGCAAACACTGGCAGATAGTTTTGTTAACCCATTAACGGGCAGTACCCTATCACTGACAAGTGAAATCGTCTGGCGTTAGACAGAGTAAAATACTAAAGTAGGGCGCATTGCCAACTAATGGGTTAAATCTTCATGCTACATTACATCAAAAGTGCTTCAAATAACAGTCCTTGAAACTCAGGTCTGCATTCGGCAATGCCGACCTAAATGCCGACCTGCAAAGCGATATGTGTAGATTTAGGTCGACCTACTTTCAAATACGTCTCGGCATTTTTTTCCGCGAACGCATCTTTCATATACGCATTTTCAACTATGATGTTTTAATTATCAGGTTTTGATCATTTAAGCTTGCGTAGTCAAAATACTCTTTGCGAGTATCAAATTGTCATTGGCTGTCAATGGAATTTGCTTGCTCATGGTCATGCTATATGTATATATGCACTGTTCGACTGGAGTTCATACATTTGTTAGTTTTTTTGTTTGCTATTGCAATTAATTGCTGTTTATAAATACGCGTATTTGCAGCAAGCAAATTAAATTTCAATTTGGATATTGTCTATTTGTTTTGAAAATATTTGCCGACCTAGATTGAGAATTATCGCTTTTAGGTCGGCAATTTCTTGCCGACCTGAAATTTCGGGAGTTTCAAGGACTGAAATAACAAGGTTTAGGTCGGAGGACTTAGAGTTGCATTTTTCGCAGCCGTTCCCATTCAGGTCTAAAATATTGTATATAATATTTCACTCAAAATATCCATCCACCTAAACCTTCTACATCAATTTCAATCGAGTGAGATGCAGAAAAAAACATCTTGTAATTTACCTTACTTCAAATAACAACTGAAAGAAAGTTTACTTTTATGACCTATATACTGGCCTTGATGCCCTAGAAAACATAGTAACAATCTAGCCTTGTTTTTCTTCCCAAAGTGAACTCGAGGCCCGGCGCACTCATGTATATAGTAAAAGGATGGAAGTAAATAAAGCAACACACCCTCAATGCCCTTAATTAGCCATATCAAATTATATCCAACAGATCAATACATCGTTATGTTTCCAATGTAAATAAAACAATTCTTACATTTGGATCTAAAGTTTCATCTAATTCATTACTTTTCTTTTCTTTTGTCTCAACCTCTTTCCCCTGCAAGCAAAATACAAAACTTTTCTACAACCATCACACAGCTATAAGCAGCAACTGCCAGACTAGGTCACAGACCATATAGACTCCTTTCTTTGCCTTGTTGACGTTTTTCTGGCAGGCAAAAGTTTTTTAAAGCCCCCAAGAAAGCTTCGTTATTGTGATAAGCATTTCAATCACAATCGAGAACATAATCTTTTGTATAAATTGGAATTTGCCTGCCAGGAAAATATAAACAGGGTAAGGGGTTCACAAATAGCCCAATACACACTGAGAGGGGTGATCAATCGGGACAAACTTGGCCATGGAAAGTATGTCTGTGTATAAACATGGCAAACAGACAGATCTTCTCTCAAAACAACTATCTGTGTACTTTGTCTACACAGTCAAATATGTGTGCACAGACCCCTTACGCTGCCGATTAGGCCTTTCACGGCCACCTATTCCTTTGTCTATTTGCAAAATCTATATTCGTCTTTCATGTGGAAATCTTGAGCAGACGCCTATTCTTGAAATTCAGCCTGCTATTACAATAATTATTGAAAACACTGAACTAGGGGTTTATAACCAGCACAAATATCCCAATTTATACTGAGTCTGAGAGTAATGATCCATCAGGACAAACTTGGCCATGGAAAAGTTAGTATGTCTATGTATAAACATGGCAAACAGACAGATCTTCTGTCAAAACAACTATCTGTGTACTTGGTCTACACAGTCAAATATGTGTGCCCAGACCCCCATGCTTTGTTTACGTTTTTCTGGCAGGTAAAAGTTTTTTAAAACTCCCAAGAGAGCTTGTGTGATATGCATTATTGAATCACAGTGGAGAATATAATCTTTTGTATAAGAACTTGCATGCCTGCAAAATGTAAATAAGGCAAGGGGTCCATAGTTCGTCTTGTTGTATGATTTGCCTATGTGTGGCATTAGACGAACTATAAACAGGCAAATATCTGGCATGATTTGTTCCCAGAACCATTGCCAGTATAGATCGCGCTATCCTAGTTAGTTTATCTGGATAGTTCATCTTGTGCTTATAGTAAGGCCCCAGTTACATGATACCAGATTTGCTTGTCACAACATCAACTTATGCCGTTCAAGAGTAATGTCGGCCTACAAAATTTCCCCCTTTACGTTTCGTTTTATTTTGTCTTATCCCAACTTCAAGTGTTACGCCTTGAGAGAATCTTGAAACTGATAAATTCGATATCGTGGCAAGTGAATCCAGTATCATGTACTGGGGCCTAAGATGGATGACCTCTCTAAACTTGCCATTTTCCTGATCAGACCTGTATCAGCACATGACCATATTGACCATATATAGACCAAATAACCACCATGAATATTAATTAACAAGTTTCTCAAATCAGTAAAAAAGAAATGGTTGCTTGATTTCTAAACTATATACCGCCTACCAAAACTTTTCACAAAATCCTAGCAAAAGTTAAAACATTTATCAAACAGCTAAAATCACTTACCTTTTGTTCGGCTAGTTTAGCTTCCTTTTCTTTGGCTTTTTTCTCGGCTTTTAAGCGCCGTTTCTGCTCGCTGTAAAAACAGAAATAATACCATAGCTAAGCCCTACGCCAAAATAACCACTAACCAAACACGTAAATGCAAAGAAAAGGGTTAAAAAACACTAACCTTTTACTTAATTTCCCTTCCCCTTCACCAACATCGGCCATACTTCCCAGCAATCTGCGATTAAAGACCACGTGTATTACAGCTGAATTTCGTGTCGTGTTGTTTGTCGACAACGCCCGAGCATTCGCTGAAAGGCAGCGCAAAAAACGGCGGTACATTCACTGTAAACTATAGCACATTTTGTTCTGAAGATTTCAGTCAAAAAAGGTGAAATATTTGGGTCATTTTGATAAATGTTTTGAAGCGACCCTAGCTGTGCTTGTAGCTGCTCGAAAATTAAATGTAGTTATCCGTCGGATATGTTCGTGGCATCGTCGGAAACTTTTCGGGAATCCTTCGGCAAACCTTCGGGATTTTTTGCTCTCTGGATGATCCAAAGTTCACTGAATGATGCAAGCGAGTTCCAGACAGCGAGTTCTTAATTCGAGGAAACAACATTTCCTTTCTGAGAAGCAAAACATATCATAATATACGTCTTCGGCGCAGGCTACAAAACGTTTACCATTAACAAATTCAGAACGTTTTGTTTCGCATTTGCAATTATCGTCCGGCAAACCATAGTTACTCGAGGCAAATTTTCCGAGTTGTGCACTTCTGCAATTCTGGCAATTCTTGTGACGTATTTCCGGATAGTAATATGGAAAGTCACCCAAAAACAGGGACGCCGAAGCGATAGACGATAGTAGGGCAGCGGGGGCCAATGCGAACGTAAGGGCAGTCGAGAAAAATTTTCGCTGCCACGGCCGCTTTCGATGGGATTTTGATGAATTTCAAATTTCAGCTCATTTAATTGCTATTTCTATGTACAAATATAGATCTAAAGAGTACAGAACGAAAACAATAGAAATTTGGCTTTCCCATTATGAACTGATCGTCTAATTTATAATTGTATTCTCTCTTCTTTGGCAGTTTTATTATTGTCTCATTTATATTAAAAGGGCACTTCCTCCCCCTTGCCCCCCTTAGGAAAGGGCAGGAGGGGCGCTTTCCCCCACCCCGCTCCCCTCCTCTCCAGCGTCCCTGCCAAAAAATCTCTCTATTCCAAATTAAACTGTTCTGCAAAGAAGTCCGGAAAGGATCGTCCCTGAGATAGGCGTAGAAAAGGGCACTTTCCCATTGTTTTAGCTGGAGAAAAGGGCACTTTGAAGAAAACTTGGGGGGGTGGGGCACGTTTCCCACTCCTCCCCGGTTCCTACGCCACTGATTATATTCCCTGGTTGGTCCAAAACCTGCGGGCTGCGGTGTTTGGTAAAGTCAAACTGGAAGCTGTAGCACCCTCACAAACGACTGAGGCGAAATTATAATCAGGAAACTGGAAAACTGCACATTGCAGCATTCAAACCTCGAAACTAATGGCGAGTGGGCGGTGCATCGGTACGCCTTAATTTGGCGTACTATTTCAAAGACACACGTATCAAATCACAGTGGTGAGAGTATGGATAGAAATTAAAGAATGGCTATATTGTACTGTGTGTATGAATGCTGCAGTGTGGATATGACTTGAATATCCGAGTCCATTTTATTATCTAAAAATATATACAAATGTCTGACTTGGTGAATGTACTTCACGTATTGGCCAGTCAGTTCAAAATGAATCTCATCTATTTACTTATTTTACTGTACACAACAGCTATGTATTTGCCGCTCACGACCAAGAATGTAGCGCAGGCAACACCGGCGCAAAATTCGACTCAAAATTCGACTCAAAATTCGACTCAAAATTCGACTCAAAATTCGACACAAAATTCGACACAAAATTCGACGCAAAATTCGACGCATCAAATTCTGATTCTGGGAGGAAATGGCTTTATCGGAAGCTCGCTTGCTGCAACGTTGCTCTCAATCGAGAGCTACAATGTGACTATTTTAAATCGCGGACGGTATTACTTCGACTCTAGGTCTCGTATTGATCCGCATGTGCGACGAATGATCTGTGATCGTGGCAATATTTATAACTGCACGGAGCTTGTAAATTCGACGCAATTTTACGACGCGGTTGTGGACTATTCTTCTTATTATATGGAAGATATGCAGGTATATAAAGTATAGTTTTAATCATAAATACACTTATTGCTCATAACCTAGCATATATTCTATAGGTAAGGCGCTGTCACAGTGATTTGTGTTTCCCCGTGAAATCTGTTTCCCTTCGGAACAAAATTCCCTATGATGACCGTACCTAATGCCTATTGCAGTACGGGTTTGTGTATAGATATGGTGTAAACGGGCCTTTAAAAATGCGGAAATTACTAAAAACGAATTTTTATATTGAGACAACTGAGCGATTGTTTTTGAATGACATTTACTGATGCGAAAACCTTAATAGCAGGGCTATTCGCGTTTACCGCAGAGCAGCAAGGACTGGCTGGCCTTTTCTCACGTTGTGATAACATATGTTATCTCAGGTAGAGGATAACATACCTTCATACTCGTTATGTTTGTTATGCATATCGTTGTGTTTCGCGCCCGAATATCACCCTAACCCTATATTAAGCGAGGGTATAAACCAGGAATTTATTCAATAAGGTAAATTTAACCTCGACAACCTTACGATTTGTGTTGTGTCAGCGTAAAAACCAGGCCAGTAATATATTTTCTTAATCTTGAACATGGTGTTGTCCCGACCGTGCCCGCCATACGGGGAATAATGCATGGCATTCGTTAAATATATGACAATATGGACCCCTTTTGCATTTGGCACAAAAGCCCGCGAATTTTTAATAACATGGCACATTATGCCAGTAATGCAATAGGTATTAAGTTCCGATCATCATAGGGAATTTTGTTCCGAGGGGAAACAGATTTCACGGGGAAACACAAATCACTGTGACAGCGCCTTAGTATCAGTCAGAGTAACTAAAATGAAATTGTTCTCTATAATGTGTCGACCTTGTGTTCGGTTGTAAATACCTGTAAAAACATTTAGCATCATTTGCGCCGTTATTGCGCGCTCCCAAAAGGATCAATGCATTTGAAGTTCAGGCCACAATAGACTTTGAGCAAGTCTAACTGGGGTTACTGTATACCAGGCTAACTTTCACGCAGATATAGCCTGCGCATTAGTCTATGATTTGGTGAATAGAGTCTGTGTTGCAATAACAAAACGATTGTTTGGTTATTTGAATTGGTCAATCAATAATTATGCAAAATGAGTGACTTTGAGGTCAATTACGAGGCTGGCTTGCGAGATTGCTCATCCTCATAGGCGTAGGAGGAAACTTCAAGTTGGAGGGACACTTTGTCTTAAGGGCACCTCTTCTATTAGAAAAGGGCACTTTTCCCATTGTTTTAGTTGGAGAAAAGGGCACTTTGAAGAAAACTTGAGGGCACATGCCCCCTACGCCACTGCCATCCCCTTAAAACCTCCAGCTATGCAGGCAAGGTTTACCCTGGGCCTTACTTTCGCGAAAAGACGTACCCTTATACTAGTCCTTAATGATAATTTACTTCACTTTAGGACATCCTACACATATTACGAGCACGATTTGGCCGCTATATTCACATCAGTTCAGACTCCGTGTACGAAGTGTGTATAAAAACTCCCCATGGGGGACCTAGCCGGGAAGAGGATGCCATTAGACCACGCGACCGGCGCGGACGACACGAACTAAACATGGCAGATTACTACGGTCACCAGAAGCTAGGCTGCGAAGAGGTGCTTCAAAATGAACGAAATTTAAATGGCATAAATTATGTCATCCTTCGCCTGCCTGACGTCATCGGGCCACGTGACACGACAAACCGGTTTTGGAATTACCAAATCTGGTTAATGACCCACCAATTCGATGGGTCGTTTGGTCCAGTGCATTTAAACCCGAACGAAAATAAACCAATCAGCTTGGTCTATTCAGAGGATCTCTCAGAATTAGTAGTCAAACTCTTGGAAGTTGAACTCGATGTTTATAATGAAGCTTATAATGTCGCATTAGAACCAGTGACCCTTGAAGGATTCCTAGGTATAATGGCGGAATCTTTAGGGATAGATGTGGTTTTTAATAGGACAGATGAAGCAAATATACACTGGTACCCCTCGGTGACCCGCGGCCCAGTGAATACGACTAAAGTTTTTGAGAAATTGAAATGGAAGCCTTCTCCTCTTAAGGTGGCTATTAAAAGTTCGTGCGAGTTTTTCCGGGGGGCGATGTCAGTTCCGGAATTCGAAAAACGCCGCAATGGTATTTTAAGAAGGTATTTACCGAATATGGAGTTGAGGGAAAAGTTTTTGAAGGGTGAATTGAACGGCGTTTCTCGCGAAGAACTTTGAATAAACTTTTAACTTTTTTAATTCTAGCTTGATGACAATTAAAGTTTAGGAGACTAGCGTAGCCCTGGGCAAGCTATTAAACATTGTTGCAAAAATAGTTGAAAATGTTGTTTTTTCTCGAATGTTTACCCGCCCTTGGAAACATTGGAAAACTTGTTTTCTGCGAGAAACGTTATCTAACAAATTCAAAAATTATTTTTGTTTCCCAAGTGTGATTTTTGTTGCGGGAACATTGCTTCCTAGTTTACCGTGGGAAAACATAGTTCAAAACTCTAAAAACAATGTTTCCGCAGCGGCGATGTTTTCCACTTCGTCCAGGGCTTTAAACCCGTTTTTCACTAGGCGAATTTGTTCGCGCGACGCGAAGCGAAAATTCATTTCGGCGACGTGATTGGTTAGCGAAGAAATTCGCCGCGAAAAATATTTTTCGCCACCCAAATCACGTTGCTGAAATACATTTTCACTTCGCGTCGCGCGAACAAATTCGCCTAGTGGAAAACGGGCTTTAGAATGTTGAAATGATGTGCATGTTACAATTTATAAAGGATAAACTGCCGACCAGTTTGACATTAACAGGTGTCATTTCACTAGTTCTTTCAAAAGGGCAAGTTTAATTTTTGCTTCTATATATCTATATATAATATCATATTATTGTGTCATAGATCATAAAGCTCCAATTATCACACTGAGAATACGGTCTTTCTTGATTATCGTTCATAATAGATCAATATTTGTAAGTTAACCAGGTAAAATTCATATAATATAATGAGAAGCTTAACTCATGGTTTCTTCTTCTTTTGATTTCTTGTCGTCAGGTTTCATGGCTGGGAAAAGCAACACTTCCTGCAAGAAACGGTTCCTTTTCTTATTGTGGGAACTGTGAAGCTACTCGGATTTGTGTCTTTCTTCCTCACCAGCTTTACTAGGTGATTGTTGGGTATCATGGAATGATTGGGGTTAACCAATCCACCAATATCGGATAAATTTTCAAATGTTTAAAACATGCTTTTAGGAGTTGAAAGTCATTGTTTTCATGAATGAAAAGGTTTTGGCCAGCTCCCAAAGAGCGGTTCGAGATGAAATTTGAATTTTTGAAAAAGTGTGCAAACTAAAAGGGGGGGGGGGGGGGGGCAGTATGCCTTTCGTCAACCCTTTGCATTCGAATAAAGTTTTCAAATTTCAAATCTTTTAAAACATGTTTTTATAAGTTGAAAGTCATTGTTTTAATGAAAGAAAAGGTTTTTGACCATCTCCCAAACGTTTGGAGCAGTTCGAGGCGAAATTTGAATTTTTGAAAACAAATGTGAAATTATTTTGTTGAAATTTTTTTTTCTCCAAAATTCAAATTTTACCTCGTTCAAACTGTAATACCGTAATACAGACTTTACGAAGGTTAAAAGTGTCAAATTTCTTAAAATGTCAAATTACACAAAAGTGACTTTACCTTGATATTGTTCGAGTCGGTCAGGAACATACAAAGACGATCAATCCCCAGTCCCCAACCAGCTGTAGGAGGAAGACCATATTCTAGAGCAGTACAGAAATTTTCATCCACCATCTGAGCCTCGTCATCTCCGGCGGCTTTATCCTGAGAAATGGAAATTGTATACAGTAAAGCCAAATAGAAATATAGGGGGGTTTCCGGTTTCCTGACCCTACCCAGCTTGTGGAAGCCGAAATTCCAACCTTAAATATTTATTATTGGATAAATTTATCATGCTGATAAGTGTTTCCACTTTGAAGAAAATGTAGTTGACCGGAAGAAGGAAATTTGAAACAATCTGACAGGAAATTTCTCTGGCTTGTGGAAATACGCATTAAAAAACATGGCGGCCGAAATTAGAAGCGTTTCGAAAGATGATCACTCCCTTTCCTCACTTCGACAAATTCCTAACTTCCTGTTTGAATTGACCAATTAGAATGGCTCACTACAAATATGCGATTCTAATTTGTCAATTCAAACAGGAGGTAAGAATTTTTGAAGAAATATGTCGAAGTGAGGATCGAAATGAATTCAACGCTTTTTCGGAACGCTTCTATTCGCACGAATGTAATCGTCGATCCAAGATGCCCAACTTTTTTGTTTATTGCTAGGCGATTATACTCATCAAGGGGAAATTGTGTTGGGTATTATACAAAAATAAAGTAACATATCGCAGATTAATTTAATTCCCAATAGAATTAGCATTTCTATGAGTACTTCGCATTACCCTCAGTGCTTCTACGGTTTCTGTTTGACTCAATCAAACATCACAGGCAGGGACGTAGCGACCGGGGGGGTGTGGGGGTTGCTACACCCCCCCAATGGAGACGTTTCGAAAAAATCAGGTAAAATTGTGACGATCAGGTAAAAAAATCAGGTAGATTTGCGCTAAAATGTGAAAGGTTAGATACATTTTCTTCGATCTGTACTCATTATCTTGCGTATATATGCAGCGGCCGCGGGTCAAATGACATGTATATCATATTATCACAGGAAACACAATGATAGTTACCATGTGCGCTCACGGCTCACGCATGTTTGAAATATGACTCACATATTTATATAGCACGCGTATATAGAGTTACACTTATATTGCGCTTTTTCACGGAGATTTGAGCGGATAATTGTTGGAAAGTTCTGTTAAGCGTTACATGGTAACTATCATTGTGTTTCCTGTGATAATTGTGTTTCCTGTGATATTCGTTAGTTTTATCAACCCTTTCAGGCTTTGAACTTTTAGCCTTTAGAACTTGAGAATTGTGAACTTGTAGTTGTACATATTAGAACGTCTTGATCAGCTCAATGTATGCATAATGTAGATTTTTGTTGGTATACATGTTTTTGGATACATAAATACATACATGATACAGGTTCAGAACTGTGAGCCGTGGGGAGTTCCGTGTCCACATTGCTTTTGTAACAGTGTTAAAAGCACTTGGTGGGAATGGGAAATAATGTGTTGGGGATGCGTGGAAGACTAGGAGTACCTATAGCTAAATATTCAGGTAAATTTCAAAAATATTTTTCAAATCAGGTAAATTAGCGCATACACCCCCCCAACTTTCAAGCCTTCGCTACGTCCCTGATCACAGGTTTTGTCCTGGTACGCCAATAGTAATACCAACGAAAATCACGAAACACAAACCACTTTTATACTGTAACTTACCGCAGCTTGTTGTCGGAACCTCTGTCGTTGAACCACAGGATCATTTAACTCTGTGTAAGAATTACAGATTTCTTTTGTGCAGACAAACAGTTCAAATCTTTCAGTTAAACCTGGAATGGATCTGTGCCTAAAAGAGAGTAGAAAGTGTGACTTGACAACCTGACTAGACCGCAAACCATCCACATGGCGATGGTACAGATAAAAGGTCTATAAGCTAGTTCGGAGTTTCGGGATAAAATTGCAGTTGAATCCAGTGCTGTAGAACTAAATTCATAACTAGGGAGACTCTCTAGACGAGCAGGTTACCAAGGGTGAAAACATTCGGGAATGGATGACGTCATAAGTAACCCCCAATCCCATCTTTATAGGCTATTCATGCCTGAAATAGTCATAAGTGATGCTTGGAGAATGAAAACTATGGAAAAGTTATATATTTTCAAGCATTCTTGCAAAAAACGAAGGGTGCCTCAGCACCCCCGTAGCATGAGGAAGTCTTTTACACCCCAGATTGAATCATAACATGTTAGTAGTAGTGGTAGTGGTAATGGTAGTGGTAGTCGTAGTAGTAGTAAAACTTTATTTAAAAATTGCTCGAAGACAATTACTTTCCTCACTGTTGACTCGCTTTAAGTTAGAAAATGTATTCCCTTAAGTGCACCTTTCTTTATTTCGCTTACACAGAAGACAGTTCTATTGTGGCTACATGTGAAACACAAATTAATGATTGAACAGTTGAATACTTCGATATGCATATTATAATTCTTCCAGTCTCAGCTACATGTTAGGATTCAACTGCAATTTTATCCCGACGCAGAACGCGTCATTTGGATGCGCAGTCGAAACTCCGAACTGGCTTATTGCATGCGTTTATATGCTAGTTTGTAGTATCAACACTTACTCTTTGGCCAATGGGCTCATAATCACAGGAACTTCAATGATGAATGTTGGATTAATGAACTGACTTTCCAAAAACTCTCCAACAAGCTGATGAAAAATAATATCCAAATAAACAAACACCCACTAATGACAACTACTATAGCCTAAGATACAAGTACAAAGTAACAGGAATCAGATTATGGTAACATCATTTTCATCAGTCCCGAAAGATGGTATAATAATATGGATCTCATCATTTTCCTGCCACTTTGAGCTTCATTACTACACAAAATTGCAGTGTAACATCTTTGAACAAACCTTATCTAAAAGCCGAGCGACTGTTCTTGGGGCAGGACAATCCACTTCTTGTTTTACACAAAGATCATCAAAGAACTTGCGTGCTTCTGGAACAAGCAAAGATTAAAAATCTTAGAGGCGGATCTTCTGGAAGGAATGGGACGGGTAGCACACGCCCAAAAATGTCAGAAACCCTCCAGAAAGGAACACCCATAGCAGTAACGCTCCAGTCTAGTGTCTTCATCAGGGGTGATCTACAGTCGCAACACGTGACTCCTTACATACTCGAGGGATGACGTCATCCGCCAACAAGATGGAGATAGCTACCGTCATTAAATTGCTACGAAATGAGTTAGGCAAAAAAAGTTAGTACGGTGTCGAAATGTTTATTTAGGCAATTCCAACACCACGGCTGAAAAGAGTACTCCAAAATAGAGGTGTGCATCGGATCGGATTGGACAGTTCGAATCCGACAATTGGTTGACGATTAAAATCCAAATCCAATCCGATCCGAAAAATTTGAATCCAATCCGATCCGATCCGACACTAAGACAACATACCGATCCGATCCGAAAAAATCCGAATCGAAATAATATATACGGTTTCCTTAACTTAGTTTCCTTAACGAAACTTTTATAAATCTATTTCTCGCGCGAGCATAATAATAATAGTGAAACGCTTCACAGATATTCATGTTCGTCAATCGAAATCCGATATGATCCGCATGCTGTACAGGTTTCCTAGTCCGAGCCGATCCCACGTACTGGTGGGATCGGACAAGTTTTATAATCCAATCCGAAATTTTTATTTATCCCTCCGAATCCGAAATCGGATTTGCACACTTCTACTCCAAATTTAATGCATCTGCGAAGTTTGGTGATAAAATATCATAAAACTAGAAGTTACTATCGCAAGGAAAGCGCTGCCGAAGCCGTATCAATACCATGTGCTGCGCGTGACACCGCGTCGTGACCAAAAAGCGCTTCAGAAACTTGCGCAAAATTGCCCAATAATTGTTGTACTGACGTTTACGCTCTTTTAATAGCGGTATAAAGCATTGCTAGCATTATAGTAGCAAAAGCCTGGAAAACCCAACTGAATTTAAGCACAATTTAGAAACATAATTATTCTAGATATAGATTATGCGTGTTTACAATCAGTGCCAAGCTATAGAATTACATTTGCCGCCTATTTGCGCAATATCAATTCATAAATTGCTTGGATTGCTTAGAGACTCGACTATGCAGTACAGTTATTTAAGATAGTTTTAGCGGTATAAAGCCTATAGAAAATGTGACCTTTTATGATATATTCAAAGTACAATTTTGCGTCTGTTCACTTTGAGGTTCACTTCATCTTGACAGACTATAGAATTATACCGCCGCTTTAGAGTTCTTGGTATTCATGAAACAATTTGCGTAAAATCTACTTACACGATTCCTTAGAAATTAGACTACTTCGTACAGATTTCTATTTTTACGCTCTTTTGGCTGTATAAAGAGGTATATATAGCTACAGTACTGTTATATAAACACAGCGCTTTAATAATCGCTTTAAATACTCCTTCCCTTGCCGAAAAACGTTTTCGGTAACAAGATACAATATATGACTGTCATATTAAACTATTTTCATATCATGAATTCGTTTACAATAGTCCATCCAGGGCCGTCCTCAGAAAATTTTCCAGGGGGGGTGTAAAGTGCTTTCAACCGACTGCCAAAATAACTTGTACCAACTAAATAAAATTTTCGTTGTCAGAAAAAGTTTCTTTATCTGTCGATGGGGGGGGGGGGGAGGGGCGAGGGGAGATAGAATTTCTGGGGGGTGTGACACCCCCCAAACCCCCCCGTAGGGACGGCCCTGAGTCCATCAACCGGTTTTCATATAGGTCTTCGATTGTTCAATCAAAACACATGGTCATAGAGCGAATTACTGTATATATATGAATGAAAGTTTGTAATATTTTGAGCACATGGATAAAAGGAAACATGCGTGCGCATGCAATCACAATATATTGTTCACTCCCCTAATTTTAAAAGTGACTTGAAGCTCGAACTTTTCCCCCGGAAAAGCGACATCCAAACCACAGAATATGAAATGACCAGAAGGGCCACTCAGCAGTGCAACGTGATCCCTTATTTTTATGCAGTTTTCTGGCCAGAATAATTGCGGACCAGCCAGTCAGCGTGTTTATTGGCCAGAAAATGCAATTGACTGGCTAGAATAATGGTAATGAACATGCGTAATGCGGCATGCGCAGCATCAAAAACTTCAAAGGTTCCGCCTCAAGTGGCCCTTCTAGTCATTTCCTATTCCATGTCCAAACCGAGACGAAAATACATAGATCCGCGCAAAGACTGGGTCAAGTAAACTCTGGAGAAACGTTAGCACGTCAAGAATAGTGTGCTGCCTCGCTATAAGGATAAATAAATATGGCCTTGTGAAATTTGTACATTTTGTATACTTCTATACTGCAGAAGCGAATATTTGCCTACCGGGTAGGCAAATAATGGCTTCCGCAATATAAAATATACAAACTTAATTCGCAAAACCATATTATCATTATTTTAAAATAATTTACCACCAAACTTGGCAAATGTACTAATTTTGATGTCCTCTTTTCGGCTGTAGTGTTGGATTTTCATTTCTTTGCCTAAATATTTATTTAGAGAAACCGTGGAAAGGTCTATTGAAATCCATTCTATACTGCGACTTCACGTCACCCTAGGTGCCCTTCACCGCTATTTTTCTATACCATTATTCAGAACATTAATGTAGAACAAACTCAGTACCAAATTCAACTCTTGCACAAACTCGATTTACTGCATGGAACAAAAAATGTACCCAAGGCATGAAACAGATGTCACTATATATTACAAAGTGCATGGATCTGCGATTATCTTGGGTTGTGGTTAATCTCACCTCACCAGATATAGCTTACTCCGTATAGAAATGACAGAGAAACTTGCCCAGGTGGTAAGGTACGCATATTTAAGGATAATAAATTACACAAGCCTTGACAGTAGCAGACACTGCACAAAATAAATGGGGATTGAAGTTAGGTTAGCAACATATTACCAAAACCGCGGATGCTTCCTCTGGTCCGAACTACATATGTTTTTGCATCCAAACATTTAGGAATGCCACTTCATTCCTAAGCCCTATTCCGTTAAAATGTGAATCTATTATTTGCTTATCACAGTGCATACGAAATTGATATCGATCAAAAAACAAGTCAAACATTTTCTCGCTCTACTCGCTTAAGTTCATCCGATCAACTCAGACCTAACTTTTGTAAAACCTCGTCCTTCATATCCTCCTACTTCAACAGAATTATACTTCTCTGGAATAACCTACCCTCTGATATCAAGTCACCATCCTCGTATGCAGTTTTTAAAGCTAAACTTTATGAATATTATTTTACAAAACTAAACTCGAACAAGAACATGGAAAACATTTTGTGTGAAATGCCGCTCGAACAATTTCAATTTCTGTTCGTAGTTTGTCTTGTGTAGTTTTTGTTCTTACATGTTTTGTCTGTTGTGTATAAGTAGAGTAATATGTTGTGTATTTTGTGTTCTTATTGACTATATTGGTGTTAAATGGATGGACTTAATATGGGATCTCAGTCCTGTTGTCCAATCCTTCAATCGCATCTTTTTACATTTTTTATGATTACGGTAATATGATTGTTGAGCTAAATAAATAAATTTCTCGCAGATCAATCAGATATTGCTATTCCCATTATGTTGAATTCACAACATTTCAGACCAGGGGAAGCATCCGCATTTTTGGTAATACCGTCTGTTACATCTATATAAGAATCGCCAGCCAACATTGTTTATTCTCACAATGTTAGAATTTACTATAAACCGGTCACTCATACAAACCAGGCTCTTATCATCATATCAACTTACCTTCAGTACCAAACGTTGTTGGTGATGGTATCTTCACCTTGAAGATCTTTTCCAGTTCAGAAACCATGGAAACCCTTTTGAATGGTGGTGTGAAATCAACCTCCATCGGTTCCCCTTTTTCTGTGTCAGTCTGGTTTGCATGGTATTTGATCTTATAACCACCAGTTATGTGTTTAACCATGCAAGATACCAATGTCTCGGTGAGATCCATCAGGTCCTTGTAGTCGGCATAAGCCATGTAAAATTCACATGATGTGTACTCTGGGTGGTGGGTAAGGTCGATGCCTGAACACAAGTAATAATGACAAAAACATGGTCAAGTTTTTCAAAGAAGGAGCGATGCAAGTCATGGTCACAATCTGAAAACAAGGACTGGATAGTGCATCTATCTTAAAGACCTCCCTGAAAACCACCTAATTGGTGAGTGAGCTTCCTACTAAAATATTGCTATAAATAAATAAATAAATAAATAAACATATTGGTATGACCACCACAAATCTACTGTGGTGTTGGGAACATGTTTAAAGAGCTTCTATAAGTTCCTAGTTATTGGTGGGAAAGGACACATATTGTCTAGATAAGAATTTATCATCAGCGGCCTCTCTTTCTTCCTAAATATGCCGGTGAATAACTAATGAGGTCACACCAATATGGCCGCCATAAGCCTCATTATGTGGTGTTTAAAACGTTCTAAAACTCATTAGAAGAGATGTTGGAAGCTACATGTATATTGTTCAATTTACACAGGAAAGATTTGACTAATCAAGAATTTGACAGATTATAAATCTCATTTCATTATAAATATTCTGGCTTCAAAATTGGCTCATTGAATGGAATAGGATGCTCTATCTAGTTCTAGTGTTCAGATCAGTGATCAGTGCACTACATGGGAATCACAAGACCACAGATTCAATCTCTGCCGGAGGGCCTATGCCCTATAGTTGCATTTTTCGCAGCTGCTGTTTGCGCTCGAATTTCCATAAAAAAAATATCCTTCAACATCCTTTTAATTAATATAAAGTGCCTGCGTTTCAGTCACAGAGAACTAGGATCAGAATTTGGTATCATCATTGTAATCAGTCCCGAAAGATGGTTAATGTGAAATTTTCATCATTTCCTAGCTACTTTGCTTTGAATTTGCAAGGTCATGACTTCGACTAACTATAGACATTATTAAATTGAATTTCACATTCAGCAAAATTTACCCATTGATTTATGGTTTGGTAACCCTATGATATCTTTATTATTCCACAATAATTATTTTAATCACCTATTAAAATGGAAGACGATACTATTTTCGCTGATATCAATACCCACAATTATTTTTATTAAGAAATTTTGCTGTATTTTCCCCTGCAGCAGTTTACCAGCTTAAATATTTCTTTTAATCGCTACGTCTGATATATTAAATCAGAAACGAGACTAAATGAACCTACATTATATGTTTTTGTTTCAATTCATGATACTTACCTTCATTTCTAAACTGACGTCCAATTTCATAAACTCTATCTAAACCACCAACAACGCACATCTACAAAGAAGTGGAAGGCCTAATGCATCAGTGATTGATTTAACAAGAAAAAACACCTTTTTTATAGCAACAATAAATTATAATAATAAAACAAAATTCTCATTGAATATGAAGTTACTTTTGTGTATATTGTAAAATTAATGTTCCCAAGGCATGAAACAGACATCACAAGTTGAAAAATGTGAAGCTGGGATAACTTGGGAATTTATATCACCTTACCAGATATAGTTTATCCTACATGAAGTAAGCAGGAAACTTGCCCAGGTGATAAGGTATATCGAACAATTCGTAACTACAATCTATACACACTGATAAATCTTTGACATTTTAAAGATAAAGATCTTACTGTAAATAGCGTGGGCAACAAAACATGAAATTCCAACAACAACGGCAGCAGCAGCAGCAACAACAACAACAACAACAACAACAACAACAACAACAACAACAGCAACAGCAACAACAACAACAACAACAGCAACAGCAACAGCAACAGCAGCAGCAACAGCAACAGCAACAGCAACAGCAACAACAGCAGCAGCAGCAGCAGCAGCAACAGCAACAGCAACAGCAACAACAGCAACAACAGCAGCAACAGCAACAGCAACAGCAACAACAACAATGTATAATAATAAGTTGTCAAAATAGGTTATCTAATATTTCTGTTCTTATATTTTCAATTGTACTGTTTGCGCTGCAGCTTGATTCATTAGTGCTAATTGTTTTGATTCTTTTAAATAGCAATTTTTATTGTTGAGCAAAGTTTAGGGAATTGAATTTATACTTCAACAATGCATAAAATGTTTTGCAACACTGTTACCTTATGATACAATTCTGGAGCAACTCTCATGTAAAGGTCCATATTTAAATCATTATGATGAGTTATTAATGGTTTGGCTGTACCTCCACCTGCAATCATGTTCATCATTGGTGTCTCTATCTAAAATATCAATAATAAATATTAGCAATAGAAGCATCAGTACACAATAGGCTATTGCAGTATTGAAAAAATACCGAAAACTGATATCAAAATTACAATAGTGATAACATCGAAATTTTTACCCTAATTTATGCTAAACCGTAATTGGACACTATGAGGATATTTCCTATATACATGAAAGAAATAGCTTCATGAATGAAAACTCGTGCCAATTCGACCTATTTTGCATCAAAATACAGAAATTTACCTTATTTCAAATACAGTTGTGCATGCTCAATACTGAAAATACCGATTAGTTTATCATTATTTTCAAAAATGAAGCATCGAAAAACCAGCACAGACCTACGCACATTAAGATATTAATAAACCTGCCTCTAAAAATCCTAAATCATCCAAAAATTTCCTAACATAATTGATTATTTTCGCCCGTGTGACAAATTTAGCACGAACATGTTCATTCAAAATCAGGTCCAGGTATCTTTGTCTGAATCTAGTTTCCTACAAAACAAAATTACAACACACGTTTACCAAAAATATTTAACACTGAGTGAGAAGAAAATTCAAGAAGCTTATAGAAGCAAGAAACTAACCTTGTCTTTCAGACCATGATCGTGAGGCAACATATGCAGGCAAGGTGATAACAATGTTACTGACAATGACATGATACTCAGCTCTCCTTTTTTCGTTTTACCTGAAAAAGTAGTAAATACCTGTAGTTTATGGAACATATATTGCCAGTTTCTGCAGAGGCAAGGTCAGTGGGATTCTATTACTTTATCAATTATTTGCAAAAAGTCTCACCTGGTTTTCCTTTAACTCCTATAATATCACCCCTCCTAATGTTGCCGTGAACGTCTGCAAAATCTTGTTCAGATAACCTAATAATATTTCCATAAACAGTAGTTACTGTATATATTTGTACTGGAGCAAGAATAAACAGTTACACTGCAGTAGTGTAGAGTTGGGCGATATTTAAAAAATCATGTCATGATTATCGTCTACGAAATTATGACGATATTCGATAATATCGTGATAATCCAATGAAAACAATTTCAATTTAAATTAATATGAATACCATATTAACATAACATTAACAAGCTACACTAATAACTAATGATATCTGCTATATCTTATTATAAACAACAGATTAAAGTAACTATCCGACTTGAAAAAGAAGTAATATCCTTAAAATAGAAACCTTGCTTCATTTCATAAACCTCAGCGAATTAATGCATAAATACTACTGTAGCTTTTGTATCGTAATTCGTAGCCTCCGGCTCCATTAGCCCCAAGCTTTCAGAAAATAATTTTAATTGTTCTAAAATCTATATTTTCAAAGAACTGTTTTTGCATTTTATAAAAGCTATGTACAAATGCGAAGCAATATCACGATAGTCATCGACCGTAACAATATATGGTTGAGTGAAAATATCGCGATAGCATCGATATATCGCCCAACTCTAAGTAAGTGAATGTTAGCAGACACCAATGTATTACTTACAGTACAGTTCTCATGGTTAAGGCTTAAAGTTAGGGTTGTACATGTAATCAAAGTTTGAGATAAAATTTGTGCAACATTTTCAAAAAACAGTTGCATTTACAATATTGCCACAGTTATTTACTCAGCATAGACATGGTGGTGTCTGGTAAAATGTGGTTTATCAGCTAGCATGAACTTTACCTTGCATCAGCCATAACTTGCAATTTTGTTCCCTCGCCACGAAGGTCGTAAATTATTAATTTTGGTCCTTGTAATCGTTTGGCATGGACTCTGCCTAAATATAAACTTAAGATATTCTAAACTGAAATAGACCCATAAGGTTAGCAGCCTATTGCAGGTATCTGAGCTATTTAAATTGGTAAATATGAGTCAAAACATGAAGAAGTGGCAAAAGGGCAGCTGCTTCCTGATAACTAAAACAATAACTGATTGACATAGTAACTACGCTGTAACAATGTTTTTTCTACAAAATTTTACATTTTGTGTCAAGTGATCAATCAATAATAAATAATCAATAACTGCTTTTAGTTTGACCCATTCAGCCGCAACACGCCCTGCAGTAATGCGCCCACTTTGTCATTTTACTCGTGAAGGGGAAAGTGTTGAGAGTTAATGGACTAACCAGAATTCTGCCCATGTCTCTTGCTAACCCACTAAGCCGCAACATGCCCTAATGCATCCAATTTGACATTTTACTCGTCAAGGGGAAAGTGTTGGGCGTTAATGGGTTAATTTAATGTTACCAGCTTGTCCCACAAACTCTCCACTACATTTGGATTCGTTTGTTCTATTTGCTGGGTTTTTTAGTATCGGCCTGTTGTTAAATGGCTATGTTACTGACAAAACACACCATTGTCAAAATGAAAACAGGCCTTCAAAATTTTGCACTTACTGTACTATTTACAATTAATTAGAATTAATTATTATTACAATGATCTCAGATATCATAACAGAAACTGTTGTGCGCTGTTTGAAAGAGATTGAAGACTTGAAGTTAACCTTATCACAACCCGCACACCCGATCACCTATATATACTGAACTTACGGTTACAGCTCAGCAACTGGCCTCTGTAGCTCAGTTGGTTAGAGCGCTGCACCGGAATCGCAGGGCCGTGGGTTCAATTCCTGCCAGAGGACCTAGTGTTGCATTTTTCGCAACCGTTCCTGGTTAGGTCTTAAATTGTGTATATATCTACTCACTTGGATTATCCACCAAACCCAGTATTCTAGTTCAACCAAGTGAAGCGCAAAAAATCTTTAAAGTTCTCCCTGTCTATTTTTCGAGTGTATTTCTTTAACCCATTAGCTTGCAATGTGCCCTACTTTAGTATTTCACTCTGTCTAACGCCAGACGATTTTACTCGTCTGTGGAAGGGTACTGCCAGTTAACGGATTAACAAACCTATCTGCCAGTGTCTCTTGTTAACCCATTAGCTTGCAATGCACCCAGATGCACCATACTTTAGTATTTTACTCTGTCTAACCCCAGACGATTTTACTCGTGAATGGTAGGATACTGCCAGTTGATCGGTGAACAAATTGTATTGTATCATCCCTCTAACAAGTTCTCTAATGGAAAAGGCAACCTAAATTGTTGAGGGTGAATGTTGGTGTATGCAACCCGGATCATACACACTACCAGAAGAAAGCCCTCCTGAGATGTCCATTCTTCAATGTGTTGGTTGCCAAACTTCTCATAAATATGTGCAAACACTGGGAGTAAGCTACTTCATATAAATGCTGCAAACACTGGGAGTTTTTGAACAAACCTCAAATCTGAGTCGGGATCAGCCATATGCTGCAGAGTTGGGCAGTTTTCGACGAGATCTCGGGGGTGCAAATGCTACAAATCTAGGGGCAAGGGTGCAAAATAGTTTCTAGGGCCACATCAAGAGGGAGTCAAAAACATGACAAAATAGGTGTTGAAAACAACGAAAATTATAGATTTGGGGGAAGCTTATAGTCTGAAAATTGTCATGAATGAACTAGGGCACAAAAGTTTCCGTTAAAAAATCTCAGGTGGCAGCATTGACCAACTCTGCAGTCTGGGTCATACTGTATGTATGGCCAACAATAGTCAGATTGGTAAAAGTATAAGCTTGACAAACGATAGAACTTCGTTTTGTAAAGACTATTGATATTCCATCTACAAACACCTTCTACTTTGTTTTATAAGTATTATTTTCCAATTCTAAATGATGCTGCTTCACACACATACCAGCTACTGAAACAACATCTTCTAGCCATTCTCCCTCCTTGCAGCCACCATATTTCTCAATAAAATCTTGCCATGATATTGAAACATGAAACTTGTGTGGATATGGTGAAGTACCGCTCTGTTTCAAGTTGGCAACAGAAAGGCTTCGGATTTCAAAATATTTCTAAATCAAGTTAAAAACATACATTTTTATTGTAAAGAAAAATTGCATTGAAGCGAAATATGCCTGCAAATCAAGGTTTGAATTAGTTGAGAAAAAACAATGTGCAACTTTTTTCGAAAAAATGCGGCTCTAAATTGTTATATAATCGCTTCATAAATCACCATGTCCATGATTATATTAAGCACTTAGAGAAACAACTGCTTATTAACTGCAATAATTCTATATTTTTAAACACCGTATGTAGTCTTTCTTTAATATTATATATTAATAATATTATTATATGGATATGGGTGTTTTACCGGAAACTAAAACACTCATATTTTCCATATTTCACTAGTGAAATATGAAAAAAAATATGTAATGCGTGTGTTTCCTCGCGCGACCGTTTCCTCGCGCGGTTGTCAAATAAAGACTGTTCTTATTGACTTTCTTTTCATTTTTGTCCATATAATAAAAAGAACATTATACGGCGGCTCGAAGATATGAATATTATTTTCTCGAATAATATGAAATAATATTCATATCTTCTCGCCACCGTGTAATATCCTCTATATATGACTTTATATGTCTGTAATGGCGGCTAAAATATGGCACCTTCCAGTCTGTGAATACATTGCTAGAGAATGAAAAAGCACCTTTTATAAATCATACAACAATAGACTGGCATTGTATTTAACTGTAAACTGGTAAACATGGATTGGTTTTTCGTTGTTCTGCTTCACTTTTGTCCTGGATTCGATGTAAAAGCGAAGGTTTTTGTCCAGCTGCTTTCACGACGACATTGGCTGTCAAGTTGGATTTTTCACCTTGAACCAAATATATCCGGCAGTTTTTGTTTGAAGGTACTGTTTGAATATTTTGTTGTGTTTTTTGTTGTTCAATGGTTGGTGGTAAAAAAATTCTCAGGCAAACTGTCAAGAAATCCATAAACATGTCGTATTTGTGTAGGTTTTTGTCGCTGCATTTTGACAGCTTAAAAACTATTATTAGACATAGTGTTATCTAAATCAATGTCAAAATGGTTAATTTTAATTTTTTGCACCTAGAACTGTGGATAAATTTGGTTTGGTTTGTGTTTAAATAGAGTTTTTGTACTTTTGAATGTTAAAATAGCACAGATTTTCGCGTTTCTTGTCGCCGTTGAATGCGAACTTTCAAGCAAAAAAGTATATTTCAAACTCAGAAACAGCTACGAATCTTTATTCGCTGTTTATATCCCGCTGTCATTTGTTGGCTGCCTTTTTCCATCTTGTTTAGGTCTAATTTTTTTTGTTTTCTGACAGACTTTGGATTTAAAACTATTATAATTTTGTTCATATTGTATTGACAATTCCGAGGAAAATCATTTTCCTGATCAGACCTGTATCAGCACATCTGCACATGACCATATATAGACCAAATAACCACCATGAATATTAATTAACAAGTTTCTCAATCAGTAAAAAACAAATGGTTGCTTGATTTCTAAACTATATACCCCCTATCAAACAGCTAAAATCACTTACCTTTTGTTCGGCTAGTTTAGCTTCCTTTTCTTTGGATTTTTCCTCGGCTTTTAAGCGCCGTTTCAGCTCGCTGTAAAAACAGAAATAATACCATAGCTAAGCCCTACGCCAAAATAACCACTAACCAAACACGTAAATGCAAAGAAAAGGGTTAAAAAGCACTAACCTTTTACTTAATTTCCCTTCCCCTTCACCAACATCGGCCATACTTGCCAGAAATCTGCGAATAAAAACCACGTGTATTACAGCTGAATTTCGTGCCATGTTGTTTGTCGACAACGCCCGAGCATTCACTGAAAGGCAGCGCAAAAAACGGCGGTACATTCACTGTAAACTATATCACATTTTGTTCTAAAGATTTCAGTCAGAAAAGGTGAAATATTTGGGTCATTTTGATAAATGTTTTGAAGCGATCCTTGTTGTGCTGTAGCTGCTCGAAAATTACAGTCAAAACGGGTGTTCTGTTCCGAGGAATATTGCAATATTGTCACGGATATTGCAATTTTGATATGGAGATTGTTCTGAGCAATTTGCAATGGACGCGAACAAATTGAAAATTGAAATTCACAACAAGGTTTGTAAAACAAATCCTCTGATTGGCTATTAGCAAAAAGGAAGCTCCAATCAAATTGCTCGGAGCATTTGATCGGCTTCTTTGTTTTCTAGTAGCCAACCAGAGGCTTTGTTTACAAACCTGCTTGTCAATTTCTATTTCGGCAATTTGTTCGCATCGGTTCCAAATTGCTCAGAGCAATCTCCACATTTCCTGCCAAAAAATATCTCTATTCTGTAGCGTGCGTGGGTTGAATATTTGCGGTTGCGCTGATAATGTTAATTAGCTAGGGTGTAGTTTCCTTTAGGGTGTAGTCGCACGTCATATTACGTAAATAACTAATTCTAAGATAAGCTAACGTCACGCAAACCTGTACTATAAATTAACCTACTTTAACCAAATATATTGCTCTTCACTCTGACTCTGTTGCGAGAATGGTGGTCTAAGAAGTAGAGTGCTCGGCACGTTACAATTGGTGCTCAGCGGTGGGATGATCATGCCTGTTTGAGAGTCTGTCGATTAAACCACTACGTTGATGTTAAAGAAGACGAGTTGCCGTAGTAGAGATGAAACATCCGCGAAGACTTTAATCAAGACCACGGAATGACTGTGTAGAAGACGTGTAGAAGACATTATCGATTTGGTGTGTTCATCGTGTTGAAACATAGTTGGAATGAAGTTCCAGATCGTCGGCTTGGTCGACCGGCTTTCTTAAAAGACGTAGGAAGGAAAGGACGTAGCGAGAGAAGTGAAATGAAGAATGAGGACGTGACCGAAAAAGAAAAAATCACGAGTGAGAACTAACTTTGTTCAGTATAGTATGTGTTATACAATATACATATATCCTGACCGTTGACTCTGTTATGTAATTGTGCTATTAATCAGATTGTGAAATCACTGCTATGAAAATGGTTTGAAGCTAAACTGAACTTATTTGGTAAATCCTTTAGAACAATAAGAACGTTTTTAGTTACTTTAATTCTTGAACTTCGTATAGTATCTCGTATTGAGGGATATTTATGGAGAAAAGGACACTTTGAAGAAAAGTTGGGGGAGCACGTTTCCCACCCCCCGGTTCCTACGCCACTGATTATTCTCTGGTTGGTCCAAAACCTGCGGACTGCGGTGTTTGGTAAAGTCAAACTGCAAGCAGTACATTGGAACAGTGGATTGGAAGCAGTAGCACTCTCAGAAAGGACTGAGGCGAAATTATAATCAGGAAACTGGCAAACTGCATATTGCAGCATTCAAACCTCAGTTGCAGAGGTGAAACTCATTGCGCCAAAGTGCCAAATTAATGGCGAGTCACCAGTGTATCATGCATGTCCTCAAAATTATAGACCAATCTCTGTTCTTCCGATCCTCTCGAATCTGTATGAAAGACATCTCTATGATGCACTTTATTCACATATGTCCAACAACAATTTCCTATATGGCCTACAATCTGGTTTTCGCCGACGCCACTCGACTGAAACTGCTCTAATTCGCTTATTAGACCAACTCCTTTTTGACCTTGATAAAAACAATGTTACTGGACTTGTTTTTGTAGACTACAGTAAGGCGTTTGACTTGATTGCCCACCAGCTGTTACTGCGCAAGTTAAGCGCTTATGGTGTGGATGATGTTTATCTCGGGATTTTCAAGAATTACCTCTCAGAACGAACACAGTTCGTAGAAATCAACGGCTTCGCCTTGAAATCATGTCCACTACGTATAACGCATGGTGTCCCTCAAAGTAGTATTCTTGGCCCTCTTCTCTTTCTTGCATTTATAAATGATTTGCCATTAACCATCCCAAACTCTACTGTTGATGCATATGCAGACGACACCAATTTCTCTTCTAGTTCCCACTTCTCAGTTGCGTTTACCGAAATACAAGTTAGTCTTCAATTCAACAGGATGTAGACAAACTGTGCCAGTGGTCAGACCAAAATCGAATGGTACTCAGTAATGCTACCAAAACTAAATGCAAATATTGAATTGGTCTCCTCACAAAAATTACTTGGCATAATCATTGACGAAGATCTAGCTTTCAAAGAGCATGTAAACAAACTTTGTAAGTAGCTCAGTCAAAAAATCGGTCTTCTAAGAAAAATTCGAGGATATTTGCCACTGCTTGAACGAAAGCTATTTTATAATGCTATCATCAAGCCGGTTATGATGTATGGTAGTTCAATTTGGAGTTGCTGCTCGCAAAGTGATATTCTTCGAGTCTTCAAATTACAAAAAAGAGTAGCACGTATAATTCTAGGACATGAGGACCCGCACCTCTGGACCCGCACGATGTGTGAAATAATTAGAGGTGAAGGTGTTGGTAACCATAGTATCATGTCCAAATTGATGAATTGATGATATTTGGTCAATTTAATTATCAGTTGCACGCCATGCTTTTTATTCGTAATTGTATAGTTGTAATACATCTTCGTTTAAATATTAAAAACTTAATAACTTGATAATTTATGACTTAATATTAAATATTTACAAATTATTGTCGTCACACGTGAGAAGTCATGTTATAAAAAGAGAACGCGCGCCAATTTTGAATATTGCGCGCCAACAAAGCTTCGAGGCACAATGTGACCAAGAGTAAACCGAGAAATCAGAGATGTTCAAGCGTGTGTATGCGCACTGTTTGGACAAAACAAAGAATTGGTATGCGTACAATAATTCGCTTTCTTGCTACTAACAAAATCGTAGCCCCGAAGAGAGCAAGACCTTCAGATGCTTTCTAACAGAGATCAAGAGAATCAAACTTGAAGACTTGCGAGACGACGAAGGGCGCCAAATATCATACTGGCATTTCTTCTTGAGAGTAAGAAAAAACATGGAAGACGTTCTCGTCATATCAACGCTTGGTATACTAGTTCTTTCCTTGCGACAGAATATCGAAGGCTGGCTTAACACTGATATAGGAAGGCATATGAGCCGCGTAATAAATTTTGTCGTCCTGACGTCCTCGAGAATTTGGCGCCTGGCGCAGACGAATCAACGCGAAAAGCTACCGAGGACAATGAAAATTTAGCTAAGGCAGAAGCGCACATTGCGTCGGTTACTAACGGAAAAGCTCGCCGAACAGCAGACATACATCAAGAGCTTCAGCTCATCGCGAAAACCACGAGAACGCTATTGGCAGTCTAACTCCCAGATCATCCTACACAGCATTGTCAACAAGTGCTATACTATCCTCGAACGAAATCACTCCACCAGAAAAGAAACGACGAATGCAAGAAAAAGGGCGTTATTTCACTATTGCGCTGCAGAAAATAGCCGACGAACATCGAGAGAACATTTATCAAGTGTTGGGTAACATGGCCATGCATGGGGATCCCGTTTGTTCGGAAGTTACTACTTGCGCAACCGACATCATCTTCTCGACACTTGAAGCAAGCAAGGCATCAAAAACAGTGCTATCTGAACAAAGTCAGTTGCTGCTTATGGAATCAATCCGTATGCCTGATTGGGTTTATGTGTTACTAAAAGTTCGCATCCGTATAGCGTATTCTTCGTGGCAAACCTTGCTGAATTTGACACAACTTGGACGTACCGGGGTGAGTGTATAAATAATATATTTCCTATTTCATGCTGCGAGCCTGCGACCAATTAGTATATTAGATTAAAATAATATTTGATGCTGTGATCAGGTTTAGAACTAAACAAAACATGATTTAACTATTTACCCTATTTGTACATAATTGCGCAGTGTATAAAGAATAGTGTTGTACATTTGGTCGAGTTATTTGGTATAATGATATAAACGGTAGACAAACTCGACATGGTGAATACAATTTAGTTTGTCCTAAATTTAATTATGTAACTGAAGGAGGGAAATCTGTAACAGTCAGTAGCATTAAGATATGGAACAATTTCCCCAAAGAGATCAAGACAAAATCTAGCGTTACAGCCGTTACTTCTTTTAAGTTTGCCCTTAAAAACCACTTCCTGGACTCATATATAAGGGTACATGAGTGTATGAGGGGTGATTTCTGCCAAAATTCCACTTTACATTATGTAATTAACAGAGGCATTTTGTTTTCCTGTTTCGGTTCGTATTTCATTATGCCGTTTCGTATTTCATTATGCTGCTTCGTAATTTGCTTTCATTATATTTCATTATGCTTACGTCATGTCCTGCATGACTCTCAGTAACACATTTTTGCACAGAGGAAGGAAATTATTTGTTGCGGAAGTGGAAACACTGCCGCTAATTTTGTAAATCAACATGGCGAACAGAGAGGAAGGACCAGTGAACTCTAAGTTCACTGGGAAGGACACATAATTCGTGCAATATGTACTTGCGTATGGGGCAAAAAGGGTGCGAAAATTACCAAGCACTCCGGCTGTGTTTGGTGTATTGGCACGTGTAGTCACAGGCGTTGACGATGTCGATGAAGGTATTAGCGGTATTTCCGCCGCATTCAGGGTACTCCCGCTATTTAAAGAAGCATTTTCTATGTCTTCTGGTGAATTTTGAGTTAGCACGGCCGCAACTTCACGAAGTAAACTCATTGCACGACTTATGTGTCCTTCCTCTCTGTTCGCCATGTTGATTTACAAAATTAGCGGCAGTGTTTCCACTTCCGCAACAAATAATTTCCTTCCTCTGTGCAAAAACGTGTTACTGAGAGTCATGCAGGACATGACGTAAGCATAATGAAATATAATGAAAGCAAATTACGAAGCAGCATAATGAAATACGAAACGGCATAATGAATACGAACCGGCATAATATAATGCAAAACAGCATAATGAAATACGAAACGGCACATCGAAATGCAAAACAGCATAATAGAATACCAAGCAGGTTAACAAAATGCCTTTGTTAATTACATAATGTAAAGTGGAATTTTGGCGGAAATCACCCCTCATATGAGTGATCTATTTGAACAGTTACTGTGATCAGTAAAGCTTCAGTAAATTGTAGATATGTATATATTATACAGGGCGCGAAATAACGGCCGGTCAATGGACAATGTCCGGCCAAAATGAGTAGTTGTCCGGTCAAACTCTCGCATGACCGGTCATTTTGACCGGCTACTTTTTAAAGTTTACATGTAATTCAGTTGCTAAATAAAGCGAACGAGCAAACTATTTTCATGCAATTTTCTCATGGATTAAGTTTCGAAGTTGCTGACAAGTGAAAATAGCCGGCACGCAGTGGCTGCAACTGCATGTCAAAACTTATATTCTTGGTTAATTTCGTCTGATGTTGCGTTTACTTTGAATAATATATTTACTGTACGGACTTTACAATAAAACTCAGAAGTGATTCTTGACTTCTACAGACATTTTTCTAGTTACGTACATTAAGTATTTTACATTTAAAGGGACTTTGTCAGGCTTTAGTTTAGCTGAATAATTTGACCGGCCAGAAATGCGGGATGTCCGAGCTAAAGTTGGTTTGGCCGGTCACCTTGACCGGCGACCCTCCAGCCGTTATTTCGCGCCCTGGTATATATATAATCCTAAGATCTCTTCTGTAGTTCTCTTTCTAAATAGCTTTATCCTTTTAAAGTAAATAGAATCTATAACGTTGTATATATTGTATGAGGGCCACAGTAGGGCAAATCATTTAACGATCTCACGAAATACTATGACAAGATAACTAAACATCTTTTAAATACCCAACTTATCACCAATTGAGAATTAAAACTTTCTTTTATTTAAAAAGAGAGACAACAAGACTTGCCATTTACTTGGCTCTTTTAGTTTCAAGTGCCGCTACTTATATTAAAACTACTCTGATATTGCCCTTTTACCATAAACACCTTAGAGTCCTAGTTATTACCCTTCCATACCATACTATATAGATTTATAATAACGATACTTACGATATTATTCTTGTGATCTGATCAACTTGAAAGATTTTCAACGCGAAGGAATGAAGGCTCTTGGCAAATGTTTCGGTATGCACTAGAAGGCCCACCCCGTTGAAATGTTCAATAATGAAAAGGAGTCATGCTGTGTGCATGGTCATTCGTTATGCATGATTTCGGTTAACACCTATTTTTATTGTGAGCAAAGAAAAGCAAATCATATTATTATCTCTCGCTATCATCGTTTGAAATACCTAAAGGTTTAGAGAATCTTTCAGGATAAAATATTACTAGGATTGAAATAAATTCAACTAAAGAAAATCCAATATTGAATCCAAATATCCAATTTTGATTCAAAGCTATAAATTAAAATGCTTTCTTCGATTTTTAAGTACATGATAAAGTCATATACTATTTAATTTATTGCAGTGACAATGAATAAATTATTGGCACATACTTCGTTCGAAGTTACGCCTTTACCTAATTTGCATATTGTCTAGACAATATGCAAATTATCTACACCAGGGGTCTTCAAACCATGGGTCGCGACCCAAAATTGGGCCGCTAGAACACCCTCGAAGGTCGCAAGGCTTGTCTTGGGTCGCATGGGTCGCAATGCTTGTCTATAGGGTCGCGAACTTACACTAGTAAACTTTACAAGACGAGAGATCAAGTGATAAGATGCACATATTTACATATGAATATTTCCTTGCGAAATTTGCGATTATAATGTTTTTTCACGATTATTATGAAGCACTCAAGCGCTAGAATAATATGGTAAACAGGTAAACTGGTAAAGCTTTAGATATAATATTATAATACCTTTTACTTCATGTAACTCAAACATTATGGCTTAGCACCACTCGGCGCGCCTTCGGCGCACGTCGTCTTCCTAATAATGTTTCAGCACTCGACTATATTCTTGATTCAAATTTTGGCAGTGTTCAGGGTCGCGGGACACCTATGAAGCTTGGGTTTGGGTCGCCGAAAAAAAGGGGTGAAGACCCCTGGTCTACACAGTATGCAAATTAGATAAAGGCGTAAATTAAGCATGCAAAAGCTGATTTTTTTAAGAAATGAAAGTTTGCACGACGTTTTGAAGGGCTTACACTTAAGCAAATTTTCTGAAATTTTGAACAGCAATGCAACACCCAACACATTTGCCACCCACTAACTCAAAATAACTTTTAAGCATTCAAATTTCGTGCGCAATCCATTTTTGATCTGTTGGACAAAACACCCCCCCTGGGTTTTGAAAAATGTAACTTTCAGAATTTTTTAGTTTATTCTACATTATAAATACCCAAACAATATATATTAATAAAAAACTTCGTACCTGGAGCCGCTTCGCGAAGTTGAGAGCAATTTCAATTTTGTTCAGTTTTTTTTTATACACCCTGTATAGCATCGCCGTACATGAGCTGGTCACGACAGTTATTATTATGACCAAATGGAAGCTATGGGCTTTACTGAAGGGAGCTAGTAATATCTGCAAGAGAGTACACGGTAACTGCATGGCAGAGTTTTCCCTTACAACACCAAAGAAAATCCGAGAGATTTGCGTGATCTGGTGACTTGGTTTCGTGTCGAATTAGTAATTTGCGTGCATATATTTCGAGCTATTTTCCATGCTGACAAAAGGTCAGCAAGTATCAGGTGCCACGTCATGCTGGCCGCTGGGATTTCATTTCCCCCTTTAAACTTTTCGTTTCTCGCTTTATATATAACATTCTTAAGATATACGCACAGCTTTATACTCCTGAGATATTGCGCTATCTCCTGTTGTGGATGTTTGTTTTCGAAGTGATATAAAGTGCGGTACTTTTGGCCTCAAAGTCGCGTGACTTTGCATCCTTTACTATAAAATTATCGCAAAATTGAAGCGTCTCAACCCCGGTATCAACTCTCAACGCTGTTTTGCCATGCGCAATGTTAAAATATACTCGCAGATTCAAAACGACTGGGTTCTTGCGAACATTATGGTACGAAAATTGGGAAGTTGCCGAGGGGTCCGTCACGCCAGAAATATCGTGCCTCGACTCAGAAATCAGATTCAGAAATCACGAAATCACTGAAATCAACTAGAAATAAGATGATTTCGAAATCAGAAATCACAAAAATACTAGTGAAAGCCTTGAATAGTGGGACTGTGGGAACGAAATTGTGACCTTATACAATTTTCACGATATTCCGATTTCAAATTGCTCCAGAGTTTGAGTAAATGCTTTACAGGATCAATTGAAGTTAACGACCCCTCCCGCCCCAAGGGAGTCGTATACTTCAATGGCCATTAAAATATACGACCCCCCCAAAAAAACCCTTTGAACACTTTGACTTAAGGGCACCTCTTCTATTAGAAAAGGGCACTTTTCCCATTGTTTTAGTTGGAGAAAAGGGCAATTTGAAGAAAACGTGGGGGCACATGCCCCCTATTCCGCCCTCCGGTTCTTACGCCACTGCCATCCCCTTAAAACCTCCAGCTATGCAGGCAAGGTTTACCCTGGACCTTACTTTCGCGAAAAGACGTACCCTTATATACTAGTCCTTAATGATAATTTACTTCACTTTAGGACATCCTACACATATTACGGACACGATTTGGCCGCTATATTCACATCAGTTCAGACTCCGTGTACGAAGTGTGTATAAAAACTCCCCATGGGGGACCTAGCAGGGAAGAGGATGCCACTAGACCACGCGACCCGCGCGGACGACACGAACTAAACATGGCAGATTACTACGGTCACCAGAAGCTAGGCTGCGAAGAGGTGCTTCAAAATGAACGAAATTTAAATGGCATAAATTATGTCATCCTTCGCCTGCCTGACGTCTTCGGGCCACGTGACACGACAAACCGGTTTTGGAATTATCAAATCTGGTTAATGACCCACCAATTCGATGGGTCGTTTGGTCCAGTGCATTTAAACCCGAACGAAAATAAACCAATCAGCTTGGTCTATTCAGAGGATCTCTCAGAATTAGTAGTCAAACTCTTGGAAGTTGAACTCGATGTTTATAATGAAGCTTATAATGTCGCATTAGAACCAGCGACCCTTGAAGGATTCCTAGGTATAATGGCGGAATCTTTAGGGATAGATGTGGTTTTTAATAGGACAGATGAAGCAAATGTACACTGGTACTCTTCGGTGACCCGCGGCCCAGTGAATACGACTAAAGTTTTTGAGAAATTGAAATGGAAGCCTTCTCCTCTTAACGTGGCTATTAAAAGTTCGTGCGAGTTTTTCCGGGGGGCGATGTCAGTTCCGGAATTCGAAAAACGCCGCAATGGTATTTTAAGAAGGTATTTACCGAATATGGAGTTGAGGGAAAAGTTTTTGAAGGGTGAATTGAACGGCGTTTCTCGCGAAGAACTTTGAATAAACTTTTAACGTTTTTAATTCTAGCTTGATGACAATTAAAGTTTAGGAGACAAGCGTAGCCCTGGGCAAGCTATTAAACATTGTTGCAAAAATAGTTGAAAATGTTGTTTTTTCTCGAATGTTTACCCGCCCTTGGAAACATTGGAAAACTTGTTTCCTGCGAGAAACGTTATCTAACAAATTCAGAAATTATTTTTGTTTCCCAAGTGTGATTTTTGTTGCGGGAACATTGCTTCCTAGTTTACCGTGGGAAAACATAGTTCAAAACTCTAAAAACAATGTTTCCGCAGCGGCGATGTTTTCTACTTCACCCAGGGCTTTAAGCCCGTTTTTCACTAGGCGAATTTGTTCGCGCGACGTGAAGCGAAAATTCATTTCGGCGACGTGATTGGTTAGCGACGAAATTCGCCACCCAAATCACGTTGCTGAAATGCATTTTCGCGTCGCGCGAACAAATTCGCCTAGTGGAAAACGGGCTTTAGAATGTCGAATTGATCTGCATGTTACAATTTATAAAGGCTAAACTGCCGACCATGTTGACATTAACAGGTGTCATTTCACTAGTTTAAACTAGTTTCACTAGTTCAAAACTGGCAAGTTTAATTTTTGCTTCTATATATCCATATATAATATCATATTTCAAATGAGTAAGTTTTTCAAGATTTTCAGCCAAAGAATCGGGTAACATCGAAATCATGTGGATCAAATTTTTCATCAAAAATATCCTGGCCATCAACTTCTTTCCAGTGCGGTGGCCACGTGTCTTGTATGGATTTACGTGGAGACAATCTGTTGTAGTAATCAGCCATGAGTGGGAAGGTTTTATTCAGGGTCGGGTGCATGCGTATTATGATGGCTAGTTGTGGGAAGAAAACAGCATCGGCCATTGTGAACTTACTGCCAGTGAGATAGAAGTCGCCTTTGTGCTAGAGAAGAGAGAGTTTAGAGACTTAAGCCCCGGTCAAACGAGGATGAGAGTCAATGAGAGTTGCAACTCTCGCTCGCGTTTGACCGCCAACTCTCATTAAAGGCCTTTTCACACGATCCGATGAAATCGGATCGGATCTGATTCTCCTCCTGAAGTATGTGATTCACACAATACAGCAACAACTACACTTTTCGCCAGGTATGAACCAATGGCGTTATCCTTGTCAGCAAATCCAGTAAATCACATGCGTCAAGAGGAGAATTGGATCCGACGATCAGATGGTGATGATGATGATGATGATGATGATTGATAGCATATCGTGACTCGTGTTTTTGGTAAGAAGATCAGGAATAGGAAATGAACAGATTAATATAAAAAGCAGACTATATACGTACATGCTGAAGATAGCTTTCCCAAAGTTGAAGTTCTTCGGCGAATTCCTTTTTGTTGTTTGTCATCACGTCCTTGGAAAATGAAGAAGTATATAAACTTCCTTCTGATAATCGTGTACGTTAACCAAATACAATTTTTTATGAAAAATTTGAGTAATACTTGTTTTATTTCATCGACAGGAGTGTTGATCAAATAATACAATACTTGTTGCACCATTTTCTGAAGAGTTAGTGCCTGGAAACAGATATTACGAGTTGTAGTCAATTGAAATCCAGCCAACCAGGAATACCACAAATAGAAAGAGAAAATAGTTAAGACTCAAAATATGGATTCTAGCTTCATATTTGAACTGTGATCGGATTGCTAGATCAAACAGAGATTCACAGACCTCATAAACTCTCTGTAAAGCTAGGGCCTTTTCCTTCTGTTCATCTGGCAACAGCTTTGTCCCTTTGTTTGGAAATGTATCCTAAAATTAACGAATAACTTAGGTATCAGTCAGTTTTCTTAGTTAAAAGTATACCACATAGCAAGAAGTAACGTATACAGCCCATATGCAATGCAATACAATACTTTATGGAACTCTCCCCGAAGAGGTTAAAAGTATACCACATAGCAAGAAGTAACGTATACAGCCCATATGCAATGCAATACAATACTTTATGGTACTCTCCCCCGAAGATGCTTTTCAGAGTCGATAACAAAAAAGAAATTATTCCCGACTATATGTTCCTCAGTAATGTATTAAAAGGCCTTATCTCATAGTACATGCTGAAAATACCTCAAGATAATGACAAATTCCTAAGGATTCATTCAGAATGGTGTCATCATGTTTGAAAGCTGGTAACTAAAGAGGGAGAGAGAAAGAAATCAAATTGATCTAACGATCAGACGAAACTAAACTAACTTTATTTACACTGGATAGCTCTTTAATTTTGTGAACTGTTCTAGCTCCCTGGAGGTCCAGTAAGGGTCAACTTTTATTGATCCAGTGCTATCACATCACATGTCCCTTAACGCTTACTGAAACGCACCAATTAAAATTAGACAACTGCGTATTGCAAGGCCAGTCGACATACAGTCATGCACTAACCACTGTGCCATCAACACCGATGTATAATAATTTTTTAATGAAATCGTAGGTGCATCTCAAATGTAGGTAGTTTTCTACGAATGGCTGTCCCCTACCTCTGAGTTAAGCTGACTATACAGCAGGTCGAGGGCAGGGGTTTACTTCGGTTGTTCCCGCCGGTGCTTGGTAAACTCATGTAAGTTGAGATGGGTTGGTTATCTCTTGTGCTTCGAGGGCTTTTCGTCGCGGGTATACGCCGGTTTTACTAAAGTAAACTAAACTAAACTAAACTAAACTAAACTAAACTAAACTAAACTAAACTAAACTAAACTAAACTAAACTAAACTAAACTAAACTAAACTAAACGACTAAACTAAACTAAACTAAATAATAAGCTGCTGTGGTTTGTACCTGAACTATCAGGAAAGAAATTAAAACCACCTCGATCGATGTTTCGATCAAAAAACTTTCTTCGTCTGGAAGTTAGTAACAATTAAAATCCTGCAGATTTGCTCCGAACTTCGAAGTGTTTTTCATATTTTTCAGGTAGTTCAGACACAAACGACGGCATTTTCGTGTAGAATACTACCTACACCGGATCCTCATCGTTTGAAAATATTTCAGCCTCACCTGTCCTCGCGGGTTAATATCAACTACTTGTTCAGATTTGTGTTCATTATTTAAAAACGACAACTGTTTGCTGTTGTATTGTCGCAGACCTTTCTCTTCCAAACAGATCATGACCCGCCAACAAGGCACACTGCCTGAACCCCAGAACAGAGAAAAACTTCGCGACTGACACGGCGATTGTAGGGGAGACTCAGCCATTATTGTTAGGCCTACTCAGTGAGTTGAGTTTTGTTGCAAAAGTGAAATGTGCGACATTTGGCTTGAGATTTATATAAGCTGAATTGTTTACTGTATGTTTTAAGACTTTTAAAGATTGAAGTCTCATGGATCACTATCTAGTGGATATCGCAATATAATCTGCTGGACCGTCTGCCACGCAGGCTATATATGGCATTATGGGTGAGCGTTTAAAGCCTGTTCACATGATCCGATCATGATTCTCAACGTTTCCAACAAAAGGCTTTTGTCGGGATAATTAGAGGGTCTTTTTGACAAACATGCATTATATAAATTGCCATAAGAAAGAACAGATTAGGAATAACGAGGAACTGAGTATAAAATGTGTTTATGTGTGCTATGTGTAGGCAATGACATTGACAGAACATGAACAAGGTAAAAGAATAATATATTGATGGCGCACATTAATTAATGGTACCAAGGGCCTTCCTTCGAAGCGTCAAAATAGACAATTTGCATTATAGACTAAATTTTGTTCTAGGCAAGGAGAAGGGAATCAATCACAACAGCTACAAAGAACATAATAAGATTAGTAAAATTGCAAAGTTTGGTTGCGAAATGTTGTAAAATGCGGAAAATATAGCCTTGCAAAGTTTGCAAATTTTGTATACTTTTGTATTACGTGCGGAAATTCCTACCATTTTCGGCTCAAATGTGGTAGGAATTTCCGCACGTTGTATACAAAATTTGCAAATTTTACAAGGCTATATTTTCCGCATTTTACAACATTTCGCAACCAAATTTTACTAATTTTAGTATGTTCTTTCCGGCAATATACTTTTTTTTTGCCTAGATCAAAAATTAGTCTATAATGCAAATTGTCTATTATCTGCTAAATCAGTTTCAAGCTAATGCTAGTATTAACAAAACAACAACGATTTCCTCTATCAATACTAACGCTTTCCTCTACCCGTGGTCGATGCTGAGTTCCTCCCCGTCCCGCCTCCTCCAAAGTTTAAAGATAATCTACTTATACATGTGCCATGCATGTGATTGTGATTTTGTTTATGTCACGTTGTTTAGCACATGGTCTTGCATTTAGGATGAGATTACAGCCAAAATAGAATAATCCACGACCACATTCTTACAGTTAAGGCAAATGTTAAACAGCATGTGGGATAATATATTTTAATTAAAGCAGGATTTAAAGGCTGTTTTTCCACCGCACTCGCGTATCGTGCCGAAACCCGTAGCGTTTCATTTCCTGAGCACTCGGGTAGAACTAATGATTTCGACAAGAAAGAAAAATACGACGGTATGTTATGATACGTTTGAAGCATAGAAATAATAGATATAGACCGATGCGTACTTGATCACGAATCATGTCTCCATTTTTTCTCATGCCCTTATAAATCCGCCATATTGAATTTGACTATAGGAGTGAAAACCACAAAGTATAGATAAAGCTAAACTGACTGTGTGAGTTTTCATCGTCTCAAACTGTCGTCTTCAATCAATCAATCAATCAACCAATCAATTTATTCAAGGTACCTTAATACATTAAATCTAAGATATATGAACTATAATATAACAACGAAAAGTATCAAGGTCCTTGCTGGAGAATCTAGAGGTTAACCCTATAATAAGATCCCCCAATTTACTTGCTGTCCAATTTAATATTGAGTTCTTTAGAGGCAGAATAACACTTTGACTGCTGGATCGAGTAGTGCATTTTACAAAAATAACTAATATTAAAATTGTAATTAATATTATCAAGTACTTCTATATGGTTTGAAGTGGAAAACGGCCTTAAATCTCTCAAATAACACCGTCATACACGTACATGCCTGATAAGCGTGGGTCCATAATAGGAGTTAGCTATATAGGGGTCTTAAATCCCGAATCCCAATTTTTTTCAACGCTCATTTTCCCGCGCAACACAATGCCTACCCGGTCTCTTCAATCATAAGAGTTTGGTTTTGCTTTCCTTTTCTGTTTTCCATTGTTGTTTTTTTCTGTTTTGCACAAGTCGGAGATGGGCCGTGTGAGCCTGTTATAGACAAGCGTATAGACGGCAATCGAAAACATTAGCGTACCAGTCGACAAGTTTGATAAAAAAAACTCAAAGGCAATAACAATTTCGACAAAACATGATCAACATAGGCGCGCTACCAGGCAGAAACATAGGTCAGGGTGATGCATGAAACTGTGCTCTTTCTAATTACGACGTTTGACGAGGAAAATATATAGTCAGTCGGTTCATGTGCAATTTACCAAAATCCATTATAAAAATGATATTGCATGGGCATAGACTCTCGCACTAAATAATATTTTGAAGTTTGAAGTTTAAGGTCAGGGCATACTAAAAAATGTTCATTGACTTCGAATAACGAAACTGAACAAAAGCATAATCATAGGACATAGAACAATGGTCAATAGGAATGTAATTTAATCGTCGTTTTAACATCGTTTCACCATCAAAATACTGCACGAGATGCCCGGCGATTAGACAAACTCATAAATGTATACAGACTCAACGCGGGTACCCTCAGCTGGGAATGTTGGGATATCTAATCTACAGTCAGCTGGGAATGATCGGCTATTTGAATTCCTTGATTTCCTTAGCGGAATAGCGGTGTAGCAATATAGTGACTTGTTGTGTCTAAATGGAAACGAATAACTTGCTGAAAAGCTAAGTAACTTCTGAATGCCCCAATCAGGAATCAAATCGGAGACCTTGGATTCGATTCCCGGTTGGTACATTCTGGGATTAATTTTAAAGCATTCACGTAAGGCCTAAAAGTAGTCTTATGACCCAGCATGACCATTACAATCAGGGACGCCGGAGCAATGGCAGGAGGAGGGCAATGGTGGGGGTGGGGGCAATGCGAACGTAAGGGTAGTCGGTGCCACGCTCTAGCTTTCGATGGGATTTCGATGAATTTCAAATTTCAGCTCATTTAATTGCTATTTCTATCTACAAATATAGATCTAAAGAGTACCGGAACGAAACCAATAGAAATTTGGCTTTCCCAAATAAACTGATTGTGTAATTTATAGTTGTATTCTCTCTTCTTTGGCAGTTTTATTTATGTTTAATTTATATTAAAAAGGGCACTTTTGCCCCCTTGTTACCTTTAAGAAAGGGTAGGAGGGGCGCTTGCTCCTCCCCGGCGCCCCCCTCTCCGGCGTCCCTGATTACAATTCTAAACATGTAATTGTAAACAATCGAAAAATATAAAGAAAACGGCTCTATTATTGAAGGGTTTTTGTAGATGGAAATTATCGAGTGTAAATTCTATACGTTTATTAGACCTAACCAGGAACAGTTGCGAGAAATGCAACTATAGGTCCCTGGCAGGAATTGCACCTGCGGCCCTGCGATTTATTGCTCTTCAATGAAAAATTGTTGAATTTTATAAGCACAGTGTATTTGGTAGAGAGAAATTGCTGTCCAGTTTCGCAGCGTGTTTCAGCGTTTGTCCCGCAGTGGTTTGTCCATCGGCAGCAATTTTCTCATCCAGGATAGTATTTATTTTCATACTCTATCTTACTATCTATTTCTTAATTGGAGAGCCAACTACAATCAACCCATCTGTAATAGTTTGTCGTTATTTTTACATCGTGTACATATTAAACGGAATAAAACCAATTTGTAATTGTATATACGGAGCAAATATTATTTCAAAACTTGGGGATGAGGTTGAAAAAAGTTAAAAAGTGCTTGATTCTTAGGTGTAAAAACTTAACAATTTTGATTAAAAATCCTTTCAGGAAGCACGGAAAATGCACTTCTGCAATTTGCTGTCGACGGCACTGAAACAAAATCCGCGACGGAAAGTAACGAGCAACTAACATCTATTCATTTTGTCCTGCGTCCTCGGTAAATTTTGGAATGAGCACCCCTCATGCAGTGGAAACGTTCTCGGAACGCCACTGCTAAATCCACTTGAATCTGCCAATAAATCACCGTCGAAGCATGCTTGATCGTGTGACCGCGCAAACCTCGTGGCAAAATTCAAGCACGCTTGACATTTGATGCGATTTGCTTGATTATCGATGTCGATGTCGAGAATTATAGTTTAAATAATTATCGATGGCGAGAATTATAGTTCAAAGGCTTGACCTTACCCTTATAAGTCGTACATTTAAGTGATTTAACGCATACCTATATATATATGTATAAGTACCGGTTATAATTATCACGCGGCATACCATATCAGGAAAAGCACATGTGGTTTCTAATGTAATTGATACGATAACAATATGTTCCTCGTTTTAATACCTCAAAAATCTATGAATTGTGAAGTTTTATGCTTCCTCCACAAAGAACCGGACGAATTGGGAACCGTACTCAGATTTTGACAGGATTTCACCGTTCGAGTTCACGTGAAACCGGACGAATTAAGTCGTGACCGAATTCGAAACCATACGAATACACGCGTGTGAACAGTTGGAACCGGACGAATTTGCGCACGGTGCGGAATTCGTCCGATCTCGTCTGAACTTGATCTCACAATTAAACGCAGTGTTGTAATATGAATGTATCTTTTTGAATGTTGATGTTTGCATGACGACGTTCATATGGTTTTCAATTTTATTGTGAATTTGTTTTCTTTGGTTATAAGGGCTCTATTCACAACATGAATGATCTCTTATAACCTTAGAGGCACAGTAGGATCAATGACACGCAACTTATTAAACACATACCACTGACACACCTCCAGACGATCCCACAGTGATTCCACGCAGTTAATACAAATCAGTCTTGACACCAACTGATACGAAACCAACTCGGAAAAAATTAACATCGTTGTCTTAAAATGAACGTCGACGAGTCTCTTAACCAAGTACAGATCGACGGATAGTAGAATCCCGCCAGAACATTACTACTACCGCTGAAGCCTAATGGAATTAAGTCTTGTGCTATTTAGCTGAAACGACGAATTCTCAAGAATGAAGCCATTGACAAAAGCATTGGTTATTCTCAGTTTTTTCTTCGTCTGTCTAAAGGTAAAGTCAACAATTGATTTTTCTATAGTCAATAAAGAGTTTTAAAGACCTAGCCTGTGTCACAGACGTCTGTGACATGGGCTAGTCAAGACCGCACGTTCTATATTATTTACATAGCGGTGCAGAAGGATTTTCTAGAAGAAGTTTCTAATGAATGGACGCGCAGTTAGTTTGAAGCCAATAAAAAGTTAATTGGGACAGTAGTGACAAGTAGAAAATATATAATCAAAACTGAAAACTGTTTTCTCATTCTTCCTTCTGTATCGCACATATTTTGAATTAGTTGTATCCTGCGCACAGACGTGGTTAGTTCTTTTGCCATTTATATCTATTTGCGTTTAAATTCGGCTACAGTTAATTGCGCACTTGCTTTTTGGACGCTTGTTGATGTACACAACTTGGCTCAAAACTTTTGGGGAACGCTCGTAATAAAGATCTAGGAAACATGTGCTTCACAGGAAAAATTAGGAACGCGCGCCGGCCGGCGAGTAGACTTGCTCCAAGTCTCTCTTTCATTGACATTCTGTATCGATCCACTATAGTGTAAATAACATGACGTAGCGCGGGGTGGCGGAGCGAGAAAGAGAGACTTGTCAACTTCGGAAAATCTCGGTTCAAAACTGAACCGAAACCGCTAGACTTGTTTCAACTTTCTCTTTCATTGTCTTTCTGTATCGATCTAGTATAGTATAAATAACATGAGTTACACTATAGAGGATCAATACATAAAGACAATGAAAGAGGAAGTTGAACAAGTCTAGAGGTTTCGGTTCAGAGGTTTCGGTTCAGAAGAGGTTTCGGTTTCGGTTCAGAGATTTTCCGAAGTTGACAAATCTCTCTTTCTCGCTCCGCCACCCCTGGATACGTCATGTTATTTACACTATAGTGGATCGATACACAAAGACAATGAAAGAAAGACTTGGAGCAAGAGTAGCCGGCGAGAAGTTAGACTTGCTCAAAATCTGTCTCTCAAAGCCGGGTTTACATTTGGGAGTTATACGGGCGCGCGAAAATGACTGTCTCTGGTCTCCCAACTTTCTCGCTTCCGCCCCTCCTTTAAATTCCTCCCGCCCGCATTTTCGTGCGCCCTTTAAAACTCCGAAATAAAAATCCCTTTTTGAGAGACAGACTTGGAGCAAGTCTACCAAGAAGCGAGAGTTATTCAGTTATTTATATTAAATTTCGCGCGGCTTCCTGAGCAGGGGACTGGGAAATAAACAAGAAATATAAGCAAGAAACGCCTCAACGCCTTGTGGAGGAGGCAGTGAGATAGAGCTTTGTAGCTTTGGTAGTTACGTAGTCTACGAACGCTGTCTCATGTTTTGTACAGCTTTTGAACAAATCATTACATCTAGATCTATTCATTGCCTGATATGATTAAAAATAAAGGGAATTTTGTATTTTACGGTCACTCATCAGTCGGTACTACTAATCGCCCCTGTAGTCCTAGAAAGCCGCCAGAATTGTTGATATCCAGTCTAAACTGTCTAATTTAGCCTCCAGTACAGCTCCAGGCCAAAGACTGGTACCAACAGTAACAAGCAGTAATTGCATGAAAGGACTATACTCAGGAATCCAAGTATCCAACCTGCGAACTAAACACTCTTAGACGTCGTTTCATTTGTAACTCGCGCCAATTCCTTTGACGAGTTATGTATGGTCCACTGTGCTTCAACTTTTGGACTTTATATTAAAGCTATTTGTCCAGTTTTATGACGTTAAATTGTTACGTAATTGAAGCACATTTGAGTACTGTTGTGTTGTTTCAAAATACGACCCCATTTGGTCGCAACTCTCAACTAAACTTTGCGGTGCTAAGGCCCGTTTAAGACGCCGCTCCACTTATGAGCCGAACTTAGGGAAGAGCGATGTATGAATCAATTAGATACGGCAGAATTTGGAGCGACATAAGTTCGGCAGAAGTTCAACAGAGCCTGTAGCATTTTGCGACATTGGTTCGGCATTGATTCCTACGACGCTTTCATTCAGTACATTCATTCATACATTATTCAGCTCAATCCCCGTTGGGGCTTTTCAGTGACCGATTACATCAAGTATCTCGCTTACCTATATTATGTAGGTAGCCTACATTATCTATTTTTACAACAATTCCTAACCTGTATATCCTACCCCACCCAGTCAACTTTACCTGTGGGAAGAAACCGGAGTGCCCGGAAAAAACCCACGACTTTCGGCAGAGCGTTGACTTACCCTTGCCCTTGGACTGGATTAAAAACTGTGTTTGTGTCAGTTTGGGTTCATCTTCAATAAATATGGCAAGACTTGAGATTCTTAATGTATATGACGTCCCTATACGAACGTCATGATGAAAAACATCTTTCGGATGACATCCGTGTTGAAACAACGTCGCTTGCTTGAGCTCCCTACTATCTCGCAATGGCGTCACAAGGATTAGGATTAAGATAGGAGTTAAGATTTGAATTAGCTAGGGTTAGGATTTGGATTAAGGTACGGATTTGCTAGGATAAGGAGTTAGAGTTAATATTACGAGTGAGGATTGTATTTAGATTGAGATAATAAATATGGAAATTACTTTATCTTCAAGCGTATTGTTATTTTTCAGGTATCATCTTCCTCAGGACGTTTAGATATCCAATTGAAAGAGTACAAGAATCCAGACGGTAAGACATCGGATGGCTGGTGTTGTAGTTGGTCGTGTGGAACCTGTGATCCATATGTTATATTCAAGTTTCAAGGGAAGGAGGAGAGAAGTAAAACATACAGTGACATCTATACCAAAACATTTTCTTCCAGTGATCTTTTTAGTTTTACATTTAGACGTTGGCAGGTACATCTCTATCTATTAATTTTTGGGCGTGGCTCACCGGTGTACCCGGGAGATTCCTCCGCGGGTCCTCCATTTAAATCTGTAATATAGGGCTCTATAAAGAGCTTTTACTATCTTAAGTTCTTACTATTGGTAGAGCTTGGTTTTGAGCTCTTAGTTTAGAACTTATAGAGTTATGCAATATATATAATGTTAGGTTAGTTAAGGTTTTCTTCTGTAGTAACACTGGACCAATACGCAAGGGGCCAACCTCACTGGATCTCTAGGGAGAATCGAGGAGGAATAGTTAGAAATGACAGGGTTACAGTTTAAGACTAATGAAAGATGATAATAATTTGACCTCTTTAAAAATAGTTATCTGATATAAATATCAACCTTTTAAAAGTATACTTTTTAAAATAATAATTTCCATGATAGATCTCAGAGTACATGCATACAGAAGATTGTACGATACAAATAGTCTAATACTGCTAATAAATCCCCCCCTATTTAAATTTTTTTTACAAATTTAGTCTAAGCAAAAACTCGAAGTCAAACTCTGGCATTCAGCTTGGGTTCGAGATGGCCTAATTTTAGAAGGTACAACAACACTTCCATGGCATTCTGCATCGAAGGTCTATTCAGTAAATTTCAAAGGAACGTACACGACATTGAATATATCAGTACGAGTATATTGTGACTCGGGTTACTTAGTCCCTGATTGCTCAGAATACTGCAAGCCAAATAATGATAGCAACGGTCATTATAATTGTGATTATCGAAAAGGTTTGAAAGTTTGCCATCCACATTGGTATGGGTCAAATTGTCAGAAATACTGTCGTCAACATGTTGATGGTAACTACATTTGCAATAAAACAACTGGCATGAAAATCTGCCATCAAAATTGGTTTGGAGCAGAGTGTACAGTATACTGTAAAAAGCAAAACGATTCCAGTGGTCACTATTTCTGTAATAGGACCAATGGTCAGAAGATTTGTTACCCAGATTGGTATGGTCCGAATTGCACCACACATTGCAACCCAATGAATGATTCTACTGGACATTACTACTGTGATACCACAACCGGTTCAAAAATCTGTACCCAACAGTGGTACGGAAGCAACTGTACAACAATTTGCAATCCAAAGAATGATTCAACTGGCCATTATTCATGTAATTTGACAACTGGTTCACAAATTTGTCACCCACACTGGTTTGGGAATAACTGTAGAAATTACTGTAAGGAACAAAATGCTTCTACTGGACATTATCACTGTAATATGACAAACGGTTTAAAAATATGTTGTTCCAATTGGTTTGGACCTAACTGTTCAACATATTGCAAAGGCTCAAATGATTCCAACTCTGGGCATTATTCATGCGAGAAGACAACTGGCTCAAGAATTTGCCACACAGAATGGTTTGGAACTAAATGCAAAGCATTTTGTAAATCAAGGAATGATTCTACTGGGCATTATCACTGTAATAATTCAACTGGTTCAAAGATTTGTCATTCACATTGGTTTGGAACTGATACCTGTGTAAGATACTGTAAAGAACAAAATGATACTACAGGGCGTTATTCATGTGAAAAGGCAACTGGTTCTAAGAATTGCCACCCAGATTGGTTTGGTACTAATTGTACAGCTTATTGCAAACCGAAGAATGATTCTACAGGGCATTATTTCTGTAATACGACAACTGGTTCAAAGGCATGTTATCAGCACTGGTTTGGAACTAACTGCACGAAATATTGCAAACAACAAAATGGTAGTATTGGACATTATTATTGCAATGAGAGTACAGGATCAAAAATTTGTCACCCAATTTGGTATGGAAGCAATTGTACAGTGTATTGCAAACCAAAAAATGATTTAACTGCACATTATACGTGTAATAAAGATTCTGGTTTGAAAGTGTGTCTTCCAAATTGGTATGGGACAAACTGTTTAAATTATTGTAAAGAACAAAACGGTACTAGTGGTCATTATTACTGTAATGGAACAAATGGTTCGAAGATATGTTATAAAGACTGGTATGGGAATAACTGTACTACTTATTGTAAAGAACAAACTAGTTCTTTTGGCCATTATTTCTGTAACAGAAGTACAGGTTTTAAGATTTGCCATCCTCGTTGGTACGGAGCTAACTGCCAAACATACTGTAAGCAACGAAATGATTCGACAGGACATTATAGATGTAATAATGAAACGGGTTCGAAGATATGTAATTCACATTGGTATGGGACAAATTGTGAAATATATTGTAAGCCAAAGAACGATTCAACTGGACACTACACGTGTGATAAGGATACAGGACATAAGATATGTCATCCAAATTGGTTTGGAACAAACTGTACAATATATTGCAAGAATCAAAATGACCTAACTGGGTATTATTTCTGTAACCAAACTACAGGAATAAAGATTTGTCTATCACAATGGTATGGAACAAACTGCACAACATACTGTAAAGATCAAAATGTTTCTACTGGACATTATTCATGTGATAAGACTAATGGTTCTAAGATTTGTCATCCAAATTGGTATGGAGCTAACTGTACAACATATTGCAAAGCAAGCAACGATTTATCTGGACATTATTACTGTGACACCACAACTGGTTCAAAAATCTGTAACCCACAGTGGTATGGAAGCAACTGTACAACATTTTGCAATCCAAATAATGATTCAACTGGCCATTATTCATGTAATTTGACAACTGGATCAAAAATTTGTCACCCACACTGGTTTGGGAATAACTGTAGAAAATACTGTAAAGAACAAAATGGTACTGCTGGGCATTATTCATGTGAAAAGGCAACTGGTTCTAGCATATGTCACCCTAATTGGTTTGGGACTAACTGTACAGTCTATTGCAAATCAAATAATGATTTAACTGGGCATTATACGTGCAATAAGGATTCTGGCTTGAAAGTGTGTCTTCAAAATTGGTATGGGACAAACTGTTTAAATTATTGCAAAGAACAAAACGGTACTATTGGTCATTATTTCTGTAATGGGACATATGGTTCGAAGATATGTTATAAAGACTGGTATGGGAATAACTGTACTACTTATTGTAAAGAACAAACTAGTTCTTTTGGCCATTATTTCTGTAACAGAAGTACAGGTTTTAAGATTTGCCATCCTCGTTGGTACGGAGCTAACTGCCAAACATACTGTAAGCAACGAAATGATTCGACAGGACATTATAGATGTAATAATGAAACGGGTTCGAAGATATGTAATTCACATTGGTATGGGACAAATTGTGAAATATATTGTAAGCCAAAGAACGATTCAACTGGACACTACACGTGTGATAAGGATACAGGACATAAGATATGTCATCCAAATTGGTTTGGAACAAACTGTACAATATATTGCAAGAATCAAAATGACCTAACTGGGTATTATTTCTGTAACCAAACTACAGGAATAAAGATTTGTCTATCACAATGGTATGGAACAAACTGCACAACATACTGTAAAGATCAAAATGTTTCTACTGGACATTATTCATGTGATAAGACTAATGGTTCTAAGATTTGTCATCCAAATTGGTATGGAGCTAACTGCACAACATATTGCAAACCAAGTAATGATTCAACTGGGCGTTATCACTGTAATAAGACAACTGGTTCTAAGATTTGTCATTCACATTGGTTTGGAACTAACTGTACGAAATACTGTAAGGAGCAAAATTATTCAAATGGACATTATTCATGTAATAGAGAGTCTGGCTTGAAAATCTGTCATCGAAATTGGTTTGGAGATCATTGTGAAACATATTGCAAAGAACAGGATGATACTAATGGATATTATTACTGTAATAGGACGACTGGTTCAAAAATATGTCATAGAAACTGGTATGGAAGATTTTGCACAGTATTTTGCAAAGAACAAAATAATTCTGATGGTTATTACTTCTGCAATAAGACAACAGGGCAAATGATTTGTCATCCACACTGGTTTGGAACAAATTGTACGAAATATTGCAAGGACCAGAATGGCTTCAATGGACATTATTACTGCAATGAGAGTACAGGTTCAAAAATCTGCCATCCAAATTGGTTTGGAACAAACTGCTTGAAATTTTGTAAAGAAAGGAATGATACTTCTGGACATTATTCGTGTAATCTGATAACTGGTTCAAAGATTTGTCATCCGAATTGGTTTGGAAGAAACTGTTCGACCAACTGTAAGGAAAGGGATGATTCAACAGGGCATTTCTCTTGTAACAAAACAACTGGGTTAGAAATTTGTCATCCAAATTGGTCAGGAATTAACTGTTTAACATATTGTAAAGAAAAGAATGATTCTTCAGGGCATTATTCATGTAATCTGACAACTGGTTCTAAGATTTGTCATCGACAATGGTATGGAGTTAACTGCACAGCGTATTGTAAACCAAAGAATGGTTCAACAGGACATTATTTCTGTAATAAGGAATCTGGAATGAAAATCTGTCATCAAAATTGGGTTGGAACTAACTGTTCAACTTATTGTAAAGGACAGAATGCTTCTACTGGACATTATCACTGTAATATGACAAACGGTTTAAAAGTCTGTTATTTAAATTGGTTTGGACCTAACTGTTCAACATATTGTAAACAATTAAATGATTCCATCTCTGGGCATTATTCATGCGAGAATACAACTGGCTCAAGAATTTGCCACAGAGAATGGTTTGGACCTAACTGTACAAAATTTTGTAAACCAAGGAATGATTCTACTGGGCATTATCACTGTAATATGACAACTGGTTCAAAGATTTGTCATCCACAGTGGTTCGGAAATACCTGTGTAAAATACTGTAAAGAACAGAATGATACTGCAGGGCATTATTCATGTGAAAAAGCAACTGGTTCTAAAATGTGTCACCCAAATTGGTATGAAAGTAACTGTACAACATATTGCAAACCAAAGAATGATACAGAGCATTACTTCTGTAACGCGACAACTGGCTCAAAGGCATGTTATCGACACTGGTTTGGAACTAACTGCACGAAATATTGCAAACAACAAAATGGTAGTATCGGACATTATTATTGCAATGAAAGTACAGGTTCAAAAATCTGTCATCCAAATTGGTTTCGAACTAACTGCTCGAAATTTTGCAAAGAAAACAATGATTCGAAATGGCATTATTCTTGTGACAAGACAAGTGGGTTAGAAATCTGTCATTCAAGTTGGTTTGGAAGGAACTGTTTGACGTACTGTAAAGAAAGGAATGATTCTTCCGGGCATTACTTCTGTAATACAACAACTGGGTTAAAAATCTGTCGTTCAAATTGGTTTGGAAATAACTGTTTAACTTATTGTAAAGAAAGGAATGATTCTTCTGGACATTATTCATGTAATATGACAACTGGTTCTAAGATTTGTCATCGACAGTGGTATGGAGTTAACTGCACAGCGTATTGTAAACCAAAGAATGATTCAACGGGACATTATTTCTGTAATAAGGCCGAATCTGGAAAGAAATTCTGTCATCAAAATTGGTTTGGAACTAACTGCTCAACTTACTGTAAAGAACAAAATGCTTCTACTGGACATTATCACTGTAATGTTACAAACGGTTTAAAAATCTGTTATTCCAATTGGTTTGGGCCTAACTGTTCAACATATTGTAAAGAATCAAATGATTCCAACTCTGGGCATTATTCATGCCAGAAGACAACTGGCTCAAGAATTTGCCACACAAAATGGTTTGGAACTAACTGTGCAATATTTTGTAAACCAAGGAATGATTCTACTGGGCATTATTACTGTAATAATACAACTGGTTCAAAGATTTGTCATTCACATTGGTTTGGAAATACCTGTGTAAAATACTGTAAAGCACAGAATGATACTGCAGGGCATTATTCATGTGAAAAGGCAACTGGTTCTAAGGTTTGTCACCCTAATTGGTTTGGTACTAATTGTACAGCTTATTGCAAACCAAAGAACGATTCTACAGGGCATTATTTCTGTAATACGACAACTGGCTCAAAGGCATGTTATCAGCACCGGTTTGGAACTAACTGCACGAAATATTGCAAACAACAAAATGGTAGTATTGGACATTACTATTGCAATGAAAGTGTAGGTTCAAAAATCTGTCATCCAAATTGGTTTGGAAATAATTGCCAAACATTTTGTAAGGAACACAATGATACGACCGGACACCATTTCTGTAATAAGACAACAGGTTTGAAAGTTTGCTATCCAAATTGGTATGGAACTAACTGTTCCACATATTGCGAATATAGTGATTTTAATGGACATTACTCTTGTAACAAGACAATTGGTTTAAAAATCTGTCATCCAAATTGGTTTGGAATTAACTGTAAAGTACATTGCAAAGGGCAAAATGATTCTACTGGACAGTATACATGTAATAAAACAACTGGAATAAGAATCTGTTATCGAAAGTGGTACGGACCTAACTGTACAAAATACTGTAAAGATGCTATTGGTGGAAATTACCTTTGTAATTTGACAACTGGTTTAAAATTCTGTAAGCCCAGTTGGTATGGGATGAACTGTTCCATTTACTGCCATGTGAGCAAAAGTTCTAGCAGAAATTATTTGTGCAATAAGACAACGGGTTTGAAGTACTGTAAGCCTCACTGGTATGGGGATAATTGTACGAATTATTGTCATGAAAGTAACAATATAGATGGTCATTATTTCTGTAACGAGACAACTGGTTTGAAAATTTGTCTGCGTGACTGGTATGGGACTAACTGTACAAAATATTGTAAAGTAAACGATGGTGGACAATCTTTATGCAATAAAACAACTGGAGAGAAGATTTGTTTGCACAATTGGTATGGAAGTGAATGCAAAATATATTGTATGGAACAGAATATGACCAATGGACGTTATTTCTGTAATAAGACAACGGGTGCGAAGATTTGTTATTCAAAATGGTATGGAACTAACTGTACTGTATATTGTGATGATAATTCAACTGACAGTTACTTTTGTGATAGAAAAACTGGCCAAAATATTTGTCACCCAAATTGGTATGGCCCTAACTGTACTGTATTTTGTAAAGGCGAAGTAAACACAACTTACACTTGTGACAATGAAACAGGGTCAAAGATTTGTCATTTGGAATGGTTTGGTGCAAATTGCACAAAACATTGCAAAGCTAATGAAACCTATCTGTGTAACACTACCAGTGGATTTAGGATTTGTCGACATGATCAGTTTCAACTGTTTGTGGTGAAATGCCCTCAAAATACGGCTAATAGCTTTTGGAAAGATCTCCCTAAATATCTGAAGATGACTATAGGAGTTGGAGGAATATTGGTGCTTATGATAATTATTTTTGCTTTAGTAAGGTAATCACTTAACTATTTCTTTAAATGTAAAACAAGGCAATAAGTGACAGAGGGGGTAGTAAAAAGGAGACACGATTAAACTAAACTTTATTATGCACAGCTCTATCAGCACATTCCTTATTGGTCGAGTATTACTACACACGTAAAAACTCACAAGTTGCATGTAACAAATCTGCAGCAATTAAACTTGTACCAATGCTGTTTCAACAACTTGTTATCAGGATGTTTTCGCACTGCTTGTTCCCAACTTGTTGACGAGTTGACAACGGTTTGTTGACATTTTGCTATGAGGTTGTTGACTCAACTAACTTGTTACAAGTTGTTCCAACAACAACTTGTTATAGTCCTGCAATTCAACAACTTGTTAACAAGTTGTAAGGGACAATATTGTAGCAACTTGATAACATTGTTACAACTTGTTGACAAGCTCGCTGCAAGTCTGTTGCGAACACATCAATAGAACACATCTTGTTGACAAGATGTGAGATTTTTACGTGTGTAGATATATCAATATTAGTGGCAATAATCTATGATATTCATGTTTTGCACTTTTTTTATTTAAGATGCACCAAAAACTCGTATTTAAAAAAAAAGAAGGCCGATGATGAACGAAGAGCGCTAGCTCAACAAATTTACGTCGTTGAGGGAGAAAACGAGGGAGAAAACAACTATGTGGAGTCGACATTTTGAAACTTACGAAAGTAAGAATTTTTAATTATATACCGTATATTTCCAATCTAGCTGGGAGGGTGTTACTTTCTTTGAGACTGGTTTGCACTCCTCCCCCGATAGCCACCCATGCTGAATAATACGATAACCTCGGCTTCGCCTTGGGTAACAACGGCGGTCTCGGAGCCACAAAACACGCTGTTTCCCTCGGTCTCAGTAAATAAGTGATAAATATACAGACTTGGATTTATGATTATTTTTGCAGATGCTTCAAGCACACTATTGGTACAGAATTCATGTATTTATGGTTTTTACGAAATTATGATACCATTGATTATCATTATTATATTATCAATTGACTCTTTATCATAATTATTGTAGTTTAATATATTGAATACTATAGGTTTGGGCAGTTAGGATATCAACATTAAGAGTGAAATTTGGCAAAGCCAAAGTTTGGCATTGGAATTATATATAGTATAGGAAATAGCATGGTTGTAGTCCAATCAGGAAAAAATGCAAGAGTGAGTTTTTAAAAGACTTCTTCAAAGTGGCACAAGAACGAAAAATTGCAGTGCTCTCAGCCAATGAGAATTACGAAATTCTTTTCATGAATACTATTAAATATCAATATAAAATTATGTAAATAAAATCGATTTTGTTCACACTACAACAGTGACACGCTGACAGGTCAATAGAGCATGGTGATCCATATTGCTACATTGACCTTCAAGCTAATTTGGAATACCTTGAGCGCTGCGGCATTTTAATGATTTAAAATTTGCATAGCATGACCAAATTGTCAGGCTGGCTTCGCTACTGGATTGAGATGTACTACGGTGCTTCGAGTAAGTGCCGCGTTGTTGTGAGTAAGTGCGGCGCTTATTCGTGGACGGCGCTCTTTAACATTTTTGCTTCTACATGCGGCGCTTAAAGGAGGAAATACGGTAATCGTTTAACGACGTTCTATTCTCAACAGATTCTAGGTGTCAACCAAGGTCAGCACGTGTTGCTTGTTATAATGTGATTATCGATGTGATCAAAATGTGCCCTATTAGTTAGGTATTAGGAACTACACCTGTGGTTTCCGACCAATGCAATAAACTTTATGTTTACTTTAAAATAATAAGGAATACGATATTTATGAATGTATGTAAAAGTAAAGATTTATAAATTAAATTATATGTTAAAGTAGCGGGTTACAGAATGAATAACGTTCCTTTTACAATTAAGAATCTCCTTGGCTTGGGGTACAAATTGAAATTGTCCAATTAACCCAACATGTACAGGTTCTGTGTAAAAGGTTGGTCAAGGCCAATGTCGAGAATCGTGGAAAGGATTTCGAGGATCGAGAGAAAAGTTAGGTTCGCAAAGCTTATGTGAATTTTTACTTTGATTACTGTTTGTTCTCCCACGAATCAGAGTGCACCACATCTTTTCATTTAATGTTACTAAGTCTCTCTTGATTTCTGACATTCCATGTTCTCAGATTCAGTGTTTTTATTTACCTATAACACGAAGTTTCTATTGGCCGAATTGTGTAAAACAAGCTGTAAAATATTTTGCATTTAAAACAACGTCTCCCTATCAACGTAGAGAACGGGGCATCGAAACAGGGCACCACACACGTGCAAAATTCAACACTGGAATAAAATTTGGAAAAGATTAAATTCACTGAGAATAGACAAGCCGTCAATTATAACTATCTTCATTGTTATTAATCCTTTCTACATATATCGTTGGTCTTGGCTCCTCCCCGTTGCACCTCGACTACGCCTTCGTAATTCTCACTTGATTGGCGCAGTCTAGTGAGTCTACAATCATCCACACAAATATATCGAGACTATTGGAATCAACTCTTCCCTTCCCCCCTATTTCAGTGTTGAAAGGCTACTATCTTTCTAAAAGAAACATGCAACTGTTTCATTGGCAGTCGAAATCTAGCATATGGTCTTTGGATTAAACACTGTTATATGACAAAACAACATTGAAATGGGGAGAGGGGGTATTTCGTGGACAATTGTAGACTATCACATGTACACGACTAATTCGCAAGTTTTACTCAAGAACGTTCCACGATCCACGAGTATGATACCTTGACTCACGACTGCGCCTTCCCAATGACTCTTTTGATTGATATTGTCGAGACAACTGCAACTCTGCAAGGAGGCATATCACAGTATTCACATGTACCTACAACGTATTCGCAAGAATGAAGACTTTTAAATGACATGGCATCATATAACTCCATTATGTTCATCGTTTTAACTTCGATTCCCAAGACAAAATCTAAATGAATAATGTTCTAGATTGTTCTCCCAAGGATTGATTATTAGATTAACCCAAACTAATAAAGTTATACATTGAATACATATTGCGACCAACAAAAACAAGCTTAGCTGCAGACATTTCCTACTGAACAGACTGCACTATCAATTGAAGGATATAAGAAATTTTCTACACAAGACGACGAATTCTCAAGAATTAAAAATTTCACAAAGCTAGTATTTATATCCAGTATCTTACTCATCTGTCCACAGGTAAGAGTGAACTTTAGGCATAACTATTTTTCAACGTATAGATATAGAATTCCAAGCTAGATTTCCGTGCAAGCCAGTACGATAACAGACGCACGCCACCTTGCTGGAATAGATACAAATTGCAATTATTAATTATAATATTTTTTTATATATTGTATATATGAATAATATTTATACATTATTAGAATGCATTTTAAGTATTAGCAAAGTAAGACCTATGATCTCTCAGTTTTCTGAGCGTATTTATTAATATTCAAATGTTAAAATCTTTTAAAAGCGGGATATCTTCGAGGTTAAAAACGTTAAAAAATATTCACTATTTATAAAACACAAATAAATCGACACAAATAAATTAAATCTTGTTGTTCCTATCGTACTTTTTGCGCTTGGCTTTCACCTTTTTAGCTTTGACCTTTTAGCTGCCTTTGTCAAAGACAACGTTAATTCATTTAGCTGCATCTTGTCATTTGATTGATAATTTTACATTTTTGCACTTTTTATACACGCTATAAATAAAAGTAAACTATGTTTCCGAGGGGGGCCAAATTTCCGAAAGGGGGACCGAATTTCCACCGTCGGCTCTACAGTTTCATATTCACATTCACATTCACATTCAGTTTCAAATCTGAAAATAGTCGGGTATCTGACGTACAAAATGTGGAATTACTCAGTTTCTTTAGACGGAATAGACTTGTCTATAAAACGCATTCTCCTTCAGAATATTATGCATTCAACAAAAGTAGTTCGAAGTTATTTCGGCGAAGTTATTTCGGTTAATCACTGCAACACTTTTAAAGCAACCTTTACCGTAAAGAAATGCAGTTATTAATATTTGTGCGCTTCATTCTGCGTGGTTTTCATTGCGATTCGGCTATTCGTGTTCGCAGGAAAAATCGCAGAACCTACACGACCGAGACGTAAATTCACGCTACGCCATATTGTCGCGCATCTTACGAGATATAGCGAAATATATTTTAGCCGATCGCTTGCGACAATATGGCGTAGCGTGAATTTACGTCTCGGTCGTCTTCTGCGATTTTTCCTGACTTCCTATTTCGCCGAAATAACTTCGAACTACTTTTGTTGAATGCATAATATTCTGAAGGAGAATGCGTTTTATAGACAAGTCTATTCCGTCTAAAGAAACTGACTAATTCCACATTTTGTACGTCAGATACCCGACTATTAGTTCAGATTTGAAACTGAATCTGAATCTGAATGAGAATGTAAAAGTGAATATGACACTGTAGAGCCGACGGTCAAATTACCTAGGAAATCTGGCCGGGGGAGGCCAAATTTTCGGGGGGGGAACAAATTTCCTATGACACCGGACGAATTAAGTCGTGACCGAAATCAAAACCATAAGAATACCCGCGTGTGAACAGTTGGAACCGGACGAATTTGCGCACGGTGCAGAATTCGTCCAATCTCGTCTGAACGTGATCTTACAATTAAACGTAGTGTTGTAATATGAATGTATCTTTTTGAATGTAGATGTTTGCATGACGACGTTCATATCGTGTTCAATTTTATTGTGAATTTGTTTTATAACATTAGGAGGCACAGTAGGATCAATGACGGGAAAATAATGAAACACATACCACTGACACACTTCCAGACGATCCCACAGTGATTCCACGCAGTCAATACAAATCAGTCTAAGTCCTGACACCAACTGATACGAAACCAACTCGAAAAAAAGAGCTTCGTAAAACAACGCATGAACTTCGTTGTCTTAAAATGAACGTCAACGAGTCTCTTAACCAAGTACAGATCGACGGATAGTAGAATCCTGCCAGAACATTCCTACTACCGCTGAAGCCTGATGGAACTAAGTCTTGTGCTATTTAGTTACTAAAACGACGAATTCTCAAGAATGAAGCCATTGACAAAAGCATTGGTTATTCTCAGTTTGTTCCTCGTCTGTCTAAAGGTAAAGTCAACAATTAACTTTTCTGTAGTCAATAAAGACCGAGCCTGTGTCACAGACGTTTGTGACATGGGCTAGTCAAGACCGCGCATTCTATATTATTTACATAGCGGTGCAAAATGATTTTCAGGAAGACATTTCTAATCAATGTATGGACGCGCAGTTAGTTTGAAGCCAATAAAAAGTTAATTACAACAGTAGTGACAAAAAGAAAATATATAGTCAAAACTGAAAACTGTTTTCTCATTCTTCCCCTCTGTACCGCACATATGTTGAATTATTTGTATCCTGCGCACAGACATGGTTAGTTGTTTCGCCATCCAAGTGAGCATCTCGCCAAAGCTAGGCATATATAATTGCAAGACATCTAATTGGGTTTAAATTCGGCTATATTTGCGCACTTGCATGCTTGGTCAGAGTGCGGCACCAGAATAGGGCCTGTATAGTTGCAATTGATCCTGGTAAGGCCTAAAATACGTATATAGTTTTCGCTCGATGAACATAAACCCTTCACTCATCAGCGTATTTATATTAAGGTCGTTAATATGGAAATTGATCCTATCGTCAAACGTATTGTTACTTTATAGGTATCATCTTCCTCAGGACGTTTAGATATAACATTAAAACAATACAAGAATACAGGCTATAGGACAAAGGATGGTTCTTGCTGTGATAATCTCTTCTGGTGTAGCACTTGTGATCCATATTTTATATTCAAGTTTCAAGAGAAGAAAAAGACTAGTAATGTATACACACACACTGCATCCAAATCATTTTCTTCCAAAGATCTTTATCGTTTTACATTTGGACGTTGGCAGGTACGTCTCTATTTATTAATTTTCGGGAAGGAGGGGCGTGGCCCACCGGGATATTTTTCCGTGGGTCGTCCATTTAATGGGGAAATGGGCCAGAGAAAGAGGTCTTACTCTCTTAATTTCTTACTATCTTAACTTTTAAAAGTGTTTTTAACTTTTAAAAAAAATAATTTACATTATATAGATCTCAAAATGCACGCATAGGATACGTACATGTAGTGTAAGATATAATAATATAATAGCCTAATACTACTAATAGATTTTCAACTATATTTACCAACTTAGTCTAACCAAAGACTTACAGTTGAAATCTGGGATGACGATAGTGGTATACACGATGACGAGATTTACGAAAGTACAACAACACTTCCAGATAAAGCTGACAGATGGATTTCAGCGTCGACGGTCTATCCAGTGAATTTCAACGGAACGTACACGACCTTTAACATTGATATACGAGTATACTGTGAGTCAGGTTACCTAGTCCCTGATTGTTCAGAATACTGCAAGCCAAATAATGACAGCAATGGTCATTATGATTGTGATTATAGAAAAGGTTTGAAAGTTTGCCATCCACATTGGTATGGGTCAAATTGTCAGAAATACTGTCGTGAACATGTTGATGGTAACTACATTTGCAATAAAACAACTGGTATGAAAATCTGCAATCAAAATTGGTTTGGAGCAGAGTGTACAGTATACTGTAAAAAGCAAAACGATTCCAGTGGTCACTATTTCTGTAACAGGATCAATGGTCAGAAGACTTGTTACCCAGATTGGTATGGTCCGAATTGTACCACACATTGCAACCCAATGAATGATTCTACTGGACATTACTACTGTGATACTACAACTGGTTCAAAAATATGTAACCAACAGTGGTACGGAAGCAACTGTACAACATTTTGCAATCCAAAGAATGATTCAACTGGCCATTATTCATGTAATTTGACAACTGGTTCACAAATTTGTCACCTACACTGGTTTGGAAATAGCTGTAGAAAATACTGTAAAGAGCAAAATGGTACTGCTGGGCATTATTCATGTGAAAAGGCAACTGGTTCTAGCATATGTCAAGCTAATTGGTTTGGAACTAACTGTACAGTCTATTGCAAACCAAAGAATGATTTAACTGGGCATTATACGTGCAATAAAGATTCTGGTTTCAAAGTGTGTCGTTCAAATTGGTATGGAACAAACTGTTTAAATTATTGCAAAGAACAAAACGGTACTATTGGTTATTATTTCTGTAATGGGACAAATGGTTCGAAGATATGTTATAAAGACTGGTATGGGAATAACTGTACTACTTATTGTAGAGAACAAAATAGTTCTTCTGGGTGTTATTTCTGTAACAGAAGTACAGGTTTTAAGATTTGCCATCCTCATTGGTACGGAGCTAAGTGTCAAACATACTGTAAACAACGAAATGATTCGCTACGTTATTATGTATGTAATAAAACAACTGGGTCGAAGATTTGTCATTTCCATTGGTATGGGACAAATTGTGAAATCTATTGTAAGCAAAAGAATTATTCAAATGGACATTACACTTGTGATAAGGTTACAGGACATAAGATATGTCATCCATATTGGTTTGGAACTAACTGCACAAGATATTGCAAGAAACAAAATGACTTAACTGGGCATTATTTCTGTAATCAAACTACAGGTTTAAATATTTGCTATCCAGAATGGTTTGGAACAAACTGCACAACGTATTGTAAAGATCAAAATAATTCTACTGGACATTATTCATGTGGTAAGACAACTGGTTTAAAAATTTGTCATCCAAATTGGTATGGAGCTAACTGTACAACATATTGCAAACCAAGTAATGATTCAACTGGGCGTTATCACTGTAATAAGACAACTGGTTCTAAGATTTGTCATTCACATTGGTTTGGAACTAACTGTACGAAATATTGTAAGGAGAAAAATGATTCAAATAGGCATTATTCGTGTAATAGAGAGTCTGGCTTGAAAATATGTCATCCAAATTGGTTTGGAGATCATTGTGAAACATATTGCAAAGAACAGAATGATACTAATGGATATTATTACTGTAATAGGACGACTGGTTCAAAAATATGTCATAGAAACTGGTATGGAAGATTTTGCACAGTATTTTGTAAAGAACAAAATCATTCTGATGGTTATTACTTCTGCAATAAGACAACAGGGCAAATGATTTGTCATCCACACTGGTTTGGAACAAATTGTACGAAATATTGTAAGGAACAGAATGGCTCCAATGGACATTATTACTGTAATGAGAGTATAGGTTCAAAAATCTGCCATCCAAATTGGTTTGGAACAAACTGCTTGAAATTTTGTAAAGAAAGGAATGATTCATCTGGGCATTACTCCTGTGACAAGACAAGTGGGTTAAAAATCTGTCATCCAAACTGGTTTGGAACTAACTGTTCCACATATTGTAAAGAAAGGAATAATTCAACAGGAAATTACTTCTGTAATACAACAACTGGGTTAAAAATCTGTCGTCCAAATTGGTTTGGAAATAACTGTTTAACTTATTGTAAAGAAAGGAATGATTCTTCTGGACATTATTCATGTAATCTAACAAGTGGTTCAAATATTTGTCATCCAAATTGGTTTGGAAGAAACTGTTCGACTAACTGTAACGAAAGGAATGATTCAACTGGGCATTTCTCTTGTAACAAAACAACTGGGTTAAAAATTTGTCATCCAAATTGGTTTGGAATTAACTGTTTAATATATTGTAAAGAAAGGAATGATTCTTCTGGGCATTATTCATGTAATATGACAACTGGTTCTAAGACTTGTCATCGACAATGGTATGGAATTAACTGCACAGCGTATTGTAAACCAAAGAATGATTCAATTGGGCATTATTTCTGTAATAAGGAATCTGGAATGAGAATCTGTCATCAAAATTGGTTTGGAACTAACTGTTCAACTTATTGTAAAGAACAAAATGCTTCTACTGGGCATTATCACTGTAACATGACAAACGGTTTAAAAATCTGTTGTTCCAATTGGTTTGGACCTAACTGTTCAACATATTGTAAAGAATCAAACGATTCCAGTTCTGGGCATTATTCATGCGAAAAGACAACTGGCTCAAGAATTTGCCAGACAAAATGGTTTGGAACTAACTGTGCAACATTTTGCAGACCACGGAATGATTCCACTGGACATTATTACTGTAATCTGATAACTGGTTCAAAGATTTGTCATCAAAAGTGGTTTGGAAACACCTGTGTAAAATACTGTAAAGAACAGAATGATACTGCCGGGCATTATTCATGTGAAAAGGCAACTGGTACTAAGATCTGTCACCCAAATTGGTATGGAATCAATTGTAAAGCTTATTGCAAACCAAAGAATGATTCTACAGGGCATTACTTCTGTAATACGACAACTGGCTCAAAGGCATGTTATCCACACTGGTTTGGAACTAACTGCACGAAATATTGCAAACAACAAAATGGTAGTAGTGGACATTATTATTGCAACGAAAGTACAGGTTCAAAAATCTGTCATCCAAATTGGTTTGGAAATATTTGCCAAACATTTTGTAACGAAAAAAATTATTCGACCGGACACCATTTCTGTAATATGACAACAGGTTCGAAAGTTTGCTATCCAAATTGGTATGGAACTAACTGTTCCACATATTGCAAACATAGGAGTGATTTTAACGGACATTTCAAGACAACTTGTAACAAGACAACTGGTCTAAAAATCTGTCATCCAAATTGGTTTGGAACTAATTGTAAAGTACATTGCAAGGGTCAAAATGATTCTACTGGACAGTATACATGTAATAAGACAACTGGTATAAAAATCTGCTATACAGAGTTGTACGGACGTAACTGTACAAAATACTGTAAAGATGCTATTGGTGGAAATTACCTTTGTAATAAGACAACTGGTTTAAAATTCTGTAAGCCCAGTTGGTATGGGATGAACTGTTCCATTTACTGCCATGAGAGGAAAGGTTCTAGTAGGAATTATTTGTGCAATAAGACAACTGGTTTGAAGTACTGTAAGCCTCACTGGTATGGGGATAATTGTACGAATTATTGTCATGAAAGTAGCAATATAAATGGTCATTATTTCTGTAACGAGACAACTGGTTTGAAAATCTGTATGCCTGACTGGTATGGGACTAACTGTACAAAATATTGTAAAGCAAACGATGGTGGACAATCTTTATGCAATAAAACAACTGGAGAGAAGATTTGTTTGCACAATTGGTATGGAAGTGAATGCAAAATATATTGTATGGAACAGAATATGACCAATGGACGTTATTTCTGTAATAGGACAACAGGTGCGAAGATTTGTTATTCAAAATGGTATGGAACTAACTGTACTGTATATTGTGATGATAATTCAACCGACAGTTACTTTTGTGATAGAAAAACTGGCCAAAACAATTGTCACCCAAATTGGTATGGCCCTAACTGTACTGTATTTTGTAAAGACGATGTAAACACAACCTACATCTGTGACAATGAAACAGGGTCAGCGATTTGTCATTTAGAATGGCTTGGTGCAAATTGCACAAAACATTGCAAAGCTAATGAAACCCATCTGTGTAACACTACCAGTGGATTTAGGATTTGTCGACATGGTCAGTTTGGGGTGAACTGCTCTCAAAGTACGGCTAAGAACTTTTGGAAAGATCTCCCTAAATATCTGAAGATAACTATAGGAGTTGGAGGAATATTGGTGCTTATGATAATTATTTTTGCTTTAGTAAGGTAAATCACTTAACTATTTCTTTAAATGTGAACCAAGGCAATAAGTGAGAGAGTGGGTAGTAAAAAGGTGACACGATTAAACTAAACTTTATTCTGCACAGGTTGTTGACTCAACGGACTTGTTACAAGTTGTTCCAACAACTTGTTATAGTCTTGCAATTCAACAACTTGTTAACAAGTTGTAAGGGACAATATTGTAGCAACTTGATAAACATTGTTACAACTTGTTGACAAGCTTGCTGCAAGTCTGTTGCGAACACGTCAATAGAACACATCTTGTTGACAAGATGTGATGTTTTTACGTGTGCAGTTATGTTAATATTTGTAGCAATAATCTCTGATATTCATGTTTTGCACTTTTCTAATTTAAGATGCACCAAAAACTCGTATTTTAAAAAGAACAAGGTCGATTATGAACGAAGAGCGGTAGCTCAACAAATTTACGTCGTTGAGGGAGAAAACGTGGGAGAAAACATGGAGTCGACATTTTGAAACTTACGACGGTAAGAATTTTTAATCATATACCGTATATTTCCAATCTAGCTGGGAGGGTGAAACCTTCTCTGGGACTGGTTTGCACCCGCCCCCCAATTCTCCCGATACCTCCAAAAATCAAAATCCACTTATGCTGAATAATACAATAACCTATATACAGACTTGAAAAATTTATGATTATTTTTGCAGATTCTTCAGCAAGCTGAGTACACTATTGGTACAGAATTCATGTATTTATGGTTTTTACGAAATTTTGATACCATTGGTTATCGTTATTATAGTATCAATTGACTCTTTATCGTAATTACTGTAGTTTAATATATTTAATAGCATAGGTTCGGGCGGTTAGGGTAAGTTTGGCATTGCAATTATATATATATAGTATAGGAAATAGCATAGTTGGAGTCCAATCAGGAAAAAATGCAAGAATGAGTTTTTAGAAGACCTTTTCAAAATTGCACAAGAGCGAGTTCTATTCGAGGTCTTACGAACTTCTTTTCGTGAATATTATTATATATATATATCAATATAAGAAACTTGCATGAATAAATATTTGCATGATCCATATTGGAACATTGACCTTCACGCTAATTTGGAATAATCGTTTAGCGACGAGAATAATCTATTCTCAACACGATTCTAGGTGTCAAGTCACCTCCTCCGCAGAGGGAAAGAGCGAGCTTTAATATTTAGTATAACATGACGTTTTGAAGGTGCATCACGATCGGGCAGGAAGGCTCGCAGGTTAGGCCAGGATAAAAGGGGGTTTTCCGGGACACTTAGAGATAATGGCGGATAATGAGGAATATGAATTACAAGCGCGCGGAGAAAGACGGCCCCTTCCCTTCATTCTTTGCGCGCTCACCCCACTCCTTCAAAACTTCATGTTATAACTAAATATTAAAGCTCGCTCTCTCCGTGTATTAGACTATAAAGTGTTCGCAAGCCTCTACGGAGGAGAGTGGTGTCAAGTGTCAAGCAGGATCAATACGTGTTGCTTGTTATAATGTGATTGTGATGTGATCAAAATGTGATCTATTAGTTTACTGCCTGTTTAGGAAATACACCTGTGGCGTATTAAATTAAATTATATGTTAAAGTAGCGGGTTCCAGAATAACATTCCTTTTACAATTAAGAATCTCATTGGCTTGGCCCCAGCATGTACAGGTTCTAGGTAAAAGGTTGGTCAAGGCCAATGTCGAGAATCGTGGAAAGGGTTTCGAGGATCGAGGATAAAGTCTAGGCTCGCAAAGTTTATGTAAATTTTTACTTTGATTCCTGTTTGTTCTCCCACGAATGAGATTGCAAACACCTTTCCATTTAACGCGACTAAGTCTCTTGATTCTGACATTCCATGCATTTTACCACTAACACGGGGTTTCTCTTGGCCGAGTTTTTTAAAACTTGCTATAAATTATTTTGCCTTTAAGTTTAAAACGTCGTCTCCTCAACGCGAGTGATCGAAGGGGGCATCGAAAGCTCCAAATACCAAGACTGAGTTAAAAACTCGCATTTATCATGTGCCAAAACTATATCACCACATCCAATGTTGGACTGGAATAGATTAAGTTCACAGTTCAATGAGAATAGACAAGCCATTATCAATTATCACTATCTTCCCTGCTATTGCTCCTTTCTATACATAGCCTCGACCCTTGACTACGTCTTCTCAATGACTCCCTTGATTGGCACAGTCTAGATATCCTGGAGATATCACATGTACACGACAAATTAGCAAGCTTTACTCATGACTATTCTACGATCCACGAGGGGGGGGGGGGCAAGTGCCCCTATTGCCCTTTCCTAAGAAGGCAAGTGGGGCAAAAGTGCCCTTTGAATATAAATGAAACATTAATAAATCTGCCAATGAAAAAATAATACAACTGTAAAGTAGACGATCAGTGTATATTGGGATAGCACATTTTCTGTTGTTTTCTTTCCGTACTTCTTTATATCTATTTGTACATAGAAATAACAATTAATAAGTTGAAATTTGAAAATCAGCAAAATCCCATTGAAAGGGCGTGGCAGTGAAAAATGTTCTCGACTGCCCTTGCGTTTGCATTGCCCCCCCTCCCCTCCCCCTGCCCTACCATCGCTTCGGCGTCCCTGAACATGACATCATTTAATTCCATCAAAATTCCTCGTTTTAACCAGTATTTCTATTAGCTATGTTTTAACTTCGTTACCCAGGACAAAATCCTTGGTTTAAAATTAATAAAAAAATGTTCCAAATGCTAAAAAACCCATGCATTTATGCCCCATTCTCATGTGTTTTGGCTTAATTTATAGATAGATAGATAACTTTATTTCAACAGGGTATCCCAGTCAGCACAATGGCTGGTATCCATAGGTTACAATAATCAAGACTAATTTACCTACCATTACATTAAAAATTTATCTACAATTGTGTGTACATTAAAATCCAAAGTATGATTAATACACTATCAATATAATATTAATATTAGCTACATAATTCCGCGCAGCTGGATGAATATATATATATGAAAATATAAAAATGTGATTATTAAGCATTAAAATCTGTGATTAAAATACTGTATAGTAAGCAACTTGGAACAATCAATTAAAAAATACAAGAAATTTCGCACCGGAAATTTAGCCTGCGTTACAGCCTCAAGAATGGAAATTTTGACAAAGCTGTTTCGGCCGCTGTTCGTTAATTGTTTATATATATATCCAGTTTCTTACTCATCTACCTTACAGTTACAGCTAACAGCTAACAACACGATGGCAATATATCTGCTGCGCAGATACAAAAATCTATGAATTGTGATGTTTCGCCCACAGAGGACCCGACGAATTGGGAACCGTACTTAGATTCTGACACTATGACGATTTCACCGTTCGAGTTCACACGGGATGTATGAGAGGCCGGACGAATTAAGTCGTGACCGAATTCGAAACCATAAGAATACCCGCGTATGAACAGTTGGAACCGGACGAATTTGCGCACGGTGCGGAATTCGTCCGATCTCGTCTGAACTTGATCTTACAATTAAACGTACTGTTGTAATATGAATGTATCTTTTTGAATGTTGATGTTTGCATGACGACGTTCATATGGTTTTCAATTGTGTATTTGTTTTCTTTGGTTATAAGAGCTCTATTCACAACATGAATGATCTCTTATAACCTTAGAGGACACAGCAGGATCAATGACACACAAGTTTTTAAACACATACCACTGACACACCTCCAGACGATCCCACAGTGATTGCACGCAGTCTATTCAAATCAGTCTAAGTCTTGACAGCAACTAATACGAAACTTAATCTCGAAAAAAAGAGCTTCGTAAAACAACGAATGAACATCGTTGTCTTAAAACGTCAACGAGTCTCTTAACCAAGTACAGATCGACGGACAGAATAATCCTGCCAGAACATTCCTACTACCGCTGAAGCCTAATGGAATTAAGTCTTGTGCTATATTTAGTTACTAAAACGACGAATTCTCAAGAATGAAGCCATTGACAAAAGTATTAGTTATTCTCAGTTTTTTCCTCGTCTGTCTAAAGGTAAAGTCAACAGTTAACTTCTCTGTAGTCAATAAAGACTTAGCCTGTGTCACACACGTCTGTGACATGAGCTAGTCAAGACCGCGCATTCTATATTACTTACATAGCGGTGCAAAATGATTTTCAGGAAGACAGTTCTAATCAATGTATGGACGCGCAGTTAGTTTGAAGCCAATAAAAAGTTAATTACGACAGTAGTGACAAAAGAAAATATATAGTTACAAATTGAAAACTGTTTTCTCATTCTTCCCTCTGTATCGCACATATTTTGAATTATTTGTATCCTGCGCACAGACGTGGTCAGTTGTTTTGCCATCTAAATGAACATCTTGTCAAACAATTGTGAAATAGCAAGCAAACAAAAGCAAGGCATATCTAATTGGGTTGAAATTCGGCTATATTTGCGCATTTGCTTTTTATGTACCGGTATTCATATTTCGCGCGCCTCCCTGAGAAGGGGACTGGGAAATAAACACGAACTTATAGCTTTGCAGCTTTCGTAGTTACGTAGTTTACGAATGTTGTCTCATTTTGCATTAACTATTTTAATAAACATTTGTTCAAATCATCTTTTGAACAAATCATCACATCTATTCATCACTTGATACGATTAAAAATAGAAGGAATTATGTATTTTAACAAGGTATTTGGACGTCACTCATCAGTCGGTACTACTATTCGTCAAGGGTGCATGGGTAGACTACAAAATTTTTGTAGCTCGCTACAACTACAGCTACTTCAGAATATTGTAGTCAGCTACAGCTACTGCTACATGTCAAAAAAATGTAGTTCGCTACTGAAAATGTAGCGAACTATTCGCTTCTTCGCTACAACAAAGTTCCTGGTATCCACATTTGTAATTTACATTGATGCCACATGTTACTCCTATTTGTAACTATGGCCTCGAATCATACGATATTCCTTTCATGCTTGTTGATTTCCACATAATTATGGCCTTTTGCACATGAAGCGCATGCGCTAGTCTAAGCGTGAACTGATGCAATCTCTGAAGCAGGTCAAAGAATCAATTTGCTTCTTCATAAGACATAACAGTTTTGAATTGACAAAAATATTTTCGTTGAAGAAAATTTTTGTTTACGTCTAGTAGCGAATACCGATTGTTGAAAAGTAATCAACTACTTGGCTGCTAAGAAAATATAGTTCGCTACAATTACAAACTACCATTTTTAAAAAGTAGTCTAAAACTACTCGCTTCTTGAAAATTCTAGTTCGCTATGGTAGCGAACAACAGCTACTTCACTACTACCCACCCTTGCTAATCGCCCGGGTAGTCCTAGACAGCCGACAGAATTGTTGTGGATATCCAGTCTAAACTGTCTAATTTAGCCTCCAGTACAGCTCCAGGCGAGGGGCAAATCACTGATTTTAAATCTCGTACACCTTCAGAAAAATCACAAAAAAAAATCACAAAAAAATCACAAAAAAATCACGAAAAAATCACAAAAATATAGAAAAGTGTCAAAAAAATCGACATGATTTTTTAATCTCGTACACATTTTAGGAGTGATTTGCCCCTCGGCTCCAGGCCAAAGATTGGTATCAACAGCAATAAGCACTAGTAATTGCATGAAAGGACTATACTCAGGAATCCAACGTACCCGGCGATAGCTCAGTACGCGGCAGAGATATCACTGATATACTTTATTGCTGCTGAACGAAGCACACTTACTCGTTCTATTTGTAACTTGTGCCAGTTTCTTTGGCTTTGACGAGCTATGCATGGTCCACTGTGCTTCAAATTTTGAACCTTATATAAAAACCTGTTGTCCAGTTTTATGACGTCAAATTATTACGTAATTGAAGAACATGTGATATCGCCATATGATTATGGTCGCAACTCGCAACTAAACTTTAGAATACTAAGTAATTTCAATTCATTTTATCATTCATGTTGCTTTTTTTTTCTTCTCTTCTGAGTTTTGAATAACCCGATTTGCGTACATTAGGCAAAACAAGGAAATACATCCTGTGAAGCATGGGATGCAAGTTGCAAAAGCATATAAGCGTAAGGCTGCAAGCATAAACTAAGGAAGGTCATACTTAATTTTTTCGCTTATGTTTGCGCGTCGCAAGTGTAAAGCTAGCGCTGTCGTATTAGACATTTGCTGCTCAGAAAACGGTTATGCTGCCATGGCTGTTAGCAGTGTAGACTGTAGTTTGGCTGGGGCGTTTGCATCAAATTTAAAGTCTTCTCTGTTTCAAGGCAGCACGTCCTTGCGACAGTAACTTCTAGTTTTTTCTTCAGAGTACTCTCCATATTACCATGCCGCAATGGCGTCGCAAGGATTAGGATTAAGATATATAGGAGCTAAGATTTAAATTAGGGTTAGGATTGGGGTTAGGATTAGGGTTATGATTTCAAATTTTATTTCAAATTTTATTATAAACAAAGGAGTAGGTACAATAAATTATATAAAATCAACCCATCCACATTTAGCTAAGCTATTCGAGGTGGAGGGTTATAATTCTTATAGCTTATAGAAAGTATATTATTAATAATAAATTGTATTTGACATTTGTACGCTGCATCAATTGCAGCCCACAATTGACCAACGATTAATGTATAATAGATTAAGGTACGGATTTGTTAGGATAAGATTACGATTAAGGATTGTATATACTTGAGATAATTAATATGGTAAGTGCCCATCAGTGAAATTACCCTATCTTCAAGCGTATTGCTTTTTCAGGTATCATCTTCCTCAGGACGTTTAGATATCCAATTGAAAGAGTACAAGAATCCACGCGGTAAGCTATCGGATGACTCATGTTGTAGTGGTATTTGGTCGTGTGGAACCTGTGATCCATATGTTATATTCAAGTTTCAAGGGAAGGAGACTAGTAAAACATACAGTGACATTTATACCAAAACATTTTCTTCCAGTGATCTTGTTCGTTTTACATTTGGACGTTGGCAGGTACGTCTCTACCTATTAATTTTTGGGCGTGGCCCACCGGTGTACCGGGAGATTTCTCCGCGGGTCTTCCACTTTAATTTCTTAAAGGCCCTCAAAAGAGCTCTTACTATCTTAAATTCTTACTATCTTATAGCTTGGTTTTGAGCTCTTAGTTTAGAACTGATAGAGTTATGCACTATATATAATGTTAGCTTAGTTAAGGTTTGCTTAGAACTGTAGTTACAACCTCACTGGATCTCTATAGGGAAAATCGAAGGAAGAATAGTTTAGAAATGGTAAGGTTTTCCAGTAATATTATTATTATAATTTAATAGCGACTCCCCGTATGGCTTTTCAGTAACTATTTACAAATGTGTTCATCTAAAAATCTAATTATCTACACTCAATGATTACAAAAAGGAAATTCCCTAAAAATTGCAAGTTACTCTGTACTTGAAGATATTCTTTCATGGATATTTTAAACTTTTTAAGGGAACTGCTTTGCTCTATGTGACTATCCAAACTATTCCATATATTCGTAGCTCTATATTAGTCTTATACAGAGGAATTTGGAGTCATGAACCTCAGACCACATCGAGTCTCTGTAGAGTAACAATTGCCAGAGATGAAATTAACAATCATAGTGTTTTAGTGTCAAAACTCGCTTTCACCCGCGACTAATTTGGCAAAGTTTAGAGAAACAAGGCGCCTGCTGAGGCGTTCACACTGGCCACAGGTAGCGAAAGCAAAACATCTAGTTTGGGATGTGATAGAGAAGGGGTGTGGGAATGCAGGAGAGTTGGTTTCCCTGATAAAAATTTGGTCCGTTACTCGGGTATGCATGTTTTCAATCAAGCCTTGGTATCACGCCAGGTTTACTAAACTGAAACTGCATTCAATTGATTCAAAGATAGTGTTTCGTATGATTTCTAAGCAAAATATACCATGTCTTATCTAAAATGTGACCTAATTAGCCGTGTCTGAGTTCGATCACGCGAGGAACTGATACTGCGAACATAACGAAACACTTCTCGGTGGTGTTATTATGCCGAGATAGATGCAGCTAAATTTAGACTGCGCTAGTATTTTGGTATGTAACTCATTCTATAACTAAAATCTTACGCCTTTTATACATTATTCTAGTCTTTCTGGCTTTGTTATTGTCCAAGCATTCGAAATATTCAAAATATATTTGATTTGTTATGGTTTATCAGCTGTGTTCATGCTATGTGTGGCTTTGTTATTGTTTAACCTTCCAAAATATCGAAATATGTGGAATGTGGAGGCGCTTTCTCGATATATGAGCAACTAACCCTAACCCCCAACCTAACCCTAACGCTAATAATCCCTAACGCCTATTTCGGTTGCTCACACAACATACAGGGTGTCTCAAAAAAAAGTAAACCTTTGAAATTGAAATTAGCATTGCTGTCAAACAACCTATTATTCATTTCACACATGGGTATAATTAAGAAAAACTTGAACTGTGTGTTAAGAAAGGATTCAGACGCTTTTTGTCTTCGTTTGAGGCCTGTTTTACATGTCGAATTTCCGTTGAATTTAACTCGTCAAGTTTAATATGAAATATCTTTGTGGACGGCAATTCGACATGTAAAACACTGGCCTCAAACGAAGACAAATTAAGCGTTATCGACTCGTTGAGCGTGTTTACTCTTGTAGACAAGAAGTCTAATTTAAGTCATAGACTTAATTGTTTACACCTGCACTTTAAGCTAAAAACAGTAACATTTACCCGTTATAGATGCATCATAAATTGTATGCCAAATAAAATATCTTAATAACGAAACTACGGATGATTTGATCAGTTTCAGTAGCAACAAAACAAATTTAATTCACTTTTTTTAATAACAAAGTGAATTTAAAAAAACTAGTGTTTATTACTTCTTGGTGCTGATAGTACAGCACGTTTCACATCATTTCCGTGTAATTATTTTGATATTTACTTGAAATTCTAACGTATGATCTGCAATATTATTTATAATGTTTATTTTTTTGATACACCCTGTATACTGAATAGTGAATAAACGCCAACGGTGTAATATTTATTTATAGAATAAGAAATATACCAAAAATTAGTAATCAATATTGTCTCGCATGATTTCGTAGCAAAATAAACCACGATAAATGTGGTCTGAGCTGTGTCTGAGTTCGATCACCCAAAGAATATACTACGAATACTTTATCTAAGTATGCTGTGTTTTATAATTCAAGGAAAACCACTTCAACATCGCGTAAACATAACGAAACATCTTCTAATACATATCGCCTACTCCTAAAACGGCGGCCATCTTGAATCGTGACACAACGTTCTATACGGGTGTCTGTGGAATGTTCATTTTGCGACCTCGAAACATGACGACGAAGAAAACAGACCCAGGGCAATTTTAAGACACTTGTCCACTTTGTGGCCAGTGAACAAGACGAAACCACACATGGGTCCAAGATGACCCCCAAGTCCTTAGCAGAGGTAGTCGGCTTCAGAGACTTGCCAAGAAAGGAAACTGCTGGAGTGGGCGGTAATCTTCTCAACAGTTGCATGATACCAGTGAAGAGAAGTTTGGTTTTATCCGGGTAAATCAGTAGGTTGTTCTCACAACACCATGTTGCCACGCTGCACAGATCGTGTTCAAGCTTCTCAATGGCCAAGTTTACATTCGACAGAGGGAACGACAGGGACACTTTCGAGTCGTCGACATATGACTCCAGGCGACATGTTTGAGATGACAGCGGCAGGTCATTTAGGTAAATGCTGAAAAGCAATGGCGATAGGATAGCTCCTTGGGGTACTCCATGAGTGATTGGCAGAGGGTCAGATAAGGTGGTTGCTATTGGCACAGACTGGGAGCGACCGGATAAATAGCTCTTAAACCAGTTGGTAGTAGCAGATGAAGCTCCTAACTTGGAAAGTTTATGAAACAACTTTGAGTGATCAATACTGTCAAATGCTTTGGAGAGATCCAACAGAACGAGGGCAGTGAGTTTCTTCTTATCCATAGCTTCTTCTTATTCATATCCCAACATTGTAAAACACTGCAAAATAATACTATATGCTGATGATACTCCTCTCCTATATTACTCCTCCAATTCCGCCAGAGAAATTGAGAAATACGTTAATGAAGATCTTAATTTGGTTTGCCGATGGCTAAATGAGAATCTTCTAACACTGAACTGCGCAAAATCCAAGTTCGTCCTTTTTGGAAGTAGCAATCGTCTCAAAGCATTTACTTATTTATTTCCATATATGTCAACGACCATGAACTCGCTCGAGAACAAACTTTTAAATATTTAGGAATAACCTTCTCGGAAAATCTCACCTGGACTGACCACTTAAACAACATCTCAACGAAAATTAACCAACGTATCGGATTGTCATGTTAAGAAGAGTTAAAGTCTTCATCCCATTAAAAGCTCGACTTACTATCTACAATGCCCTCATCCTCCCACTATTCGACTACGCAGACATTATATGGGGTGACAAGAATAACACCTCCCTTATGGACCAATTACAAATTCTCCAGAACAAAGCTGCGAAGACCATTCTTGATGTTCCTTACCTATCTTCTTCCACTGAAGCGCTCGCAAAACTAAACTGGCATCCACTTACCCACCGTCGCTACTTACACCGAATGTTAACCATTTACAAATTGGAAAATAACCTAACAGAGTTTAATTTTAATCTACCTAAAACTAACCATTTGTATAACACCAGACGAAGAGACGATATATATCTTAGAAAACCAAGGACCAATTGGGGAAAGCAGAAACTGTTGTATCAGGCTTGTAAGGAGTACAACGCTTTGGACTATAACATTAAGTCAATTCCTCAATTAGCTAGTTTTCGAAATATACTTTTTAGAACTCCATATCCATGATTTAATGAAACTCACTTTGAAACTTGCTCTTCCTTGTAATATAAAATTATCTTAGACTTAGTTCTATTTTTTGTATTGTTTTTCATGTATATATACGTAATATATATCCTGCATGCTTATTACTACTTTATAGTATAGACTTTTGTATTTCAATATTTTCTCAGGGACCTTCTGAAAAACACAATATGTGATGTTGGTTTCTCCTGAATAAATAATATTATCTATCTATCTATCTTCTAAAATACAATCGTTAATATGAATATTCAACGTTTCTGTAGAATGGTTCTTTTTATTTCCGCTCTGATCGATGGACAACCTCTTATTGCTCGAAAAGTATGCACTAAATTGTTCAAGCACAATTTTTTCGCACACTTTCGAAGCAACGGCTAACAATGACCGTGCTCGGTTGTTCGCTGCAACCTCGTCATCTCCCTCTTTAAGGATAGGTATCACTTCCGCCTCCTTCCAGGAAGCAGGAACTGTGCTTGTAACGATAGAACAATTGATAATCTCGGTGATAGGACCCAATATGACAGGGAGACAGTCTTTAAGTACACGAGCACTTACTTTGTCAGGCCCAGGAGACTTATTCGATGGTAGTGATAAAATGACCCGACGGACCTCCTCGCAGGTCACAGTCCTCAAGCTAAAACGTTTGTCCGTAGGCAGAGTAACGGGGTCCGTGATCGAGGAGAGTAATACTTATGAAAGATGATTATACAGTTGACCTCTTTAACGCCCGTTCAAACGAAGCCAACATGTTGGACCAACATTGTTGGACGATGCTGGCCTTGTTTGAACGGGCCTTTAGAAAGAGTTTTCAGATAGAACTAAAGTAATTTTAATTTTTTAAAAGAATATTTAACACTTATTTACTGACGCCGAGGGAAACAGTGTGTTTTGTGGACCCGAGATCGCCGAAGCGAAGCCGAGGGCAACAACGAGCGGTCGAGGGGCCACAAAACACACTGTTTTCCCGAGGTTTCAGTAAATAAGTGATTTGTTATATGCCATGTGTCAAATGACAAAAGATTTATCCCTTTAAACCTTAAAATTTCGATTAAAATAAAGAAAAACAAGTAAAGACTGGGCCTTCAGTCTTCACTTCCGGTTTTGTTTTTTTCCCTAGGGAAAATAAATGTAATGTTGCCCGTTGCCATTGGTTACGCGGAAACATCGCCATTTTCGGACCGCCACGCGTGGGTCTCTCGTCCAATGAAAAGCCACGAAAACGGACTTTGACACTTGGAATATAACAAATGCCATTATAGATCTCTAATACCACTAATAAATTTCCCCCCTATTTACCAATTTTTTACCCAATTTAGTCTAAGCAAAAACTCGAAATGAATATCTGGGATTCAGCTCGCCTAATTTTAGGAGGTACAACAACACTTCCAGATAAAGCTGGCAGGTGGCGTTCTGCATCGACTGTCTATCCAGTGAATTTCAAAGGAACGTACACGACCTTTAATATTGATATACGAGTATACTGTGAGTCAGGCTATCTAGTCCCTGATTGTTCAGAATACTGCAAGCCAAATAATGATAGCAATGGCCATTATGATTGCGATTACAGAAAAGGTTTCAAGGTTTGCCATCCACAATGGTATGGGTCAAATTGTACCAAACATTGCAGCCCAATGAATGATTCTACTGGACATTACTACTGTGATACCACAACTGGTTCAAAAATCTGTAACCCACAGTGGTATGGAAGCAACTGTACAACATTTTGCAATCCAAAGAATGATTCAACTGGCCATTATTCATGTAATTTGACAACTGGATCAAAAATTTGTCACCCACACAGGTTTGGAAGTAACTGTAGAAAATTCTGTAAAGAGCAGAATGGTACTGCTGGGCATTACTTATGTGAAAAGGCAACTGGTTTTAAGATCTGTCACCCTAATTGGTTTGAGACTAACTGTACAGTCTATTGCAAACAAAAGAATGATTCAACTGGGCATTATACGTGCAATAAAGATTCTGGCTTGAAAGTGTGTCTTCAAAATTGGTATGGGACAAACTGTTTAAATTATTGCAAAGAACAAAACGGTACTAGTGGTCATTATTACTGTAATGGGGAAAATGGTTCGAATATATGTTATAAAGACTGGTATGGGAATAACTGTACTACTTATTGTAAAGAACAAAATAGTTCTTCTGGCCATTATTTCTGTAACAGAAGAACAGGTTTTAAGATTTGCCATCATCATTGGTACGGAACTCACTGCCAAACATACTGTAAACAACGAAGTGATTCGATAGGTCATTATGTATGTAATAAAACAACTGGTTCGAAGATATGTCATTCAAATTGGTATGGGACAAATTGTGAAATCTATTGTAAGCAAAAGAATGATTCAAATGGACATTACACGTGTGATAAGGTTACAGGACATAAGATATGTCATCCATATTGGTTTGGAACTAACTGCACAAGATATTGCAAGAAACAAAATGACTTAACTGGGCATTATTTCTGTAATCAAACTACAGGTTTAAAGATTTGCTATCCAGAATGGTTTGGAACAAACTGCACAACATATTGTAAAGGTCCAAATGATTCTACTGGACATTATTCATGTGGTAAGACATCTGGTTTAAAAATTTGTCATCCAAATTGGTTTGGAGCTAACTGTACAACATATTGCAAACCAAGTAATGATTCAACTGGGCGTTATCACTGTAATAAGACAACTGGTTCTAAGATTTGTCATTCACATTGGTTTGGAACTAACTGTACGAAATACTGTAAGGAACAAAATGATTCAAATGGACATTATTCATGTAATAGAGAGTCTAGCTTGAAAAGTTGTCATCCAAATTGGTTTGGAGATCATTGTGGAACATATTGCAAAGAACAGAATGATACTAATGGACATTATTTTTGTGATAACACAACTGGGTTAAAGATATGCCATTCAAATTGGTATGGAAGATTTTGCACAGTATTTTGTAAAGAACAAAATAATTCTGATGGTTATTACGTCTGCAATAAAAGAACAGGGCAAATGATTTGTCATCCACACTGGTTTGGAACAAATTGTACGAAATATTGCAAGGAACCGAATGGCTCTAATGGACATTATTACTGTAATGAGAGTATAGGTTCAAAAATCTGCCATCCAAATTGGTTTGGAACAAACTGCTTGAAATTTTGTAATGAAAGGAATGATTCATCTGGGCATTACTCTTGTGACAAGACAAGTGGGTTAAAAATCTGTCATCCAAACAGGTTTGGAACTAACTGTTCCACATATTGTAAAGAAAGGAACGACTCAACAGGGCATTACATCTGTAATACAACAACTGGGTTAAAAATCTGTCGTCCAAATTGGTTTGGAAATAACTGTTTAACTTATTGTAAAGAAAGGAATGATTCTTCTGGACATTATTCATGTAATCTAACAAGTGGTTCAAAGATTTGTCATCCAAATTGGTTTGGAAGAAACTGTTCGACTAACTGTAACGAAAGGAATGATTCAACTGGGCATTTCTCTTGTAACAAAACAACTGGGTTAAAAATTTGTCATCCAAATTGGTTTGGAAAGAACTGTTTAACTTATTGTAAAGAAAGGAATGATTCTTCTGGACATTATTCATGTAATCTAACAAGTGGTTCAAAGATTTGTCATCCAAATTGGTTTGGAAGAAACTGTTCGACTAATTGTAAGGAAAAGAATGATTCATTTGGACATTTCTCTTGTAACAAAAGCACAGGCTTCAAAATTTGTCAACCATCCTGGTTTGGAACTAACTGTTTAACATATTGTAAAGGAAGGAATGATTATTCTGGGCATTATTCATGTAATCTGACAACTGGTTCTAAGATTTGTCATCGACAGTGGTATGGAGTTAACTGCACAGCGTATTGTAAACCAAAGAATGATTCAACAGGACATTATTTCTGTAATAAGGCCGAATCTGGAAAGAAAATCTGTCATCAAAATTGGTTTGGAACTAACTGTTCAACGTACTGTAAAGAACAAAATGATTCTACAGGATATTATCACTGTAATCTGATAACTGGTTCAAAGATTTGTCATCAAAAGTGGTTTGGAAATACCTGTGTAAAATACTGTAAAGAACAGAATGATACTACTGGGCATTATTCATGTGAAAAGGCAACTGGTTCTAAGATTTGCCACCCAGATTGGTTTGGTACTAATTGTACAGCTTATTGCAAGCCAAAGAATGATTCTACAGGGCGTTACTTCTGTAATACGACAACTGGCTCAAAGGCATGTTATCCACACTGGTTTGGAACTAACTGCACGAAATATTGCAATCAACAAAATGGTAGTAGTGGACATTACTATTGCAATGAAAGTACAGGTTCAAAAATCTGTCATCCAAATTGGTTTGGAAATAATTGCCAAACATTTTGTAACGAACAAAATTATTCGACCGGACACCATTTCTGTAATAAGACAACAGGTTCGAAAGTTTGCTATCCAAATTGGTATGGAACTAACTGTTCCACATATTGCAAACATAGGAGTGATTTTAATGGACATTACTCTTGTAACAAGACAACTGGTTTAAAAATCTGTCATCCAAATTGGTTTGGAATTAACTGTAAAGTACATTGCAAAGGGCAAAATGATTCTACTGGACAGTATACATGTAATAAAACAACTGGAATAAGAATCTGTTATCCAAAGTGGTACGGACCTAACTGTACAAAATACTGTAAAGATGCTATTGGTGGAAATTACCTTTGTAATAAGACAACTGGTTTAAAATTCTGTAAGCCCAGTTGGTATGGGATGAACTGTTCCATTTACTGTCATGAGAGCAAAAGTTCTAGCAGGAATTATTTGTGCAATAAGACAACGGGTTTGAAGTACTGTAAGCCTCACTGGTATGGGGATAATTGTACGAATTATTGTCATGAAAGTAGCAATATGAATGGTCATTATTTCTGTAACGAGACAACTGGTTTGAAAATCTGTCTACCTGACTGGTATGGGACTAACTGTACAAACTATTGTAAAGTAAACGATGGTGGACAATCTTTATGCAATAAAACAACTGGAGAGAAGATTTGTTTGCACAATAGGTATGGAAGTGAATGCAAAATATATTGTATGGAACAGAATATGACCAATGGGCGTTATTTCTGTAATAGGACAACGGGTGCGAAGATTTGTTATTCAAAATGGTATGGAACTAATTGTACTGTATATTGTGATGATAATTCAACTGACAGTTACTTTTGTGATAGAAAAACTGGCGAAAAAAATTGTCACCCAAATTGGTATGGCCCTAACTGTACTGTATTTTGTAAAGACGATGTAAACACAAACTACACTTGTGACAATGAGACAGGGTCAAAGATTTGTCAATTCGAATGGTTTGGTGCAAATTGCACAAAACATTGCAAAGCTAATGAAACCTATCTGTGTAACACTACCAGTGGGCTTAGGATTTGTAGACATGATCAGTTTCAACAGTTTGTGGTGAAATGCCCTCAAAGTACGGCTAAAAACTTTTGGAAAGATCTCCCTAAATATCTGAAGATAACTATAGGAGTTGGAGGAATATTGGTGCTTGTGATAATTATTTTTGCTTTAGTAAGGTAAATCACTTAACTATTTCTTTAAATATGAACCAAGGCAATAAGTGACAGAGTGGGTAGTAAAAAGGAGACACGATTAAACTAAACTTTATACTGGAGAGCTCTATCAGTTGCATAAAAACTGTTTTTCCTTGAGGTTCAGTAAAGGACATTCCTTATTGGTCGAGTATTACTACACACGTAATAACTCACAAGTTGCATGTAACAAATCTGCAGCAGACTTGTACCAATGCTGTTTCAACAACATGTTATCAGGATGTGTTCGCACTGCTTGTTCCCAGCTTGTTGACAAGTTGTCGACGTCTTGTTGACAACTAATTGCTACGAGGTTGTGGACTCAACCAACTTGTTATAGTCCTGCAATTCAACAACTTGTTAACAAGTTGTAAGGGACAATCTTGTAGCAACTTGATAAAATGACAACATTGTCACAACTTGTTGACAAGCTTGCGTCTGTTGCGAAGACATCAATAGAGCACATCTTGTTGACAAGATGTGAGGTTTTTACGTGTGTAGATATATTAATATTAGTAGCAATAATTAACAATTATTCGCCGAGGGCGAGGTGAATATCGGTGAATAAAAACCGAGAAGAAATTTTAATTGAATATTTACGATAAAAGCGGCTTAAAAACGCTTTAGGTGATTATCGCGTATTAATCCGAGGTAGCGCAACCAATCAGCGTTGAGAATTTTCAATAATCACCTAGGTAATTTTACTAATCTCTGATATTCATGTTTTGCACTTTTCTGATTTAAGATGCACCAAAAAATCGTATTTTAAAAAAAACAAGGTCGATCATGAACGAAGTTCATCCATCTCCATCGTTGAGGGAGAAAACGAGGGAGAAAACATCTATATGGAATCGCCATTTTGAAACTTACGACGGTAAGAATTTTTAATCATATACCGTATATTTCCAATCTAGCTGGGAGGGTGCACCCCCCCCCCCCCCCATGCCCCCGATACCGCCAAAAATCAAAATCCACCCATGCTGAATAATGCAATAACCTATATATACAGACTTGAAAAATTTATGATTATTTTTGCAGATTCTTCGAGCAAGCTGAGTAGAGTACAGTATTGGTACAGAATTCATGTATTTATGGTTTTTACGAAATTTTGATACCATTGGTTATCGTTATTATAGTATCAATTGACTCTTTATCGTAATTATTGTAGTTTAATATATTTAATAGTATAGGTTCGGGCGGTTGGGGTTTTTAATAATAATAATTGGTCTAATTAATAATAATTGGTCTTTATTAATATTTGATAAAATACATATCAAATTTACAGATTTAAGAGAATAATATTACAGGTATTTAGTAACAAAGTTAAGCTAATACTACTAGATTTCTATGTACAAATAATATTTAAAAATCAATCTATTAAAATAACTATCTTTAAAACGTTTAGTGTTACATTTTGGTCTTTAATTACAGGTAACATGTGTTTTAGTGATCTTCTGAAAAATATTTTGGCAAAGCCAAGTTTGGCATTGCATTTATATATAGTATAGGAAATAGCATGGTTGTAGTCCAATCAGGAAAAAAAAAGCTTTGCCATATTTATACAATAAAGCAATTATTAAAATTATACTGATAAAATACACAGAAAACTATAAAGAAACACGATGGCAGGGTATCCGCAACAGCAGCGCCAATTACTGCGGGCCCAACGTACAATAAAACACAAATAAACATACATTAATTACAGATTAAAAACAACACGAAATCTTCATGAGGCTACGGACAGCGTTACATTTTACACATATTGTTTTCCATGTTCTAGGGTCATCAGGTTCATATGCGGATTGTAAGGCAGCAAAGTAATAGTCAAATAAAATAGATTTAAACGCATTACAAGTGAGTTTTTAGAAGACCTTTTCAAAATTGCACAAGAACGAGTTCAATTCGAGGTCTTCCGAACTTATTTTCATGAATATTATTATATATATATCAATATCATTGACCTTCAAGCTAATTTGGAATAATCGTTTAGCGACGAGAATAATCTATTCTCAACAGATTCTAGGTGTCAACCAGGGTCAACACGTGTTGCTTGTTATAATGTGATTGTGATGTGATCAAAATGTGCCCTATTAGTTAGGTGTTAGGATATTTACACCTGTGGTTTCCGACTAATGAAATAACTTTGTTTACTTTAAAATAATTAGGAATACGATTCAAAATGTTAAAGTAGCGGGTTACAGAATGAACAACGTTCCTTTTACAGTTAAGAATCTCCTTGGCTTGGGGTACAAATTGTCCAATTAACCCAACACACGTGATTGTACAGGTTCTAGGTAAAAGCTAGGTTGGTCAAGGCCAATGTCGAGAATCGTGGAAATGATTTCGAGGATCGAGGATAAAGTCTAGGCTCGCAAAGTTTATGTGAATTTTTACTTTGATTACTGTTTGTTCTCGCACGAATGAGAGTGCGCCACACCTTTCCATTTAACGCGACTAAGTCTCTTGATTCTGACATTCCATGCATTTTACCACTAACACGGGGTTTCTCTTGGCCGAGTTTTTTAAAACTTGCTATAAATTATTTTGTCTTTAAGTTTAAAACGTCGTCTCCTTATCAACGCGAGTGATCGAAGGGGTCATCGAAAGCTCCAAATACCAAGACTGAGTTAAAAACTCGCGTTTATCATGTGCCAAAACTATCACCACATCCAATGTTGGACTGGAATAGATTAAGTTCACAGTTCAATGAGAATAGACAAGCTATTATTAATTATCACTATCTTCCTTGCTATTACTCCTTTCTATACATAGCCTCGACCCTTGACTACGTCTTCTCAATGACTCCCTTGATTGGCACAGTCTAGATATCCTGGAGATATCACACGTACACGACAAATTAGCAAACTTTACTCATGACTATTCTACGATCCACGAGGGGGGGGGGGGGCAAGTGCTCCTATTGTCCTTTCACCACAGGACAAGGCTATATCACCTTCATGTTCCTCAGACGTGTTTACTTTAATAACGAATGCTTTGTGCACAAACTTCGTGAAATCTTTCTTAATAAGCGTAACTTTACTAACCATCTTGAAGACCAATTTTGTAACGATTGTAAATATTTACTAAATTGTAGATGTATTAATTACTAATTAGCTTACTTTAATTAACATTTTTCTCACAATATCATTATTCTGTTATGTTTGTAAATATTGCGAGGGCCGTATGTTAGATCACTATCATGGTTAATACGTTTCCCTCTTGAAATAAAGTTTTACTACTACCACCACCACCTCGACTATGCCTTCGCAATTCTCACTTGATTGGCGCAGTCTAGTGAGTCTACAATCATCCACACAAATATAATTAGACTTTTGGAATAAACTCTTCCCTTCCCCCCTATTTCAGTGTTGAAAGGCTACTATTTTTCTAAAAGAAACATGCAACTGTTTCATTGGCAGTCGAAATCTAGCATATGGTCTTTGGATTAAACACTGTTATATGACAAAACAACATTGAAATGGAGGGAGGGAGGGGGTATTTCGTGGACAATTGTAGATATCACATGTACACGACCATGACTGTTCCACAATCCACGAGTATATAGCCTCGACTCACGATTACGCCTTCTCAATGCCTCTTTTGATTGGTGTAGTCGAGACAACTGCGAGGAGGCATATCACAGTCATCACGTGTACCTACGACGTATTCGCAAGAATGAAGACTTTTAAATGACATTTTAACTTCGATTCCCAAGACAAAATCCTTGCAAGGGTTAAAAATGATTAATGTTCTAGATAGTGATTCTAAGGGTTTGATTATTAGATTAACCCAAACTATAAATAAAGTTATAAATTGAATACATCTTGTAACCAACAAAAAACAAGCTTAGCTGCAGACATTTCCTACTGAACATTGTTGGCAACTTGGAACAGACTTATCAATTGAAGAATACAAGAATTTTTTACACAAGACGACGAATTCTCAAGAATGAAACTTTTGACAAAACTGTTCGCTATATCCAGTTTCATACTCATCTGTCCACAGGTAAGAGTGAACCTTTGGGCATAATTATTTTTCAATGTAGACAGAATTCCAAGATTTCCGTGCACGCCAGTACGATAGCAGACGCACGCCACCTTGCCGGAATAGATACAAATTGCAATACAAAACCATACGAATTTTGATGTTTCGTAAGAAATGCTGTACAAAATATTTCCAACACCCCCAAGTTTGCACGTTTCTTCTATGTAATGTTTATTCGCATCTAGAACCAGTTCAGTGTAAAGGCCCAGACAGACTGAACGCGATTCTACAACGCGGCGCGATTTTTCGATTTTCACTGACATATAACTTTGATCCTGTTTTATGTTTTTCAAATATTCAGAAGCGCTATAACAGTTTGAGTTATTTGGTCTGCATATCTTTTAAAATTTCCTTCCATAGACGGTTCTATTTACTTTTAATAACTGAAAAGTCGCGTTGCCGAATCGCGTCCGGTGTGTCTGGGCCTTAAGAAGGCATTTTAGCACTTTCTAAAGTTGGTCATTGATTGGTACAAGCCAGATTAAAGTTAAGTACGTATAAATTAAAGAGGTTCAGCTTTTATTTATTGTGGAGTCCAGATACATACTTTCACAGCTTTCGGGCAATTTTACAAAGGTGGAAAAATCATTTTCCGATCGATTACATTATCTTCCGTACAGCCTCAGTACCGATTACTAAAAATTATCCCGTATTAATTTTGTCACGGACAATGGTTAAATGTGCAATAAATGTACTGGATGTATTTAATATGACCCTACTTCCATCCTTTGTTTGTTTTGCATTCGGATTCCGCTTTTCACCACGGCCTTTGAAATTCTAACCTTGAAATAGGTGTATATATTAATGGGAAACACAATTGTTATACAGCACAAGTAATTCAACAGTTCAATGGAATATATATATTATGTAAATTTGTTTCATTTCTTGGCCTACATACGACAGTACGACACAGTCTGTAGCAAAAGCTGTGAAAAATATCACACTGTTTACTGTTTTCATATGCCTATAAATTTAGAGGCAAATGATTCCCTTGTGGATAAAGCAGACACCTCACATAAGTGTATTTCTTCCAATTTTCGCATGTTCTTAGCCTTTGGCTTTTCAGTGGAATTATTCCCGATGTGCTATTTATAGTCACTTTTTGCATTTACTCCTCGTCTATCTTCCCACAAAAATTTGTCAAATCAAATGAAATCAAATCCGCACTTTCTTTTCAAGAAGTATAACAAAAAAGACAATTTTCGCATTTCAACAAACAGTACATTTATGGGGCAGTATATATTTTCTGCATATTTAAGATTATTCCTTATGGTTTTGATTTATAGCGACACATGGTTTCTAAAGCCCCTGGAGTTTCCGTCATAGAACTAGATACCTTATAAAACATTTATAAAAACAGGATATTTAGTCTCTGTGTGGCATAGCCACGCTGTAGTGTAGGCCAATGCCACAAGGTGGGAATGTCACTGCCTCGTACCCAGGCGCTCTCAGTTTGCGGCAGGCTATATAAGAGGAACACATGAAGTATTGCACACTATTATTCTAAATAATGCTCTGGAGACGCCTGTGTACGAGGCAGGAAATGTCATGTAAGGCTGCAACCAATATAATTGTACTAATAGCAAGATCTAATTGCTGCCGAGCGTCAGCGAGGCAGCACACTATTCTTGACGTGCTAAGGTTTCTCCAGAGTTCACTTGCTCCAGTCTTTTACCCGACCTATATATTGTCGAGATTTGGAACATGGATGTTTATCGTAATTCCGGGGGAATAAAAAAGCTCGAAGAACATTTGAAAAATGAGGGGGGAGTTCGAATAAGATTTCGTATTGCGCGCGCATGTTTTCCTCCATGTGCTCAAGATTTTACTCGAGATTTTACAAGCTTTTTATACTGGACGCGAATAATAACAAAATATTCTCTGAAAAATTCAGGTAAGTATGGCTTTATTTCTTTCTGGGGCCGGTTGTATAAAAAAGTAGTTAAAGTTAACTATAGTTAGTGCGAAAGTTAACCAATCAGAATCGCGAATTTTACAGTTAACTACTATTTAACTACAAAACGGGTAGTTAAAATGTAGTTAAGACTTTTATACAACCAGCCCCTGGTGATTACATCAAGGTGATGAACATTTTAGTGTTCATTCTAGAGGCAAGCAATGTGCTTTCATGACTTTATCGGCAATTTTAACGGCACGAAATACGCCATTGATCGAGTGGTCGAAATCAACAATATATAATGTCTTATTACAAGGAGACAAAATGTACGTAAAAGCTTACCAATTGCTCATATTACGGATCTCATCGAACTGTGACATTGCATCAAAAATTCGTATCACTACCACTTCCACAAACGTCTACGACCACACTCAGAGGACCACACTCAGAGGACCACACTCAGAGGACCACACTCAGAGGACCGCACCTACATATTTTTGCATGTTTACAATTCTAATAATAAACAGCCAATCAACTTTTTATAGCAATTGTTACTAAGCACCGGATTGGATGTTTAAAAATAGAATTGTAAACATGCAAAAATATGTAGGTGTGGTCGTAGACGTTTGTGGAAGTGGTAGCGATACGAATTTATGATGCAATGCCACAGTTCGGTGAGATATGTAATATTAATGCTCGCCATTCATCTGCATTGGCCAAAAATATATCCTCAGATGATATGTCTGGGTTAGAACCAGTGGTTAGAACCTGTTGTGTTTCTAGCAAAAGGTGCTATTATAGAGTCATGTTAACCATGAATTTGTGGTCAAGTGTTGGCCTTTGTAATGGGGCTACTGGAACAGTTGTTGATATCATCTATCAGAACAATCATCAACCACCTGACTTACCTATTGCGGTAATAGTAGAATTTGAGAACTATAGAGGTCCTGTATTTAATGAAAACCAAACATTGTGTATTCCAATATGTCCAATCACTGTCTCATCACCGGAAAAATTAAGTCGTGACCGAATTCAAAACCATACGAATACCCGCCGGTGTGAACAGTTGGATCCGGACCAATTTGCGCACAGTTCCGGATTCCTCCGATCTCGTCTGAACGTGTTCTACAATTATTTATTTATTTATTTATTTAATTGATTTATTGGACAAAGCCCAAACGGTAAGAGAGCGAACGGGACTCGAGGTCCCATGCGAGGCACTCCCCCGATTCAAACCATATAGATACTAAAATACATAACAGAACTTAAAATATATATACACGATAATAATACTCAATACTTAAAAAAAACAAAAAAAAAAACAACATATGCCAATTGCTCGTTGAGCTGCACTAATTCAAACCGTAAGTCGGTATGAAATTGGAAAAAGTGTATCCAATTGGAAAAAGTGCCCTTTTCTAATAGAAGAGGTGCCCTTAAGACAAAGTGCCCCCCCAACTTGAAGTTGCTTCCTACGCCTATGCTCGGTTAGCAAATGGCACGGAGTAGACTTGCTCCAAGTCTGTCTGTTAAAGGGTTTTTTATTGGGGAGCTATGAAGGATTGGGGAGTTAAAGGGTTGGGAGTTATATCTATATGCCCGGTGCTGCTTTAGTATGTTTCGTACATCCTATATTCTGTTGCGAAATCCTAATCGAATAATAACTTCTATGTCAGACATAAAGTATATATTACAAATCCTAATAGGATATTTAATAGTTCTCGTCAAAAACATTGCGAATGCACTATCTCGATGGTTTTTGAAATATAAATGAATATTGGTAAAAAAGAATTATTTAAGCGAAAAACGCGTTATAGCGCATTTTATGATCCACGACTTTACCCACGAAACACATAGACATAGGACATAGACTTTCACCGCTCGCGGTCTATGAAATTAAACTCCATCACCGATTGATTAACTAATGAATGATTATCCAGAAATCTGTTAAATACGTTAATTAATTAATGTAAACTCATCTTTTTAATTTAATCATGTCAGGAAATGAGCAGAAATGTTTTTTATACACTATTAGATCACTATATTGCACCAGCGACGCTTCGTTCCTTTCATTTTCATGTAGGTTTTACAACTAATCGACCTAATTATTTGTTTTCAGGCTTTCAGCTATATTCTATGAATTCTATTTCCTAAACTAAACATATCTCAGACTCAGTAGACTCAATATTATGGAAGTTTAGAAAGTACGAATTCAGGTTTCAATATCGGTCGCGTAATTTTGATTTCTCTGTATATTTACTATTATACTTTCGAAATCTCGGTCGCGTGATTTCCAAACTTTCCAATCAGGAAGTTGCGCAGGAACTCGTCCTATGAGTGGATTAAAATTAAAAATTAAGAATTTTAATCAGCGAAAACTCGAACTCGTAGTTGCACTCGCGCTGCATCTAAATTAAAAACCTCGCTATTTTTGGAACGTATAGTTTTCTCTATTCGGGAGGCGGGAGTCTCATCCACTTGTACGTAAATTTTGCAAGCATTAGGCTAATTTATCTGATGAGTGACATATCTTGCGGTACGAAACTAAATAATAATAAAGATGCCTAGTGGAATTTGTTGAGTCGTTGTATTTCAATTTATAATATTTCTATATATTTTTTATCTAAAATATATTCTAGTGTATTAAAACTTGTAATCAGTAATAATAATAGCAGTAATATCCTAATGCCTTCGGTTACTTCGAGATAAACGACCTTCAATCGAAACGTAGTTTTTTTTATTCTGCACGTGTAGTCACGCGAGAATATTAAGTCATACTAAATATTCCGCTACTTTGGGTGGCATTATCGTGGATTTCATCGAAGTGCCATTTTCACCTATATCTTTCGAAATAATGCAAGCTATATCTCGCTAGAATCCTTGAACAACGAGGAGTATTTGGTGTATAGTTTGTTGTTTTAGCATGTCTAAAACTCGAGTTATTACTGTAAGGAAAGTTGGCGAACGTTTAATGTCAGCCATGTTGAATTTCATTTCAAGCCAAACAATTACGAGTTGTGACGTTACTTGCACGGGCCGAATCTGCTATTTTTTAGATAGTTATTACCTATCTTCAAATATATTGTTATTTTTCAGGTATCATTTGCCTCAGGACGTTTAGATATCCAATTGAAAGAGTATAAAAATCCAGACAGTAAGACATCGGGTGGCTCGTGCTGTGATCATGGGATCTGGTCATGTGGCATCTGTGATCCATATTTTGTATTCAAGTTTCAAAAGGATAAGAAGACTAAACGTCTTCCAGATAACACCGCATCCAAAATATTTTCTTCCAAAGATCTTATCCGTTTTACATTTCCACGCTGGTTGGTACGTCTCTATTCCCTAATCATTTTCAGGAGATGCGGCGCAACGGGATAGATTTCCCGATGAGTCCTCAGAATTTTGCTTAAGAATGGCACCCTTGCTATCTGAACGCTAGTTGATAATATAATACCTTCCCTGCAAAGGTGAAAATATGCGATTTCGACAGGCAATTTTTAAACGGGTCGTATTTCGCCATTATTGATCGTAATAATACAAAAAGGTATCATCGAAATGCTAATGGACTGGTCTTTATTGATACGGAAAATGAAATCTATAAACTCAGTATCTAACACGCAACAATATATCAAAGTTGGATTACCATTCTTTTAAACACCATAATCATACACCCTATCATACCTAATTTTAGTATGCAGTGATAACCAATTAGTGCGGTGATAAAGTGAAAGTGTGCAGTGATAAACATGCAGTAAAAATGTGCAGTGATAATATTTGAAAATGTAAATATAGGTTTCAATTTTGATTGTTGAAACTTTAGTTCGACACTTTCCATATCAGTTGTGGACTATTTTCAATTTACATGTGAAAAAAGCCTGATTCTGTTAAAAAATTCTTGTCATGGATTGCTGTTAGTACTGGGCAGACATGGTTGTATTTTCAGTACTTTTCAGTCAATCTTTAAAAATTTTTGGGGGGACGGAGGGAGGGCGTGTACGAGTAGTCTCCGGACTGGCAGACTACCTATTACTTATGGAATGTGCAGAATGGTATGCCCTGTATATCTCAAAAATGCATGCTGCGCATAGCGTAAATAGAGGGTAAGATACCTACAACTGATAAGTAAAATCGTCTGGCGTTAGACAGATTAAAATACTTAAGTAGGAATACTAAAGTAGGGCGCATCTGGGCGCATTGCCAGCTAATGGGTAACTAATAGATTTGTATTTATTCACCAACTTAGTCTAACCAAAGTCTTGCAGTTGAAATCTGGGATGGCGACTTAACAGGAGCAGAAGACAAGATTTACGAGAGTACAACAGCACTCCCAGATAAAGCTGGCCATGGGCATTCTGCATCGACGGTCTATCCAGTGAATTTCAAAGGAACGTACACGACATTGAATATATCAGTACGAGTATATTGTGAGTCGGGCTACCTAGTCCCTGATTGCTCAGAATACTGCAAGCCAAATAATGATAGCAATGGTCATTATGATTGCGATTATAGAAAAGGTTTGAAACTTTGCCACACACATTGGTATGGGTCAAATTGTCAGAAGTACTGTCGCGAACAGGTTGATGGTAACTACATTTGCATTAATACAACTGGTATGAAAATTTGCCATAAAAATTGGTTTGGAGCAGAGTGTATAGTATATTGTAAAAGACAAAACTTTTCCAGTGGGCACTATTTCTGTAATAGGACTAATGGTCAGAATATTTGTTACCCAGATTGGTATGGTCCGAATTGTACCAAACATTGCAACCCAATGAATGATTTTACTGGACATTATTACTGTAATACCACAACTGGGTCAAAAATCTGTAACCAACAGTGGTATGGAAGCAACTGTACAACATTTTGCAATCCAAAGAATGATTCAACTGGCCATTATTCATGTAATTTGACAACTGGTTCAAAAATTTGTCACCCACACTGGTTTGAGAATAACTGTAGAAAATACTGTAAGGAACAAAATGGTACTGCTGGCCATTATTCTTGTGAAAAGGCAACTGGTTCCAAAATATGTCACCCTGATTGGTTTGGTACTAACTGTACAGTCTATTGCAAACCAAAAAATGATTTAACTGGGCATTATACGTGCAATAAAGATTCAGGAATGAAAGTGTGTCTTCAAAATTGGTATGGGACAAACTGTGTTAATTATTGCAAAGAACAAAACGGTACTATTGGTCATTATTTCTGTTATGGGACAAATGGTTCGAAGATATGTTATAAAGACTGGTATGGGAGTAACTGTACTACTTATTGTAGAGAACAAAATAGTTCTTCTGGGTGTTATTTCTGTAACAGAAGTACAGGTTTTAAGATCTGCTATCCTCATTGGTACGGAGCTAAGTGCCAAACATACTGTAAACAACGAAATGATTCTAAAGGTCATTATGTATGTAACAAAACAACTGATTCGAAGATATGTCATTTACATTGGTATGGGACAAATTGTGAAATATATTGTAAGCAAAAGAATGATTCAAATGGACATTACACGTGTGATAAGGTTACAGGACATAAGATATGTCATCCATATTGGTTTGGAACTACCTGCACAAGATATTGCAAGAAACAAAATGACTTAACTGGGCATTATTTCTGTAATCAAACTACAGGTTTAAAAATTTGTTATCCAGAATGGTTTGGTACAAACTGCACAACATATTGCAAAGATCAAAATGATTCTACTGGACATTATTCATGTGGTAAGGCAAAAGGTTCGAAATTTTGCCATCCAAATTGGTATGGAACTAACTGTACAACATATTGCAAACCAAGGAATGATTCAACTGGGCGTTATCACTGTAATAAGACAACTGGTTCTAAGATTTGTCATTCAAATGGACATTATTCATGTAATACAGAGTCTGGCTTGAAAATCTGTCATCCAAATTGGTTTGGAGATAATTGTGGAACATATTGTAAAGAACAGAATGATACTACCGTACATTATTACTGTAATAGGACGACTGGTTCAAAAATATGTCATAGAAACTGGTATGGAAGATTTTGCATTGTATTTTGTAAAGAACAAAATTATTCTGATGGTTATTACTTCTGCAATAAGACAACAGGGCAAATGATTTGTCATCAACACTGGTTTGGAACAAATTGTACGAAATATTGTAAGGAACAGAATGGCTCCAATGGACATTATTACTGCAATGAGAGTACAGGTTCAAAAATCTGTCGTCCAAATTGGTTTGGAACAAACTGTTCCACGTATTGTAAAGAAAGGAAGGATTCTTCTGGACATTATTCATGTAATCTGACAACTGGTTCAAAGATTTGTCATCCAAATTGGTTTGGAAGAAACTGTTCGACCAACTGTAAGGAAACGAATGATTCAACAGGGCATTTCTCTTGTAACAAAACAACTGGGTTAAACATTTGTCATCCAAATTGGTTTGGAATTAACTGTTTAACATATTGTAAAGAAAGGAATGATTCTTCTGGGAATTATTCTTGTAATCTGACAACTGGTTCTAAGATTTGTCATCGACAATGGTATGGAGTTAACTGCACAGCGTATTGTAAACCAAAGAATGCTTCAACAGGACAGTATTTCTGTAATAAGGAATTTGGAATGAAAATCTGTAGTCAAAATTGGTTTGGAACTAACTGTTCAACTTATTGTAAAGGACAGAATGCTTCTACTGGACATTATCACTGTAATAAGACAAACGGTTTAAAAATCTGTTATTCAAATTGGTTTGGACCTAACTGTTCAACATATTGTAAAGAATCAAATGATTCCAACTCTGGGCATTATTCATGCAAGAAAACAACTGGTTCAAGAATTTGCCACACAGAATGGTTTGGAACTAACTGTTCTACATTATGTAAACAAACAAATGATTCGACAGGGCACTATTTCTGTAACAAAACAACAGGGTTAAAGACATGTCATCCAAATTGGTTCGGAACTAATTGTTCAACATTTTGTAAAGAAAGGAATGATTCTTTTGGCCACTATAAATGTAACAAAAAAACTGATAAAAAAATCTGTTTTCCAGATTGGTACAGACATAACTGTACAAAATACTGTAAAGAAAAACTTGGTGACAATTACCTTTGCAATAAGACAACTGGCTTGACGTTCTGTAAAACTAATTGGTATGGGATCAACTGTTCGAATTATTGTAATGAAATTAACAATATTAATGGTCATTATTTCTGTAACGAAACAACTGGTTTAAAAATATGTCACTCCAATTGGTATGGTACTAACTGTACGACATATTGCAGGGCACAGAATATTCATTCTGGTCATTATTTATGCAATAAAACATCTGGAGAACAGATTTGTTTGCAGGACTGGTATGGACCTGATTGCAAAAAACATTGCAAGGATCAAAACACAAAAGACGGACGCCATTTTTGCAATAAGACAACAGGTAACAGAATTTGTCGACCAAAATGGTATGGTCCTAACTGTGATGTATTTTGTAATGATGGCAGTTCGGTCAAATCTTACTTTTGTGATAGAAAAACTGGTCAAAAATTATGTCATTCAAACTGGTATGGAACAGACTGCACAATTTTCTGCAAAGAACAAATAGACAGCGACTACACATGCGACATTGAAACAGGGTCAAAGATCTGTCACCCAGGATGGTTTGGTGTGAATTGCACAAGATATTGTAAAGCTAACGAAAACTATTTCTGTAACAGTACTACAGGAAATAGGATTTGTAGAGATAATACATTAGGTGTGAACTGTTCTGAAAGTTATGGAAAGAAAACTTCGAATGGTCTCCCAAATTACCTGAAGATCACCATAGGTGGTGGAGGAATTCTGGTGATCGCGATTATCATTTTTGTGTTTGTAAGGTATGTCATTTAAATTTTTCTTTAAATTCTATATTGATAGTAGGAAATGTAAGACAAGGTGTAGTCCAAATAGAACTGACATCTTACTATGTTAGACTTGTAGATTAGATAGAATATAGATAGAAAGGCAAAGGAGTTGTAGAAATGAAGATAAGATTAATATTTCTGGCAGCATGTGATTCGTTTGTTTCTTCTCCAACGATATATTCAAAGTCAAAGAGAAAATGCGGTGCCCCTGCAAAGTTGGCACAGCTTTATATTCTGGGTGTGAGTTCGTTCGTTCGTTCGTTCGGAATCTTAAGCTCAGTTAATTATACACAGGAGTCCAGGCCCTATAATTATGCCCGCATAGCAGATTTTCCTGCGGCCGTCCGCGCCTGTTCATTATCCTGTGTCTTTAATTTATTTTGTCAACGACTAAATGTCCGCCGTGTTTCGTGCTACGATTTTGGATTTTTATGAAATATACCCATCTCTAACCTCAATGTCTAAACAATTATTTGAGTTAAAACAAGTCGGAAAATTTTTTTTGAACCCTCAACATCCGAATCAAAGGAAGTCGTAGGCGCACGCCCTAACCACTCAGCTACGAAGAAACTCACTGCAAATGATCCACAAAAACACTTTTCAAACTCATTAATAATTCATGAGCAAAACACAAAGGAAATCACCACCGTATCGTTGTCTTGATACCGCGGTAATAAACACCCATAAATTAACTCAACTTTCGCGTTGAATTTCTCTTTAAATACTGGTTTGTTTGAATAGTGATTTAAAAACACCTCAAAGTATGTTAAAAAACTCGGCTAGCGCCTTGTTTTCAACACACTTTTCGGTGTTTCAAATCACTATAATAAACTCCTTCTCGTGTATGATATATTACTTCTAGTACTGGAGAATGATTATCTATTCTTGTCAGTCATGTGCTAAACTAGACGGGGCACCGCACTTCAGCACTGTATCTGGTTTAGTTATATAGTGCCGATACGATAACATAATAGTTATTTTCATTACCAATTTCTGGTTTGCAATTTTAAAGGTAAATCATCATGGTTTAGACATAGTAATACTGATAATTATGTATGAGAAATACATTAAAAAATCTACATGCTTATGAAATTTCTAATTTTAGATGCACAAAAAAGTATCATTGGATGAAGAACAAGGTGAAACCAACACAAACTCAAGAGAATCATGCCGTTGGTGCAGAAAAAATAAAGATGGACAGGTTTTAAACACATACGACACATTGTCACAGAATGTTGATAATGTTCGGAAAATGTGCTTGGTCATTTTGGCCCATGTTTTCATTTGCGCGGCAAACTCCGTGAATTCAATAGGAAAGATTAATGTAGAAGATATGTCTTCTGGTACTGCTCAGCAATATATTAGTGATCTCAAGCGTTTGGGTATGGCTGCAAAATTCGTTTTTAGCCAATGTTCTCTTCCAACGTCTTATTTGCCCATACGTTGCGCCCCTATATACCTTTGCTTTGGTCTAACATACTCAAGCCAATCATCCACTGACCTACCTTTGCAGCTTTGCTAGGGCTGTTAAGCCACATACAATATAAACCTTTCATTGGACATTGATTAATTCAAATTTTATAGTCTGTATTGACGTTGCAGTATTTTTATAAATAAAAAAGTAAAAATTATGCAATATGTATATTCTTCTTCTTCATTAAATTTGGTCAATCCCTTAAAATCCTGCTGCTACGCCTATATAGATAGACTTGCAGTAATATAGCAATATCAACACATATCTGCATAATACCACATATTGAGAATTGTAATGGAGCTTCCCTCACGATGAAATAACATGTCTTGAATGCATCGCCCGATGTCCACATTACTACCATCGTTACACTATATAAGGGTTAAAATTCTAAGTCACACCAAAAATCTGTGAAAAGTTAACAGTGGTATGATGCCGGTATAGTAGGGATGTTCGGTATGATAAATTTTCGGTATCGGTATACCGGAAAAATTATACCAATATTATCGGTTTACCGGTCTTTGGGTCGCGTTAATTAGAGAGGAAATTTCTTAATAGAAATTTCTTAATAAAAATTTCAAGGATATTTATATTATGAAAAGTGGAAACAATTTCGAAGGAATTTCAGCCACATTCGCCTTTTCACACATCAATTTGGCATTTGCTATTTGATAAGTACCACGGGAGTGTAGACAGACACTACTTTTTTGCATTGTACTACAACGAAACGATGATTTCGGCATATAAAAATTTCGGTATACAAAAAAATTCCGGTATACCAAAAAATTCCGGTATATTGGAAATTTGGGTTAATCGGTATGACTGAAAACCTCGTACCGATATTGGATTCCATACCGATATTTTCGCACAACGGTATAATTCGAAAAATGCAAATTTCATACACTCACTCGATGCATGATCTAGAAACTCGAAGGCGAAGATGCGAATTAGAATCCGCTGTATCAAGGAATCTAATGGCTAATACATATTATATCAAATGTGATATTAACCCATTTTAATGGGTTAACAAAACTATATGCCAGTGTCTCTTGCTAACCCATTAGCTTGCAATGTGCCCAGATGCACCCTACATTTTTAAATAGTATTTTACTCTGTCTTGCCAGTTAATGGGTTAACAAAACTATATGCCAGTGTCTCTTGCTAACCCATTAGCTTGCAATGTGCCCAGATGCACCCTACATTTTTAAATAGTATTTTACTCTGTCTAACGCCAGACGATTTTACTTGTCAGTGGTAGGGTACTGCCAGTTAATGGGTTAATAGAATAATTTCCAATTTGCTTGTCTAACTATCGGTATTTTGTGTTATGGTGGCAAATTACATGGATTATTTTTCTCGCTTGTTATAACCCATTACAGTCGATTTCAACTCACTTTTCACTCAAATGTTCTCTGATTGGTTACTAGAGAAAAAGCAGCCAATCAAATGCTCAGTTTACAAACTGGTTCTGAATTTCATTATGAACTTTACATTAACCCAAATAAAACCTTTTTGTGTGGAAAATTTTTCGCACATTTTTAGTAAGGTACTGTACTCTGAATGGCCTCACACCGGGCAAGCTGAAAAATTGCTTGAACCTGTTTCAAGCAATTTTTCAGCTTGTCCTTTGTGGAGCGGCATCGTCTAAACATTTGCATATTTGTGATAACTCACCTCATTCCAGATGTGGAGTGATTCTGATAGTTCTTATAGAACTGTGGTACTCCAAGCATAGCTTCAGTAAACACAGCAAGAAATCCAATAACTTCCGTGTATACAGCATACTCGAGAAACACAAACGTTATATAACTACCAACGCAGATAAACACAAGTACTGCATAGAAATAATCCATAAAGTATGACCACTTCCAAAAATATGTAATCTGGAAATCTTAAAAGGAGAAAACAAAATATTGTAACTATTGCAAAATATTATGGAAAACAAACCAGGATTGACCCTCGGCAACATTTTTCACACAAATAAAAAATACATGGCCAATTAATGTACATATAGGGTGGTGTTAGGTAGACGTCAAACCAATTAGACAACACCTACCTCACTAATGAAATTCAAGTTAATGGTTAAATTTAGGAGAATTAAGTTGTTATGCTGTAAAGTTTAAACATACGGTAATTTTGGATGCATTTCTTTTTAAGATTTGCTTCAGAAAACATGAGCAATCAAAATATTTGTGGAAGACTACTTTCAAACCCCTCTGTTTTCCTTCAACCCAGAAATATGATTATTTCAGTGCTAATCAAATGCAGGGGAAAGTCTATTACAACAGTTACATTCAAATACAGGGAAGATCTTTCGACCAGTCTAACTCCACATGCTATATGATGTCCCTGAGCACACACCTGCAAATCGTCTTCTTTTCCCAGATAAATTGGATTCTCTCAAAACTTCAGTACAAAGTTGCAACAACATTAGCATTGCAAAGATCATGATAAAACTCTGAGCAAGAAGAGGAAGTTCAAATCTTCTGCCAAACCTGTTAAATGGAATTATACAAAATTTTGATCAGCTCTAAAATTTGCTAAATTATACTTACAATGGTCTGTTAACCCATTAGCTGGCAATGCGCCCTACTTTAGTATTTTACTCTGTCTAACACCAGACGATTTTACTCATCAGTGGTACATGTAGGGTACTGCCTGCCAGTTAATGGGTTAAACTATCTGCCAGACTAGCGTCTCTTGTTGACCTATTAGCTGGCAATGCACCCAGATGTGCCTACTTTCGTATTTTACTCTGTCTAACGCCAGATGATTTTATTTCGTCAGTGGTAGGGTACACTGCTCATTTCTGTTATATAAAGAAGCTTTTCATATCCAGCTACATGTCCTGACGAGTACATACGTACGTTTGAATGGTAACCCTCAATTAAGACAATAGTATTGGTAATTCTAAAGCGTTAAACAGTACTTTTTTATGACAATGTTGTCAGTACAATATTATAATTTGAACATATATTATACTGTATAATGTATGATATAATTATTAAATAATTTGCAAGTGCATATAGATTATTAATCAATAAGTCTTCATTGATGAAGGGTGACACAGTATTACATTTCCCTGGTAGCCACTTGGACAATCAAAAAATGTCCCAATTTCAACCCCCGAGTACACTGAGAAATCCCCACTAGAAACATTACAGAGAAGGATACTCCTTGTCAATCATTCACTCTAGTGCTAGACTAGTGCACTGTGCTTCACTACAGCATGTGGTTACCAATCTTTTTCTCAAAGTCTCAGCCCCAAAGCAAAAATTTCAAACAATTACCAGAAAAATATCCTTAATATATTTGCCAGTAGCAAAGCCAGGCAAACATTCAGCGAGAATCCAGATGCATTTCTTGTCTTGAATATTTCATAATACTGCGGAATATACGGTACGACACCACCAAATATCATAGCGCCTGACGACAACATTGTAAATATTGTTAATAAGTTAATTCCCATAAAATCCTCGGGATGATGGAATAATTGTTCCTTGAGGCCTTGCCTTGGTGTAGTTGAGACGATCTCCAAACTTGGCTCCATGATTTTTATATATTAACTTGTCTAGTTCTTTTCAATATTATGTCATTTAGTTGGGAAAGTAACAAGATAAAATCAGTTTAATCACAAATATCTTCACCAAATTATGCAAGTCGGTACTGTTGCTTTGAATCCTCAATTAAAATTAAATGAGATTTCTATCTCTTTGATAAAAACTATATACTTGTTCAATATGTTTCAATCAATTTTTCCAAATCAGCTGGTACTTAAACTTTAGCCATTTAACAGACAAAAGCTTTTAAATTGAACCACTTTACTCGCAAATATCTTCACTGACATGAACCTGTAATCAATCTTACTCCACAATTAAAGCAACATTTGTATTACTGTGATACAATTAAGTGAATTAACTGCCATAATTTACAATATATTTTTTAAAATTCTGTTGCATTGAGTCATTCAAACTTGCCACGTCAGTCTATATGCAAAACAACGGCAAGTAGCCATCGGAGACAATCAGTTTCTTGCCCAGCATGTGTTCAAGTTTCGCTCTAATAGTTCCACTGAATCGCCAAGCAATTTTCTAGCCATATATTGTTCTACATTTGCTCGTTGAAAATTTCTTCTTTTTTGTCCAAACTTGAAAATATCATTGAAATTGCTACAAAACAAACACGAGCCCGCAACAAGGTACGCTGACCGAAATTCTGCACAGCGAACCCAAACCAAATGCTCCAAAGTTGGAGCAATTATTAATGCATATTATGGAGCTTTTCACCAATAAATTGTAAACGCCATGGAATTGTTGTCCAGGCGTAGTAAAAAGCCAAATCAAAAGCCCAGTCTCACAGTCTGCCAAGATTATCGGGCCTGTTTATATCTAGGCGAGTTACCTGGCTAGCCGAGTTACGTGGCAATGGCGCAACCAGGTAACTTGCCTTGCCGAGATCCCAGCAGAAAGACCATCTACCAGATGAGCCTAGATAAATTTTAAATGAAAAGCCCAAAAGCAGTTTAAGTTCTAACCTTGCGTTTACTTCCGGTTTGGTTTTGGGACTTCGGCATGTTTTGCCTTTTTCGATGGGACTTGCTTGTTTTCTCGCCACCTGCTTATTTCGCTATTTTCAATTGTTTGTCAAGGTATGTGCAAGAAAATGTTATATATCTGGTCAAGTGTTTCCTGATCATTTTCTAATATTCTTGGGAAGTTGGGAGATCACTCAAGCGTTCGTGCTCTCCCAACTTCCCGCATGCTCAATAACTCGATTGAGCACGCTAAACCATGAAAAAATTCTTAATTTCCTGTATAATTGCTAGAATATCAAATACTGAGCCTATCTTTAAAAGCAAAAGTGGACGCGAATAAACCAGGGTTGGTAGGCTTCAGCGCATGCTCGGAACCAAATACCAAAAATGAAGAGGCCAAAAAGAAGCCAAAACTTTTTTCGCGGCCAAAAGAAAAATAAAGAAGCCAAATTTGAGATACCGACCCTGAAATAAACAAGGGATAACCAGAATAACATATAAAACACCTTCTGTGACTTCGACCTAAAGTTTCCAGCTCAATGCCAATGGTTTAAATGACATGGGAAGATAGCTTGAATACCCCATTAATGCTAAGTAAAGTTGTCTGGCATTAGATAGAGTAAACACCTTTTGCCAGTATGAATTTAAATTCCCTTCTGACTTTTTTAGACACTTTCATATGAATGTCCAACCAAAAACCAGCCATTCTTGTCTGATCATAGACAATGGTCCGATGCAATTAGGCTGTCATTTGTTGATATATTTTCTGCCAGAGCCCGGAGGTTCAGTGATTCTTATACCATACATTTCCTCATTTCCCAGATTTTTGAGCACGTATATAGATTATTCTGGAGTAAGCCCAAGAGTACACACTCATACAATTTTTTCTATAATACAGTACTGTACAATTTATTTGACTGTATAATACAAAAATAAATTACAGTTATTGCCATATGGAGACTAAATACATCTTATCGCACTTGCATGGTCGTTTATTGTAATTCTGCTTCTCGTTTGAAACTGGATGAAACGGCTGGAACTTTATCTTTGCCAACTTCTTTCTTCAGGACGTGAAGAAGTGTTTGGGAACTTTCCAGAATCTAAATAAGATCCAAATGAATTTTATGATGGGTCGATAATGAAGGTCGATATTTTCACATTCTAAAGGTCAAATTTCGAACAAATATAAAATTCAATAAAAACATTTGCAGATTTACTGTTGACCTATTGGCTATTGCCACAGAAAATTCTGTGCTAGTGCAACGAAATTTTGTACACAGATTCCGTATTACCTTTGCTAACTTTACATGACATGTATGTATCATGTACGAGGCATTATAATGGAATTTTTATTGGCATAACTGCCATACATAGTCACAATAAAATATACTCAAATATATAAATATATGTATGAACGATCATGGTAATTGGGATTATATATATATCATTGCAATTTTTATGTCAGGAACGAAATGTCCAGTGTCACTGTGTCAGCCGCCAACCAATTGGTGCCTGACACTTTGTGAGGCACCCTTGGAAATTTATTTCCAGGCTTGTCCAATGCACCACTAGATTTATGCAAGTTATTCAATGCATCACCTTCATATAAGCAGCTTCAGTTTCTGCAATAGTTTTATCATACTCATTTCTTGAAGCGATCTTTTTAGCAAGACTTTCGTTGATTCTTGCAAGTCTTTCTGTCAAAATCCTCAAATCATTTTGAATCTTGCATTTCTCTTCTTCTTCCACTAGAATTTGTTTCTGTAATTCATCACGCTTGTTACAAAGATCTTCGATACCTGGGAACAACAAAGAAATGTTCAGTAGTAACTATACAATTGCCAAGCCAAATGTAGTTTGCATCTAAATATGAGCTGCAGAAAAACATTGGCTATTCTCACATAAAATGTCACACTAAAAAGTTTCATGTGACCATTGACAATGTTTTTACCTACTAAGATCCTGTTTATATGATCCCGTCTAGGCGGGATGGGGCGTTTTCATTCTGTCTAGCTGGGAAACTTGCCTAGGCAGGATGGCGTGTTTATATGGACAAAATACATTGCCAGGATGAAGCCAGTGAAGTGCTTGACATCATATTTTCTTGCAGAAAAGGGATTTACACATGCTCAGAAGAAAAGTTCATCCCGCCTGGCTGAGATAGTGTGTTTATATGGGAATTTTATATATCCCGGCTAGACGGGATCCCGGCAACAGACGCCGGGATAGAAGCGGAATCATATGAACACTCAATAGAGTTTATATTACAAGCGGGCAACTGTCCCGTCCTGCCTAGCCGGGATCATATAAACCGGTCGTAAGTTACATTTAATTATGCAAGGACTTGGGTTCACATAATTAGCTGGACCAATGCTTGGCTGTTGTTGACAACACTTACACTGCCACTTGGATTAATGTAGTAGGTATATTCCTCCCGATTCATTCGTTCATTTCAACCATTACATGATTGTACAGATATTTGTGATGACAGACAATATAATAAACAAATAAACAAACACCGGAAGTGGACATAAATTTGAATTATCCTGTTTCTTTTATATTGTGTTCGAGTTACCGTGCTCACAATACTTAACAACTCTAGCTGTGCCCTGCTTTTATCTCTATGATAAAGGCAGTTAATATTATAGGCTGAACTTTAATAATTGTATACTTCGGTAACTTCGCCATCGGCCATCATAAAAATATCAAGCTACTTCAAAGTATTATGAACAATCTACGAACTTACATTTGACTAACTCGTTGTTGTAGCTTTGTAAAGCTGCACCTTGTTGAGACATTCCTTGATCGAGATTTTGTAATCACATTGGAATCAAATATATTTATAAAAGAAATTTGAACAACGAAAGTTTGCGAACGGTATACGAGAAGCGCGTTTTATGGCGCGTTGTTAAGTGACGTCACTTAAGGTGGCTACTCTACATCTCTAATGAGAAATACGAAGAGTACATTCTAGCCAATCAAGGATCGTGAAGTTCAGCCAATTGTGAGCCGAGTCAGTCCGGAGACTACCAGTACCCCCCAACAGTGCCCCCCACGCACAACTTTGCCTGCTCACTAAAAACAATCCATGACAAGCATGTTTTAACCGAATCAGGCTCATTAGGACATTAACCGACATTTAGTGAGTATTAATTAAGAATTTAATTCATCACAATAAATGTTATTACTGCACGAACATTTGGACTGTTTATCGCCATAGGCGTGCCAGGCGGGAAGTAAATAAATTTCTGTGTAATTTGGATATAGAAGTATATATTAGGGTTGAGGTTAGGTTAGAGTAAGGTTCAATTAAATGAAGTCGGGCATTTTCAGTGTCAATTGGGAAAAATCTTCACTGCCCCCTCCCCCCCGTAAAAATTTGGACCCTTACGCCTATGTTTATCACTGCACATTTATACAGTTTATCATTGCACGCACACTTTCACTTTATCACGGCACAAATTGGTTCAATAAATGAAGTCGAGCATTTTCAGTGTCAATTGGGAGAAATCTTACTGCCCCTCTCCCCCCGTAAAAATTTGGACCCTTACGCCTATGTTTATCACTGCACATTTATACAGTTTATCACTGCACACTTTCACTTTATCACTGCACAAATTGGTTAACACTGCACAAATTGGTATGCTAAAAATGACTCATTGGCAACCGTAACTTACACTCTAATAGTTGACCGTTGTATTTCCCCCAGACACCAGCTGCTCCAGGCTGGAAAAACCTCTCTTCTGAGCCAGATGTTTCACTGACATTGTTTGAATTTCGTATCCCTTTCCTTTGGCTTTGCTTCAAATCCATTCAAAATACTGCCCCAGAATCTATATGTATATTCTATACACTAGACTCAAATACTTGAAAATTTCAACTGTTCCTGTGACTGTGTGTTCAACTGCTTCTCTGTTTGCCATTTTACTGTCATTTTAATAAATTTACATAACATCATTGAAGAAAAGCAAATACGCTAAGTCCCAAAAGGATCAAAACGGTCGTGCTAAGCCACTACGGATGAACTTTCTGACAGCTGTAGTAATAATATTGACACTTTTTATGGGTTTACAAACTATCTTAATTACTTGGTTGTATGCGAATCTAAACTATAATGGCATCAATTTTTAAAAATTTTGACACTTTTCAGAAATTTGCTCAGTCTATTTCAGCATGTTCCGAATTTATTTTAATATACCCTCACTATCTAATAAACACCGGCCCCACTCCATAGCCCACTCTAAAGGCCTGTTTACATGATTCGGTTCATCGGATCCAATTCACCTCTTGACGTATGTCATCTACTGGATTTGCTGACAAGAGTAAGGCTATTGGCTCATACCTGGCGAAAAGTGTAGTTGTTGCTGTATTGTGTAAATCACATACGTCAGGAGGAGAATGGTAGAATGTTGAATACTACCTAACTGGATCTCCACGTTTGATATGCCATAACAATCTTGTCAAATCATACCAGAAAATTCGAGTGTGAATTCCAGAAAGGTTCTGCCCAGTAGAGCTGTAAGTCTATGACTCTTCAGTATTTGGGCTACCTTTAAGAAAACTCTGCATAAACAACCCTTTAAAATTTTAGCAACGGTCACCTGGTATTTTTTGAAGCAGGGTAAGGTCGCCTCAGTTTCTGTCTAGTTTTCCTAGTTATTTCTTTTTGTTGTCCACTCTGTGCTAAAAGTGGATGTTTACCATGAAATACGACAGGTTTCGTCTTGTCTTCACCCGAATGTTCCATCAATTTTAGTTTTGCTTCAATTGCTTTGATTTTATCATCGTGGCTGTAAAGGACAATTCAAATTGAGTTTTTGGCTCAAACAAGGCAAAGTCCTGCAAAACAACCTTCAATTGAAGGCAACCAAAATCAGGGATGGATCCAGCTTGATTTGATAGGGGGGTGCTAAGCGGGCTTTGGTAATAAAGCAGGGCGTGGTCGGTGACCGAGGAAGGGTGAATCATCACTGAGGACCCCCTACAGGGTCAAGGGGGTTATCTTGTCAGAAATATTTTGAAAAATATGATGGCCTAGATGGTCAAAAACGCCCATCAATGGCCCAATATTATATTTTTGTTTGATAAATGCCCTGTCAAATCCAAAATTTGGATTTGATATGGGAATTGGCACCCTTCCTGCACCCCCCAGTAAATCCATCCCTGACCAAAATTAGTAATACCTAATATACCTTAACACATCGACCGTTTTCGTTTGGGTACTATCGCCTTTTTTCTTGGGGAGAGCCACATATTTATCATTTTTCATTTCTGCCCAACGTACTCGTAACTCTTGAGACAAGACTATTTTTCCATTTAATTTTCTTAATGCACGCTCTGCATCCTGTGATAATATGAATATGTTTCAAGGATGTTTAGGAAGAAAGGGCTGGACAAGCTGCAAGATAGTACAGCATTTACGTGACCATGAATCTGAAACCAGTTAACCATCTTTTGCTTGAACTACAATCATGGCCAAATGTTGTGGAGCGAAGAGTCTAATTTGATACATATTATCTTTCGTCTTAGACAAATCTTTCAATGTTGTGTTTGTGGCTATTTGTGTTGGTCTAGTCATGGCACGAGCAAACCTATTACCACAGGGGATTTCTTAATCACATTGCTTTCTGATATTTCTCTTAGCAAGAAAAGTCATATGCAAAAGTGCAGTTGGGGGGAAGGGGGGTGGCATATCTCTAAACCAACCAAATAAATCAAGTTTGCACCCTGCATGTGGCTGTTATAAAGTCACCATTTAGTAATCATTGCTAACCTCTTTTCTTTTATACTCTACAAAACAATATGTTCTTGGTTCACCCTTATTAGGACCCATGGTATGAAATAAATATTCAAAGTTTTCAACCTCTCCATAACACTGAACGATCTTTAGCAAATTATACCTATAAAATACTTATAGTTAGGAGAGTACTACTAAATATAATTTTGCTAAACAGAACACTATAACTTTTTACAATGCTTTGCATTGCATTCCACAAAAATAACTGCCTTGGTTACAAATTCTGGGCACAACTAGTATGTATAAAGGTACGTTCACACACAGCAATTTGTCGGGCCGATTTTAGGTTTTGCTGAATGTTAATGACGAATATTTTCAGCTGATGATGTCGCCAGATGAGGTTTGCCACATATTTTTCAAACATCATTAACGTGCATCTGAAATCGGCCCGACAAATCGCTGTGTGTGAACGTACCTTAAAGCTGTGTTTACACTAAGAACCAAAAATGGCCATGAGTTTTCGGAGGCAAGTCTGGACATTCTCAATATGCCTCGGCATATTTTGCTTTGGCAATTGCAGAGTGCTGAGGCGAATTACGAAGGCTGTTATGTCAGTGCTAGGTCAGGTACATAAGCCTGACCTAGTGTAAACATGCAGGGATTTAAACTTCTCCAATCTAACCAGTTTTTGTAAACAAACAGTACAGGTGAATGACAATGTGTTTCCTTCATGTAGTATTGTGATACAGATAATTGTTATCAAAGGGTGATAATTAAGTCAATTAATGGAAAAGTTTGTCATAGAACACGATTATGTCTGCAGTTCAGCAGACCCATAATCCGTTTCAAAATATGTGCCTCTGAGCAGGCAACAGGCCAATGGACATTTAAAACATACATATTCTATACTCATTTAGTACATACTCAGTAAGCCTTTTATCTAAGTTGCCGATCCATAATTTCTTCTCAGAAGTCGACTTTGTACTTGCTGCCATGAAATATTTCACAATAATAAAATACCTTTACTTCGAACATTGTGTTTGAAACCCGCCATATTTTGTTTATCGAGCCCAGTCCACTTTGAGCGCGAAATGACGAAATCCAATATGGCGGACGAAAATCACGAGAAAAGAAGAGAAAAAGAGAGAAACGAAGTAACCTTGGAAAGAGATCGCCACCGATCTAGGAGTAGGTCAGAGGATAAACACACGAAGGTAATAAGGTGCTTTTTAATCATAATATATATAATTTTTGTGTCACCAAATTGGCCAATTATGCTATTTGAAAGTGTGACAAATGATGATGGCATGATGCCATGATGCACTTCAGGCTTCAGCACTTATATAAATACCACCTTTATAAAAATATTATCTTTCGCAGAAGTCAAAGCCAAAAACAGGGAAAAGAAAATCACGGAAAAGATCACATAGTGAATCTGCAACAGATAGGTAACCTTTTATACTTATGTATAAGCCAGGGTGCATTCGGTGTAAATGCTACGCCGAAGATACGCCAAAGCAGTCGCAAAGATACGCCAAAGCAGTCGCAACGCTACGCCAACATCCCACCCTGGCCCATTCTTCCGACTCTCACCCACGCCAGGGCGTATGACTGTATGAGTCAGTTCTGCAAAAATTTCTTTAGGCCCATTTTGAGAAGTTTAAAGTCATTCGCCGTTTAGTGACATTATTTTGGGCTGTAAACCTGTTACCGTGTTACGCCGTTTGAATCGTTTGACGTATTTATTATTTTATTGGTATTTATGCACCGACAAGTTAAAAACAGCGTACGCCACTACGCCAGGAAAGATGATTGTGCGCCAGTACGCCAAGGCTTACTGTAACTCTACGCCGAAGATCTTCCGATTAGACTACACCGGTGTATAAGAAAGAGATTGGGCACAATTTAAGAGATTAGTGGAATTTATGTCGTAAATGCTGTCGGTCGCCCAGAGCGGCGGTCGAATCTAAGGATAAACAGTCCCAGATCTAGATTATCCCAGATAAAACATTGTATGTTCATTATTCTCACATGGAAACTCAATGATTATAGCAAACATTTGATATAATAGTTCAGCCAGATTTTGTAACTAGTTCTGCCAGTCAGTATGGGCTAGGTAAATGTGATTGGTTGATAATATTTAAACCTGTTAAATGCTCTTGATAAACATGAAAGTTTCATGTGAGCGTGGACAATATTTTTATCTGTGACTATTCAGGTATAAAATATCTTTTCACTACACATGCTGTGCCATTTTATTGCATTTCAGTTCATCATCAACTTCATCAAGTCATTCAGAACAAAAAACAGTCAAGAAAGGAAACAAAACACATAAAAGAACTCCAAGTAGTTTACACAGCTCGTCATCTGATGATGAAAAACAAAAGCTAAAGAAGAAAAAACACAAGAAAAGATCAAGTAGTTCAGACAGCTCATCATCTGATAGTGATGAAAAACATTCAAAAACTAAACATAAGAAAAAGAAAAGAAAGATTAAAAAAGAAGTACATACAATATCAGATTTTCTTACATATATTGTCACATCAATTTTGGTATCTGTGCACCCCCAGAGTTAGCACACCCCCCCCCCCCCCCCGAACACAATAATTTTCTTTTCATGATTGCATGGTTGAAGTGTGCACTCAAGTGCCCAACCCTTAAAAACACCCAAATCGGTGAAAAGTTTCACCCCGGTGAAATGAGCACGGATCCGCTCTGCCAACATTTTGTCTTAGCGTTAACTGATAAAAATTCAAGCTTCAGGATATTGGGAAACCCACATTGAAGATCGTCATTCCTATGTTAAGAATAATGCGAACAAAATTCTGAACATTTTGTCAAACGTTTTCTTAAAGATTGTAGTAACAAAGTAGAGATTCGTTTGATAATTCGACCTTGTACGAACGCGACAAACAGAAAGATCTTTCGTCAAGACAAACTACTTAACCTATATCTGCGTATTTCCTCTGCACAGATGAACTTGCGTGTGTTCTTCGTCTTTACAAATGATCCGTCTATCAGTATGTATATATACACTAAACAAACTTGTAGCAATGCTGTTTCAACAACTTGTTGTCAGGATGTGTTCGCACTGCTTGTTCCCGGCTTGTTGACAAGTTGTCATAGGCTTGTTGCTACAGACTTGTTACAAGATTGTTCCAACTATACTTGTTATCGTCCTGCAATTCAACAACTTGTAGCAACTTGATAAAATGACATCATGGTTACAACTTTTGACAAGCTTGCTACGAGATGTTGTGAACACAGCTTGTTGACAAGATGCGAGATTCTTACGTGTGGATACTAAATGAATAGTATAGTAACGATATTGTTTTATACTTTCTGATTATCATTCCTCTTACAGAAGAAAAGCAAGTCAAAAAAGAAAAAGCAAAAACACCAAGGCGTGGTTGATCAGAACAAATATGGCGCGTATGGAATCCTCCGGGAAAGTGACATGTTTGTCAAACAACAGGAATTTTACTGTTGGCTTCAAGAAGTTAAAAACGTCAATTCGGAAACGTTGCCGAAATTTGAAGCTAGAAAAATGTTTGGGGATTACATGGAAGATTATAACACGGCAACCTTACCACATAAAAAGTACGTCTCTATACTCTCTTCTGCGTATTGCGTTTGAAAGAGCGTTTAAGATATTGCTTTGAGGGTTTGTATGATCAAACAACCTGAAAAATATAACAATAACGTCGACGTTTCGAGCGATTAAGGCCCTCCGTCTTAGCTTAATCCTAAGTCCTAACTATTTCTATTAACCTAACTATGTCCTAGAATACTGGGTTTGGTGGATAATCCAAGTGAGTAGATATATACACAATTTTAAGACCTAACCAGGAACGGTTGCGAAAAATGCAACACTAGGTCCTCTGGCAGGAATTGAACCCACGGCCCTGCGATAAGAGCGCTGCACCGGAATTGCAGGGCCGTGGGTTCAATTCCCGCCAGAGGACCTAGTGTTGCATTTTTCGCAACCGTTCCTGGTTAGGTCTTAAAATTGTGTATATATCTATTCACTTGGATTATCCACCAAACCAGTATTCCAGTTCAACCAAGTGAAGTGCAAAAAAATATTTGAAGTTTAACTATGTCCTAACCCATTACTAACTTCTAGACGAAGAATCTTCGCTCGAAACGTCGACGTTCTTGTTATATTTTCAAGTAGTTTGATCTTACAAACCCTCGAAGACAAAGCATATCGTTTATCGCTACCTACACTGGAGATTGTCTGTTTTTAAACAAAAATGCGCGTAAACGAAAACGTTTTAAAACATTTTCTGTCCACACGCAAGCGTAAAACGATTCGGAAATGCAGACATTAAGATCGCTTGTTGCGTAAAGCAAGGAAACGCCTAAAATCACTTACAGCCTAATACCATCTAAAACAACCTAAAAGAGCTGGTCAACTAAACTATATAAAAGCTAGCGGCTTTGTTTATACTGGATAGCACTATTAGTTCTAAATTGTTCTCCGCAGAGAGATCTAGTATTACATGTATGTTATTACAACTAGTGCATAGGGCAGAAACTTTATTATATTTACCACTCTGAGGTGGACGGGAAGCCTTACATAACAGGTTTTGCAACCCAGGCCTTAAAATATCGGTCGGCAAAATCCGTCTGACAAAATAATGTCCGATGACTTTGAGTTTGGGTCGGACATATGTATGATGTCCGACGCCCTTGAGTTCACTTTGTCTCGGAAATAAGTAAAAATGACACAAATTAATATCAGCACAATGTATTAATTAAATTTTGAACAGTAAATGTTGTGCCGATATTGAATAAGTTGTGTTATAACTGTCATTCATACTTATTTCCGAGCCAAAACTAACTTTCCTTGCCACTTGAGAAAACAATTTGTACATGGCTTGAAGAGCGCTGAATAATTCATTGCTTTTCTCGCCCGTCGTTAAGATTTGGACAATGGATACGGTCCATAATATATATTCCATAATACAATCAGGTCGGACAAACAATAAACCTCAGTTTCACTTGGGTCGGACAGAATGTCTGGTGCTTTCCGCTCTACGTTGGACAATTTCACGAATCGGTCGGACAATGTCCGTGACCGACCGATATTTTAAGGTCTGCAACCCAATTGACAAGGGTTAGTTATAGTGAAGGTTAGTGCCTAGGGGTTAGTTTTTCGAGTACCAGGAGAAACGCGCAGTGTTTTATAAAACGATCCTATGCTAAAACAACCTGAGATCAAACTAAACGATTCGGTCCTTAACGAATTGAAAAGGGCTACAGGGGACCTATACTGTTACACATTATAAGTCCCATTGTTCAAAAATCTCAAACCATTTTCCGCAGGTACTATGATCTTGAAAAGTGGGAAGAAAAGCGGCAAAAGAAGAACGAATTAAAAGCGCTGAAAAAAGCAAGAGAAACGTCGTTCTCAATGGTTGATGACGAGAAACGACATGAACTGCTTCATCGTAGGGTGCAGGATACGAATAAATACGGTATTGTTTCTATTTTTAAACTATAGCACAGAACTCCGGGCAACCGAGAGAGCGGGAAACACTAATTCCGCAACAATATCACACTCGCCCACTGTGGAAACAAAATGTGTTCCTGAATTTGTTGGAGGGATATTTTCTAATTCCTTTCGCACAACAGTATTTTAAATGTTTCCACAACAATATTTCAAATGGTGGTCGAACAAGGAAACAGAGGAAACATCGACATTTTTTTATGTTTCCGATCCTGGCAAACGGGTCAAACATTCAAAGAAAAATCCATTCAACAATGTTTCCAAGGACTGGCAAACATTCAAGGGGAGATGCAATTGTTTTTGTGGAGTTTGTACAACCATGTTTTCTAGTTTGTCGGGGATTAAGAGTCACGAAATGATGCAATGTCAATGATGACACCACAATGACTAAGTCTAAAATATGAAATAATTAGATTATCAGTTCAAGACTTAAGCAGCTTATTACTTTATTTTACTTTAGCGGGACCAAGTCGACAACAGCTTTTAGAAATGCAACAGGAGCTGCGACGGAGACAAGATGAAGAATACAGGAAGAAAGCTGGACTTTTGTAGAAATTGTCGATTGTTCCGACTTTCGTAAAACCCTTGTCATTGATCCCACCATGCACTCTCGTCGCTGACGTTCTTCGAACTATTAATAGCACACGCATGCAGAGTTGGCGTAGAGGTGGAAGGGTTGGGTATAGTATAGATAGCCTGGGCATGCATCCAGCTGGTTCTGGCATGTCCAAATGAACTCAAAAGCTCCCCAAAACAAAGACTTCATATTAGGTCATACGTGAATGGCGGCTTATATACCCATCTTGAAAGTACGGTACATAAGAATACTGAAATAAAAAGTGTTTGTTGTTCTTTTAGTTAATTCTATACGTACTTTGTCAATTCTGTAATGGAGGAAAGTGTTAGCCTCTGTACAGAAAGTTAACCCGAATGCAACATCAATTAGGTGACTTATAATAGACCAACCAGACTAACATAATACGTGTTCATCATAAACTTAACTAGGCACTAGCACACATTCGTAAACCTTTGATGTTTTTAGAATGTAATATTAATGTATTGCTGCTATTTTTAATAATGTTATAATAATGCTGATGCCGTGGCGTAGCCAGGGTGTTTACTTTGGGGGACAAACCAAATAATAGATTCCGAAAAACGAGCAGCAACAGTGATGACGTGAGAGTGTTAGGGATTCGGGGACCGGGGGCATGCGGCCCCGGGAAATTTAGGGTCTAGAGAACAGCACTTCTCGCATTCTGAGAAGAGTTCTGAAGAAAAATAATATCCACGGAAAAAGCCATTTTTATCGTTATTCCAGACATTGCACCCTTTGGGGGGGCATCGAAAGAACGCTACAAATTGGCTAAAAAGTATTTGGAAGAAGGCAATCAACGGAAGCAGTTAACGACGTAGTGCTGAGCACAGATGATAGACTAACAAGCAAACTTCGTTTTGCCAGCAGAATTCTCGAAGGTTTAGACGACACAGACGCTGCCGTTCGAGATTGTTTATTCTACCTGAAAGAGCTACAGGATTTATCTGCAGTATAAGCGATGTTTTCTGTATGGCAAGGTTTATAGAAAACATTGCTTGTACTGCCGCAAGATTCTGATAAAACGATTACATCCCGCCTACGAGCTAGCTTCAACCAAAACTCAAAAGAAAAGGAATGACAACATAGAGACGATACAAACGATCAACGCATTATTGATAGATCTCACTTTGAAATTTACAAGCATGAAGATGGGTCTTTTGAACTGGTCTACGATAAAGACTGACAAAGCAATTTATCATCCACTGTTGGACGACCGTGCAGAGAAAAAGGCACAGCTTCATTGGTTAGTCTGGAAAGTTGATACATTATAAAACACATTGTGCATTAACTAGCAAAGCCAAAGGGGAAATAATATTGATCATTGATCACTGAAATACTCCATTTCGCTGTTGATGAAAATGACAACGTATACATTGTCGTGGCGATCCAGTCCTGCAATAATAATGAACCACCTCGATATAAATTATTCATCTTGGACGCGAATGGTAACGGAAAAGCAGAGAGACTTCTTGAAGTGATTGCTTTGCCTCTTATGTCGCTTCCACAAATGAGTGGTATACAGATGGTATGTTGGTTATCTACTATAATGACTGAATGACATGTATATCTGCGAGAGCACAAACGTCAGTAAGACTATACAAATTTCTTTTGCCACTCAAAGATGCAAGTCCCGACGAAATTCCTCAAATTCTTCACAAATCAGTTAGCTTTACTGTTTCTAATGAGAACGAAATATTTCATACTTTTCGGAAAGTTGGTGAGGATAGTCTTTATGTACATCATTACAATGGATGGTAAAGCTAAACCGTGCGCTTCAAGTACCTGCTACAACTTATTCGAGAATGTTTTGTACATTCCGTGTCGCCTTCAATCATGTCAACGAAACAATTCTTGTCAGCTTTTACAATAGAAATTACGAAGATAACGGTCGTACTATGATCTTCAGTTTCTCAAACACTGGTGAATTTCTGCATCAGTTTGATATTCTTGGTTGGTACGAACGACTGACATCACGTCCAAAGGCGGGACCTACCGCTTTGGTCCACCCCGTAAGAGCAGTTATACTTCAAATGTAACAATATAAGAAAAGTTTAAATTGTTACAATGACCTAACCTAATAGGAACATATTATAAACATAGAGCCTCGACTTCATTCAATAATTTGTTTATTTATTCTCGTGCATTGTTCTAAGTTTCTGCCTATTTTCCAATATAAATGTTAATATAATGGTATACTGTACTACAGCGTCAGTAAATCTGCAATTTATATAATTCAATATATTAATCTAATATCCTTGACTATTCAACTCACTGATCTCGAAAGATTAGACTGGATAGTGTAACTAGTTGTTCACTGGTTCAGAAAATGTTAAGCCCTAGCCAAACGAGGATGAAAGTTAATGAGAGTTGACAAGCGAGAGTTTGCATGCATGAGAGTTTCATCAACTATCATGCCCCGGTTGAACAAGAACAAGAGTTGCATGAGAGTTGACTGGATATTAATACCGCGCGTACCGGTCAAACGAGCAAAAACTCTCATCAACTCTCGCTCGCGTTTGATCGCCAACTCTCATTAACTCTCATGCACTCTCATCAACTTTGACCTGATTAAAATTTTGATGAGAGTTGATGAGAGTTCTCCCTCGTTTGACCGGTACGTGTGGTAATATCCAGTCCACTCTCATGCAACTCTTTGTTCTCGTTTGACCGGGGCACGAGAGTTGATGAAACTCTCATGCAAACTCTCGCTTGCCAACTCTCATCAACTCTCACCCTCGTTTGACGAGGGCTTTAGACAATTGAAACCGGCCATTACCAAGGGACCAAACGTGCAAGGAAACTGTGCAAAACATTGCCCAAATGTTGAAACTACCAGATAATAAAGCTGACTTCATTTTTAACAAAATAAATACTTAGGGGCTATTTACATGATTCCACTTCGTCCTCCAATAGAGGCAGGGAGATTCTGATGTATTGAAAAACGCGACGGTTCATGATTCAGCAAAATTGCATTATTTTCGTAGCGATAGATCACAGAATAATTGCAGACGATCTTCTAATGATCTTCTTAAACTTCTGGATCTGATCAACAATATTTCAGTTTCTTCAATCAGTCTTTTTCAGTTTCGTCCAGTCAGAGCGAGATCATGTAAGCAGCCTCTTCATCCAGTTCTACTAAGAGAGCAGTGATTCAACTATCATTTTCTACCACAACCGACTTCCATAACCGCGGCCTATTTGAAAACAAAGGCTTGTATATTATCTTCTCAGGAGTTTTTTTAGACTGAAAATTTTCTCTTCTAGATTCCTTTTTCTGAATGAAAACCGAGCTTTCATCCTCAGCACCGCTGACCTCACTTCGCGGCGGGGTAATATGCGATGTTGGTACCCTTTGGGTCATATGCGACAATGTTACCCTCGGGGTTATATCCGATGTTAGTACCTTCGGGGCTGTATGTGATGTCGGTGCCCTCGGGGTTACATACGATGTTGGTACCCTCGGTGTTGTACCCGATGTTAGTACCCTCGGGTTTGTATGTGATGTTGGTACCCCCGAGGTTACATGCGATGTTGGTATCCTCGGGGGTATATACGTTGTTGGTACCTTCGGCGATTTAGGGTTAACTCTTATAGCCTTCGGAGTACTTGTAGTTTGAATAGAACCCCGACTCAAATTTTGCCTTGCATATAACCCGCTCGCGAAACAGTCCATTAGTGACACTTTTAGTGACTTTACATTTTCAAATACGCCACAACGATCCCCCTGATCACTTGCTGGTGTGCAAATGCTTTGACTCTCGTTAAATTCTGACTTTAAATCTTCCTTCTTGGCCGTTTCTCCAAATGCCTTAAAAGATGACCGTATTTTTGGCCTGTTACATTCAATATAAGTGCTGTCTCTAGGTACACAGCTGTTTGGGGAAGGTTCATTGTGATTTTTTACTATATCAGTCAACGTAGGTTTGCAAACGCTTTGACTCTCGTTAAATTTTGAGTATAAATCTTCCTTCTTGTTGGCCCTTTCTACAAATGACTTAAAAGATGACCGTGCCTTTGGCCTGTTACATTCAATATAAGTGGTGTCTCCAGATACACAGCTGTTTGGGGCAGGTTCTTTGTGATGTTTTACTATATCAGCCAACTTAAAAGATGACCTTGCTTTCCCCCGGTTACTTTCAATATTAGAACCATTTTTCAACACACAGCTTTTTGGATAATGCTCTTCTTGATCGTTTAATATTTCCGTCAACGTTTCGTCAGTCTGAGCGAACATTCGTTCCATACTATAATCACACTCGAACACCGAGTCAGAATTGGGATCTTTTTTAATTGAACATGAATTAGAACAATCATTTTCATAATTTTGTTCGTCTGCTTTCTCCACAGTCTGTTCTTGTGGGTTTCTGTACTCAGACTCCAAACGCAATCGTTTAGCCTGGTCATTGCCAAGTCTTCCATTAGCCGGACGTTTGCTAATTACTGTCTCTAAACATGATGTCTTAGCATGGTCCTTGTCAAATCTTGTACTAGACTGACGCTTTGTTTTGTCCAAACACAGTGTTTCAGCCGGGTCGTTGCCAACGCTTCCACGTGCTGAACGGTTGGTATTTGCGTGCTTAAATCTAAAGTAGAATTCTTTTGCGGCCTTTTGTTTTTTTGGCTTCCTGCTTTCCCAAGTATAAAAGGTTTCAATCTTTTTCTTACGTTTAATCGGTTTACATCGTCTTGTTCTTTTCTCGTCGACCCTTTTTATGTTTCGTGGTAGAAAACACGGGACACGGCCAGCGTATACGAATATGAGAAATAGTTAAGGATTATGTAGTATAGAGTAGGAAATTCAAAGATTTTTTTTGCACTTCACTTGGTTGAACTAGAATACTGGGTTTGGTGGATAATCCAAGTGAGTAGATATATACACAATTTAAGACCTAACCAGGAACGGTTGCGAAAAATGCAACACTAGGTCCTCTGGCAGGAATTGAACCCACGGCCCTGCGATTCCGGTGCAGCGCTCTAACCAACTGAGCTACAGAGGCCAGTTGCTGAGCTGTAACCGTAAGTTCTGTATATATAGGTTATCACAACCCGCACACCCGATAACCTATATATACAGAACTTACGGTTACAGCTCAGCAACTGGCCTCTGTAGCTCAGTTGGTTAGAGCGCTGCACCGGAATCGCAGGGCCGTGGGTTCAATTCCTGCCAGAGGACCTAGTGTTGCATTTTTCGCAACCGTTCCTGGTTAGGTCTTACATTGTGTATATATCTACTCACTTGGATTATCCACCAAACCCAGTAGTGTAGGAAATTAACCTTTCTGAAGGGCATATATAAGATAAGGGAAGGAATAGGAACCGAGATTTAGGAAGAATAAAAATAATGCACTGTAACCAAAGTACAGGAATTCATGACAATATTCTGAGAAATTTGAATGTAACTGTAAAATGAATGTAACGTGCTCAGCTCTCTCTTCCCAAAGAGCAACATACATACAACAGAGTAGATGAAGAACAATTTATTTATACCATGATCAGCTTTGCGTATAATATGCTTTGCGTATAAGAGAATTTTCCTGTGCCTATCTAATTACCATTCATAGCACAACCGAAATTATGCAAACTTAGCATGTCAAATGAACATATAACGAAGAGTACAGGCCTCAAATTTACGTGCGGCTAAATAGAGGAATGGCACTCTGGCCGCCATTTTGAATTCTACCGCGCTGGAGTCTGGGATCCACCTATATTTCACGAATGATTTTACCCATGATTTGTGACTTATCTAATATGATTTATCCAAAAAACATTTTGAAGATGAAATGTTTTAATTTCTAAAACAATTTTACAGTTTACTGTTACGTATCAATGTATAACTTCCATATCCAAATGGATTTTAGAATACCAATAACTGCAATCGCAAACTAAAAACTTGAATACATAGTGCGTAGATTGCTATATTATTCTGTGAAACAATGTTTTGAAAATTTAAAGAGGAACAAAAAGGGAAAAACTGGATATTATTCAGGGAGTGTAAAGCCTGTAAAAACGTTTGCTACCTTTTTTATCACTTGCTTTGCATCGTCGCACGCTTTGCGCAATGGCAAATAATAGTGCCATTTATACAGGAGAAAATAAGTCGCGACTTACATAAGATGCGTCTTATATAAGACGCGAACACACTCGTATAAATGGTCAAATTCTAATAAGTCGCGTCTTATTGTGGAACAGCTTGAACCCCTGTTCTTATATTTAAGTCGCGACTTACTAGAATTTGACCATTTATACGAGTGTGTTCGCGTCTTATATAAGACGCATCTTATGTAAGTCGCGACTTATTTTCTCCGGTATAAATGGCCCTATTATATCGTGTGTTCACCCAACTGTAACGCGAGTGAACTTGTAAGTTTTGCCTTTCTATTTTTGTCTCGTTAAAACGGAGTTATCAGGATATATAACTTTCTTTTTCTGGTCGTCATTTTATCTGCGATAAAAAGCTAAAATATTTTTTTCAGTAATTTATCTAACGGTGGCCAGTCGGGCCAGGGTGCCATTCCTCTATTCAGCCGCACATCTCAAATTTAGTGGCCGCCATTGTCCGTTGATGCCCTGCTTGTTAGGCATAATATACTGAAATTCAGGGCTAGTAGTAACCAGCCAATGAATAATTTCTGCTCTTTTTGCAAATGCATTTTGAGTTTATGAACACTATATTTACAGTCTTCACTGACTAGAACTTTCTATTAAGATACAATTAGGCCAAACTGGCTTTGTCTTTTCTTTTCTTTTTCAAATTCAAGGCCTGAGAGTATACCAATTCATGATCACACTAGCCCAACAGATGGACTTTTTTTACAATTTTTTGAACTACGTGACGAGAGATAATGCGCTTATCAACTGCACTATACAACAATGGTAATTAACAATTAATACACAAGACACTCCCAAGGGTAAATTCAAGCGGGGTAAATTTATCTAACGTTAAACATAAAATAATACATTTGAAATGGAGTAAAATGGAGATGTGAACAGTCAATCAGTTATTCATATTATCAATCACACAAATAAAAAAGGATACTTTTTATTGTATAAACGTGGGTTTCTTTTTATGTTCCATAACTTGTCAACAACTGTAGCTAAATACACTCCATTTTTTACTGTTGCATTACCTTTTGGTACTGATAATTTCTGGTGCTCAGAATTAACAGTGGGTAATTTAACACCTTGAACAAAATATGATATGCATTGTACAATCTAGATGCCAGGATTCCCCACCTAGGCGGAGAGACACTCAATAGTCTGTATTGTGAGCAGGATCTCTGCAAATTTCCACCTAGCCAGGATCATATAAACAGGCCCTAAATGATCTTGACAAACATGAAAGTTTCATATATATTTATCTGTGACTTTTTATGTTCAATGAAATGTTTAGATGGAAATGACGCACACGGAAGATCTTCCGTGCACATATTGTTCAAGCCACGCCCTAATCTCATGATTCAGGCATGCAAATATCATTACCTATTAGCAATTTTAAGCAAATAGTTGAATGAATTAGCTATTTATAATGAAAAATAAGTCGAAACCTCGTAACTTTTACGCGATATCTTTTGTAAATAGCATTTCTTTTTAGTTTTCATAAGCATGGAAGCCTACATTCCTTTGTTCGAACTGCTGACCGGAAGTGGTTCATCGACATTTGAAACAAACTTTTTGGCACGCATTTTTTCATTCGATATTTTCTTCCATGCTATTTTCTTCCAAGAATGAAGTCTGGTTACAATGATATTTAACACTGTTACAATGTTCTAATGGCATTTAGTTGTAACACTGTTACAACTGTCTGCTACATGTACATACATGTTCTACAGTATCAGTAAAACAAAACGTGTTACATACTGTTGCACACTGTTAATACATGTCAGTGTTATACATAGTGTTAGACATGGTTACATTGTGTTACATGATGCTACATAGTGTTACTGTTACATACTTTGACATAACCACATATTATTACGCGTTGTTACATACCCTTACTCCACCTTTACACGTTATACATCATACCTGAATTGTTGTCAGCTTGATTCTCTTTATTCAATCGTTGTCGGATCTTGTGCTTCACGTCCGATCTAAGTTGCCACTTTTTGGATGACTTTTTGAGAGCATTTGCTTTCTCCGAACACCTGAACATGTAAAGCAAAATGATAAGCTTTCTAGTATAGGTTAAAAAATAACATTGTTAAATTAAGGATAGAAAGCGGTTGTAATGAAGAGTTTGACTTACAAATATTTGCCTGGAGAAAATTCGTCCATCTTTCTTTGTTTTGTAGCTTCCACTTTTGTAAAGCAGAACGTCTCTTGAAACAGTCACTAATTTTCTTTCCATTTTTCAATATTAATAATTATAGAAATTATAGACAAAATTTTTATCACAAATAATTATAAAATTGTATAACAACTGAAATTAAGCGTCTTTGGACAGTCTTGTAGTGAAAGAAACAAAATCATGTAAAAATTTGAGCAATACATACTAGTCTACATAGAATCAATATCACTTATACAGAATTTAATATCAGAGCATTCTTAATTCTTTCACCCTTCTATTGGCGATTATTTTATAAAAAAATACAAACTTTCCGAACCGCAAGGGCAAGTAGTGGAAACACAACTTGTTACCATCTAGCGCAAGTAGCGCATTTTATGATTTTATTTGCAAGCAAGAATGTCAACAGAAATTGTAATGCTTGTTTATGCTTTTTGTGAGTAAAGTATACGTATGAAATGAATCCCAAAGATGGAAATATAACAGGAGCTATGTTGGTAAAAAGCCTCTCAGAAATCGAGGAACTAGCAGAAGAGATATTGGCTGACAAAGAACAAGTATGGCTTTCACTTTGACAGTTTGTTAATTGTGGGAAAAATATAACTTAGAAATATGATTCAATTGTATTTTGTAGATTAAAAATCTTGATCACAGAAGAAATACAAATAGAGAAGCTTTGAATGCTTTGAAGAAATGCAAAGGTGTACATTTTAAAAGACGTCTGGATTAATGATTGTTTATTGGTCTAGACAGACAAACAGAAAGACGCAGCATATAAAGTGCTGTATATACACATGTGTACAGACAGATTGTACTACACACGTAAAAACCTCAGATCTTGTCAACAAGACGTGTTCGCAACAGTCTTGTAGCAAGCTCGTCAACAAGTTGTAACAACTTTGTCAAGTTGCTACAAGGTTGTCACTCACAACTTGTAACAAGTCTGTTGAGTTAACAACCTTGTAGCAAGTTGTCGACAAGCTGGGAACAAGCAATGCAAACACAGCCTTTAACAGCATTTGTACAAGTCTGCTGCAGGTTTGTTACAACTTGTGCATTTTTATGTGTGTAGTAATGAACTAGCAAGCGAAATTAATTCATTAATTTGTATAGGTGAAACCAGTTCAAATAAGTCTTGGATGTGCTTAGGAGGCATGTTTATCAAATACCCCACTGACAACATCTCAGAAATACTTTTAAAAGGTAAACATAAACATACTTACAAACATACATACATGTCCTTCGATTGTTTTCACAAACACAAACTTTGGTTTGGTAGGCACAGCCCCCCCCCCAGTTTTCTTCAAAGTGCCCTTTTAGCTAAAACAATGGGAAAAGTGCCCTTTCTAATAGAAGAGGTGCACTTCAGATGAAGTGCCCCTCCAACTTGAAGTTGCTTCCTACGCCTATGCAAGTTACTCTGTTTAACATGACTCTTGAGCGTAGCGGTTAACAATTTAACCCATTAAGCTGCAATGTGCCCACCAGACAATTTTACTCATCAAGGGGAAAGTATTGGGCTTTAATGGGTTAATCAGACTATCTGCCCATGTCTCTTGTTAACCTGTTAAGTCACAATGCGCCCACTTTGTCAAGGGGAAAGTGTTGGGCATTGATGGGTTAAAGCATGCAAAGTTTCAAACTAGTGTTTGCACTGATGAAGGTCACTGATGAAAAGCACTATGGATTATGTAATAAAAAAATCTGGTGTTTCCTCAAATATAATGGAAAACAAATATAGTGATTGCTATACCAACATATATGAACAACAAAGTGTGCAACTTCAATCAACACCAGGGACGTAGCCAGGGGGGGAGCCGAGGGAGCCGCGGCTCCCCCTCTTTGGTAATATTTAGTGCTAATACTTACTGCAAAACCAGGAATTATGCCCCACATATAGCCACAACTACCTTTAATCCCCACAGGGCTCCCCCCTTTGAAAGTTCTGGCTACGTCCCTGATCAACACATTGATACTATGTAGATCAAGAGGAGTTGGACACTGAAATAAAGAATGTTAGAGATGGCTTAAAGACAAAAGTGTCAAAGTTACATCAGCTTGAAGGTTGGTATGAATTACATGGGAATCTCTATGAGGAAGTTAGCTTGTAGCTAGTATGAATGAATGAATTGTATATTTAAAAGTTCATCTGCAGGTTGGGTGAGCACCCTCCCCTTGCAATCTCCAGCACCCCCTCCCCTTGCAATCTCCAGCACCCCCTCATATTCCCCTTGCAATTTCCAGCACCTTCCCCCAGAAAAGTTAGTATCAACCAGTTTTTTCCAAAATTTATTTTAGACACACCCTCCTGATGGAATTACCCTCCTGATGAGCGGATGAGCCTGGATTTGCCTCCTGTCTGGCAGTTGTTACGTCTATAGACTATATACTACTTTAAAACTTGTTGAAAATATATTTTGAATTATTTTTTCTTTCTCTCTCCAGGTAACCAATCACCGAAAGGTTTTGATCTTACACCAGTGAATAGAGACGAACTTTCCACATTCACCGTCTTAAAACAGTGATGAACAAAACATTTATGCATTGGCATTGTACATATTATTACTGTAGTTGCATTGTACATATTATTACTGTAGTTGCATGCTGTTTTCGAATGCTTAATATTTCAGTCAATGCTCTTCAGTCTGGGACAACTATGGTCTAAGTAATAGATAAAACATGAGCAGTCGATCTTTAACTGATATACAAACTCGAGCCGAAGACGAGCGTTGTATATCAGATAAAGATCGGATGCGAATGTTTTATCGTACTTATCAAACGCATACATATAAATGTTCATGTTTATCGACTATTTTAAAGATATAAGCTGTTTTAGCTGAGAAAATCTAACGAAAAGGTTATGACTTATGTTAATCAGGACGAAATCTGTATCAGATTTACAGACATTGATTTTAAAAACATTCATTTCTTTTGAATGAGTTTGATAAGTGATATTTACAGCACGAGCAGGCGTGTGTATTAACAGTCACTAGCGGAGACTTTTATGAGGTTTAAGGTACGTTCACACACAGCGATTTGTCGGGCCGATTTTAGGTTTTGCTGAATGGTAATGACGAATATTTTCAGTTGATAATGTCACCAGATGACGTTTGCCACGTATTTTTCAAATATCATTAACGTGCATCTGAAATCGGCCCGACAAATCGCAACGTGTGAACGTACCTTTACAAAGGTATACGTGAGACTTTATCTTTGAAATGTTTTGGCTGCAAATTAGCACATTGTCAGAAACGCACATGTAAAGTAAGTCGTCCTTAACGGGCTCTACGACTGAATTAATACCATGTATTAAGGCTATTGGAGATAATCACTGAATAAGTTTTTAACATACAATTTAATTTGTAATTAAATTTATCATAAAGTAAATCTCTTTGCAAGCTACAGAAGTATATTAAATCAAAACGATATCACACTTTCTTTTCAAGTAGTTTTCTGTAGTTGAAAGTTTAATATTTAATACTTCGTTTTCATATCCAAATACTGTTATTATTTAATTGTCCCCATTTTCTATTCTTATTTTAATACCATGATTTAAAGTCCATGTCTCAGTAAGCTACTACAAACCTTTTGATCCAATATCACTTTCCCATTTTCGTTTTAATTTAAGGTCTATATTACGCAAGTTTTGTCACTTAATCGTAATCATTAATAACTCGCAATAAATTCAAAACAGCAAAAGCTGTCAATTACTATTATGCTTCTATACTGAAGTAAATCCAAAATATATATGATTGTTCATTCGTCAAAGATAAAGGTTAATGATTTTAAACCTCAGTAAGAGAGGGAGGACAAAGATGTAATGCCTTGCATGTTGTTGAAGCATCCAATTTTGCTTCAACATACTCCACATTTCTCTTCAGTTCATCAAGGACCATATCAACCACAGATTTGCACTAAACAAGAAAGGTACTCATTTCAGAGTCATTTAAATCAGGGCGATAGCAGTGCTCTAATGTAGGCACTTTGTATAACGTCACAAATATTAGTATTAGAACTGATAATATAATATCCAGTATAAAGAAAGTCAGTTCAGTTTGGGATCCCTCTTGTATTAACACTGGACCAATAAGGGGTGTCCCTTACTGGACCGCTAGCGAGCACAGTTTAGAACTGATAGATCTATCCCATATGAATACAGTTAGGTTAGTTTCAGTGAAACTCAGTACCTTCAACTTTTCTTACCTGATCCGCGAGATCTCCCAAGGCATTACAAACAGCATTCAATTCATCCTCTACGTCATCCAGTCTGTTCTCGATATTTTTCAACTTTCCATCCACCATGTTCACCACCATCATGCACAGATCACATAACGTGGACGATGAACTCTTGCTTAGTTGTGTTTTGAAGTAATCAGAACTGGTTATGGTCTTGTTACAAAAACCAAGTCGTTCACAAATATCTGTGGGTGTGAGTTTCTGTTCAATCCATTGGATGATCTGGTTGATTTCTTTCAAAATCAATTTACACTAAAATTGATTTAATAAATTTGATTTGAGTTTATGGTAAAAATTAACAAGAGAGACACCGCAAATCCTCTCTTAAATCATCCCCTCTAATAAGCCTTCACAATAAAGAAATACATGCGCACTGATTAGGAGTTAGAAGATTAGGAATAAAAATTGTCATTGAATTATGTCATCATGTTTTCGTTTGCCATTCACAATACAGTTGATTTAAACCTCTCCTGGCAGACATCTTTCTAATATGGACACCTTTCTAATATAAACACATCTCTAATATGGACACCTCTCTAATATGGACACTTCGTGGACACCTCTCTAATACGGATACCTCTCTATTATGGACACCCTCTAATATGGACACCTCTCTAATATGGACACTTCTCCAATGCGGACACCTCTCTGATATGGACACTTCTCCAATGCGGACACCTGTCTAATATGGACACTTCTCCAATGCGGACACCTCTCTAATATGGACACTTCTCCAATGCGGACACCTGTCTAATATGGACACTTTTCCAATGCGGACACCTGTCTAATATGGACACTTCTCCAATGCGGACACCTCTCTAATATGGACACCTCTCTAATACGGACACCTCTCTAATACGGACATCTCTCTAATACGGACACCTCTCTAATATGGACACTTCTCTAACACGGACACTTCTCCAATGCGGACACCACTCTAATATGGACACTTCTCCAATGCGGACACCTCTCTATATGGACACTTCTCCAATGCGGACACCTCTCTAATATGGACACTTCTCAAACACGGACACCTCTCTAATATAGACACTTCTCCAATGCGGACACCTCTCTAATATGGACACTTCTCCAATGCGGACACTCTCTAATATGGACACCTCTCTAATATGGACACCTCTCTAATGTGGACACCTCTTTTTATAGACAGATTTCTAATATGGACACCTCTATAATATGCCAGATACATCTCTAACACAGATACATCTCTAATACGGACACCTCTCTAATATGGACACCTCTCTAATATGGACACCTCTCCAATATAAACACCTCTCTAATACGGACACCTCTCTAATACGGAAAACTCTCTAATATGGACACCTCTCCAAATGCACAACTCTCTAATATACAGACACCGTTTTAATAGGGACAACTCTCTAATATGGATACCTCTCTAATACGGGCACCTCTCTATTACGGATTGTCCTCATTAGGTACGTCCGACAATAATCAAACGTTGATAATACACTGTATCTTCGACCTTGAATCCTGGATTAACATATCCCAGTACCTGACCTTCCAGACGTGAGCGTGAAATTTGCGGGCGAACTTATGCATGCGGCCTAGCACATTTCGCAAATCATGTTTCAATTTGTGCTAGGCCTTCTCGCTTCCCGCCACTCCCCAGGCTTCTCACTCCAGCGTGCCAAGCTTTGCGGAAGTGAAAGGCCAGGAACTAGGCGTTGAACATAGTTTTCATATCATATTATATTTGATAGCGTAGAACTTACTGCGTTCCAGCTAAATCAATAACGCCCTCTGCAATAGCAGCCCAGGTTACCTCAGCAGAAAACAATATATCACTAGCACTAGTCTACATTTCAGACAGTTGTGCATAGCAGGTCCACCGCTCCGCCCCAAAAATGAAGAAGCTACATACCTCCTCGTAGACAGGGACATCACCCAATATGGCACACAATTCTTCAACAGCTTTGATAATGAACTGAAGTGTAGCATTACTGACTATTAATTCGAACTTGATAAGATCCACTACAGCCGTGCACACTTCACATTCGGTAATGCGAGGCAGGTTAAGCTGCTTGGTGGAACATTTCGACAAGGACTTGCAAATGCTTTGCGGATCTTCTCCATTCCTGATCATCCTTACATATCTCTCAACATTTGATAAGTATTCCTCATTCTATTAAAAATCATTCGTTTGGTAGCAGTCCTCAAACACAATTTTAAACTAACAAAACTGAAGCAATACCTGAATTATTTGTTTAGGTAAATAGCATGGTTTGAGGTGTAATTTGCAAAACACAAAAAATATATATTTTCAACTATCAAAATTGCTCGATCCCGAAGGACGAGTTCAATTTGAGGTTTTGAAAAACTGACGAGTGCATTTGTTTCTCAAGGGGTGTATAATTTCTCTGAAAATAGCGTACAAGGATTTTCAGTTGGGACTTCAAAATCCTTGCAATATATCCAGCGAGTTTTTGCAAGATTTTCAGCGGAATTTAAAGGACATTGTTGGCACAATTTTTGAAATTTTAAGGAGATTTGGGGAATTTTGAAAGATATTTTGCAAGTGATTTTATTTTTTAAGATTTTTAGTCATTTTCTTGCATTTTTAAGGATTTTATGGGAATTTTACGGATTTGGGATTTAAGACATTTGGAAGATTCCTTTGAATTTTTAAGAAGTGTACGAGGATTTCTGGACTAATACACGCATCACCATCTTTCATATTGTACCAGAACCAATATATGGGGAAATATTAAAAGGGATTATAGGTAAAAGACAATCTTTTACCAAAACCTTTTGTGTGAATAACATGACTAAAAATTTAACCACTAATTTACGAGTAGCTCGTCATTACTTTTTTATCAGTATTTCAGAACTAAGAAAGAATTATACAATTTTCCATTTTTGAAGCGCAATAAATGCGCGCGGAAGTAAATGTGCATGTAATTAAAATAAAGTGCGTTTTATAGTGATCTACATGTTGTAAATATACACAAACACAGAAAGCTTTTCGTATATACCTGTACAAAGGATGGAATGATCTTGAAAAGAGCCTTTAGCTTCTCTTTGGTTGCGTCCAAAGACTGAGCTTGATTCAGAGTTTGAAAACGAACAAACCTCATGATATACTCGCATGACTGACACTCCGAGATGGATTTCACATCTGTGCGGTCTGACGATGTTACGCTTGCAGACTGCGCCACTTGGGGAAGAATGACTAAGAAAGCCAAGCAAACCAATACTGACTTCATGATGGATTGAAATTGTGGCGTGGGTAAGAGATGTTTGATTTTCTTTCCTGGATACAGGCGAGCTTCTTTCTCTTCCGACCTTGTTTATTTGAACTTGTAATCTGAGATCTTTAATTTCTGAAAAATTCTGATTGCGTCGTGATATGACGTTTGAAACTATCTTGGTCCGTGGTGAGCATAGATGGCGTACCGCAGCCTAGCTTTTTCCAGACGCGAGCGCGAAATTTAGTATAATTTAAGCCTGTTTTCCACTAGGCGAATTTGTTCGCGCGACGCGAAAAACACATTTCAGCAATGTGATTGGTTGGGGAAAACAAATTTCGCGGCAAATATTTTCGCTAACCAACCACATCGCCGAAATGTGTTTTTCGCTTCGCTTCGTGCGAACAAATTCGCCTAGTGAAAAACGGGCTTTACGGGGAACTGATGCGCGCTAGAGGGCATAGCACGGGCTAGCTCATTTTGCAAATCCTTAATGCATGGCATTCGAAAAATTAATTATCAATGAAAGCAGACTCATTCTCGGTATTGTAAGTTAAAATTTAAGTGTATTTGACCTGTTTGTGTCTCACTCACAGAAGGGCAGAAATCGTTTCTAGAAGGGCAGATTTGTGAATTGTGCTAGGCATTCTCGCTTTCAGCCACTCCCCAGGCTTTACACGATCCAGCGCACCAAGCATTGCGCGCGTGATTGCGGAAGTAAAAGGCCAGGAACTAGGCTAAGTGTACCGAACTATATAAATTATTGAATTTGGGGAATTTAATTCAACTACATTTACACATCTTTTTAGTTAAAAATAGCCATGCATAATGCGAAATATAATTTAAATAAACTATCATCAAAAATTGATGAGAAAAACACAAAGGAACTGATCATGACTGTGAACTGAGACTGCTTGTACATCTGATATAAAATCAGTGCTGATTTACATAAACTTTAAGTTCATTTTCTCGCCAACTATATCATTCATGTCTTTTAGATTATTGAAGGATACGAACGCTTTCACTAATAAGACGAATAATTCACAATATCTTATACAACACGACCGGTCATGCTGTTTATATTACTTAGAATAAAGCAAATCTCGTTGTATAACAATGCGGTTGAAGCTACAAAAGTTTTAGGCAAAATATTGTCACCGTTTTCTTTTCAAATTCTAAGTTCAGTAGTCAAAATATTCAATTTTACATTACGGTTCTCTGCTACAACTGTTATTTTCTAGTTCAGTTTAAACAAATTTTATTTGTCATTTACAATGTCGTTTTTTTCAGCTAACATTAATTGTTTACCCAGTTTTTATTAAAACGCGTTCCCTTGCCTATTTTGTTAGCTCAGCTGAGCATCTGCAATGTTTTTTGTTCACACTAATAACTTAACTTTTAGGCTTTACATAGTTGGGTGAAAAAAGGTTGAACTAATCATTGAGTGGCGAAGAAACTGGAAAGACATCTGATTATCACTGAATGAAGCAATGATGTTCATTTTTAAATTGTCTTGTATTTTGGTTTTTCTTGGTGTGGCGTTCAGCTCGGCTTCGGAATGGAAGGAATTCACAGATAAAGCAAATTCAGACGTAGGTTATCATATTGTCATTGTTTAAATGAAAGATAGTTCGTTCGTTAGAATAAACGCTTTGTTATTATAATATTGTATTGAAAGAATTGCAGATGGAAAGAACTTTTTTAGCCTATAAATTAGTCAGTAACATAGTCATAGACTGTTCGCAGGCTGGTAACATTATGAATTGATATTTAACTGGAAATAGAAGCTTGCAAATGGGAATATCACTGAGGAAAACGGGAATTAAACTAAACTAATTTTGTTAATACTGATTATTTCTGGATACTGCCAACCATTTTTAAACTGCTCTCCTGTCTGCAATTAGTTTGCAGGGCGTTTTTTTATAAATATAAACTGGAGGGGGGGAGGGGGGGAGAGGGGCAAGCCCTTAAAATATAAGTAAAAAAGGGAAGGATGACTTAATTCCGAAGAGTGTTATAATATTCCCATAACAAAACCTTGCTTTTATACTGAAAGCTCAGTTTGTCTAGGTGGGATATTTCTGAGAAAATTCAGTTACTGTAAATGCAGGTAGAGCCCCAGAGCCTCAAGAATACGAAAATGTTCTGGGTGAAGGACCCCCAGACCCTCCACAAGGTCACCACTTAATAGGTTCCTTTTCCTTCATGCTCAGCCAATCAGAATTGAGAAATATATCTGGACTCATCATGTATGTCAATGGTTGTCTTTCATGAGACTTCAAGTCACTAGTTTCAGCGAACCGCTCTTTTCTAACCCAATTATGAAATTTGCTTACATGATTATCAACATTTACATTAATAGTGATAACTTTTCGGGCTTGCATGAATTAATTAGCGCGCTAATTTACATAAATATTTTATATAGGTGCATATTTTCTACGAACCTGAGCCATCTGTATTTAACGGTTGCGGTTGTCGTGACGGTCAGCCAGGACGCCCAGGACGGGATGGCAAGGATGGACAGAGCATCGTAGGACCTGCAGGACGAGACGGGACAAATGGGGTAAATGGTAGGGATGGCAAAGATGGTAAAGATGGACCCAAGGGAGATAAAGGGGATCCCGGGCCACCTGGGCAAGTTGATCCTAAGGTATTTGGGTTATATCTTTATGTTTCATGCACTAACGTACATTTGGGTTAGAGTTGTGGTTAAGATTAACTGATTAAGAAGAAATATATTCGTGCACGAAACATGAGAATGCGTTTTTGATAGTTGGTTATGATTTTTGTCCATAGCTGTTGTTTTAAGATTAATTATTGTTGTTGTTGTTGTTGTTGTTGTTGTTGTTGTTGTTGTTGTTGTTGTTGTTGTTGTTGTTGTTGTTGTTGTTGTTGTTGTTGTTGTTGTTGTTGTTGTTGTTGTTGTTGTTGTTGTTGTTGTTGTTGTTGTCGTTAGTACCACCACCACCACCAACGACAATGACGACAACAACTTGTTGTTGTTGTTCTTTATTGTTAATTGTCGTTGTCGTTGGTGGTGGTGGTGTTGTTGTCGTCATTGTTGTCGTCATTGTCGTTGTTGTTGTTGTAGTTACTGTTGTTGTTGTTGTTGTTGTTATTGTTGTTGTTGTTACTGTTGTTGTTGTTGTTGTACATTTCTTACTAAATTACAAATATTTCCATACATATTTTTTACTTCATTTATATAGGAATTGAATGCTTTAAAAGCTCGCGTGAATATGCTGGAGTCGACGGTAAAGAAATATTTGCGCTTGAAATACTGTATGCATGATGCAGGGAAGGTGTAGCACACGAAAGATAAAGACAAAGTCTTTACTAGTTTATATAGAATTTTTAACTAGCTCAGTTAACAAGCTTGACTATGTTGCTAACATAAATTTAGATTATTGCTGTGGAGAAGAGATCAATGAATGAGATTCAAAAGGTTAAAAATACGTTTGAGCTTCAGGTCAAGCATCTTGAACAGCTTATTAAGGTAATGAACAATATTTTTATGAGTTAACTTATACTGGATAGTTTTGTATAATTATGTGCCGTATAAAAGTTTGATTTCATCCAGCCGCGGGAAATACAACGTGAAAGCAAACATGGCCATCAAGGTTTTTCAAAACTCACTGTATATATTGGGGGTCACTTGACACTGTTCGTAGAGGATACATATAGTAGTATAGTGAACAATTGTTCGCTCTTTTGACTAATCTTGGTGATGCCTCCATTAAACTAGGATCTGGACCATGTGATAGAATGCTATGCAAATATGTGTGTTATGAACGCTGAGTCGACTGCGGTTGTTGCCGACTTGTGTGAGAATTTCGAAAGGCCATTTTCTGCCGAATTCAATCAGGCATTATCGCTGCTGTCGGGAGTGCCCGCGATGATTTTTGCCACCCAAAATGGCGGAATATTTAGCGTGACTGCAAGATATCTGAATAGGCACTCGTAATACTGAAAACGTCACAATTAGGAATAGTGCATATAACTTTTCATTAAATAGCGCACAATATTCAATCAAGGCATACAACATACTAAAATAAGCTATGAAAGGAGATAAAATTAATACCAAATCTCTATACTTTCAGGAAGTCAATGCAACCAAGTCACAGACACCAGGACCACGAGGACCTGCGGGTCCTGAGGGGCCGAGAGGGGCGCAAGGAGCACCTGGGGTGAATGGTAAAGATGGATCCCTTGGCAAGACGGGTGCACAGGGAGCCCGAGGTCCCCAGGGAGTACGAGGTATATGTTCTGTCAAACTGTTCACCGAACTAGGATAAGTTCGCACGATTTAGGCCGAGCACGGGTGGCAGATGCGGTTAGCGCGCTCCCCCTTGCAGCTGAGTTAAGGAGGCTACTGTAGGTCGAGGCCGGGGATATACTTAGGTTGGGCAACTTTCCTGTGCTTGAACTAACTCGGGTGAATTGGGCAACCACGCCCTGTGTAATCGACATTAGTAAAATTACATAGGTGATTATAGAAAATTCTCAACGCTGATTGGTTGCGCTACCTCGGATTAATACGCGATAATCACCTAAAGCGTTTTTAAGCCGCTTTTATCGTAAATATTCAATTAAAATATTTTTGAAATGTGCATTTTGTATTTTTTTCCAAATAATCACCTATGTAATTTTACTAAAACAATTATTCGCCTCAGGCTCGGTGAATATCGGTGAATAAAAACCTCGACTTCGTCTCGACATTAAAATGACATTAAAAAAAATTACAGACAATATGTTACACTATGTACTTTGTTAATTAGTGATTAATCTATCTCAGTTGTAATTTATGTTTACAGTAATTTATGTTAGCCCTGTTAAATCAAGTCTTCTTCTTCTAGGTGCCCAAGGTCCGCTGGGACAGGCTGGTACTCAGGGCCCGCGTGGACAACAAGGTCTCAGGGGAGCACCGGGACAAAACTGCGCGAATACGTTACGGCAGTGTCGGTTCATGACAAAGACACAAGGCGTGAGACAGAAGGATGATAGATATGTGTTAGTCTACGCCAAAGCTAGTCCGGTAAGAAAGAATGTCTTGATCTCGGTTTAGGACAATATATTGAGGTTTTGCACCATATATCGCGTGACTAAATTCTAAAATCTTTAACGTGGAACCTATAAAGCTGGCTGTTTAACATGTTTTGTATGTCATTATTACAAATTTCAAGTCGATACAATTATTCCCTCGCGAGTTAGGAAGGTTTGAATAATTGCTGACGTCAGCATTATTTTCAAATCCGTTAAAAAACATAATTATTTCCCTGAGCATTTGTTTTTTGGCCGCCATGTTGCCGGATGGCATATGCTGGATGCCATTAGGCATTATTCTCTATTCCCAATAAAAAGTACATAACTATAATACACAATTTTTAACTGTATAATTTCGAATCTAAATTTGAAAGTGTATCTTGTAAATTGTAACTCACTGCTGAAGATGAATCAAATTAAGATACGAAAAATACAGTCTTAAAAATTATGTGTTATAGTTATGCACTCTTTATTCGGAATAACTTCTTCAAAAATTTTTTTACCCCATAAATAAAAAATAAATTACCCCACCAAATCATCAACCTTTTCATAACAACCAATATTAAAAATTCGATTTTCCGTTATTAAATTAAACATTCAGTTTATTGCACTAAGCACTCGGTCAGCCTTCTCATTTTTTATTTTACCCCACCCCAGACCTGCCAAATTTTTTAGTTACCCCACCATTTTCTCTTCGGCCCCCACCCCAGCCATAAATAATGACCGGTCCCTTAGTGCGCAAGTAACCAATCAGGATCGCTTGTTTTAGTCTTAACTACTAAACTACAAAACGGGTAGTTAAAAAGTAGTAGCTAAGAGTTTTATACAACCGGTCAACGAACGTAACAGTGGTAACTAGACATGTTATACGCAGGGACCGCGCAGTGTATTGTGATTTCCAGTACAATACACATAAATTTAACATTATTATATATACGCCAGCTTAGCGAACTATAGGCTTTCGTGAATTTTATTGCGATCAGATATTCGCTTGTTCTATTATCTGGATGGCTACACAAACCGCGGATGCATATTTTCAAACGTAATCTGAATAGGATGATAGACGGACTGATTTTCGAAAAGAATTTTAAGATTCTTTGATCATTTCATATGTAGGTATCCGTAAATTACGAGGTAGGTAGCTGCTTAGTTTCGATCAAATATTCTTTTTTAGTTCTCAACAAAGTCTTGTTCTTAAATCTAGAGATTGTACATTTAATCTTTTGAGGGTGGATGCCCCCATGCCCCCCGCCCCCCTAAAGGTCTCATGCCTTCAACATTCGGTTCTAGTGCCACTGTACCCTCTGAGATTTTTGTCCCATCCCCCCCCCCCCCCAATGTAAAAAAATATCCGCGGTCCCTGTTATGGCCGGAAACACGATGAACTAAAACTAAACCCTTATATTTTCTTCTGCAGAACTACAAAATTATTGGAGGATCGTGCTCCTCACACAAGGCGGCCGAAAGCAGCTTGTATCTATTACAAAGTGGTGAGTACATGTGCGCATGTACTGGAAAAACTAAAGCGAAGCATCCTTTGCGCCCTCGTTCGCGTCATGTACATCAAGATGATGATGATGATGACGATGATGATCACCATTTGAGAGACTGTATCATCAATTATTGGGAATGTCCAATTGTTTAAGGAATATTTGCTTGATGTAAGAGCAAAGATGCATAAATAAAGCTCCGAGCTCAATTTTGTTTATTGCTACAGTTTTTGTTCTGCCAGGTTCTCGGGCGTTGTCATTAGGGAACTTTAGATTTGACGACGGCTACGAGAACGACTACGAGATTTTCCGTTAAATATCTGCTAATACAAACTCAAAGTTGTACTCGCTTTGGCTCAACTGTTGTTATAAAGATGTGCTGTGCCAAAGAGAGGATGATAACAAGTTTGTATTAGCAGATATTTAACGGAAAAATCTCGTAGCCGTCGTCAAATCTAAAGTTCCCTACTACAGTATAGAAGACGACAAAGCAAACTCAAACGCCAAACACTATATTATTGGCCACGTTAAGGTCTGATTCCATGGCGAAATTATTCGCGAAATTTTTCGCGAGAAATTATGTCTGCAGAATACGGATGGCTGCACATCGGTGATTCTATTCAATTTCCCCACTTTTTTCGCTTTCGCTGTGAGTAGAACCACAGGTAGAACTAACTTCCACTCACTGTCGAAGCGAAATTTTTTCTCGCGAAGCCTGATTTATGTTTTCTGCGCATGCGTCAATTCATCTCGTGCGAAATTTTTCGCATTTCGCTGAGAAAAAACACTCGTGGAATCAGACCTTTACACGCGGTAATTTTTCTTGCAACACAAGTTTTACACCCCTAGTTTGCAATTGGGGGCCCCATGAAAAATTCCGTTGCGAGTTGCAGAGAAACTTGAACCAGCTTTTACTTTTCACAATGATTCGCGTCATATTACAGAGTATATAGGCCTGTTCACACGATACGATTTGTCGGATCTGATTCTCCTTCTGACGTATGTGATTTCACACAATACAGCAACAACTACACTTTTCGCCAGGTATGAGCCAATAGCCTTAGTCTTGTCAGTAAATCCAGTAAATCACATACGTCAATATGAGAATCGGATCCGACCAATCGGATCTTAACACCCTCACTGCGGCTTGCCTAAAAAAATTTGGAAGATCAGCCAATCACGAATCAGACTAGCCTGCAATCAGGACAAACTCTTCCGCAATTCAAAACGAAAAATACAATCACATTGCAGATCGCAAAGCAAAGTTGCATTTGTCTGGCAACCCACTGGAACTTGGATTTCTCTTTCAGAAATTGTCCCAGACCCCCAACTTGATGGAGACCCTTAATTTGAAAAGAGGGGGGAGGGGAGGGTCATATATAAATTGAAACGGGTCACTTCTGAAGTTGGGGTCTTCCCTCGAGTTTGGCCATTTTTAAGTTTGAACCACTGCGTCACTGCTGTTTGTAAAATATGACATATGGACCCCATATAGGGAAAACGTTGCCCCAAACCTAGACTTGCTCCAAGTCTGTCTCTTAAAAGAGTTTTTATTGGGGAGTTATAAAGGATTGGGGAGTTAAAGGATTGGGAGTTATGAAGGGCGCGCGAAAATGCGGGCGGGAGGAAATTAAGGCGGGCAGCGGGCGGGCGGGAAGCGAGATTTCGTGCGCCCTTTATAACTTCGTGCGCCTTTTATAACTCCCCAATCCTTTAACTCTCCAATTCTTTATAACCCCCAATAAAAACCCCTTTAAGAAACAGACTTGGAGCAAGTCTACCCCAAACCTTGCGATTCTCTCAGAGTGTTCCACTGGCACTGTTCCAAGGTTTATATATTTCGACGTTTACGACATATCGCCATACATTATATAATCGTTATGTAATATCCGAGTATTGTCAGAATTTTAACAAGATTTAAGTACTTATGATCGATGATGTTTTGTTGTTCATGTCACCTTCTTAAGAATCATCGTATCCTATCTTTGGTGACGTCTATATATAGGATACTAAATATAGAGACCAGTCATAAAACACGATATTAACATTCTCGTTCATTTCTTTGTTGCCTTCTGGGCATGTTTAGTAACAAAAATATCGGCAAAGTAAAACGAGATTCATGCTCATAATTTCTCTGCGAATATACTTTTACCTAACATTAGGCCTTTATAGATTGTGCTAGTAAATTGAGTAAAAATTGCTCGAAAAAATGGTCAAAAATTGCTCAAAGGTTGCCAGAAATTGAAAAAGTTGCTCCCAAATTTCAAAAAGTTGCTGGTTAAAGGCAGCCATTTTCGTCGATGGATAAGCATGCCAACAAGTAAATTGAAACAATATGACATAATTTGAACTATGATTATATATATAGGGTTAGGATTGGCGTTAGGATGGCCATTAGAGTTAAATTGTACATTTCGTGTGGGGCTACATAAAGAACCTACCCAGGCTGTTATGAATAACTGCTGGAAATTTCGAGCGTTGTTCGCGGGCGTTCTTAAATTCATAACTCATGTCCCATCACCATTTGTGGTTGCACATCAGTAATCAGTGTTTTATGTAATATATCATACACGAGAAGGAGTTTATTATAGTGATTTGAAACACCGAAAAGTGTGTTGAAAAACAAGGCGCTAGTCGAGTTTTTTAACATACTTTGAGGTGTTTTTAAATCACTATAATAAACGACTTCGAGTGTATGATATAGCTTGTTGAGTTGGGTGTTTATTACCGTGGTATCAAGACAACGATACGGTGGTGATTTCCTTTGTGTTTTGCTCATGAATTATTAATGAGTTTGAGAAGTACTATTTAAAACACGAGCAGGAGTGATAAAGCACGAACTGCGAGTGTTTTAAATGGCTTAAAAAACGACCCATCTTATGAGTTCATTGGCGAAGTAATTTTAAAAATAAACATTTTCTAAGCCGAGAAAATCAAAGCTAAAGTTTATGTAAATTAACATGATTTTTTATCACATATAAAACCACTGACACGGTAGTGATTTCCTTTGTCTTTTCCTCATTAATTATTAACGAGTTTTTTAATGTCATCTAATAAGTTAAAAATTTGATTTAATCTGTTCGTACATCTCTAGACTTGTTTATTTATTGCTCAGTTAAACAGTAAAAAATCACTTTTTGGTGCTTGAAACAGGTAAAAGTTGCTCTGGAAGGGAAAAGTTGCTTGAAGTTGCTAGAAAAGCAAAAAGTTGCTCAAATCAGATTCGAAAGTTGCTAAAAAGTTGCCGAGCACAATCTATAGAGGCCTACCTAACATCGTTCTGTGTCTGAAATTGCGTTGCAAGTTGCAGCAAAAATTTGTTATATACATAACAATATATATATTGCTCATCAGGGAAAGGAATCAATTGAAGTATACGACCCCAAATAAATTACCACTGTATGAAACTGCCTCGTTCTTTAATAGATACTGCATTATTTATGCAGATACTGCATTATTTATTATTACATTTCAAAACAATTAAACAACGAAACATGTCAAATAAACACATCAAACGTTGGGCGCGCCCTTTGGAAACCTTGGAAACGTCAAAATCTAAACGACTGAACGCGCGTTCGTAACTGTTGTTGTTTTGCAGTCAACCAGAATCCGCTGTATTTTCTAAGGAGTTGTCTTCGGTGATCCTGCAGGTAGGGTTGGGCGATATTTCGATATTTTGATTTATCGGGATATTTTCAATCACGATTATCGTATCGAAGGTAGAAACTTGAGAGACGATATATCGAAATTATCGTCATGCTTGATGACTATCGTGATATTGCTTCGCATGTGTATATAGCTTTTATAAAATCTACAAATATTCTTTCAATTCCTAGAAAATATAGTTTTTAAAAGAATTAATACTATTTCCTGAATTAAATACGAATTTAATACGATACAAAAGCTAATATTTATGTATTAATCCGCTGAACAATGAAATTGCAGGCTTTGCTTGCACTGTGTCCCCACGGCATTTGGGCCAACGGAGACACAGCAAACGTTTGTCAAACGAAAAATCCTTCATATTACTTTAATTTGTTGTTTTACTTGTTTTTAATAAGATTATATATAAGCTTACTATTTTGATATTAATTAAAATTGAAAAATGTGGTCATTGTTTTTATTGCATTTATCGCGATATTATCGAATATCGTGATAATTTCCTTGACAATAATCGCGAGATGATTTTTTTAATATCGCCCAACCCTACCTGCAGGAGGGGCTAATATAACGGGTGTGCCGGCATTGAGATATATCAGGCCTGGTAATTAACCGCACTGGACAATCTGTCTGAAATCCTAAGGTGACTCACATCCTGGCAGGAAAATATCTCGACGCAAAAATTCGACTCAGATTGAAGAACTACAGAATCTTGCTCGCAAAAGGTAAGCCATCAGTATACTAAGATTCAAACATTCAATACTGTAGTTCGGAGTTTTAACTGCAAAATTTATATACCAAAGACTATATATATCCTATGGCTTGGACTTTACCCATCTCATGCTGCCTTTGTTCATATATTCATTAGATTAGACAAGAAAAATTTAGCTGCCTAATCTGCGCGCAAAATGCGCAATATAATTAACCTAAACTGCGTCGTTGTTGTAGTTTTGTGCGCAAAATGTCACGGGATTGCGCAGTGCAAGTGACAGAGATTTATAAGCCGGTTGCGTTGCCGCATATTTTCTTCGCTGGGTTTCACATTGGCACTTGGACTTTAACCTTGTGCATGCAGTAATGCACGATTGTTTCACGCATAACAAAACTTGAAATAACTATAGTGATTTTCACGATATGAAATGAACATCCATCATAGCATATCATTCGAATATGTAACAATTGATGGTATACGTTCTTTATTGCAAATCGTTCTTTATCATGTACGATTGTATTGTACTATTTGTACAAACTTCTGGGGTTTCCGAAGTAGTGAATTAGGCAGTAATATTATAAGTTATCATACGAAAATAGTCAACCAAATTTGTCTAGCGAAAGCGCAAGTACACAGAATGCATGATGCGATTGTTTTACGCTGAATTACGCATATACCATACCCCACTCTGGAAAGTTTGTATCTAAACTTTCCCGCGTTATTGCACCTCGCGCGCCGCTTCTCGGCGCGCTCGATCCCTCGGACTCTAGAGAGACGGACTTGATCCAAGTCTAGTTTGTATCGCGCAACCGAGATATCGGGCGCGCAATTTTGATTCTCTACACATTTACTTACTAAATTTTCGAAATCTCGGTTGCGCGATTTCCAAACTTTCCAGTCAGAACCATACCTGAAATAATGCGATTTTCACTTGGTAAAATGAACATCAAAACATATGGTACGAAAATGCAACGATTGATGGTACGTCCTCACTAGGCAGTATTCTTCGCAGACATTCTTATGGCGATGGAGAGTATGGGGACTACTACATAAAGCCCAAGATAATGCCAGACGTTCGCTAGCTGACGCACGCGCATCTACTGAATTTATCAAATCCTATACGATCCGGAAATCTGAACCCGAGGTGCGAAAAGGCTTAGGCTAAGCTTTTTTTAAACTTCAAGCAGCTACCAATGCCTAAAGGCAAAGTACAAATGCAGAAAATACATGAAGAATGGACGGATTCATTCATTCTGCCTTCATGTAAAAAAATCGCCAAATTCCTCGACCTATGCCAACATAAACAATCCACTACAAACAGTGAAAGCAATATTTTATCCAAATTTGCATGGTTTTAGGGTACACACCCCAGATTACCCCAGACATGACCAATCAACGGTCACTTCAATTAATCAACGGTCCTAATCAATTAGAAACTCCTGCATGTCTACAAAATGTGACAGAAAATGCTTGGCGGACAGGGGTCCTGCAGTGAGAAAGTGTTTTTGTCAAAGTTAAATAACCAGGGGCGACCGGTTGACTTGAGAGGTCGATCATTTGGTCCGTGCGAGAAATGTCTATATTTGCCTGTGATATGCTTCAAGAATGTATTTTGCGAAATAACTATAAGGATTATGTTACCATTTTCCTTTGCATATTTTTTTGGCCCTTGTCGATCTGCAGGAATTTCTTTTTCAAAATTAACCCCTCCCCCTTATTAGGATATCAGTTACAAAAATTTGGTCTTTGATTCATAAGGGAATTTTGCGCAGATTGTCCAGAATATATTATCCTGTGCACAGGTATTACACGCTATTACAAGCGTATACAGTCTGCAGTCCACAGGCCAAGAGTTTAAGCGCAAATTCACGCAGATTCCAAATTTCCAATAATCGCAAGGAATTTTGGGCAAGAAAATAATTTCCTCCAAACGACCAAACTAACGTTCCGGGTCTGATAACTGATTATAGATCTAGTCAATTGAGCCACTGTATCAGACATATGTTTGGACGTTAGATCTGAACCGCAAGAATCATTAGGACTATGTTGCCGGTATTCCAGCCATATAGCCGGTGGGCTAGACAAGGCTAGATAATTTAATATTGCGCCATACTCAATAAAAAATAAACATGCTTACGCAGACCGACAAACTTCAAAGCGGCTTTCAATTGGACTCCAACAGATATTGAAAATTAAAGGTGTACACGAATGATTTGTTTATGATTTAATATTTAAACACCACGTTCAACTGCTCAAGATATCAAGACGGGCTTTTTTATAGTGGATAGCTCTATCAATTTTAAACTGTTCTCCCTGGAGTTCCAGTAATGGCATCTCTTTATACATATCTTAGTACGGGAGGAAACCTAAATGTGACTAACTATATTCATAGTGGATAGTTCAACATTTTTGAACTGTTGGCAGAGTTACCACCCCGCTTATACAGCAGTGAATGACATCGGCTTTTAATCATTTAACAAGACGCTCTATTGAGCGGGAGCGTTAATTCGCTGTGCACATCTGTGCAATTTTTCTCCAGAACTTGACTTCTATGGTAGCCTGGATCAGTGGCGGTGCAAGGTAGTAAAAGTGGGGGGACTAATCGAGAGTCGAAGGCGCGAGGCTCTAGGGGGATCTGGGGAAAATTTTAAAATCTAGAGTCCCTGAAATGCGACACACCATAAACACACCATACGTCATACGATACACACATGAAACACACCATAAAGACTGAATTTATTCAGTTTATCGATGGCTGGCTGGACTAACGCCACAAATGTACCCCCCGGCCCCACACACACATACACACTTTTCTCATCGGATTTGGCCGTATTGGAAAATTGACCTTGAAGAGAACTGGGGGGGACGTGTCCTCCCCAGTCCTTGTCTGAATATATTGTGAAATTGTCTAAATTATAACGATGGACAAATTGCTAGACAATGAGTAATTTGATTTTCGTTCTCATAAAATACTGTGCATGGGTCGACATACTTTTTAAAAACTTCGAGGGAACTCAATGCTTTCTTCGGCTTCCAGCTAAAACCGGTCGCCATCTTGAAAACACGATCCACTATATTCGGCTTACATGAACAGTCCAGAAAAAATATTGTATACGACTTTATAGTTCGTTCTGGCGTGCCACAGCGACTAATCATACAGAAACCACAACTAAACTTACTGTAGTGCATTTAGGAGACTGACGTATTCGGAGAGGAAACAACCATAATATTTACCACTGAAATGACGTCATATTGAAGTCATGCACAAGCAATGAATGTCCTATAGGTCCTTTTGCATTGTTATCAATCAAAGGTAATCTAAAATCAGTATGGCGTATTGGAAATAAACACACGCCACCTCGAGCGCCACTTCTGTTAAGTAAAACTTCAAATGTCGTGTCTGATATGTGAAATATATAGAAGCGTTTGGTCAGATCTCGTCAGTAGTAGAATGCGGTGGCTTAAAGCAAAAGTCCCATCTCGTGTCAGAGAGTTTCTTTTTGGCTAAAAAGACACAATGATGGTAAACAATATTAATTGGTACCGTATTATCAATGTCAATGACGTCACGTTGACGTCATTTTTCTCGAACTTGAATCAAAAAACAAATCAGATATCTCATTCTGAAAAATCCAAATGAAAACAGGAAGGGAAATTCTACGCAAGCAGTGACTGCTCTATAATAATTAGAGCTGTTTACTTCAGTCGCATGTGAGAAGAGTGTCTGCAGTCTGACCCTACCAAACACCGCAGGTTTTCTCCAGTCATTCGTCCCCTCAGCCCCATCCCCCCTCCCACCCAGCTTGCAGTAACACAGGACCAAGTTGGCCCTTACTGGACCGCTAGGGAGAGCAACTCAAAGAGAACTGACAGAGCTATCCAGCATAAATAATATTTCGTTCATTTAACTACAAAGCCTAAATAAATAATACAGGAAATGGCATTCAAGCCTAAATAAAAAATACAGGAAATGGTATTTCAAAGACTAATGTTATTTCAAATTTTTTCCGGACCCTGAAGAGATGTTCTAGATCCTTCGACGCTCGTTTGTCAACCCTACTTTTATCACCTGGGCGACGTCAATGTTACGTACTTTGTACAAACAAGGAGAGTAAAAGCTTAAGTCAGATAAACATTAATTCCTTGAGGGTTTTCACAGCTGAACGAGCAGCTGAATATGTCAGAAAACCAAATTTACTGTTTACGATAAGTACCTTGATTAATACTATCTATCTATCACTTCAAACCATACCCAAACCACATTTATATGGGGATCCCACGCCCTTACGAAAATTTCACATATATATATGATGGCACACTGCTCCAATTCCACATATGAAATAGTAATTCACATGTGAAATACGTTCCAATTCCAAACAAAATTTCACGATTGAAATATCTTGAACGCGTCGTTCAAGAAGGACCTTCGCTAGAAACGTCGATATTGAAATAGTCTGCAAGGCTACAAAAATTCTAGACTTTTCTGGCAACCTGCCTTGAGATATTTTTGGATAACAAGATGAGTCTTTAAGCGCAGGGATGTAGTGGAGGGGGGCTCATGGGGCCCGAGTCCCCTTGTTAAAACTCCATGTCGATTTGTCCTATAGATTGCATAAACTTAACCTGGAATGTTCTTTGAAACTGTAGTGTTAAAATGATTTTAGTAATTTCTAGTTGATAACTTTGATTCTAGCTACCAATAGATAATTTATATATGTGGCTCTAGCCTATTCCTAGAACCCAAAAATTGATATTGGAATTTCCAAGTTTATCATGTTGTCACCACCACGCTTTATCATCCCTTTATCAAAACTATTTTCCTACCTGCGTGCATCGCGAATTTTCCAGAAATACTTCCAACTAAGCGAGTTGTTGTTTTCCTTCCCCAGCTCAGGGATTTGAGATATTGATTTTACGAGTTGTCAAGTGTACGCAATGGCAGAGCTCATGTTACAGCTAGTATTCGATTTCAACGATTTTTGCATAAACATCTTGAACCTGTTATGTGATCTTGAACAATAAGTCTCGTCTATTTGCACAATCAAACAGGTCAGGATTTCGTTTCAGTTGACGCGACCATCCGGGCGAAGGAATAACGCATCGAAGAATAACTGGGTGTTGCTTTGCAACAACGAGCACTCGAAAATAGCCAAGGACTTGCATTACATCGAAAACGTGGATAAGTAATTGGTTGAATATCTACATGACTACATCAAATCACCGGCATTTGCAAAGAATCACAGTTTTGAAAGGTTAGTGAAGATTATTTAATAAAATGGCTATCATTTTAGACCGTCCTTTGGGCACTTATATATACGCTTAAAGCACATACCAAATTGATGCCCATGGCTATGCGGGACGCAAAATAATAATATAAAAGGAGCATTGTACATGTTAACATTTAAACTCAATATTTACATGTCCAAAGCAAGGCGGCCTCCATTATATATATATAAATATCTTTGCGGATTCAGTGGTTTAAAAAATGTCGGTTTTCAAACAGTGCTCTTCTTATTCAACAAAGATTGAATAATGGAGACTTCTTATTCTTTGTAGTAAGTGCGCAAATTTCTCTCGTGATAAATGAAAATTAGCTAAACGGTTTTCACAACTGCGCTTGCTTTACCGAATTACCGGTCATGCTAAAAGAAGCCTTGCGCAGAGGCAACTCAAATAGCAGAATATGGTAACATCTGTGTTCTGTATTTGCTTTACATGTTTATGCAAAATGCTCTGTCATATACATTTTAGTTTATACAAGTGCGCTTTGTACGTAGATTTTGTACACGGAGTCTCGGGCATGCATGGGAGCTGCGTTAAGCTGCGCGAGGGAAACTCCCCCATAAAACACTGCCTTTGAGGAATAGCTTATACAATGCGCGCAAGTGATTGATGCAGTCGAATATATATGTAACTCAAATGTAGGGCTCCAGTCAGTCCAGTGTGGGTATTCTACAATGAGCTGCCGTGGGTTGTGTCTGAACTATACCTGAAAAGGTTGAAAAGTTTTCGAACCTTCCAGCGAAGGCCTCAACCTCCTGATTAACGGCCTCGCTCAAAACGTCGTTTTTAAATCTTTTTCACTTGCAGTTCAGATACAAACCACGGCAGCTTATGTAATCGGTAATGTACTATCTGTAACTGCTTGCTTATCTTGTGGTTGCGCAAGTTAATTTCCTGCCTTCGGCGCGCAGCTTAATTTTCCATCGAAGTAAATGCTTGTCAATTTCCCATGAGATAAAAGTATAAAAGTCAAAACGTCGGATCTTGTTACTACTCTATAATTCCTTTATATTGCGTAAACATAAATCATCAAAAATACTCACAGAAAGGTTCGAAATATGAAATTAATGTATTCTAACTGGATAATATAGCCGTGATACAATTATTATACAATAGAACTTGAAAGCTTCCAACAGCTTCGAAACCACTGTCATTTAAAGGTATCTTATACTTATAGATAAGTCCTGCGCGAGTCACATGCAGTCGAGATGATCAGTTATCCAGGGCAATGTGCCAGCCAGGATAACTCGTTATTTTAAACTAAACAATTTAACGACCGGGCTGTCTCCGGTTGTCTAGACCGCGGAAACTGTGAAATATTTGTTGCCTTTCGATTTAAGAAAATATTTCCTGGCTTTAATGTACTCTGCAGTAAAGAGGTTTAATCAACTCTGTTATAATGCATGTTTGAATGCATTTTTGTTTTAAACAGGAGTTCACGATTTGCGCAAAATAGGAATATTCGGTTTTAGATTAGGTCTAAAATTGCCATAAAGTGCAAGGATATATTTTATCGCCAAGGATATATTTTCAGGTCACGAATCAGATCTGTTAGACTGATTTAGACCGTCTTATATATAAAAAGAATATAGAACGATGCCTTTGGAGTTCTGAGTTATATATCTTAGTTATTAAACAGTTTATAAAACTGTGATTAAACTAACCGACTACATGCATGTACACGGGGTTGAAACAATCATATAGAAAAATTTCACCTAAAATTTTGCAAACAAATTTTAGGGGTTCACTCAAAATCTACAAATCTAGCAGTTCTAGCAGAAATAGGAAAGGTACCCTTAATTATACAAATAGCTACCTTTATAATAAAATATTGGTTACGCATCAAAAGTACACCGTTCAGAGATACTCTTGTTGGTCAAGCGGCAAGAGTATGTATGCAATTTGATTCACAACCAATTTCATTTGCAAAATATTTGCTACAACTTTGTGATGTAGAAGTTAAAAACTTTGAAAATGTCGCAATACCATCAGATATGCAGGGGAATTTTTGCCATTATTTGAAGAGTAAACTACATAAATGTTTCACTGATTACTGGAAAGAACAGATTCAACAAGGTGGAAATATTGGAAAATTAAGAATTTTTAAAACATTGAAAACAAATTTTGGAATTGAAGAATATCTCTCTTCAGTTAATAATTTTAAACACCGTCAAGCTGTTACAAAATTAAGAATTTCATACAATGATAGATTATGCAAACATTGTGATCTAAATGAGATTGGGAATGAACAGCATTACCTAATGTCATGTAGTAATACAAAGCTCGTCGATCTCAGAACAAATTTTATTGCTAATCTTTGTAAAATAAATAATTCTTTTTCTTCATTCGCTTATCAAGATATATTTAAATATGTTCTTTCTATGCAAGACAAAACAATATGAAAAAGGTCCCGTAACAAAATTAAATGAAGTATACTCGGCCAGCCTGAATATTAATGTATATATACAGCTCAGTTCTTGGACTTAGCATAATATATGACTTAGCATTATGTGCGCGGCTCGATGCGCTGTCATTTTCGTTCTGCCAACAAATGCGATCACCGCGGGTGCGATTAAGCGAAAATATTCACTACAAAGGCAAGGAATCATCTTTTTAATACATATAAAGTCAGTCTATTTTACATAAAACCATCGATTCGATCACAAATTTCAAACGTAATCACAGACAGAAATGATTGTTTATATAGATTTATAGATTGACAATTCAAATAGATTTGGGGATTCCGCGGATAGATATTAAATACTACACAACTGTGATTGAACCGCAACGAACCATCCTGACGAAGACATTTGCTTAAAACAGTTTTCTTAACTGCTTTTTACGCAGTTTCAGTACGCACAGACGCCAACTTATTGTGATTGAACCAACAGACGTTTGAAGGATCGATTTCTTTTGTCTGTCCCTAAGCTCAAATCTTCACTATCAGTGCAAATAATAAATATTGTTTTATCTAGTATTTGCACTTATCCGGGCTTACAGATCTAAGCTTTGGAGTTTTCAGCAACAAAAAATTCAATCAATTACATTAATCGCCATTTAAACATACAAGGCATGCATGAATTATTATACTTATATGTATAAAATTACTCACTCGCAAGCACTGGTTGCTCTGACCGAAATCTTCGAAAATTCCTTTGCCTCACAACATATCTATAACTTGCGTAACGATGAATTCAAATTGTATTTGCCAAAACCAGATACTGAGTACATAAAGAAAAGTTTGGGTTTTGCGGAGCTAAACTTTGGAATGGCTTATCTCGCAATCTGAGAATTGCAGATTGTTTGAATTCATTTAATACGTTGATTGCTGATACTAGCCTGCTTTAAATCAATTGTAGATCTTTGTATACTAATATATTATGTAACCTTAAATTTCTTTATGTATTGTAGTGTGTGTTCTCTTAGTTATGTATATTATTTTAAGCTGCACGCCCTCCTTGGAAACCAGCGAATTTGCTGAAGGAGTAAGCGTGTTTAAATAAAGTTTTATCTTATCTATCTAAGGATTATATGCGCATATAGTCGGAACATTAATTTATTAGCCAGTAGCCACAGACCCATAGCTAACGTAATATTGTTTTAATACTTTCGTTCTATGATGGTAAATATACTCTGTATACATTTAACTGTTGAAAATGGAGTGCTTCTATTATAACAGTAAACGCGCTCTAAAAGCAGCCATGCATCCTTAATATTTTAAAAGCGCGGATATTCCACACTTATGAAGGGATCAGCATGCATGGGTCTTTACTATCATATAATATACTTGGTTATTACATGCAGGCAGTACTTTAAAGTAGTTGATTCTGTTTCGTAATTGATATGAATGTGAATTTGCGCTCACCCCAGTTGACTCAATAGCGCAATTGGTAGGGCATCAGGTTGAAATTCGGCGTGAGTCAACTTCATGGGTCATCCTTAGAAAAACTTAGAACTGCCCATTTCAACAAGGAGAACAGACTGTTAACCAGTGGCGAGGCCAATTGTTTAGTCATGCTATGGGGTACCTGAATAGGGTAAAGGGGTGTTTATTATAAAGCGGTGTTTAAATTCCCCGGAAACAGTTAAATTTTAGAAGTCAAGAATGGCCATTTCTTGCGCTTTCAGAGTAAAATTTGTTTTTGTTTTTACTTTAAGTCGCTGTATGAATCCTTCTGCTGCAGTATAAAATTCATAAACTCTTAAATTTGTAATATAATATTGACAGCTTAGTCAGTTAGCGCTCATATTGTACATTTGACTATTGTCTATTACAACCTTAATTGAAATAGCTACTGTATATATATCTTATTTAGCACTAATAAATTTAAGAGTCTTCTCTTATCTAGAAACCATTATCCCCATAAAGCAGGGGCGCGTATAAGCAGGGGCGTATAAGCAGGGGGGGTAGGAGAAGTTGGGGGTAACCAACTACAGACATAGTCCATTACGAGATGGGATGAAAATATTGCTAAAACTACCCTCCTGGTTTTCTGCAATGTACCGGGGTAGCCAAGGACAACGGTTTTGTTAAAACTGCTCGCCATAGTCCGTAGACCTTGATGTTGTATATTGATGACTTTACCTAGCAAGTACCAATCATTGACATGGTCAGACATGTCAGAGAAAAATTCCTGTCTCTTTTTTTTATGGAAAGATCGTTTACACGTTTTAGGTTTTGCTGAATGTTAATGACGAATATTTTGAGTTGATAATGTCATCATGCTGACGTTTGCCACGTATTTTTCAAATATCATTAACGTGCATCTGAAATCGGGCCGACAAATCGCAACGTGTGAACGTACCTTAACCTGTTCGGAAATCTGGCCAAAATGGACCTCATCCTGATTTTATCCAAATATTCCGATCGATTTAATCGTGTTAATGGAGCGCCCATAGAAAATCCATTACCTTATATTATTTATATAATAATGTCAATTGGGTCTTTATTTCCTGTGTACATGTATACATTAATTTTTCCCGGGGATTTTGGATATTTGCCAGAAAGCCCAGATATGCCAACGCGACAGGAAATTTATAGGAATTGGAGACGCCATCTGTATGACAAACGTCTATAAGACTATATGTCTGCCATTAGCTTTTTTTTTACTTGGATTCTTATGACAATAATGGGTAGACAAATTAAGTGCATCTTTTATATATTATTTGAAATTCAATCCGGACGCCGACTGCTTCCGCTAATTATAAACCCTGAAGCAGACAAATTTATTAACTTGAAACACGTGAGCCAAATGGGAGAGCAATTTATACAGAACAGATTGGGCAATCCAACACTCTCCTCTGCAGAGATTATTAGAGTACAGACGAGCAAGTTTTCCTTGACAAGGAGCCTTGTTTAAAAGCTACTCATACCAGCTTTTGAACAAGGAAAATTGTTCGTGTGCCGACAAGGAAAACATGACAAGGAAATGCGCCGTACATTACTGCACACTCTTCAGGCACTATATCGCAGGCATACATGAAGTATTCATTTGTGTCTGTACGGGGCTTTACACAGAGTTTTTGTCGAGCTCGCACATCCCTCAAGACTTGCGAGACACTCCTAAAAAGTGGGATTGAAAAATCATTGTGATTTTTTTGTGATTTTTTTTCCCCATTTTGTTTATCATTTTCCCATATTTTTGTGATTTGTCTATTTTTTGTGATGTTTTCGTGATTTTTGTGTGATTTTTTGATTTTTTTTTGTGATTTTTCTGAAGGTGTACGAGATTTAAATCAATGATTTGCCCCTCGACTCACTGGACCCAGCTAGGGAAAGCAATTTAGACAGAACTGATTGAGCAATCTGGTGTAAAATAAACTAATTTGGACCTCTACTTCTTTGAAGTCGTACACAGTGGTGGACCATAGGGTTGGTCCTTATTGGACTTCAAGGAAGAGTCGGTTTAGGCCAAACAGATACAGCTGTCCAGCATAAAACATCTGTTTGGTATTTGTACCGGCAAAACAATGCTCAGTGTTAATTTTGATTCGGACTTTGAACAGCTCCATATCGAGACTATACAGCTGCGCTAAATTTAGACATTTTAAACATAAGATTAAAATAGATCACTGTCACAGCCTTTTCACAGCCGGTATGCATACATGTCCTGATTGTGTATAATCAAGGCGTCTATTCATATTATTTTTTTTTGTCTATTGCAACCACAACTACACTTTCGCCAGGTATGAGCTAGCCTGCGTAACTGGTGGTTTTAAGGGGTTGGGGGTTGAGGCGCGGGTTAGGCGGGTAGCGAAACATTGGGGAGGCTAGGTATGAGCCTTACTGTTGTCAGCTGATCCAGTAAATTACATACGTCAAGAGGAGAATGGGATCCGACGAATCAGATCGTGTGAACACAGTGAGCTCTATATATATATATCTGGAGTGAGAACTTATGTCCAAAAAGTGAAGCCAAAGATGGCGGAAATTGACGTCCAGTGCCAATCCCTTTCTATTGTTTTCGACCGCGCGGTTTGCACAAGCCGGCAAGGAGTGTGCCGAAATTTCGTGTTTTTACTCCGATTTAAACAATAACATCATGATTTTATGAACTAATAACTTGATTAGCGATGCGATCTGTTAGAAACAACTGGAATTAGCAGGAAAAAATGGTATGAAAACTGTTTATGACCTTCATGAGTTTGGACGTCAATTGCCGCCATCTTGGCTTCACTTGGCCTATTGGCGAACATTAGAAGTTCTTACTCCAGATATATATGGAGCTCACTGTGTGAACAGGGCTTAATTAAGCCCCCAGTTGCACAATATATATCACGTGACATGTCACATGGCATTGGATAGTTTATGGTACACTTAGATATTCTACTTAGATATCTGGCGCCGGTTGTTCAAAAGCCGGTTAGCCTAACCCTGGGTTAACGAAAATCTTCAAATCAAACTTCCGAACTGCTTGTTTATAAAGTTATATATGTTTTTCCAGAAATCTTTTCTGGATCAATGAAACGAACGGCCATGCTTGTAGAAATACATAACCCAAAACAGCGGGTTAAAATTTAACCCAGGGTTAGCGCTAATCGAGCTTTGAACAACCGGCCCCTGATCGATACATTAGATAGTTTCTTTGTAGTAGCCAAAGGAGCTAGAATAGTCGTAAAAATTAGTGTAGACAAGTACGCATAAAATGCCCAATGCATTGTGAAATCTATAATAACATACGGGGATGAGAAATAAAAGTTATCCAAATATATGTATTTCCAGTATTTCCCTTATCGTTGAGGGCTGAGCGTCTACAAGACTGTTGGCTGAGCCGTCGCGAGGATTTAGAGGGCGGGAGCTCTCCAAATTTTAAATAAGGCCCATTTAAAAGAGGAAATGAGTTGTATGGAGCCATGACTTAAAGTGCACTACCAATGTAGTACAAGTTATACATAAGGTTACGAGAGATGTGGGATCTAATTATAGTGGGATAAATAGATACAGTTATCGATAATTGAAACGTCAAGTAACTATTTATAGAGAAAATAATGTCACCCGATCTTCTTCAAAGTATGCGAATTACCCTAAAAGGGCAATTAGAAGGTGGAAGGATTAACCTCATTATGCGGAATTAGGCGTTAATTATGTAATAAATGTGTTACCCAGCATTAAAATATACGTGCGCACTCACATGTTTCACCAACATAAATTTTAAACAAAACTATAACAATATTTATACTGGATAGCTCTATCAGCTTCACACTGTTCTCCCTAGAGGTCCAGTGAGGGCCATCCATCCCGCCCAGCCCTTGGTCCAGTGTTACTACAGGAGGAAACCGGAGTGCCCGGAGAAAACCTGTGGTGTTTGGTCGAGTCAAACTGGAACCACATGCACCAGTTTGTGATCCATGGAAACTTAGCTGTATGTTTAACACAAGGCATTTTTCCTGTCGCCAAGAGCAATCCTGTCCTTGAGCCGCAAAAATTCAAAAAATTATAAATTCAATTAAAAGTTCAGAGGGTTGTGTGTGTGTGTGTGTGTGTGTGTGTGTGTGTGTGTGTGTGTGTGTGTGTGTGTGTGTGTGGGGGGGGGGGAGGTTAGTGCCTGTGCCTTGGAGTTTCAAACACTGCAGGTTTTCGCCGGGTACCCTGGTTTCCTCATGCATTGGACCGATAACGGATGGCTCTTACTGAACCTCTAGGAAGAACAGTGTAAAACTGATAGAACTATCCAGTATAAATAAGGTTTTGTTTAGTAAGTAAACGGGCGTGCGCAATTAAGTTCACACGATAGAGGACCCTGGTATTTCTTTTAGAACTTGTGATTGAGGAGGATTTATATTAATTATTTTTATCGTCCCAATTCTAAATTATTACGTAACAATTGTGTTACTCGTTTCGCCAGCAGGAATAAAACGCGTGCGCGCTCACACCCACCAATACTGAATTAAAGAAAATCTAACCTAAAGGTCCTATAGCCAGTATAGGGCAACTTCGTCCCATGCAGAGCTTTCTGGTCGATATACACCCAATCGCCAATCTAAGGTCGCACATTGTTCGAACGCAAGCGCTATATATAATGGGCACAAGGCAGATACCCTAGGAATAATAGACAAAATCCGCGAACGCTTATTTATGCCATCCAATTCACATTTTTGGATAACTCAGTCACATACCGTATACCTAGTTACCACTTTCCTGATATAATGTAAACATTGAATGGAACGAAGGCAACTAAGTATTTATATTACACATGCATGTAAATGAATTGGATAGACCGGCCTCCATAGGGTGAACACCATACGGTTTAATTTGTGGGTGCTAAATATAACTCTGCAGTGCAATATCCGGGCACTTCGTCAATATCCCATTTCCTATATTAAGTGGTATGCAGCTCGTAATATAAAGCACTTGAACGCGACTGTGTTGGATTGTTCGTCGATTCGACCATCTCATTAGCATATTTTCCGCGACTGTTGTTTGCTTGGAATATCTTTTCACATTTAACCACTTCGGTAAGTTGCAAATTTCAAGTTTATTCATCTAAGTTAGAATGCTTCTCTGACTATATAATTGCTTATTATACTGCCATGCTATTGTAATGTTTTCTTGTCTTGAACCTAGCCCTAGGATTATTCTATACAAAACAGTAGAATTTTAGATCTGTATATCTAAATAATAGTTTATTCGAGTGTGGATGCATCGCTTCTCTGTGTTATGTCAGCCTTATATACGGTTAAAGCGACGGCTAATTTCCATGAACAGGGCGTGAATTCATAAAGATCGTTCACATGTGAGTTCTGTAGGTCTCGTATAGACATTTTGCAAAATTACTGAAGCGTACCATTATAAACTCCTACTCGAAACATCTCAAACGTGGGGGTCCAGTGTAGGCACCTATACTATAGTATTCTACAATAATTATACATTATAGTGGCAAATAATTTCCAAACGAAGGGCATTCGCTCAAATGTCGAAGATGACTAGGTCGTTTTTCATGTAGTTCCCACCAAACCTATAGCGCAGCCTATAATATACTTCGTTCATTTAAAAACAAAACGAAACCTTAAACATTGCGTAAGACTGACGAACATTTAAACGAAATTCAGGAAAATGCTCCAATATTATGACTATTTATTGACGTATTTTATGCATGGTTTACTATTTCTGAAAATGGTCCATATATGCGTCGTTTTAAAAGCTTTGCGCGAACATTCGTATCAGAGCATCTTTGCCCCACTACGGTATATAGATGTACCTCGGTTCTAAAACAAGCAAATTCCACACTGAATCATGTTGTTAATAAATAATTCAAGTATGAATTGTGTCAAGGCTCGGCGTAGTGTATTGTATGCAATATACTCTTATAAACGTACGGCATACACTTTTATATAATCGTGGCGCTTGAACTGTTAAAATCCGATGTTCTTAAGATCAAACATTTTTGCAGATCAAACAAATTGAAAGTTCATTAGTGTCCGGTCGATTCGGTAGGTCGGATCGATGGTGCAATATATGTCCATATATATGCATGGTCAATGAATACATTTCATATATTACTAATTCATAGGCTTTAAGCCCCGGTCAAACAAGGATGAGAGTCAATGAGAGTCAATGAGAGTCGCAACTCTTGCTCGCTTTTGACCGCAAACTCTCGTCGACTCTTGTAAACTAGTATATGAAATGTTATAATATATATATATATTTACTCCCATCAACGTTTCACGTGTGACTGCTACGTGCGGTAATATCCGGTCAAACTCTTATGCAACTCTTGTTCTCGTGAGAGTTAACGAAACTCTCATGCAAATGCTATGTAACTCTGATCAACAAACAGCTTTACCGAAAAAGACTTCTTTCACAGATATCCTATTTAGCCTCGCAACAGCTTATCTTTATCTGGTAAAATGCGCGCACGAACGATATATAATACTGACCGCGCGATGCGATTTTTGGAAAGGATCACGAGACGTAAAATAAATTAAATACGAGATTTGTAACATCAATGTTTCTCCTCAATACATGCCTTTGGCAATGTTTTCCCAGACAATAATCACACCAATAGGCTTAAATTTCTAGAAATATCAAAGCGCGACCGTTTCCCTTATCATCACGCAATCATGCGATTCGTCGGCCGCATGCAATATGGTGCTGATAAATGAATTCCAAGAATGGCCAGATTGCTATAGTCTCACCTTTTCACCCCAGGCATGCAGGTATATCGTTCTAGAAATTATTTATAAATGCGCTTTTGTTCTGCCCAGCTTATGTTTGCAGTCTTACCAAATCGACACTTTTGCCGCGCGCATCACTGCATTTCGTTGAATTTATTTTGCCTTTTCATTTATATTCCTAAGCCTGGCTTCAAAATGTATGAAACAGAAAAAAAAGCATAGCGTTGAGGGTTTACTAATCGCTTCTTAATTAAGAAGGGAAAGCAACAAGGATTTTCTTTTGAATTTGCTTTTGTGTTGTTAGAAATTATGCGTACAGTTTACGTTTATATGCTTGCGTTTATATCGCCGACGTAACCTTACATTGGATACTTCTCATTGCATTTCTTTCTTTTGCATTTTTGCCTCGCTGGGGTGGATTTTTAACTTGCATACGACAGAGTGCAAAACATAAACCTATTTTGATAAGCTTTGTGTGTAGCATTAGCAAAGATATAATGGGTACAGTACAGAACACGGTACAGTAAGGCCTGGTTTCACTAGCGACGAACGTATAAGCGAGAAACCAAAGCATGGTTTTCCCCATTTCCTCCCAGGCTAACAAAAACAAAAATTTGTTCTAGAAAGTTCTTATATGAATTATCTGTTTTCATAAATGTTTATGCTTGCACTTATGCTTGCACTTACTTCCTTTTGTCATTTCGTATGTTGCGCTTTTGTTGCGAGTAAAAACCGGTGACTACATTCTATTTCTCAAATTCGTTAATAATTAATGAGCCGTGAACTAAGGAAATCACTACTGTGACGGCAACTGGGTATGTGATCTTAATTGGCATATAATTTCGTCTACTTTAAACTCAAATTTCTCTTAAAATACTGCGATTCATTTGTGAAATTGAGTGTCATATCAAAACCTCCAATTCAGACTTTACCGGATATCCAGTACTTTATGTGGATATCCGATAAAGTCCGCATTGTCGGATGTGATTAGATATAGTACATAATATATGTTTGTGTAATGTACGAAATTGCATTGCATGGTTGGTAAGAACGTTTTGCTTAAATATGAAATCCACCCATATTCAAACTAACATTTCTTACTGGCAATACCGCATATTATGCAAATGTTGGTTTTCATAGCCTATGATTTGAAATCCACCCATATTCAAACTAGTATTTCTTACAGACAATACCGCATATTATGCAAATGTTGTCTTTCATATAGCCTATGATTTGAAATCCACCCATATTCAAACTAGCATTTCTTACAGGCAATACCGCAGATATAATTTGACCACAACCACTGCGTCTCCACACCATGATATTTTTCTAGAAATTCCTTTTGAATCTCTTTTTGTTTCGCCCAGCTTATGCTTGCAGTCTTACGCTTGCATGCATCATTGTCCACAATTATTTGAATTGGTTGTGCCTTTTCATCAGTTTTTCTTAAGCCTGATCACTAGCGAGAATTTTATATGATGGCTTTTCCCCCGACAGATCTAGAATTATCTTTTGAAACGCTTGCGCTTATCATGTCGAAGCTTTTCACTGCATTTCTTTGTTTTGCCTTGTCATTTTTTGTAAGCCTGGTAGCATAAGCGAAAAGACAAAGCAAGACTGATGCTAATGGAGACAAAGCAGACAGAATCTTTTGAATTTGCTTTGTTCTTCCTCAACAAACTTATACTTTTTATAGTCTTAAGGCCCATTCTCTCAACATCATCCAACGTTGTTGATGAAAATTTTGAACATTGTAATGATCAAACAGACCCAACAATGTTGCATCCAACAATGAAGGCTGACGATGGACCAACATGTTGGACTGAACGTTTATGCTTGCGCCGGCCTATGTCGCATGTTTTATTGCATTTCTTGCTTGCGCTTTTGTTTTTACTTATGTTTGCGTGTTCATTGCCTGCGAAAACCTTGCTTTATTGCTTTGATACGTACATTTTCGTAATCTATGTGTGATGTTGAACGTGTGTCAGTTTTCAATACTCGTAATTGTAATACTCGCACCTGCAGGAATGCAATTAGGATTTGTGTATCATTAGTAGAGATATAATGGTTGTGGTAAAGTAAATGCTTGTTTTCACCAATAGCACGCATAGTAAAAGACAAAAGGCGAGACAAAGAAATATACAGGGTGTATAAAAAACTTTGACTGGTTGCTGTGCGTCAAATACTGGGTTAAACAGTTGAGTTCAAATGGGCCTTTTGGGAATTAAATTTGCTTCGATTTGCGCGGGTTAATTCCCATCGGTGGAAGAATGCAATTTCGACAAACAATTTTAACCAGACGAGTACTCGGTCAATTTTGTCCGTAATGAAACATGAAAAGCATCATTGGAACGCTAAAGAGTGGTTCTTTCGTTCTATGTAAAAATTAAATCATTTAACCCAGTATTTGACGCACAGCAACCAGTCAAAGTTGGATTACCTTTTTTTATATACACCCTGCACAGTAAAGCATGTGACATAAGCTTCATTAGCGCAAGATTATGTTACAATTAAGCTGGGGAGAACAAAAGGAAATTCAATTCATTCTTGTCATGCTTATCTTACGTCGCAAATGAAAACCAGGCATCACGAAAGACAAAAATCGTGCAGTGAATCATACGTTCAAAGCTTCAATATTAGCGCCAGTGTATGCCCACTCACCTAACCTGCAAACAGGACAGAACATCTGGTGGTTAAAATGTTCTAATTTTAATCAACAATTAGATTATGAGCTCAAGATTATGAGGGCGAAGCCCGAATGAACTATCATCTAATAGAAATCGAGAGCGAATAATCTAATTGTTTTAGTAGAAACCAGCAAGAAAACAGTATTTCAAAACGTTTTTCATGATTTATTGAAATAAATTCGTTAAAAATCGCGCCGAGGAGATGGCTGTTTCGCTACTCGCTATCTATCGACAATTAGATAGCGAGTAGCGTAGCCAATCAAATTACAGCATTTGCAATAGTATACTAGTATGATTCTACTAAAACTCAATAGTAACACAAATTTGAACACAATATAAATATTCTGGCTTCAAAATTGCCTCATTGAATGCAAAAGGATGATCTAACCAATTCTAGTTCTCAGATCAATGAACTGCGCGCAGGGGCGTAACTAGTGGGGGGAGGGGTTTGGAGAGGTGAGTCACCCCCCCCCCCAAATGTTTAACAATTGTAACTTTGTAGGGCAAAAATACATTCAAGGCATGTTGAGTAAGAACAAAAAGCCTTGAAGACCAGTTTGGGCAATTTGAAAAATTTGCTAATCTTATATACAACATTTTCTGACCATCAGAATTATTTAAAATCTTCCCCCAAAGTGCATAAAATGGCGTTTCAGAGACTTTACATTTCAAAATATTCTGGGGGACCATGCCCCCATACCCATTAGTGGCCTCGTGCCTTCACACTCGATTCCTGTGCATTCCCGCTAGCGGCACGAGGGCCTCCATAAACCGTTTTGGTTTTTGCCGGCCCCTTTACATTATGTCTTGACCACGCCCTTTCGTCGGGAAAATTATCCACCCCCCCAATGTTTAGACCCAAGTTATGCCCCCGACTGCGCGCCATAGTCATAAACCTTAGCAAGAACCGTTCATAGAAAACCATTACCTTACATATTATTTACATTACATACATACATTATTTATTATTTCAGTGACCGATTACATCAAGTGTACCTGACAAGCTTACCTATATTATGTACTTAGCCTACATTATTTATTTTTATAATTGTGATATTACTTTACTAATCTGTCTATCCTAACCCACCCTTAATTTCCTGTGTACATATCACCATGAATTAATTTTACCCGGGGATTTTGGATATTCGCCAGAAATCCTAGATATACCGACGCAACAGGAATATTAATCAAATTTTAAGAATTGAGAAGACACCATCTGTATGACAAACGTCTATATGCCTGCCATTAGCTTTTGTACGACTTTAATTCGACTTTTATTATGACAATGCGTAGACAAATTAAGTACATATTTTATATATTATTTGAAACTTAAGCCGGACGTCGACCGGTTCCGCTAATTAACCCGGCAGACTGAGGATACAACAAATATAGTGCTAATTCGTTTTTTTCCTGTCAGGGCCTTTTTTTAACATATAGACTGGGGAGAGAGCAAGGCAGAAATAAGCGCAGTGAACGAACTACACGAGTTAATGTTCAGTTGTACTTTATAGTGCTCGCGTGCGCGATAGTACGAACTTTGCTGTTTTTGGTGTTTGGTTACATTTAGATAATGCGCCAAGTGGTGAATTTCAGGGAAGTTCGCGTGCCGTTCATCTTCGTGACTGGGATTCGATACCTGCAATATGCATCATGGTTTCCTCCTGTCGTAAACAGGACCCGAGGGACTGGACCAATACAGAATTACCCTTACTGGGCCTCTAGAAAGAACGTTTTAGAACTGCCAGTTAGAGATATCCAGTGTAAATAAAGTTTTGTTTGGTAAATGTATGTGCGCATTTGAGTTCGCAGTATGCGCGCAGTAGAATAGACCCCGAAGGGCAATTGATAAACCCCAAAGGCTTGAAAGATTGACCTCTATGTAATTCTTAAGTACTTTCACGGTTATATGAAATACGGCATTTTTGACATAATTCTGTATGGAGGGTTGCAAACCTTTACAGCACAACCGTGAAAGGGGCATGGATAGAACCCATATCAAGCAAAGGCAATAAAATGAGCTCGCTTGCACCTGATAAATATATACACCTCAAAAAGGCTGAGTGAATTGGTTAGCAACGGGCAAATGGATACGTGTCAGCTGATTGGGACATAAACACGTGTCTCCATAGGGGGTGCTAAATATCACCCAATCAATATCCGGGCATTGGTCAATATCCCATTTCCTATCGGGTGGCATGCAGCTAATATATAAAGTACTTGCGTGTGATCATTTCTCGTTACTGTGCTGGATTGTTCGTCGAATGACCATCTCATTAGCATACTTTCCGCGATTGTTGTTTACTTGGTAAATCTTTTCGCATTCGACCAATTTGGTAAGTTGCAAGTTCATTCCTGACTAAAATATTTATCATAATACCGCAGTTCTATTGAGCCGGTGTTTTCTAGACTTAAACCGTAGACTATCCTAGATTGTAGAATTCTAGAAAAGCTCATAGATCTGTAAGCCATTGTTTTTCGTTTACAATTATAGTTTATTCCAGCGTGAATGTCTGCTTCTGTGTGCTATGCGTGAGCAACCACATCAGGGCGTGATTTCTTCGAAACATATTTTACATACATATGAGCTCTGTCTGCTTTTGTTTAGACCATTTTAGAATAACTGGGGCGTGTCATTAAACACGTATAGTCTAGACATCTCAAACGTTGGTCCAGTATAGCTAGTATTCTGCAATATAAACTAGAGACCACTAATTTTCTGACGAATTAAGGGCCTTCGCCTGAAACGCTCTACCTTGTTCAAGTAGTTCCAACCAAAAGCACAACAGCTAATAGCCTAGAACTCGCTCTTTTGAAAACAAAATGAAACCTTTATATAGCATTGCGTAAAGTCCTGGTCAAACGAGGTTGAGAGTTGATGAGAGTTGGCAAGCGAGAGTTTCATCTGTCGTGCCCGGTCAACGAGAACAATAGTTGCATGAGAGTTGACTGGATATTACCGCGCGTCAAACGAGGAAAACATCTCGTCAACTCTCATCAAAATTTGATCCAGCATTTCAGCTATATACAGCATTCGCGTCCGTGTTGTATCAGACATTCAACCACTCGCTTTCAGCTCGTGTTTGTATATATCTGATACAACACGGCCGTACTATGTTACGTGCGCTTCAGGAATACTGCAAGCATTCTATGTATCTTTGTAAAAGCTTATATTTTGCGTATACATTACTTTATGAATAATAATATATCAGCGATTCTTTGCCTCGCTATGCTAGATGTATTGGTCTAATCTTAAACGCGCAAATTCCATAGAGAATCGCTGATGTTGTTTAATATTTTTATAACTCTGAAATTCGTTGTTCCTAAACAGGCTAAAGCCTGTCGCACACCAGAACTCTTGGCTGAGCTCACCACCACGAGAGGCCGTAGCTTAGCAAGTTACTCACGAGGTAAAATTCTCAGCAAAAACGATGCACACACGACTGTGTGTAGATTCTCGGCAGTAATGTAGGTGGCAATAAAAACAAATTTGCTTTGTCAGTAGGTTGAAACACTCGGCTAAGGGAGGGTGGGGGGGGGTTGGAATTTTATCGGGGTGGAATTTAGTGTGCCCTCTTAAACCTTTAGCATGGCCCACCCCTTCATACTCAACATTTTCCCAGTGGCCCACCCCTAAATACTGATATTTTTTTAGATGATCCCCCCATCTTCTCTCCTAAAAATTCCAAAGTACATAAACTTGTTTTTGTGAAAAAAAGCTTTTGTGATCATTGGCTATAAAGATAGATCAATATAAGAGACTGGGTCTATTTTTGTTACACGAATGCAAATGTAGATCTTTCATACTTCAATATAGAGATATAATGCTTATGGTAAAGTAAATGCTGATTGTCGTCAGCTAGCAAGCATAGTAAAAGACAAAAGGTGAAAAAAAAGAAATACAGTAAAACATGTGACAATTAGCGCAAGATCAAGTTTCAATTAAGCTGGGAAAAACAACAGGAATTCAATTAATTATTTTCATGCTTATCGTCCGTCGCAAATGGAACCCAGGCTTCATAAAAGACAAAAGTCGTTCAGTGAAGCATGCTTTGAAAGCTTCAATATTAGCGCCAGTGTATGCCCACTCGCCTAACCTGCGAACAGGCATAAACTTTGAGATTGCACGACAGCAAGACTGTACGTAAGCTGGACAGAACAAGAACAAACAGTGGCGGACAGTTCCCGACATATAAGCCTATATTTATAATGTTGACTGCGCATATTATAATATGCATATCAAAGTATTTCATTGTTCAATCATTATTTGAATATGCAAAAAAGTTGCTCGATGAACAATTAGTTTCTGCACGGTCGACTCGCATTAAATTAGACAATATACTGTACAGGGTGTCCCCCAAAAAAGTAAACCATTTGGCTTTGAAATTGAAATTAACATTGCTGTCAAACAACCTATTGTATTCAATTCACACATGGGTATAATTAAGAAAAACTTGAACTGTGAGTTAAGAAAGGATTCAGTCTTCGTTTGAGGCCTGTTTCACATTGTCGAATTTCTGTTGAATTTAACTCGTCAAGTTTAATATGAAATATCTTTGTGGACGGCAATTCAGGGCCTTTTTTAACTAATGTACTCCAGGGGCAAAAGCCCCCCCAGCCCCCATGTTGGCCCCCCCAGTAAGCTATTTTGGCCCCCCCAGTGAAGGTCCCTTTTGTCCAAAGTATAAGCCAAAAAGGGAAAAAAACTGAGTTTAGAGGAAAGTTATTGTATTCTCACAACAAAACCTGGCTCCGTTTAGATGGGATATATCAAAAATTGTCTCTGAAAATGCAGGAAATCAAGCCACAGAGACTCAAGAATACAAAAAATTTCTGGGTGAGGACCCCCAGACCCCCCTTCGCCTTCCCACACCTGTAATAAATACACCACCTACTTGTTACGTCCCCTTTCGATGATGCCCCCCCACTGATGATTTCTTAAAAAAGGCTCTGCGGCAATTCGTCATCTAAAACAGGTCTCAAACGAAGACAAAAAGCTTCTGAATCCTTTCTTAACACACAGTTCAAGTTTTTCTTAATTATACCCACGTGTGAATTGAATACAATAGGTTGTTTGACAGCAATGCTAATTTCAAAGGGTTTACTTTTTTGGGGGACATCCTGTAGAAAATATATATCCCCTTAAGTGCACCTTTCTTTATTTTGCTTTACACAGGAGACAAAATATGCCAGTACAAAAATGATTAAATGACAGTTCTATTGTGGCTATATGTAAAACACAAATGATGATTGAACACTTCAATACTTTGATATGCTAATGCATATTAGCTTGTAGTTCAGCTGCATGTTATGATTCAACTGCCGCAGAACGAGTCATTGGATACGCAGTCCGACACTATGAATTGGCTTATATGGGGAGTGCGAATTTAGGTTGCCAACACATTCCGACCAAACCTATTCTTGTTGCGGCAAATCTCGGTTTTTAAAACTTTTTTGGCTTAAATTTCAGACAAATTTTTCTTCAATTACAGCGCATGAATGCTTTCATGGTGAAAGCACATTGATAAGAATTTTCTAGAACAACACCATGGTGCGAAGACGCTGGAGTTGTGGCCAGATTATAATAATCGTGCCATTCTTGGAATGAATTTACAACCCCAGGCTTTCCTGCACAGCTAAAGCTACGAAATACATACATTTGCATAATTGCTGCGGTAGCGAGCGAGCCTGAAGCAAGCGAGCGAGGGACGCAGCAGATCTAAATGGTGTATATAGGGGATTTTTATCTCAAACCTTTCTAACGCATTGCATTGTGGTCGTGCGCGATTGGTGCTGCGCAGTACACCAATTTTGCGGAGTAATATGACACTGCCACGTAAGCAATTTTGCATATTTTCGTACAACTTTTGTAGCGTGATAGTCAAAATATTAGACTCCAAGTTGACCTCTACTACTTCCACAATTTCCTTACTCTCCATACACACTGGGTCAATGGCAATAGTTAACAATCTACTGAATATAATTTGTGTTGCATACTGACGTCATGTTTGTTCCAAGGAGCTATAGAAACGTCATGTTTGTTATAGAAGTCCCCGTAGCATTCCCTACCTTGCAGGTACCCTAGTCTACGGTATATTTTCTTCGAAAAGGTTCAGTTTGATATTGGGTGGATTCTTAGAAATACTTCTATGTAAAATAAACACAGCCGTATTTCAATTAAGGTAGTCAAAGTCATTTGAAAAATGTACAATGCTAACGGCAAAGAATATGATCCTAATGAGGTATTGGATACAGTACATTGAGCATTTGACTATTTGATCATTCTTTGTGTATCATCAGTTAAAATATAATGCGCACGTCCGCAGTAAACGCTGGCTTTCACCACAGTTTCCACCAAGCGAAGGCATAAGAAACCTAGAGGGCACTCAGAGACCAAGAGGCAAATCACTCCTAAAAAGTATATGAGATTAAAAATCATGTGATTTTTTTTGTGATTTTTTTTTACGATTTGTCCTTGGCCTACAGTCATTAGCTCCACAAATTTTCGTATAAAAATAATGTTTGATATTTTTAGGAACCAACACAAATAAACATGTGATTACATAACATGTTACATAACAAGCACGTGGCATAAAGCTTCAAATCAGCGCAACATGAGTAACATGAAACTGGCCTCGTGCTGACTGGTTGAATCGAGAGAATAGGCGTTATCTCCGTGACCTTACCCTTTGTAGATGTCACCATGGTGTTGTATAAACATACATGGTGATATCTATATCTTTCCATGGTATTTACACGTGTTTTATTAATCTGATCTAAATATTAATCTAAATATATTAATACAGCCGTTCCGTACACATTTCATCAATATTGTATATGATATTTCCAAAAAAAACCTTGTCCACTATTTACTTTGTCACAACCCGCAGTACCCGTAAATATATACATGCATGCTGTAACGGCCTCTCTTTACTGGACTTGTGGCTAAGAAAATGTCTCAGGATAGTGTTTACTTTGAGGTGAGAGTGGTTGCCAACCGTATTTTTTATCTATGTGCTAAAATTTGAAGGTTTTTCTAAAACATTTCGAAGGATGGGATTTTTTCGAATGCTGTGTTTTATATCAGTGTTTTATTTTAATTGGCTGACTATCTAATTAACATTTGTAAAATTTGGATAATCTTCTTTCGTATAATTCAAAATGATATGCTAATAAGAAACATGGCGCAAATACATCGAAGCACGACCTTTCAAAAGAAGCCATAAGTCATAACAATATGTTTTTGTTGTGTTACAGACAGGCAACAATCACATATGTTTAGATTACATACGAATCGGTACTACACGCCCGGTTGCCACCCGTGTAACACAATATACTTCTGTTGAGCCAGTCGAGTTTTGGAATGTAAATGGTTGAAAAACAGCATGTTGGCGCAAACACGTAGTTTCACTATAACACATAGACCTTCAAAATCGGTAAATATTCGAAATAAAACGCAATAATTTACGAATTTAAGCCTTTGGGTAACCACTCGTTCTAATAAATCCATCTTTATAATGAAACTTGCCTCCACACAGGTATTTTAACAAGTGCCAGTAATACCATGTTTCTCATTAGCATGTCACTTTGAGTTATGACAATTAAGAAAAGGAGAAATTTGCACATGCTAATTAGGCAGTGAACCAATTACAATAAATCCATGATATCGAAAACTGCTTTTAAATGGAATCCCATCTATCGAAATGTCGTTATAAAAACCTTCCAATTTCGCTACATAAATAGAATAATTACGGAGGGCAACCACTTTCACCGTCAAAGTGAACACACTCCGATGACATTTAGTGTGGTTTCCTGCTTGTAACAAAAAATGCCATCGACAGTCACTTTTTTCGAGGCTGGCTGGCCGTCTATTCTACATCAATTTCAATCGAGTGAGATGCAGAAAAAAAACATCTTGTAAAATACATATTAACACTGCATCATATAGTTGCCTCCTTTAAGAGTTGACCATTTGCTGTACACGTTCCTATATTTGCTCGCAAATGAGTGCACTTTGCTCTATTACATGTTCTTTTGTGGATAATTTTTGTTTGATAAACAATGTACGTCTACACACAGCATTATGGCCGGCCGATTTCTGCTTTGACTCAACTGTTAGAGCTATCCAATATAAATGAATACTGGGTTTGGTGGATAATCCAAGTGAGTAGATATATACACAATTTAAGACCTAACCAGGAACCTGCAACACTAGGTCCTCTGGCAGGAATTGAACCCACGGCCCTGCGATTCCGGTGCAGCGCTCTAAGCAACTGAGCTACAGAGGCCAGTTGCTGAGCTGTAACCGTAAGTTCTGTATATATAGGTTATAGGGTGTGCGGATTGTGATAAGGTAAACTTCAAAGATCTTTGAAGTTTACAATATAAATGAAGTTTTCTTTAGTTAGTAAATGCATGTGCGCATTTGAGTTCGCCAAATATAAACACCTCAAAAAGGCTTTGAAAATTATACAAAAATGGCTTGGAGATGATTGAGCCGTTCGAGTACGCTACCCGATCCCATATAAAAAATAGACCGGCGTCCTCTCGGGCGTCCGTGTTTGCACATTTCTCTCTCTCTCTACTATATACCTATGAATAATAGAAGAAATGCCACCCTATTGAGATGACTCACATGTCTAGTTACCATGCACTGTTGTGATAATGTAAGCATAGAATGGAACAACCATTAACCGTGCCCACATGTAGTTTATATTCTTGGGCACATGTTATCTGATTGGGGCATAAACACGTCACACGTGTCTCCATAGGGGTGCTAATTGGTTAATATCCCATTTCCTATGGGGCGGTATGCAGCTAATATATAAAGTATTTGCGTGTGATCGGTAGGCGCATTTTTCGTTTATACTGTGCTGGATTGTTCGTCGAATGACCATCTCATTAGCATACTTTCCGCGATTGTTGTTTGGTTGGTAAATCTTTTCGCATTCGACCAATTTGGTAAGTTGCAAGTTCATTCCTGACTAAAATATTTATCATAATACCGCAGTTCTATTGAGCCGGTTTTTTCTAGACTTAAACCGTAGACTATTCTAGATTGTAGAATTCGAGAAAAGTTCATAGATCTGTAAGCCATTGTTTTTCGTTTACAATTATAGTTTATTCGAGCGTGAATGTCTGCTTCTGTGTGCTATGCGTGAGCAACCACATCAGGGCGTGATTTCTTCGAAACATATTTTACATATGAGCTCTGGCTTTGTTTAGACCATATAATTACATGGGGCGTGCCATTATGCACCTATAGTCTAGACGTCTCAAACGTGGGTCCAGTATAGCTAGTATTCTACAATAACTAGAGACTATACTAATTTTCTGACGAATTAAGGGCCTTCGCTTGAAACGCTCTATCTTGTTCAGGTAGTTCCAACCAAAAGTACCACAGCTAATACTAGTAATAGCCTATGGCTAGACCTCGCTCTTTTGAAAACAAAATGAAACCTTATAGCATTGCGTAAAGTCCTGGTCAAACGAGGTTGAGAGTTAATAAGAGTTGGCATGAAATAAGAGTTTGCACGAGTTTTGCATATGAGTCACCTCTCATGACCCGGTCAAAGAGAACAATAGTTGCATGAGAGTTGACTGGGTATCACCGCGCGTACCCGCGGTCAAACGAGCAAAACCTCTCGTCAACTCTCATAAAAATTTGATCCAGCTCAGTTGATGAGAGTTGATGAGAGTCGATGAGAGTTGGCGGTCAAACGCGAGCGAGCGTTGTAATGATACTCGTTTGACCGTGGCTATATGCCTGAATAAAATTCAAAAGAAACTAGAGAATGATATGTTGAGGCTATATGCGCTTGTGTGTAATGTTCAATCATTAATAATTCATGAAGAAATTCAAAAGAAATCTATACATTTTTTAGCATAGCGAGGGAAAGAAGCGGTAATAGATTAGTGTTATTTATAAAGTAATGCATGTATACGCAAAATATAAGCTTTTACAAAAATACATAGAATACTTGCAGTATTCCTGAAGGGCCAGTGGCGCCGGCAAGGGGGGGCTAGGGGGGGCGGCCGCCCCCCCCAATATTTTACAGAATGGGTTTCTAGATTCGTCCAAATCTGGTGACAAAGGGGGGGGGTGACGGGGTGTATAGAGAATGAACTGTGCTGCGTAAGTTTCTCTCCAAGTGCCTCCAAAACGCAGGAAATGCCATTTTAGACACCCAAAATTCAAAATTTTTGGTGTCCCCTCGGACCCCTCTAGAATTTTTTTGCCCCCCCAAAAATAAATCCTGGCGGCGCCACTGTGAAGGGCACGTAATGTATACAGCTTGAGAGGCCGTGTTGTATCGGATATATACAAACACGAGCTGAAAGCGAGTGGTTGAATGTCTGATACAACACGGACGCGAATGCTGTATAATTATATAGCTTGTGAAACCCAAGGATCTACAGTAAGTAGTCGTATTTTCAAGACCTTATTAAAAAAAAAGAAGCTATTTTAACTGAGAATATCGAAGGAAACGTTTATTCAAATCAGGAGAATTCTGTATATGTGGATACAACAACTGCATTAAACATTGGTCTAATCTTAAACGCGCAAATTCCATAGAGAATCGCTGATGTTGTTAAATATTTTAAAAATAAATTTCTTCGTCAGTAGGTTGAAACACTCGGCTAATTGCATGAAAAAGACACAAAAATACACTTTTACAGATGTTTCTTGAACCCCGCATGAGCACTTGCCGTATAATGCCATCGTGCAACCTTACTTTGATCACTGCAGCCCGCTATGGGATAACTGCGGAATTGGCCTCACAGACAGGCTGCAAGAATATCAAAATCGTGCTGCAAGAGTAACTATTACTGGGGCAACCTACGACGTTCGATCCGCTGATTTACTTGAAAACTTGAGCCGGAAACCCCTAAAAGTAAGACTCAACTATGTATAAAATTTTATGTATAAAATTCTTAATGGCCACACCGCACCCAATCTAAAAGAAGCCTTTCGATCTAATAATGAAACAGATAATACTTATAATCTCAGAAATAGAGAGACCGATTTAGCACTTCCTATGCCGAAGAAACAATTCGGCAAGAGGTGCTTCAATTATAATGGGGCCTCACTTTGGAACAATCTTCCCCATTAGGTAAAAAATACTGAATCCTTAAGTTCTTTCAAAACAATTTTGAAACAAAGTCAAAGAATGAGTTGAAACTAGCTTGTCAAAACTCATCTTATATAAATTAACAATGTTCTTTTTGTTTTTTTGTTGTTTTTTCAAGACTTTGCAATATTCTTTTTGTCAAGACTTCTGTCAATAGTTTAGGTTCACGCCCCGTTTCAACTCTGATAGAGAATATCGTAGATTATGCAAATGTCTATCTTTCGTAATTTCATTGTATATAATCTTGCCAAAACTGCTGCCTCTTCGTACCATGATATTTTTCTAGAAAAGTATGTTGAATTTCCTTTTGTTCTGCCCAGCTTATGCTGTTAAAATCCTTTCAACAATGTAGGATGATGTTGGATGAATATTTTGAACAATGTCAAAACTGATCCAACGTCAGCCAGCATTACCAAACATATTGATGTTCTAACAGACCCAACAATATTGCATCCAACAAAGAATAATAATATTTAATCAAAATGAATACCACTATCGGTACATACATACTGTCATACATATGTAAACTTTAACCTGGTTAACTAACAACTATATTAGGATTAGAATACATCATTTATAGTCATTACAATTGATCGAAATTTGGATTAAGGATTTTCATAGTTTTTGAGGACCCGTACGAACCCTGGAACGGGCATATACTCTGAGATTGAAAGACTGTAAGGAAGCCGGACAGAACAAAAACAAACAGTGGCGGACAATTCCTGAACTTAGGGGGTACGAATTTAGGTTGCCGACCTATTCTTGTTGCGGCAAATCTCAGTTTTTAAAACTTTAAAAGCCCATAACCGCCACGAGAGGTCGTATAACTTAGCAACGTCTCACGGCCTCGCGAGGTGAAATTCTCAGCAAAAACCATATGCACAGGAGAGAATGCGCGGGCTGATCAAACCGGCTCGCGAGGTCCGTACCTCAGCCAACAGCTCTCGTGTGCGGCTGGCTTCACAAGAAATTGGTTCTAGAACAATGCCACGGTGTGAAGACGCAGTAGTTGTATTCGTGCAATTCTTGGAATGAATTTACAACCCCAGGGTTTCCTACATAGCCGTATTAAGCTACGAAATAAAGATAAGATAAGATAAGATCACTTTATTTCAGCAGGGTAGCCCAATCAGCAATAGCTGGTATACATAGGGGCCCTGCACATGTTAAAATTACAGATTAAGATTATACAACAATCAATGTCATACTAATATTAGCCTAAAAACAATGTTTTTGGATCAGATGCTTAAAATTTGACATGATTGTAGCATCCTTTATTGTGCTTGGAAGCGCAATATAAAGCAGCGTTCCAGAGTATCTAAAAGTTATTTTGCCTAGACTGCGTTTTGGTTTCGGAGGGTGCAGAACGTTTTTTCTTCTAGTGTTATATGTGTGGATATTATCATGGTTCCTCACAAAATAATCACTTATACAGGGACCAAATCATGCAGGCACTTTAACTAAAATGCATTTATGCATACTTCTACGAGTAGCTAATTCCACCCAAGTTAACCTAGTAAACGTGTTTTTAGAACTATCCCGTTGTAGTATTATGCGCGCTGCACGGTTTTGCAGTCTTTGGAGATTTTGACAGCATCCAGCGGATAGTTCGGACCATACACCATCAGTGTAATAAAAAACTGGCAATACCAATGAGTTGTACACGCTCTTGTACACACATACATTTGCATAATCGACGGTATAATTCCTTCAGAAAGGTTCAGTTTGAAATTCGTTGGATTCTTAAAAATACTTCCATGCACAACAATCTAAAATTCTTATTTGCCAAAAGTGGCCTTCCAACCGTCCTGGTTAAATGCCCGAGTAAAGGTTACGACAGGCAAATTTCAGGGAACTAGATTATAATTATATCAGTGAGAATATAGTATAAAAGGCGGTGAGCCAGTTTGAAAGGCTTGATGCGAGGCAGTACGTGGTATGACCACAAAAGTATGCAGGCGCATAGAAGCCAAAATTGTTTCAACTACTGTTACCGAGATGCTTTGCGAGTATTTGTTATATTTTTCTATAAAGATACTCGCAAAGCATTATGGTAGTAGTAGTCACGCACCGCCCAAAACGTCGTTATGTACAACATCTGTTAATAGGTTCTACTAAGGGACGGACCATTAGAAAAGTGATGGGGGGGGTGGACTTTTTTATGGTCCGCCCCTAAATTTCCTCTTGTGCTGTTATTTCCTGCACAATAGACACAATTGACCCTTTGTTCGAACCCGTCCATTGAAAACATTGTCCTGCTCATGTCAAAAGCAAATGACATGTTTTAATCTGGCCAATTAACATGAATGACGTTTATCTGGCCTCATGCTGATTGGCTGAATCATTATAAACATTGAAGTTTGACTTGAGAATAGACAGCGTTTTGTCTGTGACTGTACCCTTTGTAGATTAGTGTGACCATGATATATATATCGACAGCTCTTCGTAAATGTATCTATATATTCAATGCGCATAGTGATCTCTACACCCAAAATTACTCAATGTTAAAAATAATCTGATCTTAAATCAACATCATGTGCTGTGCACGTTCCTATTTGCGCAATAAGGCAATCTTTGCCCTTAAAAAACGCATTGCGCAGCTTCACATTAGGTGGGCTTTGGCTGAGTGTTTTATATGGTGCTACAACACATGGTAATCAAATTAAAATATTTTGACCATTATGGACAGTGGCGTAAGAACCGGGGAGGGGGGGACACGTCCTCCTCCCCCCTCCAAGTTTATTTCAAAGTCTTTTTTTCCGGCTTAAACAGTCGGGACAGTGCCTATTTCTAATAAAAGATGAGCCCTTAAGACGAAGTGCCCCTCCACCTTGAAGTTGCTTCCTACGCCTATGATTATGGGAGTGAGTAAATGACCTACATGCTTCCAGCACATGTATTTACCACCAATTCAATACATATAGTGAACAATTCAGTTACTCTGATAACTGTCTTTCCTTTTAGAGTTGACAACCATGTGCCGTACTGCCCTACCTAGTGAAACCCACCCATATACACAGGGGCTTCGGTGGCGCAGTCGTCAGAGCAAAGTCGCCTTTCACCTCTGAGATCGTGGGTTCGATTCTCGCTGGGGACTCATGACTAATGTGAAGTGAGTCAGTCAACGCTCTACCGAAAGTCGTGTGTTTTCTCCGGGTACTCCGGGTTCCTCCCACAGGGAATGTTGACAGTGTGGGTTGGGATAAGCCCCAAACGAACCAATCCTTCCATCGTAGCTGTGCTCCCTGATCAGGCATGAGTCATACGGTGACAGCCAGTGGCGCCTTTAATAAGGCTTCGACTTGACTAAGTCGAGCTGCGTCTTTCGCAATTCAGCTCAGCTCTCAGCTGCAAGTAAGGATGATTAGCACATCCCCACTTACTTACTGACCTAAAAGCACTTATTTATTAATCTGAGCTTAAATCTGAACATGCTGTATACATATTAAACCATAGACAGATTAAACGCAATGAGAAGCTTAAGACAGCAGGGTTTCACTTGACGTCACAAAATTGCTGACGTCAGCACTATTTTCAAAGGGTTTTAAAACTGTTAAAAACACAATTTAATTAAAAAACTCATTAATAATTCATAAGCTTTTTGGTTCTAAGTCCATGTTACGCACACAATAGGGTTAGGGATTGGGTCGGGATTAGGGTCAAGATCAAAGAGAAATATTCGTGACTCGTAACATGGCGTTATAACCAGCTTTTTGGCAAATCATGTCAACCATATACCATTTATACCTGACCAAGCTCATCTTCATTAGTATTCTTTATATAAAAACCTCATCCTAAGTAGTATTCTTTAATATAAAGAATACTAATGAGACGTTTTTGAAGCCGTTCAATAAACTCGCAGTACGTGGTTTATTAGGTTTAACACCACTCGCGCTCGTGGTTTTAAACCTAATAATATACATGAAAATATTTCTCAATTCTGATTGGCTGAGAGCAGTGCAGTTTTGAGGAAATACAGTGCAGAAAAAAGGAAATATAGTGCAAATTTTTAAAATTTAATTTGCACAAAAATCATTTTTGACTAGAAAAAACCTCTTCCTGTTACATTTTTTTTCATGTTATTTGCATAAAGTATTCCGATTGGAAAGATTCTCTTTCGTGTTAAATTTTTTCATGTATATTATTAATAAGTAATAGCATGATTTCTCGTGCAATTTGAAAAAACATGCACTCGTGAGTTTTTCAAAGACCTCAAATAGCACTCGTCCTTCGGACTCGTGCAATTTTGATAGTCTTTGAAAAACTCACTCGTGCATGTTTTTTCCAAATTGCACTCGAAACCATGCTATTACCTATACTAATAAACACTCCTTAATGTTGACGTCAGCAAAAACATTTTTCAAAACTCCGTAACATATTTCCTTATATATGTATTTGCCTCCAAAAACGCCAATATAATAATATAGATTATAGTCAGTGTATCATTTAGTTACTCCAGTGACTCTGATCCCTCCTCTATTACATTATCCCTGCAGAAAAATATATATTACAATCATTACACTTCAGGTAAATTATAACATTGAAGTTCAAATTTCAGGTCAAATTCTTTCACATCAACTCCAGATGCGTCGCTACGTCCCTGACAATGTACTGCAATGTACCACCTGATTCTAAATCTACCATGTGCTGTACACGTTCCTATTTGCGCGTAAAGGCGTGCACTTTGCTCTTATAAAAAAAACAAAGAGCAGCTCTACATGCATGTATCCAAAGACCTAAATTATTTTCTTCATTGTTCCACAGATCGCCGATTGCTTATACATAGTATCCCACAGAGAGATCATATCCATTCCAGTAACTACAATTACCGCGTACAGTAAACAGACGCCATCCAACTTACGTGCGTCATTGGTTCGACACCGGATATTATTCTAAATTCCCAATCCTGTTTCTCATAAACAAGTTGGTTGCGGTCAGTTCGTTTCAGATCGTTTCAGAAACGAGCTGAGCTGGGAGTTTATTCTATAGCCGGCTGTATCAAACCACAAGAAAAAGTTCAGTGTTTTAAGGTATGTTTCCCTTTATGTTTTAGACAGGGTAGAAATAGAATTACCTAAGTAATGCTAGCTATATGTAATTGGCACTAAATAGCTAACATTTCTATATTCCAGCTAGTAGTCTATAGTCTAGCTAGCCGAAATTCGAAGTACTTTTATAGCCAAAACCCGACCAAAACAACACGTTATGTTTTAAGAAATGTTTCTGTTTATGTTTTAAACATGCAGGGTATATATAACACAGAGAATGATATTAAAGTAGGTCGTTAACGCAACGACTTTTGAAGTTTAAACATTTCTATAACATACCGTCTGATACCAAATTATGGTTGACAATGTGAAATAGTCCTGATTTATCTTGTTTTTTGTATGCTGTATGCGAATCCGTCCTAATTGATTGCAAAGATATATATTGACATTGTTTTACATCTGTTGACATGCAAATTGCAACCAGGCTTTACTGTTGAGTGTTGAATTCGGAGTTTAAACCCAACCACAAGAAATCTATCTGTATATTAAGGTATGTTTCCCTGCACAGGCTTCAGTCCACGGTAGAAATCTTTAGGTTGACATAAGATTACCTATATACACTATTGAAGGGTAGCAAACATTTATAGTTAGACATTCAAGCTATACTCTTTAATATGCCCGGTCAAACGAGAACAAGAGTTGCATGGGAGTTGACGAGAGTTGACTGAATATTGCCACGCGTATAGCAATCTCATAACTCAATCGACTCTCATCAAAAATTTGTAACCATTTTAAAGTATGTTAAAGTTCAAATCACTATATAGTAAATTTCTTCTCTTTTATTATACACTATACATAACCCGAAGCATTTAGTCGATCAAAGACCTATAAAGCAGGATTCGAGCTCTTTTTCTGAACCAAAGCAAAGCCGCTGCGAAAATTGAAGTTTCTGTGACGTGAAGACTGAAAGTGCAAGTTTAACTTTCGCACATTTCGATCAAACTGTACTCTGTTCAAAGAAACTTTGATAGTGCAAACCAGTCTAAAGTATATTCCTGCATGTACAGACTATTTTACACAACGATAGCCATGGGCATACTTGGCAGCACATTATAGCAAGCAGAGCAAACATAACAACAGCAGCCTGCCGCACACGAGAGGTCGTAGCTTAGCAAGTTACTCTCATATCAAACTGACACGATAGATCTTTGTCTCACGGACTCGCGAGGTAAAATTCTCAACAAAAACCATGCGCACAGGAGAGAATGTGACTGCTCAAACGGCCTCGCGAGGTAAAATCCTCAGCCATGCAAGAGCTCTCTCGTGTGCGGCAGGCTTCAATAAGAAAATGTGCATAAAATGCGAATTGCGTACCGTTGACAGAGTAACGTAATGTATCGTAGGGTTTTTTATCAAGGTCATTTCCGAAAATAACGAAATAACCTCCGTTTCGTTAGGATTCGGTTGAAGACGTGGAAAACAGACCTGCTTTGTTAGTACAAATGTATTGTTGTTTCATTTTGGGGAACCTGCAGTCAGTGGCGTAGTCAGCCCGCCGATTTGGTCCCGCTATGCAAATTTCAAATCATTATCATTATTCATTTCTTTAGAAATTCATTGTTTTCACCGTCAATGAACACGAACAAATTTGCATGGCGGGACTAAATCGGCGGGCTGGCTACGCCACTGCCTGCACTAAAACAGAACCAATGACATTGACACGAAAGAAGATATTACCGTACAGTACGGTAAACGATACAATTGGAGTGAAAACACTAAACAGGTTTTAAAGAAGCCGTGACAGCCGTTCTTGTTTGAAATTGCGAAGGTGAAGGTGCTTTGATTGCCATAGATGAATTCGTAGTTTCGACTGCGCATGCAAATGACGACGCGTTCTCCGTTGGACCAAAATTGCAGTTGAATCATAAAGCCTCTTGCAGACGAGCAAGTTTTCTATGACAAGTTTTTATATGACAAGTTTTATTTGCCAATTGCACGTGTGTACGTACAACAAATTTTCTATCCCAAGTTTGTGGTTTTCTGACCGCCGTGATAGCTAATACAACATTAGATTGCTGAACAACCGCACCTAAGTGCTCAAATTACTTTGACAAGTTTTCCTTGTTGACCCATACAGACGAGCAAAATTTGTACTTTGGCAATTTTTTCTTTGACAAGCTAGCATGTTAGCTTTTGAACAAGTGTACTTGTCATAGAAAAAATTGGCAAAGTTGCGTATACAGACGAGCAAATAAAACTTGTCATATGAAAACTTGTCATAGAAAACTTGCTCATCTGTAAGAGGCTTTAACATGTAGCTGAGGCTGGAGGTACTAAAATATGCATATATCAAAGCCAATCATCATTTCTGTTTTCCGATATAGCCACAAAAGAACTGTCCTCAAACAATTTTAATAGTAGCATATTTGTCTACTGTGTAAAGTAAAATAACGAAAGGCGCACTTATAGTTTTGGGGGAATATTTTGTTGTAATTTGAAGCGATTCAACCGTGCGAAAAGTCATAATCAAAATTTGCATAATCAAATCACATTGCAGTTCAATCTGACTGAACAGTTTAATTGGCTCAGCTACGTGTTTGATTAAACTGCAATTTTGGCCCAGCGCAGAACGCGCCATTTGGATGCGCAGTTGCGAAAGTGAAAATGCTTATATTACCACTCTTAAAAAAGGGGCGAACGTGAAAGTGCTTAGATTGGCATTCTTGAAAAAATCGAGAAAGTGTGAAAGTGTGAGGAAGAAGTGATTGCTAAAGTTCTTAATTTTCAATTAAAAAGAATCGAATGAATGCTCAAACTGTGCTCAAAAAATGTTTGTAAATGCAACACAAAATGTATACTATTGCGCTTGATACATCTACTATGACTATATGTCCTTGCTTAATCGCACAGAATTTTCACATGTGTGATTTGAGGTTCACATATTCTTATAGAATATGTGAACCTAATAAAAGTAAAATTTCCTAACCTAAGACTATGTGAAAATGAATTTCACATGTGAAATTGTGTGTGCAATCAGTGGAATTGTGATTGTGTGTGCTGAAATTCGGAATTTTCACATATAAAATTTGAGTTTCACATATTCTTTCAGCTTTGAAAGTAAAGGTTCATAATTATGTGAAAATCAATTTCACATGTAAAATTACCATTTCATATGTGGAATTAGAACAGTTCACATGTGAAAAGACATTTTCTGTTTTCTGTGAAAGCATTTCATGTTTATCTTAGACTAAATTCGGAATTTCTTCAGTTGAAACTGCTTGAAGATAATAACAACATCTAAAAACAATATCTTATACCGTATTCGCTGTTTCAACAAAGTTAAACTAGGGCTGCATGCTAGGGATTAAAGAAAGCTAGTTATTTTAAAAGGTTTATGTTTTTATCCATGCATGTTTGACATAGGAGAACATAAACTAATATATTATAACTCATGTTTAAAGGTTATAGGCTCACATGTTATAAGCCTTCTCAAGCTAAATCCTCTACATGCATACTGTATATGGCTAAGGTCATTCAAAGTTTAATTGGAACACAAAATGCGTACGTAAACACATTGTTTTCCAATCTTTTACAGAGCGTAAACAATGGTATGCAGCTAATTCAATGAACGTTGTCCTTTGAAGGTCAGAACTCTTTCATAATTAATGTTTCTATTTGTTCGTAGCATTTTCCAAAACATAATTTCCATGCCCCAATTCTACATATGCACATCCATTGTGCTTTTCGAGGGGCAAATCACTGATTTAAATCTCGTACACCTTCAGAAAAGTAAAAAAAAATCAGAAAAAATTTAAAAATCACAAGAAATCAGAAAAACAATCACAAAAAAATAGACAAATCACAAAAATATAGAAACATTTTTTCTATATCGAAAAATCGAGAAAAAAATCACAAAAAAATCATTAAAGCCTAAAGGTCGACGTTTTGCGGTTTCAGAGTTTCGATATGATAGACCTATCCAGTTTAATAACACTTTACCAATAAGGGATATATAATGGACCCTTATAATGGACCTCTTGGGAGAGCACTCTAAAACTGATATAGCTATCCAGTATAAATAATGTTAATTACTTTACTCTAGGTTCTTTTCCCATCAAACCCCCCCCCCCCCGTCCGTATGTACTAGTGCCCCCTGTCAAGTTTTCAGGATTACACTACACTAGTGGTCTGGAAAGGGTCCTTGATTCCAATGTTTTTTAAAACAACATGTAACTCAATTAGCTATGTCACACACAAGGACTGTCGGATATTTTAATCTCCTTCAGGTTGCCACGCCGAAATTCTGAGAAAAACAAAATTGGGTAATCGGATTTTTTGTAAATCAAATAGCCTCTATAATCGGATCAATCACTTGGTGCTTTCACGAGCGTTGAAAAACTCGGCCATTCTTTCACGATACTAAATTTGCTCTTTTGAAATGTTCCTTAAAAGTGCTGAAAACAATGGAAAGTAAGACCCTATATTACGTGATAATCTTCAGTGAATATAAATATTGAACGACATTTCGTAATCTCAAAAATGACAGTAGGTATGATTCCTTAAGATTCCCCCATAAAATATGTATGAAAAATGCGAATGTTTCTCAATCTTGTTGCTAAGGCAAAATGCTTCTCGGGATTCCGATATCCACTTTATCAGTTCCATGTCTGTCAAATAATAGCATGTATTCTACTATTCTTCGCCTTTGTAAATACCTAAGTTACCTTTGGGGTTATTTTAAATTAATGGGTAAAAAACTAAACCAGCTGTATTTATGCTGGAAAGCTTAATATCAGTTCTAAACTAATCTCCCTAGAGGTCCAGTAAAGGCCATCTCTTATTGTCTCAGTGTTACTTATACAAGAGGCTGGTTACTTAACACCATTAAAGTTTCTGTAATCATATAGTGGCGCCCCTTTACCCTGCGAGCAGAGTGTGATTATAAAAAGACCCTGCCGTAATTGCCTGTTAAACGAAACTAAGGTGATTTATAGTAGAAGTTGTTTGTAGATGGAATACTCGAACGGAAAATTATATAAATTTTTTAGACCTAGCCAGGATCAGTTGCGAAAAAATGCAACTGGCAATTTTATACAATAAAATTGAAAAACTCGACTTTCGAGGATTTCTCAACTCATAGTGATGGACGACTGGTTCTGGAATTAAGTCTTTTCATTTGCTGCTAGGACTATAAAAAAAGGGTGGGGGTTGGGGTGGGGATCCATTACTTTGTAGATCCCATTTTAAAAAACTGGCTAACCCAAATCATAAATTACACTATCTCCTTCCCGAGAAACGCAATAACAATCTTAGAAATAATGACAATCGTTTTAAAAATAGCTATATACCAACTAGTGTACAGACCTTTAATGACCTTTACTGACTTTTAATAATCTCTAGATTGTAATTTAACAATTTGTAAATATCTTCCTTTTTTACTAATCTTATTTAAACCATGTAAACTGAGCAATTTAAGCTCTCTAGCTGCAAATCGGTTTTTAGATAATAATAATAATAATAATTACAGCTCCAAAAGATGAAGTACGTACCCTTGATTGTACGATAACTGCGGCTATATCATTCGCACTGCGCGCCGTTGTATTTCCTCGACGTAGTCTCAAAAACCATGAAATTCCTTGATTTTCATTTTGCAAAATTGAATATCTTGCATTTGACCTTGCATTTATACAGAATAGAGAAGAGATATATACCCGCTCACATTCTCTGCGGGTGAAAGGCATAAAGGGGCCGGGATACGATCAGTAAATCGCTTCAGTTTTGTATTTCATGATCTACGCACTTCTATTTTTAGCAGTATCAGTTTTCGCATGGAATTCCTCGCAATCGATCCTTTAAAATTACATATTAACACCATGAACAGTCCTCAAAATGGCCGTAACATGGGGAAGGAGCTTGAATAACCATTTCTGGAATGATTATTTCAACACAAGAATAAGCGTGCCAAATTGACGTCCTTGTATTAAGTCACATGAGAGCGCATTAAGGCCTGATTCCACGGCGAAATTATTCGTGAAAATATTCGCGAGAAATCGTGTCTGCAGAATACGGATGGCTGCACATCAGTGATTCTATTCAATTTCCCCACTTTTTTCGCTTTCGCAGTGAGTAGAACTAACTTCTACTCACTGGCGAAGCGAATTTTTTTCTCGCGAAGCCTGATTTATGTTTTCTGCGCATGCATGCGTCTGCAATTCATTTCGTGCGAATTTTTCGCATTTCGCTGAGAAAAAAACACTCGTGGAATCAGACCTTTATGAATAAATGGTTTCTAAGGAAACTCCGATTACGTAAACCGGACTGAGGAGTACCCAAGGAACGGGTCGTTTGTGCAATCGAATTCCAAACATGTTTACGAGTCTCCAGCAGCGAGAATAACATATGAAATGATTGAAACTCCAAACTGTGAAAGTAGAAAATCTGATATGAGAGATATTCCCTGAAGCAATTCTGAAATCACAATAGAATTAATTACACATCTGTTAATTCCATATTCTATGAATTACGGAAATAGCTTCTATCCTGCTATTAATCAGCAGGTCCCAATGGGCAGGTGGGGGAAAAGACACGGAATCAGGTGGAATGGAATGTTGTTCAGTTAACATGCTATTCTTTTTACCCCATGATATCCCATGAAAAAAATTATTATCCCATGAAAAAAATTATTATCCCATGAAAAAAGATTATCCCATGAAAATTATCCCATGAAAATTATATCAAGTCGCAATGCGGCCTAATGCGACCGCTTTGCGACAGATCTGATAAAGAGATATTCCAGCGAAATAATTTCTCTCTCAAGCGATTCTGACATCACATAGAAATTATACTAATCTTATAAACACGCTACGTGATCGTTGTGTCAAATACAGAAATAGCTTTTATCATGCTATTAATCTGCGCGTCTCCATCCGGAATGGATTTTTGAACGTGTTCTTCCTCATGACTTGGTCCGGTCAGTGATCCTACAATATGCACAATATGCATGCAGTCTCAATGTTGCAGACAGCCAGCCGTACACGGGAGCTCTTGGCCGAGGTAACGACCTCGCCAGGCCGTTTGATGACTTTGATCAGGCACATTCTCTCGTGTGCTTATGTTTTTTTGCTGAGAATTTACCTCGCGAGGCCGTTTATAGCCTTGCTGTATGTTTTAACCCATTAAGCCAATATGCGCCGTACTTTACGCCCTACCTTGTTATTCAAGGGGAAAATGTTGGGCATTAATGCTAATAATGGGATAACCAGAGTACCAGACTATCTGTTCATGTCTCTTGTTAACCAATTCAACCGCAATGCGCCCAACTACAATCTACATTGTTATTTCACTCCGTCCAATGCTAGAAGATTTTATAATTAATAACAACACTGTCCAAATGATCCTTCAATGAACTGTCCAAATGAGTTATTCTGCCATCGTTTTTGCACCAAAAAAGTTGTTATCCAGCTTCAGAAAGGAAAGCCTTCCGCAGAAACACATGTCGGTTTAAGATTTTTTAGAATCACCATACAACACTCTATCCTTGTTCCATATTTTGTTTTCGCATCTGCAGCTGGACTTCAAAGCCGCGCTGATAGAAGCACTCAACTGTTAACACATCAGGTGTTAAGATCTGCGACGACGGGGTGTCCGTGCGTCACAAGTGATTGTCTTAGTGTGTTAGGAATTTCAACCCATAATCATATTAAAGTTGTTTACGAGCTAGGACCACAATCTATTTTTGGCGTGAGATGCATGGTCAATTTCTGTAAACACTGCGCTGTAATAACATTTCTGCTCGCGATCCAGTATTGTAATCAGAGAAATTGGACGGTCCTTTGCAAAGTTGACTCAGGTATATATGCACGATTGATGTTAAAGTTTGGTACATGCGTGGGTGCTGTGATTTGCGCAAGCATTATCGCGTGACTGATTTAACTCTGCACACAGCTGTGTGACTGCATGGTGTGCTAGCAGTTTGTGTAAGCTTGATGCATTGATAATTGCTTTTCATACTTTATCATTGTGTTGGTGCAATACATTGGTTAATGCATAGGCAATATCGTTTAGTGAAGGACTACATAGAAAACGAGATATAAAAGGTAATGGTTTAAGTTTAAGCTGCAAACATAGTTGCGCAAGCCATTTGATGTACATTTTAATTTATATACTTTATACACTACTTCTGCACAATACATTTACATACTACTCAAAGGTATATGGTATATGGGGTAATATAGTCTTTGCGCGCTTATATTTAGCAGCTCAAGTCATATCTTACGAAAATTAGGCGCATGGAAAAGTGCATATCAGTTTACACAAATATCCATTCATGACTTTAGGCTCTGGAAACCAAAACATCCAGCATAACTGTAAACGATTATTGTGTATTGTTGCGCGTTAATTTTGGACGTTCAATCCATATTCTGAGACTTGCTGATGTTAGAGTTATTTTATACTGTTGTGGGCATGCGCATCTAATGTTGGCGTTGCGTTTCTGTACGTTTGGTGTAACATACCGAGGGGGCAAATCACCCCTACAAAGTGTACGAGATATTGAAAAATCGTTGTGATTTTTTTGTCATTTTTCCATATTTTTGTGATTTGAAGGTGTACGAGATTTAAATCAGTGATTTCCCCTCGCAATATACTTGTAAATGTAAAAGAGTATAGACTTACATCTTTGTACAGTTGCTAAGGGGTTGTTGTTGGTACAGTGCGTGCGTGGTTAATAGTGCATGTACCTTTCACCTCTGAGACCGTCCTGTATTGGATGGTCACCTCGAGGGAGAACAGTTTAGAAGTGGTAGAACTATCCAGTATGAACAAAGTTGGTCTGAAGAAGGATTTGAAATAAAGTCGAATTCATTTTAGTTCATATTTTGGATTTCCAAGACGCAAATTTTCGGAATTTGTCAGTTCATTTTAAAGTTAGTTTAGTTAAGCATATTTGCGCATTTAGTCGAGTGAGCTCACGCAAGTTGCGCAAAAAATGCTAATGTCGATATATGTACACACGTAAAACAATTTGCTCTTCTGCATGCAAGGCACGGATTGGTTCGGCACCAAAACTGAATAACTATTTAATGCTTTACACAATACTAGAAGTATAAGGACTATAATATATACTTTGACAAATGGGAAAACCATTTTTTGGCAAGTCTATCAGCACTTATTCCAGCGGGTAACCGAAAAGAAATTTCTATTATTGCCGTCCTGGATAACTTTAACTTGCTTCGGGCAAGAGCTAAGATGCATCTTTGACAAGTTCAACTAATCATTTAAATTGTTCCTACTGATCGTGTCCACACCTTAAGGGTCAGTCGCGCATTTCAATGTCACGGTCACGGCGCAATGTCAAAACACAGCAAACTCCCAGGCTCAGCTAACTCATGGCCATACATGTGATCGGAAATAAGACAGTGTATGATGTGGCCAGGCCTAGATAATCCGTTTTCCTTCCTGGCAGCAAAATCCCAAAACAACAATTTCCTGTGTACATCGGGCTTAAAGTTTTCTGCATGAAAGAATTTTACAACCCAGCTGCCAGTACATCTCATACAGTACAAGTGCATATCATATATTTTATTTTTTTTATATATCTCAAACAAGCTAATTATCTGTTGTTTGTGTTTATAAAATGACAAATATTTCCTGTGAGACATAAAAATTTCCTGTGAAGACTTTCCGTCAAAACTTTCCTGAGGGCGGTGCTGCTGGTGCTGCTGGTGCTGCTGGTGCTGTCGGATATTTTCCAGCACTGGATGTGGCGCCAGTTAGCTAATAGCCTAATACGATTTTAAATTTGTAAATATCTCGCTCCACGTACACAATGCTGAAGGTCTTTGTATAATGTGTAGATGGAATTTAGCACAGTTGGTTAAGTCAGTGTGTTTCTCTACCAATAAGAGTCCTGCCGTTGCTCGAAAAACGGTAATTGTTAGAATCTTAAGCCCCGGTTAATGAGAGTTGCAACTCTCGCTCGCGTTTGACCGACAACTCTCATCGACTCTCATCAAGTATGAGCTGGTTCAAATTTTGATGAGAGTTGATGAGACTTTTGCTCGTTTGACCGGTCATGAGAGTTGCATAATAATTTTAAACAACCTATATTCAGACTAGTGTTTTGCACTTTCTATAAGAATTAGCTTAAACAAAATAACACGTTATGACTGTGTGTATAAGAAGAAAAGCTAAGAAGGAAATTTTACACTTTGTTTACCAAAATTTAAGCCAATTATTCTCAGGGCTCCGTTTCGCGCGCTAAATTATTTCTGTCGCAACTCTCATCAACTCTCATTCTCGTTTGACCGGGGTTTAATGGCCATACATATGATCGGAAATTAGACAGTGTATGATGTGGCGCCAGTTAGCTAATAGCCTAATACGATTTTAAATTTGTAAATATCTCGCTCCACGTAGCACAATGCTGAAGGTCTCTGCATAGTGTGTAGATGGAATTTGGCACAGTTGGTTGAGTCAATGTGTTTCTCCAAGAATAAGAGTCTTAAAAATAATTGAGGATGACGGTTGCTGTGAGCTATTAAAAATAATTAGTCGTAGTGAGGTCTCGAGCAATTTCATTAGTCTTACACGAAGTTTTGGGAAGGGTGGGGGAGCGCAAATCCCCGCGCGCTCAAATTTTCCTGAAAACTTCGTGTAAGACTAATGAAAATGCTCGAGACCTCACTATTAAAAACGACTAATTATTTGTAATAGCTCACAGCCTCTGCGGAGGAGAGTGGGTTGCTGCCGTTGCTCGAAAAACGGTAATTGTTAGAATCTTAGTTGAGGAGGTTGAACTGTAGGCCCTAAAATCCAGCTAATCTGCATGAGCTAACCGTCTATAGGGGCGCTTTCCATTTATATAGTTTAGACCAGTCAAATTTTTGAACGGAATAACGAAATATTTTAAGCGTTAGGATCATCAAAAGAAAGTCCATTATGCCCAGATTTTCCACCTAGTAGGAAACCCAAGATCGCGAACAATAAAGAGTTGACATTTTCCTGCCGTTGCTAGGAATTCAAAAGAAAACTGTTAAAAACGACTTCTAAATTCGTCTGCAGTTTAACATCGTATAGACGTTTATAAGGCCATGTTCCACGAGGCTATTTTAGCTACAACTTGTAACGCAATTTCGGACACAGAGCGATGTTAGGTAAAAAGTATATTCGCAGAGAAATTGTGAACATGAATCTCGTTTTACTTTGTCGATATTTTTCTTGCTAAACATGCCCAGAAGGCGACAAAGAAATGAATGAGAATGATACCGATCGGTGGACGGAAACGCGGGCCATGTTCATTGTTTTTTCTTCTGTGCGTATATTTCTACATAACGCCAGCTTTGTGCAGATATTGCGTTGCAAGTTGCAGCAAAAATTGTCCTGACGCACATGAGTATGATAATATGATAATATACAAAGCCTTCATATACTTACGAAGATGAAGAATTTCTTGTCAGACCGGTCTGACAATGTAATTAAGTGGGAAACTCCCTCTGAGTAAATTCGCTTACTAAACAAAACCTTCATACATTAATCCCAGTTTTTCTTTATCACATTTGTAGAATTTTTTCTCTTCATTACATAGATATAGAATTTCTAGTCAGACCGGTGTGACAATGTAATTAAGTGGGAAACTCCCTCTTGAGTAAATTCGCTTACTAAACAAAACCTATATAACCTAATGCAAAGCTTCTCTTTATCACGTTTGTAGACCAATTTAACAATACATAGATATAGAATTTCTAGTCAGACCGGCGTGACAATGTAATTAAGTGGGAAACTCCCTCTTGAGTAAATTCGCTTACTAAACAAAACCTATATAACCTAATGCAAAGCTTCTCTTTATCACGTTTGTAGACCAATTCAAAGTAACAATACACCAAGATATAGAATTTCTAGTCAGACCGGTCTGACGATGTAATTAAGTGGGAAACTCCCTCTGAGTAAATTCGCTTACTAAACAAAACGTATATAACCTAATGCAAAGCTTCTCTTTATCACATTTGTAGACCAATTCAAACTAGCAATACACCATGCCTGTGAGCACTCTAAGAGGACGTTTTTACAATTGGATAGCATCATGGAGCATATCATTTCGACGAAAAGATTCAACGTCGAGTGTTTCATCGACGACAATGTCAAATTGTAGCAACATTAGTTCTGCTGGAAGTATAGTCTCGGCTTTAAAAGGTAGCACGAGACTAACTAGCTCAAATATAAAAAAAGTGGTGAGGTTTGCGGAACACAATGGTAAAGTACTGACACAAGTTTTTAACAAATATGAACCGGACAAAACCCTTGTACGACCTTTGGATGAATCACTCGAAGAAGTTTACATGAAAGACGGGATAATAAGAGGATTTATTGGTGTTAAAAACTTAGAATCGGAGAGACAAGTATTAGTTCGCTTCACAGAGGATAATTGGGAAGGTTTTAAACAAGTCAAACCAAAGCGAGTAGAGAGAATAATAGACTCGAAGGGGAGAAAGCAATTAAAGGTTGTCAAAGAGAAAAATGGGAAAATATCAAGGCGAAGAAAACAGGTTAACCCAAGTGCGGATTCACCGACTGAGATGACATATTTCTTCAAAATTCAAGTTGATGAAGCAAAATTGAATCGGGTTGAACTAGTTATAATTTCGAGTTTGGATAACGTGATTGACACAAATCATCAACAATGTTATTCGTTCAAGTGTTTACGACGAAGTTGGGAAGCAAATGGTACTGCGTGTTCAAAGCCATGGGATGCAAATAGCAGTTCAAGACAATGAGAGGTTGGTATAGGTACTTATGAATCTACATATAATAACTGGTTAAGTACGTAGGCATAGAAGCAAGTTGGAGGGCGTTACGTCATAACTTGGGCACCTCTTCTATTAGCAAAAGGCACTTTTTCCATTATTTTACAGACGAAAAGGGCATTTGAAGAAAAAAGTATGCACTAAAACGATGTGTAAAAATCAGAATATGGCTGAAATTCGTTCGAAATATTCACGAAATTCGCAACGAAATGGCCGCCATTTTGTCAGTGTTTTCACTTTGCAAAATCTCGATTCCCCAAAAATTTTTAATGAAAAAAAAATTGCAAATCAATTTTTGTGTGACTTTTCATATCACAATCCCAAAATTACATCACAAGGATTAAGGATTAGGGTTCGGTTAGGATTAGGTTAGAATTAGGTTAGGATTAGAGTTAGGATTAAGATTGAGTTTGTATTAAAATTCGGGTTGTTAATTGGAAATTGAGTCCAATTTTTCCTCTCTAATTCGAACCCTGGTTTCATAGTTACAGTAAGTGTTACATTTTACAGTTACAAGTGTAAAATGTAACTATATAAGTTTCAATATTGTCCCAATAATGGTGGTGTTTGTGGACAGTGTATTACCCACGATCTTATCTTCATTCCCATCATGGTAAGACAATGGTAAGATGGTGATCCCTTAAATTGGCTGTTTCTTGGAAATGTTGAGACTATGTAGAGCCACTAGAAACATTTTGACGTTTGGCTTATTATTCGAAGTATTGTTTTTCAGATATCAACTTCTTATATTGACAATTTGGAATACCCCTGAATGCTATTTGGCAAAGAAAACTGGTGTGAAGCTTTGAAAATATATTCCTCTGGCAAAAACATAGAAATGAGATTTGTATGTATATATGTATCTACACAAGACAATTTAGTAAGTTTAGTATAGTACTATACTATAGTAAGGACTTATAGTACAGCATTTAGCTGTTTTCTTGGTAAAGACATTCTCATCTAAAATTGCCTGGAAACAGTTATATTTAAATGTTGGGTATGTTTTAAATACCCTTTGGTAGTTATATATATTGTAGTTAACGAACTGTACAGTAAGCGAGTTTGATATGCTATATCAAACGGCAGTTCAAGCCTTCAAGGTTGTTTAATGGCCCTTTTTTAATAATAGCAGCTATTAACTGACAGTTTTATTAAGCAAAATGCTTGAATTAAGCATTAAAATATTCTAAATTATCGCGCTTGCTAGTAATACATATGAAAAATATTTCAAAAATTTATCGCTACTCACATGTAATCCTGAATTCACAATGCGTGAAAGTTGGCTTTAATTTCTTGCGTTTCTCGTGTCTATTTTGCCTGGTTTACGTTTCGAATGTATTGTAAATTCTTTAAGGCAGTTTATTTTACCATTTTGCAATGTTTTGCACTTAAAATTCGGTTACAATTTGACCAAAATGTCTTTATCTTTCTACTAAATTCAATGTGTTTTGACCGCCATGTTGTTTTTAAATTTTGTCCAATTTAAAATTACCGCTGCATTATTAGAACGCGGTCACGGTTAAACTCTTGCTTTTGATTGGTTCTTCATACAAACATCTTCCTTCTGATTGGTTCTTGTACAAAGCAAAATATTACTCTATTTCTGTTTTCTGCCGCTTTCTATTCATATCTTTCATATGTATTACTTAATACTTTCTGAATTAAAAATTATCAAATGATTTTCATTTGGTAAATTTAAATTCATTTCATTCACATGAGTTTTCCGGAATAGTTTCATGCTTTCTGAGACAATCAAAAACCTGATGTTAACAATCACACCATGTTACACAAGTCAATTTTTGTTTCTGAAATACATTTTGTTTCTGAAAGCGTGAAAACTGAAAAGGTAAATGTAGCAAATGGTAGGTTTCGGTAAGCCTTAAAGGACAGCAGATGGTCCTGGTGGGTCAACTACAGAAGTGTTGACAGTGAGGCAAGGAAATTTAACAACATCTTTCAAATCTATTTACCGAATACTGATCACCAAATACACGATTCTGATGTCTAACTCTCATAACTGTCAGTTGACCACCATTTGTTGTACGATAGTGCTAAGTGAAACCCACCGAAAGGGGCCAAATATATGGTCAATTTTTTACACAAACGCGTGGCCGTGCCACAAGTTTTCGCTGGTCGTGAAATATAACGCAAATTCCATTGTGGATTTTAGGATATATGTGTTGGGAAATTTATAATTCCTAGGGTTTATTAGTTTTCGATGTTGCATGTGAAGCGATGAATTTGTGTTATGATGGGCTAAGCTTTATACGAAAAGCTTTAGCCATATAAGTTGAAAAACTGGTCAATTGTTGATCAGTATAGATATATTGGTGTTATATTATTGTAACTTGTAAGACATAAGGTTTCTAATTTATTTCAAGTTGAATGTGTGGGTCAGTTTCAAGTAAGATTACACCTGGAATTTGAATTTAGAATTTTAAAATCTTCCATATATATATGTATGTTTCTTTAAGCGTTGCCATCGGCAAACAATAGGAAGAACTTTGCGAAAGCACCTTTTTTTAGCCATGGTTACCGGCCGAAGGTAGGCAAAACAGGAAACATTATTTCCAGCCATGTTTCCTGAATGTGCGTGAACCATGTGTACCGAAGGTGGGAAATCAGGAAACATTGTTTTCGCAACAAAATTCACACATGAATCGGAATTGTTTGGGAAATTTTTCCTCTTGGGAAGCAAATTTTAATTCCGAGACAATGTTTCAAATGCAATGGATGAACGGAGAAACATTCAAGAGAACAATGCGATTTTCAGACATTTCCACAGCAATGTTTTCGAGGGTGGGTAAAGCGGAAACATTCGAGAAAACATCGAAATTTCCAGATGTTTTTTAATACAACAACGTTTCCTGTTTTGCTTAGGGCTTCTGGGCTTGAGAATGACAGTAAAGACTATTTTCACAAATCTAGACCAACTTCAAAACCGCAACAATGGAATAGTCTTACTTTGAAATTGACTCACACAAAGTTATATAAGTAATGTACGTGGTTTAGAGTTATTGGACGCATGTGAATACTTATTAGTATATTTGCAAAGCAAACTATAGTTAATTGACAACAAGCAGTTCGCTCATTTTGACGATTTACTCAATAAAAATGCCATTTCAGACTAGGGCACTGATCTCAAAAAATAGACTGGATTGCGCAACCCACTGCTCACGGTGGAGAAAATGAAGCCAGTTAAATATTTGAACTCAATAAAAATCTGCCATTACTCCATCAGTAACGCAATTATTGGTTACCCAGTATTTTTCATTGCTGCTCTGGTAAATGGCAGATAATTACGTTATTTTGACATTTTCAGTGATCTTACGAGTCTCCACCGGATTAAACCGGTTTTTCTGGCATCTTAGTCGTCGTCAAGGTGAGCGGTCGCTAATGGCAGTGTGTGGACTGGTTGTAAAGTTGTTTTAAACATTTATAAAATATCAGTAGATTGTGTGACAACTTCTATCAGTGAAGTAAAAACTGTATGAAATAAAGTATATGGAATAAAACGCTTGTCTATATTGTTATTTGTGCATAGTACTTCAAATTCATTAAGAATGTACATCTTAACACTTTAATTTCTTACTCTTTTCTCAAATTCTAATCATTGATGTCCAAATGTGTTAATTTGGACATCAACGCATGTTTGCCAAAGAAATTACTCTATCGTTCGCTTCTGTTTAATCGTTTTCAACTTTTATTCCAACTAGTATATTTTCCCTTTCCCAAATCTTTATATTTTTTGCAAAGAAATGAAAAGGTGACAATTGTTAGACAGATGTTAATTGTTAATATTGTAAATTTTATCTATATTTTTACAAGATTTATGATATTGCTTATAAATATAACAAATTATATGTAAATTCCCACGCTAAGTCGTCTAAGCGAGCTTACTTCTATATACAATCCGAATTTGATATAAATGTTACTTGTGAATATTTTTCAAATTATTTATATCATTTTTTATCAATCTATATTAATGTTAATGGTGTTGGTACCAGTCTGAACACCCATGGTCATCGCCTCAAGACTGATGACAAAAACTGATTTCAATGCATGTTATAATTAGAAATGTTTACGAATGATGTCTCATGTTTGGTTACTTATGTGTGAACATTTTTAATTAACATGTGTTGAAATCAGTTGTTGTTGCAAGTTGCGGGTTGAAATCAGTTGTTGTTGCAAGTTGCGGCAATTGTGTTGCTGGCATTACTCCACCTTAATACCAAACCTAAGGCAAGAATTACATTTGGAAGGTACACGCTAAAGTTTAACTTTGCCAACTAGAGAAGATTTGAGCAATTACCAGGTATGTATATGTCGGTTATACATTTCCATCACGAAAATCCCAATATACATGGATAATCTCAACATTCATTCTCCTTTACCTTGTAAAATCACAAACCTTTACATACTATACTTTAACATGCTTCAGCTCAATCCCTCCACGAGGCGCTACGGTGGATTCGTTTTGATAAACGAGAGAATATGATTGCTTCGTGGATTTCCGACGTGAAGATACCGGACATCCTGCCGGCTTTTTGTATCTAGCAATCAAATTTTCAAAGAAAATTAGCACCTTTGGATATTACTGTGGACGCCATTAAATATACAGTTAGGTTGATACATGGAAATTTGGAACGACAAAACACCCGTTGTCAGAGGTTATCAGTAGTGTGATAAATGCACGAATAGGCAAAATTAGGTCACGGTTAGTTACATAACTCACATCATGGCTAGTAACTAGTTACTTTTGTCCCTGGTCACTGCGAGGATGAGAGCTGGTGAGAGTTAGCAAGCGAGAGTTTGCATGAGAGTTTCATCAACTCACATGCCCTGGTCAAACGACTGAACAAAGAGTTGCATGAGAGTTGACTGGATATTACGACGTGTACCGGTGACTAAAGCCCCGGTCAATCGAGGATGAGAGTTGGCAAGTGAGAGTTTGCATGAGAGTTTGTTCAACGAGAACAAGGGTTGCATGGGAGTCCCGACAAAATAATTTAGCGCGCAAAATGGAGCGTTTAAATTTTCATCTTAGCTTTTCTTGTTATAGACACAGTCTTTAAGTGTTATTTTGTTAAGCTAATTCTTATAGAAAGTGCAAAACACTAGTCCGACTATAGTTGTTTAAAATTATTATGCAACTCTCATGACCGGTCAAACGAGCAAAACTCTCATCAACTCTCATCAAAATTTGAACCAGCTCAAACTTGATGAGAGTTGATGATAGTGCATGAGAGTCGATGAGAGTTGATGAGAGTTGATGAGAATTGATGAGAGTCGATGAGAGTCGATGAGAGTCGATGAGAGTTGATGAGAGTTGATGAGAGTCGATGAGAGTCGACGAGAGTTGATGAGAGTTGATGAGAGTCGATGAGAGTTGATGAGAGTCGATGAGAGTTGATGAGAGTCGACGAGAGTCGATGAGAGTCGATGAGAGTTGATGAGAGTTGATGAGAGTTGATGAGAGTCGATGAGAGTTGATGAGAGTCGATGAGAGTCGATGAGAGTTGATGAGAGTTGATAAGAGTTGATGAGAGTTGATGAGAGTCGATAAAGAGTCGTAAAGAATTAATGGAGTCAATGAGAGTTGATGAAATCAATAAAGAGATTGATGAAAATTATTAATGAGATTATTAAAGAGAATTGATGAGAGTTGATGAATTGATAAAGTTGATGAGATGATGAGAGTTGATGAAATTAATGAGAGTTATTAAAGAGATTAGAATTAAATTGATGAGATTATGAAAGTTATTGAATTAATGAGATTAATGAAAAATTGATGAGAGTTGATAAGTTGATGAGAGTTGATAATTATTAAAAATTATTAAAGAATTAATGAAGTCAATGAGATTGATGAATTGATGAAATTATTAAATTAGTAAAGAGTTGATAAATTATTGAGTTGATAAGAGTTGATGAAATTATTAAAGAATTAATAAAATTAATGAGAATTGATGAAAATTGATAAATTATTAAATTATTAATGAAATTTGATGAGATTATTAAAGTCAATGAGAATTAATGAAATTAATGAAATTAATGAAAAATTGATGAGATTAAATGAGAGTTGATTAAATTAATGAAATTATTAAAGTGTAGAATTAATTAAATTATTATTAAAAAATTGTAAAGTCAATAGAATTAATGAATTATTAAAGTTATGAGATTGATAAAAATTATTAAATTATTAAAGAAATTATTAAGAAATTAATGAGATTGATAAAAATTGATGTAAGAAATTATTAAAAATTATTAAAGATTAATGAAATTAATGAGATTATTAAAGATTAGTAAATTATTAAAAGAATTAAATAAATAAAAATTAAAAGAAAATTAATAAAAATTATTAAAAATTGATAAAGAATTAGTAAATGAAAGAAATTGATAAAGTTAATGAGAATTAATAAATTGATAAGAGTTAATGAGAGTTGATGAGAGTTGATGAGATTAGTAGTTGATGAGAAATTATTAATGAGATTGAAATGAGAGATTTTGAGAGAGAATGAGATTAGAGTGAGAGATTATGAAGAGAGAAGTTGAAAGGGTGAGCAAGTAAGAGTTGATGAGAGTTGATGAGATGAGAGGTGGTTGGGGTGTAGTCACAGCTGAAGCTTGCAGCTCTAACTCTCATCAACTCTCATCCTCGTTTGATCGGGACTTAACCGGTCAAACGAGCAAAAACTCTCATCAACTATGACCAAAATTTGAACCAGCTTGATGAGAGCTGATGAGCTATATTCTTTTTGACCGTGGCTTAACTATAAGCATACATTAATTATCTACAATCTACCTCAGAGGGTCGGTGGTATGCATAGCTTTTGTGCCTACTGTTCTATTATTGTATACTTCGTAAATATAGTAACTAGGCTTGTGAGTCATGCAACGGTGTGACTGTGAATTACTTATAGCAAAGTTATAATTAAGAAGCATTAGCTAATTTTGTATATTGTAGTCTAAAAAGTTAATTTCTGGATGTCCTAACTCTGTGTTCAACGTACAAGTATTCTGAGGTTTTCACTTGTTTCCATCTATCAAACTGACGTTACACAATTTTCCCGATTTTCAACGATTTTCATATTCGTTTTTCTTGATTTTTCTTCATCAATTTGGTTAGGGTTAGGTTTTGGGTTAGGGGTTAGGGTAGGTTTTAGAGTTAGGGTCAGTTACAGTTTAAACTTTACTTCAAAGTTGAAAAAATGACGTAACGTCAGTTTGGTAGATGGAAACAAGTGGCGACCGTGTTCTGACCACTGACCAATTAGGATGACAGACTCATCTCATTCGGTTTTCTTCCCGGCTACCGGGAAATTCAGAAATTAATTTTCGATTTCATTTGGACACTCAAGTTACTATTACTACACTGCTGAGCCAGAAACGAGCAAAATTCAAATCAACTTACAGTTTCAATAATAGGGATGAAAGTACAACAGAGACGGAAGAAGCAGCCATTGCTCCTGACGCCATCCAAGGTTGCAAGGTAACTCCGAGTGTATGAAAAGCTCCGGCAGCTATAGGTACTCCTACCAGGTTATATATTGAGGCGTACACAAAGTTCAGTCTTACACGACGTACTGTGACACGTGATAAATCAATCGATGTCACAACATCCATCAAATCACTCTGTGAGGAAGATGAGATAATGTCAAACTCCTTGCCAATTATATACTTCCTTATTTTTGTCCTTAGATACTGGTTGAAACATGGTTATTGCATGCGACCCTCGCCTGTTCGGCTTGTGCAGCCACGCGAGAATATTACGTCATGCTATATAACCGGCAATTTTGGGGGCAAATCGTGGATTTCACGAAGTGCCGTTTTCGTTTATATCTTGCGAAATACCGAGAGTTGTAAGATAATCTATACCGCTCTAGAATCCTTGAACAACGGAGGGTATTTTGGTGTATAGTTTGTTGCCTCGAGTTATTCAGGAAAGTTGGCGTATTGATGTAAAAAATTGTCAGCAATGTTGAATTTGCCTCCCAAAAAACCCGGAAGCCACACAATTTCGAGTTGTGACGTCACTTGCACGAGCCGAATATGACCAGGGCTCGACCCCCCCCCCCCTCCCCCCTTCTATGAAACTTGTATGACGCTTCATTCTATTATCACCCTTACGGTACCTTAATAAGAACGACATCGGCAGCTTCAACAGCAACATCGGTTCCAGTCCCTATCGCGATGCCGACATCAGCCGCCACCAGAGCAGGCGAATCATTGACGCCATCGCCTACCATGGCAACCGTATCACCATCACTTTGAAGTGATTTCACTTTGTCTACCTTGTCTGACGGCAAGACCTGAGCAAATACATGTTTGATTCCAAGCTGTAAAACAGACATGAATATATAATGAGGGGTTAAAAAACCAGGGATTACAAACCGCAAGAAGTACTTACAAATACGGTATGTAATTGCATTCAGAGCTACTCACCTGTGTCGCAATGGCCCAAGCAGTTTTCTCATTGTCTCCAGTCAATAAGACAACCTTTATTCCCATCTTTTGTAAGGTCGAAACTGCGGTTGGTGCGTCTGTTTTGATCGTATCTGCCACAGCTATCATACCAACCAGAACACCTACACCGCGGCACGTTGATAGAGAGATATTAACGATATTATTGGGTAGGAACGATGTAAATTTTGCCTGCCTTTATATGATAATAATACTCACTATCCACAACCCCCATAATGATATGTTGCTGTTCAATATTTTGTGAATTGTCATGCTGACAGACTGACAAACAGACAGACAACCGAGCCTGCAGTACTTACCGTTGATGGCAACCAGGACAGCGGTTTGTCCCTTGTGTTCATGCTCCTCCATCGTCTCATCCATATCTTTCGAAACAGTCAGTCCATTCTGAGCCATCCAGTTACGATTTCCGATCAATGTTGAATACACTTGGTTTGTGTTTTCTAGAACGAAATTATATCACACGGTTCATAAAGGTACTGAGAACGTTACACACCCTATCCTCTCTCCTCCGCAGAGGTTATTTGGTTATCAGAATGAAATGAAGTATCTGACATGAAGTATCGGAGTTCTTCAGCTGATTTCCTTTTCTCCACTTTGTTTCAGCTGAAGACCCTATACTTTATTTCTGATTATTTGCAAACAACAGAACTCGGATTACCGAAAATCCGAAATAAAACAAATAACTTCTGCGGAGGAGAGAGCGCCCTGTCTTTGAGAGTTGATGACAGTCAATGAGAGTTGCATTCTCGCTTTGCATTCTCGCTAGCGTCTCTCATGCACTCTCATCAACACAACACAACACAACACAACACAACACAGCACAGCACAGCACAGCACAGCACAACACAACACAATACAATACTTATTGAACTCTCCCCAAAGAGGCTTTTCAGAGCCAATTACATAAAAAAATATTCTAGACTACTGACTATATATATATATATATATTACAGTATTGGAACCTAACTAATTTAAAAGAGTATATTTTTCAGTGACTAACTGTTATGTTTTTCTAAAAGATAATTACGTAGTTTATGTTTGAAAATACTGATCGATGAGGCAGATTTTATGTCCTCTGGAAGATCATTCCATAGTGAAGCAGCACGGTAATAGAATGTCCGTTGGCCAGTTGCAGTTTTGAAAAGGGGGATGTTCAAAGATCCAGAGTTTCTGGTGCATCGTCCACTAATGTCAAATTTGAGCTGGTTTAAATTTTGATGAAAGTTTTTTGCTCGTTTGACCGGTACGCGCGGTAATATCCTGTCAACTCTTCTCGACCGACCGACCGACCGACCGACCGACCGACCGACCGACCGACCGACCGACCGACCGACCGACCGACCGACCGACCGACCGACCGACCGACCGACCGACCGACCGAGTGGTTCAAATACTCGCACGCAGAGAGGCAACAGAAAAAAAACCCACAATATATAAATACAATGACATGTTTTACTTACCATCGCTTGATGAAGGTATGACGTCACTATCAGAGAGCTTTCTTTTCTCTTTCAAAAGATTTTCAACCCCGGAGATCTGACACTGGAGACCAAAACCCGGTATAGCTTGATAATCAGAGCATTGACCAAACTGCTCCGTTTCAAGAATCTGAATTAACAAAAATAGAGAGCTATGTTAAAAATGTTTTATAATGTCATGTTTAGACCATATGCAATGGCTTGACCTATGCCTGGCCTTGCTCTATAGACAAACGTTTGCCAGTAAATGTACATACATAAAAGTTCATATTTTATCTACTATACTACTTAACATGCTTAGCAAGAGGGCTGGCAGGGGTAAACCTGCCCGGACCACCAACATGACATGTGCCCAAGTTAAGAAGGGTAACAAAATTTAGCGTGGTCCCTTTCAAGTCGACGCACTCTCACGAGATGGACTCCCTTTCAAGTTGGGAAACCTTCTCACGTTGTGGTTCCTGTTCAAATTTGGGAATCCGGTAGAATGGCCCTCTCAAATATAGCACTCATTACGCTCGCTAACAATCTGACGCCATAGAGAAGACACTGGGGAAAATTCTGCCCTGGACCCCGGGAGGATCCCGTTACATTGGATTTTAGAACGTACCCATATATCATGTCACCTACCTCCTTAGCGTATGTTGTGATAGCAGAAGCAATTGGATGTTCGCTATTTGCCTCCGCTGTCCCAGCAACAGCCAACAGCTGGCGCAACGTACACTCATCAGGTTTTACAAATAATGCTGTTTTCATCACTGAAGGACGGCCATGAGTCAGAGTACCCGTTTTATCAAATACAACTGTAGATACCTAAAAATTATCAAACACCGAATTGTAATTTTGAAATTTATGCATTTGGGTTATATCCTTATATCTCGCGCTTCCAAGCAACCCCTTTGACCATAACGCTTCTTGCATTGGTGGTCAATGTTTCGCGAGTTATACCAGGGGCGGCGTGGCTTAAAAATAGGGCCCGGGAAACCTTTCGCTCACGTTGGGAGAGTTGGGGGGGGGTGTCATTTGCTGAGAAGAAAAATAGGATTAAATACATTTGTATGTGCGCATAATGTTTTCAACTTTTATATCTTCAGGACCCAAAACTTTATAAACATTGTAGACCTTTGCATGCTTGGGGTCCACAATTGCCAGATTTCCGGGGACCCACCAGGAAATCTCCCGGTGTCCCGGTGGGCCACGTCGCCCATGAGTTATACCACGGCAATGAGGCGCGAGTTATCTTACGCAGGATCACGAACTCCCTACAATCGTAAAACTGTACTCTACCTTATGACAAGTCTCCAACGGTTCTCCTCCTTTGATTAAGATTCCATTTTGGGCACCAATCCCCGTGCCCACCATGACCGCGGTGGGCGTGGCTAGACCCAGGGCACACGGACAAGCGATGGAGAGAACTGTGATGGAGGTTAAGAATGCAAACTGAAAGATCACTTCACTGTCGCTGAACTCAGACTGAAAAAAATAGATAAGGTATAATTATGGTCATATATCAAACCTGTGTACATCTGCGTTTATATTATGAGTGAAAAAATAACCTTTTGCAAGTCTAAAATGAATTACACAACCAGCCTGGGTCGACTACACTTACATCACGTGAGTCAGAGATGACGTCAATATCCACGTAGCCAATGATAATCCAGATAATGAGAGTGAGGCAAGATAAAGAGATTATCACGGGAACAAAATATCCTGCAATAGTGTCTGCCAATTTCTGGATCGGTGCCTGTTGGAAAAATGTTTGTTTGAACATACTTCGCCAAAGTAAACATGAGCAACCACGAAAAAACTTACCACGGACAAGCGTATTTTTACATCACTGTTTTTTAGCCGGGCCAAGTTAAAATTAGGGAGCTTTAGATTTAACTACAACTACGAGTGCGACTATGAGATTTTTCCGTTAAAAATCTGCTACTACAAACTTGTTATCGTCTTCTCTTTGGCACAGCACATCTTTATAACAACAGTTTAGCCAAAGCGAGTACAACAATAAGTTGTAGTAGCAGACGTTTAGCAGAAAAATTTCGTAGTCATACTCGTCCAATCTAAAGCTCCCTAATATCACAGTGAAGCCGGGCGCTTTATGGTTTAGGTGCATGTTATTTAAATAAGTCAAAGAGATCATACCACTGACTGTTTCTCGTCTTAACATGCATCTAAACCATAAATCGGCCAACTAAAATCGTAGCGTGTGCGCCCGATTGAAGTGGAAGTTTCTTCATGGTTGCTTGTTCGGATTATTAAGGTAGCTGATTTGCCAAAAACAGTCAGCCTTGTTAAAGTTACATAACTTACATAAACGTTACATAAAAGTTACATAAACGAATTATTAATGAGTTTGTGAAGAATGTTAAGTCCCACCACCAATAAAAGAACAAGCCTTACCTTCGAGGTTTGAGCTTCTTCGACCAACTTCACAATTTGCGACAAAGTTGTGTCCTTGCCTACATGTGTTGCTTCAACAAGGAGTGCTCCGTGTTGATTGATAGATCCTGCGATCACACGGTCCCCGGGATGTTTAGGTACCGGCATTGGTTCCCCGGTGATAAGCGCCTCGTCCGCCATAGACGTCCCTTCCAGTACACTTGCATCTACCGGCATTTTTCCACCGGGTAAAATCTAACGAATAATGAATTTGTGATAAAGATCAGGTTACTTGGAAGCTCCTTGACCAATCAAAGTCTCATCGATTATATTCCCTGTGATTGAATCATCCTTACAACTCCCACCCCCACACTTCTTAGACCCCCCCCCACACTCCAGACACCTCATTACCTACAATAGATATCCTCTCTGGACCAGATCAACATCAATCCACGTCTCATCGATGATATTCCCTGTGATTGGATCACCCTTACAACCCCCCCCCCCACACACACACACACTTCTTAGCCCGCCCCCCACCACCACCACCACAACACCTCGTTACCTTTAATATATCTCCTCGCTGGACGAGTTCAACATCAATCGTAGTCTCCTGAATGATATTCCCTGTAACTGAATCAACCTTACACAGCAAAGCTTCCATTGGTTGTAAAGAGAGCAGTTTACTAAGTGCCTCTGATGTCTTGCCTTTAGCGATGTGTTCCAGCCAACGTCCCAGACCAATAAAGATTAGAAGTGCGGGAGGAGTCTCAAAGAACGTCCTTGGACTTTTGGAAAACTCTAAGACCATCGCGACAAATAACACAGCGACCTGTAGAATTTCATTAAAAAAATAAGAAACATTTTACATATCGTAACGGATGTTGGACGATATTTACCATTTTTGTCTGAACTACCTGAGTAAGACTCGAGTGTCGAAACGTTGGGTCATACAGTAAATGTAATTTGTTCGCGAATAACATTCATTTGCTTAAATCAGAGTATCGAAGTTTGTCTAAACGTTATAGCAAGACGCATATAGCATGTTATAGCATGTCTTTAAAAACCGTTACTACGTGTGTAGAATCTAAACTAACTTGAACTAAAATAGATCTATTTACACTGGGCAGCTCTACCAGCTCTAAACTGTTCCATTTAGAGGTTCAGTTCCATCACTTATTGGTCCAGTGTTACTCTACATTGATACTACATGACCGTGGAAACACGGCAAAACCTGTGCTGTTTGGTAAAGTCAAACTGCATGGAAGAACTCTTCTCATATTTGACTGGGGGTGAAATTATAACAAGAATTGAAAACTGCATATCACAGTTATCGAGCCACGGTCAAGGCCCAAGCAGAAAACGTCGCATCCTCTGTTCCATTGCCCAAGGAACTCATTTATTGATATTATATATACTTACGGAATAAACGTATGCCACCGTTGTTGCCAACATGATAAGAAGATCCATGCTCGCTGTTTTATGTTTTAAAGCTTTATAGGCTGACTTGTAGAAATTCCGACCGCCGATAAACTAAAAACAACACGAAATTTGTAAAGAGTTTCACGTATACAGAAGTATGACTTATATATTAATACAAAAGTCGTTGGAAACACTCGTCGATGTTCTCAACACAACGTTAAACGTTACGCTCGAATTATATAATTGCGCTCAAAATAAAAGGCCCAATCGAAAAATTATTTCCCAGTGACCGTTGCCTGGTCTTAGACAGTACATTGGGTATGGCCTAGGACCACGTCTCCTGTGAAATTATTTTACTCTGGCAAACGCCAGACGATTTTACTCGTCAACGTCCCGTGTTGGGCGTTAATAAAATGTGTTAAACAACGGATTAAATACTCAAATATATCGAGTTCAAATGAAATCGAAACCCATGCGTTGAGTGCATGTATGCATATAACATTTCCGAGCATTCCAATAGCTAGAGCTGCTCCCATCGGGTTATTTTCGTAATCGATTAATCGCTGTCAACAATCGATTAATATCGAATAATCGTATTGAATATATTAAATCATGACACGTCCACAGTGGTTTGACCCTTCAAAGAAAGAAAGGTTGCAAGTGGTAGTACATTTGCACACCGCAAGTTTAAAAAGGATCGTCCAATATACCTGTACAGGAGTACATAGCAAGAAGTAAAGTAAGTTCTCTAAAGATAATCCAGTGATGATTTCAACGTGAGGATCTTCTCCATTGCTGCTCAGCAAAGAAAATGTGATCATACAAATCATGACAGGAGCACCAAAGACGAGAGATACGAGGAACGATCTTCTCCATCTGCAAATATTTTAAAAGAATTATAAATGAATAAGTCAGGTGCGATAAGAATTTTATTACACAGGATTTTGTTCTTTCCATTTTTAGAGATACAACATGGACTATAGAAATATTTGCTTCGGACGTTTAGTAGAATCAAGCTTTCTTAAAAATACAACAATAACTTTGAAGTTGCGAGCGAAGGCCCCTTGTTGTATTTTTCAGGTAATTTGACTCTACGAAACGTCCGAAGCATATTTTGTATCGCTACTGAGACTGACACCACGCACTCAAGATTTTATCACTAGAAATATCTCACTACAAAATATTTAATTACGAAGAAAGAATCTTACACTGACCTTAGACTAAATCTAAACTAACTGTTGTTAACAGGGTTGGTTAAGGTACGTTCACACACAGCGATTTGTCGGGCCGATTTTAGGTTTTGCTGAATGTTAATGACGAATATTTTCAGTTGATGATGTCACCAGATGACGTTTACCACGTATTTTTCAAATATCATTAACGTGCATCTGAAATCGGCCCGACAAATCGCAACGTGTGAACGTACCTTTCATAGGCCTTAAGTAGGAGATTTAGTTGACTTACTTTGCTATTTCCGACTTATGACTAACGTGTTCTGCAGCATTTTTACGGTCCGCTAATTCCACTTCATAACCGAGGTCAGTAACAATATCCATAATATCCCTGGGCCCGATTTTGTCATGCTGGTATAAGATGTGGGCTTTCATCGCCGCTAAAGAAACAGAAGCTTCAAGAATCCCATTTCGTTTCAGCATGGTTGACTCAATCAGCGAAACACATGATGCACAAGTCATCCCTTTAATCTAAAAAATATAACATTTTGTGTGCCAAAAATTGTATATTTAACCATTAAGCTTTCAGCTCAACCTCAACTAACTTACCGTAATTTCTGTATTAAGCCCCCCGGAGGCTTATTTTTTTTCAAACATCATTGAGGGGGGGGGCTTAATAGAGAGGGGGGCTTATTCTAAATATATACAACAAGTCTGTTTGCGTGTTCGATTCTTTTTTACCTACCATAAATGCAGACATAGAATTTTAATCAAGGTGCAGTAATATAGTAAACATACATTTAGGTTAAGTTAACATAACAGTTTTTTCTTGCGTTTTTTATGTGTTTGTATATAACGTTTTATTATCGTTATAAAATACGTGTTTATTATTCGATAATGTCCAGAATGTCGTCATCCTCATCCAGAATGTCGTCATCCTCATCCATCATAAGGGGGGCTTATTTTTTTCCCTGCTTCCAAAAGGGGGGCTTAAAAGAGAAGGGGGGCTTAATACAGAAATTACGGTACTTCTACTGGATAGTTCCATCAGTTCAAAATGTTCTTCTAAGAGGTCCAGTAAAGGTCATTCCTAATTGGTTCAGTGTTACTTCAGGAGTACCCATGCAGAGAGAACCTGTGGTGTTTGCTGAAGCACTCTTCTCTCATACAACCTTGGAGAACTATTATATAAGCAGACAACTGCATGTTAATTGCAGGAATCGAGCCCCAGTCGCTCGCTTTCTTTTGACTTGTCAGCTAGATATAGTTGAGAGCACATAAACCCAAAATAGGGCAATCAAAAGAAGTGGAATGGGGGACATTTTACTCTTAATGGAAATGGGCCCTAAGACAGTCACAGATATAGAAATCTAAGACAGTTAGTAGCTTGCTAATCACCACTTCTTCGCAGACATAGCACCTCCAAATCAAGATAATAATCCCTTTTAGCGTAAGGCGGGGAAAATATAGACCTGACAATCGGGTTGGGACTGTTTTATTTTGTTATTGGTGATATATTTGCTACATGTATCATATGGTGATGATAGATAATTATGTTACTTAAAGCCTTTTAAATAATTATATGTCACCAGTAAAAAGATAAAAAGCTCTAAAGCCAACTACTGTAAGTCACGAAAGCGTAGCTCTGTAGCCAAGCTGACAGACTTTCTGGAAGGGTCTGTCGAAACCTCAGAATACACCAACCTGTCTACCATTCCTGAATCAGGTGGGGGGAAATATCAAAACAATATTTACATGCTGCCTACCAGTAAATCTATATCAGCCTTTTCATCATCTCCACCGACAACCTCTGCTTCATAACCAACAACGGTGACTTCCGCTGCAATCTGTTCTGGACTGATCTGTATTGGATCATACTTTACTTCTGCCTTCTGTGCCAGTAAACCAACCAGGGCAGAATGTATACCTGTGTATAGGTTGAAAAATTGTCAGTTGCAAAACTACTGTGAGTATCTATCTGAAAGTCATTATTCAGTCATTACAGCATTCAGTTAGTTGTCTGCCAGATAGCAAACCAGCTAGGTATTAACCAGCTAGGTAACCAGCTGGGTAACCAGCCAGGTGCCAGACAACCAAACAAGTGGATAGCTAGCATACCAGGCAGCAGACAATTTGGCCAGCTAGTAGACCAACCAGCTGCCAAACCAACCCGACAAACCAGTTGTTAAGTCTACCAACTAGCAGACAATTTAGCCAGCCAGTAGACCAGCCATCTACCTAGCTGACAGACCAACCAACCAGCCAGCTCCAGACCAACCTACCAGCCAGCCAGCTGCCAGATAACCAACCAACTAACCAGCTAGCTGACCAGCCTCAACAAAAGACAATTTATCCAGCCAGCAGATCAACCAGCTAGCTACAGTTTCTGACTAGGCAGCAGGCTATCCAACCAGCAGCAGGCTGACCGACCAACCAACCAGCTAGCTAGCTCACCAGGGAGCAGGCCGACTAACACACCAATCAGCTAGCTAGCTGGCCAGGCACAGATAGCTGACCAACCATCAGATAATGAAGCCAGCCAGCAGATCGACCATCTGGTCAGCTAGCTGATTTCAGACTAGCCAGTAAGTCAATGATCATACTAGGCAACTTGTCAGCAAGCTGACCAGGCAGCCAGCCAACCAACCAGCTTAAGCTGTTGATTAACCGACTAGTCTATCAACCAATCAACAAACCACACAGCAAACCAACCAGCCAACTAATGCAAACTAGATGAACTGTAGCCAGCCAGCAGAATACCTAAATAACCACCAGACAAGCCAACTATATATTCAGCCAGCCAGATTTTCACACAATAAATATTGGTACTGTACCGTGTTTCTTAACCAGTGACTTTTCAATGAGTGAAACACATGAGGCACATGTCATTCCCTTTATTCTTAAAAACACTTTGGAAATATGCGGTGTTGTCTCTTCTTCGTTATCTGCAGATAACACTAGCTTAATCTCATCTAGAAATTATAAAAAATTTCAATTAGGTATTTGATAGTGGAAAATTCTAATTCTTTGTTTTGATCATGGTCCCACTCTGACAAGTAAAATTGTCTGGCACTAGATAGAGTCAGGGTTTCTGAGAGAGGGGCAGAAAGGAGTACTTGCCTTGGGTCTCCATCATGATAGGAGCCCTCGACTCACCTTGACATTTGTGTAGGGATATTGTCATGCATCCCCCACATATTCGCTGTCCATGTATTATAAAGAGACAGAAAATGGTAATCTTAAAGGTACCTTCATGTAACTCAATGGACACCATATTCTTGTCATTTACATCACTCATGGGCTCCTCTCCTGGCTCGACATCAACAACAGATTTCAACAATGCATCAAAACCCGAATCCTCAATTTCTTGCACCAGCGTGTCGGCATTGGTTTTTGATGATGAGAAGATGACGATTCCTTCTTCATTACTTAATGAAACCTCAATGGATATAACTCCAGGCAGTTCACCCAAGTTTTGTTCGATTGTCTTTACACAAGAGTGGCATGTCATTCCTGTGATACCTATGAATGCTTTTTTGGTCTTTCTCACAGACTCCATGCCAATGTTGTCCATTTTCAATTCTCTCTGTATAAATTAAAATTACAATAATAGTTTACCTCTCAAAGGGCAAGAGTGCATTTAGCATTTTACTCTGCCTAATGCTAGATGAGATGACTGTTAGCTTGCCTAGGTGATATACATATAAATACCCTTGGCCAATATTATGTTGACCCAATTTTAATTAATTAACCCATGAGCTTGCAATGCGCCCAGATGCGCCCTACTTTAGTATTTCACTATGTCTAACACCAGACGATTTTACTCGTCAGTGGTAGGGTACTGCCAGTTAATGGGTTAATGCCTAGAGTCCCCCCATGTCAAACAAAATTGTCTGGCATATAAAGACAGAGTGAAATACATGACCCATACATTCCCAAGCATTCATTGCCCCTTTCTCCCAGCTTTAAACAGAGAAAAGATATAAAACAGGCACATTACACACATAGAAATGCACACCCTGTAACAAACATGTAGCAAACTTGTATCAAATCTGTTAGGCAGGATGTATATTCACACTGCTTGTTCCCAGATGTTGTCACAAAAATGTAGCAACATCTGTTGCCTGCCAATAACTTCATGAAACAAAGTAAGAAACAAACTCCAAATAGAAGTTCCATCTTGAACCCCAATATTTGTGAAAGACAAGAGGAAACAATATTCAACAGTGATAACATGCAGACATCAATAATTTTGTGACAGAGCAGTACCAACATTACAATATTGTGAGCAAGCTTGTTGATCGAACAATCAAACCAACAACTTGTCAACAGGTCAGGACGTGAGATTTTTAGGTGACCAGAGCACATTGTAGCTTAATGGGTTAATAATTAGGTCGTATAACGTATTGATATAACAAATTGGGGCAAAAATAAACTTTAATTAATGTTTTTGGCAAAACAAAGGCTTTAAGATTAATATATACTACCATTTCCAATAAACCTTGCTGCTCCAAGTTATCCGACATCTTGGTATCAAATTTGTGTGTTATTTTACAACCAATTGACCATCAAATCAAATGTGTTTTAATCTCCCTATCCACAATGGCCCAATATCATTCATTACTTGAACTTTCATTACTTGAACTTTTACCAAATTAAAGGGGCCGATCATTTAACTTCTGAGGGGAGGGGTGGGGTGATTTTGAAAAAAATTCCTGCACAGCCCACATAGGGCAGAAACAAATCCTGCGAAAGAAATGGTAACATAATACCACAGTATAGAGACGACCAGTAGGGCCACTCGGCCACACAAAATTTCAAATGAGTGGCCCTAATGGTCGTCTCTATACTGTGATAATACTTACAATTATTCCCAAAATAAATTCTTGCAGCATCATAGCCAAATAACATATTTCTGGCACAGACCAAATCACCCTCTCTCCCCTCAAAAGTTAAATGGTTGCTACTAATAGAGAGTCTTTGTATACACTTCGGAAACGGCACTTGACCACAGACTTGACTCTGTATGTGTCTGAGTTCCGTGTGAATTAATTTTTCAAGGTCATAAGTAGAGGAAAAAATTACTTGTTTGCCTGCAAACAGCTATACACCAAAACGAGAAACTACTGCAAGGCACATACGGTGTCAAATATCATCAAAAAAAGCAGGAAATGTATTGTTCTCAAAGGGGGGATTTATATATTAATATGCCCCCATATCAAATTTCTGTTTGTCTAGGCTGTTGGTTCACTGGTCTACAGACTACACACTTTTAGTTCAACTGTGTCCTGTATTTGTGAATATCAAACAAAATTTTTAACTTAATTCCTTTCCATAATAGCTCAAGTTCTCAGCTATGAATACGAACAACACCGTAGTCCTATACTAGGCATTCAATAATGATTTACGTATTTATTTTGGGTAAAGTTATATAGACGCATACTGCCATACATTTGCTTCATGGCCTGTTCTAAAGTTCTCTCGGCTCTAAATGTACACTAAAACAGTGCTTTATTGTCGAACTTTCAAAACATAAAGTATAGAAGAATATAACCCAATTAATAAATGTACAATGCTGTACAAATGCGGCCACGTATTTATGTAAATAGATATCTATTAAGTATTATTACCTAGTACTTAAACACACACGCACAAGTTAAAACGAAATTCATTCAACTAATTTCAGTTAATTTTCTGCCTTACGCTTCGTTGAAACATTAAAAAAAGACGCTTGTATTGTTACAGTTATAAAAGTAGAAAAGTACTTGGCTTTCATATTTCGAAAGCAATTTGTAAATTCGTCACGAACCAGAATAAATATGGCCGTCATACAACCGCTCTTGCTGAAACAAAATTACAGTTGTTTACAAATTATGTTTATGACAAACTTCGCCTACCTTCAAAAGTTCCAAATCTACAATTTGTCGCACTTTAGGAAGATTTGAAGTGTTTATTTAATACGATCCACTGCGTTCCACTTCGCTTCGACACAATTGTAATCACATGACACATAGTAATTGCACATGACTAGTGTTAAAGCTGCAAGCACGACTGGTCACGTGTTCAGCTTTACCTTACCAACCTTTAAAAGGTTTCGAATCTTGACGTGTGGCTTCTTTGAACGATTACTTGCAATTTCAAAACGTTTGTCTCCGACTAAAATAGCACTTCTTCCGACTGAAACTCCAAATAGATTTCTTGGTGTGACACAGGTCCGGCCCTGCATGGTAATTTAAATTACTTTTGGTAATTTTAAAGCACTTGTTGGTAATTAGAAATTTTTAGTAATTACTATAGTAATTTTTTTGAAAATTTGCTAGGTAATATTTACTCCTGTTTCCCAATAACTTTCAATTCATTTGGAGATATTTCACTATATATTTAACACCACAACTCCAACATTACAACTCCCACATTACAACTCCCACATTTTCATTCTCACACATTTGTGAAGAGTGCTATTTCGAAAGCTAGGGTCTTGAAGGTCTTCAAAATAAACCTTCATGCAGTCCATATGAGAATATTGGGGAGGGGGGGACAAGTTATGATTGCAATTATGGTTTTTAGTAATTTTTAGTCAGATTTAGTAATTTTTGCCTCTTGGTTTGGTAATCACCTCTCAAAAAACCTGGTCACACTGACAAGGAATTCGAAATACGATGACGCAAATTGGAAAGAGGAAGATTTATAGCCAAAGTTTTTGAAAAGTTCTATTTTTACACGCTCGAGATTGAAGATTAGGGTCAGCCAGTCAGGTTTATAATTATATTCCGCATTTGACTTTCATATTTCGAAAGCAATTTGTAAATTCGCCACGAACCCGAATAGATATGGCTGTCGTACAAGTGTACAACCGCTCTTGTTGAATAGTTGAATACAAAAGTACCGTTGTTTACAAATTATAATGTTTTATGACAAACTTCGCTTACCTTTCAAAAGTTTCAATGTAAAATCTACAATTTGTCGCACTTGAAGTGTCTGTTTACGAAAGAATTCGACCGTCTGCGTTCCACTTCGCTTCGACACAATTATAATCACATGACTATAGTGTTGCACCTTTAACAAACGTTAAAGGTGCCGAGCACTGGTCACGTGATTAGCTTTGAACACCTTTATTTCGAATCACATGCACGCTGTACGTCATGGAAACGGAAATGACTTGCAATATTGAAAATAATGACTTGGGATGACTAGGCATTGTTTCGAAAACAAATTCAAAAACAAGAATATATATTTCAGAAGAAAATAATGATTCATACGATGACGCAACTTGGACAAAGAAAATATTATTAGCCAATAATTCATTAATTCGGGAAAGGTTTTAGGGTCCGAGCCACTCAGCGAGTCAGCTGGTTTATATAATTATATTCTGGATATAACTGTAGACCAAGTTCAGATTGATTAGGGTCTGTTAACTGGAAGTAAAGGATCTCCTCTCCTCTCTCGCACCCGCACAAACCAACAAAAATTACTTACACCTAATCTTTGTAGAACATCTCTCTTCAGGGACTCCTTTTTTGACCGGATTGTTTTCCTTTGGAACAATCTTCCAGTTCACATCATCGAATGTACTTCTATTTCCTCTTTTAAACACAATCTGTATACGTACTATTTTTCGAAACTTGAATCGACCTTTGACGTAAATAGAATGCGTACATGGAAGACGTATTGTTCCAAGTGTCGTTCCTACAACCCAAGTTGTTGCTCTTGAGGTTTAATTTCATGCATCCTTCATGTTAGTATTTGTTCAAATGTATTGGTGTGTTAAATATGTGTTTTCGTCTTTAGGAATATTAACTATTGTCATTGTCTTTGATCGGTTGGTCTTAATATGGATTCCTATCCTGTTGATCATACCTTCAACCTTGTTTGTTTCCATGTTGTTTTTTAATTAAAATTATATAATATATAATATATATCTTGTTTAGATAAAAAAAAAGGTTGTAAAGTTAATAAATAAACTGTTTTAGGATAAACTGCAGGATTCACAATCAGACTCTATTCAGTTACCAGATATAAGTCAAATTTCCCGCAATGACGTCATACCATAGATGTACACTGGGAAACCGGATGTACAATAAGATTCTACTATGGAAAGCCATAGCTGTCTTAAGTGATCAAGCATCATTATACGCGGTGCTTTGACCTTTATACGCAGTCGTTTCACCTTTATACGCGGTGCTTTCACCATTATACGCGGTGCTTTCAGCATTATACGTGGTCGTTTGACCATTATACGCGGTGCTTTCACCGTTATACGCGGTGCTTTCACCATTATACGTGGTCGTTTCACCATTATACGCGGTGCTTTCACCATTATACGTGGTGCTTTCAATATTATACGTGGTCGTTTGGCCATTATACGCGGTACTTTCACCATTATACGCGGTGCTTTCAGCATTATACGTGGTCGTTTGACCATTATACGCGGTGCTTTCACCGTTATACGCGGTGCTTTCACCGTTATACGCGGTGCTTTCACCGTTATACGCGGTGCTTTCACCGTTATACGCGGTGCTTTCACCATTATACGCGGTGCTTTCACCATTATACGTGGTGCTTTCAATATTATACGTGGTCGTTTGGCCATTATACGCGGTGCTTTCACCATTATACGCGGTGCTTTCAGCATTATACGTGGTCGTTTGACCATTATACGCGGTGCTTTCACCGTTATACGCGGTGCTTTCACCGTTATACGCGGTGCTTTCACCATTATACGCGGTCGTTTTAGCATTATACGCGGTCGTTTTAGCATTATACGCGGTGCTCTTGTCATTATACGCGGTGCTTTTAGCATTATACGCGGTGCTCTTGTCATTATACGCGGTGCTTTTAGCATTATACGCGGTGCTCTTGTCGTTATACGCGGTGCTTTCACCATTATACGCGGTGGTTTTATCATCATTATATTCGGTGAGCCAGTACTTTTGGTCAGCGTTTGGGTCGACGTGGCAGACGTCATGTAATCAAAGATATCGATTACTGTATTTCATAGTTAACAAAATGGCGTCAGAAATGGCGTCCATTTTACAAAAGCTGAATCTTGAGCTGTTCACTGAAAAGTTTGATATGGAGAAAATAACACCAGATTTAGTAGGAAAGTTATCTTTAAATGAGTTTAAAGAGTTGGGAGTGCAAAATCGCAATGATATAATGACATTAAGAGTAGAGTGTACAAAATATGGACCAGAGAAGCCGCAAAGAAATAACTCAAATCAATGTGGAGCTCCTCAATTTGATATTCCTCGGACTGTTTTGGAGTGTTATCTTGATCAGAACTTGACGATCAATGAAATTTGCAAGATTATTTGTGTATCAGAGAGCACAATTTATCGCAGGATGAGACAGTATAGCCTAAGTAAGATGGATTTTTCGGATATTTCAGACGACCATTTAGACATTCAAATTAAGGAAATAACCAAAGAATTTCCTCACTCTGGGGAGGGGCTTGTAAAGCAGATGTTATTGGTGAGAAACATCAAAGTCCAACGTTGGCGGCTACGTGATAGTCTGCATAGGGTTGATAGTGAAGGTATTGCCCAAAGGTCGAGAGGAAGATTGCACAGGAGGACATACCATGTTCAAGGTCCAAACCACCTTTGGCATATTGACACGAACCACAAGCTCATTCGCTGGAACTTCATTATTATAGGAGGTATTGATGGTTTCAGTCGTTTGCCTGTAATGTTGCAGTGCTCGGACAATAACAAGGCAGATACTGTGTTGGCATGTTTTGTAGATGCTGTTAATGAGTTTGGACTACCCAGTAGAATTCGAACGGACAAAGGCCTTGAAAATGTTGGGATTGCACAATTCATGATTCAAAATCGAGGTACCAACCGTGGAAGTATTATCGCGGGGAAGAGTACACACAACCAAAGAATTGAGCGTTTGTGGAGAGATGTTTATGAAGGAGTTCTTAGCTTTTTCTATCAGCTGTTTTATTTTATGGAAGAAGAAGATATTCTTGACCCCTTGAATGAGTTACACCTGGCAGCCCTTCATCACATATTTGTTCCTCTCGTTAATGAGAAATTGACTGTTTGGAAAACAGCTTGGGCTCATCACAGAATCACGAACAACCAGTTCAACACCTGCACAGCTGTGGCTAACAGGTCAAGTTAACAATCCAGTAGGGCTGGAGGCTACTCTTACTCCAATTGAAGATCCTGATGAAGAACTAGATGAAGGAAATGAGGAGCAGTCTGATGGGGATAGGCCAGTATTCCTCCCACTATTATCAGGTCTATCTGACGCCTGTCACAATGAACTTAATGCCCAAACCTGGACCAGGTCAAACCATGGGATTGATGACTTTGTCACAACATTGGACATCATTAGAAGGAATGATGTTTAACCCTTCTTTTTACTTAAACTAATAGTGTCACAATCAATGTGACACAATAATGTTAGGCTATCAGGCAATGGTAAAGATTTTTAGGGGGATAATATAATATTTAGGGGTTGGTCACTGGGAAAATTGAATTATTTAATAATTACTATTGAATTTACCTATGACCATTTTAATTTGTTAAATGATTTTTACTTGTTTCCATCTGTATGTAATAAACTGTATATTCAAGTTTGTATTTTTACCCATACGTTTTTCTTGTTTTTTTTTCTTGAATTTGGTTTGGAGTTAGGGAAGGATTTAGCCTTTAGGGTTAGGTTCATTAAGTTTTTAAACTTATGCATCAGTCAAATCCAAGCGTGCCCTTACCCCCCCCGGGCCACCGCGGGGCATTTTCCTGTAAAGCACGTCCCGGGGGTTGGGCATTTGAACTCAAACCTTTGCCCGGGGGCGGGGCATTTGAAATTAAGGATTTGGAGGTTTTACGATCACCGATAACTTGATAATAATATAAAACAAAACAATACCAGTTTCAGAACATTTAATAAATTTATAGTTCTGTTTTATTTCAAAAACCACTACAAACGCATAAATTCGAACCACACCGCAAACTTTAAAAATAAATGCGCTAGAGCATGACGACAGCAAAACGCGCTAACGCAGGCGAAATACGTGGGCGATTATTAATCAGAGGGCATTCGCTCGAAACGTCGAAGAAAGTATTCTCTTTATGTTCAGGTAGTTGGATAACCTACTCTTCTTAGCCAAACAGTCCAGCTGTCCCCGAGGTGGGGGATTTGCTACTGATTTTTTGCCCCGCTGTGGGGCATTTTCACGTGTTTTTTATCCCTGCCCCGGGGAATTTGTCGCATATTTTCGAAAACTGTCAAAAGCCCGGGGGTTTGCCCGGGGGGGGGATGGGCACGCTTGGATTTGACTGATGCATTATCTGAAAGTTGAGAAAATTACGTCACATCAGTTTGGTAGATGGAAACAGTGCTAACCAATACAATTCACAGAGTCTAAAGAGGCGGTCAAGTCTGTATGTAAACATTGTAGTTTACTACAATTATTTTTTTATGTGATGTGTTCTTTATTTTTTGGTGCTAATATTAAAAATTCTGATTTCTTAAAGCTTTGTTTACATTTTTGTATTAAATTATTGAACTTTATTAACGATCTGCAATCAAATATTTATATTTTCGTGCGTATAGAGAATAATAAATTACCAAAACACAATGATCAGGCTTTGTAAGAACATAAAAACCTATAATTATTCCCAGTGGGCCAACCCTTGACCACCTCTTTAATATATCCAAGTATTGAAATGTCATAAAAACATATCAGCACATCAAACATTTCCAAAGAAGGCATTAGCAAATGCATAATCATATAGAGAGAAGAGACGATCAGGTGCTGGCAGAGGGATAAGGTGTGTTGCATGTGGTAATGTCAGGGAACAAATACATGTATTTGCGGTGGGGATGAATTTATCAGCTGCAACTGCTGTAATAAAATTGATGCTTGGCTGGATTGTGAAGCCTAATGGAGGTTCTTCATCGGCACATGTTGTGAACATCAGTACATGAGCCAAGATAATTGCACCCGTCGTCCACCTATAAATATAGTACATATATGATTCAGTTACATTTTACTCAGCAGATTATTAAAACTGTATACTTATATATTTTATTGGATATTTAGTAAAATGACACCTGGATGCATTATAGAAGTCTGAGCCAAATTCCCATTGCCACAAAGAATCAACCCCACACATTTATGATAAAATTTTTGTCCTAATTTTTTTTACTATTTACTTGCAATTTCTCTTAAATATTTAAGAAATTCTGCATACACTTTATTCTCAAGTTGTCTTTTGTTGGACCCATCTTCGCTAAATGCAGCCCTTAACAAGCTTGTTATGCTCCTTATTGTCAAGGTCTGGGTCCTGGTAGGCTCAAGAAGATCCAAGAATATTGGGAGTTTACAGCCAAGCTAAGAATTATATAAATATATAACATATTATGTTATGTTACATAACAAGGCAATTGCAAATATGGATTCACCTATTTATTTTGTTTAAATATAAAGGAAATTTTTCCATATAATTTTGCAATAATGTTTATGCAGCCCCATGCATGTTTTAGCACAAAAACACCTATACATCACACCTATAAGTCACCGGTGGTGACTTTATTTTAAGTAAACAAAACAATTATAAAGCTCTACCAATACAAGGTGTTGAGCACTCTTCAAGCTGTGCATTAATACTTTGTTTGAAAGTATTATTATAACTACTATTATTATTATTATTATATATATATATTTAACAATGTTCCTGGCTGCGGTTGTTGCCCCTGGGCTAAGCCGAGGTTAACAATGAGCGGGTTGAGTATTGTTTTCCCGATGTTTCTTATTCAATAAACTAGTGTTTCTGATCTATGAATTTCAAATAAAATATAGGAATAGAGTAAAAATAGGTTTTTGCCGGCTAGTTGTTTCCATGGGTTTTCCCATTTATATTATACAATCAATAAATATCTACTCTTAAATACTTACTTGATAGATTCCAACTTTCTTCAAACCTTCTCGCAATTTAGCGATGCATGATTCATCGGTTTCTTCAGTAGAGAAGACTTTGTCTTTGATTTCCCCGGGAATAAATGTCGGAATTTTCCCATTTTGAATGATACTCAATCCTAAATAATTATGAAAAATAATTACTTCTATATCAATGACAAGTTCAAAAGATAAAAGGAGGGGGTGGAGACCCAGCATCCAAGGCTTGTATCATGATAAAATGATTAATACAGTGGTCTATTCACATGATCATCACTTTTAGCTCACCCAATATTATGCCAACCGGTAGGTATCTCTCGCTTAGCAAATCCCTTAACCCACTATCAAAGAAAGCTTCTTTGATTTCCTTCAGGACCAAGCGAAAGAACTCTTTTCTTGGTCCACCATAATCGTCTGCAACCTATAATAAAAAAACATGTAAGAAATACAATACATAGAATGCTGTACCTTTATTGAGTACTAGTACATTGTAAATCAATGTGCACAGTGCACATTTTCTTAATGAATATTTTAAGTGAAGTTCAATTTTGCAAAGTGGAGATACTGACTCTACTCTACTGTTTATTATTGATTTATTATTAAATGCTAGACCATTTCATTTATCAGGGGAAGTGTATTACCAGTTCATTAATGATATTAAACTGCAGTTGGAAAATATTACTGGTCTTCAATTATCAGCCAATACAAACCTCACTGTAGAACTGAACTTGTAATGTTCTCCTGTATTCCTGAAGGAATAAAATTTCATCAAATGCCGTCGTCATCAGGTTATGGCGGTCCACCATTATGAAGTTTGTCGCTCCTTCATTCACCTCCTCCAAAGATTGAACCTCCAACGCTCTTCCTATCACCATTTTTGGTTGAAAATAGCGAAGAATTTCAACGGGATTTGATATGTTGTGCTGTTGACAATATGTAACAGTGTCATCGACAATTCCATCAACTGATTGTCCATTATTGTTGGGTGCTGCTGGTGTGCTGGTGAGGTCAACTACCGCAATGGATGATAGCAGAGTAACTGAAGAAGATGCATTTGAACTGTTGCCAGTATTAGCAGATGGTGATGCAGTGGATGTGGTGATGACATTTGGCAATGCATTGTCAGGAACTACTGAGGAGTTGGATTGCTGGGCACTAGGTGGGGCAACGGGGGGTTCTGATGAAGAGGGGATGACTGGGGTGGTACTTACATTGGTGGCAGAGGTTACAGCACTTGGCAAAGGGTCAACCGAATCAGTGTTTTCATGATCATCGTCACTTGACTCCAAACCCTCAGTACAAGACCATAAATGATCCCGTAGCTTGTGGACAAGGATTTCTTGCTCACACATGTGACATTTCTCTTTCACCTCGGACTGACTTTCACCCACTATTGACGTTGTGGACAAAGACTTCTGTATTGGCCGCAAATAAATCTTCCCTTGTCCACCACCCAAGTTTGAACGCAGATCTTTCGCATTCCACGAACAGCTGATCACAGACAGATCCCGACAATTTGCCTGGCACCGCATCATTTCAAACCCTCCGCACGCTTTCAGTTGGGGAAATCCAAGGGCATTTCCAGCAGCATCTTTCTCGTCTGACGTAATTTTGTTCACTACGGTCTGTTCGTCATCTTGCGTATCCAACTTAATCTTTTTTAAACCTAGACCCGCTTTGAAGAGAATTTCCTTCTGCACAGATGACGGCGTTTTGGATGAAGCGCTATCAGCCATACAAACGAACGTCGGCGTCCAAGGATTACCCTTTGCTGCCCGCTTAGTCGCGCCACTGGAGCTTCTTGCTGCGACACGTGTCTGGCTACGGCTGTTGTGCCTCCGTGGATTAAATATTGAAATCCGCTCTTGACGCACAGCAGCTGTCTGGCTTGTCGAAGCTGTAGAAGCATTATCTTCGTCCATTTTCTTACAGGCATCACGAAGACGAATACGATCACCAATCGTACTCACACCAAGACGAACCAACTCCTGATCTGAGGCAGCTAAAACTGCCTGTGGTTCCATTCGCTGCTCTTGAAATCGGCCAAGCAAAGCACCCAAATTTAAAGTTTGCAGTATTTGTTCCATATTTAAAAAAAACACTGCTTATTTTCGATTAAAAACGCCAGAAAACTCTTATATATTTGCAGTATTCACGCTCAGACGCTAAACTTGTAAATTCCGAAGCAGGAAATGCAGTGTTTCCACTTTTAAAAGTTCATAGTTGCTTTAATCAAGCTGCAAAAAGCTGCAATTCCTTTTTTCCCTGTAAATTTCCTTTCAAAGAATGAGAAAATTTCCTTCAAATTTCATTCTCAGGTTTTAGTTGGAGTAAGGAAAAATTGGGTTACCTACAGAGTCGAAAATATCCATTTTATCTTTTAGGCAGGATAAATGACAGGCACAAGCAAGTAGCAACTAATAGTGCAGACAAAAAACACAAAATACTCAAATATGGTTCACTAGCTAAACAATCAAAAGTATGTTTTATAGTACTGTAAAAAGAAAAGACTGACATGCATTCACAATAAAATAATTTCAGCTTTCTTAGATGTTTTTTTTTAATTTTTGCCTCCACTCCTGGCAAACAGCCATATTTTGAGATCAGTGAGATGACCACCCATATATACCCATGAACCATAGTCACGCGCCCGCGATAATTGATGAACTTTAGACTTCGCTGATGCTTTCCTTTCCCCGGGTGTCGTTGGCTCGGGTTTACATAATTTTTCATGAATTATACTATTTAATGTATTTATACTACGTACATGCATACATCGTTGTTATCAATGTTATGTGCAGCTAAAAGCCTAAAAGTCTATTTGAGCAATTGCCATAGCACGGTTAGGTACAATAGATTTTTAAAGACTAAACTACTAAAGTGTTATGATTTCCCACGAGGTGGCGTTTTCAGTATTTTTCCTTCAAATTTCCTTCAAATCTTATTTCCTTTTCGTTTCCTTCATTTTGTGAAAATTTCCTTTGAAAAAGAAATTTCCTTCAAAGTGGAAACGCTGAGGAAATGACACGTGCTCGCGCATATTCAACATCTTTGATTACATGACGTCTGCCATTTCGACCCAATCGCTGACCAAAAGTACTGGCTCACCGAATATAATGATGATAAAACCACCGCGTATAATGGTGAAAGCACCGCGTATAATGGTGAAAGCACCGCGTATAATGGTGAAAGCACCGCGTATAATGGCCAAACGACCACGTATAATATTGAAAGCACCACGTATAATGGTGAAAGCACCGCGTATAATGGTGAAAGCACCGCGTATAACGGTGAAAGCACCGCGTATAACGGTGAAAGCACCGCGTATAATGGTGAAAGCACCGCGTATAATGGTGAAAGCACCGCGTATAATGGTGAAAGCACCGCGTATAATGGCCAAACGACCACGTATAATATTGAAAGCACCACGTATAATGGTGAAAGCACCGCGTATAATGGTGAAACGACCACGTATAATGGTGAAAGCACCGCGTATAACGGTGAAAGCACCGCGTATAACGGTGAAAGCACCGCGTATAATGGTCAAACGACCACGTATAATGCTGAAAGCACCGCGTATAATGGTGAAAGCACCGCGTATAAAGGTGAAACGACTGCGTATTAAGGTCAAAGCACCGCGTATGATGATGCTTGATCACTTAAGACAGCTATGGCTTTCCATATTCTACTTGCATAAATTATGCTAATTGCCGTACCTGTTCCACAAACTGACAAACATGGCTGCTTTCCGCGTTGGAAGAGGAGCGCTAAATGTGCTGAATTCTCGTCTAATTTCCCCAGTTTTAGCTAGTAAATCTACTCCGTTAAGGAGAATACATACAGCATGGCTGCTTAGTACAGGTAATACGCAATAATACCCTTGATGGGTATAATTTATGATACAATTAGTGGTTTAACTTTGATTGTTTTGCAAATCTGTTGCAAAATACTAGTATACTATAATATAGGAATGAGAAAACATAAGATTATAATAAAAAATATTTAAAAAATATATATACTTGATAAGCAATTATCTAAAAATTCTACATGGTACTTTAAACAGTATGTTTGAAATGGAATCTATTTGCCCATTTTTTGGCATTTGGCTTGAATGCTCAATGCTGCATGTTTTTGTATAAATGTAGAAAGAAAATTTACAAAAGATCATGAATGGATTATGATGTCAGATGACGTTGGGACTGTAGGAATCTCAGATCATGCACAAGTAAACAATGCTATATACTTTAAAATTTACAGCCCTACAGTGCTTGCTGCTTAATGGGTTAAGAAGAGACATTGGTATTAGGTTAAATATGTTGGTTTGTTAAGCCATTGATGCTCTCAAGTCTTGACAAAGATGGATGTGCTGGTTATGCATCAGTCAAATCCAAGCGTGCCCATCCCCCCCCCGGGCCACCGCGGGGCATTTTCCTGTAAAGCACGTCCCGGGGGTTGGGCATTTGAACTCAAACCTTTGCCCGGGGGCGGGGCATTTGAAATTAAGGATTTGGAGGTTTTACGATCACCGATAACTTGATAATAATATAAAACAAAACAATACCAGTTTCAGAACATTTAACCATGATAGAATATTCAATATAAACCAGTCAAGTTGTAAAAAACGCATAAATTCGAACCACACCGCAAACTTTAAAAATAGATGCGCTAGAGCATGACGACAGCAAAACGCGCTAGAGTATATACTTGGGCGATATATTAATCAGAGGGCATTCGCTCGAAACGTCGAAGAAAGTATTCTCTTTATGTTCAGGTAGTTGGATAACCTACTCTTCTTAGCCAAACAGTCCAGCTGTCCCCGGGGTGGGGGATTTGCTACTGATTTTTTGCCCCGCTGCGGGGCATTTTCACTTGTTTTTTATCCCTGCCCCCGGGAATTTGTCGCATATTTTCGAAAACTGTCAAAAGCCCGGGGGTTTGCCCGGGGGGGGGATGGGCACGCTTGGATTTGACTGATGCATTAGGGGTCGTGGACAAATAGTTTTCGTCTTGCAATCGCAGAACAAATCCACGATTGCGAGATGAAATCTATTTGTGGACAGCCCCTTCACCACTCTGGAAAGTTTGTATCGCGCAACCGAGATCTCGGGCGCGCAATTTTGATTCCTCTATACATTTACTATTAAATTTTCGAAATCTCGGTTGCGCGATTTCCAAACTTTCCAGTCAGGCCCCTTCATACATGTGCCTTTAACCTCTCTGACCCAGACTGTAAATTTCAAAGCTGAATTTCTGTCCACGCATTTTCAAGAAAATGCTAAAAAATCCATGTATTTATGCTCCATTCTCAAGTGTTTTGGCTTAATTTCCGCGCAGCTGCCACAGAACACGAAAATATTCCCCTCGCAAAAATAAAACTTTACAGTCTGGGCCCGGTTGTATAAAAGTCTTAACTACATTTCAACTACTCGTTTTGTAGTTTAATAGTAGTTAACTCTAAAATTCGCGATTCTGATTGGTTACCTTTGCACTAACTATAGTTAACTGTAACTACTTTTTTATACGACCGGCCCCATGTCTCTGACCATGGTTTGATTTGAGCAGTCTTCTGATTATAACTTCACCTCAGTTGAATGTGAGAAGTAATATAATTATACAAACCGCGCGAGAGGTCTTTATCTGATTTAAAACATTGAGGCGCAGCCAAGTGTTTTAGATCTGATAAAGGCCGAACTGCAAGGTTTGTATATGACTTCTAAAATGACTGGTTTTGTACGCTCACTGGCGTTGGAATTTTGAAGATTGATGTTATCTACGCTGTAAAAATTGGAGAAAATTCTACATCAGATATATAGATCCGCTACGGGCCATGAGTTTCCTTTGTATTTTGCTTATGGATCTCTAGAGAGAACAATTTAGGACTCTGATGGAGCTACCAATTTGTTAGTTTAGTGATATTATCATTAGGGGCTCTGCTAATAGTTAAATAGCACTTGGTAAAGATTTCTTGAGTGTGTGGTGCCAGTGTAGGTAGCGTTTCTACACAATGAGCTGCAGGTCTAATTAGGATCAAACTACCTGAAAAATTCAACAAGAACTTCAACTGTTCGAGCGAAGGCCCAACGTCTGGAAGTTAGACTAATTTCTAGGCTCATTAGACACATTGATAATATTGTAATGTAATAATAATATATGTTTGTTATTTCAGAATCTCTTGGGAGATATTGTATATGTTGAATTACCAGAAGTTGGAAACACTATGGAACAGAATGGTAAACTCAGATGGATGTTTGATTCTCAAAAATATAATGGAAATAGTAATAAGTACCTTTCAAATGTGAATGTTACATAGAATGACATTGTCTCAATTTTTAGATATATTTGGTGTTGTTGAAAGTGTCAAGGCGGCAAGCGACCTATATTCACCTGTTTCAGGTGAAATAGTTGAAGTTAATGAAGCATTAAACGAAAATCCAGAGTTGGTCAATAAGAAACCTTATGACGATGGTATGTATTAATTAAAGCTCTTTTACACTTAGCACAGTAAAGCGAAGGTTTCTTTGATAATAGTTGCAGAATCACACAGAACACATTGTATCATTGAACGAGGCTGGCCGGCCTCTGTCCAGACAACTATCTAGCAAATAGACCTAATCAACTAATGAAGACCTAATCAAATAATGAAGACCTAGGTCTAATCAACTAACGAAGACCTAATCAACTAACAAAGACCTTAAATTAACAAGTGTTTATGCCCCTTGCAATCCAATTCACACATACATATTATTTAAATATTTAGTACTGTGTGTACTATATTTAGTGGTAACTTAAGCTTGTGAGTTATCTAAAATGTTAAAGGGATGGCAACAGGCATAAACATGTGTTATAATCAATTAGAACTATATTCATTTGGATATTTATCAAACCCAAGCAAAATTCTCTACACTATTGGCAGGTTTCAGTAGATGCACGTCCAGGCAGCAGATGCTGGTCATCTGCTTAAACCTGCTAGCTGACTAGACATCGGCAAAATATTGGCAGAGCCAATTAACGTTCACTGTCGGAGTGGTCAGTCTCAGCATAATTTCCTGCGGACCAATCATAGCACGCATCCCTGAATTTTTTATGCGAAAATGTGACACGTTATTTCGGGCGAGGGGAAGCATCCGTAGGTAATACATTACCATCATTTTGGTAATACTTGCCTCTTTTCTGTTGTATTGTACTTTTGTTGTGCTCAAAATAGAGAGTTTTCTTGATGGCAACCTCTCATTGCAAAATTTGCGAGTTAAGTCGAGTAAAACACTAAAATGACAATTTGACAAAATGTGAGCATCGGGTAAACCAATAATCGGTATTCCCGATGTATCGGCCAATGGTGAACATGTATCGGCTCTTGAACAATCGGTATCGGAAATCAGCTCTTTTTAATATCGGCTCCTCTCCGTAGTTGACCACCTAATGCAGGAAAGTGTTTAGTGAAACACAAGTTGCCTTTGTTACTTATTTGTGCTCTCACTAAAGTTCTGAACAAAAATTTTTTTTCCACTGTTAGTGTTTTTCATACATTTTTCTAACCTTATTCCTAAAGGCTGGATTGCAAAGATGAAGTTATCAGACATTACCCAACTTGATGAACTTATGGACGAAGCCACATATAATGATTATGTAAAGAAAAGCGAAGATGAATGATTTGTTTTGTCACAAATGCACAAACTTGAACATGAATTATAAATATATACAGTATATTACAAAGCACTAGGCCTAGCCCAGTTAATCGTTCAGCCTAGACCACAGCAACTTGTTCTCTTTTTGTAATATTTTACCAGCATTCATCTTTTTCTGGCTAAATTTTGTAACTAAATCACTCCTAAATATATCATTTAAAACCAGGTTCAATTGTAGCTCGAGTCTTTATGCTGACACTACTTGATGTTGGGTTTTCAGGGTTCTGCACAGGACCAAGCGAGTGCACTGCTGGGTAGTGGGTACCTGCTAGCCCAGAAACATGCTTCCCCTGACAACTTTTCAAATTTTAATTGTCATAAGGTAATTCAGTCTCACTTTGGAGACACTTTTGTGAGAGTGCTGGGCAGCACTGAGGAGGGCCAGGCACTACCGCCTGGTGCCACCCACTGTGGGCAGAATCATGGCATTTTCTATTAATATAGGGTATCATATTTCTCTGATTCTGAAATAGAGTATTCAAGTTAATAATTTCAAGTTAATAAGTCATTTGTGCTCTCCTTGTAGAGTTCATGATAGCTCAATTGGTAGGGCACCAGTCTGGTTCACTGAATAGTATGCAGGTTTAAACTCAATCAGCTTAATGAGCCAATTTATGTTGACAATACATTATGCAATCAAATAAGAATGCTTTATTTTGACTTTATAAATCTACTTTATGTTATTTACACTTAATTAATTATTGACAATCTAAAATGTTCACCATTTCCCCTGCAAATTCTCTCGTCACACGTGAAACTACATTTATCATACAAAAATTTAGTACTGTATCTTATACATTTCTCATCCACTCCAAAACTTCAAGATGTCTTGACTTTGTTTTAGAGCTTCATACACTATTTCTGTACAATACCATGTAATAACATCAAGTAATGATATAATGGCTGAGTTTACAATGACATACCTATATTTTTAATATAATAATGATATTATATTTGTTAGATAGACCTTCTCACAAAGAGTGATGTCATCTGGAAATTGCAAGGCATCTGGGGTCAACCAGGGTAATATTCTTATCAAACTCCATAATTTGTGAAGAAAGTTCAAAAGAATCAATGTCTGTAAATCTGATATAGATTTTTTCTTGATTAACCTTGATTTAACATTGATTGGTTTTCTCAGCTAAAACAGCTTATAATATCCTTGAGACAGTTGACAAAAATGACCATCTACATGTATACACTTGATAAAGTATGATAAATTTCGGCCTGTGTTTGTAAATCCCATACCTTGTGCTGATTGTTAAATTTTTGTCCGGGATCTGGGGACTAATTTGTATGTGTCGTGACGTCATTTTGGTTGCAAGTTTCTGCTTTCAGCCAATCAGCCATATTTATTGCTAGACATTGCAACCAAAGTGACGTCACTAGCCGCGCTATTTGAATGCTATTTTTAACAGGTAAAATGAGACCATTCAAACGGCTATAAAATTGTTGGTTTTTATTGAAATCCTCTAAAATTTTGAATAAATACTTTAGAGATATTATACTTTGAAAACAGTTTCATGTCATATGTACTTTAAATATTGTACAGATACAAGTAAAACTGTCTGTCTAGTCATTAGATAAAAATAAATGTATGCAAAAAAGAATAACAAAGGGCTTGGATTTCTACCATATGGTTTAACCTAACAAGACTGCAATTAACTACGATTTGATGACATCACTATAGGGAAAAGGTCAATAACCATGGCTTATTAATGGTTGACTAAAACAGCAGTTTTCGTACAGCATTAGCTACATCTGGGGTTAGATTTAGTGTTTTAACCTCTGCGTCAAACTGCTTCTTTGAACCATTTTGTCCAAGGTATCCATTAAGGCGGGCAGCAATTGTGGAGTCCTTCAATTCCTCGTTATTCACTTGTAACATGCCTAAGATGTCACTGTGACTCCGAAGTCTGTATTTTTGATGGTAGCTAAATAAATAAAATGATAGGTAATACCATTAATATGGTACTATGTATAGGTTTCTGGTGAATTCAAATCATTCAATGAGTGAATAAAATGAAGTGCCAGATTTATAATAAAGACAAATCATCCATCATCATGTCATCAGTCTGACAAACTATATCAATTCTATCCTTAATTTAAACACAAGACAAACTATCAAGACATTAACTAGCTAGAATAATGATATGTATATTTGGCAATTGTTCTGGGGTGTCAAAAACGCTTAACCCGTAACTCCTTTTTAAATTTAATTTCTGGTTCTGGTTTCACATTTCATGTTTGTTTATTTCAAAACTTGTAAAAAAAAACTTCTATCGCCTGTGCAGTAGGTTGTTGAGGAAAAAGGAAAAAAAGTATTATAACCGCAACCCGTGCCGGAAACTATGAAAGTTACCACTAACCCAGGGTTAAGTTAACCGGCTTTTAAACAACCGGCCCCTGTAGAATAAATCATGTCTGATATTTTCCTGATAGGTCCTACTACTGTATTTATACGCATTGACTGATCATCTGTCACAACAAATTGCATGCACAAGTAATTGTCTGAATATACAAACTACACAGGCTATGTACAGAAGTACATCTTGACGATCAATCCACAGACAAATTATCTGACAAGCTTCTATTTTTTGCTCGAGTTTGTCTAGATAGATCTAGGGATGAGCCGATAATCAGTTTTTTTATTGGTAGAAGCCGATAACTGGCAACTTTTAGGCTTACCTGTTATCGGCTGATAAAATCTATGTATATCGGTATCTATCAGCCTTTTAAAATTTGAAATGCTTGTCTTCTCAGTTGTTTTTTTCTTATTATAATTATATATTTCCTTCGTTAATTTAATAAAAAAAAACGAGTCACATTATAAGATGCATTTGGTTCCAACAATACTCAATAGAACAATCAAACCGATTTGATATGTTTTTAAAACATTCTATGCACATGAGCAAGCAAAACTTGTCAAGAAAAAACTCGTTGAGCACACATATGGGGAAGTAAACACGTTACCTGCAGCCTGCTCATCTGTAAGGAGCTTATTACGTTTTGCCGTAAATTCATGACCGACATCAGTGGCCATCAGTAACTACCGATATATCGGCCGATAAGCCCACATATCGTATCAGAATTTATCATATCGTTAAATTGGATTTTTCAGTATCAGCTCATCCCTAGATAGATCATCAGTCTGTGGTAAAAACCAGGCAAATGAACAAAAAGGACTTACTCTTCTGCATCATAGAAAGCATCTGCAGGAAGAATGTCTGTTGCGATTGCTTTTTTCAAGTTGTTATGTTCAGCTTTGGCACTTTCTTGAGCTAATCTTTTCTGTTCTTCATTATGATAAAATATTGCAGACTTATATTGAGGAGATCTTTTTTGTGTGTAGTCATGGCCTTCCCAAAACACTTTCAAAAGGTTACTGTAGTTGGTTACTTTTGGGTTAAATTCCACCTGAAGTGTCTCTGTGTGGCCACCCCTAGAGATTAACATTGATTAATTTTAAAAATCATTACTGTATTAGTATTATTACTGTAAACTAGGCAGACCCACTTCGGCAGAATGGGTCCTTTGCATAAATGCTAATATATAATTATCAAAACAATGAGTGATTGAATGGCATGGAGAACAGTGGGATTTTCAAAACAATGAAAAGACAATGGAACATTCTGATCACTCTATCATGACCGACTATCATCATCTATTTATCACTATTGTTATCATGTTATGCACAGAAATAGGTTTGTTTTAATCCATAATTCAGTAAACTTAGGGCACATTGCAAGCTAATGGGTTAACAAGAGGCACTCAGGCAGATTATTTTTGTTAACCCATTGACTGGCAGTACCCTACCACTGACAAGAAAACCATCTGGCGTTAGACAGTAAAATACTAAAGCAGGGCGCATTGCAAGTTAATGGGTTAAAAGACAATGGTAAGCTCATAGCTTATATAAACAATTTGCTTAATACCAGAAAGTTTTATTTAGCATGCTGATTATGCCAAATATGCAGAGCAACACCCCCTGTTACATTACGAACATGCCCCCCGGTTTTTATATTCGATAAGGTCACATGACCTAAACACATTGTTGGGTTTCAGTATAATTTGTGAGACATATATTTGGGCATATTTGTGAGACTTTTTAACTATATTACACAACGCAATAAAACATATAAATTAAGTGAGTGTATATCGAGTACAGGTCGGTATACAAATACGTATGTATGCACGTTGGGTTTACAAAATCCTTGGTTATAACCATTAAATCACAAACAGTCATGCTTGAAAGCATTATTGCTTCAAAAGTTTGATAAATGATCCCTTAACTCATTAAGCTCTCTAACATGCCTTTCTTTGCTACTTAATACTCTGTCAAAATGCCAAATGATTTTATTTAAAAATGAGGAAGGGTTGGGAGTTAATTAGTTAACCAGACTGCCCATATCTGGTCAACTATGTCTGGTTGACCAAATATGCAAAGATAAAAAAATATTTTTGGGCATTCTAGGGTGCTCTGTAACCTTAAACCACAAAGTAACCTAATTTGTAAGGATATAGAATCGATTAATATTACTTAATTATTAGTATGGACTATGTGAAATTGATGCTGGGTGTTTTTTTAAATACTAGCTTATTTCAATAGCCTTTCTTAATAAATTGACTGCAATGAGAGTGCCAGAATGTAACTATTCACATATTTATTTTAATTCCAGAAAGAAAGTTTCGGTAAATATCATGCTGTGCATGGTTGTTGTCAATGATCCGATTATTATTAAGAATAATTGATTGCCAAAAAATGATTGATAAATAGAATAGTCAGGAGGAGCAGCTCTAAATATACCCTTGGGAAAACTTAGGTTTGCAAACTAAACATGTACTTTGATCAACTTGCAAGCTATCCAACATAAACATAGGTCACATATCAATAAGACTTCAATCCCTTTCAACTGTTTCAAGAGCCCATGGGGATTTTGATTGGTCTGAAGTCTCTGAATACCCTGGTTCCAGACAGTAGCGAAGCCAGCCTGACAATTTGGTCATGCTATGCAAATTTTAAATCATCATTATTCATTTCTTTAGAAATTGATTGTTTTCACAGTCTATGAACACGGAAATATTTGCATAGCATGACCAAATTGTCAGGCTGGCTTCGCCACTGGTTCCAGAGGCTCTTAAAAACGGCGAGGCAAAATATTAAATGGCGAGGCAAAATAAATACGAGGTGAAAGAGCCTCTGGTCAAATCGATTTTGCGAATCTCACCTCGCATGTGATTGGCTGTTTGTAAAAACAAGTCAAACCGGTTTGGAAAATAAACAAACATTGAACTAATTATAGCCTGCTAAATGTAGCAATGATTAATATTGTTCATTTTCCAAACCGGTTTGACATGTTTCTACAAACAGCCAATCACATGCGAGGTTCAGATTCTGAACCTAATCAAGTATGGAAGTGAGATTCGCAAACGATTTGACCAGAGGCTCTTTCGCCTCGTTTTTATTTCGCCTCGCTGCTTTCGTTTTGTTTCTTTCTTTAAGAGCCTCTGGAACCAGGGTAGTCTCTGAAATGCTATTTCCTGCATTTTGAGGCAAGATTTAAGCTTTTATAGAATTCTAAAGATTATAACAATAAGACGTCATACAATTATAAACATACCACTGTTCTACACAAAACTGTGTTTACACCAAAATGCCTTTACACAAACTCTAAATGTAAACTCTACACAAACTGTAAATTTTACCAGTTACCGCCTGATTTAAGGAGAACCCTGACTCAACCTTTGATGATCAGGAGCCAAGCAAAAATCCAAGGGGGGGGCAGCAATTAAATACATTGTTATATTCAATTTTACTGTAACCACATACACAGGCTTTGATTAAGCGCATGAATTAATATCAATATATAGTTTCGTGCATTAAATTCCACGCTTTAATATACTGAAACAACCTGGTTAATAACTGTAAATAATTCTGGGCATTAATTTGATACAATTTTAGTTTCAAAGTGCTAAATTTAAAATCACAAGCAAAATTTGTGACGCACTGACGCAATCGGAAAATGAAACTGAAAATCTTCAAGTATATCAGAAAAAAGAATAAATATAGTAAAATAACAAGTTATACACTTACAAACTTCTATAAGTCGGGTTTTTCTTGTGCCCGCCGGTGTAGCCAACACGAGTTTTTAAAATCCCCGGGACACAGCCGAACTGCGACTCGGGGAACCAAAATCATCCCATAGCAAACGTTGCCGTTTCGGTCGTCTTTAAAACGTCGCTAGAATTCATAGCTTTTCTGGCCGATGCAGTAGTTGAATTCTTGCCAAATGTTCGGCCCAAAAACGATAGTACGGACGACATGAAAGGCAAGGCAGGAATGAAAGCAAAGAGGATAGCAAGAGAGCTTATAAATCCGAGTCTCATAACATCTACTGGTCGAGTCTCTTGAGTGTTGACAAGGTCATGCATCCGGCCATGCTCTCATTCCTAATTCGATAATTCCTTGGCAAGAACACTGAAATTCCTTAATTTTCCAAAAAATTCCTTAAATACTCGTTCACTTTTCTGTGATTTCTGCTCCATGAGGTCTAGTCACATCTTCGTGAAAATCAAGCGCAATTTACAAAAAAATCGTATTCAAATACTTAGAGTCATTGTGCCAATGTGATTCATTGTTTGGCTGTGGGGTAATTTGGGTGTTCAATTTTGAAAATAGCCACTATAGTCGAAAAATAGTGAAAATAGTCGTCTCAGAATTCCATTTCTTGCACTTTGAGGTCTATTAAAACAGATCAAGTACATAAAACGTTCTACATGAAGTCATCAATAAAATTGGTCTTTGGAATCTTTCTTTCCTTGATAAGAAATCGTCAAAACTTTCAGTTCCTCAGAAAATCCTGTAAAATTCCTGTTTTTAAGGATAGTTTAAAGTCGTTACAGGCACTAATATGTCGTAACCAGATGTATAAACATGATCGCAACGTCACGTTTCTTTGTAGTTGTATATTTGCTTTGCGAGGGAGTTCTGAATAGCCTTCGCTGACCCCATTCATATTTGGGGTATGCCGTGTGGTTGCAAATATTTTTGCAATATAGCAACAGGGCGGACTTAAATAGAAAGTTGTGAAATTTTTGCTATTCCAATTGTGTTATTGTTACAGTCTTAAGCACCCCCCCCCGATAATGGGGTTTTCATTCAGTCCTATGCAGTGACAGAATTAAGATTTATTAACATAAAAGCAATCAATTATATAGCCAAATTTTACATCAAAGAGTTCAATTAATTAATACATAGGGCTGTTTATATTAATAAATACTCTTCAGGGCTCCTGAGTTTTTCAAGGAAGGGTCAGGGGAGTTATTTTGGGCTTTCCTTTTGGATAATGCGATTTCCTAATGGATGACGCGAGTAAAATACAAAGGCCTCTGGAATCGTCAGGAAAGGTGTTGCAAGCCATCTCCATTTAGGGGGCGATAAGGCGAATTGCTAAAATACACGTCATTGTGGCGAGCAGAGCTTTCCTTCCCTTCTCAAAAACCGTCCTGACGGGGAACCTCTTCTCTCGGGGTTCGTCATTGTGTCCCATCAACGATTATTTTGTCCACATTGGATCGATCTTCCTGTAAATCATATCCGAAGTTTCGAACCGTCGAAAACATTGCAGGATTGATGGGGGCGTACGCGGACCTTTATAACAATGAATAACTACCTTGTTATAAACCTAGACGCTGGAGCTGTGGCAGCCGCCATGTTTTGTGTCTGTACTGTCTGAACTTGAAAACACTTCGACGTTTGGAACGAAGGCCCTTCGGCTTTGTGCTAATCAGTTTTTTCGGGTAGTTCAGACCTAAACCATGGCAGCTTCTTGACAGCTAGTATACGACCTATTTTGGGCCCCCACGTTTGCAATATTTTTAGAGATCGGGTTTCCCCATGTCTAATTCTCGGTGGTAATTAGCTATGAAAGGTCACCCATAATCTATATCGTTTTTCGCATCAACCATATTCGTAAGATTCCAAGGTTAAGCCGTGGACAAACACGTAGCCTTATCAATGAATACACGAATTTTGTATGTGACCGTTCGAGAGATTTTGCGTGCATTAACGATTGAGCAATATACACACTTGCAATTACGTGATCTAAAGATATGGCTTTTATTTATACAATTTGGCTGTGATCTATCCGACCAAAATTAGTAACTTTTAATAAACCTGTCATGCGGTGACAAACGCATGCAATGATTTGGCACTGAGATGATTTAATAGCATTTTATCTTACCAACAATAGAATTCAATTAATATTAGCCCAGCATGAAATTTAGTTCTATGCGGCCGGGGTTGATTATTGTGAAGGCCCGGCGAGACAACGATAAAAGCTAAGTGGGCGATTCCAAGCTGTGGATTGCAGCTAACGCTGTATATTTTAGGAGTTTGACTACTGGTCGAGGGTTGAGGGTCGAGGGTATTAGGTCGAGGGCGAGGGTAGAATGTCGAGGGTCGAAAAAATATATCGAGGGTCGAAGAAACATGTCGAGGGTTGAAAACAATATGTCGAGGGTTGAAAACAATATGTCGAGGGTTGAAAACAATATGTCGAGGGTTGAAAACAATATGTTGAGGGTTGAAAATAGATGTCTGTATAAATATATAACACTGACGCGGTATTTTCGCGCAGTTTCAATTTGAAATCCATGGCCAAATGGGAAAGAAATATTATGTGAATTATGCATGTCCTATAGAATAACTTCTAATTAGATTTCTAACTATCAATATTTTGTGTCACCGTAGCAAACACTCACACACGGATTATCTTTCGCGCATGTTACTGCAGTAAACGTTTAATTTTCGCACGGTCTGCGCGAATTCTATACTGCGCAAAGTTAAATACAAGTAACTATATTAATTTTAACCAATTTATCTATCTGGACACAACTGAAGCTTTTATTCGGAGTATGTTTTCAGGTTTCACAATGCCATGTCAAAGTGGCGCTTTTTGATGCATGCAGCGATTAAAATTTAATGTTTCATATAATAATACAGGGTACTATGGTTTATCTAAGACAGTATGTATATCGGCATATGTAAACTTCTACATTTCCTTTTCTTCAGACTAAACTTGCGTAGCACATGTACTCAACGGGCATGGCAAATTCAATGGAGCTAAAAGGCTAAATAAGGAAATAAATGAAGTAATAAAATATATAAGTTGTAACGAATGCAAATCCCGACATCCGGCGCGACACTTCAGTGTTACGTGTTGATTTTGTTGTATTGATTATCACACAAAATGTCTGGACAAAGGTTTGAACTGGTTTATATTACCCAACCCTCTATAGAATGCAGATAGATAAATTAGCTAAAATATAGTTACTTGTATTTAACTTCGCGCAGTATTAGAATTCGCGCAGACCGTGCGAAAATTAAACGTTTACTGCAGTAACATGCGCGAAAGATAATCCGTGTGTGAATGTTTGCTACGGTGACACAAAATATTGATAGTTAGAAATCTAATTAGAAGTTATTCTATAGGACATGCATAATTCACATAATATTTCTTTCCCATTTAGCCATGGATTCCAAATTGAAACTGCGCGAAAATACCGCATCAGTGTTATATATTTATACAGACATCTATTTTCAACCCTCAACATATTGTTTTCAACCCTCGACATGTTTTTTCGACCCTCGACATATTTTTTCGACCCTCGACATATTTTTTCGACCCTCGACATTCTACCCTCGACCTAATACCCTCGCCCTCGACCTAATACCCTCGACCCTCAACCCTCGACTATTAGTCAAACTCATATTTTAGGACTATATATAGTCTTTCTCAAAGTTTATATTGCTTCTTTCTCTCAGTATCCTCCCCCCGCACACTTTGAATGAATCAGTGAGATGAATAAATAATGTGTTCCACTGCTCTCATCATACATCTTCTGATCTTCAGAATAGAAGTTCTATTAAATGGATAGTCAGGGCAGTTAAACCGAACGAAGTACGCTCCGTATTGCCAGACATGAAGTGTTGACGTGTCTATTGAAGGGTGCCAAAAGCCTGAACACGAAAACGATTGATTTTCCAGAATCGTGGCTAAAATTCACTTCTAAAACGCCCACCCCATCACTTCCCGCCCCCATGCAAGTCAATGTTGAAACATCATCAAACGTGTAAACGAGTATACATAACATGTTGAGAACAGTGGTTGGGAAGCTAGCAACATCAGTGGAGTCAGAGGACATGCATCTAAATCTATGGCAATGATATTGGCCCGCCGGCTGGGTGTCATGAAGTTATCAATACATCAAAAATAGGTACGTAGCGCGAACATACTATGCGCCAATTTCTAGACTTGCCACAAATCGACCGCCTCATAGAGAGCGTGTGTGGTTATTGCTGTCGTTTTCGTTGCATAGTTCACTAGTTGTTACTGTAGTTGTTGCTGAAGTTGTAGGTAAAGCCAAAATACTACAAGACTGCATTGAGGCACTGAACAAAGTACTGATTCGATTGAAGCAACATGTGTGATATTTCTTGAGGTTCGATCTCAAATCAGATTTCTTCAGCTTGCAAAACAAATGTTCTTTAAACATGGATATCCACTTCAAGAATTCACTTGAAGAATTGATATTGACGTTCAGTCAATATTGTGATTGTTAAACCACAAGTCCAGTATCGGTTAAGCTGCAGGTCACGTACGGAAAGTTAATTAATCAATCATGACAAATAGTATTTCCTGCTAAACGTTTTTTTATCTGTGTAATGTATTTCCTGCTAAACTTAGTCGCCGTAAGGCGGCTAAATTGTGCCTTGCAAGAATTATATTTCTGATGCTTGATGAGTGATGGTTTTACCTTGTTTGCAGGATATTCTATTACAATTTTGACTTTTCATTGTTTTTATTATAGCTTTATTCATTCGACTTTTACTTTTTAAAATCTTACTTTGAACGTTAAACTTAGATTTATCTTGCTGGTAGGTGAAAAATTTATTCCAAAACGTCTTCCTTTTTACCTTGACCTTGCTTTGTACATTGTTTTCACACTCTAACTCACTCTGAATTTGACAAATGCCAAAGACGTATCTAGTTAACCATTTTTAGTTCGCACTGTAAATAGCGGCATAGCGCAAAACTCCAATGTCAATAAATCTCGAATGAAGAATGCTACCGAAAATTGGCACAGTGGTCAACCCTTTATCTTTGTTTCGATTTCTGCACGTGCATTTATCTTATTATAATTTCGACAGTAAACATGGCCCGCGTTCACTCCACCGATATTATCATTCTCATTCATTTCTTTGTTGCCTTCTGGGCATTTTAGCAAGAAAAATATCGGCAAAGTAAAATGAGATTCCTGCTCACAATTTCTCTGCGAATATACTTTTTACCTAACATCGCTCTGTGTCCGAAATTGCGTTGCAAGTTGAACATAGCCGTTAGTCTAATGAATAATATAATAATAAGAAGAGTGCTTCCAGTTCCACTCTTCCAAAAACCGAAGGTTTTATTTCTCCTGGTATCCTCCCATTCCAACACTGGATCTATAAGTATAAAGACGGTCCTCACTCGATCCTTATGGATCGAACAGTATCTTTTAAACTGGTACAGCTTCCAGCTTTAAGTTTAGTATGTGTTTCAATTCATTTTGTAGTAAAGACTGGATCTATATATATAAGGAATGGCCCTGCCCTAATCACTGGATCTATGTAGGGGGAGAACAGTTTAGTCTATAAAATTGATAGTGCCAACTAGTTTAAATGAAATTGAATTACTCTTGTGGTTTAGGTATATAGGAAATGCATGAATAAAAAAAATTGAGGAAACGGTCCATAATTACTTTCAGGTACTTCCGACCAAAAATGAAAACCACAAGAATGCATGCAACACTTTATTGGAGAATACTACCAACACTGGACCCCCACTGATTCTTTCAATAAAGTTAGCTTAGTTTTGGATTTGCGAGGTCGTCTCTTTTTCTTATAATAATTCCCTGGCCCCTCAGTACGTTTGAGATATCATCACAATAAGGGTCGCCCCTTACTGGACCTCTACATGCAAAACAATTTAGTCCGATAGAGCTATCTAGTATATAAATAAAGTTTGTTTAGTTTAGTTTAAATACAGTAGCCAGCACACATCACACAAAGCCGTTTTGTCTGTTACTCTGTTTTGTCCGTTGAGTGCAAGGAATAATTAACCTATTTCGCTTGACTACGTGCAGTATTGTGGCTCTCCAAATTGACAGCTTTTTTAATCCTGCACGTACGAGTGATGTGGCTGAAAAATCGTGCTTCTGTTTACATGTAAATATAAGAATACGCCGCAAAATCTGGATTATTCGATATAATAGGCTATAGTCTACCGAGCAGAGCCTCTGTGGCACTAAACTGGTACAGCTTCCAGCTTTAAGTTTAGTATGTGTTTCAATTCATTTTGTAGTAAAGACTGGATCTATATATATAAGGAATGGCCCTAATAACTGGATCTTGAGGGGGAGAACAGTTTAGTCTATATAATTGATAGTGCCAACCAGTTTAAATGAAATTGAATTACTGTTGTGGTTTAGGTATATAGGAAATGCATGAATAAAAAGATTGAGAAAACTTCGATTTGGGCCGGTCCATAAGTCATAACTACTTTCAGGTACTTCCGACCAAAAATGAAAACCACAAGACTGCATGCAACACTTTATTAGAGAATACTACCAACACTGGCCCCCCACTGATTCTTTCAATAAAGTTAGTTTGTTTTGGATTTGCGAGGTCGTCTCTTTTTCTTATAATAATTCCCTGGCCCCTCAGTACGTTTGAGATATCATCACATTAAGGGTCGCCCCTTACCACTACATGCAAAACAATTTAGTCCGATAGATAATCCAAGTGAGTAGATATTTTCACAATTTAAGACCTAACCAGGAACGGTTGCGAAAAATGCAACACTAGGTCCTCTGGCAGGAATTGAATCCACGGCCCTGCGATTCCGTGCAGCGCTCTAACCAACTGAGCTACAGAGGCCAGTTGCTGAGCTGTAACCGTAAGTTCTGTATATATAGGTCTTAAATTGTGTATATATCTACTCACTTGGATTATCCACCAAACCCAGTATTCTAGTTCAACCAAGTGAAGTGCAAAAAAATCTTTGAAGTTTACCTTAGTCCGATAGAGCTATCTAGTATAAATAAAGTTTGTTTAGTTTAGTTTAAATACAGTAGCCAGCACACATCACACAAAGCCGTTTTGTCTGTTACTCTGTTTTGTCATTTGAGTGCAAGGAATAATTAACCTTCGGCTATTTCCAAATTGACAGCTTTTTTAATCCTGCACGTACGAGTGATGTGGCTGAAAAATCGTGCTTCTGTTTACATGTAAATATCAGAATACGCCGAAAAATCTGGATTATTCGATATAATATAGGCTATAGTCTACCGAGCAGAGCCTCTATGGCTCTATCAGGAAATCTTGATTATGGGGTAGCTGCTAAATATAGTTATTTTAAAATATACTCACCGCATGTTTCCTCTGCCCTCTGGGCTTTCTTCTGTATAGCAACCGCCGGAACGATGAGGAATTTTGTGGTTACTTTTCGTCGCGGAAGTAATTGAATTGAAGAAAACTTTCAAGTCAGGTAGTTCCGCCGACCAAACCACAACATCCCAGTGTTAACTACAACAGTGTTTACACTCTTCAGACCAGTGTTTTAAGACAGAAGGAAACCGCGGAGTGCCCGGAGAAATTCTGCTGTGTCTGGCAGAGCCACTAGAACTGAGCATTCTTCTCACATGCGATTGAAGCGAAATTTTAACTACTGAACCACTTGCAGGAAAAAATGCCCCGTGTATTAAACATGGCCTTTAATCGTACTGTAATGTGAGTTAATAGAATTCCTTGCCATTCTATCTGAATTTTGCCTTAAAACCTTGTGCAGTCACTTGACCAAATACGTGCAGACGTGGCGCTACGCCAAGAACCTCCATTTTTTTCATTACATTGTTTTGAACTTTGCAGCACGTTTCCATTCAAAAAGATGTTTTTGCCCACACGTTTTCATTGAAAAAAAAGCGTTTCATCATGTTATTTCCGTTTTTTTAAGACAAACACTTCATATTGGAACGTGTTTATCCCAGGTTATACGTCTGTCGCTACTTAAGTCAAAACCAAAAATATTTACGTAATGTTAGTCTTCATCGAAGTACATAAATTTTAGACAATGGCAGGGATATTTTCAAGCACTTTTCTACTACCGGTAAACGGCAAAAATACTCAATCTTCAATTGAGTTTTGAAACTCAATCTTCCTACGTAATTATTATTTTCCTAAATCAATTTATCCGGACGAAATTAAGCTGTAAAAGGAAGAAAATATTCGATTCTAGGTAATAGTTTTCCATACTCAAGAGATAACGACGACTGTAACGAGGACCAATTCCATGCAGGAATCGCCGGAAATGCGTTCTGGGGCTTCTGAAATGCAAAATTTTCTGGGGGAGCATGAACTATACAGAAAATTTCGAAACTCAATCTTCTGTTTTCCGAAAAAACGGTAGTAGACCTAAATGCTTGAAAATATCCCTGAATGGGTGTCCAGTATTACAGTGGTATTATGGGGTCGCCATCAAAATACATGTTGTAAGAGTAAGTTAGTGGGGGTGTGCTTATCCTTGCCGCTGAGAGCTGAGCTGAATTACGAAGGACGCAGCTCGACAGGATCGAGTCGAAGGATTATTATTAAAAGGCGCCTCTGGCTGCCACCGTATGCAGGGGCGAAACTACCGGGGGGTGGGGGGTGTTACACCCCCCCAGTCTTCAGGAAATTCATGTTTTCGGGCAAATTGATACGATTTTGTAGGGCAAATGTTGAAAATAGCCAAGGCCAGCTATGATGTAGTTGGATCTGCTTTTGCACTCGTTGTCTATTTGTGACTTCACCCAGCAAAGACGCGCGCACACATTGGGACGAGAACCATAAAGCGGGTTCATTATAACTGTACAAAATGAATATTAATTATTTGCTTTTGTTTTATATTATATAATTGAAGTGTGAAAGTGTAGCATATTTTAGAGCATTCAGTTGTGTTAAATGGTCGCTTTTAAACAGATTAAAATTGTTATTCAAATAGACCATAGCCTAACGTTTTTTTTAGATCGTCAGTCGGGCTCAACTTCAGCCACGCCCTTTTTGTCGGGCGAAAGAAGCTAACACCCCCCCCCAGTTGTAATACCGAAGTCTCGTCCCTGACCGTATGACTCATGTCTGATTAGGGAGCACAGTTAGTTTGGGGCTTATCCGGCCAAACCAACCCTTTCAACATTCCCTGTTAGAAAACCCACGTCTTTCGGTAGAACGTCGTTGACTGGCTCTTTTCACATACTGTAATTGTCATGACTCCGCAGCCGGACTCGATGACTACGCCATCCAGGGCCGTCCCTACGGGGGGGTTTGGGGGGGTGTCACACCCCCCCAGAAATTCTATTTGGAGATTGAGTCGGCAGAAGTGCGATTTGAGTCGGCACCAAATAATATTTTTGATTACTAACACATAAAACGGAACTTGTGCCTGAACAACCAGGACTAGAAAAACGAAATTTTTGTTTTTAAAAAGTGAATTTATAGGCCGGAACAAATGTATTTATCTTAATTTTAAAGTTTAAAGTGTTTAAATAGCCTTATAAAAATGTGTATAGTCCGGAAGAAATTTTTTAAGGCCCCCCCCCCGTCGACAATAAAAAAAAAGAATTTTATGGAACTAAAGAAAGAATTGTTGGGATACGGTCCCGACCAAAAATGAGCGCAAACAACGGACTGTAGTCGGTACTAGTTCGTTTGGCAGTCGGTTGAAATGACCTTACACCCCCCCTGAAAAATTTTCTGAGGACGGCTCTGACGCCATCAACAGTATAGTTTGTGTTGTCAAGCCAATGCCGTAATATATATGCATACGCGAAACTGCGAAAATGATTTCGTACTCGGAAAGTTTTCATCTTAACGACATTCAGCACTCTCCTCCGCAGAGGCTGTGAGCTATTAAAAATAATTAGTCGTTTTTAAAAGTCAGGTCTCGAGTAGTCTTAAATGCTCGAGAACGACCAATTATTTTTATTAGCACACAGCCTCTGCGGAGGAGAGCGGACATTCAGGTTGTTTGGCCACAGGCACTGCATTGCGTAACTGTAAGGACCTTAGTTCAGTTCTATTGAGTAATGTAACTAAAATGTACAAATCATTAAGTAAAATATTGGTGTCTTAGCGGTACTTGCATGCACGTTTCACATCTGCTACAGCTGGAGTGGATATTTCCTGCTTAATGCAGTCGGTGCAACTTGCAACCAGCCTCGTACCCAGGCGCTTTTAAGGAAAAGAATAAGAATCGCGTTCAGCTAATTTATAGAGATCAGTGGCTAAGCTGAGCGAGCGCGCGGGGGTAACTTGCAACGCAATTTCTGCAGAGAGCCATGTTAAGTCTCTGATGTTCGCACAGAAAAACAGTGAACATAGCCTGCGTCTCACTTCACCGATGTTATCATTCTCATTCATTTCTTTGTTGCCTTCTAGGCACGTTTAGCAAAAAAAATATCGGTTAAGTAAACTGCTGACAATTTCTCTGCGAATATACTTTTTATCTAACATCGCTGTGTTCTGAATTTGCGTTGAAAGTTGCAGCAAAAATTGGCTCGGTAGACGTGTAAAATGGCCTTAAGGTCGGGGGGGGCCTTTTAAAACGAAGGTTCTTTTCCAAAACACATGCCACGTTTAGCAATTACCATTCGCTCTCTATATTAAGGCCATATCCACTACGAATAAGCTAAACAGGCTTCGTACAACCGGCCAAATCATAACAGCGCGGACAGTAAGACAGGCAATTTTATTGCTGTACTCCTTCATACTTTATTACACAATGGTTAGTACATGTCTAGCTACTGTAATATGATATACAAAATCATCTCATGCAAGTTATTAAATCACAATACAACGATAAACTAATGTTAATTATATAAATTATATAGTTACCTTAAGTGTTGAAGTTTAAAACATCTATTTTATTTATTTAGCTTCGCCAACTAGGGCAGGGTCACCACAACAGCATATGCCAATTACTGTGGGCCCTTTCACCTAACCCACCCTGTCAACTTTCCCTGTGGGAGGAAACCGGAGTACCCGGAGAAAACCCACGACTTTCGGCAGAGTGTTGACTTTACTCTTCACATCCATGTAGGGGTCTTGCGTAGATATATTTAAAATATGGTAAAAACATCGCGGTTAAAATGTTGTTTTGACAGCGGTTTTACAAAGAAACCGCAATGGCAATGGCAAAGAAACTCAGAGACCTGTCAGAGCATCCGAGGCTCTGAGCATGGGTCACTGGGTTAGACAAAAGCCGAGAAATTGTAACTGTATGATCAAAAATTGTTTGAGAGAGGCACAAACAGGAGAGTCTTGCACATTTATGGGTTAACCAAGGGACAAATATTTCTGCGTACTCATTTTATGTTTTTAACCCAAATTCGTCATGTGATAACGGATTTAAATCCTGGTCAAACGAGGATGAAAGTTGATGAGAGTTAGCAAGCGAGAGTTTACATAAGAGTTTCATCAACTCTCGTGCCCCGGTCAAACTAGAACAAGAGTTGCATGAGAGTTGACTGGATATTACCATGCGTGCTGGTCAAACGAGCAAAAACTCTCATCAAAATTTGAAGCAGCTCAAAGTTGATGAGAGTTGACGAGAGTTGGCGGTCAAACGCGAGCGTGAGTTACAACTTACTCTCATTGACTCGCATCAACTCTTATTCTCGTTTCACCGGGCTTAACATGGAAGATTTTTCGACCAAATGTATTAAGTGGTGAGCCTAGAGTTAGTAGAGTTTTACTTTTTAACAAGAAACAACACTGATACTGAATCGCTAAGTGTATCTTATAACAAAGGTAGGATCATAAATATCAATTGAAACAATTATCGCATTGAAACTGGAAGGAATATATTGACTCCAGTATGAATAGCAAATGAAAGGCCGCGTACAGCCAGTACGAACAGCCAAATCGTTTTTAAATTTCCAAGTCATGCACTTCATACATGGCCTCTTAAGGTTCTATTCTAATTGTAAAATAAATATGCTTACACATTAAACACAACTAATTTCTATTAAGGTACTTAATTAACCATTAAAACACTTCAAATACCATCGCCTTAAAGTAAGCGAGATGTTGCAGGATCTCCTTCGAGCTCTCTGTTGATTTTGCGTTGACGGTAGACAAGGTAACCAAGGATAACTGTCGTCAGGGCAAATATGATGGCAAAACTGCCAGCAATCCACATTCGTTTCTTCATATTGTCGTAATCTTTGTCATCTTTACCTGCCAAACATACAATTAAGGCGGATCAATGCTAGTACTATTTATAAGGTCTGTTCTCCTGGCATCTCCTATCGTGATTCATTACAGCAAGCTGGTATTCCAAAGTTATATGTGAGACTGGAGAATCTGTGTGATAAGTTTTTCTCCAATATGATGAATCCTACTCACAAATTACACGACATTCTACCATCAACTTATGTCCACAGATATAAAACTAGATCCCAGTCTTCAAGGATCATATTTAAATTACCAAATTATAAAACTAATAGAGCTAGGAATAATTTCACTATACAATCAGCGATGAAATGGAATCAGGAAGGCAAGAAAACTGTAGAATCTTAAATTTTAGTAGTAATTATTATTATATTTATTGTATATGTTTTATATAGAGAGAATCTTAATATACTGTAGTTTTTACATTTTTTAATATGTAATGAGTAATATTAATTTAGTCATTTGACTATGAATTGCTCAAATAAAAAGTTATTATTATTAGTTCACACGACCCGATTCTCCTCTTGACGTATGTGATTTACTGGATTTGCTGACAAGAGTAAGGCTATTGGCTCATACCTGGCGAAAGGTGTAGTTGTTGCTGTATTGTGTGAAATCACATACGTCAGGAGGAGAATCGTATGAGACAAATCGGATCGTGTGAACAGCCTTTACTAATAGTAGTTTGGGCAAATCTAGCCAAATCAATAGACAAATTTGGCTAATGCTGTTTACGTCGTTGCTACCAAATTCACAACTTTGCATAACTCACATGCAATTAGTTATTATTGTTCTAGTTTGCAAAAACACAAAGTAGATCAAAGGTAACTAGGCATTAGGATCAATAATTATGTATAAGAGCTATATGTAGATCATTCTAATGCTTAGTTATCTTCGTTATATTCTGTGTTTTCGCAAACTAGAACAATAATAACTAATTGCATGTGAGTTATCCAAAGTTGTAAATTGGGTATAGTTATGCTAGTAGTTTCTATAATGCTAGTTGCCCTAGCAACAAACAATTGAGGCAAATCAATACTTGTTTAGTATTTTGTCAACAAATGAAAAATCAATGACAATGGAAAGAGATGATTGACTACATCCCCCCCCCTCCCCCCCCCCCCCATTTTTCTCCAATTCTCAAATCTCTCCATCTCCATCAATTTCTCCATCCTATCCAAAACTTTTTCTCGAAAAACAGGCCAGGCCGACCAAACGACCGACCGACCAACTGTATGACTGACCAACTCACTGACTGACTTAGATGAACACAAGAAACGCAGTGTATTTCGTGAATAGTGAGTTCATAAGATTCTTTTATTCAGAGTATGTTCTATTTTGTATTTCCTGAAGGTCTGGCTGGAAATGGATTTTTGAGCACTTAACCTATTAACGCCTACGTTTTTATAACTTAAATTTGCTTACCTGCAGATTTAGTTGGAGGTGGTTTTGGAGTCACAGAATGTGAAGGGTGGGGGGAAACCACTGTTACATGGGAAGGTACCACTGTTGCATTGGAAGGTACCACTGTTGCATTGGAAGGTACCACTGTTGCATTGGAAGGTACCACTGTTGCATTGGAAGGTACCACTGTTGCATTGGAAGGTACCACTGTTGCATTGGAAGGTACCACTGTTGCATTGGAAGGTACCACTGTTGCATTGGAAGGTACATGGGACGTAGCATTCTGGTGAACAGTGGTGTGTGTGGTATTAGGGTCAACGGCACTTGTGCTAGATCTACTTGAGCTAATGACAGTGGACTTTGCTAAAAGGGTAGAAACTTTTGTGGCAGCACTTGGGTTGACAATGATAATGGATGTTGTATTAGCTTTGGTACCATTTGTGATATTTCTGCCAGAAGAAGTTGGGCTAATAGGTTTTAGTGTCAGTAAAGTCGATGGTGACGTTTTTGGACCATCACCTGGAAAAATTAAACACATTTCTAGTGACGGACCTCTGTTCATTTGCAACATTAAATTTGTATTATAATGTGTGTTACTCAATTTTATCATAATTTATACAAACGTATACAAATTTGGTCATTATATAACTGACCCATTAATGGGTTTTCACTTTCTCACAGTTCACTGGTTGGTTAACCCAATAACACCCATTACAGTTGAGCAATAAAATCAACTAGCATTGGACAGAGTAAAATAGCAAAGAAGGTTGCATCAGGGCACATTGTGGCTTAATGGGTTAATACAATTAGGAATTAGGCACAGCATACATGGAATGTCCATGTAAAAGCAATACACATTCTGTTAAAGAGGTGTATTGCATGCAATATTTAAGTGAACACTCTGCTACAAATCATTAAAGGACATTGGCAACAAAAAATTTTATTGTCTCATTTGAAAGAACGTTTAAAATTATTTGTAAAATCTTGTTACTGATTTTTCATATCTTGCTTGGTTCTTGAAATATTTTGACTGAAAGCAATGAGCTGTCCACCATCTTGGATTATTGAGGATATGCATGTTACGTCACAAGTGGGGTCACACTAGTTTTTTATCGTGACAGCCAGTGATCAATATGAGCCCAAAACTCGAGTTTTGGTTGCTATTTCAAATTTAGAATTGAATAAAAACGTTTTAAACAACTTTTGATTGTTACTCAGTAACTTAAAAGTAATTTTATAAGGCTAACCCCACTCCTGACGTCATCAAAACAATAGTTAATGAGGTTAAGAATTAATTCAAGAGGGCGGACAGCTCATTGCTTTCAGTCAAAATATTTCAAGAGTTAAGCTTGTTACGAAAAATTTGTAACAAGATTTTTTAGATAATTTTAAACGTTCTTTCAAATGAGACAATAAAATTTTTTGTTGCCAATGTCCTTTAACCATTAATTATTATATAGCAAGTGTCAAAGTTCAATTTTCCTGTTCAATTTTCCACAAAACGTCATGTTCGGCAACCGGTCAACAATGAAACAATTGTTGACCGGTCAACAATAAAACCGGAAGTGAGGTGCGAGCTGCTCGCGTCTGCCGGTCGGTTTGCAAGTCGTTCAGAAGAAGATATTAATCTATTATTAAGAGATAAAGATGGAATACCAGGTGAATTATTGAGACTTTGACACTTGCTATATAATAAAACACTTATTTACTGAGACCTCAGGAAAACAGCGTGTTTGTGGGCCCTCGACCACCGTTGTTGCCCGAGGCGAAAGGCAACAACGGCGGTCTCAGGGCCACAAAACATGCTGTTTCCCTCGGTCTCAGTAAATAAGTGATAATGGATGGCCAACACTTTCTTAACCCATTGACATGGTCTTAGCCAGCCTGCCGTCCAGCCATCTTATGGACAGCCATCTTAGAATTTGGGCGGTCACTTGAAAATGACGGCTTTTGGACGGCTGATCATCACATTGATGTCTTTCTAAAAATCTGTACATTGAACACTGAAGTTGATAACTCCAATTTGCAAAATAGTGCAGACCTGTAGCGATGTACAATAGGTCTTCTACAGTCTAATGTCTTCCTGTCATTGATTCCTATCATTGTCTAAGAACTCTCATTGTCTACACTAATCACTGACAGTCAAATTTGAGGCAATTCCAGTCAAATAGCTTATTTGGCTAACATTGGCTGCCTCGTACCCAGGCGCTCTCAGTTTGCGGCAGGCTATATAAGAGGAATACCATAGGCGGATTTTCAGATTTTGCTCTGGGGGGGTGCCGAAAATTTAGGGGGGGTGCCAAAAATTTAGGGGAGGTGAGCGACAGGATGCGTAGCGCTGCCGAGCAAGCTGCAGCAGGGGTCTGGGGCACAGTTGGCAATGGGGGTAAGGGGCCCCAGAAATTGAGGATTTTGGTCAAAATCCTTATTTAGTTCAAAATCCTTGTTTTTAGTCTTACTTAGTTCAAAATCTTTATTTCAATCACACTACTGTCATTTATCCCAATGAGCATTTAAATTTTTTTCGGGGGGTGCAAATTTCTCTAGGGGGGGTGGAGAACTTTTTGGGGGGGTGCAAAATATTTTTGGGGGGTGCACACCCCACCAGAAAATCCGCCTATGAGGAATACATGAAGCAAGCTATATAAGAGGAATACATGAAGTATTGCAACGGAGACGACGAGCGAAGGGGAAATTGGGAAGACTCTTCCCAATTTCCCCTTCGCGCTTCGCTCACATTGGAATGTGAATTGATCATGCAAGTTTGTAACTGAATCTTATCTGTGATTTCGTCCTCTTAATAAGCCATCAAAAATATACAGTAATAATATGCTGCCAGAGACCCTGCCCCTTGATGAGTAAAATCACCTTATTATAGACAGTCCAAAATGAGTTAAGCACTTAAGAAAAACAACTTGGTGACATAATATCCACTGCACAAGTACATGTAGTAATTAATTAAGTGTATTCTCAACAATGATTATGCTACATATTGCATAAATTTGTGGAGAAATGTGCTTTGATTAAAAAACATAGTACATTCTAGTCCAAACTGGCTTTTGCTTCTTCAAAGCTCCTAGAAACAATATACATCATTCTTACTAAACTACTTAATAAGAAAGGCAACTCGGTGACATAATATGTACTAGTTAAAGTATATTTGTGTCATGTGAGTGCATTTTACACACATTTGTGTGCAAGATTATGCTTTCAAATGTAATGAAAGTTTCATATGAAACAAAATGACTTAGCTTGCGCTGGGGATAGATGACAGGAACAGGAATTGCATTTGGCTAACAAGTGTTTTAACTTCCTCAATATATAATGTACATATTTAACTACTTAATACTAAGAGTCACTATGGTCACATGATATCAATGGCACAAGGTAATATGGCAATATTTTATTAAGACTCTACCTAACTAACAAAGGGGTTTTTGCTCAAAGCATCCTATCTTACTTTTGCTTGCATTTTTCACTAAACAAAAACTCATCCTGGCAACAGTTTAATTTTGAATCCTTATGCTTTTTCCTGAAACACATGTCATTTATATATAGAAAAGCTAGCTCGATCTCCTAAGCAAGAGTTTGCTATCGACTACCTACCGGCACCATTATGCTTAACAAGGGTTTAGGAAATTGAAGCTTGGATGAGTAAAAAACCTGCTGTTTATAATATGTCAAACATGGCTTTTTACATTGTTTTAACCATGTTTGCTTCAAATATAAAGCTTTTAGACAATATTTAACTCATTAAGAAACAACATGCCCTCATGCACCCTAATATGTTTATTGCAGATGGTTTTACTCCACCAGACTGTAAAGTTTTATTTTTGTGTGGGGAATATTTTCGTGCTCCGTGGCAGCTGCGTGGAAATTAAGCCAAAACACTCGAGAATGGAGCATAGATACATGGATTTTTTAGCATTTTTTTGAAAATGCGCAGACAGAAATTCAGCTTCGAAAAACAGCCTGAAGGGCCAGAATGCATTCTTTCTACAAAAGTAGGAAGATCTCCAGCATGGAGTTACAATGTTTTGAGATTATTCTCTGGCCTGTCTGGTGCATTTTTTGTTTAACCTGTATGAAATGAATGTGAGAGAGTATATCTACAACTTCATCTTCCTGTTTGGCAGTGTTAATATACTGAACATTGTTTGTCTCAATGTAGGTAATTTCGTATATATTTGGCATATCTGATATGCCCCCTGAGTCAACGGGAATGTTCATTGCTATGATAGGTTTATGTTGTATGCAAATTTGCTTGACAAAATAGAATTTTGAACTTGGTATAAAACAAATGTAACAGTATATGGATATTTAATGTTGCTTTATTAATACTGAAGCAAAGTATCATTGAAGCAGTTTCTGCAGTAAAAAGCCTATTTTGTTCGAATTATGATCACGTGTATTGCACGATGCACAAATAATTTGAAAGTTGGACTTTACATAATTATTTTAAAATATCAACGAACTTTGGCAGTTTTTATCATTTTAAATCTACACATAACACGATACTATACAAATACTTTACAAGAGCAAAAACCTGTAGAGACAAACCTTTTGCAGAATAAAACACAGCGCCCAGAGCGATGCAAGCGAGGTAAAATTTCATAATTAAGCTGTCGAAATGTATAATCTGCAACGTATAAAGTACAAAGATTCATTGTTTAATTTGTTGAATATAAGCTAGATTTGATGCTTAGCTAAAACTACAATATACAAAAAACTTGTACAAATGCAACAAACGTACCTCTTTTAGGGAAAATGTCTTCACTTGCACAAAATAATTCAACTTCGCGTGGCGCCTCTGCAGCTCTGCTCTTTCAAGTTTCGATTTTGAAATTAATGCAAGAAGTGTTCCGCATTCGTAGAATTTAATTATGCGTGACAATGACGCAATTATCTTTACCCACGCGTGTAAAAACTCGCAATCACGCAATTTGGGCAACTTTCTGACGAACTATTGTGGCAAATTTAAGTGTTTCTAACAGGGCGCTTATATATAGCAGGACGCTTATAGGGCCCTGGTTTCTAGAGCTAAAATCGTGCGCGTATTTAGACGCCGAGTTTAGAACGTTAAAACCAATAGAAATTTATTAACTATTTGCTACCCCGGAAGCTAATTACCTATTACACCCACTGACGTATATTAATGTAGATTATAGGTTAGGTGATTGCACAATTGTGAAGCAATCGAATATAATATTGACTGCCTGATTGGATGGTTAAACCATTAATGTGTTAAACCATAGAGTACTTGTCCACTCTACACAACCTTTTGGAAATTCTACAAGGATGTGGCCTGGGATTTTGATCTGACTTTAACAACTATGTGTTAAGGTGAAGTAATACGAGCAACACAATTGCTGCAACTTACAACAAAAACTGATTTCAATGCATGTTAATTAAAAATGTTTACAAATGTTGTCTCATGTTTGGTAACTTATGTGTGAACATTTTTAATTAACATGCATTGAAATCAGTTTTTGTTCCAAGTTGCAGTAATTTTGTTGCTCGTATTACAGCACCTAAGTATTACTACAAGATAAAAGTAAAACTACACAAGTAAAAACGCACAACTTGTAACAAACATGCAGCAGATTTGTGCCAATGCTGTTTGATATCACAATTTGTTTAATATCAGAATGTGTTCGCACCGCTTGTTTCCAGTTTGTTGACAAGTTGTCAGCGGCTTGTTTACAACTTGCTACAAGGCTGTTGACTCAACGGACTTGTTACAAGTTGTTCCACAACTTGTTGTCGTCCTGCAATTCAACAAACTGAGTGCCAACCTTGTATCAACTTGCATTGATAACTGAATGTGACTAACATTGTTACAACCTAACAAGAGCGGAGACAAAATTAAGCCCTGGGTACGAGGTTGTGTTACAACTTGTTGACAAGCTTGCTAGCTGCGTATACAAGCCAGCCTGTTTCAAACACATCGTGTTGACAAGACTTTAATTTAAGAGTGAGATTTTTTCGTGTGTAGTTCAATAAAATTCAAAACCATTGTCGTTGATAGTCGTTAACCGAAAAGATAAGTTCGACGTTTCGAACGAAAGCCCTTCACCAGACTGATGATGAAAGTATTCATGTTGCACGTTTCTGGACTGAGGGCCAGTCACTCGAAACATCGGAGTAACCAGAGCGCTGTGGAGTAACGTATTTGTCAGGCTGACCGAGTGTCAAGAACAACGACTTTCAATAAAATGGGACTTTGTTCGACCAGGATCAGACTATGCTTGCACAAGACCAGATGGATTTGGAACCGTTCGCAAATACGTCCGCCGGTTCCATTTGTTCATATGGGAATTCGTACGGTAAACCCTGCGGCTCGAATTCGTCCGGTTTCATGCGTCCTAGACTTGGATCAAGTCCGTCTCTCTAGAGTGCACCTCGCGCGCCGCTTCTCGGCGCGCTCGATCCCTCGAACTCTAGAGAGACGGACTTGATCCAAGTCTACATGCGTCCATGTGAACGCAAAGGCGAAATTGGGCAAATTTGAGTACGGCTCCGAAGTCATCCCGTCCTGTGCGATTAACGGGAACCTCAGCCGGTCATGAATCGAAGTGAACAGGTCATGAATTATTCATATCCTGCGAACCTGACTGTCTGACAGGTACCGTATTTACACAAAATCTTCAATACTTGAATTTGAAGCAAAAACTCCAATTTGGAAATAGAAATGTTAAGGTTTCAGTAATAACATACGAATGTTTCACAAACCAACTGTAAATTACAAAATACAACCGTTCTAAATCGGTACACAGGTCATAGAAAACGTGCCTTTTTGTAACTTATTGTCCAAGCTTTTCCTCATCAGCAAGTCAAGATTACGACGAAATTGAGTCGTTTATGATATCAACAATATTGTGGCGTATTATTTTGTTATCAAGTTATGCGAGAGTGATGATAGTACAAGGGCTATGTGATGCAGATACCTACACAAATGGCTGCAGTGTTCCCCTGGGATTAGATACGCCGTTTAAAGAGACTTTTACTAAAGCTTGTAACAAGCATGACATTTGCTACGGATGTGTAAGTTCTTGTCGTTAACAATTTATATGTCAGTACTGGTCTAGGACGCTAAAAGAGGAGTTAAGGCGACGATGCCTTGGGCTTTCAGACGGACCCAAGGACACCCAACCATCATCGTACCCAAGGCATTATGCTTCCGCGCATGGATGAGCGGTGAGCCACCCATGAAAATTCCTTGGGAGCGAGGTTGAGGGTAATCGCCCACAGGCCACAACATGAAGTAAAATCCAACATTTTGAGAAGAGCCTTCTCCTGTGTTATTTACCCTAAATAGACTCTAACAAGGAATCGTGCATGTTAGGGTCCATAACATAAGATACTGCGTCACCAACACCCAGGTTGACAATCTTGGCAAGATCTTGCCATGATCTTGCCATGTTCTTGCCATGTTCTTGCCATGATCATGCCATGATCATGCCAAGATTATCACTCACAAGATCTTGGCAAGATCTTCAACCTGGGCACCCATGAGGCCTGTTCATACGATCCGATTTGTCGGGTCCAATTCTCTTCTTGACGTATGTGATTTACTGGATTGCTGACAGGAGTAAGGCCATTGGAGAATCGGTCCGACAAATCGAGTCGTGTGAATAGGCCTTATGGGTGTTGGTGGCGCAGTAGCTTATGTTATAGACCCTAACATGCACGATTCTTTGTTAGTCTTCTTAGGGCCGATATAACATATAAGCTAGTGGCACAGTAGGGTATTGAAGCGGTATGGTGTACCATGGCACCTCAGTCGAATGTGAGAAGAGTACTTCCACTCTTACTCTATAAACACTGGAGGGTTTTTTCCGGGTACTCTTATTGTACCTCTAGGGAGAAAAGGTTAGCAGTTAGAACTGATATAGCTTTCCAGTGTAAATAGAGTTTGTTTAGTTTAGCTTTCTTCTTGAAAAAACACTGGCTCAATGAAGGATGACACTTATTACTGGACCTCTAGAGAGAAAAGTTTAGAACTAATTGAACTATCCTAAGTTATCTCAAACGTGCGGTGCCAGTGTGGGTAGAGTATAGCAAATACGGCGGTTGACTGTTGTGTAAAACTACCTGAAAAATACAATGAGAACTTCGACGTTTCGAGCGAAGGCCCTTCGTACGTCTGGAAGTTAGTAGGATTAAGTTAGTTTAGTTCTATGTCTATACTTTTCAGGGTGTCAGGACCCAAGACAGCAGCACTAATGGTTTTCTATTTTTCTTAACTTAAGGGTTACCATTTCAAATGGTCACGTGCAGACTGCGACGCCTCGTTCCTACATGACATGAAAATTCTCTGCAAACCACGTGTCCTGTCACGTAAGAGACGTTTTATCGAGGCGCTCATGGAACTATGGGATTTCTTACGAGGCATCAGCAAAGAGGAGAAGCGATGTCGCATGATGGCAGACATGTATTATGATGGGGTCAGGATGTTTGCTGAGTCACATTTTGAAAAAATACATCACACTTATTGCAATACGTCGTGTGCAAAGTTACACGGTAGTCCGTTTGTGTCCATGAAAAGGAAGGGGGAATGAAAAATAGACACTCGTTGAGTACATAAGATTTTCAACTGGTTGTAAAAATGTAAATATTAGTTTGTTTGTGGAACGTCTAACGGCTCATGTTCACTCGTTATTAATGGTGTTACATTTCTATTGACCCAACCTCAAGATGGCTAAAAAAATTTACCCAACCATTTTTACCCAACCATTAAGTATTTAGGCACCAATTGGCATCAATAGTATTATGACGCACATAGTGAGGAATTAACCAAAGCAAAATGTAACTCTATAAGTGATGTTTTGTAACTCAATTATTAAGTCTGCAACTCACCAACATGAACAATTAATAATAAAAATAAATTTAATGTCGAATTTGTGACCTCCAAGGTGAGATAAACTGTCTTCTGGTATATTTTGGTAAATGTTAACGTTTACTATTTCCTGTCTTGCAATAGACGGCACTTCAATACTCTATTCGGATTTTTTCAGTGTCTTATTTGTCATTTTGTTTCCACTGAAACTAGTGTTTATTAGTCACTGCCGATGACCTATTTCTGATTTTAAAAACGCGCAAAAAAAACGCAAGGAAACGAGCACAAAACACACGCTAAAAACTCTCACAGAAAACATGCACAGAAAACGCTCGTTGACAATGGCTGAATAACAAAACTTAAACTATTGATTTCAGTCACTACCTCCGATATTACACTTTTGCATAGCACTATTTATGTCTATTTTCCAGCCTAATCACCATACCGAAAATCATGCGGGAGAAAAACGCCTCGCAAAACAAGATTTTTGGTGTCGATTCGCAGAGGTATATACCAATTCATATAATCTGGCTGGCTGCACGCAGGCGAAGTTTCGATCATTTCCGGTTATTTTACTTTCACTTCCGGTTGCAATTAAACGGAAGTAGCTTTTTTATATTTAAAATATCAAACATCCGGTCTTTGCAGAACCTAAACATCTTTGCAAAAAACAAGTACAGTTTTGCAAACTTGGATATATTTTGTTATTTTTCGAGCTTGCTTTTATGCAGGCTAGCCATGGAGAGCATGCCAATGATTTTTCAAACCTCAACATTAACTTACGAAGAGCGTTTTCCAGTCTATTGCGATGAGATCTTGGGAAAATGTAAGGCTAGTGGAGTTCGAACAAAGTTTGCAGAGTATGTGGAGAAATTTGTACAGAAACGTGGATGGAAAGCGATTTGGAGCTGTGCTGATGTAGACATTAAGATGAAAGAAAATTTGAATATTTCAGTTGAGGTGAGTTTGCCACCCTCCCCCTCTTCCCCTCTCCAAATCTCCTCCACCCCAATAGGCTGCATACGGTAAGTGGGCTTTTCAAGGTCCATTCCCTATATGTTGGAATATTTTAGATTAGGTGAGGGGCGAACGTGGGTTTAGCTAATGCCCTCCTGAGCACCTAGTGGGCAGTACAATAGAGGATTTGTTATAACACAGGCAGTGACAGATGAAAATTGGATGAAAAGAACTAAATGCACGATTAGTGCATGTATAATTAATGCATGAATACTTAACTTATTTTGCTGGTATGCAGACTCTGAGTGCAGGTCTTTCTAGTTATATTTGTGCTGAATAAAATAGCTCTTATATATAATAATGACCAAGTAAGGTGAACATTGCATTATTTAGATTGTAAATGTGTTCCCACAAAATCTATCTTCGGAAGTAAATATATGTGTTCCAGTGGTTTCGAATCCACCAATAACATTCCAAGAAGCACAGGCATTGATTCGTGGACGAGACAATTGCATTCCTTTAACAGAACTGTCGCCAGTTTTTGACGAGTCCGGTGATTTTGATCAGACTGCTTTGGCGTTAGAGCATGTCAGGTAAATTGGAGAGATATATGTTGAACTATGATATGGCTATAGATTTATTTTGGATGGTGTAGTGGGTAACAGCCTGTAGAAGTTTCTAGCAGAAAATTTTCAATCTTGAATTGAATGCCATTTCTTCTGTATCGCATATTATAAGCTAAAAATTTGCATTTTTACTAAATATTGAGGTGCTCTTTTCATTTCTGGGGTTCATTTTGACACAGTTGCTCATTTTAAGGGAGATAGGGTCACGTGACCAATTGTTGCAAAAGGCCTACTGCAAGGGGTCAAAGTAGACTTGCTACAAGTCAACTCGCATTACTGTCGTTCCAATTGAAGTGTTGCTAAAATATTACATCAATGATCAACTTCCTGTTTACTGGCATACTTGTTCCCAATTGGTCAATCAGTCACTGAAATGAGATGCCATTGGTCGATTCACACACACACAGGAAGTTGATCAATTTTTCAACGAATGAATTGATAAACTCTGGGTAATGAATTGATGCAATATTTTAGGAACACTTCAATTGGAACGAAGTAAAAATTGTTCTAAAGTATAATGACTGGTTACTACTGACTGGGTTAATACGGAGTAGGTTTATACGGGCGAGCTCGCGGCCCCTATCAAGTAGCCAATTTCCGACTCGCGCTTTAAAAAAACTGCGCGTCTTTAACTGCGCGTCTGGGCTTCACCGCGCGTCTAAATATTCGAGTCGACTTGTAGCAAGTCTAGGGGTCAAAGGTGCCTCTTGAAAAATCTTCACTTCCTGTTACAGCTAGCATATAAATAATTTAACACCAAAACCGAAACTGAACTTTGAAAAGGAACTTTGGAACTTTTAGTAAGTTCCTAAAGAAATTCGCAACAGGGGTTTTCAAATTAAGTTGCAAATGTGATGCAAGAGGAACGCTTGACCTGGATTAGCTAGCTGAAAAGTTATGGATCAAAATTGCCATACAGACAACGATTTTGTATTTAAAGTTTTGATTATCGGAGACATGGCAGTGGGGAAATCTAGTATTCTTGAGAGATTTGCAGAAAATGAATTTGATTCTAAATATAGCAGTACAATTGGCATGGATTTTAAAATTAAGAAGTTGAATCTTCAAGGCAAGTCTGTAAAATTACAGATTTGGGATACAGGTTAGTCAAAATGAAATATTTCTTACATGCAATTCTTAGCTGTCCTTAGGCCTGTTCCAAACGTCGCGCTTCTCATGTGCCGAACGCATTAAAAACAATACATAATCAGCTGAAATGCCTCATTATCTATTGTTTGTAATGCGTTCTGCAGTAGCGCGACGTTTGAACCAGGCCTTAGTCCCAAATATTTTATTGACATCTATGAAAATAGTGTGCTGATCGATTGCTCCACCCCCCAGAGTCAGTGGGAGGGTGGGGTGGGGCAGCTGGGGAAACAAAAATACTAAGAATTGTGTATGCGGTATATCTACATTTTCCCAGCTGATTTTGATGCAAAATTATGATGTGGCAGTAATATTCTGTTTTTTCTTAGCGGGCCATGAAAGATTCCGAAGTCTCACATCAGCTTTCTACCGAGGAGCTCAAGGCATTGTGCTTGTGTATGACGTCACAAGGATGGAAACATTTACAAGTATTCCAACATGGTTGAAAGAACTTGATCTTCAAGCGTATAACTGTGTTGTCAAAATTTTGTTTGGAAACAAGAATGACTTGTCTTCAGAACGAACAGTCCCAAGGGAGATGGCTTCTAAATATGCGGACTCCAATAACATGGTTTTGTTCGAGACTAGTGCTAAGACTGGGGACAGCGTGCATGAAGCGTTTGAACATTTAGTATCTAGAATGCTTGTACTTTTCCATGAGGATGTAACCACGTCTAGTTCAACTGCTAATCGAACAACATGCATATGGTCAGAACAGGAGAATGTTGTAGGGTCTAAATGTCCATGTTAGAGAAAATTTGTGACCACAATGAATTAAGTTAGGTTTGCATGCACAGTCACACATGAGGATCAGTAGCGAAGCCAGCCTGACAATTTGGTCATGCTATGCAAATTTTAAATCATCATTATTCATTTCTTTAGAAATTGATTATTTTTTTTTGTAATATTGAAAAATAAAAATGAAAGACTGTAAATAACGTTTTACAGCGTTATAGAAATGCATTAAATTTTAGATTTTAAATTTCAGACTTTTGTATTTAAAAACAAATTAATAAAGTTTTTGTTGCAGTTACTGTTTGCTTTGAATGTGGATTGATCGATTTGAATGAGTTGCAAAATTTGATTTGTATATCCATAGTTTATATACCGTATATCGATTCGAGTTATTGGAATTTGCTCAACTCAAGTATGCGTTGATATTTCAGGTTCTTTTTTGAAAATCTCTGGCGAGGTTGGGATTTAGATGCCGATGAAGATTATTGCTATGCAGCTCGACATTTAGAGAATAGACTACGACTGTATTATGATATCACACAAAATAACCTTTCTAAAGAATTCATTAGAAAATATAATGGTATGTTCCGTTTCATGACAAATTATGGGATGACAAATGACGGTGACGTCACGATGTAGGCTGACCCTGCCAGGAATTATAGTATTATTTGTTGGCCTTAGCAGTGACACTTCTTTCGTTAATCTTTTTTCAGCAACTTTGAATGAATACAAACAAAAAGTGGTTCATCTCAGAGAACTTCGTAAAAACATGTCTGCGAGTGACTCGGAACAAGAACTCGACACATCAGATGTGTTTATGCTTGCTCAAAAAACACACGAGTTGGAGGACATTGTGAGATCTTTGCAAACTATGGAAGATCCGCAAATGAGGTACGTTTTGATCGTTTATATGGATAATCCTGAGTCTATTGCATTCAATTGTATAATACGTTGTCTTACGTCACGCGTACGCATTTGTGTACCTATTTTTTCTAATTAGGTACTTCTTAGCTTCAGTCAACTCTAAAACGCAGGCTGCAATGGGTGAAGTACGCGCATATCCTGTCACCATGATTGTTGCTGAAAAACTGACAGCGAAAATGACAAAATCATTGCCAGGTATAAAGATTGTCCAAATATACTAATGTATCATTGTATGGCGGTATTCAAACAATGCACCAATCAGCGCTCGAGTAGCGTACATTTGAATGGGATCAACCGAGTATATTTACCATTTCCCAGAATTTTTGACTGACAAAATATCTTAACTGATAGCTGACAAACGATCTGAAAAAGCAATTTGGAACTGACATCTTACAGCCATAATGCCCTACTTACAGCTGACTATATATGGACTTGAATTTGAACTGACGTCCAAGGACCCCGTTAAAACTCTATTTTAGGCAATGCTCGACTATGTGAAACAACTGCCTTGAGGATTAATATACCCAAGGGGGAAATCGCTCCTAAAGTGTACGAGATTAAAAAATCATGTTTACATTTTTCTATATTTTTGTGATTTGTCTATTTTTTGTGATTTTCTTTGTGATTTTCTTTGTCATTTTTTCGTGATTTTTTTGTGATTTTTCTGAAGGCCGGTGTGCGAGATTTAAATCAGTGATTTGCCCCTCGAATATACCCAATGGCTTTGACCTCAATTTATGTATGGACTACAACGTGATAAAACCGAAGTATCCGAAGAAAACCTGCAGTGTTTGATAGAGTCATTCTGGAAGACCTCTTCTCGCATGCGACCGAGGTGAAATTATGCTCAGACAACTACATATTGCGGGAATCGAACCTCAATCACAGAGATGAAAGATGCATGCGCTAACAACTTTGCCACCAATTACATCCTATCGATTGTAGATGAAACCGTTATTGAACATTTTACGTCACTGGAGAAAGCTATTGAATGTTCTGACATGGACGACAGTATGATCATTTATCCTGGTAGTTATAATGTTGGAGCTTTGGTACTCAAGCATTCCCTCACTCTCACCGGAAATGGCGATGTTATAGGTGAGTATATGATGAGGCATAGTACAACAAATGGTAGGCCACTCTGACAATAAATACAGTTTGAAATTTGTATGTCTCGCGTGCTGTGATCAACGCATCTGATTGGCACAATAGAAAATTTATCCAATTCACAACTTCAGATAACTCACTTGCTTAGTTACTATTGTTTCAGTTTACGAAGGTAACTAGGCATTAGATTTGGATTGGGTTAGGATTAGAGTTAGCTTTTGGTTAGGATTAGATTAGAGTCAGGGTTTGGATTAGAACTATAAATGTAGAATCGCTGTCTTTAAATTGTAGTTGACCGTTAATCGTATACGGAAGTTGACCCAAAGTTTACGTATTTTTTTCAGTTGAATGCGATGAAGAAGACGACAGTTTTCTTACAACGTATTCACCATCGATAAAATTCAACAATATTAAATTTATTCATACATCTTCAAACTCATCCATTCTCGCGGTGGAGAAAGGCCAAACCGTGTTGAGAAATTGCGAATTTCGTTGTATCACGGACGGTATAGTGGTCAGGCAAGGTGCAGAACTGATAATGGAAAACTGTGAAGTGTATGGCTCAATGGTAAGTAAACTAAAACTAAATTTACTCTATTTATCTATTTATTAAAACTTCTGCCAACATAAGAAACTTAATTATGACAAGGGTTTGGCATCACAGATTTCTCCAATTACGATGCTCCCTACAATTAAAATAATTACAAACTGTAGAATAAATACTGGATATACCAGTAAAAAATACTTAGAAAGAGTGAATTTGCTTAACACCGTCAATAACAGCAGGTTGGTATCACGTCTAAGGCCCTAGCTCTGGCACAAACAGGTTTCCACGTTCTAGGGTCATCGCTATCATAAACGCTGGATAACGCATACATATAGTATATATGCCATAAGTCCTTTCCTAAAATTATATAGGCTATTGTCTCTATGTGTAAGTTCACTATTCAAATATTCCACACTTTACATGTCTTAATAAAAAACCTTGTTTGGAATGTTACTGTTGTGGCAAACGGAACAACCAATTTGATGTTGCCCTGAGCTGAAGATCTTGTACTTCCTGGCAAAACTTCTTTTGGTCGGAGATTTTCGTCAAACTGTACCAAATTATTTAAAATCTTATAGAGCAAGACTGCATCTATAGCTGTATCAGTTCTAAAATATTCTTCTTTAACATCCAGTAAGGGCGCCCGACTCCTCCTCCATGGGGCATGGGGTAACCTAAAGCATGGATTATAAAAACACATGCATGTTTTGTTGTCACTAGAATGCTGCTGTAACGATTGAAGAAAAGTCCATCGTTCAAATTCAAAGATGCGAAATTTGTAACAAAGATATTAACAGAAACACGGCTGGAATAAAGGTACGTGTACTAACTCTACTAGTCTTGTATTTCTACAATCGCAACGGTCACCGTAGCCGTAGGTAAAATATGAATATTTGTAACTTTTATATTATAAGCCAGCCAGTCAGTCACGTTTTGCTAATTCAACCAACGGTATCTTACTCAATGTAACCAAGAGTAGAACTGTTACTTTTCAGAGCAGCTTTTATATCAGAGCTGCTAATGTATGGAACATACTTCCCTGCTCCATAAAAGATACGACTAAAACTCTAGTCTATGATCCTGAAGATCCCAGAACATTTAAGTCTGTTTGTGTTAAATGTCACATTGGCGATATATGCATTCATTCTCTCCTTCCTTTATTTTCAGATACTTTCAAGTGCAACACGTCCTGCTAATGTTGCAATTACGGAAAGTCGGATATCAGCTAGCCACGGAATAAACATTATTGATGGTCAGGACACAAGAATTGTTCAACAATCTAATGACAATGGTGTTCGATTAAAACTAGAAAATAACATAATTGACTGCGAAGTATAGTGTCGTGATATATATCAATGACTGACCCAGACAGGTGATCACTACATAATTAGCAGTATTTCTGCCGATATAGTAGTTACATTTAAACTATGGTCGATATAATAGTTACACTTATGATATTGGCACTTTGGAAAAGTAGAACACTTTTGGCATTCAGATATTTATGATAGTAATAAATACGTTCCTCAAATATTTATATATCAAATACAATTACTTGGCAATAAATGACAATTGGGGCCATTAAGACATTAACACTAACACGAAAGACAGCCATGATTTTACTTTAGTAATAGTATAAACATGCGAGTATGTTCGTTGGTGTAATGCACTACTTGAAATTGTCGAGAGAGATTTGCTATTTAACCTTAGCAACTTCATCGAGCAAACAAGTTTAGTTTTTTGGAAAAAAGATTTCACCAATTCTTTCGCGACATGCAAATAGCCGCAAACTCTTGGAAAATGATATTTTAATATGAACTATATCTTTAATACTAAACAAGAATATACTAAGTCATTATTTACACATGTTTTTTTAGTGAGTTTCAATAATTTATACATGTATTGGTTCAATAAACATTACGGAGCAGCAGATGGTGCTCAACTTTAGAAACAATGACATTTAATCTAAACATTCCTCAATTTTGTTTTTGTCTTCAAACGCAAGACTTACCTACAATAGACAAATTTGGCTAACGCTGTTTACGTTTTGCTTGGATAACTCATTTGCGAGAACACAGAATAGAACAAAGGTAACTAAGCATTCGAATTATGTATAAGAGCTATTCACTCATTTAGATAATTTTAATGCTTAGTTACCTTTGTTCTATTCTATGTTTATGCAAACTAAAACAATAACTAGGCATTATCAAAGTTAAATTTGTCTATTGAAAGAATAAACATCGTTTTCTAACATTCAGACAACACTGCCGGTTAACCGCCATCTGCTGCACTATTGTACTTACTTGCCTTCCTATTGACTACCTCATCGTTATTCGTGACATCATCACTCATTGTGACGTCATCGTTCCTAGTGACGTCATCAGCCACCGTGACGTCACGACTTTCTGTGACGTCATCAGTCCTCGTGACGTCATCATCTGGGGTAACTTGACCAACAAGAGTGTTCCGTTCGACAGGTATGCCTTTATCATTACTCTGGTTCCCTACTACACTATTGTACTTACTTGCCTACCTATTGACTACCTAAATTTCACCAATTCTTTGGTGGCACACTTGCGTAATAAATTAAAGTCCACGTCAAGATGTCGTCTCCAGTAGCTTCGCTCCCTGCCCCAAACTGACGCGGGAAAACATGGACTGTCAATCCCATGAAACACGCGGGCGACAGCTCGCCCACTGAACTCTAAATCATCATGACTCGTAATAAACGAGCGTACATCCCTTGAAACTCCGTCCCAGTTCACTGGCTCTTCGGCCGGGATCACGCTCTGGAGAAACTCCGAGTTTTTACGAGCTGTGGATAGGGCTTCCAGTTCTGATTTCGTGGCGTCAGTTTTGCTCTCAAAGTACGCTTTTATGACGGACTTTAAGACCCCGTCGACATCTTCGTCGCATTCCTCCGCACTTTGCCAACAATTCCGGTGGGCCCTGGTATTAAATGTCGACCAAACATTATGAAGCTGAGCTAACTGGCTTCGCTCTTGTGCCATAATACGATCTTCAAGGAAATCACAAACCTGTTTGTGAAAAGTGTGTTTTAGTAATCTTTTTATTTCTTTTTAGTTAACGTCGATTACACAAGATGTGCTTGCTCTCACCCGAGTCAGAAGCTTATGATTGAAGTGTTTGACAACTAAGGCCTAATGGTTAGTTTTGGGTGAAGGATGAAAACCGGAGTACCAAGAGAAAAACCCTCAAGCACATGAGATAATTAACCACAACCAGTTACCAGTGGTGTAGAAGAGGGGGGCTCTTGGGGGCGGAGCCCCCTTCCTCAAGCTATGGGGGCTGAGGCCCCCTGGCCCCCCCCCCCTTTTTTTGCAAGAATGCTTGAAAGTATGTAATTTTCCATAGTTTTCATTCTCCAAGCATCACTAATGACTATTTCAAGCATGAATTCCGTCATGACGTCATCCATTCCCGAATGTCTTCACCCTTGGTAACATGCTCGCCTAGATAGCCCCCTAGTTATGAATTTAGTTCTACAGCACCGACCACAACTCTACTTACATGTATTTTCAAGTATATCAAGTCAGAGCAGGATAGATACCCATCTAAGTAATATTTCCCTTCCCTTGACCTACAGTAGCGGGCTTAAAGGGATATGGCAATAAAAATTGATTTTGTCTCATTTGAAAGAACTTCTATAATTATATATAAATCTCCCATACCGATTTTTCGTATCTTGCTTAGTTCTTGAAATATTTTCACTCAAAGCAATGAGCTGTCTGCCATTTTGGATACTTTTTTGACCTCATTAACGGTGATTTTAGTGACGTCACAAGCAGGGTTAGCCATATAAAACTAACTCCTAGGTGACCAAATAACAATTAGTAGATGTTTAAAATGTTGTCAGTCAATTTGGTATTTGAAATAGTGACCGAAGTATAGTTTTGGGTTCATAATGACCACTGGATATCTGGGTAACAAAATTGCGTGACCCTGCTTGTGACGTAACATGCATATCCACAATAATCGAAGGTGGCGGATAGCTCTCTGATTTATGACGATTACGGTGAAATTATCTCAAGAACTAAGAAAGATTTGAAAAAGCTGTAAAAATGTTTTCCATATTATTGCCATATTCCTTTAACTCAGGGTAAGGGGCAGCGCGCTAACACCATAGAGGCTTACACCCGTGCTTTCCGTGACTTTAAAGAAGATTTCATGGTTTTAAGCACTGGGCAAACTTGGAACGTTAAACAAATTGGAAAGCAAAAATGTGTCCCAACAAACTCAGTGAAATATTTTGTTCAACCGAGCCATAACATGGTCTAGTTCAGGAAAATCACATACCTCATCCTTCTCATCGCCCGATAGATCGCCGGCTGCCCGAACATGAAATGCCAAATCAGTGAACTCGACAATTATACCGGAATGACCGGTTGACAAACCGGTTTCACCAGCTAGCCTCAAGCCTTCATTCCACTGCAGGCCGTACAATTCCCGTCTGACCGGTTCCAAATCCCAGCCCATCTCGTCCACGATTTCCACAATTGGAAAGGTCAGACAGCTAGTGTTGCGTTTGAACTCTCCACGCTTGCGAGCATACGCCACCGCGGCGGTTACTATGGGTACACGTTGAGCGACGTAATGTAAATGGGCAGGGCCGCCGTAAAACTTGAGCGTACACGTAGAGCGAATGGATTTTAAAATTTGCACCCAACGTTTGGCGTGTAATTCGAGATAACATAACTGTGTTTCTATAGCTTCCTCTTTCATGTCAAGTTGTTGCACGGCCTTTTCAAGCGGTATTGCCACTTCATGACCGCCACAAACACGGTGCGAATCGACATTGCTACCTTCTGTGTGAAGATCCATCACCTCTAACTCATCGTTATTGATGACGTCATCGCCAGTGACGCCTTCGTCATTTGTTACGTCATCGTTATTCGTAACATCATCATTCATCGTGACGTCATCGATCTTTGTGACGTCATCGATCTTTGTGACGTCATCGATCTTTGTGACGTCATCGATCTTTGTGACGTCATCAGCCATCGTGACGTCACCACTTTCTGTGATGTCATCGGTCTTCGTGACGTCATCATCTGGGGTAAGTTGACCAAGAAGAGTGCTCTCTTCGACAGGTATGCCTTTATCATTTCTCTGGTTCCCATCTATATTAGACACATTGACATTCCGTTTCAAATGAACATCCGCTTTCGGAGAAATTTCTCTCGTACCAGTCTCCGCAATATCTTCGCAATTCGTTCCCAGCCCTTTACTGCTCTGACTCTCAAACTCGATCACGTGATCAACGACGTCATCATCATCACCACCATCAAACCAATCAGAAACCAGGTTTGCACCTTCATTCGAACTCTCACCTGTGGCTCCAGTATTGACCAGACCAAGTTCTCTGTCTCGCTTTTCTTTCAAGTTAGCATGCAGTGTTTTACAGTCACATGTGGGAAAGATCTGATGTACAAGTTTCTTGATTGTATTTCTATCAACTGTACTGGCGTACGCATGACGACGTAGTTCACGAACGTCTTTGCCCTAGAATATTCAAATACACATGCATGACTATTGCACGCATATTAACTGGACTAGCCCATCTTTTGGTTCCTCTTTTTGGGGCGTCGTTTCAATTTATTTTCATTAGCTTTGCGCTGTAGAAACTGACGATAAGCGTGCAGCCAATGAGCCAGATGGCTGGTAAGATAACAGGGTGTATAAAAGTGAATTTCTTCTCCAATCTGGAGGGGATGTGAACAGAAAACATGATAGTACTACCCACACTGGTCAAGTCAAAAGTGGGGTCCAATGAAGGTAGTATTCTATTATAAGCTGCCGTGGTGTGTGTCTTAACTACATCATGAAAGACGTTTCGAGCGAAGCCGGGAACGCTCTTTGTCAGAAGTCGAGTAGCCAATACTAACCAACCACGACAGCTTCCGAGTAGTGAATACACATTGTTTGGAGCCTCTTTCTTATTGGTTCACTTCCTCCAAAATATATATATACAACACAAAAGTTAAAACCAAACATGCATTAAAAAAATTACACACCTCTGGATCAATAAAAACATGACAATGAGAAGGCAATCCATCTCGCCCTGCTCGTCCGATCTCCTGAACATAGCTTTCAAAACTCTTCGGCATATTATAATGAATGACAGCGCGAACATCGGCTTTATCTAAACCCATACCAAACGCAACTGTGGCGACTACGATACGAAGCTCCCCCGCCATGAATTTCTTTTGCACTTTCTTTCGTTGTGCTGCTGAAAGACCGGCATGGTAGCACTCGGCTTGCCAAGACAGCGACTTTTTACCCGATTTTGATTTTGAAGTTTCGGATTTTCTACAATTAGAAGAGTCGTGAAACGATTCTAATGTCAATTATATCATTCTAATACGAATGAGAACTTCACGTTAGAGCAATATGTAACTTTCAGTTTACACTTTAATCGGCGATCGCGCTTCGTGGATGAATGAAAAATCAAGGGTGTGCAATGGCCGAAAACCAAAGTCAAGACGTATTTTATTCTTCTTTAAAGCAGTTCTAAATCTTTAAAAATAGCGGCTGTTTTATTACTCTTTTGGCTTTGCAACTTGCTAAGGGTAATTCGTTATTATTCGTTATTCATCACGAATAGACAGTGAATACCGGTGGCCCCCCAAAAATCTATACCGGCGCAGCCAGTATCTCCAAGCTTAGATACCAAGTTCCACATGATTTTTGGAGTTGTTAAGCAGTAACTCCAGGTACAGTATAGAATACTTGCTCCACTGCCTCCACGTGATTTTTGAAGTTGGAATGTAACCCCACAATTCTTAATTCACTACGTTTTGGAGTTTTGAATCGCACATTTTGAATTTGGAGTTAGACTATGGAGGTCGCGTCGCTCCATGGATCCCTAACTTCTGCAGTCATGGACTGTACGCTTAATTGTAGTCTTTTACCCGGCCCGTAAAGAAATTTATCTTCATACCTTTTCTTTCCACGTTTCTTACTCTCCTTCTCCATTTCATCAGCCTCGTTTTGATCCGTGATACAACTACTTGTGTTCATTGGATTCTTTTGTAGACATGTCCTCAGGTAAGTCGCCAGTCGATCTGTCTGTTCTCGACGTGTACAGTAAATAATGATAGAGTCACAGCTACTGAACCGTGAGCCTTGTAGGAGTTCAAGAATTGCCTAGTGAAGAGAAAAAAAAGATTTTCGATAATCTCCCAAACTATTGCAAGTTATGACAGTGGTCCTTTGCATAACGCTTAGCACAACAATATTGTCATCCAGTCACGATCCAGTGATGTTTCAAACATCAGTTCTGTATAAACTGCTCTCCATATAGTGGTCCAATAAGGGACCAGTACATTGTTAAAGCATGAGATAACCTTCCGTGTTTGGTAGAGTCTGATTGGAAGCACTCTTCTTACATGTATGTGAGTGATGTTAAAATTCCATGTTGGGGGGGGGGGGGCGCTGAGCCCCCTGTGTTTTTACAGATTGCATAATCTTCACCTGGAATGTTCTGTAGTGTTAAAATCAGGGTTCGTGCAAGTTCCCAATAAGAAGATTTAAGGACTATTCAAACACTAAAATGAAATTTTTCAAGGACTTTTTATTGTCTTGCAAACAAAACACAATCCAAATATAAGAAAAAATATAGTGGACTCTGATAAAATGATGGCGGCTGAACGGTAACCATAGTAAAAGAATGGAAGACAAGGACTTTCTTACTATGAAAATGTCCTCATTAGATCATTATGTTCTATTTTGTATTAACATTATGTGTGATTTTCAAGCACTTTTCAAGCACTTTTAACAAATTTTGTATTTTCAAGTACTTTTCAAGTGCCCTTGAAATTGATTTTTCAATTTAAGCACTTTTCAAGGAATTTAAGGACCTGCACGATTTTAGTAATCTCTACTTGATGATTTTGACCCTATCATTAGATAATTTATGTGGCTGTAGCATGAAGTAGCTTCGCTATGTCTATTGTTATTAGCCTTCACAAGGCAGAGCGCGATAGAGACGTTGATAGCGTTCCAAGGCTTCACCACTGGAGAACTGCATATTGCAGGCAGGGGCGCCGGAGCCACGGGGGCAGCTGCCCCCGCTGCCCTTATAGTACGGGGGCACGCGGGGGCAACCGGTTGCCCTTTTTCTTAACAATAAAGTGCATTGAAATGAATAAATTATTATTATTGTGACCGGGCTAGCCCTCGTAGGTTTATATAAATTGGAAATATACAGTTCGTATATAGGTTTATATGAACTGGAAATCTGAATGTATGATTTATATGTGTATCATCTTAAAAATGTGTAGACTTTCATCCTTTTGTGTATTTTATATTGCGTTTTATAATATCAGAATTATGTAAAATCTCCACTCAAAATGCAGGAAATGGCATTTCAGAGAGTGTAGATTCAAAAAATTTTCCGGGGGAGGATATCCCCGGACACCCCTACAAATTTCTCGCGCCTTCGGCGCTCGCGCCCTTTTCATGGGGCTGCCCCCGCCGCTTCGGCTTCCTTCCGGCGCCCCTGATTGCAGGTTGAAACCTGTGCCACCAACACCCCACTCAAGGACTAATTTTGGTTTCCACTTACCCTGTCCTTGTTCAAGTCACACGATACAGATAGATTGAGATTATCAGGGATTGTAGCGCCTCTGACGATAGCCTCCGGTCGTTGAATGATCCCTAGGTGTTCGCATACCGATAGAGCTGTTGATCTGGTAGCAGTGGCGGTCAGACCCAGAAAACATCGCACACCAAAACGTTCACGTAAAACCTGATGGCAAAGAAACCGATATCAGATCACTAAGTATGATACTATACATCCATATGATAATGGTAGTGATGGTGATGATGGTAATGATCATGGTGACGATGACGATGGTGATAATGATGATAGTGATGATGATGATGATGATGATGATGGTGATAATGATGATGATGATGACGACGATGATGATGATGATGATGATAGTGATGATGATGATGATGATGTTGATGATGATGATGATGATGATGATGACGATGATGATGATGATCACCAACCCTATTGTCTATCATGTATATTAATGTACATATTATTTTCCACTCCTACAAAATGGAATATAGAACGCAAACAAACCTTGCAAACTCGAAGATACGACGGCCTGAAGTTATGCGACCATTCAGAGACACAATGAGCTTCGTCAATACACGCAAACGCAATCGGTGGTAGTTTGCTAGGGTGGGGTAAACACCCCACAGCAGAACTTCCTCCTACCAGAGCCTCGGGGGAAACCAACACCACAGCGGCTTGACCGGAACAGATTTGATCGACAGCTTTCTGACGTTGTTGCTTTGTCATGTTCGTGTTTAGGCTGACTCCGTGTAGACCAAAAGGTAAGCCAACTACCTAAGGAATATAAACGGCAAAAAACTATATTAGTTTTGTTGTCACTTTGTTTTGTTTACAGCTTCATAGTGCAACTATGCAGTCTGCATTGAGTTAGTTTGGATACGTGATGATTCATATCATATGATCTTGGATGTAAACAACCTGTGGTGTTCTTTCAGCAGATGAACGAGTACCACTGAGCTAACCAGAGATGCACTAACGATTAACATTAACGATTAACATTTCTATAGCGCAAATTTACATGTGAATATGATCAAATGCGCTTTACATCAAGTGTTACGCTTAGCTAATTACATACTTAGCCTATAGTCTATTTTGTCTTTACAACGATTGTGATATTACTTTCTTAACTGTGTTTATCCTAACCCACCCTGTCAACTTTCCCTGTGGGAGGAAACCGGAGTGCTCGGAGAAAACCCACGACTTTCGGCAGAGCGTTGACCGACTCTTTTCACATCAGTCCGTTGCGATAATCGAACCCACGAACTCAGAGGTGAAAGGCGCTTGCCCTGTCGACCGCGCCACCGAAGCCCCGAGCTTGGGTGTTTCCGGTCATAAGCACTGGCTCGATACGCTACCTGGCTCGTAAAAGGGTTTGCATTTATATGAATTCAATTTAGCAAGCGTGTTCGGGAAATTTTGGGGGTATTACCTATGGATTTGGTTTACCTGATCCTCCATGAGAGAGACAAGAGGTGAAATAACCAATGTAATACAAGGTGAACGTCTACTGTACATATAAGCTGGTAATTGATAACATAATGACTTTCCAGCACCAGTTGACAGCACGACCAATGTTGATAAACCTGTAAATAACATAGGCATAACATAAAAAATCATTATAGTACATCCCTGCTTACCACATAACCCCTTAACGTCGTTCCTGATGCGATTCGGTACATATAATAGAGAGAACGGTAGATGGGATTTGGTGATACAGTAGTCAGCACATGTGCCTTTGATCTCTGCCACTGCGGTTCGATGCAGTCATCTGATAATAATTTCGCCTTGTGAGAAGTGAGCAGAATGGTCCAGGTTTTCTTGGGGTACCCGGGTATAGTAACACTGGACCAATATGCAGGGGTGGATTTAGTGGGGGTGCAGGGGGGTGCACACCCCTCCTAGCCTTGGCCAAGGGGGGTGCAGGAGGGGTGCCAATTCCCATATCAAATCCAAATTTTGGATTTAAAAGGGCGCTTATCAAACAAAAATATAATATCGGACCATTGATGGGCCTTTTTTACCATCTAGACCATCTTATTTAAAAAAAAATTTCTGACAAGATAAATCCCTTGACCTCGTAGGGGGTCCTCAGTGGTGATTCACCGTTCCTCAGTCGCCGACCACGCCCTTCTCTATGACCAAAGCCAGTTTAGCACACCCCCCTATCAAATCAAGCTGGATCCATCCCTGCCAATATGGATGATTCCAGGTTGATTTATAGGGAGAACTGTTTATAACATGTGTATATTACCGCACAATATCTGCATGATCGATTCCTCTTGTCCACAGCGAAATGAATCAAATCCTAACTTATTCAATGCATCGTACACTTCCCGGGGTGTACCTGTAAGAAAACAAAACATCAGTGACAGACACTATGGAGCAGAGTGGCGGGGAGGGGGTGACTTAAAGTATCTCAAAGATAGCTGATGAACTAAGTAACTTAGGGCCTGTTCATATGGGGAAAAGTTATCTCGGTTGGCGAGAAAACATTTCGACTAGCCAAATAATTTTGTTCTGTTCATATGGAAAAACGTTATCCCGATTACCGGGTAAAGTTTCCGGCTGTGACGTAGCACTGGTGTGACGCGCAAGGCGGGAAAAGTTAAAAAACTTTAAAATACATTCTAAAAACAAATATGGCTGCTTTGAACTTACGTTACGTAGTTGGATTAATCGTAAACAACCTTGCCCAGTTTCTACGCCCGCCATTTTGTAAAGTGTAAATTGAAAAGTTGCTGACACGACAGAACGTTTTCCCGCTAAGCGAGAAAGTTGTGGATATATTGTGTTCATATGGGAAAAACATTATCCCGGTCACCGAGATCTCGCCTGTCAACAAGCGAGATCTTGGTACACGGGAAAATTTTCGTCTCATATGAACGCAGTGTAACTTTTCATACTATTTTCATAACAAGGCGAGATCTCGCTTGTAAACTTGTCGAAATGTTTTCTCGCTAACCGAGATAACTTCTCCCCATATGAACAGGCCCTAAGTTGTAACAAGGTATCCTTTTATTATAATATATTGATGTAGAACAATAGAATAGACTGAGTTTAGAATATATTGCAAACTAAATTCGCATCCCAATAATTTGCACCCCAAAGTGTCCGCCGAAAATGCTTCGCAAAGAGACATCGATCTCCATATTCAAAACCTACAAACCAAGGCATACTTACTAATTGGCTGGTCATTCTCAGGTTGATAAAGAGGTTCAATAGCTGGAGGAGCTTGACATGGTATATTTGGAGCTCGAGGTAAGCGATCTGAAACCAAACATTGTAATTTCTGTTCCGTTGCTTGCCATTGCGCATCAGCAATCTCTAAATCTGCCGGGGCTTTCACTGGTTCGGACCAACTAAATACAACAGCACAATCACTTAATACTGTGTAAGTACTGATAGGTAACAGCATGGTTTCGAGTGCAATTTGAAAAAAGATACAAGCACTATGAAAATATGAAAGACTATCAGAATAGCAGGAAGGAAGCGTGCAATTCGGTCTTTAAAACTCACGGGCGTGTGTTTTGTTCAAATTGCACGAGAATTGCAAGACTGAAAACGTTTTCATGAAATGTGTAAATAACATGACTAAAAATTTTGACCAAAAAATATTTTCTTCCATTAAAAATATTTTGTACAAAACTCAATTCGCACCAACCAAATCGGCCCCTGAACTTTAAAGGTTGAGTCATCAGTACGCAGTAAGCACACGCGCGAGGGTCCAGTGTAGGTAGTATTTCGTAGCATTCTACAAACTAGCCGTAGTTTGTGTCTGAACTACCTGAAAAAGATTAAGCACTTCAACGTTTTGAGCAAAATAAATTCGTCAGGAAGTTAGCAGCATGGCCATCACCGTTCCATGCTACAATATACACATCCTGACGAAGCGTCTTCGCTAAGTTCACTCGAACTTCGAAGTGTTTTTAATTTTTTCACCTAGGACCAGGTAGTTCAGGCATGAACCTTGGCAGCTATATAACACAGTTTTATCACATACTTGCGCCTTTATCAGGGCGATAACAGGGTGACATAAAAACGATATGTCCCTATATAGGGACGATATCGTTTTTATTTCCCGCTGCTTATCACCCTGATAAAGGCACTAGATGTGATAAAAAGGTTATCACACTCCTGTGACTAGGTGATATCAGTTTATCCCTCTCGGTACGATATCATAATTGTCCCTCGTTCGCTGCGCTCACTCTTGACAATAATGATATCGTCCTCGAGCGATAAAACTGATATCACCTCATCCCTCATATGATAACATATACATATTAGCTGGTTAGAGTGCCTATATTGTCTTCTAAATCTAAAACAATTTTCTTACTTTTCAGCAGGGAGCTGAGATCTCGCAGGCTTGTTCCTAGGACAATCCTTGATCCAATGACCATCCTCCCCACACTTGAAACACGTGGTAGTTGTTGTACTACTACTTATGCGTCGTTTATTTCCACTACTGTTGCCAGTTCTTTTCTTCCAATGATCTTTCTTGCTATCCGCTTTTTCATTTGCTTGTTGCTTTTGTTTCCACATCTTTCTTTTGTAAGCGGCGTAGTTTGTGCCGTGACCGCCACGACTGTAGCGACGGACTTTCATATTCAACGCACGGAAATTTTCGCTTACCAACCCAGATGATCTAGATTACAATTATATGAATCAAAGACAATTTGGTAAACTGCGATGTCTGACAACTCGTTTTTTCTTTTTCTAAAATAGATTACTTCTCTAAACAGACTAAAGCCGGACAACTCACTTAAGGCCATGTTACACGGGCAGTTTTGCTGCAACAGAGCCAATGTGGAAATTGTACCCACAGAAAAACAGTGAACATAGCTCGCGTTTCACTTCACCGATATTATCATTCTCCGTCATTCATTTCTTTGTTGGCTCTTGGGCATATTTAGTAAGAAAATCGAGACTGTTTTCGAGATTCGTGCTCAAACATTCTCTGCGAAAATACTTTTTACCTAAAATCGCAACTGTCTAGTTGATCGGACAGTTGTCAGACCCAAGCAAAATCGTTGTAATCCATACTGCCTCAAGTACAAACAACTCTTACCTCTTGACACCATTTTTCTGGCTGCTTTTCCCCACGCCTGAACGTTCATCTTCACGTTCACCACCAGTTTTATCTACTTCCTCTTCACACTGATCCATGTCCTCATTTTCAACATGCTCCATGTCTGCCTCTTTACATACATCATCAGATGTTTTTCTTTTCTTTGATGATTTTCCCTGCAAGTCATCTCCAAAGGATGGTTCCACATTTTCCGATGTTGAAAATGCCTCTACCATTTTGGTTCTTTTGCGTTTTGTACTGGAGCTATTTAAACTATCCGTATTTTGAGACTTGGCACTTCGCGTCGTCGACGGCAAATCAGTTTTATTGTTACACGAAGGTTGTTTTATTGTTGCACAACTGTCATCTGTGCTCGTGGACCTTGCAGCTTTGGTCACGGGTAGAAAATCGGTATTATTGTTAGATGACGAAATCGCTGTAAAACTATTATTTATGCTCGGAGACTTGGATGTTTTGGCCATGGGCAGCAAATCTGTATTACTACGAAATGAAGGTTCGATATTATCAGTGGCTTCCATATCACACGGAAAGTCATTTTCAGATGACATACGTTTTGACCTATCGGTACTCGAATTTTTGCACTCTTTGGAATTCTCCAGCGAAGTCCAGTCTAGTGTGGTTTGTACTATAGTGTTATTCTCTGACTTTGATAAATTTTTGGTAGAAATTTCCTCCTCATTTAACCCATTAGAATCTGTACCATTACCATTATGAAATTCACCAACATTGTCCCGTCTTATAGTGCTTCCGTTTTGAAAGTCGTTACAATAATCCTGATTGCTTACATCCAGAACAGGGTCAACCACATTTAGACTGCTATCAGCTAGTTCTGATTGGTTCTTTTCCAACCAATCGCTAGCTAGTGCTGACCGACGTTTCATGCGCTTCGCGAGGGTAGACTTTCCCAACATCATTCCAGGTTTGTTTAAGAAATCCTTCCTGAATTAACCAGAAAGAAAGAAGTTTAAAAAACAAGAAAGAAGTTTAAAAAAAAAGAAAATGTTCAAAATAAAATGCAAAAATGCACTTACTTGCATGATGAAATAGAAAAACCAAGATCATCAGATATGTTATTGCCCTTGATGGTTGCTGTACAACTTGACTTCACATCTTCACCACTGCTTTCCATGAAATTTGTTTTAAGTTTGTTATGTAATGGTTTCTTTCTTTGACCATGACATAATTTTATAGGTTTATATTCAGTTGGTGAGATCTGAATTCTGACAGATCTATTGGCTGACACAGGGGTATTACTTTTGTTCAGACTCTTTCCAAATATCACATCCTCAATTTCCTCCTAAAATTTATGATGTATTTTCAGTCTTATATTCAGGGATTTACATGTATACAAGCACTTTTCTGCTACCAGTAAACGGTAGTAAATATTCAATCTTCAATTGAGTTTTGAAACTCAATCTTTCTCCGTAATTATTTTTTCAGAATTTATCTGAAAGAAGTTGTGGCAAATGTAAATATTCATTTGTAAAAGGAAGAAAATATTCAAAAATCACTTGACAATCACTTCAGTGAGTAACTTAAGACATATATATGCATATTACTCTTGCCTTTGAGTCAGTTTTCGGGAGACAGAAATTGCTGAAGATACACTGTTTTTTTAATTTTGGGGCTTGTGAAAGTCAAAAAAAAATTCTGGCTAAACATATTACCAGAACCCCCTCCCCGTCGAGGGATTTGCAGTGAGCACACACTCAAAAATTCAACTCAAAAATTCAAAAACCGAAACTCAAAAATTCAATCTTCTTCTGAAAAACGGTAGTAGAGTAAAGTGCTTGTATAAATCCCTGATATCAATATCAATTGCAATCTTATTTACCTCATCCTTTGCTTGGGTGTCTATTTTCTTTATAGATGTATCTTTTGAACCTCTTTTCAGTTGGTTGTATTTCACATAGGTTTCTATTAACACAATAATTTTGTGGTAAAGTATAACAGTCACAGCTATTGTTACGATTCGTTGTAGCTATTTTCTTATCACAGATTCTTGCTTACATCTTCCCGGGTTGGCAGTTGTAAAACAAGGCTATTGGTAGGATAATTAGATGGATTTCTGTCTATGACGGAAAACTTGCCTCAGACGAGAAATTTGTCTTGATATAAATTTGGTAAACAACAGCTTTTCAGTTGCAACTTTTTCATCTAACTTTCCTGTCAAACAACAGGAAAGTTAGACAAGTTTCCCAATTCCCATCTTAGAAGAGAAATGTTTTAAATCTATATCAGACGAAAAAAATCAAGATGGGTCTCAGCTGGTAATGTCAAAAAGGGTTTCAGAATTTTTCAGGTTTATTATTTTTCAGGTTTAGATAGCTATTACTTTACCTCTTATTTCTTCAGAAGCATTATTCACATCATCCTGGGGAGTATATATAATTTACATTGTTAATAATTTACCACCTAACAAACAAGGGTTTACACGGGTATAATAAGAGTCACTAATAATATAGCACTGTGATTTGTTTATATGCCAGACTGCAGAGTATGGCAGTTTTCGACGAGATCTCGGGTGTGCAAGACATAAATTTAGGTGTGCAAGTGTGCAAACCTGCATAAACTTTAGCCAAGTGTGCACTTAAGTTGGTGTTAATGTTTAACTGCCAATAATATGCAACAAATACAAGCTGTGTGGCCATAAATATAGATCAAGTGTGCAAAATCATTCGACAAAAAATTCTCGAGTGTGCGCTTGCCGATACTCAGCAGTCTGGTTTATATGCCATAGTCAGGTGACTCAGGTCAAACCAGTGCCAATATTAAATGTCCTCAAATATATTAATCACATTCACCTTGTTTGGTTTTCTGACATGTTTACGCTCAAACATGCTTTCCCAAGCTTTCAACTCTCTTTTGAGGCATTGCAGCTCGTCCAGTGATTCTAAAAGTAGAGTAACAACGTACAGATACTGTACTATCAAATGGAAACATTTGTATATCAGAATATGTTATGTATACTATATCAAGTTATCAACATCTCAAAGTTACAAAGTATTTAAATTTAGATAAATAGAATCATAAACTTACTTTCTCCAAGCATTTTTCTTTAATATTCAACTTCAGAAGACTCTATGTATCAGGACTTAATTCCTATATTGTAAAAACAACATATTCACATATTGTGATATTTTGTTTCTAATTCTTTCATATATTTAATATTTGATTAAATTCTCAATTTCCCGCCATTTCGCGCCACGAAATCTGAAGGACTGGATCCAAATAGGCCAAACGGATTTAGTAAAAGAAGCTAAAAAGGCCAAAAACCCAAACTAACCAACTTGGCGACTAGACGCCCTAACCTGGTCTCCACCATATCTCTTTTACACAAGAACGGGATCTTTTCTAACAAATACGCATTGCTTACTCCAAATTCATATCAGAAAACCCGGGCCCGGGAATGCAATCCTAGTCGTCAAAAAATACCACCTTCTTACCTTACTAACACGTCCTTGACCAGAAAGTTACTATACATAATCTAAAACTTCCTATATTATCTATATATCTATATATATTAAAGTGGAACAGTTTATTTTTTCTTTTCAGTAGCTCACAGATAGTGCAGTTTTATACAAAGATATTTCTTAAAGAAAGCAGAAAATAGGATAACGAATATCTAATTGCCAGAAGAGATGTAAAGAAGGAAATGGCGGAATTCGGGATTTTGAAAACCATGCAGTGCATTATTATAGTTTGTGAGTGGAAATCAAACAAGCACACAAAGTTTTAAAATCTGCTTTATTTATTTTAAATCGTACAAATCTGTTTCAATCAAATCGTTCCAGTTCACGCTGCTTCTTCTTCACCTTCTTCTTCGTCAAATTCTCCTTCTTCTTCAGCAGTGGCGTCCTGGTATTGTTGATATTCCGAAACCAAGTCGTTCATGTTGGATTCAGCCTAGCAAAAACATAATCAACATCTAATTTGGCCCTGGACAAACAATAGGAAACATTGTTTCCTAGTTATGCCATGTTTCTCGAAGATGGCCAAACTGGAAAACATTGATGGGAAACACAAGATTTTGCTTAGGGAAGCAAATTTTGTTTTCGCAACAATGTTTCCAAGGGTGAGTAAAAGGTAAAACATACGGAGAAACATTGAAATTTTCCAATGGCAATGTTTTTGCTCAAGACTTGGAAAGAACACAAATACGCATGAAAACCTGGAACATTTTTCTAATAAATTTGATCCACTGAACACATATTTACCTCAGTGAATTCCATTTCATCCATGCCCTCTCCAGTATACCAATGCAAGAAAGCTTTGCGACGGAACATAGCTGTAAACTGCTCACTGATTCGTTTGAACAATTCTTGGATGGCTGTGCTGTTTCCGATGAAAGTAGCTGACATTTTAAGGCCTCTTGGTGGGATATCACAGACAGCAGTCTTCACGTTGTTTGGAATCCATTCCACGAAGTAGGAGCTGTTCTTGTTCTGGACGTTCAACATTTGTTCGTCAACTTCCTTCATGGACATTCGGCCACGGAACATAGCGGCAACGGTGAGATATCGACCATGACGGGGATCACAAGCTGCCATCATGTTCTTTGCGTCGAACATTTGCTGGGTAAGTTCTGGCACGGTAAGCGAACGGTATTGCTGCGAACCACGGCTTGTGAGTGGTGCAAAGCCTGGCATGAAGAAATGAAGTCGCGGGAATGGTACCATGTTCACCGCCAACTTACGCAGGTCCGCGTTCAACTATTATAACAAATATACATTTGAAATTACACAAATATTAAACCTGACCAATTGTAACATTTTCAGTGATGAAGATCTGCGCTTATACTTTAATAAAGTACTCCAAAAACAGTATTACACTACACTAGGAACATACACTAGGTAAGCTTTGTCAAAGAAATAACTGTGGTGTTTTCCATAAAGTAATCCGCTTAAATTCACACTTAACTTGTGCTGCTAACTAGTATAAGAACACAAATATTTTTAGGAGCCTTATAGTTAATTCAAGCATATGCTTAGTTGCTTACTAGTAATGTAAGAATAATATGCCTACCTGGCCAGGGAATCGCAGGCAGGTCGTCACGCCACTCATGGTTGCGGATACAAGATGGTTCAAGTCACCATAGGTCGGAGTGGTTAACTTCAGGGTACGGAAACAGATGTCATACAGAGCTTCGTTGTCAATGCAGAACGTCTCATCTGTGTTCTCGACCAGCTGATGAACCGAAAGGGTGGCGTTGTATGGTTCAACCACAGTATCAGACACTTTAGGTGATGGTACCACGCTGAATGTGGTCATGATTCTATCTGGGTATTCTTCACGAATTTTTGAAATTAGTAAAGTGCCCATGCCGGAGCCCGTTCCACCTCCGAGAGAATGCGTCAATTGAAAACCTTGCAGGCAATCACAGCTTTCTGACTCCTTTCGTACCACATCCAAAACTGAGTCAACTAATTCTGCACCTTCGGTATAATGTCCCTTAGCCCAGTTATTTCCAGCTCCACTTTGGCCTGAAATTATTTAAATATTTCCATAGTTTTTAACTAAATGGCGGAGGTGTGGAAAAGGGTAGCGTAAGACCCCAATTTGAAGAGCCAAAAACTGAGTAGGCCCATTTTCAAGTTCGGAGTTGAAGAGGGGCACCCCAAAATTTAGCAATGCTTCTGCAATTTTAAGATTATGACGTCATAAAGGCCCAGGAAAAAGTTTGCCCCAGGCCCCGTAAATCTCTCGGTGGTCGTGATGGCACCTTATAAAAGGCAGAAAAAAAACAGTTTTCTACATCAAAAATATTGTGAAATAATCTCCGGTCAACTCTTGTACAATTCCCGTTCTCAATTGGTCGGTTGAGAAATCAGATTTGAATGTTTTGAAAAACTCTTTCGTATTAAAATCTTGCGGGCAACCATCCGTCAATTCAAAATATTTTCTCGTTTTTTTCAAGTCTTAAAACGTAAATACATGCCCGCTTTTTTGCTTTTTTTGCTGTGAAAACTAAATCTAAACGGTTTTCAAACAATAAACGAAAACGCATCGCCTTTTGCTTCGTCGATGACGTTGACACTGTCGTTTTAATATAAATAATATTTTACTATAAAATATTAATCATAACTTACCAAAAACGAAGTTATCAGGTCTAAAAATTTGTCCAAAAGGCCCTGAACGAACAGAGTCCATTGTTCCTGGTTCTAAGTCGACCAAAACTGCACGAGGAACATATTTTCCACCTGAAAAAAGAAATCAATTCGTCAAAAAAACATCGAAAAACATGGTCGCGTCGCGTAGACGCGTTAGTGAAAAGTCATCGAAAAAGACACCGCAGCATACCGGTCGCTTCGTTGTAATACACGTTGATTCTTTCCAATTGAAGGTCTGAATCTCCATGGTAAGTGCCGGTAGGATCAATACCATGTTCATCTGAAATAACTTCCCAGAACTATTGAAAGAAAAAGAGCAAATATTTTTGAAAACTGAAAACAGTGACGCCATTTTCCGAGAAAAAATCACTTTTTTATGCTGAGTAATTGTTTTACCTTGGCGCCTATTTGGTTTCCACATTGTCCTGCTTGAATATGGACAATTTCTCTCATCTTTAACGCTAAAAAACTTACTTTTAGATAAATAAATCTAACTGCAAAGCAAAAGTACTTGGCTACGCCTCGAAAACTTTCAAAAGTGAAAAACTGTTAAATTGTCTTCGCAATTCAGCAGTGTTTGTATTCGTCATCAAAGTGAGCGCTGATTGGTTAATAAACCAAAACGTGTCAAAATTGACCAATCAGGGATCGATTTCAAATAAACCAGTTTAAACGAGTTCTGAATAAAATACTGCATTTCGGCGATTTCGCTATTACGGCTAGTTGGAAAAGTGGATGAATATATTTTTTATATTAAGCGAATTAAGGTACATTTACACGCTGCGATTTGTCGGTCCGATTTTAGGTTTCTCTGAATGTTAATGACGAATATTTTCAGTTGACGATGTCGTCAGATGACGTTTGCCACGTATTTTTCAAATATCATTAACGTGCATCTGAAATCAGCCCGACAAATCACAACGTGTGAACGTACCTTTAAAGTAAAAAAACAAATTGTGCTGGTTACTTCTTCTCAAATTCATTTGTGTGCATGACCTCTGCATTCGAGACTTATATTCATGTCATTTGATAAAAATTTGGTCGAAAAATGGACTCCATGGGACCATGAACAAAGCTTCGTATTTGCCACTTTTCATTTCATTTAACTCCCAACCTATTTTTTCCATCACTTTCTTCTTTTTATTAATATTATAGAACTCTTTGCATAATGTCCCGAATATAAATGTCAAAACAACGAGCAACGTCATGACATGGAGCTGTAACAGTGAGATCCTTTAATTAAACAATGAAAAGACAATGAAACATTCCCATCACTGTATCGCGACTATTAAGTAACACCATTGACAAATAAAATTATATTAGGGGAAATTAAAATACGAGAAACTAAAAGTAACAATTAACTGGAAATTCTACAATTATCTAGCCATTTGACACGAGTCAATCTTTGCTACTACTTGCAACGCAGTTTCAGAAAGAGCCATGTTATGTAAAAAGTATTCAAGGACACAGACATGCTCAATTTTTAGTTCAATATTATAGTAACATAACTTGCTCTCTCTCTCTCTCGCTCACAATATTAGTTGCAGCAATGTAAAAGTATTCAAGGACACAGACATGCTCAATTTTTAGTTCAATATTATAGTAACATAACTTGCTCTCTCTCTCTCGCTCACAATATTAGTTGCAGCATAAACAGGGTTACCCAATCGCAACAAATTTTCCTTCGCGACTTCGTCTAACCATATAATTCAAGACCATTAAAAACAATCACCAGCAATTGGAAATCATCAGAAATCAATTATTAGGTTGCAAATTTTATTTGTTATATACTGCTCAACCAGTCATTGTTTCACAATCAACACAACAGACACTAAGCGACTCTATAAAATGTTTTAGAAATCGAAGATTTCAAGTGTTTTTTTTCAAATTAAGCTTCCTCTTCTTCCTCCTCCTCCTCAAATTCTCCTTCTTCCTCAGCAGTCGCTTCTTGGTATTGTTGATATTCAGAAACCAAGTCGTTCATGTTTGATTCAGCCTAATTAACAATAACAGAATATTTAATTAGATGAGAACAGTAAGCCCCTGATATCCCGCATGCTAATAGAAAGCCCTATTAAAAATTGTTTTCATTTATACGAGAGGAGGGCCATGCAGCCCTACAACTAGGGGACATCTCGCTATTGTTTACCTGAGATCTAGCCTAGTAGGGATAAACGGAACAGGGAGGGCTAGACCTCCTAGTAGGGTTGAGTAAAAAACTTGCCGTATCTGTGTAAAACTCTGCTTTTCAAAGTCATGTTCGATTTGAATATTTAGTTTTAGAAGAATATTCAACAGTCTGCTGGTTTTTATTCAAAAAATGTGCTCAGCAAAATATGGCTTTGGACTTCGTGAGAAAGTAAATGAGTTGTAAGGAAGCCATTTAATGCTGTAAACATGAGGTGAAAACCAGCCCTACTGGTAGGGCTAGCCCCTCATGAAGAGCTTATGTAAACAAGGGCTGAAAACCAGCCCTACTGGTAGGGCTAGCCCTTCATGTAGGGCTCATGTAAACAGGGGCTAAGTTACAAGTACATTTTGAAGTGAAATAACCAACCAAATGATTTGGGAGAATAGACCTCAAAGCAACAATAGTATAGTATTTGTTTATTTTGTTGGTACAAACTGTTAAACGTCAGGAAAAATTCCTAAATGAAAAAGCTTCTAAGACTTAAATGATACAATATTAAGATGTTTTTGTACAAACCTCAGTGAATTCCATTTCATCCATGCCCTCTCCAGTGTACCAATGAAGGAAAGCTTTGCGACGGAACATAGCGGTAAACTGCTCACTGATTCGCTTGAACAATTCCTGGATGGCTGTGCTGTTTCCTATAAAGGTACCAGACATCTTCAAACCTCTTGGTGGGATATCACAGACAGCAGTCTTCACATTGTTTGGAATCCATTCTACAAAGTAGGAGCTATTTTTGTTCTGGACGTTCAACATTTGTTCATCGACTTCCTTCATGGACATACGACCACGGAACATTGCAGCAACAGTGAGATATCGACCATGACGGGGATCACAAGCCGCCATCATGTTTTTGGCGTCAAACATCTGTTGTGTGAGTTCTGGCACAGTGAGTGCACGGTATTGGGATGAACCACGGCTGGTGAGCGGGGCAAAGCCTGGCATGAAGAAATGAAGTCGTGGGAATGGTACCATGTTAACAGCTAGCTTTCGCAAATCAGCATTCAACTATCAAGAAAAAAATTGTGCAGGCTAAATAAGTAATCTTCGTTACTATATCATGCTTTATATTTTATATGGGTAGCAATTTACTATGCATAATTCATGTCAGAAAATACTTTTCACATGTTCTCATTTTTAACCCTTACCTGACCAGGGAATCTTAGGCAGGTTGTAATACCACTCATGGTTGCCGAAACAAGATGATTCAAGTCACCATAAGTGGGTGTGGTTAGTTTCAGGGTTCGAAAACAGATATCGTATAAAGCTTCATTGTCAATACAGAAGGTTTCGTCTGTGTTTTCTACAAGTTGATGTACTGACAGGGTTGCATTGTATGGCTCAACAACTGTGTCTGAAACTTTAGGTGATGGTACCACGCTGAATGTGGTCATTATTCTGTCGGGATATTCTTCACGGATTTTTGAAATAAGCAGGGTACCCATTCCAGAGCCAGTTCCACCTCCAAGAGAATGTGTGAGTTGAAAGCCTTGCAGGCAATCGCAGCCTTCGGATTCTTTTCGGACAATATCGAGAACAGAGTCTACAAGTTCAGCTCCTTCTGTGTAATGTCCTTTAGCCCAGTTGTTTCCAGCCCCACTCTGGCCTAAAAGTGAGAAGTACAATTGTTGAATTGTACAAACACTGAGAAACGAAGAGCCAACAGGAGGTCGACATGGTAACAGCAAACAAACACGGTTGGCCGTTTGTCCGTTTTTGAAAATTAAACAAAATCTCTTAAAACCTTACCAAATATAAAGTTATCCGGTTTGAAAATCTGTCCAAATGGTCCAGAGCGAACGGAATCCATAGTTCCCGGCTCCAAATCGACCAAAACTGCTCTGGGGACATATTTCCCGCCTAAAATGTAAGGAACAATCATGCGACAAGTGAGCAACAGCTTCGCATTTGGCGCCGTTGCCAAGGATTTGAAAGGACCCTTGTAACATAACAAAGAAACGCGGAACCAGCAATTATTGTACCTTTAAACATTAAAACCGTTTCTTACCGGTCGCTTCGTTGAAATAAACGTTTATTCTTTCCAGTTGAAGGTCTGAGTCGCCGTGATAAGTGCCAGTCGGGTCAACGCCATGTTCGTCCGAGATGACTTCCCAGAACTATAAAATGGAATGCGCTTCTTGTTAAATTAACACACTAATCAGTTGTCCTAATGTCCATAAAGCCTACCTTCGCTCCGATTTGATTTCCACACTGGCCAGCTTGAAGGTGAACGATTTCTCTCATTTTGAAAAGTTTTACAAAAGAACAGCAGCGATATCCAAACGCAAGGCTTTACGACAGAGGAATGGCAAACTCTTTTTAGCTTCAGGTTTCGCGTTTCGGTTTTAGATAATTAGCATAAATAATTACTTATGACGTAATTATTCTGAAAGTGACCAATCACTGCGCTAGAGCCAAGCCAAACGCGGTTAAACCAGAAAACAGGCATTGAGACGGGCCAATCATGTGTCTTTATTATATTACCAATGATGTAATAAAATGTTTATGATGATATATTTTGGAATTGGGCGGCAAACGAACCAACACAAGGCAATCAAACAAATCTTTAGCAATACTTCATGTAAACCTATGTTTATTCTGTGATATAGCGCCTCGGTACGAAGGCAGAAACTTTAATTAGGGATCTAAACTGAATGAAAACTGAAGGTTCTAACTGGTTTTTTTTCTCAAAATTTTGCTTCCAGAAACTCAACGTTTAGAATTTTAAATACAGTCAAACCAGATGTTCTTTTAATTGCAACACCGAAATTAATCGAGCAATATAAATTGACTGATATACGTTTTTAATTTAATAAGTCAAATTTTCTGCTGCTCGACTTTTTTGACTCTTCAGTCTGTAATAGGCATATTTTCTGCATGAAGCCCTCTGAAATATAATAAAAATAAGTAACATCGAGAACAAATGATCGAAATTCAAAGAATTGAGAAATCTGAATATGACGCTATCCGGCGGCAATAAATATTTGACTTTAATATTAGAAGCGTCTAGATCTACGTATTGAGGCAATTTGGAGGTTTTCAGGTTGTGGGTACATTACATAAAGTTGTATTATGCTCTGTAATGCAGACGGTTTTTATTTGCTTTGCCTTATCGACAGACAGCAAACAAATATCGGGACTGAAATTTGCAAAAATAACAGATGCATATATTGACCTTAGAAGTCCTTACGTCACGCGACGGTCAAACAATGAATTTTGACATGTACCCTTATAGAATTGCGTATACCAGAAGGTCATCTTACACGAGTTTCCAACGCAATTTCAGACTCAGAGCGATGTTATTGTAAAAAGTATATTCGCAGAGGATTGTGCGCATGAATCTCGTTTAACTTTGCCGATATTTTTCTTGCTAAACAATAACATGCCCGGAATGCCGGCAACAAAGAAATTAATGAGACTGATCATATCGGTGGAGTGAAATACGTACCATGTTCACTGTTTTTCTGTCCGTACATTTCTACATAACATGGATCTGTGCAGAAATTAATAATAATAATAATAATATAATATTCGAAGTGCAATACATTGCAAATATTACCTAGAATATTTGAAAAACGTATGTTTACATTAAGATATTTAAAAAAGTACTAACTAACTAACTAACTAACTAACTAACTAACTAACTAACTAACTAGCTAACTAACTAACTAACTAACTAACTAGCTAACTAACTAACTAACTAACTAACTAATAACTAACTAACTAACTAACTAACTAACTAACTAACTTACTAACTAACTAATAACTAACTAACTAACTAACTAACTAATAGAACGCTAAAATGGGTGATCATCCCAAATTTTAACATATGCAGGTATAAAACTATTTCTAAAACGCATATAGTCCTACTCTTAAATTCTATATGGATTGAAAATTGTGTGACATGGACCATATAGTTCCAGTTGCTCTTTGATTAAGGGATCGGAATTTGACAAAATATCAATGTTCGTCAGAAGAATTTAAAGTAACCAACGAGGGTCTAAAATTGCCACTGTTACTAACTGACCAGTCGTATGCTCTAGAAGAACATTAAAATGAAGTGTCCATAGGCAGCTATAATTCACTGTATCCGCTGTTCGACTTCGCAATTTATTCACATTCCGTACCGAAGATATTAATCATTCCAGAAATATATTGAGCTCACTGTCCCCGTGCAAAACATCACGCCAAGAACCTGGGTAGGAGACACACTGATCCCTAACTAAGGTTTTCACTTGTTTCCATCTATCAAACTGACATTACGCAATTTTCCCGATTTTCAAAGATTTTCATATTCGTTTTTCTTCATCAATTTGGTTTGGTTAGGGGTTAGGGTAGGTTTAAGGTTTAGGGTCAGTTACAAAGTTTTTAACTTTACTTCAAAGTTGAAAAAATGACGTAACGTCAGTTTGGTAGATGGAAACAAGTGGCGACCCTAACTGAGAGATAAGTGACATCCTTCTCTGCTTCTCGATATGATTGTGGCATGCATCAGTTGCCTCTAATTAATAGTTATCATAATATATACTCTAAGACATATGAGAAAATTTACCATATGGAAAAGCTACAAAGGCTATGCAAAATTTACCAACCCAGGAAAAAATATTTCCTAAAAAAACAAACAAGTAAAAATAATACAACTAGGACATAATATAAAAGTTTGCTTTTCCTCCAATTATCTATTTATCTGTGAAAATACTTTATCACAATATAAACAGGAAATGCCTCACGCTGCTTTCGGAATTAGGCTTCTCAAATCAAAAACGTTCGTTGAAAGGGAACTCCTTGTTACGGAACAATGCCTTTGATTTGTGACAAGGAAATTATGGTTTGCTAGTGTAGGTTTTGTAGATACAGTTTATTTAAGACTCAATATGAGAGAAATAGTTCACGTACAAGCTGGACAATGTGGTAATCAAATAGGAGCAAAGGTAACGACCAAACGTAACTGAATTGAATATATAAATATGAATATACGGTCATGTTTAATATGGGGGCGTGTTTATGCTTGTCTGTGCATTGCAAGTCTTGTACTTGTATAAACTTGTCTATGCCGTTCGAAAGACCTGAAATTCGGCCATGAATTTGATTCTACATGCACAGCAGAGCCTTCTATAGGATAAAATAGGTAGGATAAGCATGTACGCAGGCATTATCTAGGCATTAGACATACTCACAGAGTTTGAGTACGGTAGTATTTTAAGTGCATGTAGTTAAAATTCCGAAGTCTACTCGTGACGCTAGTTGAATAATATTTTAACGATTATGTATCTTAAGTCTAATGATTGTGGGTTAGAACTCGGTTAAATTATATTAGATGATGCTTATCTAAAGAGAGGCTCTACACCGAACAAGAGATCGAATCCGCGATATTTGGTTTGCTAGTATCTCAATCTATATATCGATCAAAATATGGTAGGAATCTGAAACACTTCCATCAACCTTAATCTGGTAAAACCGAATGCTTGCATCAGTTGCATGCCAGACAATGTATTATATAAAGTAAAACCCCATGGGCATGACCTTAAGTAACTTAATAGAGATCAATCGCTCACAGTGGTCGCTATACAGTATGGCATAGCCAAGCCTTATACATGCACGTTTTATACACTATATATTCTGCTTAATCCTAATAGAAGTATAATATGGGAAAATTACTTCGTTTTTAAAGTGAATAGGTTTTTCGATCATCTATTGATCTAATCGTATTTTTGTCTGAGTCGGCGAATGTCTATGTTCTATTATACGACGATAGACAAACGCCAAGTCGCCAACGGTGGTGAAAAGGTTCAAAGGTTGTCTGATATTGTCTATTGATATAAATGATATTTATGAGCGAGTATGTACTCGAAATCAAAATGAACTCAGTCCTTGGTTATGACGAATGGACGTTCATCGTATTGAAATCAATTTTTGGTTTAATATTGGTATTTGGTATTTGGAACACTCTGTCCGACCCTTGTTCTCGGAATTTCTAGAAGACCGACAGCAACCTTCGTGCTTTAAGTGGTTACGTGACTTATGTCACGCAATGCAGTGTGGGATACATGTAGGTCAATATTCGTTTGACAGGGACGTGATCGATGATGTGAGGACGTCTAAGCCTAAGGTCAATTAGTTCTTCTTTGAAAATTTTGGTACGACGTCGTTTTCTTCTAGAAATTAAATAGCTATAATCCTGAAAACTCATCCTTTAAGTATTTAGTGCGAGGAACAAAACATAATCCCGTAAACTCTAAAAAGTTTACGTCTGTACATTATATTTTTTGGTAGTTTTGGGAAGATATTTGTGTGGAACATGGGTTAGACCCAACAGGATCATACAATGGTGACTCTGATCTTCAATTACAAAGGATAGATGTTTATTTCAATGAGGCTACAGGTAATCCGCTGCCACCTCTGGCTACTGACCTACTTATTTGCCGCCTTACAATTTGCTGGTGCGATAGTTACTGACGGCAAATAAGTAGGTCTGTGTTCAGGCAATCCACTGGCTGCCACCAATGATTCACATAATCGCATATTAGTCGACTATGTTAGTATTCTGACTTGTACAGACTAGTTCCCAGTCACTACAGTGCTGGTTAGCATAGCCCATTGTTCAATGATGAGTAAAAAACATAGCCAGGTGGATATTGTGGCCAAGAACTCCGCCATTACTAAGGGACCGAATGTACTGTTTCGAAATGTAAAGCATCTCAAGAAATTAATTTCTCCCAATTGATACGTTAGAAAGGTTATGAATTGGTGACTTCCAACTTTTCAGTGGTCCATGCCCAAGAAGCGATTACCCCTGGGAAGGGCACGTGACGATGCTATTTTCTCTTGATGATATATTTCATAAAAAAGGACAGACAGATGCAATCTTTTGGTGGCTTTCTCACCACTAATTCCTTCAGCAATTTTTCAGAAATTATAGCTTCAATGAGTATCGGATTGAAAGAAACTGTGTAATCTGCTTAACCGTCAGATCCAATACTACTAGTGAGGGGTCCCTAAGTCCCCCACCTATATAGCCTCTCCTCCTACCCTGTTATCAATTTCCTTCAGACGTTTAATACATTACAATCGCTTGATTCAGTTCTAACCGTTTCAGGAGGAAAGTACGTTCCCCGCGGGATACTGGTTGACCTGGAGCCAGGAGCTCTTGACACGATACGAGCTGGACCTTACGGAAGGGTTTTCAAACCAGACAATTTTGTTTTTGGTAAGTTTCAAAAATAGGCGAGAGAGAGCAGAAAGATTCGAAATGAAGTCGTCAAAAGGGTTTCTTAAATCTCTAATCCCGTGCTCAAATTCCTTTACTATCAGCATCACGCATGTTTCCCGTAGGTTTCTAGGATCCATGACAAAAACCCCACATGACAAAAACCCCAGTAATTTTGGGGTTTTGTCGCCGGGCATATTGTCGTTGGAGTTTTTGTCTGTGGGGATTTTGTCGACGGGGTTTTTGTCATGTGCGGGTTTTGTCGATATCCCAGATTTCTATAATCCCATGTCCCGCTGATGGTACTGAGTGCATTGTCCTGACATTGCACTGACAGTGTACGACTGAGGTTTAATTCCAACAAAATGCAGTTCTCTGGTATTCAGTTCTCAATCGCATGTGAAACGAGTACTATCAGTTCGGTTGTACCGAAACACCGCAGATTATCTCCGGATACTCCGGTTGACTGTTGTGTAAAACTGCCTGAAAACTACAATGAGAACGCGACAGGCTTGTAGCAACTTGTAACAAGTCTGACAAGTCTGTTGAGTCAACAACCTTGTAGCAACATTGTCACCAAGCCGTTGACAACTTGTCAACAAGGTGGGAACAGAACAAGCTGTCCGAACACCAGAACAAGCTGTGTGAACACATCCTGATAACAAGTTGTTGAAACAGCATTGGTTCAAGTCTGCAACTGCAGGTTTGTCACAACCTGTGCGTTTTTACGTGCGTAGTACAACACTGCGTACTGTACAAGTAGGAAAGGTATTTACTAGACTTCTAGGGAAAACAGTTCGGAATTCATTAAAAGCTATCCAGTATAGATGAAGTCAGTTTAGTTTAGGTTCTCTCCTTACTAGTCTAGGAAGAACAACTGATAGAGCGCTCCAGTGTATAGACAAAGCTAGTTTCGTAGATTTCCTACTGTAGTAATACTGGACCGATAAGGAAAAGCTCTTATGGAATTCTAGAGAGAACAATTTTGAAATGATATTTTTCAGGTCAAAATGGATCCGGTAATAATTGGGCAAAAGGACATTACACGGAAGGTGCTGAGTTGATAGAAAACGTGATAGACGTAATCCGTAAAGAATCCGAAGGCTGCGATTGTCTTCAAGGTTTTCAACTGACTCAGTCTCTGGGTGGGGGCACAGGTTCCGGTATGGGAACTTTGCTACTGTCAAAAATCCGGGAAGAATATCCCGACCGGATATTGTCCACCTACAGCGTAGTACCGTCGCCTAAAGTGTCCGAAGTTGTAGTCGAACCATACAATGCGACACTTTCTGTTCATCAGTTATTGGAAAATTCTGATATGACATTTTGTATTGATAACGAGGCGTTGTACGACATCACGTTTCGGACCTTGAAATTGACCACTCCTACTTATGCGGATTTGAATCATCTTGTCTCCTTGACAATGAGTGGCGTCACCACATGCTTACGTTTTCCTGGGCAGGTATTTTATAATAGACAAATTTCACTAGTTCTTATACTTTACTAGTTCAATTTACACATTTGGATAACTCACATGTCTATAAATCACACTATCCCTAGTTATGTACTATTTTTCCAATTTGCGGAGACAAAAAAGCTGAAATCTTTTTACAGTCACGGTCTCGTGAAAACTGAAGTTTGTCCCGTTACTACATGTCTTTTAAAAAAGCCTGCTTACAATACCCTTTCGTCCGAAATTTTTTTTCATCTTCATTTTTACCATTTCGTCTTTCATCTTCTTTATAACTTTTAAGGCCCGTTCAAACCATTGTTGGTCCAACAATGTTGAACAATGTTTGATGAAAATTTTTAATAAAACCAAACCTGTTCCAACATCTTCCAACATCAGCAAACAATACCCAACAGAATGTTCAAACAGACCCAATAATGTTGCATCCAACAATGTAGCATGATGTTGGACTGATTTCAACGGGCCTTTAGATAAGTCAAAACAAAAACTTTTGTTTTCCATTATAGCTGAACGCTGATCTACGAAAATTAGCTGTGAACATGGTACCGTTCCCACGCCTTCATTTCTTCATCCCTGGGTTTGCCCCTTTGGTTAGCAGTGGGTCTTCGCAGTACCAAGCACTGACCGTACCAGAACTTACCCAGCAAATGTTCGACGCCAAAAACATGATGGCAGCTTGTGATCCTCGTCATGGTCGATATCTCACTGTATCAACGATTTACCGTGGTCGCATGTCGATGAACGAAGTGGACGAACAAATCCTAAACGTCCAGAACAAGAATAGCTCATTTTTCGTGGAATGGATTCCGAACAATGTAAAGACCGCCGTCTGTGATATATCACACAAAGGTCTGAAGATGTCTGGTACGTTTATTGGAAACAATACAGCCATCCAAGAATTGTTTAAAAGACTCGGTGAACAGTTTACAGCCATGTTTCGGAGAAAGGCGTTCATTCATTGGTATACAGGAGAAGGCATGGATGAAATGGAATTCACTGAGGTAATTATAGGGATAGCTGTTCATTTTGAATGTGTTATTCCAGTGCAGGTAGCGATGAACGATATTCTGCGGTTTTGTAGGAACAAACTACCTAAACTATATAACAATAAATTTAACGTTTCGAGCGACGACCTTTCGTCTGGAAGTTAGTAACCTAAACGTCGCAGATCTTGCTATATTTTGCAGGCAGTTTGATCTTACAAACCCGCAGCATGGCTGTTCATTTCACGGGGGAAATCGACAACTTGTACTGCGTAAATTATAGAGAGGGTTCCGTTCCATAGAGTTGTTTTTAAAGAAAATATATATTATGTCGGGACATAGGAACTGTCGGCGATCAAACGCAGCGAGAGTTGCAACTCTCATTGACTCTCATCAACTTTCATCCTCTTACATTTCTACAAATTCTAGGCTGAATCAAACATGAATGATTTGATATCAGAATATCAACAATACGAAGCAGCAACACTGGACGAAGACGAGTACGGAGAGGAAGAAGATATAGAAGAAGAAGAAGAAGACGCTGAATGATTTATGTAATATACAATATTATCTAAATTGCTGGCAAGCTAGGATATATTTAAATTATTTTGAATTTTCTTTACTATCATAGACGCCGGAACTGGAAGGCATGAGAAGGGGCGGTTGCACCTTTGACTGGGATTTTTTTTTAAATCCTTACTATGGAAATAATATGAATCCTAGTTGGGAATATATCGTATGAAAATGACAATTACTGTAGAATGGAAATTATACTAATTTCATACCAATTGCCATTTTCATACTATGAACTCTATGGAAATACTATCATGGATATAATTTCGCAGTGTCTTGCCTTTTACCAGGAGCGACAAGGGGAGGGGGGAGGGGGGAGGGCAAAGGGGGCAAATGTGCCCTTTTGATTTTAGAGAAATATTTGTTGTAATTAAATATTGAATCTGTAGAATAAATTGGATGCATGTAAGTGCATGTAAATATTTATGATCAAAGCCTTGGTCAAACGAGGTTGAGTGTTGATGAGAGTCAATAAGAGTTGCAACTCTCAGTCTCTCACTCACTTTGAGCTGGTTCAAATTTTGATGAGAGTTGATGAGAGTTTTCCCTCGTTTCCTAGTCAACTCTCTTGCAACAGTCTTGTTCTCGTTTGACCGGGGCATTGGAGATGATGAAACTCTCATGCAAACTCTCGCTGGCAACTCTCATCAACTCTCATACTCGTTTGACCTGGGCTTAAAGATGCGGGTACAGTCCGTTCTCTGCATGCGTACATTGGAGTCTCCAGGGTCCGTATAGCCTATCCGATGGATAAATCGAAAATATCGATCAAGTCTATACATTCATCAAACAACTAAGCTTAAATAGAGATTAGAGTTCTGATTATTAAAGCTAACATGTGTGAACGGACTATATCGCCACCTTAAGGTTTGTTTCAAATTGTTTTAAAATGCATATCACTTCATCTATTTTGGATAGGCCAGTGACAGTGGACCGGTGAAAGAAGATTTACTACTCCAAAATTTGTCAGACATGTATTCTAGAATAAGTAAAGCTTAAGAATTTTTTCATGGCTTAGCGTGCTCAATCGAGTTATTGAGCACGCTTTTCAGCTAATCAAAAACATTCTTATATTAGATATATATTATAAATATTCATTCTAAACCAAAGATTCATTAAACCAACCAATGGAATCCCATCATCGGTAAAGCAAGATGTTTTTTAAATGAAAAATGATTGTCTTTGTCAAGCCTTTTGACATAACATCTGCTGCTGCCTGCTGGAGGACGTGAGTACCCTCATGAGTGGCCATCATCAAATTCTCCGCCCATCGCATGCGTCTGGCACCGTCTCTGTATATTGGGTCGGTTTGTTCAGAACATGCAACAGGTTGAGTTAAAAATTGCAACATTTACCAATGCTAAATATTGAGGGACGGTGAACAATAAGAGATATATGATTTATTTTTACAGTACCCAATTCGGCCACGAGGCCTGTGACGATGTCTTGGCGTAGAGATGCAAGATATATGTATATAGAATCAGATAGAAAAACTCAAAACTTGAATAATACCGAGTACTCTGAATTATGTATTCATTTCATTATTCTTCCTTTCATCGCAAACGTTGGCACTCTAGTCTAGACAAAGACAGATAATCCGTCTGGACGAACTTAATTATCTGAAAGAAATTATCTGAACGATACTGCATGGGTACACTCGGCAAACGAGGATGAAAGTTGATGAGAGTTGGCAAGCGAAAGTTTGCATGAGAGTTTCATCATAAACTTTCATGCTCCGGTCAAACGAGAACAAGAGTTGTATGAGAGTTGACTGGATATTACCACGCGTACCGGTCAAACGAGGGAAAACTCTCACAACTCCGTCATCAAAATTTGAACCACAGAATTGATGAGAGTGCATGAAAGTTATTGAGAGTTGGCGTCTTGGCGATCAAACGCTAGCAAGAATTGCAACTCTCATTGACTCTCATCAACTATTGACCAAGGCTCAATTTGTCTTGAGGACGATCCGTTTTGTGCATGTGTGTAAATACGACATTAATAGATGAACTATAAGGAAGATATTCGTCTTGTGTTTTATATACTATACTAAGATGGAGTGTCCGTCAGATGGATGATGTGTACGTAAAATCGGGCCAATATCCGTGCTGTACAATATTTTAATGGTTTTTAATTGCTTTCAAAGTATGCCAAATCTTTCTTGGACGTAAAAAAATTGCTTGGCACTGAATGGCATATTTTGGCAACTATGAATCTTTACCTAAGTTCCTTAGTAACCAAAATGTTATTATTTTGCTACCTGCATAAAATAGACGTCACGTCAATAGATGTAATGTTTTTATCGTTCAGCAAATTATACTGTTGCCATAAGAATTTTTGGGGATTTATCACCATGGTTTCATGGCTAAAACAAATTAGTTTTTCATTCAAACGAATGGCAAATAAATGACATAAGTCCAATGGAAAATTGTACGTTTTTTAAATCTTATGTATACATACAGAAAGCCAACATTATTTAGCTTCTAAAAACATTTGAAGAGGCAAAAACAAAGTATTAAAGTTCAATATGCAGATTTGAGGTTGCTTATTAAGTGTGACATTTGTCCTACACGCATTCTGATTGGCCAAAACATCGTTAATTATTCACACGTATTAATTATTAACCCTGTCATTGTGCAATAAAGTTTAAATTTCGCTGAGACATCCGTTTGCGCTCATAATCTCATTCGTTGTTGGCAACAGTGACTTTAGTATTGCGAGAGATTTATATATACATTGCTCGATTTCACAACTTTTTTTTCAAAAATGAGAGAAATCGTCCATCTACAGGCCGGGCAATGTGGCAACCAAATCGGTGCGAAGGTAAGTTCGCGAATGGCAATGTAACAAATTTTTCGAATGTTTTAGTCCAATTATGAATGAATGAATGATCGAGTACCCGATTGTTCTAAGAATTTTTTTCTTTCTTTCATACAGTTTTGGGAGGTTATTTCAGACGAACACGGCGTAGATCCTACGGGAGCGTATTGTGGGGATTCAGATTTACAACTTGAAAGAATTAATGTATATTACAACGAAGCGACGGGTTAGTATATACTATTAAGTACGATTTTGTCAAATGGCTTGCCAAAACTTTCGGATTATTAGACTTCCATATCAACCGCCCCGTCGATTTTTCACTTATTTTAGGCGGTAAATATGTTCCCAGAGCAGTTTTGGTCGATTTGGAACCGGGAACGATGGACTCTGTCCGCTCTGGACCATTTGGACAGATTTTCAAACCGGATAACTTTATATTTGGTAAGTAACGGTTGGCTATATTGTATTGAATCTTCTCATCGAACCGGCTCGCGTTGCAGCATATGCCGCTTTCTTTGTTACATAATATATAACCTATTTTTCTTTCAATTTTCAATTTTTAGGGCAGAGCGGGGCTGGTAACAATTGGGCTAAAGGACATTACACAGAAGGCGCTGAACTTGTAGACTCTGTTCTCGATATTGTCCGAAAAGAATCCGAAGGCTGTGATTGCCTGCAAGGCTTTCAACTCACGCATTCTCTTGGAGGTGGAACTGGCTCTGGAATGGGTACCCTGCTTATTTCAAAAATACGTGAAGAATATCCAGACAGAATAATGACCACATTCAGCGTGGTACCTTCACCTAAAGTTTCAGACACAGTTGTTGAGCCATACAATGCAACCCTGTCAGTACATCAACTTGTAGAAAACACAGACGAGACCTTCTGTATTGACAATGAAGCTTTATATGACATCTGTTTTCGAACCCTGAAACTAACCACACCCACTTATGGTGACTTGAATCATCTTGTTTCGGCTACAATGAGCGGCGTTACAACCTGCCTAAGATTCCCTGGTCAGGTAAGCTTGCATTTTGGCTTTGGAACATTTGGAATTCTTGAAAAGTAATAAAATATTAGAAATTATATGTAATTTGCCTATGCCATACGGGCTATGCTGCTAGTGATTAATTTTTAATTTGATTTATTTGCATAATGCCTTTAACAGACAGAAAAGATATTGTGTTGAACTGTTGATATTTCATATTGTTTATACAGTCGAGTGCATGTCAAAACTCAAAACCTATATCTAAGGTCAAAATTCATACATAGATTCGGCAGCTATCAGGTATTACAAGCCCCGTACAAACGAGCAAGTTTTCCTTGACAAATTCTATTGCTCGTGTGTATGACAAAAAATTGACGAGTTCTACTTGACAAGGAGCCTTGTTTAATAGCAAGTCATCATCCCAGCGAAGAAAATATGATCGAAAAAACTTCGTACACACGAACAAGTAAACTCGTCAAGGAAAACTTGCTCGTTTGTACGGGGGGTTTAGTAAGGCCAGATCGGCAGATGTCATCTGTATTAAAACAAATTTAAAATGAGAATGTGCAGTCCCAATTTCAACACATGACAATATCGATTTGCAAAGAACTTTTTGGTTTTTTAAACAACAAGCAAGTTATATATAGCATTCCAACATATAAGATGAGAAAAAACTCCTGCTCATTTTCTGTGAAGATATTTTGCCAAAAATTTTATGGTAGCGGTGTTGCCAGCCAGCGATGGAAAATATCCTAAATCCGATAATATTGCAGGAAAATATCCAACTCTAGTTAAGGCGGACAAGAATGTGACTAACTTTTATGTTTCTCATTTGTGGCAATTTTTTAATCTATTTATTAAATCTTTATAATGTTTTTTTGGTAGACAAAAATGCCTATATAGTATGAATTATAAGTGTTAATATATGTATCTATAAATTAATGTTTAGTTGAATGCTGATTTGAGAAAATTGGCAGTAAACATGGTACCATTCCCGCGACTTCACTTTTTCATGCCTGGCTTTGCCCCGCTTACCAGCCGTGGTTCAGCCCAGTACCGTGCACTCACTGTGCCAGAACTTACCCAGCAAATGTTCGACGCAAAAAACATGATGGCAGCTTGTGATCCTCGTCATGGTCGATACCTCACCGTTGCTGCAATGTTCCGTGGCCGAATGTCTATGAAGGAAGTTGACGAACAAATGTTGAACGTCCAGAACAAGAACAGCTCCTACTTTGTAGAATGGATTCCAAACAATGTGAAGACTGCTGTCTGTGATATCCCACCAAGAGGTTTGAAGATGTCTGGTACCTTTATCGGAAACAGCACAGCCATCCAGGAATTGTTCAAGCGAATCAGCGAACAATTCACTGCTATGTTCCGTCGTAAGGCTTTCCTTCATTGGTACACTGGAGAGGGCATGGATGAAATGGAATTCACTGAGGTTTGTACCAAAACATCTTAATGTTGTATCTTTAACGTTGAAGACGAGTATTAGACAATGCAAAGAGTATGCAAAGACAGAGGATTGCAGCTTAACATTTCCCCTCAGCAAGTACCCTATTTGTTGACAATATCTAAAAAAGGCTTTCACAACGTAGTGACAATGCCCTAAAAACATAGCTCACATTATGTCAAAACTAGTCTATGTTTTCAAACGTCGAAACATTGCAGTAAAACTATAGGCATTCCAAACTTAACTGGAAATCGCATATTCCCCCAAATGATTTGTTCAAAGACAGTTGTTTCACTTCAAAATATACTTGTAACTTACTGTATATCATGTAATTTAATTAACTATTCTGTTATTGTTTTAGGCTGAATCGAACATGAACGACTTAGTTTCTGAATATCAACAATATCAAGAAGCGACAGCCGAGGAAGAAGGAGAATTTGAGGAAGAGGAAGAAGAAGAGGAAGCTTAATTTGAAAAAATTGAACTTTATCTTTCTTGTGAAAGTGAACAACTAACAAAATAGTAATATTGAAGTCTTCTGTGTGCTCAGTAATATCATTATATTATATAAATTAGTGAATATATCTCAAGATTTCACAAAATGTGTATCGCTTTTGTGTATGCTTTTTATTTTTGTGATTTTTATATGTTATGTTGTTTTTTATCCTCTCTGTAGATCCATTGCATCTATTGACCAATACCAAAAATCAATAAGCCTCCCCCATGCACACTCTTTTAAACCCCCCTCCCTAATCAGCGCACCTCACACGTGCCTGAAATGGATAAGTGCTCTGGAGGGCTTAAATCTATTTCTTCCTCTACAAGAGGTGCTTATTAAGAGAGAGGCTTAAATGCTTAATATACAGAAAGACGTCAAGTGGATTAGTGTGGTTAGCCCAGATCAGTGCCGGGTTAGCCAGGTCCCAGTAAGGCTTAGGATAAGGGTCAGTGTTATCAGTTGCATTCACTGATGGTTCTTTGGTCATGACACCCAACCGGCCAACCGTGACCCTAACCGTAAATGTGTGTTCATGCGAATCATGCCGAAACATCGGTAGATAGCGATATAACCAAAGTTATTTAAGTTAGACTACATTCACGAGACCGTACGAATTACCATCGCTCAATTCGACTGGTTCCATTTACTCACATGCATGGGAATTCGTACGGTTAGCTGTGCTCCAGCCTAGACGTAGGACCTTTACTCGGCAGGTGGCGCTTGATTTGCAGGTTAATCGACTTCATGACGTCACGAGGCCGCGCCTAAATCACCCGGCCCCAGTCTTCCTATGTGAAATGCGCTGAAAACGGTGAAATAGAAATAGAAGGCTTGGATCTAGGCTGCTGTGCTTCAATTTGTCCTGTTTCATGTGTCCCGTTTGAACGCACGTGCACAATTAAGTCGAAATCGTGCAAATTCGAGTACGTTCCCGAATTCATCCGCCTTAATAGGAACAGGGGTAGGGTTAGGTCATTATGATGGTATTTATTAGCTGATGTTACGAAAACTCCGCCCAAAAACATTCGTTGCCCTCCCCACAAACTTGTAGAATGCAAGAGTTCTATTTATAGATCCGAAGTAATTACTCGCGTATGAAAATTTCTGTACATTTTATGCTCACCACCAGAGCCATATTCTATCTTAATTAAACACATAGCTTTTACCATTCCAAGTCTTCTAGAGAGCATTTTGAAACAGTATTGTACATAATAAATTGCAACGGACACTACTCACTTTGCGGTCAAACGGAAGAAAAGCAGTATATAGTTTTAAAATCAAAACATTCATGTTTATGGGCGGAGTTGTACTGTAACGATTTAAGGGCGTGGTGATCGTGTGATCTTCGGGAGCATGTTAATACTTCGGTGACATCACTGGGTGACATCCGATGGAATTGACCGGAGATTCGGGTGCAGATAAAAGGCGGATACGGACGATAATAATACCCACTAAATACGTATGTACGTTATGTAATCTTCTGTTCTGTAAAATCTTTGCGCTTCTACATACAACTGCCTTGCCTCTTGGTCTGGAATTATGTCACAAAATGTTTGCCCTGTCCAATATTATTAAACATATTTTTTTGTTATTTTGGACCAACCGAAAATGCAGGCTGCAGTTGATAACGCTGAACTGAGGGCATGACTTCTTCATCATCTTATTTTTCATATCACAATTGTTGGTTTATTAATTATTTTTATAAAAAATAAAAAAAATTAAAAATAGACACTAAGAAGTGACGAAATGCGCGAGGTCAAAGAAAGAGGTCAAGTATCATTCACATATTGACGCGTCATCATATATCATATTGACTCTGCTTGATACCATTCATGAAGCGCGTAAAGAGCCTGGACACGAGGTTGTTGAGTTGATATGACGATTTCACAGTTGGCTGTTAGCCAATCAGAAACCAGGAATTTTTTAAATAAATAATAACTTTAATTGCAGACCAAGGAACAGGAAAGTTATATGTAGAAGCGCAAAGAGTGCGATTTTTTTCAAAGATTTACAAAATTTCCCGAGTAGCTGGTGCTCCTTCAGCCTCCTAATGTACATACATATTTAGTGGCAATTATTATAGAAATGTTATATGTATCTAGAGATTTGAACGAGTGAAATCGTATGAGAGTTTCGAAGATATTGCCTTTGGTCACTCAAAGGTTTGTGTGAGTCTCTGTTTTTTTTCTCTATATTATTTTATCTACTTATAATTATTTTACGTACCATTTTCCAGTAGTTCGTCCGTTAAAGTGATTTTTGTAGTTGAGTTAGGTAATATGCCCCTATGAAAATCAGCTTCGTTTTAACATTTGCGAGAGGCTAAACATATTTTAAATGAAGGTGATGGTGGTAGCACTGTAGTCTGTAGTAGTGGTTATTATAATCCGTCGTCCGTCGTCCGTCGTCCGTGGCCCGTCGTCCACCATACGCGGTCCGCCGTCCGTATCCGCCTTTTATCTACACCCCTATATTACACCCGGAGAAGGCGGAGCTAGATTCATCACGTGTCATTTGGGGTGAAGTATCACGAGCAGTCACACCAGCGAAGAAACGAGCAATTTAAGCGGATTTTCACATTTTGTTGCCTTTCATCGTTAGTCAATCCTTTAAAATGAGAGAAATAGTTCATCTGCAAGCCGGTCAGTGTGGCAATCAAATAGGAGCGAAGGTATGTTCGCGAATAGCAATGTAACAAATTTTGTACAATTTCTAGACCTTTCGCAAGAATTTTCTGACAAAATTTTTTCTTTCTTTCATATAGTTTTGGGAGGTTATTTCAGACGAACATGGCGTAGATCCTACGGGAGCGTATTGTGGGGATTCAGATTTACAACTTGAAAGAATTAATGTATATTTCAACGAAGCGTCGGGTGAGATTTCTAATGACTTGACAAAAATAATTTTTCAAAATTTTCGACTCGGCCGAGGGGTCCGTCCACAGGCGGCCCAATTTCAGGGTGAATGATCAGGAGTTGCGGGTTTTTAACGGCTTTTTATAAACAAATTTTATACTCCACCAAAACTATTCTAAAAACATTCTTAAATTAGTCAAATAACTACACTTTAACAATAAAATATAGTTGACATGATAGTATAATGCCTTTGCATTCTTTTAATTACGCCATGGGCTTATTTAGAGTGGTTTATGCAACCTTTTCTGTGGCCTATATGTTGTGTCAAATTGTGTGTTGCTCGTTATATGAAGGTAAAGGCTAATTACTCGCGGCCCGACCGCATCGCTTAAAACTCAAATATCTCCGCTCAAACTTGTCGTACGGCAAAAAAAATTCGATCAGATCTTTTCACAAACGTTTCTCTTTCTAACGAATATGGTTTGATCATAACTCGGGCAAATTTAGCGACGAACGGAGCCAAAATCTCTCAATTTCGGCTATGTTCATAATACTTCGATCTGTTCGGGCATGATCGTGGACGTGACGTAAACAACTGGTAACAATACCGTCTTACGCGGGGTGAGACAGCAGTCAAATTCGTCGCTACTCGTCAATTGTTTTAAGCGATGCGGTCGGGCCGCGAGTAATTAGCCTTTACCTTCTATATACCTATAACGAGCAACACACCATTTGACACAACATATAGGCCACAGAAAAGGTTGCATAAACCGCTCTAAATGAGCCCATGGCGTAATTAAAAGAATGCAAAGGCATTATACTATCATGTCAACTATATTTTATTGTTAAAGTGTAGTTATTTGACTAATTTAAGAATGTTTTTAGAATAGTTTTGGTGGAGTATAAAATTTGTTTATAAAAAGCCGTTAAAAACCCGCAACTCCTGATCATTCACCCTGAAATTGGGCCGCCTGTGGTCCGTCACGACAGAGATCTCGTACACTCAGAAATCAGGAATCAACCGGAAATCAGACATTTCGAAATCAGAAATCACAAAAATACTAGTGAAAGGCTTGAAATATTGGGATTGTAGGACTGAGGTTGTGTCCTTCTTGCGTTTTTCTGACGATATTTCATAATTTTGACGATATTCCGATTTCAAATTGCTCCAGAGTTTGAGTAAATGCAATTACAAATATTAAAATATACCAACACTGCTGTAACTGATATCTTTAGGAAATCTTGAAATCAGTAGAAATCAAGTGATTTTAAATCTCGTAAGCTTTGGACTGTTGTGACTCCTCGACTTCGGCACTCAAATTTCATATAAACCACCTGTAAATTTTTTATTATTTTAGGCGGGAAATATGTTCCTAGAGCAGTTTTGGTCGATTTGGAACCAGGAACGATGGATTCTGTCCGCTCTGGACCATTTGGACAGATTTTTAAACCAGATAATTTTATATTCGGTAAGGTTTTAAAAAAATTTGGTTTGGAAACAGACAGCAGATTACTGTCTTTAACATGCAGCTAGGCCTGACAATCCAGTCTGACCAAGGTACATTTCATGTATGACAACAATAAAGACCTGAAACTGTGCCCAACCCCCACCCAAACGCTCATCCTAACATGCGATCAGGCAGGGTGGGTTTTTCTAATCCAATTCTATATTATCGCATTTCCTGGGATTTGAACCGCGACACAGTGTGTGATAGACAGGCGCCCAGACCACTAGGTGCTAAGCTTTAAAATTATTTCTAAATAGTGCTGTCTTGAGTTGAATTTGTTCTGTCTCTTTGTTCCTTATATGTGTATTTTGTGGTTAATATAGGCCAGAGTGGGGCTGGTAACAACTGGGCTAAGGGACATTATACAGAAGGAGCTGAACTAATAGACTCTGTTCTCGATGTGGTTCGAAAAGAAGCTGAAGGCTGCGATTGCCTGCAAGGCTTTCAACTCACACATTCTCTTGGAGGTGGTACTGGCTCCGGAATGGGCACTCTGCTTATTTCAAAAATCCGTGAAGAATATCCTGACAGAATTATGTGCACGTATAGTGTAGTACCTTCACCTAAAGTTTCTGACACAGTTGTTGAGCCATACAATGCAACTCTCTCTGTACATCAACTCGTTGAAAACACAGATGAAACCTACTGTATTGACAATGAAGCTCTATATGATATCTGTTTCCGAACCCTGAAATTGACCACACCCACCTATGGCGATTTGAATCACCTTGTTTCGGCTACAATGAGTGGCGTGACTACCTGCCTAAGATTCCCTGGTCAGGTAAGGGTTGAATAAGATAATCTCCTTAGAATTTTGACTGCAATATGTATTATTCTTTAATAACATGGTGCTTTTGCATTGGAATGAAAAGAGGGAGATTGCAAGTGACAGAAGTTAGAATTTTAACACAACAATTTATACAACTCAATTCCCAAAATTATTACAAAACAACTGATAAAATTTATGTATTTTTCCACAAATCAAATAAGGTAAACAAGGTATCAATTATACAAAAGTCACATGGCCACTTCTTGGAGATGCAGGCAGTGGATGTGAAACTAAAGTCTAATTTGATGTGGCCTAAAATATAAATAATTAAATAGTAGCCTGATTTGCTAAGGGTACAATCTTTTCTTGACAGTTGAATGCAGATTTGCGAAAGCTGGCTGTCAACATGGTACCATTCCCGCGACTTCACTTTTTCATGCCTGGCTTTGCCCCACTAACCAGTCGTGGTTCATCCCAGTACCGTGCACTCACTGTGCCAGAACTTACCCAGCAAATGTTCGACGCAAAGAACATGATGGCAGCTTGTGATCCCCGTCATGGTCGATACCTCACTGTAGCTGCAATGTTCCGTGGCCGTATGTCCATGAAGGAAGTTGACGAACAAATGTTGAACGTCCAGAACAAGAACAGCTCCTACTTTGTGGAATGGATTCCAAACAATGTGAAGACTGCTGTCTGTGATATCCCACCCAGAGGTTTGAAGATGTCTGGTACCTTTATAGGAAACAGCACGGCCATCCAGGAATTGTTCAAGCGAATCAGTGAGCAGTTTACTGCTATGTTCCGTCGCAAAGCTTTCTTGCATTGGTACACTGGAGAGGGCATGGATGAAATGGAATTCACTGAGGTAGCTATGACTTTGCGTTTTGTCCTGAGTTATTAATGAAATCAGAATTACATTTATCCATATGCAAATCTTAGTAGCTTAGTAAGCTTACCATAGGCGGATCTATTGGGGGGGAGGGGTGCAGGGGGGTGCGTACCCACAAAAAGTCAGAATCAACGAGTTCATACTGAAATTTTCACAATCTAGGGCATTTTTGTCAGATGAGCCTGGATCCGCCCCTGAAGCTTACAGTATCAGTAATTCTGTTATTCACGTTTTTAGGCTGAATCGAACATGAACGACTTGGTTTCTGAATATCAACAATATCAAGAAGCGACAGCCGATGAAGAAGGAGAATTTGAGGAAGAGGAGGAAGAAGAAGAGGAAGCTTAATTTGAAAAAAAACCTTGAACATTGAAACGTTGTAAACATTATTTTTGAACTTGCACTAATGTATGTGATCAAGTGATATTTGTTAACATAGTGAAAAAATCTTAATATTTCATGTCTTGTATTCTTGTGTGTGGTGACAATGGTCCTGCTACCGATTTTGTGTGTATGTGGGAGGGGGGGGGGTTCACCTGGTAGATATGGTTTAGGTTAGCATGCTGCCCCTAACCATCTATATGGTCTTTGACTGTAAGTCAAGGGTAGAGTAGACTAGGGCATTTACTTAGGTTGGGTAACTTCCCTATGCTTGAAAACTTATGTAAGTAGAGTTTAGTTGTCTTTTGCCTGAGCTTTGAGAGTTTTTATTTCCAGGTCGTCCCTTTCTCCAAAAACTCGTTCAACTTTTGAACACATGTATCTTGGGCTTCTGGTTGGGGTGAATTAACTTGTGCTTGCTATGTCTAAATTGCTATTGCTTATACTTAGCATGAACAGAAGATACAGTTATATATGTTATATATATATATGCGTACAGCAGATCAAATTACAAGGCAAAGATGCCAAAATAGTGAGCAGATCGTTCTTCAGTCCCATGTCTATTCTGTTCTTCAGTATTCCGTTCTGCATGATGACGTGTATATTGGCCTGTCAATCACTTTTTTACCGCGGATGGCTTGGCGCTAGCCCACTATTGGTCACTTTCTTATTAATATTTAACTCACAATCAATTATTAAGTAGTTGGGAAGTTGCAAGCAAACAAACCGTTACAATTGTTGCGAAGAGATCAGTTTTGTTGTCTTTCTACTTAAGTTAATACCTTTCAAAATGAGAGAAATTGTTCATCTTCAAGCTGGCCAGTGTGGAAATCAAATCGGGGCAAAGGTAGGCTTCTAATTGTTATTTGAACAACTAATTATAAACTCCAATGTAACAAAATATGTTCCATTTTAGTTTTGGGAAGTCATCTCGGACGAACATGGCGTTGACCCGACTGGCGCATATCACGGCGATTCAGACCTTCAATTGGAAAGAATAAACGTTTATTACAACGAAGCAAGCGGTAAGAAGTACTAATGTTAAAAAAGACCAGTTTAATGTACAAAAATAATACAAAATTTCTGCAAAATACTTGACAACGGCGAGTGATTAATTCGCAACAACGTGACAGCATTGTTTGTTACATTTTAGGCGGGAAATATGTTCCTAGAGCAGTTTTGGTCGATTTGGAACCGGGAACGATGGATTCCGTCCGCTCTGGACCATTTGGACAGATTTTCAAACCAGATAATTTTATATTTGGTAAGATATCAAAAATTATATTTTTACATGTAAAACCGGTGGACTCTTGCAATGTTTGCATTTTGTCTCCATGTCAACTTGATGTTGTCTCCTCGCGAAACTAAATAAAACAATTTGCTCATGGTAACTATGCCAGCCATCTCAATTCAATGGACCATTCCCCTATTAAACTAACTTTGGAACTAGGAAATTGTATCAGTACAGCTGGAAAGAGCATCCTAAGTTTAGTAAAATTGCAAAGTTTGGTTGCGAAATGTCGTAAAATGTGGAAAATATAGCGCTGTGAAGTTAGTAAATTTTGTATACTTTTGTATTACGCACGCAAAACGGTTACCACTTTTAAATATATAGCCAATATTTTATAAGATTGAAAATTGCTGTTTTAAATTATTTTTTTTTTAAAAGATTAATTTTGATTCTAAATTCAACTTGTTACATTTTGCCTTCAAGTGCAATTTCGTTTTAAGTTTTGGCATGTTTCAGACTAATTTTTTGAATGTTTTTGTTCTTGCGTAAAGCAATCATATAATGTTGTGAAGACTTTGCTCTGATCGGGCAGAGCTGCTGAAGACATTGCGTAATGGCTGCATATTTGTTTGCTGCTCGAAATTGTGATAGTCGAAGAAAAAATACACAAACTGTATAACTATCTTGACGAAACTTAAATGGTTGACTCAGCCTTCAGGACATCTATCGGCTGCGCAAAATGATGATATCTGATGACGACGTACTTAATTTGCAAAACAAGATGGCAACAAATGGCTGAAAAAAGTACAAAAATTGGTAAGAAAAATAAAAAATGGTGTAATAAAAAACAAACAATGCTTAAAAACAATGGAAATCAATGAATAATTATAATAAATTAATTAAATAATTATTGCATGATAAAACAATTTTAGAAATAAGAAAATTTATATAAAGTAAATTATTTATTATTTCCATATATGATAAGTGCCACCTGTGGGTGGTGTGCATGGTCATTTTCTAAATTTATAAAATACTTAAATATTATTTTAATTCCAATTTTTTCCCTCTAATAACACTCCCTAAAAGCAACCACTTTAATCACTTATGCTGCTTTGTTTTTGCTTTGTCTTTACGCTTTTGTATAAAAAGCTGTAGGGCGGGGGCTGGCTTTGTGACTTCGCATCAGATTCAGATTTTGGTTCAGCGTGCCATGTTGAAGCACAGGTGCCAACTCTCAAACAGTTGAGATTTCCTAAAATAAATGAAATCATTAACTAAATGACAGAAAGTCATACAAAATGTAGATGCTCTTCAGGATGCTCTTTCCTGCATTTCATTAGCTGTACTGATAGCTAGTTTAATTATTTATGGTCCAGAATGACTGCAGTTTGAATATGGGAATTTGAAATCTGATTTTGGTTTACATGTGAAGGAAATTTTTCAAGATTGAACTTTTATTTTTTAAAACATTTTATTCAAAATCTCTAATCGTGTTTAGATTTTATGTTTATTTTTTGGCTTGTTTGTAAAATCAATGTTCAATTCATTAAGTACAAGTTGATTACAATTTTTTTTCACAAATTGCTTTCATTGCTCAAAATTTGCTCAACTTCAATACTACAATTACAAGCATGCATTTACTGAAATGAGAATCAGTCACTGAGATGAGTATGCATTCACAGCACAAAGTTGATTCACACACACAGGCAGTTCATCAATTTGAAAATGAATTGATAAACTAAACTCTAGGTAATGAATTGATATTTATTTTAGGAACACTTCGAAGCAGTAATTAGTAATTGAGACACAAATGAATGAAGTAGAAGTAAATGATTAATAATTTTGGCACATGAAATGTATGCTGTCTAAAATCAGCCGTCATGTGTGTATTTTGTGGTTTTAGGCCAGAGTGGTGCTGGAAACAACTGGGCTAAAGGACATTACACAGAAGGAGCTGAACTAATAGACTCTGTTCTCGATGTGGTTAGAAAAGAAGCTGAAGGCTGCGATTGCCTGCAAGGCTTTCAACTCACACATTCTCTTGGAGGTGGAACTGGCTCAGGAATGGGCACTCTGCTTATTTCGAAAATCCGTGAAGAATATCCTGACAGAATTATGTGCACATATAGTGTAGTACCTTCACCTAAAGTTTCTGACACAGTTGTAGAACCATACAATGCAACGCTCTCAGTACATCAACTTGTGGAAAACACAGACGAGACCTTCTGTATTGACAATGAAGCTTTATATGACATCTGTTTTCGAACCCTGAAATTGACCACGCCCACCTATGGCGATTTGAATCACCTTGTTTCAGCTACAATGAGTGGTGTGACTACCTGCTTAAGATTCCCCGGTCAGGTGAGCTGGTTCTTTAGTATATGAAATTTGCCATGCAGTGCTGCTAGTGGTTAATTTTTAATTTGATCTATTTGCATGAGCTTCAGACAGTGAAAACTCATAAACACATTTTTATAACACATTTTTAAAACAATAACCTAACTGTGCAGTGCCCTAAGTTTTATAAAATTGGTTCTGAATTGGTAAATATATATATAATATATTATATTATAATTATTGATTAAATAAACACATTTTGTGAATAAAACAAATGGTGTTTAATGTATTAGAGCTATTTAGATAGATAGGAAATAGGAATGGATTATAAGTAAATAAATTTATGTGTATATAAATTAATGTTTAGTTAAATGCTGACTTGAGAAAATTAGCCGTCAACATGGTACCGTTCCCACGACTTCACTTTTTTATGCCTGGCTTTGCCCCACTCACCAGCCGTGGTTCATCCCAATACCGTGCACTCACTGTGCCAGAACTCACACAACAGATGTTTGACTCCAAAAACATGATGGCAGCTTGTGATCCTCGTCATGGTCGATACCTCACTGTAGCTGCAATGTTCCGTGGTCGTATGTCCATGAAGGAAGTTGACGAACAAATGTTGAACGTCCAGAACAAGAACAGCTCCTACTTTGTGGAATGGATTCCAAACAATGTGAAGACTGCCGTTTGTGATATCCCACCCAGAGGTTTGAAGATGTCTGGTACCTTTATTGGAAACAGCACAGCCATCCAGGAATTGTTCAAGCGAATCAGTGAGCAGTTTACAGCTATGTTCCGTCGCAAAGCTTTCTTGCATTGGTACACTGGAGAGGGTATGGATGAAATGGAATTCACTGAGGTTTGTATATTGGTTTTCAAGACTCACCCCTTAATTATTTTTAAAATGAGTATTTCATATGGTATGAGACAGTAGAGAGGGAGGGTTGCAGACTAATCTTTAACTCATTGATTCCAAACACTTTTCACTCGACAAGTAATTTAGACATCTGGCATTAAACTGGGTAAATTAGCAGTGAGAGTAAGTCAAATTGGGTTAGAAAAGGAGAAACATATTGTCTTGGATACAATGAGGCTTAATGGGAGCTCAACAATTCTCAGTTCCGACTTTGTTCTAAAACTGCAGTGAAAACAATCCAAACTGCAGTGAAAACATTGTAAAAACAAAGAAATTCCATAGATTATCAGCTCTATTCATGAACATTGCCAGTTTGAAGTCGTACCAAAATATGAGTGTGTGACATCAACCCGGAACGCGGAATATGCAACTGTGTGCTTACATAATAAGTGTAGAGAGCTAGTACTCTTTTTCCAACCACGCCCCAAAGTGTACTCTTAAATGTTTAACCTTAAGAATGATGACGATGGGTTTATACAGTTCAACATTTTAAAAGACATACATTGGTCATTAACCCCCTTCCCCCAGCATACGGTTTGTATGCTTGTGAAAATGTTGATAGTTATATGGATGTTTCCACCACTTAATTGAGATTGTGAATCTGTTACTGTTTGTATTTCACAGGCTGAATCAAACATGAATGACTTGGTTTCTGAATATCAACAATATCAAGAAGCGACAGCCGAGGAAGAAGGAGAATTTGAGGAAGAGGAGGAAGAAGAGGAAGCCTAGCTGAATTTTTTGTTTAAGACTCTGAAAACTTAACACAGTCTAAAAAATCTCGCACAATATTGGTACACTCAATGTTCGCATATCTTAGGCTTCAATAAGCGTTATATGTGGTGATTGATGGTGTTCTGGCAGTGGTCGGGTCGACTTCAGAATTAAGCAATAAAGCAAAACTCCTCGGCAGTATTTTAATTATTTATCTATTTACAATATTTATTATTTTATTAAATTCAAGTTCCAATGAAAAGTCCTTAAATTTAATGAACCTTCAGTAATTAAATCGCTTCAGTTTCCATTCCATGCATGACCCACGTAATTTTCTTTTTAGTGGTATCAGTTTTGCATGGAATTCCAGGCAATTGGTCCTTAAAATTACATATTTACACCATGAACAGTCCTTAAAATGTCCTTACATTTTTTACTCAAATTAGGGAAAGAACCCTGTATATATACTTCTCAAACTCAATAACTCAATTCATGAGCAAAACACAAAGGTTGTATCCACCGTATCGTTGTCTTGATATCACGGTAATAAACACCCATAAATTAACTCGACTTTCGCGTTGAATTTCTCTTTAAATACTGGTTTGACTCGAAGTCGTTTATTATAGTGATTTAAAAACACCTCAAAGTATGTTAAAAAACTCGGCTAGCGCCTTGTTTTTCAACACACTTTTCGGTGTTTCAAATAACTATAATAAACTCCTTCTCGTGTATGATATATTACATATAATTTATAATTCTATTTTGTGGAATGTTTTGAAAAGAAAAGATTGAAAAGAAAACAATTGCAAGTTGACAAAATTTTATAGAATTTATTATTCAGCAAATTTAACTGTTTTCTGCAATGGCCAATGCAATAAGGGTTGAAATTACTTTGCATGCCATCAAAGCAGTTAATAGTATACTCTTAAACAGAATGTTTTTGCCGGGCACTGTAAAGTGTAAATTGCCTTTCACCTTAGTGATTCGCCGTTCGGTAATTAGTTACATCAGTTGTACAATTTGTAATTGGAAGATTTGGATAATGTTTTATGTCACACCCTAACTAGGGCCCAGCGCCTGTCTATTAGACAGAGACTTGAAGTCCCCGCATGTATCCTTTTTTGGGACCTCGCGCTTTCTGAGATCCAAAGCTTTCTAAAAAGGATTGAAATTTGAAAAAGAGGGATAGAACAAAAGAATGCAAGCCGAAAGCATATGGCTCGTAAAAAGTGAACCCGGAAAAAATGGATGTTTAAATACCGCTTTTTGTCTTGGCTAGACCAGAATGCATCACGATTCAAGATGGCGTAGATTTCGGTGAATATGTCCATATCACTGACAATGTTGTTCCAGAGTCTTTCAATTACTGTGCGAAGCCTGGGTCTTGGGTATTATTTTCCAACATGGCCGTTCTTGGCTTCGCTTCAGAGTACGAAAATAAAAGTTTTTATAGCATTTTAAATCCACCGTCTGCATCGTGTATCGATTTTAACAATGAAAAAGGTTTCTCCTTTCCTCCTGTAGCGAATGTAAGTATCAATGCGTGAATTATAAACAGTTTTATTGACGAAATGCAAATTTGAAAATAATTTGCAGTGTCACTGTTGTTATATACCGATATATAATCTCAATCTTTTGTACTATAGAGAACAGACCTCCATACAGCACGCGTAAATAAGTAAAATAGCAGAAACAAATGTGTTACAGCATAGTACCAGACTGGAAAGTTTGGAAATTGCGCACCCGAGATTTCGAGAATTTAATAGTCAATATTTAGAGAAATAAAAAATTGTGTGATACCAACTTTCCAGACTGGCAGAAGACTGCCAAAAGAACTTGCTTTCAATACAACGAATGTAGGGGGCTCGACAAATAGATATCATTCTGTCATGGGATATGATGAAGCAATTGTGAGTTAGCGGTGTGCACTATGTGCAGCTTGGCCAAGCTTGCACATTATATTGGCCCAAATAGTGAAAATTGCATATCACTTTTCCAAATGATGTGCAAACTCTATTTTGCAAACTCAGCAAATTTAACTTAAATTTTGCTTCGTATTTTGTCCCCTATTTCAATTTTTACCAACAGGATGTGTAAAAAAGGAATTTGCAAACTTCACAATAAAATGGACACCATTTTGTCTGTGCGTCCACTTTGCAAAATTGAAATTCCCTTGAAATTTTCATGAAGGATATTTTAAAGAAGATCTACCTCCCTAGTCCCTAATTCGCTCTTTTACCTCTCTAATTCATATCCTACTTAAGTCAACAATAAGGTGTGCTTATATCTCCTACATATCTCCTATAGTTACCAATGCTTGGCTACCATGCTTCTTTCAACCAATGCCAGCCATTGTTCTAATCGGTCTACATGTATGGTTTTGTTTTCTCAAGCAGTGAATAACAGGATGCATTTGTATAAATTTTAGCCAGCAGAGTTCTTAAATCAATATACTAATGGAGATGACAAAATAAAGATCAATTTTGCTCATGGCACGACAACTCTTGCTTTCAAATTTCAACATGGAGTTATTGTTGCTGTAGACTCCAGAGCCACTGCTGGCTCTTATATAGGTTTGTAAAGGTTTTTGTGGATGAGCATTTTTGAGTAGTAAGCTACAGACTCCAGGGAGATTTGTGTAACAATGACTTTACTACTGTGAAACTTGGCCTTGATAACAAATTTTCATGCAATATAAACCAAACAATTTTAATGACTGAGATTTGCAGGCGTGCTAGCAGGGTGTGCTGGCAGGGGGCCGGGGCGGCAATGGGGCAAGATTTTTTAGGGGCGCCAAAAGGGACACAATAGCAAAAAAACACAAAAAATCACAAAACAAAACTTAAAATTCCAAAAAAAGCCAAGAGCAAAAGAGCTGAGGCAACCTTCCAGGGAAAGGTAGGAGCGAGAGGTTGTGAGCCAACGAGAAAAAGAGTTTTGATATGTGAGTGATTGATTGTTGTTGTTTAATCCTTATTGATTATAGTTAAATGATAATATTAGTACTTTTTCAGGTTTAATGGCATCTATCGCTGCAATAAATAATGTTACTACCGCCGCATGCCGCAGCAGCGCTTAAAGTAAGTGCTGACGAATTGCCTATTTGAAGTGTTAATAATGATAAACCAATATACCAAAATAAAAAACCACACACCTACCTACAACTACAAGCATTACTGTCCAGTCTGTATCAAAAAATGCGTGAATGTGGATGTTAATTGTGAATTTGGCTTTACGATCACTGGTAATTTTGCTATCTACTTCATGAATGTTCGCTATCTTTCTTTCTTTTTTTAAAAAAACTAGAAAAAATCTATATATATATATTTATATATTTATTCAAACTGTTGAATGTTTTTTTTTTATTTTTATTTTATGTTTTGTTTTAATTCTCAGAATTCAAATCGCGCTCCAAAAAAAAAAGAAAAAATGGCATTTTCAGGGCTCTAAAATTCAAAAAAGAGGCACATGCCTGCCCCTCTAGAGGGAGGGCCAAAAAACCCCTGGCGAACACAAGCCAGCACGCCACTGAACTACTGAATGGTAATATGTGGACAATCAAATTTGCACCCTCAATATTTTGCAAAATATTGCTTAATGAACTCCTGGTAGAGTGTCACCAAAGTTAATTATCTTTGGTTTAAACTTATGTTGACAATGCATATTTACTGGAATAATCTTTGTGGATCATCTTTAGCTTCCCAGACTGTGAAAAAAGTGATAGAAATAAATCCCTATTTACTGGGAACTATGGCAGGAGGAGCAGCGGATTGTTCTTACTGGGAACGAGTTCTAGCCAAGCAATGCAGGTGAGAGCAGCACACCCACATTAGTAAAGAAAATGAAAGTATCTAGGGTTAAGCCATATCTCATCTTCAAATCAAACACACTTGACAAAATGTGCTCCTGAGTAACCCAAGGCTCTTTTGGTGCACATACTAAGGGACCATTCATTTTTTATCTGGGAGGGGGGCTGGTGGAATTAGGGGGTGGGCCATCCAAAAAAGGGGTGGGCCACGCTAAAAATATTGGCAAAAGGGGGGGGGGTCACGCAAAAAAGGAAAATTCAATATTTCCGGGGGAGCCTGCCTCCGGACCCACCTAGCTATGCCAGAGCCAATGAAATGACTATGCAATTGGGCTCAGCCTTGCAACTGCAGCTTAAATGACACATCTTGAGCAAGATATTTATGACATATGCATAGTTACAACTTGTTCTATCTAAAAAGTTTTTTAAAGCTACATGTACATAATTTTGAATTTTTAGAAGAGAGGGGGTCATTTGAAAAATATCATTATTTAAGGGTGGGCCACTGGGAAAAAGTTGAGTATGAAGGGGTGGGCCATGCTAAAAATATAAGAGGGTGCACTAAATTCCACCAGCCCTCCCCCCCCATCCCAGATAAAAATGAACAGTCCCTAAACACATAATAAATGACACGTCTTTTTGTACTTAAAAGTTGAAAAATAATGCCTGCGTTTAATAACAGTAACAATTAGTCATAAAATTAACATAACATGTCCTTAAAATTGTTTCTTCGTCATGAAAAAAGTGGTTGACAAAAGCTGTGTCCACACATGTCTTGAGGCCCACAGGCTCAATCAAGTGCCTTGCCAGGCAAGGCTTAGTAAGGTAGTCAGTCAGTCAGTGAGTCTAAGAGTGTTTATTTGAAATGTTGTTTATGTATTTTTGAAAGGATATATGAGCTTCGTAACAAGGAGAGAATCTCAGTTGCAGCTGCTTCCAAGTTATTGGCCAACATGGTGTATAATTATAAAGGAATGGGATTGTCAATGGTATGTGCTGTATTGATGTATTCCAGAACCATAGTTTAATAGAGAACACTTTTTTGACCGTGGTACTTAAGCTAGCAAGTTTAGTCAAACTTTGATATGGTACAAATAAAAATATCTATTAACTTTTTTCTGACAGGGAACAATGATTTGTGGCTGGGATAAACGAGTAAGTAATAGATTTTACTCTAAACAGAGGCATTTATAAATTAGTAACTACTAACTAGCACCACCAACTAGTCCACAATTACACCAACAAAGTTATTGCTCATAAAACTACTAACTAGCACCAATTATAATTTCCAATGCTCTACCAACTGAGTTAACATAACAACTATTTTATGACGTCACAGAGTTAATACATGGCAGAGGTGTATCACCTTAAAAAAATAATGCTGTGTTTTTTCTCTCCCGTAAAATCTTAGCCTACTAACTACCTTTACTAACTAAGCCCTAAAACTTCATCCCAACTCCAATGCTCTCTGACTAAAGAGTAAAGTATTGTTGGTTTGGATTCGAAATCAGCAACTCCTCCAACGTTGTTGAATGAAAAAAAAAAAAAGAAGAAATGACATCAAATATTTTTCTACTCAGCACAACCATGTTTTTCGTATTATTCCATTTTATTTTTTTTTACACGTACGTACTGTACATGTAAACCTGTAAATCATTAATTCTCCTGTATAATATAATTTCAAGGGTCCTGGACTTTACTATGTTGACAGCGATGGAAGTCGGTTATCCAATAACATATTCTCAGTGGGTTCTGGCTCAACATTCGCTTATGGATTAATGCAGCAACGATTACTTATCAATAACATTATTACTAAAATATCAATTTTGGGAGAAAAATTTCCAAAGTACTTTTCGAATCTGTGCATGAGGTGGGAAACCTCATTAAGATTTTGAAAAATATTTCAAACAACGATTTTGTGTGTTTAGTGTACCACATGAAAGAGACTGGTTGGATCAAAGTATCTCAGAATGATGTTGGTAAACTGCATTACAAATATCAAGACGAGAAAAAGAGATGAACACTTTGTAACTTCAGTTGTCTCGGTGAGAGGACTTGTAGATCTGTATTTTTGTTGCTAGAGGTTTGTGTCACAATATATATTAATTAAACTTTCGTCAGAATATTGGGTCGATTTGTTTTCAAGCATTTCCGAAGCAAAAATATTGAAAGCTGTCAACAGAGGGATGCAGATTTTTCTGTGGGGTGCATCCTTACCCAACTGCCATGGCATTAATTAATGTTCAATAAATTGTGCGGTAGGTTGATGTTGACTGTTCTTGGTGAAGGGGCAGCAAGGCACTCTTCTAAACCCCCCTTCACCCTTGCAAATCATGCATTCATGCCTATAGTAGGTCTAAAAGCTGGAGTTTGGCCTATTTTGCCGGAGCCGGTGTTTGTTCAACTCCGGTAAAACTCCGGCAGCACTTATTTGTGCTGCAAACTACTGTCGAACATCGGCGAAAAAACCTGGATCCATCGACGAAAAATTAAATACTCGCAGTGATAAGTGTGTAGGCTTGCCACAAACATTAAATATAGTATTCTATGTCGCATGAAGCACGGTATTGGTTGCACAAGACAAGAAGCAGTCGCTTAAACTCACAAACGCAAAGTCAATGTGGTTAAAACTTTTTATAATTAAAATTGTTGACAATTGCAAACGTTGTCAATCATAAATTAGAACGCGCTCTCGCGCCATGCAGACGACAGCTATGACGACAGTCATAAGTGTTAAAATAAAAAACAAAGATAGTGCTTCCACTTTGAAATTGGAAATTTCCATTAAATTTCGAATTTTCACGAATTTGCCGGAGCTGGAAATTTTCTGCCGGAGCCGGAGGATATAAAACAAATAATAGACATAGGTAACAACACAAAATATTTACTTTTTCAGTCGTTTCTATGTTGTTCTCACTATATTATTACATAAACTGTATAAATTAGTTAAGTTCAAGTATAAAAAATAGATGGTACATAAAAAAATACTTTTGAACGTGCATATAAAAATATAATTTAAAGTAGAAAAGTGAAGAGTTAAGTAGACTTACAAAATGTCTACAGAGATTAAACTCTCATTTGACTGAACGAACACGCTAGCTAGTGAAGACATGAACGATTTGACAGTTAAACATCAAACATCATTACGTTAATAGTTATTTATAAGCCATTGGAAGAACTCTTGTGTATTGTTGAGTCTGCAAAATAGAGGCAAATGTTTTAGCATATACACAGACTGCAGAGACATTTCATAGGTAGACTTCAGTGCCAAAATTTTCGCAGCAGCCTATATTATGTTGGTCATGCTGGAAAATGTGTTGGAGTAGTCAGTGCTCCAAAGTTCAAACTAGAGAGTGGCCCCAGGTGCGCCGGAACTATGGGGGCAGCTGCCCTTTGCTTACGGGGGCAAGCGGAGGCAGCCCTGTGCCCTTTGCTGCCATATAGCAATATCATACATTCACTTTTTTATCTAATTTAACACACCGAATTAAAATTTTTACGGTAATACTCCTCAATCTCAATGAAAGTGCCCTTTTGTAAAATTCTGCCCCCGCAGCCCTAAATTGCTTCCGGCGCCTCTGAGTGGCCCTGAATTTAACCGTCCCTCAGCTTAACCCATCGAACTTGGGAGGGGAGCCTCGCTCATTTCTGAGCCCCCCTCTCAGGTTTGCGAGCCGTATTCTAGAGGGCATGTGGCGAGTGCCCCCTCCCCTCTCGGCGGCCCTGTATGTACAGGCACAAGCTAAGATTGGTTTGCATGAGTCGGTGAGATTGGTTTGATGCAGCTCGGTGGTAAAAGTTCGTCGGAAAACTACGTTGCGATTTGTTGGGCCGATTTTAGGTTTTGCTGAATGTTAATGATGAATATTTTCAGTTGTTGATGTTGTCAGATGACGTTTGCCACGTATTTTTCAAATATCATTAACGTGCATCTGAAATCGGCCCGACAAATCGCAGAGTGTAAACGAACCTTAAACAAATATAGAAATGTGTTACGAAAGAATGAGGAATAATTACAATATTGTACAGTATATATATTTTTAAAAATGGAAGGAACGATTGTCTTACCCGAGGGTTTTCAACGGCGAGAATATGCGATAGTTTTACGAATTTCCCATGCTTTTTCAAACATCGAAAATACACTCGTTCACCTACGGTCCCGTTTGAATCTCCAGCTAAACAAAAGAAAAATAAACTGTAAAAATTGTTAACGGAAATTCTTCGTCTCAGAATACCGCAAACCTCAATCTTAAGGTCTCTATTAATTAAGTAAGCATTTACCTGGGATATCCAACTTCAACCCGGCAAAGATTCCGGACTTGAAATTCGAATGATAAACAGGACCAACATACTTGACAGTTCCTGGAATGTTTTGTTTCTTACCTAGAGATGAAAATCAACCAATTATTTAGTCAATAATTCGTACTCGACTTGGCGAAATTTAACTTTTTTGACTACTTGCCATCGGAGCATGTATTCAGCCTTTGCAAGTGACCTCACAACTCGTAATTAGGGGGCAAATTCCACTGGTAAAATTCAAACTAATTAGAAAGAAATCCAACATGGTTGACCGATTAATACGTACACCAACTTTCCTTAACTCGTGTTCTAGACATGTTAAAACTACAAACTGTACACCAAAATACCCCTCTTTGTTCAAGGATTTTAACGAGATATAGCCTGTCTTATAACTCTTAGTATGTCGAAAGATATAAGCGAAAACGGCACTTCGATGAAATCCACGATAATGGCACTCAAAATGGTGAATTATTTAGCATGAAATAATAATCTCGCGTGACTGCTGCTGGAAACTCTGCAAACTTCAAAGCGTCTATATAATACCAATATACTTACCTTTTACAGCAAGTTCAAACAGCACTCTATCTCCAAGTTTCACGTACTGCATTGCATACTGGTCAGCGCTCACACTGCCACTGTCATGCTCAGAGTCTGACTCCAATTTCTGACTGTCAACTAAGACTATCTTCGGTACCCAATCTTTTCCACTGTACTCGCGGTCATGATGGCGATCGTCGTTATTATTGATCGATAGAGATCTATTCCCGTATGTTGACTTTGGTCGATTGGAGTGAAATGTGATGGGTTTGCTGGATTCATCGAATTTTTTAGTCACATCATCAAGATTGTCCTGTCAAACAGAATGGGAAATTTAGGTAGTGTTTGTATGAACCATACATGAAGGGCAGCGTATTTCGTAAGCCCTCCTAGGCGAGACTCGGTATAATGACTACCCGAGATCTCGCCTAGTGGGGTCGAAAATTTCCTACATAACGTCACCAAAGAGGGTTAGCTCTGGCTGGGTAAAATGTATGCTGTACCCGTATCCAAGTCGGCATCATGAACCCTTTTCGCTTTATATATTATCTTTAGAACAATATGAAATTGTCTGTTGGTTACTATTTGAAAATTTGCTCGGCAAAAGACAATTTGCTATTTGCCCGACATTCGACAAATATATTCGTCGCACTGAAGCCATGCAAAGCCACTAATAGCCCGATGCAAGTAGATTGTTGATTTCCCATGTTAACATGAGGTAAGAACCAGGCCTAATTAGTGCCCTACACGTGGCTCATGTAAGGATGGACCAACACACACACTTGTTTATCCACGTGAAACTACATCACACGAAACCACACGAAGATTTTCGCAAGGCTCATATATATACGTTATCCTAAAAGCATTCTTTTTTCCAAACCCTACCTCTGAGTTATCCTTGTCCGTTATTTGAACTCTATATCTGGCCTCTCTTTTTGCCGATGATTTTCTTGGCACACCTCTTGGCGGTGATAGCAGTTGCCTATACATGTCCAGCTGACTTGGCCAGGCTTGGGATGGTCGTAATTTTCTGCCGTGACTGTATCGATTAGGAGCGGTGCTGTAGGGTGAAGGAAAGAGATTATGTAAAGGATTGGCCTACCTTACAAGACCACCAAACATGTGGACTCCGTAAAACCCCGGTTAAAAGAGGATGAGAGTTGATGAGAGTTGGCAAGCGAGAGTTTTCATGAGAGTTTCATCAACTCTCATGCCCCGGTCAAACGAGAACAAGAGTTGCATGAGAGTTGACTGGATCATATTATCGCGCGTAAGGCCTGCTCTGGGACCTCAACTCGCCTTAATCGCATCGCTTAAAAGTCCCAATTTTTCCTTATCTCGCGGCGAGTTAAGGCGAGTTGCCGCCCCAGAGCAGGCCTCGCGTACCAGTCAAAATTTGAACCAGCTCAAAGTTGACGAGAGTTGATGAGAATGCATGAGAGTTGTCGGTCAAACGCGAGCGAGAGTTGCAACTCTCATCAACTCTCATTCTTAAATCACGATTTTCACAAACATGAACAAATATAAGAACTAGATTTTAGGCGTCTCGCTCGATAGAACTGAATGTCAATTAAAGGGTTTTTGTATAGGTAAATTCCGAGCGAAAATTATATACATATTTTTTAGACCTAATCATTACCAGGGGCAGTTGCGAAAAAAGCAACTCTAGGCCCCCTGGCAGGACTTTAAACTTCGGCCATGCGATTCCGGTGCAGCGCTGCAACGTACTGAGCTACAGAGTCCAGTTGTCAAGAGCTAACCACAAGTTCATGTATGTATGACACAGGGGTGATGTCAGTGTTTGGTAGAAGGGTAATATTCTAGATTATTGGGCATCTCGCTCGATAGAATTGAGCCTTATATAAGCCTTATTACTAAAATTTAGTAGCTATATCTTATATTTTTGAAGGGTTTTTGTAAATGGAAATTTCGAGCGAAAATTTATACAGCTACTTTACCTTGGTCTCCGACTTCTCGTGCTGCCATTACTGTGTATATATTGTTTTAAGACATGCTGAAGTTGCCTGCATTGTTCCTCCAATTCTTGTAATCTCACAGTCTGTTCCTCTGTGTACAACTCATTATCGACGGATTCTATTTTCGAGGCTTCGAAATCTGATTGAAGTTTGACAAGTTGTTCACTCAGTTCCTGTAAAATACATCGACTTGTTTCAACAGCCAATTCGCAATAAGTCGCAGCTTGTTTAGGACTAGCCTTCAACCCTGAGGCTGGGCTTATATTAAAATTTGGGAAGAGTGTGTTACTACGGACAATTATTTTCAAAAAGTAGTCTTACCGCTTTCTTGTTTAGGGTCTCTTCCAACGATTTTTCATTATTTCTCATTTTTTCTGCAATTTCTATCTTTTCTTTCTCCAGGCCGATTATATTTTCTTTCAAAGATTTTGCTTCCTTTCTTAGGCTTTCAGCATTCTCAATGTTAGCCACAAGATCCTGAAAATTTGCCAATCTCAACTCAGTATAAGGCGTATTAAGACCAAGGGCAAACTATGAAACAGTGTTTCCGAAAACCATGTTTCCCAAAGGCGGGTAAACCAGAAATATCAGTTGGCTACGACAAACACTGACTATGATTAGTCTGGTTTGGTTTGGTTTAGGATAGGGTAGGGTGGGGTGGGGTAGGGTAGGGTATTATGTTTACCACTCTGAGTTGGACAGAAAGCCTTAGCCCGAAATCGCTCAATGAGCCCGAAATCGCTCTGATGAAATTTTAGACAGAACTTGTAATTACGATTGAGACATTACCTTTTGATGAGATTCCGAGTTCTTAATTAAGACACTGTGCTGCTTTTCTTTTTCGTGAATAATCTTAGTGTACATCTGAAGTTAGTCGAAAATCTCATCAGTACACGATAAAGAATTTAATAGTGACTTTAACTAAGTAAATAATTGTGATAACGGTAGTGATGATGATGGTAGTGGTGATGATTGTGGATAATGGTGGTGATGATGATGATGGTAGTGGTGATGATTGTGGATAATTGTGGCGATGATGATGGTGATGATGATAATGGTGGATAATGGTAGTGGCAATGATGATGGTGGATAATGTTGATGATGATGATGAAGATGGCGGAGGATAATAGTGATGATGATGGTGATGACGATGGTAGTGGTTATGGTAATCAATAACAATTTTGCACTACCTCCTGAGTATCGCCGTATTTTCTCTCAAGTTCTTTCAACCTGCGTTCATTTTCCACAAGTTTTTCCTTGGCAAGCTGCAGGTAGTGAATAAAAGCAAAGCGAGAAAATAATGAGCACCAATGTATGATCCATACAATGTATGATCCATATTATCGCGTCTGAGATTAACGCTTACTTAATATTCTCCTGTAGAATTAACAATTACCTTCAAAGTATCTTTCAGTTCTGTTATCTCGAGTTGTAATATTTGATTCTTTCTCCCACGTTTTCCTGCTAGCTTTCTAAATACGTAAGGATATCGATCATAGCGTCAGTTCAACGGTTAGTCGGTACTTGTCAATAATGCGGTTTTGGATTTTTACCACACAGGTGAATGACTGCCCCCAACAGTATTCTCATAGTTTTTTACACGGCATCTCATTCGATAGGACTAATAGTAGAAGGAAGTAGAAGGTGTTTGTAGATGGAATACTCGAACGAAAATTTATATACATTTTTTAGACCTAGCCGGCAGGAGTAGTTGCGAAAAATGCAACTTGGGCCCTCTGACAGGAATTAGACCTGCGATTCCAGTGCAGCGCTCTAACCAGCTGAGCTACAGAGTCCAGTTGCTCTGGGCATTAACCGCAAATTCGGTATATATGATGGGAGTGATGCCAGTATTAGGTATGGGTAAATATCAAGATTTTTTCTCGGCATCTCGTTCGATAGGACTAATAGTAGAAGGTGTTTGTAGATGGAATACTCGAACGAAAATTTATATACATTTTTTAGACCTAGCCAGGAGCAGTTGCGAAAAATGCAACTGAGGCCATCTCGCAGGAATTGAACCAGACACCTTCTCATAGTTTGTTACTTTTTTGGGCAAACCATTGTTTCACAGTTGGAAACAAAAATCTGTTTACGAATTTGTTGGGAAATATTTTGCCTATTGCATGGGAAATAAATTTTGTATCCTTTGCCTGTTCACACGACCCGATTTGTCGTACCCGATTCTTCTCCTGACGTATGTGATTTCACATAATACGGCAACAACTACAGCTTTCGCCAGGTATGAGCCAATAGCCTTACTCTTGTCAGCAAATCCAGGAAATCTCATACGTCAAAAGGAGAATCAGATCCGACAAATCGGATCGTGCGAACAGGAAATAACGATACTTCCAAAAGTGTTGTCACAGGAAAACATTTGAGGAAAAAGTTTACCCAGTATCGAAAAATAAGGCTAAATTTGCAGCTTCACACACAAAATAATTTAATATAAACTTATTATATACTTACTGGTGATTCTTTAGTTCCTTCGTAACTTCATGCAGTTGAAAATCGAGTTTTATTGCTTGTTCGTTTTCTCTTTCATATTTTTCTTTCCATGTTTTTGACTGTTGGATCAACTCTTCATTCTTTATATCAACTGTTCTGTTTCTTTCCTCTGCTTTGGAAACTTTATCTTTCAGTAAAGATATCGCTTCTTTAAGCTTGTCAACCGTTTCTAAATCACCCACCTCTGTAAAATAGATGACAAATTTTGAACTACAATCCGCAGCAAATTAAATATTTCATCACGATCTGTAGTTAAAGTTCTACAACTTATAAGCCCTCAGTGGTCTAACGAGGATGAGAGTTGGCAAGCGAGAGTTTGCATGAGAGTTTCATCAACTCTCATGCCCCGGTCAAACGAGAACAAGAGTTGCATGAGAGCGTTGACTGGATATTACCACGCGTGCCGGTCAAACGAACAAAACTCTCATCAACAATGGGAGTTCATAAGAGTGCATGAGAGTTGGCGGTCAAATGCGAGTGAGATTTGCAACTCTCATTGACTCTCGTTAACTTTCATCCTCGTTTGAACCCACTCGATAGACAAATAGCCCGATTTGCACTATGAAAACTAACCCGAATTTCGTCTCGGGTTAACTCTAACCGCGCCTAACCCGGTTTCGATCCCGAGACCCTCGGTTAGTTAAATCCTAGTCGAAAGTAAAGTGCAAACTAACCCGGTCGAACTAGCAGCGGTCGCTCTGACAACTTGTCGAAAATCATGCATCACTGACGCAATTTATAGATATAAAGTGAGTATAAATCTGCCAGACATACCTGCATTATGCTTTCTTAACAACTCGACTAAATTTCTTGATTCTTCTGTGGCTTCTTTCCATTTCTTTACCAAAGCATCTTTTTGACCAAACTAAAACACGTGAATGAAAAATACCGCTTGTTTTAGGGCGAAAATAAATTATAGTAAATTTCGAGCGAAGGTTTCTGAACAGCATATCGTCACACCATGGATTGTAAAGCATAGCACACATAACATGCCATATCATATCATATACCATATTATGCCGTACCGTACCATACCATACCATACCATACCATACCATAGCATATCACACATAACATGCCATATATCATATCTTATCATATAATATACCATACCATGCCATGCCGTACCATACCATACAATACCATACAATACAATACCATACCTTATACCTTTCCATACCTTATACCTTTCCATACCTTATACATTACGATACAATACCATACCATACCATACCATACCATACAATCCATGGTCACACCTACCAGTTTATCAACGGCTTCCAAGGCCTTCACTGCTTCTTTATAATCGTTAGTCAACTTCTCGTTGTCTGCCGAGGCTGTTTTCAAATTTTCTTTCATGTCAAAAATAATTGCCTGGGACTTGAGCATACCTAGTAAATGCTTTTCCAATTCTTCATTTCGTTGTAACATTTTCTCTTCGATGTTTTGATGGTAGCTTGACGACTGTTCCAACCTTTCAAATTTCGTCTTTAGGGTTTGGTTGAGCGCTTTCAAATGTCGAATTTCCGCAGTTTGTTCTGTGTTTGAAATCTGGAGGTTTGAGAGTTTCCTTTCGAGGTTTTCAAGGCCGCTGTGGTCTTGGTTTGTGAAGTTTGCCGGTTGGGTGGTAGGTGATCGGAGATTTGTGGTGGATGAGTTTAGAGTTGTATGTTGACTGTTTGATGTACCTTCACGAGTCTTCGTACCTTCACGAGTCTTGGTGCCTTCTGGTTTCATGTTTGTTGGTGGTCCTTGTGTGGTGTCACTTTTTCTACCAACATAACTACCATCAAATTGACCATCGTCAGATTTTTGTTTTTTCTGTTGGTCATTGTTTGCAACCGTACCACGACTGTCTACAAGACCATGTAATGTACTACCATCACTACTTTTACCACTCTGAGTACCATTATCCAAATTAGTACCATCTTCATGACCATTAACGGTACCGTCATGATCAACCATATTTTCATGGTTATGCTTGTGGTAAGTTTCATTTTTAGTTTTACCATCAAGATGAGTACCCGCATCCATCCTGGTACCACTGTTGTCCAGATGATTTGTCATGGTACTATTACCATCATGTTGATTGTTGCTATGGAAACCATGTTTGGTACCATTACTGTGAACTTTGGCACCATCAGTATTGTGATCACCATTCAATATACCATGACTACTGGTATTCACCTGATCAGAATTACCAATACCAACCAACTCTTTACTCTGTGAAGATGTTTTTACCACACTTTCTACCTTATTTTCACCATCTTGGTTTATCTGGCTACCACCATCATTACTCTGGCCACCATCATGCGTCTCATCATCTTGCACAATTTTCTGTAGCTCGGCAAGGATTCTCGCATGGTCCTTCAAGTCAGAATCATCACTTACAGTTCCAGAACTGTTCAAATTTCCTTTAATCAAATCCGGAGGATTGTGGGCAGACGGTATTACAACATCAGAACTTCCACTGGTCGACTGTTCACCATAGCTGCTGGAGGTGGTGGGAATTAATTGCAACCCAGTATTTGATATTAAACCACCATCCACTTGGTCATTTGGCTTTTGTACATTTTGATGGTCAGAAATACCTAAAGGACTTAACTTTCTTGGTAGTTTGTTTGGGATTTGTATATTTTGATTTTCTTGTTCACTATTTGCTTCTGTATTCCCACCATTTACAATACCACCATGATCATTGATGTCATTGCTATTTTTAGCATCTTTGCTTGGTGAACTTGCAATGTCTTCTGATGTTGAGGGTTTTGTTTTAGTCCCAAGATCTGGAGAATTTTGATGTGTTTCACCAATATGTCCACTATTTTGTGTTCTGCCAAGCTGTTTGCCCTGAATATTATTCTGCTTGCTAAGTTTTGTAGCTGGAAAGAATTCTACTTCCTCCTCGGAGCTATCACTAAGGCTTGCATCGCTATCGCTATCCGTATCACTTGTGAGCGATGACACATCCTCACCACTGCTATCATTGTCGTCTTGCACTTTTTCCTGTATTGTCCCCAGTTTTTCATTGTCTTGTTCATTCAAGGAGGGTCCTGCATTGTTTTTGCTGGGATTTTTTAGGTTTTCTGAAGTGATCAAGTTGTTTTCTTGCAGTTTTCTAAAGTTATCGAGATGGTCCACATGGTTTGTTATGATTCTACCATTCATTGTTCTCACTTTGTCTGTGCAAAGAAAACACAAAATTACTTCAATAAGGAATAAAGGAACTTAGGTTGGGATGGTTTATCAGCTCACTGGAATGGGTTGGTTACATACCAAAAGGAGTTAGCTAAGGATAACCATCACAGGTAAACCATTATATTCTCAATTGAAACCTAAACCAACATTTGATAGTTCAATAATCAGTGTGAGACTCCAGTTCTTTATTAATAGGTATCACATTAACAGGGCATTCAGAAAATATGTGACGCTTTGTGGGTGTACTAAGAGTCACATATTGACACAAGATGAGGAGGGGTGTCACAAGCACACAGATAAAGGTGATGTTAAAATAGTGGAAGTGGGAGTTTGCCCAGGGTCATGTGATATTTGACGGGGGGTAATATCAACTGTCACATAGACAGGGAGGTGTAAAATATTGGCCAAAAAAGCATCACATATTTTCTGAACGGTTTGCGAGATCTCGCCGTGTAATTGATTTTATAGTAAAGCGGGCTGGCGCGGTTCCCGAGATCTTGCTTGAAAAAGGCAAGATCTCACTTACCGGGATGAAAATTTCCCCATATAAACACTCACGAACCGGGCCAGCTCGGTTGCTGGGATGAAAGTTAAAAGAGACGTTGCTGCCAATTTGCATAAGAACTGTCAAAACAATGTCGAAGGTCAAAACAACAAAATTATCCCGTGTGTCGGGATGAAATTTTCTCATAAACACAAGACAAATGTATCCCACTTACAGGGCTGGCCAGGTCATGGAGCCAGCCTGGCTTTCATATAAACAGCCCCTTAGATACAATATAGGTTAATTTCTACCAAGTTAAGACTTTAAAATTTGGAACACATGAATTTTTAAGCATGTATGACAACTGCATGCCAGTGAGCTCTATATATATATATCTGGAGTGAGAACTTATGTCCAAAAAGTGAAGCCAAAGATGGCGGAAATTGACGTCCAGTGCCAATCCCTTTCTATTGTTTTCGACCGCGCGGTTTGCACAAGCCGGCAAGGAGTGTGCCGAAATTTCGTGTTTTTACTCCGATGTAAACAATAACATCATGATTTTATGAACTAATAACTTGATTAGCGATGCGATCTGTTAGTATAAACTGGAATTAGCTAGAAAAATGGTATGAAAACTGTTTATGACCTTCATGAGTTTGGACGTCGATTGCCGCCATCTTTGGCTTCACTTGGCCTATTGGCCGAACATTAGAAGTTCTTACTCCAGATATATATATGGAGCTCACTGCTGCATGCATACACATTAGCAATGCCACTGTTGCTTAGCAACATGACACAACTAAACCTCAGACTGCACAGCATTCAAAATTTAGCTCAAAAAAACTAAATAATTGCAAATAATTTACTTTTCAAACGTAAATAACAGCCATAAAGTTTATATTTAAACAAATTACAAACTATCTTGTGAGAAAAGAGGGCAAAAGTGTCAACTTAATACTTGGAGTCTCAGACATAACATATAGGCCAGCATGTATAAAATAGACAGTAGACTCTAATATATATAAAATATAGCAGGTAAGGCCGAAAGGTAAAACTATATACATTTGCCAAGCTTGTAAGTGACCTTATAAATACTTTTTATTACAGTAATAATAAATTTTATTTTAAATATATAAACTTTAAAATATCTATAATTTGCTAAGCCCGTTTTAGAACGAACTTGTATGGAAACGAAAGTGTATGGTATACAAGAATTACATTGGTTTATACCTGACAAAAAATGGTCATTTGATTCGTTCTTGAAATTCATGAAAGCGTCCGTCAAAACCTTTCCTGTTAAAGCGTCACAGAAACTGCGCACTGTATCTGTACTTGTCGAAAATGTCATCTAATATTCATGATTCGCTTCGACGCAGCGTCTTAACTTATTAATCCAAAGATCAAATACTAGTACCAACAAAAACACAAGTGGCTGAGCGGCTCGAAGCCAAATCCAAAATCAATTTCCACAAATATCTGGCTGTTTGTGACATGTGTCCGCTTTGAACGTTGCTTTAATTAGCAAAACTATCATAATGTCTCCTGGTTAGATAATTTGTCCAATTTCTCGGTGTTAAATGGATTTAGTTGTAAATATTTGTAGTACTTTGCATGTCAGAAATAATGTAAACAGACTGCCGTTGTTGCTATGGCAACCAACAAATTGTTAGAGTTCACTCAGTGAACTCTAAGTAAACTGGAACGCTAACTCCTATGATCAAGTCCTATGATTCGTTGAAGCCAAGCTAGTTTTTCTGAGGTTTGAGTTGAAATACTTAACGCCGAACATTGGGCTGTATATGAAATTGAAGCTATTAAAAAGTTCTATTTGATATAAAAACTTCAAGACTTTAGGTAAAATGGAAATACTTAAAAAATACAAAAACAACCGCAATTTTGTAAAATACGGCAAATTTTCCCTCAAAGTTTTAAGTATTTCCTTTTTACCTAAAGTCTTGAAGTTTTTATATCAAATATAACATTTTAATAGCTTCAATTTCCATAGCCTGAATTAAGCTGGCTTCAATTCCCCCCCTGAGTTATCGTTCCAGTTTATTTATAGTTCAATGAGTTCACTGCTTTGGGCTTTTGCTGAATACAGGCACAGATACAGGGGTCTGAGAGGTCAGTGAGATGTGACGTTACGCAATTTTCCCGATTTTCAAAGATTTTCATATTCGTTTTTCTTGATTTTTCTTCATCAATTTGGTTAGGGTTACGTTTTGGGTTAGGGGTTAGGGTAGGTTTTAGGGTTAGGGTCAGTTACAAAGTTTTAAACTTTACTTCAAAGTTGAAAAAATGACGTAACGTCAGTTTGGTAGATGGAAACAAGTGGCGACCGAGATGTATCCCCTGTTATCCCGTAAAAGGCCGTAATGGTTCCTTCCAATAAAGCCAGAGAAAATTTAGCATGCAGAGACCAAAATTTCCTTCAACCTCGTCCCACTAGCCTCCATCACTGTAGCTCAGTGGCCTCCATCCACTGAGCTATAATATTACGCATTTATTATGTATTAAGCTCAGCGCCTCCATTCCACTGAGCTATATAGCTCAGTGCTCCTGCTCCATCCCCTGAATTTACGAGTCACGAATATTTCTCTTTGATCTTGACCCCAATCCCGACCCAATCCATAACCCTAATACCGAATTTCCTTTTGCAGTGGACCGTCGTTTGCATATATGGATGAACAGTCGCATATAAAAACTGCTTGTGCAGTGCTCACGTGAAACTTTAATGTTTGTCAGCAACATTTGACGTGTTATCATCACATTTAACCAGCCTCACGCTGATATGATTGCCTGAACTAAACCATAACCTTCAAATACTCGTTACAAACATTGAAGTTTCACGTGAGAATATTGACAATGATTTTATCTACGTCGACCTTAATTCCTTTAACTATTAATAGCTGCAAACGACGGTATATATTTTACTCATAGACTTACTTTATTTCATTTTAAACATTTATTAAGTTTTCTTAAACTTATTAATAATTCATAAGTAAAACACAAAAGAAATCAACACCGTGCCGTTGTCTTTGATACCACGCCCACGGTTATAAACGTCCACAAGTTAAGTCAATACTGGTTAATAGTTTGACAAGTTATATCATGCACTCGAAGTCTTTTATTATCGTGATTTAAAACACCTTAAAGCAGTGGCGTCTTTCGGCCCCCCAAAAAATAAAATAATTTTCATGAAAATGATGGAAACAGCTTAGTTCCCTGAACAAGCTTACTAAAAGAGGTAGATAAGACTCTGAAACGGCCGTTTCCGGCGATCTGGGGGCTTCAAATTTTAAAAATGTTGTCGCTCGGCGCCAACCATGGTGGCGCCTCGTGAGCTTGTCCCCCCCCCCCAATATTGAATACGCTCCTACGCCCTGCCTTAAAGTGTGCAAAAAGAACTTTGCAAATGGCGGTAACGCCTCGTTTTTCACCACACTATTCGGTATTTCAAATCACTGCAAATACATTAATATACTCTGCCCAACTATCAGCGAAAACTGCTTTTCCAATTCGTGTGTGATATATTAACTTATTCAGTGGCGTACCGAGAACGTTTCCACATTCCACAATGCAATTTACCGACGACGCAGGGCAAAAAAGAGCGATGTTAGTAGTCCGTCATGCATTTTGGTTCAGTGCCTCGGCAGCAAATTGTTATTGGAGGGCCCAACCTAAGGAGGGGGGGATTTTTCATTTTTGGAGCGTCAAAAGTGCATTTTCCGTGTTTCGTGAGAGGATTTTTAATCAAAATTATGAAGTTTTTACACCTAAGAATTTTACACATTTAGCTTTTTGCAACTTCATCCCCAAGTTTTCAAATAATATTTGCTCCGTATACAATTACAAGCGTCGGTGAATTGGTTTTGTTCCTTTTGATATATACACAATGTGAAAGTGACGACAAACTATTAGAAACAGGGCCTTTTTTAAGAAATCATCAGTGGGGGGGCCATCATCGAAAGGGGACGTAACAAGTATTACAGGTGTGTGAAGGCGAAGGGGGGTCTGGGGTCCTCTCCCAGAAAATTTTTGTATTCTTGAGTCTCTGTGGCTTGATTTCCTGCATTTTCAGAGACAATTTTTGATATATCCCATCTAAACGGAGCCAGGTTTTGTTGTGAGAATACAATAACTTTCCCTTTTTGGCTTATACTTTGGACAAAAGGGACCTTCACTGGGGGGGCCAAAATAGCTTACTGGGGGGCCAACATGGGGGCTGGGGGGGCTTTTGCCCCTCCAGTACATTAGTTAAAAAAGGCCCTGATTAGAAATTAGTTGATTGTAGTTGGCTCTGCAAGAAATAGATTGAGTATGTGGAAAAGAAGTACAATCCTGGATGAGCAAATCACTGCCGACAGCCCTGTGGTTGTTTGAAATTTTAAAATTTACCGATTAAGTTACATTCACATTCTAAGTTTTAAACGACGAATGTCAATTTACCGACAATGTAACCCCCTACACCCCTCGCTCGCTACGCCACTGAACTTATTGTTTACTTATTACAATATTGAATATTGTCATTAATTCATTCAATTCATTGTCATTGACCAAACAGATGTTCGTAAGTTGGTACATTTGTAAAGCCTTTTTAAGCAAAGAAGTAAAATTTGGCATATCATGCGCAAATTGAGGTAAATTACAACTCATGCATGTATCCTTCATAGCAGTGTTTTGTCTTGGATGAATGAGCAAGTGAGTTCTGACTAATCTGACGGACTGCTGGATACGAAGGACCGTATTGTTCAATATGGATCCCGTGCAGTGAGGATCTTCAGATACTCGTAATCTTTGTACATTTTCAGCGCCTTCTTGAGAAGAAAGCTAAATGGCCAGCGGTACAGTACGTCACCATTACGGGAAGTATCATGCCAACCCATCCTTTCTGCGACAAATTCGCCCACTGTTCTAAACCAGAATTGATTACTTGTAAACTCTTTCTGTAGCAATCGCATAATTTCTAAACAGCGACATTTGTGAGAGCAAGTATACGCCTTTGACACCTGTCTCCAAAGTGTTGAGGAAACTTTGTAAAACATTTGTACGCAACGGTATCGCAACTCGGCCATCTGTGGTACAATGTCAATGAATCCATCGGAAAGAGGATCAAACATATAATTGATGACAAATACTGTACGAAAAGTGGATAAGAAGCTGCGGCTAGCATGTGATGCAGACTGCCTACAGCGAATAGAACATCGTTCTATCTGTCCCTCGATCACGTGTTTATGAGGTAGGAGGTTGTTAATCCCTGGAAATCGAAATAAGTCAAATGCATTAACTTCGAACTTTAAGTTTAAGTTTACATCTGGCGTTAAGAAGAAGTTATTGTAAACTAGATGATACTCGGCTTCACGTTCAGGATATTTTGAAAGTGTTGTGTTGGTTGGAAGTCCTAAATCCTTCCACTTCTTCGTCCACTCTACATCATGGTATAATTTTGTCAAGTATAATATGTCAATTCCGTGTATGTTATTGCATGAGGTGAAGGGTAAAAGAGATATGGCGATAAACGTATTTTTGCGGATATAACTTAAGCACCGTAAGCCATTTATTGCCGCAATATGAAGAAGTGAGAGAGGTGTGCTTGTAGTATTGCACCAAAACGCGGAGCCGGAGCGGGGGACTTTGTATTCTGGATTGCGTGTAATGTTGGTCAATAATTTATCTAATATACGAGGGAAACATTGCCTATCAGTTAGTGAGAGGTCTAAAGCGGTCCAACCAGATCTCGTCTTCTTCCAAATATCAACACCAAGTTTCACAAACCAATCAACCGCATTAATGTTTCCTCCTAGAACTGCGCGGTGGAATGGTAAGTAACCTTCCATGTCATAACGTTTGTCGAGAATACGGGAACCCATTAGATGGTTGTCAACGAGTCTTTGTAGTGAGGAAAGATAATTTCTATCAACATCAAAATACAAGTAGAACGCTATAATGTGCAAATTTGAATAGTCAAAAGGAACCTCGCAGTTCACTTTGACATCAAGTTTAAACGCCTTAAGTAGCTCAGAAATTGTGGCTATAGGTTGTAGTATCTGATCATAAGAGTTTAGAAAGAAATTGGGATATCCATAGAATAGGCAGTTCAGGTCAGCATCAATTTTAAGTAAAGTATACCAGCTCAATGGTAGGTTGTGAAATGCCATATAACGTATAATTCTTGAAGGTAGACGTGTTCCACATTTGGCGGTGTTTAAATTCTCGAACATTATTAGACAGCTTACATGCATTTCATTAGATATTGCCATTTCGCTGGAGTTGAGTAATGAATAAATTACTGTTGAGCATGGACCGAGATTTATATAATCTATAGGTCGTTTTAGCACAAATTTCAAAGCAGTGTCTCCGCTTTCGTCCTTTATCTTCCAGTCGCTTCCCTTTTGGATTAAATGCTTAACTACATCTGGTGACCTTACTAAAGCAGCATAGTGAAGTGCTGTTCTTCCATGTATATCCTTTTTATTTATATTTTGAGGTGTTACCTTCGTTAACAACTTTATCGTCTCTAAATATTGTTCCTCGCGATGATATGTTGTAAATCGATCTGCACGTGGACATCTAAATGCGGCACAGTTGATCATAGTACACACTGAATGAAACAAGTTAGTTAAACCTAACGTGGCCAAATGAAGCAATGTCATCCCATCTTCGTGAACTGTGGCAAGACCACCACTACTTCTATTTCTCGAAAGTAGTTCTAACGTTTTCACGGAACCACAAACTGCTAAATAGCGCACCACTGTTTTATTATTCAGTAGACTTGAATACTTATTCAGTAGACTTGTGTTTACGTATTGATGGTGCATTGCTGCTAAATCAATTGCTGACCACCCCATACAATCTCTAGAAAATAGATCGGCATTCCACTTGATTAATTCTGTTGTTATTTCTGACGTACCTTTTATCGCCGAAATATGGATAGCTTTGTTGCTACAAGAACAATCATACGATGAAGAAAAGAAGAACCATAAGTATTTAAGTTTAATGTATTCATCTACATTATTAGTTTCACATTGCGCCTCGACATCAGCGCCTTCTTCTAAAAGCAATGTCACCATCTTGCTGTTATTCCTTTCAACCGCATGCATTAAGGGGGTTAGCCCTGCGTACGATTTACACTCAAGTGTGTCGTTTCCATATGAAAGCAGCATTTTTACAATATTTAGGTTATTTCTGGACACTGCTGTATTTAGTACGCTTCCACAAATTTCTTCAAGGAATCTGTGTATAGTTAGGTTGAAGTTTGAAGAATCCTGATAATCTCGCTTGCAAGGTACACACTTGTCTCTTATTCCAGTATCGAGGAGAAACTTTAGAACGTCAGAGTGATTAAAAACAGTCGCTTGATGAAGAGCAAATACATCACTGGAGGTTCTAGCGGTTTTGTTTATAAAACGTTGAACAGTTTTGAGATGGCCTTCTCTAACCGCCACATGAAGGGGTTTCCAGCCGCACTCATCTTCTTTGTCAAGATGTGCATCGTAATTAATCAAAAGGTCAACGATTTTGGTATAGCCTTTGTGCGCTGCGGTGAAAATCAGAGAGTAGTATTTATGCAAACTGCTACGCCAGAACATCGAATATGCATCACAAGATTTACGGACATTTCGCTTTGGGACGTAATTTATGTCAGCTCCCTTTTCTATAAGCAGTTTTAAATTGCGATAGTTCCCTGCTATTGTTGCATAGTACGCGGCGGTCAGGCCTTCCTTATTGAACATTTCAACTGATTTGAACTGTTGAATAAAAAGCTTAAGAACCTCAGTGCTTTCCCTGTTTCGTGCGAGGTAATGTAAAATGCATTCGTTGAATTGGTCAGTTACCTCGCTGTTTAATCCTTTAAGTTTTCTGACATGTGATTGTAGCATTCCTCCATTTAGTACATGCATAGACAACTCATATAATCCTTTTACAGTCAGTTCATTTTCTGGTTGGTTGTAATGGTCAAAGAGATAGTCAGCTATGTATCGATGACCTCTTGAATTTTTAACAGAGAACCCTTTGACATGTTTTTTATGATTCGTCAACCATTCAGCGAAAGACTGATGATAAAAGCGAACAGTTCCGCTGTTGAAACGTATATACGCAGAAAGTTTGTCAGCCACTTCATCACACTCGTACATTGGGTCTTTTAAGGTAAAAATTCCATTAAGAAGCTGGAGTGTTGGAGGCGAATTTGATGCGAGTAAAACTTCGAAAAATTTTGCAAAACGTTTCAATTCTTTTTCTTCAAATCGTTCTCTAAATGAACGCGCGTATTTGTGGTTCATGTCCGAAGGGATGGATGTCAGGTTTATTTTGTCAGGGTTGCTCGCCCAATCGTCCAAAAGAGTTTTGATGAAGAGGAAATTTCCGTCTGTTGTGTTTAATAAACTTTCGATCGATTCGTTTAGTTTTTCCTTCATTGACTCTCCATTCTTCTTTCTAAAATCATGTCGAGAAATCATTTCTTGTGCGAAAGAACGAATATCGTCTAAGTTATCTTTACTTGTTGCATTCATGGCTATGGTTCCAACTTTAATTTCTGACATCTTACCAGTGATGGTTGTTACATTTCTAGAACTCATCAGGAGCTTAACCCAGCCTGGCAGACCAATCTCTTGAAGGTGTAAAATATCGATAATCACAGACTTGCGACTTCCTTCTTTTTCACGGCATTCGTCTAACGCATCAATAAGAATAAATTTCTTGGTTTTCGATGATATGTTTTTCAGTGCATGCAATGGTTCTAATACTGTCCTTTTGGCACATTCAATCGGAGCAGTCTTGCAGTCGTTAAGTAACATATTTTGGATCGCTTGGTTGTTTTGGATGGACTTTTCAAATCCTGGAACGTTTCGAGACAGTTGCTCCACTAAACTTTTCACGAACTTTTCTCCATCACGTGTTGTTTCTGAATCAAACTGGCAGAAATGATAAGCAATGATATTTTGATGAATGAAACGACTAGAGTTAATTGGCGAATTAACCAGCTGTTTCATTATAGCTGTTTTACCACTCCCTGGATCACCGACAAGGAGAGCACCATTAAGCCTGTCGTTCTTTTTAAAGAAATCTTCCAATTGTTTGAATAACCAACGTCGACCAATAAACATAGGATTTGAAGTGTTCATCCATCCTGGTACTGCTACAAAAAAAGTAACACGACACATGAATAATGATCGTTCCTTGCCCCTCCATCGTGGTTTCTGCATGTTTTCCATATTTTTCGAATTTTTACGCGAGGAAACGCTGTCGAGTGTGTTGGGTTCCTCGCGTAAAAACTCATAAAACATCTCGGAAACCTCTGCGGTTACAGTATCTATACAGGGATTTCATGTAGCGTCACAAAATTTGTAATATATTAAAAACGAAACTGAAAAGCTGATTATTTTATATGTTTTGTAGATCATTACACCGAGTTTTATTCAAATATTCCTTCCTGAGTTATAGAGTTTTTAATATGCTGTGACGTCAGCATGATATTAGAAAAAGGACCGATAAAGCTATTTTGTATAACGTAATTTGATGCATAAAGTTTGGTTGTTCATCAGTAATTACGTTGTTTATCTTTCTGTAAGTTCAATTTGAATATTTTATTTGAAAAAATAGTCATACTAGACTTGCATATTTGTATTTTGGCCGCCATGTTGTTGGTCAAATCTGACCAACAACATGGCGGCCAAAAATTGTGATGCCAAATTTCAAAGCTATTCAGCCAAAATGCTACAACTGTAATTCGAAACAGATTACTGATCCGTTTGAAAGCCAAACCAGCATTTTTAAGTTACGCTGTGCCTAAAAATAGCTTGTAACGACTTTTGAAATAATGCTGACGTCAGCAATTTCTATTACTAAAAACTCTGTAAATCTGAAAAGAATAATTGCACAAACGTAATTTTTTTGTGGAATGTTCTTCATAATGATGGATAAAACCTGCCAAAGTATGAGCGCAATAATCTGGATTTTAAGAGTTTATTATTTATTATTATAACGTGGAACCCCTCTATAGGTTGCACAATTGCCTTATTTAACGAGTGCAGAGTACAATGTACTACAATGCCCAGGCGAAATCAAAAGAAATATCCTAGGAATATGCCAACCCCGAGCGATGGAACTCATGAAAAAGCATGGCCAGTGTCCCAGGGTATATTCCCAACTCAGTGTGGTATGTAAGCAATGTCAACTACTTTATACAGGATGTAAATAGAAACTGCAATACATTTCAAAACGATAACTGTAAATATATTCTATGCTTATGGTAAGAAAACAAAGAACTCAAGATAAACCTGACCAGCATAAACCATGCTTTTTTGTTTTCCTTACCATCTTGTGTGTAGAGCCAATTTAGTATGTTCGTGGTTGTATGTCTTACCTGAAGGGACAGGTTTTCGGACAGGTTTATAAAATAGTCCAATATAAATGGCAACAGTGACGAGTAATATGAGCAGAAGTAGAACAATTTGAATCCCTGAAATATAACTAAATCTCTTCTTATCATCTTGCATCTCTTTGATTCTTTCCTCTAGCTCAGCTACTTTGGTGGTAGGAAAGTCGGATTCTGCCAGGTCTCGGATTTCATCAATGGAGCTTGTGCTGAAATTGAGAGCAGTGAATGCCATCTTTGCGCACTGAATGTAGTGAAGGAATGTGGCTCTGTCAATAACATTGGTGCTGAAGGGATGAGAAATGGTATTTCTTAAGAGTCGTAGTTGATCAATAGCCAAAGCAAACGTTTCATCTTGATTTCCAGTTGAGCTGGTCACCGTAGAACGAAATGAACCTTGGGGTGGTATCAAGCTCCTTAAATACAATTCTTTCAACTTCATATTTGTAGGGCTACCTGCAAATGTTTTCGCAAAAATCGTGGCTTTAAATAATGCAGTGCAGTCCCACTGCTCGTAAGATGTTGGTATTTTGGGTGAGGTTCCCTCGAACAAACTGAACTGTTTACGCACAGCAACCGAATCATCCCAAGGTTGAGCTGGAAATTTGTTGTCCCACATCGTCTTGAATACCTGACGCAAGGCTTTTGGAAATTCATCGAGAACAATTTGAGCAAATTTGAAAAAGTTCAATTGAGATGGTGAATATCGTGGTCCTGAAGCAGGCATAATTGGAAGTGTACGTCTATGAGATATAAAAAAAAGAAATATAAACATAAGGCATGTGTGAGGGTCCCGCGCTCTCTTATTGTGTAGTATTTGTTCTTTTACAGAAAACATTTGGTTTCAGGAGGAGCACGACTCAAAAAGTACAGGCAGCGGGGCACCCAAAAGCACGAGCGAAAATTTTTACGTGTGATTACGCCGATTTTTCCTTGGAAATGCGGAATTTTTAAGCTTCAAAATTCCGCCTCATCCTCCGAAATATTATTAAATACGGGAAATTAGATAGTCGAATAAAGACAATGTCCAAACGACGCACTTAACAGACGTCTTAGCCCCATTTTAGACGTTGAATTTAATTCGTTGAATTTAATGCATCTGAATTTTTCTCGACGGGATTTCAGAGTCATTTTCGGCCAATAATGCCACGAAACCAGTCGAATCCTTTGACAACATCGCATTGAATGTACCGCCTCGAATAAAACTATTTGAAACGTACATTTCTGTCAAACTATAAAAAATTCAGCAGCATTAAATTCGACGGAAATTCGACGTCTAAAATGGCCCTTAGTCGTCTTGGACGTTAATTCGGCTAATATATTAAAATACGAGACGCCTAAACTTGGACGCACATAGTAAAGAATTATTCTATAGTTGGCAGTGAAATCGTTTCAGTATAACCAGTATTGTTTCCAACTGTTCATCTTGTATTTACATTAATAGTCGCACTCAACACAAGACGTTTAGCTCTTCCAGACGTCTAAGGCATCTTGCAATATTAATACGGCCAGATCCCCTTATATTGCCAGATACCCTATTGTCCTCTCTTCCTGGAAATTCCATAGGTAAAAAGAAAAACTCCAACTATGGCTATGCTATGTCAGTCAATCATTCTAGGCAGTCATGTTACGGTCACAAGAGCGTTAAGGTTAGGGATAGGGTTGTGATTGGTGCCAAGATCAAAGAGAAATGTTTCGTTCGCGTATTAACATAACGAGATATTACCGACTATGCTATAAATACAATGCCACGTTGCAACGGCAACCCGTGTATAGTTTTAGCTCGTATTTCGATTTTTCACGATCAAAATGTCATTGCTTGACCAATTTGTATTGTTGATTACGTTTCAGTATATAAAACTGTAAGCTTGTTGTATTTATGAATATATATGTGAGAAAATTCGTTAGTATATTATGATTATTAGTACGACTGAGTCACTCTTAGTATTACGAACAATACCTACCTACGGTGACATAATCATCTGATTTGTGACTAAAAATCCTCCAAATTCTTCTTTCGCGTTCGCATCCAACTCCACGAGCAAGCGAATAACAGCAGTACTTACACAGATTAAGGATATACAGTTGTGGAGTAGCGAAAAATGAAAGTTTTGTTCCCGCTATTTCTATGATATGCGCTGCTTTCTGTCAGTGTTTTTTCTTTTGTATGGAAATTTGTCAAGGATGAAACCCAGCATGTATAATAAGCATTTTTAATTGCAACCAGTCAACCGTACGATTGGGCCATTCCAATTAATCTAGGCACTCCCCCCCCTATTGAGGGGGTCTTGATATCCAATGGGGCAGGAGAGGTGTTTCATCCTAATTTTTCCTAGAGGTAGCTTATGTGATTTTCCCCCCAATTGCCAAAATTTTGGTGTTTTAGTGATATCCAAGGGGGAGAAAACGATATCCTACTTACGATATCCTATGGGGCAACTTCCCAAAAATGGTTCCAAGGGGGTTCCAAATTATTTTTATCCTAAGAGGGCAATGGACGCACCCCTCAATAGGGGGGGGGGGGCTATATTAAATGGAATGGCCCATTGTTCCTTGGTATACGGGGTGTATAAAAAAAAACTGGACAAATTTGAAATTGCTCTCAACTTCGCGAAGCGGCTCTAGGTACGAAGTTTTTGATTAATATAGATTGTTTGGGTATTTATAATGTAGATTGATTGGGTATTTATTCGTTTATTTGTCCAGTTTTTTTTATACACCCTGTATATAAGAGGCGAGCTCTAAAATTCCTTAGTTTTCTCAAAAATTCTTTATATAAAGTATATAAATTACCTCATCATTTACCCTTTTTTGTGATTTCTGCCCGATGACGTCTAGTGACATATAAAAACGTTGAAAATCAACTAGATAAAAACTCGAAAATCGTGCATTTTACAAATAATTGTATTCAAATACTCAGCATGTTAATACATTGCAAACGACAGTAATATTTATATTATCTTTGTTTTGTTTTGATTATTTAGTAAGTTTTCTATATAGAGAATTTTATCCATATCTCAAATTCATTAAATGCCCATGAAAAAAACACACAAAGGAAGTGGTTTGTGTACTTGATATTATATCTGTCTTTGCAGAACTCAGATTCCAGGAAATTCAAGAGACTCCTCCCCCCCACCCCTCCATCACTTAAGCACTATTGGTGAAGTTATCAGGATGGAAAAGTAATGGTTGATTGAAAAAAATCATGGAAAGGTTGATTGCTGACCCAGTATAGGTTTTTGACTGTCTATGCATGAAAATAATAGGTTTTGTTTTTTACACAAAGATTAAAGATTGTCAAGTTCTTGCAACGAGAATATCCAGGGAACTCGGAGGAAATAATTATGTAACTGCAATGGAAGTCGGAGCTGTCAATGAAAAAGATCTGGCGAAGGTAGAGACAAAAATTGAAATTTAGGTAGAAATCACAAAGGCTGCAATATCCCAAGGTGGACAAGCATATTCAAGTACACATTCTATCTTCTGATCAAATTTGTATGAATGACATTCATGGTCATTGTTGCAAAATAGAGAGTGATAAAGCTTCATGGCAAGATCATAATTTTTGGTAAAATTTGATATGTAAAATAAGCAAAATTATTTGTTTACAAGACAAATGATCACACTCCACATGTACGAATCGAAATGCTAGGAGCTCATTTACAAAGCATTCGTATTATAATTTTTAATAGTATGAGGCAAACATTGTTTGGGAAATTTGCTAAAGTGTGAAACTCCACAACGTCAACCTGTGCACAATCCTCTGTGTTATTTAGGCAAGCACTATTATAATCTCCTACTTTTAGGTTTATCATTGTCAATTTATTCAAAGATTTCTAAGCTTTAGTTAAGAGGCCTCAGGCCTGACTGACTGATTGACTGACCCAAGTACTTGGAAATTACCCAGAGTGACTGACGTACCATGGTTAACCTGCTATTCCATGGTTATCCTATATTCTCCCCAGCTTAGACCATGGTACACCAACGGCAAGGGGGGAAACTGTTACAGTACTTGTAGAATCTGAAAAGATAAAAATATTCTTAAGGTGAACAAGACAGATTTTGGACGTTTTGTGAAATATGGGGTTCCTCCTAAAATGAAAGTTGCAAGTTTTCCTGTCAGCCCAAGTGCTCTCCTTCTGCCAGGTGAATATATAATGATAACTTCATAGTACTTTGTAACTCCAAGTCCTTCAAGTTCGTCTCTCAATGGGTTGAAAGTATGGGTGTACGCGAGCGGCGAAAAAAGCGCGAAATTGAGTGCGAAAAGTGCGTCGCCGCATCGCGTGCGGTTATTCGACAAGGACGATTATCAGTCGTTAAACAATAAACGCCGCTGGTTCAGCTTAAATATTACGATCCGCTCAATCTAGGCTCAATTACCCAAATTGTAATTCAAGGACGAGGAGACTTCACGGCCGGACTCGAGGTCGCGGCTGATAATCGTCTCTGTCGAATAACCGCTGCATTCCGCTGCATTGATTCCCACCAATTAAGGCAGTATTTAATTTATGCATTAAAAACCTCAGACGACGGAGGCAAGTGGCTTGCATGTGCAATTTTCAGATTGCAGTTGTTACTTGCGGTCGATGTTGTAAACTGTAGTCTGTACATGTGGCTTTAATTATTGGTATAAATCATGTACTATATATACTTTGAGTACTGTAAAGTCGTCTTATTTGGGTAACGATAATTAATATTTTAGAATTACCATTTTTGTCAGATTGGTGTGGAAGCGGTTTTCATTGTTGCCGGCTTATGATTACCTGCTCAAGATACTTTGATTTCAGCTCAAAACCATTTTTCTTGGCAATTTTTTGTAGTATATGATAGTTTATCAAACTTAATCGCTATAATATATTAAACATTCTTTAAACACATCCGTAAAGTGGCACATCCGCACGGGTGGCAGATGCGGTTAGCGCGCTGTCTCTTACCTCTGAGTTAAGCTGGCTATACAGCAGGTCGAGGGCAGGGATTTACTCAGGTTGGGTAACGTCAGTGTGCTTGATAAACTCATGTAAGTTGAGATTGGTTGGTTCTCTCCTGTGCTTCGAGGGTTTTTCTCCGGGTACTCCGGTTTTCCTCCCTCGCTAAACTCCCTCGCACTAACCACTAACTAACCCTAACCCTCGGAACTTTGTCAATTGGGTTGCAAAACCTGTTAAGGCTTTCTGTCCACCTCATGCAGAGTGGTAAACATATTAAATTAAACTAAACTAAACTAAATGTCTTTTGAATTATGTTCGTCTGTATTCATACAGTAATGACTATTTGATTATACTAAGGAGGGCAAGAGTTTTTGCAAAGTGTGTTTCGGGCTGAAACTAGACGAGAACACAGTAATATTCGAAATTAAGCATGTAGGAGACATATAGAATCGTCTCAATTGAAAACAATTTTAGTCATAATTTTAGTAGCAGCCCACACTCACAGGAATGACAGGGTATGGTTGG